>CM051234.1:654555621-655831573 GCA_027917425.1 Gastrophryne carolinensis | reverse complement strand
ATAGATATGGGATAGATATGGGATAGATGTGGGATAGATGTGGATAGATGTGGGATAGATGTGGGATAGATGTGGGATAGATAGATAGATAGATATGGGATAGATGGATAGATATGGATAGATAGATAGATAGATATGGGATAGATGGATAGATATGGGATAGATATGGGATAGATATGGGATAGATATGGGATAGATATGGGATAGATGTGGGATAGATGTGGGATAGATGGATAGATATGGGATAGATGGATAGATATGGGATAGATGGATAGATATGGGATAGATGGATAGATATGGGATAGATGGATAGATATGGGATAGATGGATAGATATGGGATAGATGGATAGATATGGGATAGATAGATAGATAGATAGATATGGGATAGATGGATAGATGTGGGATAGATGTGGGATAGATGTGGGATAGATGTGGGATAGATGTGGGATAGATGTGGGATAGATGTGGGATAGATGGATAGATATGGGATAGATGGATAGATATGGGATAGATGGATAGATATGGGATAGATGGATAGATATGGGATAGATGGATAGATATGGGATAGATGGATAGATATGGGATAGATAGATAGATATGGGATAGATAGATAGATAGATAGATATGGGATAGATGGATAGATATGGGATAGATAGATAGATAGATAGATATGGGATAGATGGATAGATATGGGATAGATAGATAGATAGATATGGGATAGATGGATAGATATGGGATAGATAGATAGATAGATATGGGATAGATAGATAGATAGATATGGGATAGATAGATAGATAGATATGGGATAGATGGATAGATATGGGATAGATAGATAGATAGATATGGGATAGATAGATAGATATGGGATAGATAGATAGATAGATATGGGATAGATAGATAGATATGGGATAGATAGATAGATAGATAGATATGGGATAGATGGATAGATATGGGATAGATAGATAGATAGATAGATATGGGATAGATGGATAGATATGGGATAGATGATAGATATGGGATAGATGGATAGATATGGGATAGATGTGGGATAGATGTGGGATAGATGTGGGATAGATGTGGGATAGATGTGGGATAGATGGATAGATATGGGATAGATGGATAGATATGGGATAGATGTGGGATAGATGTGGGATAGATGTGGGATAGATGTGGGATAGATGTGGGATAGATGTGGGATAGATGTGGGATAGATGTGGGATAGATGTGGGATAGATGTGGGATAGATGTGGGATAGATGTGGGATAGATATGGGATAGATATGGGATAGATGTGGGATAGATGTGGGATAGATGGATAGATATGGGATAGATGGATAGATATGGGATAGATGGATAGATATGGGATAGATGGATAGATATGGGATAGATGGATAGATGTGGGATAGATGTGGGATAGATGGATAGATATGGGATAGATGGATAGATATGGGATAGATGGATAGATATGGGATAGATATGGGATAGATATGGGATAGATATGGGATAGATATGGGATGGATAGATATGGGATAGATAGATATGGGATAGATAGATAGATATGGGATAGATAGATAGATATGGGATAGATATGGGATAGATATGGGATAGATATGGGATAGATATGGGATAGATAGATATGGGATAGATATGGGATAGATAGATATGGGATAGATAGATATGGGATAGATAGATATGGGATAGATATGGGATAGATATGGGATAGATAGATAGATATGGGATAGATATGGGATAGATATGGGATAGATATGGGATAGATAGATATGGGATAGATAGATATGGGATAGATATGGGATAGATATGGGATAGATATGGGATGGATAGATATGGGATGGATAGATATGGGATGGATAGATATGGGATAGATAGATAGATATGGGATAGATAGATAGATATGGGATAGATATGGGATAGATATGGGATAGATATGGGATAGATATGGGATAGATAGATATGGGATAGATATGGGATAGATAGATATGGGATAGATAGATATGGGATAGATATGGATAGATATGGGATAGATATGGGATAGATATGGGATAGATATGGGATAGATAGATATGGGATAGATATGGGATAGATAGATATGGGATAGATAGATATGGGATAGATATGGGATAGATAGATATGGGATAGATATGGGATAGATAGATATGGGATAGATAGATATGGGATAGATAGATATGGGATAGATAGATATGGGATAGATAGATATGGGATAGATAGATATGGGATAGATATGGGATAGATATGGGATAGATATGGGATAGATATGGGATAGATATGGGATAGATAGATATGGGATAGATATGGGATAGATAGATATGGGATAGATAGATATGGGATAGATATGGGATAGATAGATATGGGATAGATATGGGATAGATAGATATGGGATAGATAGATATGGGATAGATAGATATGGGATAGATAGATATGGGATAGATAGATATGGGATAGATAGATATGGGATAGATATGGGATAGATAGATATGGGATAGATATGGGATAGATATGGGATAGATAGATATGGGATAGATAGATATGGGATAGATAGATATGGGATAGATATGGGATAGATAGATATGGGATAGATATGGGATAGATATGGGATAGATAGATATGGGATAGATAGATATGGGATAGATATGGGATAGATAGATATGGGATAGATATGGGATAGATATGGGATAGATAGATATGGGATAGATAGATATGGGATAGATAGATATGGGATAGATAGATATGGGATAGATAGATATGGGATAGATAGATATGGATAGATATGGGATAGATATGGGATAGATAGATATGGGATAGATATGGGATAGATATGGATAGATATGGATAGATATGGGATAGATATGGGATAGATATGGGATAGATAGATATGGGATAGATATGGGATAGATAGATATGGGATAGATAGATATGGGATAGATATGGGATAGATAGATATGGGATAGATAGATATGGGATAGATATGGGATAGATAGATATGGGATAGATATGGGATAGATATGGGATAGATAGATATGGGATAGATAGATATGGATAGATAGATATGGGATAGATAGATATGGGATAGATAGATATGGGATAGATATGGGATAGATATGGGATAGATAGATATGGGATAGATATGGGATAGATATGGGATAGATATGGATAGATAGATATGGGATAGATATGGGATAGATAGATATGGGATAGATATGGGATAGATATGGGATAGATATGGGATAGATAGGGATAGATAGGGGATAGATAGGGATAGATAGGGATAGATATGGGATAGATATGGGATAGATAGGGGATAGATAGATATGGGATAGATATGGATAGATAGGGGATAGATAGATATGGGATAGATATGGGATAGATATGGGATAGATATGGGATAGATAGATATGGGATAGATATGGGATAGATAGATATGGGATAGATAGATATGGGATAGATATGGGATAGATATGGATAGATAGATATGGGATAGATAGATATGGGATAGATAGATATGGGATAGATATGGGATAGATAGATATGGGATAGATATGGGATAGATATGGGATAGATATGGATAGATATGGGATAGATATGGATAGATATGGGATAGATATGGGATAGATATGGGATAGATAGATATGGGATAGATATGGGATAGATATGGGATAGATAGATATGGGATAGATAGGGATAGATAGATATGGGATAGATAGGGGATAGATAGATATGGGATAGATAGGGGATAGATATGGGATAGATAGATATGGGATAGATAGATATGGGATAGATATGGGATAGATATGGGATAGATATGGGATAGATAGATATGGGATAGATATGGGATAGATATGGGATAGATATGGGATAGATATGGGATAGATATGGATAGATATGGGATAGATATGGGATAGATATGGGATAGATATGGGATAGATAGGGGATAGATAGATATGGGATAGATATGGGATAGATAGATATGGATAGATATGGGATAGATATGGGATAGATATGGGATAGATAGATATGGGATAGATATGGGATAGATAGATATGGGATAGATATGGATAGATATGGGATAGATAGATATGGGATAGATAGATATGGGATAGATAGATATGGGATAGATATGGATAGATAGATATGGGATAGATATGGGATAGATATGGGATAGATATGGGATAGATATGGATAGATATGGGATAGATAGATATGGGATAGATATGGGATAGATAGATATGGGATAGATATGGGATAGATATGGGATAGATATGGGATAGATATGGGATAGATATGGGATAGATAGGGATAGATAGGGGATAGATAGGGATAGATAGGGGATAGATATGGGATAGATATGGGATAGATATGGGATAGATAGGGGATAGATAGGGGATAGATATGGGATAGATAGATATGGGATAGATATGGGATAGATAGGGGATAGATAGGGGATAGATAGGGGATAGATAGGGGATAGATATGGGATAGATAGATATGGGATAGATAGGGGATAGATATGGGATAGATAGATATGGGATAGATATGGGATAGATATGGGATAGATATGGGATAGATATGGGATAGATATGGGATAGATAGATATGGGATAGATAGGGGATAGATAGGGGATAGATATGGGATAGATAGGGGATAGATAGGGGATAGATAGGGGATAGATAGGGGATAGATAGGGGATAGATAGATATGGGATAGATATGGGATAGATATGGATAGATATATATGGGATAGATATGGATAGATATGGGATAGATAGGGATAGATATGGGATAGATAGGGGATAGATAGGGGATAGATAGGGGATAGATAGATATGGGATAGATAGGGATAGATAGGGGATAGATATGGGATAGATATGGGATAGATAGATATGGGATAGATAGATATGGGATAGATAGATATGGGATAGATAGATATGGATAGATATGGGATAGATAGGGGATAGATAGGGGATAGATAGGGGATAGATAGGGGATAGATAGATATGGAAGGATAGATATGGGATAGATAGATATGGGATAGATATGGGATAGATATGGGATAGATAGGGATAGATAGGGGATAGATAGGGGATAGATAGGGGATAGATAGGGGATAGATAGGGGATAGAGGGATAGATAGGGGATAGATAGGGGATAGATAGATAGGGGATAGATAGATAGGGGATAGATAGGGGATAGATATGGATAGATAGGGGATAGATAGGGATAGATAGGGGATAGATAGATAGGGATAGATAGGGGATAGATAGGGGATAGATAGGGGATAGATAGGGGATAGATAGATAGGGGATAGATATGGATAGATAGATAGGGATAGATAGGGGATAGATAGATAGGGGATAGATAGATATGAGATAGATAGGGGATAGATAGGGATAGATAGGGGATAGATAGATAGGGGATAGATAGGGATAGATAGATAGGGGATAGATAGGGGATAGATAGATAGGGGATAGATAGGATAGGGGATAGATATGGGATAGATAGGGGATAGATAGGGGATAGATAGGGGATAGATAGGGGATAGATAGGGGATAGATAGATAGGGGATAGATATGGGATAGATATGGGATAGATAGGGGATAGATAGGGATAGATAGGGATAGATAGGGGATAGATAGATAGGGATAGATATGGGATAGATAGGGGATAGATAGGGGATAGATAGGGGATAGATAGATAGGGGATAGATATGAGATAGATAGGGGATAGATAGGGGATAGATAGGGGATAGATAGATAGGGGATAGATAGGGGATAGATAGATAGGGGATAGATATGGGATAGATAGGGGATAGATAGGGGATAGATAGGGGATAGATATGGGATAGATAGGGGATAGATAGGGATAGATAGGGGATAGATAGGGGATAGATAGGGGATAGATAGGGATAGATATGGATAGATAGGGGATAGATAGGGGATAGATAGGGGATAGATAGGGGATAGATATGGGATAGATAGGGGATAGATAGGGGATAGATAGGGGATAGATAGGGGATAGATATGGGATAGATATGGGATAGATTGGAGATAGATATGGGATAGATATGGGATAGATAGGGGATAGATAGGGGATAGATAGGGGATAGATAGGGGATAGATAGGGATAGATAGATAGGGGATAGATATGGGATAGATAGGGGATAGATAGGGGATAGATAGGGGATAGATATGGGATAGATATGGGATAGATAGGGGATAGATAGGGGATAGATAGGGGATAGATAGGGGATAGATAGGGGATAGATAGGGGATAGATAGGGGATAGATATGGGATAGATATGGATAGATATGGGATAGATATGGGATAGATAGGAGATAGATAGATAGATAGATGGATATGGGATAGATATGGGATATGGATATGGGATAGATAGATAGATAGATAATTGTCTTTAGTTGTTTTGAACCCCCTAAAGTACATTTATTTTATGTCTATGCAGGACGGCCTGGACCTCAAGGTATTGCGTGCCCACCTGGACCATCCAACCAGAACCAGCTAAAAAAAGGTGAGCGGCTTTAAGGGCAGATTTTCATTGTGCTTTAGTCCAGAGGTGTCGGGGTGTAGGAAGCAGCAACTGGAATGTTGGGGTGTATTTGCTGACAGTACCTTCACAAAGTAATGTTACTGACGTCAGGTGTTGTCAGGACCTTAGGATATGCTCCAGCTGGCAGCATTGGCCGATTTTTTACAGCTAGGCTTTACCATAGAGAATTCTGGGCCAACTAATATCCAGAGTCTGGAACCTACCAAGGCATGATGTCTACTCGCACTGATTATCGGCCTGAGAGGTTTATACCTTGTGCTGCTGCCTCTCTCTGTGCAACATCACCCAGCAAAACCCATCATCTATCTATGTTGTCTCTCTGATCACAAAGCCACAGTCCCCTCTTTTTTTCTGCTTCCTCCTAACTTGCCAGCGAGGCCTTGACGAGATTTTGGCATGAAAGCACATCTGTATGTCCATGCATGGTCCAACTTATACCAACCAAAATGACCTTTGTCTAATAATGGTAAGGTGTTGTATGAACTACTAAAGGTGAATAGTCGAAAAAAAACGAATAACACGAGTGCACATGCTCGTGGGTCCGGAGATGGCAGCAGCTCTGCACACACCCGCACCTCAAAACCTACCAGATGCTGGTTTTCAAGTCAGACCACAGCGATTGTTTTAAAATAAGATAAGGTGTCAACTTCAGGAATCCCAAGAAGAGGAAAAAAAAAACTAACGTTTACCACTTTCCTGATGTTCTGTAGCCCTTACCGATACATTTATACAAGGTTTGTATTTACTCTGAGGTGAGAAGAATATTAGTGACCCCTCATTAGTGGAGATAGTGAACTTGAATCCTGTAATAAAAGCAGCTCCCTTTCCTCTGCTTAGCACCATACGGCCATATAACCCGACTTTTTATCAGAAGACAGAGCTAAGTGTGAAAGAACAACATACCATATATTTAATGTTTAAATACCGAAATGTATATTTAATGTTTTTCCCTTTGTCTTCACCTGTTTCAGCTTTGTCATTTTTCAAGGGAGTGGCTTTCAGTGGTGACAAGATCTTTATTTCAAAGGGAGAAGAAGCCACCTGGGATGAGGGGGTGGCCATATGCCGCAGCTATGGAGGGCAGTTGGCCACGCCACGGAACGCTGCAGAGAGTCAGGCCGTCTACTCCATAAACAAGCAGTTTGACAAGTTCTCCTACCTGGGCTTCAATGACCGGCAGAAGGAGGGGGAGTTTAGAGATCTGAATGGCAACATGATCACATACGCAAACTGGAGTAAGGATTCGCCTGATAATTGGGAAGATATCGAGGACTGTTTGCTGATATGGTACAATGGGGGGTGGAATGACGTGAGTTGTGCGGGAAAGTTTCTCATTATATGTGAATTCGTATGATGGATCTTCTCCGGCAATGTCGCCACGTTTCAGAAACGCTAATGTGATCAGAACAAGAAATTACTGAAACTCGAAGATAATTAATATGTAGCAAACAATCAAAGTCACTGTGTGTAATGATCAGTCTGTCTTACAATAAAATTTACAAATCTATCGTAATCTCTGCTAAACAATGACAATACAAATGTAAAAGCAAAGAAAAAAAAGTAATTGAATGTTATCTGTGAAAAAATCTCAGTTGGGTCAGATGTGTAACACTAAAATAGAAAGTCTAGATAATTAGATATATGGGCCTCTGTAGCGATAACCCTTATCGCCGGAGGGCTTCACCGCCCGAGACGTCCTTTTCCCAATGGTGAGAGGTGCTGCTGGAATTCCAGAGTCGTCCGTGAGGAAACAGGAACAGCCCTTACAAGGGCTAGTGAATTGTAATATAGCGTTTCCCCCAATAAGAGACAGAACTCAGTATTGAGGGTGAAGGTGAAGTGTCCTTTATTAGTGCCACACTGGGCCTTATATACACAAGTCTCTATTGCATGACACACACACCGACCAATAGCAGCAGGGCAAACAATCCCTCAACTCTGCCGGTGACGCAATCAGTAGAACAATAGCAGGCTGTAATATAATTATAATCAGGACAATGCCATTGACTGTGACGTAATCAACAATACACAATGGCAGTCAAAATACAATGACATTGCCTGTAACAGTATCAAAATACAATGACCTAATTAAGAAAAGGCCAGTGAATGACCCGGTGGGCAACTGAATAGTGATGGCATCCAAAAGACAGAGCGTCTGTCACAATGCCCCCTTTTTGTGGAACACCCGGCAGACCCGGATTGACCCTGTTCGGGTTAACGTGGGGCTGTCCGGACTCTTGTTAGGGGCAGAGTTCTGTTTGCCGGGATAATCCATCTGCATTACCGTTTTGTCTACCGGGCCTGTATACACACACACACACACATACAGTTGTACTCACAGGGTGCTGGTCTTGTCTTTTCCCCCCAATAAGAGACAGAACTCAGTATTGAGGGTGAAGATGATACACACACACACACATACTCTCTTAGCTCTGGTTGCAAGGCATTGAGAAAATGTTCTAGTAAAAACAACTGTAGGCTTCCGGGGTGACAGCGTGCCGGGCTAACAAAGCCTCCTTTACCAGACGGTAGTGTGGTATGTCCGCATCAGGGATGGCCCGGAAAGCATCGGAAGCTTTCCCCGATAGTTTCCCTGATAATATGGTGACCCATTCCTCCGTGGGTACCCGGTGTAAAGCGCACTGCCGTTCAAAATCGGCCAAAAATCCATCAATCTCATTGTCACTTTCCTGGATGGACTTAAATGCTGCAAATGGAATCTTTTTCCCCCCAGTGTAACTGAGGCTCGGAGACACAGGGGCGCTGAGAGGCTGCTGGGTTGCGAGTCGCCGATCTTCCCTTCGCTTACTGGCCTCTGCCTCCGCTGCGGCGAAGACTTGGTCGATCAGTTCTTGTGATGGATTCGGCCATAGACCGACAATCTGTTCCGAACCGCTTGAACGAGAGCAGCGTCTTCATTGATCTCTATATTGGTTTCGGTCCTCACTGCTGCACGATCCATTTTGATCAGCTCGGCTATCAGTTCCTGACGTGGGCGGTTGCTAGCTGACCTTCCCCGGCTCACGAGTAGATCCTCCAGGTCAGCCTTTTCAACTTGTCATGCTGACTCTCCATCAGGGTAGCACTCTCTCTGGGTAGAAAGGACCGTCCCACCGCTTGCCACCAATTGTAGCGATAACCCTTATCGCCGGAGGGCTTCACCGCCCGAGACGTCCTTTTCCCAATGGTGAGAGGTGCTGCTGGAATTCCAGAGTCGTCCGTGAGGAAACAGGAACAGCCCTTACAAGGGCTAGTGAATTGTAATATAGCGTTTCCCCCAATAAGAGACAGAACTCAGTATTGAGGGTGAAGGTGAAGTGAACTTTATTAGTGCCACACTGGGCCTTATATACACAAGTCTCTATTGCATGACACACACACCGACCAATAGCAGCAGGGCAAACAATCCCTCAACTCTGCCGGTGACGCAATCAGTAGAACAATAGCAGGCTGTAATATAATTATAATCAATCAGGACAATGCCATTGACTGTGACGTAATCAACAATACACAATGGCAGTCAAAATACAATGACATTGCCTGTAACAGTATCAAAATACAATGACCTAATTAAGAAAAGGCCAGTGAATGACCCGGTGGGCAACTGAATAGTGATGACATCCAAAAGACAGAGCCTCTGTCACAGCCTCGATTCACAAAGAGTTGAAAAAAACTCTCATGGTAGTAAAAAATTCAATTAATGAGAAAAAAGCTTGAGAATGTCACTGTTAGTGAATCAACAGATAAGAAGACAATGAAAGTCAATGGCACTTTTTACTACAGGTAAAAAAGGGTAAAAAGTTCAATACTTTTTTCAAGAGTAAAAAAGTACCATTGCTTTTCATTGTCTTCCTATCTGGTGATTCATTAACAGTAACATTCTCAGGCTTTTTTCTCATGAATTGAATTTTTTACTACCATGAGAATTTTTTTCAACTCTTAGTGAATCAAGGCCATGGTCTTTATTAATGTAACAACTAAAATGCACATTTAAAACCCAATGACAATGGCCCAGGGTCAGGTTTAACATCAAGAAATTACAGAAAAGACAATCTTCACAGTGTTCTCTCCGTCACACGGGGCAATGCACACATCACAGAAAGCTGTAGGCTATCTGGAAACTATTTAAACTTCAATAGCAGGCTCATGACTGCTTTGCAGTGTATCACAGCAGATTACAATAGAAACAATACATCAGCTGCTTCTTGGCTATAATGTAACATGTACAATGTAACACAATGTAACTCTCACCATGGAGGCAGCAGGTTGTTCAGAATGACTCATCCTGTTTGTTATAGTCACAGAAGGATGGAGAGATAATGCTTCCCTATTTGTTGTCACTGTCCCCACTGTAGATACTGGGCTCCTAGATATGTGCTTATTATACCGTATTTTCTGACATATAAGACGCACCTGCCCATAATAAGACTAAGGCTTGCTTGAACCAGTTTGCTCAAGCTTAGAATAGAGGTGAAAGTTTCACTTTAAGACACTTACTTCCACATTTACCAGAAAATGGACATTTCATTATTATTATTATCTATGTCAGCGTGTACGCTTTAGGAGACAGCATCAAGGCCGTCTCTAATTTCTTCTCTTGTTTTAAGAACTTATTGTTTTGTTTTATGTTTATGGCTACATGCAAAATGTCCATTAATAATTGCTCCCCGAAAGGAAGGGTAAGGAGCAATTCTGTATACCGCTCTATGTATTCTCTGCTGTGTGTGAAATAAATCAGAACTTGTATGATGAACGCTGTTGTCTTAACTTTTCTTCGCGTCATACTGGTTCGTAGCTCACTGGTTCCTAGCTTGAGCTAAGCAGAGACTCTCCAGGGGCAGACGCTCAACGGGATACTGACCCCTAACAATGGTAATGGCCATTTTTTTGCTTCGTCTACTTACGCTGTCACTGTCACTGCAAGTGTTTTATGTGATTGTTTTCTCGTGGTAAGATATTTTATCACATATTTTATATTGATCAACAGAAATTTCTAAATCTCCAACACATCTCGCCATCATGAAGTAGCTGCTCCATGGGCAGAAATGGCCATCTTTAGCTTAGGTAGGCTTCCACTTTACACATCTGGATGCTGCAACTTGTTTTTCTTCCCTCTGCAAAACAGAAAACAGTTCTCATGTACCTGGTTGAGCCCTGGATGAGGAGGTGGCTTCTAGTGTGTCTCGAGTCTGGGTCTTTCTCTGGAGATGGGGGCAGAGTCCTTCAGGCTGATACAGAGAGAGCAGAGCTAACTGTCCCTTTTACCGAGTTAGGTAACCAACGTTATCTTGAAATCTCCAATGTTATTCAATGGCACGTGTTTGCTTAGCCAGGGATATCTCAGGAGCCTTTAACTTTGCCCCATCTGCAGTTACAGGAGGGCCTCTCACTGGTAATGGGAACTGATGCTGGAAGCTGCATGTAGATGATCTTGGTGAAAGACAGCTCCTCCTGTAGGGTTAGCGTGGTTAGGGTAACAGGAACCAGTCCTGGTATAAAGCACGAAAAGGGAGTGTTGCGGGATGCGTGTGTTTTATGTGTGACCTCTCCTGGCCTAGAAAGAGTCTTTTTTGACTTTTTATGCAGAATTGTCATTACAGGTCTGGCACTAAAGTGTTAATGTCCCAGTGTTATAACAATGTCATCCAATGTGTTTTCGCTTTGTTACTGGTAGATATGTGTTCAAAAACAGACTTTAATCACGCAGCGTCTGGAGCTCTATGCTATAGCACCCAGCTTTGCTGTGTGTATGTGTGTGTAGTTTTTTGACAAATATGGTGTGGAGAGCCGAGTGCCGGACGCACTGAGCTGGCGCTACCTCTCGTTCACTGCAGCGTTATAGTGTTGTTACAGCGCCCAACACACATCACATTCATCAATGCCAGCCAGGTTACTAGAGTGACTGAGTCGCTCTGTTACAGCGCCCAATACCCACTTACAGCATCTACTAGCGATCGCTCTAAGCGCCGCTATACAGATGCTCATCTGCCGATACCTGGCGCTAGTAGTCAATCAGCCTCCACATATACATTGATTTAGAGCTTCTCCTCGCCAATGCATTTCCCACCATTTTCCCCATTCTTTACCTTTTTTTTTTTGTTCCCGTGTGATTCATCCGAGTGATTTTAGGGTGATCGAGTTGCTCTGCTTCTTTTTTTTTTTTTTTTTTTTTTTTTTTTAGATTTTCTTGATTTTTCCAAACTCTTATGATTTGTGCGGAAAACCCCACAAAACATATGAATTTGGGGGCTTCTGGGCCTTTTTGTTAAGGGGAAAGCGGATGGAAAATGAATTTTCTTCTGGTTTATCAATGGTTACGTAACTAGAAATTCTGTGGCCCATGATGACCTGATTTGTAACATTTAAAAATATTTTTTTCATTAGATACAATTTTTATCTAATGAAAAAATGTTTGCTCAATTTTTATTTTTATTTTTTGTCACTTATTCTTGCTTCAATGAATGCCGCTTTACCGACATATGTATAAAGAGGACCGAAACCCACTGCGTCCTGCGGAGGGTCTCCTCTTTTCATCTGGGCTCTTCAAGGCTGTGCCGCTATTTGGATGAAGGAGAAACATAGATTTCCCCTTCTTTCATCCATGTTACCCAGTAAGGGACTAAGGTGGGGGCCGGGTTTTAAACTTGGAGGCGTGGCCTCCATTGAATCTCCCCTTCATCATAGATGACATCACAAAAGGGGAGGGACCTAGAGGGGATTTTCCCATACAACTCCCTGTAGGCCCCCCTTCCCTCTTGTTGCATCAGAAGTGATTCTCCGCCTCTTGCTATAAAAGCAGCTCCCCCTGCGGCTCATCATGGAGTCCCCGGCCAGGAGGGAGGATGAACGGGAAGGGAACCTGTGTTTTCCTCATTTCTAAATGCCCGTGGAGCGTCGTTAGATGCCATTTTAGCCTCTGGCCCTGGTGAACTGGTATAGTCCTCACCCAACAAGGCTCTGAGGTGAGGGCCTGGGGGAGCCGGCTTTTATACTTAGAGGCGTGGCATCCATGGAATCTCCCCTATGTCATGGATGACATCACATGATAGGTGGTGCATAGAGGGGATTTTCCTATGCAACCCCCTGTAGGCCCCCCTTTCCTTTTGTTACATCAGAAGTGATTCTCCGCCTCTTACTATAAAAGCAGCTCCCCCGCGGGTCATCGTGGAGTCGCTGGCCAGGAGGCAGGATGAACAGGGGCGGAACCTGTGCTCCCTTCTTTCTAAATGCCGGTGGAGCGTCCTTAGATGCCACTTTGGCTTCTGCCCCTGGTGAACTGGTATAGGGGTCCCCTGGGTCTTCACCCAACGAGGGTCTGAGGTGAGGGCCGGGGGAGCCGGCTTTTATCCATGGAATCTCCACTACATCATAGATGATGTCACATAAGGAGCAGTCTATAGGGTTTTTTCTGTGCAACCCCTTCTAGGAGGCCCCTCCCCTTTTGAGGGGTCAGGAGTGATGTGGGGGAGATTCTAGAGAGGGCCCCGCTTCTTAGTATGAAAGCAGCTCCCCCGTGGCTCATCATGGAGTCCCCAGCCAGGAGGTGGGATGAACGGGAGGGGAACCTTTGCTTCCCTTCTTTCTAAATGCCGGCGGAGCATCCTTAGATGCCATTTTGGCTTCTGGTCCTGGTGAACTGGTATAGAGGTCCCAACGAGGGTCTGAGGTGAGGCCCAGGGGAGCCCGCTTTTATACTTGAAGGCGTGGCATCCATGGAATCTCCCCTACATCATAGATGATGTCACATAAGGGGTGGAGGACATAGGGACATAGGACATAAGGACATAGGACATAGGACATAAGGACATAGGACATAAGGACATAAGGACATAGGACATAAGGACATAAGGACATAGGACATAGGACATAAGAATATAAGGACATAGGACCTAAGGACCTAAGGACCTAAGGACATAAGGACATAAGGACATAAGGACATAGGACATAAGGACATAGCACCTAAGGACATAAGGACATAGGACCTAAGGACATAGGACATAAGGACATAGGACCTAAGGACATAGGACATAAGGACATAGGACATAAGGACATAAGGACATAGGACATAAGGACATAAGGACATAAGGACATAAGGACATAAGGACATAAGGACATAGGACATAGGACATAAGGACATAGGACATAAGGACATAGGACATAAGGACATAGGACATAAGGACATAGGACATAAGGCCATAGCACCTAAGGACATAAGGACATAGCACCTAAGGACATAAGGACATAGGACCTAAGGACATAGGACCTAAGGACATAGGACATAAGGACATAGGACCTAAGGACATAGGACATAAGGACATAGGACCTAAGGACATAAGGACATAGGACCTAAGGACATAGGACATAAGGACATAGCACCTAAGGACATAAGGACATAGGACCTAAGGACATAGGACATAAGGACATAGGACCTAAGGACATAGGACATAAGGACATAGGACCTAAGGACATAAGGACATAGAACATAAGGACATAAGGACATAGGACATAAGGACATAAGGACATAGGACATAAGGACATAAGGACATAGGACCTAAGGACATAAGGACATAAGGACATAGGACCTAAGGACATAAGGACATAGGACCTAAGGACATAAGGACATAGGACATAAGGACATAGGACATAAGGACATAGGACCTAAGGACATAAGGACATAGGACATAAGGACATAGGACATAAGGACATAGGACATAAGGACATAGGACATAAGGACATAAGGACATAGGACATAAGGACATAGGACATAAGGACATAGGACATAAGGACATAAGGACATAGGACATAGGACATAAGGACATAAGGACATAAGGACATAGGACATAAGGACATAAGGACATAAGGACATAGGACATAAGGACATAGGACATAGGACCTAAGGACATAGGACATAAGGACATAGGACCTAAGGACATAAGGACATAGGACATAAGGACATAGCACCTAAGGACATAAGGACATAGGACCTAAGGACATAGGACATAAGGACATAGGACCTAAGGACATAAGGACATAGGACATAAGGACATAAGGACATAAGGACATAGGACATAAGGACATAAGGACATAGGACATAGGACATAAGGACATAAGGACATAGGACATAAGGACATAGGACATAAGGACATAGGACATAAGGACATAAGGACATAGGACATAAGGACATAGGACATAAGGACATAAGGACATAAGGACATAGGACATAAGGACATAGGACATAAGGACATAAGGACATAAGGACATAGGACATAAGGACATAGGACATAAGGACATAAGGACATAAGGACATAAGGACATAGGACATAAGGACATAAGGACATAAGGACATAGGACATAGGACATAAGGACATAAGGACATAGGACATAAGGAGATAAGGACATAGCACCTAAGGACATAAGGACATAGGACCTAAGGACATAGGACATAAGGACATAGGACCTAAGGACATAGGACATAAGGACATAGGACCTAAGGACATAAGGACATAGGACATAAGGACATAGGACATAAGGACATAGCACCTAAGGACATAGGACCTAAGGACATAGGACATAAGGACATAGGACATAAGGACATAGGACATAAGGACATAGCACCTAAGGACATAGGACCTAAGGACATAGGACATAAGGACATAGGACCTAAGGACATAGGACATAAGGACATAGGACCTAAGGACATAAGGACATAGGACATAAGGACATAAGGACATAGGACATAAGGACATAAGGACATAGGACATAAGGACATAGGACATAAGGACATAAGGACATAGGACATAAGGACATAGGACATAAGGACATAGGACATAGGACATAAGGACATAGGACATAAGGACATAAGGACATAAGGACATAGGACATAAGGACATAAGGACATAGGACATAAGGACATAAGGACATAGGACATAAGGACATAAGGGCATAGGACATAAGGACATAAGGACATAGGACCTAAGGACATAAGGACATAAGGACATAGGACCTAAGGACATAGGACATAAGGACATAGGACCTAAGGACATAAGGACATAGGACATAAGGACATAGGACATAAGGACATAAGGACATAAGGACATAGGACATAAGGACATAGGACCTAAGGACATAGGACATAAGTACATAGGACATAAGGACATAAGGACATAGGACATAAGGACATAGGACATAAGGACATAAGGACATAAGGACATAGGACATAAGGACATAGGACATAAGGACATAAGGACATAGGACATAAGGACATAGGACATAGGACATAAGGACATAAGGACATAGGACATAAGGACATAAGGACATAGGACATAAGGACATAAGGACATAGGACATAAGGACATAAGGACATAGGACCTAAGGACATAAGGACATAGGACATAAGGACATAGGACATAAGGACATAAGGACATAAGGACATAGGACATAAGGACATAAGGACATAGGACATAAGGACATAAGGACATAGGACATAAGGACATAAGGACATAGGACATAAGGACCTAGGACATAAGGACATAAGGACATAGGACATAAGGACATAGGACATAGGACATAAGGACATAGGACATAAGGACATAAGGACATAGGACATAAGGACCTAGGACATAAGGACATAAGGACATAGGACATAAGGACATAAGGACATAGGACATAAGGACATAAGGACATAGGACATAAGGACATAAGGACATAGGACATAAGGACATAGGACATAAGGACCTAGGACATAAGGACATAAGGACATAGGACATAAGGACATAGGACATAGGACATAAGGACATAGGACATAAGGACATAAGGACATAAGGACATAGGACATAAGGACATAGGACATAAGGACATAAGGACATAGGACATAAGGACATAAGGGCATAGGACATAAGGACATAAGGACATAGGACCTAAGGACATAAGGACATAAGGACATAGGACCTAAGGACATAGGACATAAGGACATAGGACCTAAGGACATAAGGACATAGGACCTAAGGACATAAGGACATAGGACATAAGGACATAGGACATAAGGACATAAGGACATAAGGACATAGGACATAAGGACATAGGACATAAGGACATAGGACCTAAGGACATAGGACATAAGTACATAGGACCTAAGGACATAAGGACATAGGACATAAGGACATAGGACATAAGGACATAAGGACATAGGACATAAGGACATAGGACATAAGGACATAAGGACATAGGACATAAGGACATAGGACATAGGACATAAGGACATAAGGACATAGGACATAAGGACATAAGGACATAGGACATAAGGACATAAGGACATAGGACATAAGGACATAAGGACATAGGACCTAAGGACATAAGGACATAGGACATAAGGACATAGGACATAAAGACATAAGGACATAAGGACATAGGACATAAGGACATAAGGACATAGGACATAAGGACATAGGACATAAGGACATAAGGACATAAGGACATAGGACATAAGGACATAAGGACATAGGACATAAGGACCTAGGACATAAGGACATAAGGACATAGGACATAAGGACATAGGACATAGGACATAAGGACATAAGGACATAGGACATAAGGGCATAAGGACATAGGACATAAGGACATAAGGACATAAGGACATAGGACATAAGGACATAAGGACATAGGACATAAGGACATAAGGACATAGGACATAAGGACATAAGGACATAAGGACATAGGACATAAGGACATAAGGACATAGGACATAAGGACATAGGACATAAGGACATAGGACATAGGACATAAGGACATAAGGACATAAGGACATAGGACATAAGGACATAAGGACATAGGACATAAGGACATAAGGACATAGGACATAAGGACATAAGGACATAAGGACATAGGACATAAGGACATAAGGACATAGGACATAAGGACATAGGACATAAGGACATAGGACATAAGGACATAAGGACATAGGACATAAGGACATAGGACATAAGGACATAGGACATAGGACATAAGGACATAAGGACATAAGGACATAGGACATAAGGACATAAGGACATAGGACATAAGGACATAAGGACATAGGACATAAGGACATAAGGACATAGGACCTAAGGACATAAGGACATAGGACATAAGGACATAGGACATAAGGACATAAGGACATAGGACATAAGGACATAAGGACATAGGACATAAGGACATAGGACATAAGGACATA
Organism: Gastrophryne carolinensis; assembly: GCA_027917425.1. NCBI lineage: Eukaryota > Metazoa > Chordata > Amphibia > Anura > Microhylidae > Gastrophryne > Gastrophryne carolinensis. Next base: position 655,812,768 of record CM051234.1, on the reverse strand, counting down.
AGGACATAGGACATAAGGACATAGGACATAAGGACATAAGGACATAGGACCTAAGGACATAAGGACATAGGACCTAAGGACATAAGGGCATAGGACATAAGGACATAGGACCTAAGGACATAAGGACATAGGACATAAGGACATAGGACATAAGGACATAAGGACATAAGGACATAGGACCTAAGGACATAAGGACATAGGACATAAGGACATAGGACATAAGGACATAAGGACATAAGGACATAGGACATAAGGACATAGGACATAAGGACATAGGACCTAAGGACATAAGGACATAGGACATAAGGACATAAGGGCTTGTAATGCTCTGGGCCAAGAATAGGCTGGTTGGTCCTTGAGCCCTGGAATTACAAGCCAAGCATAGGGGCTTGGTTTGTCGGGTTGGTTATGGTTACGGGGGGGGGGGGGGGCGCATCTTTTAAAAATCTTTTTGGGGTGGGAAAGAAAAAAAAATGTTACCCCAGCCCCCAACATGTGTTAAACATTTAAAAGAAAAACTTGTAGGGCTCTGGCGCCCAGCGGGGTGATCTGCTCCCATTGGTGGAGCGGGAATTAGAGCATGAACAGCCATAGGGATCAATGAGACGCCCTGACAGCTGAGAGTAAAAACAATAAAAATACAAACACAAGTTTAATACCTTCTCCCTGTGCCGGCTCCTGCGGAGGCTCCTCTAGATTTATACGTCTAATGTTGCTCCACCAGCATTTGGAAAGGAAGGGAACAGAGGTTCATCCTGATTCATGTCCGGGGGACTCCATGATGAACCAATAAGGAGCGGCTTTCATACTACTTCAATACTTCAATACTTCAATACTTTATTGAACCGCCAAGTAAGTACAGTGTACAGACAAGGAATGCTTTTTTGGTAAGGAGAAACTCCATGAGAGCTATAACAATTGCATAAAAACAAGTAAAGGAATACTGATACAGTTCAGGTATCGGAATTGACTAACAAGTCAGTGATGCAGGACAGGATTTAATAAAGTGACTCTCATGCTTTGAGATTATTCATCGCCATGACTGCGAGTGGAAAAAAACTGTTCCTGTGTCTAGAGGTTTTGGTAGCATGAGCCATAAATCTGCGGCCTGATGGTAGGAGCCTGAAGAAGTGATGACCCGGATGCGTCACGTCGCCATAGATCTTCTTTGCCCTTGAGGAGATTCTACACATGTGTTGATCGTCCAAGGAAGGTAGGGGGGATCCAATCAACCTTTCCGCGATCTTGGTAATTCTTCTCAGCCTTTGCTTGTCTTTTGTAGACACTCCACTGTACCACACTGTGCAAGAGCTGGTCAGGATTGATCCAATGGCCCCGTTGTAAAATGCCTTCAAGATCTTTTTGGACAATCCAATTTTATCAGCTGCCTGAGGAAGAATAACCTCTGTTGGGCCTTCTTAAGGATGGCAGACGCTTGCAAGCTCCACTTCAGGTCCTGCGTGATGTGGGTACCAAGAAATTTGGCACTGGTGACAATCTTGACGGCCTCCTCACCAATCAGAATGGGGTGGTGAGATTGGTGGGATCGCCTAAAGTCAATAATAAGTTCAACTGTTTTTTGTGTGTTCAGAATAAGATTGTTAGCTTTGCTCCAACAGTCAAGAGCATCAACTTGGGCCCTATAGCTGTACTCATCATTGTCACTGATGAGGCCGACTAAGGTGGTGTCGTCAGCATATTTGATGATCCGAGGAGATGAAGTCATTAGTGTAGAGTGAGAAGAGTAGCGGAGACAAGACGCAACCCTGAGGTGCACCCATGTTTGTAATCCTGGATGACGAAATGAAGGGTCCTAGTTTGACCTTTTGGGACCTGCCTGTTAGAAAACTGAAAACCCAGTTTGATATGTTTAGAGGAATGCCCAAGGATAGCAGCTTCTCTTGGAGAATTTGTGGGTCGATGGTGTTGAATGCCGAAGAGAAGTCCACGAATAGCAGCCTAGCATAGGACTTGGGACGATCAACGTGATCCAGCGTGAACTTGATCGCCAGATTGACCGCATCCTCAGCTGATCTGTTTGCTCTGTAAGCGAACTGTAGAGGATCCCAAGAAGAACCTGTGGCCTCCTTAAGGAAAGACATGATAAGCTGTTCGAATACCTTCATGACCACAGGGGTAAGAGCAATTGGTCTGTAGTCATTCAGGTCCGAGGCGGAAGAGGATTTTGGTACCGGAATGATGAGAGAGCTCTTCAGGCAGCTAGGGACTATGCCAGCCTCTAGCGACCTTCTGAAGATGTCTGTAAGGACTGGAGCAATCTGCTCTGCGCAAACCTTGAGGCATGTAGTGGAGATGCCATCAGGACCTGATGCCTTCCTGGGGTTGAGGGACATCAGGAGTTTCCTGATGTCTGATACACCAAAGGCGAGCTTGGACGGATACTCAGGGCACTCAGGGCGAGGTGTGCTGCCAACACATGGAAGGGGATTGGTAGGGAGAGTGCCACTAGTGGCTGATTCGAACCGACAGTAGAAGTTGTTCAGTTCCTCAGCGAGCTCTTTGTTTGGAGTAATGGAAGCGGAGGAGCCCTTGAAGTTGGTGATGTGTCTTAAGCCATTCCAAAGCGCCTTGGGATTAGCAGAAGAGAATTCCTCCTCCAACCTAGATGAGTATAACCTTTTGGCAGCTTTTATCTCTTTCGAGAGCTTGTTCCGGAGTCGTCTGAATTCTGGAAGATTTCCATTTTTGTGGGCTTCCTCCTTTTTTGCTCTAAGGGCCTTGATCGACCTTTTAAACCAAGGTTTGTTGTTCTCTTTCTTCCTGTAAGTCCTGGTCTGAATCAACATGTCCTCGCAGAACTTGATGTAGGACGTTGCCTTGTCTGTCCAGTCATTGATGTCATTTGGATCTTTGAAGATATCCCAGTTAGTGGATTCGAGGCACGCCTGTAAATCGGATTTTGCCTGCTCCGTCCACTTCTTAGTAGTAATGTAGGAAGGCCTGCAGTTTTTCAGACGCTGTTTGTATGCAGGTACTAACAGGCTGATTCATTACTAGCGTCAGGTACCGGCAGATGAGCGTCTGTATAGCGGCGCTTAGAGCAACCTCTAGCAGACGCTGTGATGGGCTATGGGTCGCTGTTACAGAGCGCCTCACTCGCTGGCCGGCATTGACGAATTTGATGTGTGAGTCGCTATAACACCAGTACAGCGCTATATGGGAGCGAACGGTAGCGACTGGTCCGTGTGAGTGACTCAACCATATTCATAAAAAAAGAAAAAAACAGCCTCACACAGCGTCGGTGCTCTGGATCTGGGCGCTGTAGCATAGAGTGCCAGAAGCTGTGTGATTAAAGTCTGTTTCTGATCACATATCCACCAGTAACAAAGCGAAAACACATGGAATGACATTGTTATAACACTGTGACATTAACACTTCAATACCAGACCTGTAATGACAATTCTGCCTAAAAATATAAAAAATTTTAAAAAGTTTTCAAAAATGACATTTAATAATAGGCCAGGAGAGGTCACATGATGAGAGAAAAAACAAAAAAAAAAATATAAAAAAAACCCCTGTTTAAACAGAAGAAAAGTAACGTCCATTGAAATGTATGGGAGAGCGACAGGTAGCAACAGGTAATACCAGGCTCTGGAAGCCAGAGCGCCGCCGGGATCGTCTGAGCCGTCTGTGATGATGAATCGGACGCTACATGGCGCTGTTAGCGGCGCTCACCAGATTCGCTTTCATGAATGTGGTTTTGCGTATAGCGCCTGGCGTTCACCTGCCGCCGTCCCTTGATGAATATACCCCTAAGAGTCGGGGCCTCTCTGGAACCTCCCCCACGTCACTTCTGACATCTCAAAAAGGGGAGCGGTCTTCTAGAAGTGAAAAAAAAAACCCTCTGTAGACCCCGCCCCTTATGTGACATCATCTATGACTAGGGGTGAGCGAACTGGTTCGTCGGAACCCAACCTCGATTTGAATTTCAGGATTTAGAGCGAAGCCGAATTTTTGGGGGTTCGGGTGCCGGACGCACTGAGCTGGCGCTACCTCTCTCTCGCTGCAGCGCTGTACTGGTGTTAGAGCGCCAAGCATACATCGCATTCATCAATGCCGGCCAGGTTACTACAGCGGCCGAGATGCTCTGTTACAGCGCCCGATACCCGCTATACAGCTGCTCATCTGCTGGTACCTGGCGCTAGTAATGAATCAGCCTCTAAACCTTGTTACATATGTTTTGCACTTTATCACGTTATTCAAATCCATTGTTTCATTGGTGAATTTATATATATAATCCTAAACCTCCAGCTTAGTGTAAGAAATCTATCTGCGACTGTGTCTGGTTAATTTCATAAAGTTCCAAGGGGCCTTCACCCTGAATAAGAGCCTATCTTGTATGTTTCCCCCCCTGTACATACAGATTGCCCACATTAATCCGGACCTTCACCCTGAATAAGAGCCTATCTTATATGTTTTCCACACCCTGTACATACAGATTGCTCACATTAATCCAGACCCTCACCCTGAATAAGAGCCTATCTTATATGTTTCCCACACCCTGTACATACAGATTGCTCACATTAATCCGGACCTTCACCCTGAATAAGAGCCTATCTTATATGTTTTCCACACCCTGTACATACAGATTGCCCACATTAATCTGGACCTTCACCCTGAATAAGAGCCTATCATGTATGTTTCCTACACCCTGTACATACAGATTGCCACATTAATCCGGACCCTCACCCTGAATAAGAGTCTATCTTATATGTTTCCCACACCCTGTACATACAGATTGCCCACATTAATCCGGACCTTCACCCTAAATAAGAGCCAATCTTATATGTTTCCCCCCTGTACATACAGATTGCTCACATTAATCTGGACCTTCACCCTGAATAAGAGCCGATCTTATATGTTTCCCACACCCTGTACATACAGATTGCTCACTTTAATCCGGACCTTCACCCTAAATAAGAGCCAATCTTATATGTTTCCCCCCTGTACATACAGATTGCTCACATTAATCCGGACCTTCACCCTGAATAAGAGCCAATCTTATATGTTTCCCCCCTGTACATACAGATTGCTCACATTAATCCGGACCTTCACCCTGAATAAGAGCCGATCTTATATGTTTCCCACACCCTGTACATACAGATTGCTCACATTAATCTGGACCTTCACCCTAAATAAGAGCCAATCTTATATGTTTCCCCCCTGTACATACAGATTGCTCACATTAATCTGGACCTTCACCCTGAATAAGAGCCGATCTTATATGTTTCCCACACCCTGTACATACAGATTGCTCACATTAATCTGGACCTTCACCCTGAATAAGAGCCTATCTTATATGTTTCCCACACCCTGTACATACAGATTGCCCACATTAAAAATCATCCTACCTGCATCTACTGCATGTTATGATGGCAGCTCATGGAACATCAGGCAGCCTGCAAACAGGAAGTGCCTTCTGACTGTGCTGCTCTGCATTCTGGGATTGCTGAACTTTTCCTGACCTCAGCTCTGCTCTGTCTGTGCAAAGCACAGCTATAACCATCCCCCCTGTACTTTATCCCGCTCTCCTCTCCTCAGTAAGTGTGATGCTTCTGATTCAAGATGGCGACGCCCGTATCCTAGAGTCCTGAACAGAGTTGCAGCCCAGTGGGGGAAAGAATAATAAGTAAGTGACTAAAAACGTAAAATATTTAAATTTTAGATGCTGGGGAATCGTTTTATAAGAGTTTGGGCTTTTCAATAAATCACGGTGAAGGTCCGGATTAATGTGTGATAAACACATAGTCACTATACTGACTAGAGACGGATGCTACATAAAGCTGGGACACTCAGAGTATCTATAATACGGATTGAATGTTACAAATCATCTCAGAGGCTGATTCATCACTAACGCTAGGTAGCGACAGATGAGCGTCTGTAGCGAGGATTTCAGAGCGACCGCTAGTAGTCGCTGTGCTCGGCCGCTGAGAGCAGCGCCGCCGGAGGACATAAGAAGCACGTGACAGAGGAGGACGGGAGCGAGGACGGCCGAGAGTGGTGCTGGCAGGCGCGCCAACCGCCGCCGCCGCCGCTGCCCGACGCGGCCGTCGCACAGATGCTGCAGCTGCGGTGGGGCGCCCAGGACCAGCGCTGGAACGGGGCCCAGGTAAGCGGTTCCTGACAAATACAAAGTACAATTCTGCATAAAAATATTATTAATCCAAAATGTTTTCAAAAATGTCATTTTCTTGCCCAGGAAACATGTCAGAAGTTTTGAGAACATGTTTAAGGGAAAAAAAAAATATTGGGATCAGGAAAGGGATTCAAGGATTGTCCATAGAAATGTATGGGAGACGCCAGGTAGCGAGAGGTAGGACTTGGCGCTCTGCAAGAAAGACTGAACACCGGCGCTGCACGCTGAGTCTGGGATAATGATGAATTGGACGCTACATGGCGCTGTTCTAGTCGCTCACCAGGTTCGGCTTCATAAATGTGGAATTGTGTACAGCGTCCAGCGTTCACCTGACGCTACCTGGCGCTGTACAGGCACTACCTGGCGTTATACCTTCATGAATAACGCTCTTAGTCAGTATAATATACTCATCTAGGTGACCATAGATATACTTATAACCGTTATAAAACCTGCATTTAAGTTCTGATTGGCTTACTTGTACTTGATTTGCTCTACATATTTATTTTTTTTTTCAATACAACACAATGATAATTTGAACAAAACACGTTGGTGTGGTGTGAATTTCTGATGTAAATATTTGCCATGTTTATGTCTGGTGTACATGGAATCTTGAGGTGTGCTGGCTCCTACTAAAACTAATGCTATCTCGGCTGGTAGGCTTCCTGGCTCGGCCTCGGCACCCTGGTTTACCAGCCGCTCATAGCTGGTGCCCGGCCTGGAGAGGGAGGACCCAACACCGTTAAAAAAAATTAAGCATTTGTCATAGAACCAGGACTGTTCCCCTAGTTTCCCAGCAGAGGGCGACAAAGTTCCTTGTTTGCTCAAATTTTCGCACTAGACATAGTAGGGCCAGTAAGCGAGGGATTATGCACGTGCATTAGTGAGCTGTATGAGCCAATGGATTTATGCACATGTGCGGTTATGCGAGCGTGTGTGCATTGCAAATACGCAAAATTGCGCTCGCTTTTTTGCTTGCGCAGGGGTCTTTAAATATTGGTGAGCCCTGAGCTCCATTGCGAGTTGGTCAGTTCTCTTACCTGTTCCTGAGTTCCAGTCTTCCATTCCTGTCTACCGACTTGGCTTGTTCCTGACTGCGCTCCTGCTCTCCTGACAACCTCGGCCTGTTTACAACTTCGATCCGGTTCTGCCTGCCCACGACCTCGGGCTGTTTACGACTTCGATCCTGTCCTGCCTGCCCACGACCTCGGGCTGTTTACGACTTCGATCCTGTCCTGCCTGCCCACGACCTCGGGCTGTTTACGACTTTGATCCTGTTCTGCCTGCCAATGACCTTGGCCTGTTTACGACTTTGATCATGTTCTGCCTGCCTATGACCTCGGGCTGTTTATGACTTCGATCCTGTCCTGCCTGCCCATAACCTCGGGCTGTTTACGACTTCGATCCTGTTCTGCCTGCCCATGACCTCGGGCTGTTTCCGACTTCGATCCTGTCCTGCCTGCCCATGACCTCGGGCTGTTTCCGACTTCGATCCTGTTCTGCCTGCCCATAACCTCGGGCTGTTTCCGACTTCGATCCTGTTCTGCCTGCCCATGACCTCGGCCTGTTTACGACTTCGATCCTGTCCTGCCTGCCCATGACCTCGGGCTGTTTCCAACTTCGATCCTGTTCTGCCTGCCCATGACCTCGGGCTGTTTACGACTTCGATCCTGTCCTGCCTGCCCACGACCTCGGGCTGTTTACGACTTTGATTCTGTTCTGCCTGCCCATGACCTCGGCCTGTTTACAACTTTGATCCTGTTCTGCCTGCCCATGACCTCGGCCTGTTTACGACTTTGATCATGTTTTGCCTGCCTATGACCTCGACCTGTGTACGACCTCGATCCTGTTCTGCCTTCCCACGACCTCGGCCTGTTTATGACTTTGATCCTGTTCTGCCTGCCCACAACCACAAAACCTACAATAATTAAAATAATCAAATTCTATCTATTTGTTACCAACGTGCAGTACTAGCTGTTACCAGACACCTCTCCAAAAAAAAAGGGATCAGATGGTGGGGGCATTTTGGAGACCGAAAAAAGAAAAGAAAAGAGCTGGGGGGGGGTATTTGGGGTATAGAACTTATCATCACCAAACAAACCTGAGACGATTCATTTATCTGTGATTCATCTTGGTAATAATATCTCTGATTTCTCTAAATATTTTATATCATTTCTCTATATATTGTTACTTTCATCTTTTCCTTTCTCGAGGAAGTTCCCCTTTAAACTGTTTTGCTCGCTTGTTGTACATGTTTATTGTCACACAGTTGTATCAGTTTCTGTAAAGTTCCTCTTTATTGTTATAATCTTAGACATTGAGTCCACACGTCGCTCTGTTTGTGTGTTTCCAGGATGGCGACCGCAGCGCTGCTCTGGGGTTCGCTTCTTTTAACTGGTACGAGAAAAACAGAAAACCTACTAAACTGTTTTCTGTTTTTAAATAGAAGAAATGACCGCGATATCGGGGTTTACAGGTTCGGCTTATGAATTTTCTTCTGAAAAACATAGGCGTGGCCCTTGGATCTGTGATGCTGCAAAATAGTCAGCTCTCTGCACTGACAGCATGTGATGAATCTTGAGGAAAAGTCGGAGGAGGGGCGAGAGAAGGGAGGGACCAGCAATCCTGTCCCACTCCGCTGATGGTGCTGAACTTAGTTGATTGGGAGATGGGATGAAAAAGGGAATGTTATTGGCTGAACCTTTAAACCCCGATATCTCTTTTCTGCTTCAATTTAAAACCAGAAAACCGTTTAGGACAGCGCCAAACAGCCCGACACAATGGTGTAACAATTAACTATTGCCTGCAGTATCACTTTAAGGGTTAAAAACCCTTAAGAAAATCAAAACAAATGACGTGGGCCCCCCCTACCCAGCATAACCAGCCCAAGCCTTGTAGGCCAGGATGCGGGGACCAGTTTTGTTGGCACCCAGCCCTGAAAGCTACAAGCCTGCTTAGCCTTCATGGCCCCTGGCTATTTTGCCCCCACGGGCTTTAGGGAGGTAAGTAATAGAGGGGCCTGGGGGTTATTGGCACAACACAGAGTAAAATGTATATATATATATATATATATATATATATATATATATATATATATATACCTCCCATCCATCCCCAGGTACAGTGTCCCACGCCAATCACTCTGGCTTCTGCTCTCCTGCTGCTGCCAGAAGCCATTTATACCTGCTGAGTGATGGGATATAAAAAAAAACGTAAAAATAAATAAATGGCATGGGGCTCCCCATACCCAGCATAACTAACCCGGTTGTAGAACAGAGCACAGAAGCCAGCATCGGTTGCTACCTGCCCAGCAGGCTACAAGTCCGCGTAGCCTTCATGGCTCCTGGGCTCTTCTGCCCCTCCTCTGGGCTTTATCAGATAATTGGGCTGGGGGCTAATGGAAAGTCACCTGCTAACGGCAGATGACTTGTCAGCCCCGAGCCTTGTGAACTAGTATAGGGGTCTCATAGATCCCTTACCAGTTCACAAAGGGTTAACTGTGGGTCTGATGCCCCCCCTTGATTGATCAAGGGGTCAGGTGAGCATTTTTTATTAGCTTTTGGTGCCACTAGCAGGGGGAAACACCAGGCCCATGAGTCTCATGTGCTTGGCGATTAACAGTTGGAGAGGCAACCACTTGAGACTTACTGGCTTAGAGTTCAAAGGGTTAAAAGGTTAGTTCAAGTGGAGCTGTCCTCAACCCGATCGTCACATCGATGGATCACGTGACCTGAAGTTTCGTGTGTGTAAAACACATTTTTGGCATAGTAACCATGCTGAAGATAGTAGACCAGCCATTATTCTTAGTATTTGTAGGTTCTGTAATGATGGGGTTGCTCCACAAAACTGGCGCTTAGAAAGCACTAGGGCAGGGACACGCAACCACTTCTTGTAAAGGTCCATTTAAAGGCATCCGGTGAGAGGCGAAAATCCGGGCTGACGTGGGGGGGTGGATAGTTAGAAATCAGAACACTGGTGGGGGAGGGGCTATAGATTTCCCAGGCAAAACTAAAAAAGACTGCTTGTCCACCCACCCCACTTTGAAAATCCTATTGGGCACTATAGAACCCACAGGCAAAGCTGGGAGGCGCGCGGATTGGATGGGCCAAATAGGGAGGACAGGAATGAATGGGGGCAGAGAGACTGGACTGGATGGGGCAGAGCTGAGGGGACAGGAATGGATGGGACAAAGCTGGGGGGGGGGGGTAGGAATGGATGGGACAAAGCTGGGGGGACAGGAATGGATAGGACAATGCTGGGGGGGCGGGAATGGATGGGACAAAGCTGAGGGGGCAGGAATGGATGGGACAAAGCTGGGGGGGCAGGAATGGATGGGACAAAGCTGGGGGGGCAGGAATGGATGGGACAAAGCTGGGGGGGCAGGAATGGGTGGGACAATGCTGGGGGGGGCAGGAATGGATGGGACAAAGCTGGGGGGGCAGGAATGGATGGGACAAAGCTGGGGGGGAGGAATGGATGGGACAAAGCTTGGGGGACAGGAATGGATGGGACAGGGCTGAGGGGACAGGAAGGAATGGATGGGACAAAACTGGGGGGACAGGAAGCGATGGGACAAAGCTGGGGGGACAGGAATGAATGGATGGGACAAAGCTGGGGGGGCAGGAATGGATAGGACAAAGCTGGGGGGCAGGAATGGATAGGACAAAGCTGGGGGGGGCAGGAATGGATGGGAATGGGATGGATGGGGCTGAGCTGTGGTGGGGGAAAGGATTGGATGGAGCAAAGAGACCAAGAAACAGTTTGTGTGTACTTTGCAATGCCACTTCCTGCCCGTACAGTACTGCATATTGCACTTCGATCCTGTTCTGCCTGCCCACGACCTCGGCCTGTTTATGACTTTGATCCTGTTCTGCCTGCCCACAACCTCAGCTTTTTTATGGCTATGATCCTGTTCTGCCTGCCCATGACCTCGGCCTGTTTACGACCTCGATCCTGTTCTGCCTGCCCACGACCTCGGCTTGCTTACGACTTTGATCCTGTTCTGTCAGCCACGACTTCAGCTTGTTTCACGTTTCCAGTCCAGCTCTGGTCTGTCTTCTACCCAGAACTTGGCAATACCCACTCCTAGGTTGCCTGACCTGGGGCCTTCCTGCAGCCCAGGCTATCCTCACCTTTAGAGGCTCTAGTGAAAACCAGGTTGGTCCTTAGATTCCAGGCTTCCCAGTCGAGAGGTGAACCGGTTCTTAGTCTCCGCAATCAGGGCTCACACCTGGTCTCCTGACAGCATTTAGCCCTTGATAGTTAACCCTTGAAAATCCCCGAAAGTGCTGTTTCAGTTTGGGGGAGTCTCCTGTGCAGGAAAGGGTGTCTATCGATACATATGTGGTACCATTGTAATCAGAAGGAATGGGGCTATTAATTTTATAATATATATATATATATATATATATATATATATATATATAATTAAAATAATCAAATTCTATCTATCTGTTACCAACTTGCAGTACTAGCTGTTACCAGACACCTGTCCAAAAAAAACGGATCAGATGGTGGGGGGATTTTTGAGACCGAAGAAAGAAAAGAAAAGAGCTGGGTGGGTATTTGGGGTATAGAACTTATCATCACCAAACAAACCTGAGACGATTCATTTATCTGTGATTCATCTTGGTAATATTATCTCTGATTTCTCTAAATATTTTATATAATTTCTCTCTATATTGTTACTTTCATCTTTTCCTTTCTCGAGGAAGTTCCCCTTTAAACTGTTTTGCTCGCTTGTTGTACATGTTTATTGTCACACAGTTGTATCAGTTTCTGTAAAGTTCCTCTTTATTGTTATAATCTTAGACATTGAGTTCACACGTCGCTCTGTTTGTGTGTTTCCAGGATGGCGACCGCAGCACTGCTCTGGGGTTCGCTTCTTTTAACTGGTACGAGAAAAACAGAAAACCTACTAAACTGTTTTCTGTTTTTAAATAGAAGAAATGACCACGATATCGGGGTTTACAGGTTCGGCTTATGAATTTTCTTCTGAAAAACATAGGCGTGGCCCTTGGATCTGTGATGCTGCAAAATAGTCAGCTCTCTGCACTGACAGCATGTGATGAATCTTGAGGAAAAGTCAGAGGAGGGGCGAGAGAAGGGAGGGACCAGCAATCCTGTCCCACTGGTGCTGAACTTAGTTGATTGGGGGACGGGATGAAAAAGGGATTGTTAATGGCTGAACCTTTAAACCCCAATTAGGGATGAGCGAATTGATCCGGACGAACCCAGATTCGTTCCGAATTTCATGAAAAATTCGATTCTGAACGAATCCGAATTTCCCCGCGATTCGATCGATCGAAGTTTTCCTTTAAACTCCATTTATTTCAATTACAGGCATTGTAAAATGGTGGATGGACATGTCTGGACATATCCCCCGGGGCAAGTTATCATGGGAAGGTCACATGCAGCCTATCAGCAGCCAGGAGCCCCGGTGATGTCACAGCGCTATATAAATCGGCGGCCATCTTGCTTGTGCGCATTTCAGACTTGCATTCGTGAGAGAAAGGTGGCTGCTGCAGCTAGGAAGAGAGAGTTAGCGATAGGTAGGGAGATTTACAGATAGGTAGGGAGATTTACAGATAGGTAAAGAGAGAGACAGATAGTTAGGGAGATTTAGATTGGTAGACAGAGCTAGGGAAAGATAGGGTTAAAACCGGAACAATCCAGCAGCATACAAGTCACATTGACAGGGTGCCTAGTGCTGGCTATGATTCATATTTCATAATTACTGGGTTACTGTTAATATATTTGGTTTGGTTTAAATACAGCTGCACACTGTGCATGCAATGCACATGCTATTCAACCCTTTCTGCTATTTAGGCCTGAACGCTATTTTAACCCTATCTGTTAAACAAAAGCATTTCTCATACTTGGATTATTGTTACTTTTTGTTCAGCTTAAAATACATTAGGCCACACTGGCATCCCAAGGCACATGCTATTTAACCCTATCTGTTAAACAAAGCATTTCTTATACTTTGATTAGTGTTAAAAGTTTCTGTTCAGCTTAAAATATACCAGGCCACACGGGCATCCCAAGGCACATGCTATTTTAACCCTATCTGTTAAACAAAAGCATTTCTCATACTTGGATTAGTGTCAAAAGTTTCTGCTCAGCTTAAAATACATTACGCCACACTGGCATCCCAAGGCACATGCTATTTTAACCCTATCTGTTAAACAAAAGCATTTCTCATACTTGGATTAGTGTTAATAGTTTCTGTTCAGCTTAAAATACATTACGCCACATTGACATCCCAAGGCACATGCTATTTTAACCCTATCTGTTATACAACATAAGCGTTGATCAGCATCAGCTGCTTTATTAAGCTACTTTGCACTTGTTTTTGACTGCTTTTAATAAACCAGGCTGCAGGGCACCCCAAAGCTGCACATTGCACCCTATCTGGTATACAACATAAGCGTTGATCAGCATCAGCTGCTTTATTAAGCTACTTCAGTTTGCACTTGTTTTTGACTGCTTTTAATAAACCAGGCCGCAGGGCACCCCAAAGCTGCACCTTGCACCCTATCTGTTATACAACATAAGCGTTGATCAGCATCAGCTTCATTAAGCTACTTCAGTTTGCACTTGTTTTTGACTGCTTTTAATAAACCAGGCTGCAGGGCACCCCAAAGCTGCACATTGCACCCTATCTGGTATACAACATAAGCGTTGATCAGCATCAGCTGCTTTATTAAGCTACTTCAGTTTGCACTTGTTTTTGACTGCTTTTAATAAACCAGGCCGCAGGGCACCCCAAAGCTGCACCTTGCACCCTATCTGTTATACAACATAAGCGTTGATCAGCATCAGCTTCATTAAGCTACTTCAGTTTGCACTTGTTTTTGACTGTTTTCAATAAACCAGGCCGCAGGGCACCCCAAAGCTGCACCTTGCACCCTATCTGGTATACAACATAAGCGTTGATCAGCATCAGCTGCTTTATTAAGCTACTTCAGTTTGCACTTGTTTTTGACTGCTTTCAATAAACCAGTCCGCAGGGCACCCCAAAGTTGCACCTTGCACCCTATCTGTTATACAACATAAGCGTTGATCAGCATCAGCTGCTTTATTAAGCTACTTCAGTTTGCACTTGTTTTTGACTGCTTTTAATAAACCAGGCCGCAGGGCACCCCAAAGCTGCACCTTGCACCCTATCTGGTATACAACATAAGCGTTGATCAGCATCAGCTGCTTTATTAAGCTACTTCAGTTTGCACTTGTTTTTGACTACTTTCAATAAACCAGGCCGCAGGGCACCCTAAAGCTGCACCTTGCACCCTATCTGGTATACAACATAAGCGTTGATCAGCATCAGCTGCTTTATTAAGCTACTTCAGTTTGCACTTGTTTTTGACTGCTTTTAATAAACCAGGCCGCAGGGCACCCCATAGCTGCACCTTGCACCCTATCTGGTATACAACATAAGCGTTGATCAGCATCAGCTGCTTTATTAAGCTACTTCAGTTTGCACTTGTTTTTGACTGCTTTCAATAAACCAGGCCGCAGGGCACCCCAAAGCTGCACCTTGCACCCTATCTGTTATACAACATAAGCGTTGATCAGCATCACCTGCTTTATTAGGCTACTTCAGTTTGCACTTCCTTTTTTACTTATTTCAATAAACCAGGCCGCAGGGCACCCCAAAGTTGCCCCTTGCACCCTATCTGTTATACAACATAAGCGTTGATCAGCATCAGCTGCTTTATTAAGCTACTTCAGTTTGCACTTGTTTTTGACTGCTTTTAATAAACCAGGCCGCAGGGCACCCCAAAGCTGCACCTTGCACCCTACCTGTTTATACTAAATAAGCAAATACATAAAAATGTCAGACAGACAAGTGCCAGGATGTTCAATTCAGCCGGCAGAGGTCGAAGCAGACTTGGGGCGAGTGGCAGCAGGAGTCACGGTGAGAGACCTGATCTGCCAGTATCTGCTAGTGGTCGTGTCTCCACCAGTAACGCATCTGCCGTGGTAGATTGGTTAACGCGCTCATCAACATCATCACAACTTACGTCTGAGACCCCCAGTCTAGGGTCGGTAGGTTCCTCTGACACAATCCTGAGTTGGCATGCCCCGAGAGCAGTCCCTGTCCTCCCATTGCCTCTGTCCTACGCCGTTCCCTCCCCCAGCGACGTATCCTATGCTTTGGGTTCAGCTCCACTCTTTAGTGAGGAGGACGATCAGATAGAGGACAGTCAGCAGCTACTGCCAGCCATGAAATGGAGGTGGCTTCTTTAGCTCGGCAGACAAATAGTGATTTGGACAGTGTCGTGGGTGTTGCGAGATTTCCAGCTTCTGTGCCAGACACTGTTGAGGAAACCGAGAACATCAGTGACGTACAGCCACAACTCAGTGATGATGATGATGATGAAGCCGATCGCACTTGGGAGCCGGGTGATTAAGGGGCTTCATCGTCATCATCAGGAGAAGAGGGGCGCAGGTTGCCCCGGAATCAGCAGCTCAGGCAGCAAGGTGTTAGCAGCATGGTTGGCAGTCAGCATGGGGGCACAATTGTAAAGCCTGGAGGCAAACGGGGCCGGGGCCGGGGTAGAGCACCTGCTGCGCAGCAGGCTACCTTATCGGGAGGTAGTGGAGCAGTGGTTCCTGGAGTTGGCGACAATAGCAGCGAATCAGTGAGGCCTGTTGGTTGGAAAAGTAGCTACTCGGCAATGTGGCAGTTTTTCCTGAAGCATCCGCAGGAGGGTAACATGGCCACATGCAAGATATGTAGGCAGAAGGTGAAGCGTGGCCAGGGCCCAAATGTTGGCACCACGGCCCTGCGTCACATATGATGCGTCACCATAAAGCGACCTGGGAGAAGGCCAAACTTGATGTGTGGCCGCAACTAGCAGAGTTTGCCCTGGAAAAGCTGTCCTGCCCGGCAAGTAGCGTGGCATCTGAGCGGGTGTTTAGTGCGGCGGGGGCCATAGTTACGGCGAAGAGAACTCGTCTGTCAACTAAAAATGTGGAGAGACTCACCTTTGTCAAAATGAATCAGGGATGGATCAGCCAGGATTTCCACCCACCAATGCCTGATGCATGCGACTAGATTCAGCATGGTGCCACATTTTACACTTTCCAAATGGTGCAAAACATATTTATGTCTTTAGGTCAATTTTTGGGCTCCTGCTGGTGCCAACTTCAGGGTGTGCCGTCCAACCAATTTTTGGCCTCCTGCTGATGCCAACTACAGGGTGTGCCTTTCAGCCAATGTTTGGGCTCCTGCTGCTGCTGCTTGCAACTCCAGGGTGTGATTCATCCAATTTTTGGGCTCCTGCTGCCAACTCCGGTGTCTCTTTCAGCCAATGTTTGGGCTCCTGCTGCTGCTTGCAACTCCAGGGTGTGATTCATCCAATTTTTGGGCTCCTGCTGCCAACTCCAGTGTCTCTTTCAGCCAATGTTGGGCTCCTGCTGCTGCATGCAACTCCAGGGTGTGATTCATCCAATTTTTGGGCTCCTGCTGCCAACTCAAGTGTCTCTTTAAAGCAATGTTTGGGCTGCTGCTGCTGCGAACTCCAGGGTGTGTCAGTCAATCTTTGGGCTCCTGCTGCTGCCAACTCAAGTGTCTCTTTAAAGCAATGTTTGGGCTGCTGCTTGCAACTCCAGGGTGTGATTCATCCAATTTTTGGGCTCCTGCTGCCAACTCCAGCGTCTCTCTCAGCCAATCTTTGGCCTCCTGCTGCTGCTGCTGCTGCCAACTCCAGGGTGTCTTTCAAGCAATGTTTGGGCTCCTGCTTATGCTGCTGCCAGCTCCAGGGTGTGCCTTCCAGCTAATGTATGTGCTCCTGCTGCTGCCAACTTCAGGGTACCTTCCAGCCAATTTCTAGGTTCCTGCTGCTGCTGCTGCTGCCAACTCCAGGGTGTGTCAATCAATTTTTGGGCTCCTGCTGCTGCCAACTCAAGTGTCTCTTTAAAGCAATGTTTGGGCTGCTGCTGCTTGCAATTCCAGAGTGCGATTCATCCAATTTTTGGGCTACTGCTGCCAACTCCAGTGTCTCTTTCAAGCTATGTTTGGGCTGCTGCTGCTGCTGCTTGCAACTCCAGGGTGTGTCAGACAATTTCTGGGCTCCTGCTGCTGCCAACTCCAGTGTCTCTTGCAGCCAATGTTTGGGCTCCTGCTGCTGCTGCTTGCAACTCTAGGGTGTGATTCATCCAATTTTTGGGCTCCTGCTGCCAACTCCAATGTCTCTTTCAGGCAATGTTGGGCTGCTGCTGCTGCTTGCAACTCCAGGGTGTGATTCATCCAATTTTAGGGCTCCTGCTGCCAACTCCAGTGTCTCTTTAAAGCAGTGTTTGGGCTGCTGCGAACTCCAGGGTGTGTCAGTCAATTTTTGGGCTCCTGCTGCTGCCAACTCAAGTGTCTCTTTAAAGCAATGTTTGGGCTGCTGCTGCTGCTTGCAATTCCAGGGTGTGATTCATCCAATTTTTGGGCTCCTGCTGCCAACTCCAGTGTCTCTTTCAGCCAATGTTTGGGCTCCTGCTGCTGCTTGCAACTCCAGGGTGTGATTCATCTAATTTTTGGGCTCCTGCTGCCAACTCCAGTGTCTCTTTCAAGCTATGTTTGGGCTGCTGCTGCTGCTGCTTGCAACTCCAGGGTGTGATTCATCCAATTTTTGGGCTCCTGCTGCCAACTCCAGTGTGTCTCTCAAGCTATGTTTGTGCTCCTGCTGCTGCTGCTTGCAACTCCAGGGTGTGATTCATCCAATTTTTGGGCTCCTGCTGCCAACTTCGGTGTCTCTTTAAAGCAATGTTTGGCTGCTGCTGCTGCTGTGAACTCCAGGGTGTGTCAGTCAATTTTTGGGCTCCTGCTGCTGCCAACTCCAGTGTCTCTTTCAAGCTATGTTTGGGCTGCTGCTGCTGCTGCTTGCAACTCCAGGGTGTGATTCATCCAATTTTTTGGGCTCCTGCTGCCAACTCCAGTGTCTCTTTAACCCTTTGAGTGCCGGCCTACCGAGATTTTTTGTCACAATCTGTTGCCAGACGACTTTTCACGTTTTTGCGCTACACGTGTGCAACCTTGATTTTTGAAGGGATTTCCAGGGATTTCGGTGAAAATTATATATTGTTTTTTTCAGCAGAGTCTGGGCTTCAACATGAAATGTCTTGTTTGGCCTTTTTTTAGTGTATTCTCAATACTTTTGGGTGAAATATGTGCAAAAAAATGAAAAAAAACAATTTTTTACAATTTGTAGTGTTTTTTTTTGTAATAAAAAATGTAAGTTTGTTAATACAATATTATTGCGTGTGAAAGCCCTATTTCTCCCGGTTACAATGGTACCACATATGTATAGGTATACCCCTTTTCTTGAAACAGCAGTTTAGGGGATTCCAGATAGGATACAACTATGCAATATGATTGCATAGTTGTAAGGGGTTAATAAAAAAAAAAAAAAAAAATGACATAGGGTTCCCCCTCCCAGGGGGGGGGGGGGGGGGGACCTCATTTCTTTTTTGGAATTCTAAGGGTTAAAATCCCTTAAAATCCCCCCAAAAAAATGACATAGGGTCCCCCTTACCCAGCATTACTGACCCGGACCAGCTATGGGGGCTTGTAGAACAGGGCGCAGGGGCCAGCGTTGGTGGCCCCTGGCCCTGCAGGCTACTAGCCCACATAGCCACGTGGCCCGGGCCCTTCTGCCCCCCCCCTGGCCGTTGGGGAGGCAGGTAATGGGGGGCTGGGGGTTATGGCAAGTCACCCGCTTGCCGCAGGTGACCTGCCATACCCAGAGCCTTGTGAACTGGTATAAGGGGTCTCATGGACCCCTTACCAGTTCACAAAGGGTTAAGTTAAAAAAAAGACACCAGACAAGTTCTTTATTATTCTTTTTTCACTTATACTTACCTCCCATCCAGTGTCCCACGCTGCTGCAGATGACAGTTGTCGGTAGTGATCAGAGCAGGGAGGGTGGCAGGCAGGGAGATCAGAGCCACCCTGCCTGCCACCCTCCCTGCTCCGATCGCTGCTGACAACTGACAGATCGGAGCTTGGGTGCCAGTAACCCGAGGAGCGGGATGACGTCATCAAGTGGGCGGAGTTAGGGGCGGGGCTAGGGGCGGGGCCAGCGCCGGCCGAAGAGGATGGTGATGGCCCATTTCTGGGCCCTCACAAGCAGCGTGGAAAGCCCAGGGGGGGGGGGGATCGGAGCCCCCCCTGGTGAAGAGAAGACCCGGGGAGAGCCATCGCGCTGCCAGGTGAGTAAATGTCATTTACTTTTTTTTTCAGATGTCGGCGCCGGCGGGGGGGGGGGCCTATTACGGGCCCCCTCCTGAAGATCAGAGGCCTGGGTGCAGAAATCTAACAGCGGATTCTTCAAATGAGGGGTAAGGTAAGTCTGTATGTTTTTTACTTTTTGTTTTATGGGCCTCTAAAGTCAGCTACGTGACTCTCACGTAGCTGGCACTTAACGGTTGGAGAGGCAGCTACGTGAGAGTCACGTAGCTGGCACTAGAAGGGTTAAAGTAATGTTTGGGCTCCTGCTGCTGCTGCTTGCAACTCCAGGGTGTGATTCATCCAATTTTTGGGCTCCTGCTGCCAACTCCAGTGTCTCTCTCAGCCAATCTTTGGCCTCCTGCTGCTGCTTGCAATTCCAGGGTGTGATTCATCCAATTTTTGGGCTCCTGCTGCCAACTCCAGTGTCTCTTTCAGCCAATGTTTGAGCTCCTGCTGCTGCTTGCAACTCCAGGGTGTGATTCATCTAATTTTTGGGCTCCTGCTGCCAACTCCAGTGTCTCTTTCAAGCTATGTTTGGGCTGCTGCTGCTTGCAACTCCAGGGTGTGATTCATCCAATTTTTGGGCTCCTGCTGCCAACTCCAGTGTGTCTCTCAAGCTATGTTTGTGCTCCTGCTGCTGCTGCTTGCAACTCCAGGGTGTGATTCATCCAATTTTTGGGCTCCTGCTGCCAACTCCAGGGTGTCTCTTTAAAGCAATGTTTGGCTGCTGCTGCTGCTGTGAACTCCAGGGTGTGTCAGTCAATTTTTGGGCTCCTGCTGCTGCCAACTCCAGTGTCTCTTTCAAGCTATGTTTGGGCTGCTGCTGCTGCTTGCAACTCCAGGGTGTGATTCATCCAATTTTTGGGCTCCTGCTGCCAACTCCAGTGTCTCTTTCAAGCTATGTTTGGGCTGCTGCTGCTGCTTGCAACTCCAGGGTGTGATTCATCCAATTGTTGGGCTCCTGCTGCCAACTCCAGTGTGTCTTTCAAGCTATGTTTGTGCTCCTGCTGCTGCTGCTTGCAACTCCAGGGTGTGATTCATCCAATTTTTGGGCTCCTGCTGCCAACTCCAGTGTCTCTTTAAAGCAATGTTTGGGCTGCTGCTGCTGCTGCGAATTCCAGGGTGTGTCAGTCAATTTTTGGGCTCCTGCTGCTGCCAACTCCAGTGTCTCTTTAAAGTAATGTTTGGGGTCCTGCTGCTGCTGCTTGCAACTCCAGGGTGTGATTCATCCAATTTTTGGGCTCCTGCTGCCAACTCCAGTGTCTCTTTCAAGCTATGTTTGGGTACCTGCTGCTGCTGCTTGCAACTCCAGGGTGTCATTCAGCCAATTTTTGGGCTCCTGCTGCCAACTCCAGGATGTGTTTCAGCCAATATTTGGACTCCTGCTGCTGCCAGCTCCAGGGTGTGTTTTTCAGGCAATATAGGGGCCCCTCATAGTGATGCCACCTCAACTCTCTGTAATTGTGCCACTCTGCGATTCTAATAGCGATGCCTCTGATCTGCATGTCCTAATTATTTACAGTATTATATCAGTAACCCAGCACGCATCCTATGCGTGTTACAGCAAGGCAGAATGGATTACAGCCCTATTGAGGCTCTAGGAAGCTCAGAAATAGCCATATTTAATAGTGATTCGTCGCGAATAAATTCGGGTTGAAACGATTTTTGTCGGAAAATTCGGCGAATCAGTCGAATCGAATTTTTCAAAAGTTCACTCATCTCTAACCCCGATATCTCGGCCATTTCTGCTTCAATTTAAAACCGGAAAACCGTTTAGGACAGCGCCAAACAGCCCGACACAATGGTGTAACATTTAACTATTGCCTGCAGTATCACTTTAAGGGTTAAAAACCCTTAAGAAAATCAAAACAAATGACGTGGGCCCCCCTACCCAGCATAACCAGCCCAAGCCTTGTAGGCCAGGGTGCGGCGATCCAGTTTTGTTGGCACCCGGCCCTGAAAGCTACAAGCCTGCTTAGCCTTCATGGCCCCTGGCTATTTTGCCCCCACGGGCTTTTCTGCTCTCCTGCTGCTGCCAGAAGCCTTTTATACCTGCTGAGTGATGGGATATAAAAAAAAAAACTTAAAAATAAATAAATGGCATGGGGCTCCCCATACCCAGCATAACTTACCCGGTTTTGGAACAGAGCACAGAAGCCAGCATCAGTTGCTACCTGCCCAGCAGGCTAAAAGCCCGCGTAGCCTTCATGGCCCCTGGGCTCTTCTGCCCCTCCTCTGGGCTTTATCAGATAATTGGGCTGGGGGCTAATGGAAAGTCACCTGCTAACGGCAGATGACTTGTCAGCCCCCGAGCCTTGTGAACTAGTATAGGGGTCTCATAGATCCCTTACCAGTTCACAAAGGGTTAATTGTGGGTCTGATGCCCCCCCCCCTTGATTGATCAAGGGGTCAGGTGAGCATTTTTTATTAGCTTTTGGTGCCGCTAGCAGGAGGAAACGCCAAGCCCATGAGTCTCACGAGCTTGGCGATTAACATTTGGAGAGGCAACCACTTGAGACTTACTGGCTTAGAGCCCAAAGGGTTAAAAGGTTAGTACAAGTGGAGCTGTCCTCAACCCGATCGTCACATCGATGGATCACATGACCTGAAGTTTCGTGTGTGTAAAACACATTTTTGGCATAGTAACCATGCTGAAGATAGTAGACCAGCCATTATTCTTAGTATTTGTAGGTTCTGTAATGACGGGGTTGCTCCACAAATCTGGCGCTTAGAAAACACTAGGGCAGAGACACGCAACCACTTCTTGTAAAGGTCCATTTAAAGGCATCCGGTGAGAGGCGAGGGGGGTGGATAGTTAGAAATCAGAACACTGGGGGAGGGGCTATAGATTTCCCAGGCAAAACTAAAAAAGGCTGCTTGTCCACCCACCCCACTTCAAAAATCCTATTGGGCGCTATAGAACCTACAGGCAAAGCTGGGAGGCCCGCGAAGGTTGAGAGCCAGAGAGGGTAGTGAGATGATGCCAGAGGTTGAGAGTCAGAGAGGGTAGTCAGATGATGCCGGGGGTTAAGAGCCAGAGAGAGTAGTCAGATGATGCCAGAGGTTGAGAGCCAGAGAGGGTAGTCAGATGATGCCAGGGGTTGAGAGCCAGAGAGGGTAGTCAGATGATGCCAGGGGTTGAAAGTCAGAGAGGGTAGTCAGATGATGCCAGGGGTTGAAAGTCAGAGAGGGTAGTCAGATGATGCCAGAGGTCGAGAGCCAGAATTGATGGTCCACCTAGCGTCCTCTGGCTACCCTCTCTGGCCCTCAACCCCTTACCTCATCTGACTACCCTCTCTGACTCTCAACCCCTGGCATTGTCAGACCATAAACTCTGGCTCTCGACCTCTGGCATCATTTGAAATCATCTGATGCTAGGGGTTGAGAGCCAGAGAAGGTAGTCAGGCGATGCCAGGGTTTGAGAGCCAGAGAGGGTAGTCAGATGATGCCAGGGGTTGAAAGTCAGAGAGGGTAGTCAGATGATGCCAGGGGTTGAAAGTCAGAGAGGGTAGTCAGATGATGCCAGAGGTCGAGAGCCAGAGTTGATGGTCTGACAATGCCAGGGGTTGAGAGCCAGAGAGGGTAGTCAGATGAGGTAAGGGGTTGAGGGCCAGAGAGGGTAGCCAGAGGACACTAGGTGGAAAGCCAGAGAGGGTAGTCAGATGATGCTAGGGGTTGAGAGCCAGAGAGGGTAGTCAGATGAGGTAAGGGGTTGAGGGCCAGAGAAGGTAGTCAGAGGAAGCTAGGTGGAAAGCCAGAGAGGGTAGTCAGATGATGCCAGAGGTTAAGAGCCAGAGAAATAGTCAGACAATGCCAGAGGTTGAGAGCTAGCGATGATAGTCAGATGATACCAGGGGTTGAAAGTCGGAGAGGGTAGTCAGTTGAGGTAAGGGGTTGAGGGCCAGAGAGGGCAGTCATATGAGGTAAGGGGTTAAGGGCCAGAGAGGGTAGTCAGATGAGGTAAGGGGTTGAGGGCCAGAGAGGGTAGTCAGATGAGGTAAGAGGCTGAGAGCCAGAGAGGGTAGTCAGACGATGCCAGGGGTTGAGAGCCAGAGAGGGTAGTCAGATGATGCCAGGAGTTAAGAGCCAGAGAGGGTAGTCAGATGAGGTAAGGGGTTGAGAGCCAGAGAGGGTAGTCAGATGAGGTAAGGGGTTGAGAGCCAGAGAGGGTAGTCAGATGAGGTAAGGGGTTGAGATCCAGAGAAGGTAGTCATATGAGGTAAGGGGTTGAGGGCCAGAGAGGGTAGTCAGATGATGCAAGGGGTTGAGGGCCAGAGAGGGTAGTCAGATGAGGTAAGAGGTTGAGGGCCAGAGAGGGTAGTCAGATGATGCCAGGAATTGAGAGCCAGAGACGGTAGTCAGATGAGGTAAGGGGTTGAGGGCCAGAGAGGGTAGTCAGATGATGCCAGGAATTGAGAGCCAGAGAGGGTAGTCAGATGATGCCAGGAATTGAGAGCCAGAGAGGGTAGTCAGATGAGGTAAGGGGTTGAGGGCCAGAGAGGGTAGTCAGATGAGGTAAGAGGTTGAGGGCCAGAGAGGGTAGTCAGATGAGGTAAGAGGTTGAGGACAGAGAGGGTAGTCAGATGAGGTAAGGGGTTGAGAGCCAGAGAGGGTAGTCAGATGATGCCAGGAATTGAGAGCCAGAGAGGGTAGTCAAATGAGGTAAGGGGTTGAGGGCCAGAGAGGGTAGTCAGATGAGGTAAGAGGTTGAGGGCCAGAGAGGGTAGTCAGATGAGGTAAGAGGTTGAGGGCCAGAGAGGGTAGTCAGACGATGCCAGGGGTTGAGAGCCAGAGACGGTAGTCAGATGAGGTAAGGGGTTGAGGGCCAGAGAGGGTAGTCAGATGAGGTAAGAGGTTGAGGGCCAGAGAGGGTAGTCAGATGAGGTAAGAGGTTGAGGGCCAGAGAGGGTAGTCAGATGAGGTAAGAGGTTGAGGGCCAGAGAGGGTAGTCAGATGAGGTAAGAGGTTGAGGGCCAGAGAGGGTAGTCAGACGATGCCAGGGGTTGAGAGCCAGAGACGGTAGTCAGATGATGCCAGGAGTTAAGAGCCAGAGAGGGTAGTCAGATGAGGTAAGGGGTTGAGAGCCAGAGAGGGTAGTCAGATGAGGTAAAGGGTTTAGAGCCAGAGAGGTGAGTCAGACGATGCCAGAGGTTGAGAGCCAGAGAGGGTAGTCAGATGAGGTAAGAGGTTGAGAGCCAGAGAGGGTAGTCAGATGAGGTAAGAGGTTGAGAGCCATAGAGGGTAGTCAGATGAGGTAAGGGGTTGAAGGCCAGAGAGGGACGCAGATGAATGAGAATCTTTCATATCACAATATTGAGGGTTAGCATTATTTAAGCTGAAACTTCTCTATAGCTTTGTAATAAATGGTGATGAGGACAATTCAGGAGAATTGGGTAACTTGAACAAGCATTGTGTTGACTGTTATTCTGCCTCCCCCCACCTCACCCCTCCCCCCCAGACTCAAGAGTTCACAACAGAGGTTTCACTTCTTTTTTTATTCTCAGGCAGTTTTAGATTTTATGCATGTAGCGGGCGTGTGCTTGGCCGGGGGAACGCACTCTGGGGAGCCAGGGGGGGTTCTTGGACCTAGGGTAGGGCATCCCATGTTGGTGTGGCTTGTGTGGGTTGAGGTGCACTTACTGGCTTCAGACGTCTGGTCTCCATTGATGACACTCTTAGGTGAACTCAACATGGTCTTTATTGATTGGCTTCCATCCATGGTAACACAGCAAACAGTTCAGTACAGGCAAAATCCAAAGGTTACAGCAAACAGTCTATTCCAATGGTTTCCTCCATGGCTGTCTCTCAGCTCCTCCACTACATTGAAAAGCTTCCTCTCATGACAAGCTCCAAACCTAGAACTTGGTACAGAACACTCTGGAAGGGTTGGTCTCTCCCTTTTATAACCTCTGTATTGTTGCTACTCCAACTTAGTTGCGAGTCCCAACCAATGGCAGGGCAGTCAATGTTGCCAATGCTAATAACAAACAATAAAACACAGAGCATAATAAATCAAGGTTACAATAAGTTAACATGAATTGACCATTCATAGACACCAGAAGCCTAATGTCGTGTTCTTATAAACACAGTTAGTTATAAAATGGTCTGAGCGGCTGCCACCCCTCCTTTATTTCTTCTGAATTTGTGCAAGCACATGGGGTGTGGGGTCTAGGCTGTATTGCAAGGTCTTTGACCCTTCCACCCCATGGCTTGCATTTGAGGTTTAGGGCAACCTCAGGTAAGCCTGCTTCCAATTTACCTATTGGATTGTATGTCCCAAATGGGGCGCTCAGAGATTAGAGTTAGGACTGCACCCCACAGGGGCACCTTGGCGCTGGTGGTGCAGCTTAAGCTACTTCTGCAGATGTGTGTGACCGAGCTTCTGTTTTTGGCCAGGTTTGGAGGCAGATTGTGGGTTGGTCAGCAAGCTAACTGGTTTGAGTGCTGTGGCTCCTTTAAGACATTTGTATTCTTATAAACACAGGATAGTGTTCAAGTAAGTCCAGGTTGGCCTTCCCTTGACTGATGTTTCCAAGCATCAACCAATGCTGTTTAACTGGTTATCCCGAGATGCATGCAATAGTTGTCATATTTAGGAGTGCTCAGTTCTAGAGGAAACATCCACCTCGTGCCCGCCACCTATAATAGGTATTCTTACCATGTGGTAATATAATGATGCGCCTCAAATTGAGCCCTTCTTACTGCCTTAACCGTGCTGATTCAGGATATAATGTCCTCGCCGCTCAGCGTGGTTCACAATAGACGTTTTGTATATATCCCAATAGGGGTATCACATGAAATAAAACCAATAAAAAATCTCTAGCGTGATATCGCTTTAATATTAAATCCTCTTAAGAGTTAAAAATGTGCACTCACATATAAAATCAATTGTAACAGCTATAAATATGGCAGGCGAGACTCTCACCCTACTTGCACTGCACCTCGGCCGATGGTGCCTTGGAAAAGAGGGGGGTAGTCGCTGCTGATAAAAACTCTTGTGCTGTATATCCAATAGTCCACCCTACCGCCGTCAATGCGTTTCGTTGCGTAACACAACTTTTTCGAGACTGGCGGCACGGCGGGCTGCGCTGCTTTTTATGCCGCCTGTTGCCAATGCCGCCTGGCTAAGTCTCTATTTACCAAACTAAAAGGGGAACGCCAGACCATTAAAGTACTGGTTAGGTCCATTCCTTAGGCAACACTGCCGCCATGTGGTTTCATGATGCAATGACCCTACGAGATGCATCTAACAAGGTTTAAACTAAAACTATTTAAGGATTCTATCACTATCAGGGCCTATTCCACTGACAGGGCTCTAATGGTTCCTACTTGTAGTGTTGCCCATGGTTTCCACCCATCACATGCAGATTTGAACATTGTAATGTACCGATCAGTCTAACAGGGAAATCCCTAAATCCTCCTCGATACCATCAATTTAGGGGGAGAGGTCTAAACTGATTGTATGGGTATGTTAGATATAGTAGCAATGTTGTGGGGAACCTCCCCACTTGTACCACATTGGTCTTGTCAGTGCCCCCCGATGTAATACAAGTAAATATGTACTTAAACCAGACCAATACCGGCAGGACCTGCCCATGTGACCGCCCGCTTTGTGTGCGGTTAGCTGCGAGGGGGGCTCCAGCATTCTGGATTCCCCTCCCCCAAGCTTCTTGCGATCACCAGACTTGGGGACCAACACCAGTTTATGTAAAAATGGGTGTTGGTCCGGTTTAAGCCATAGTATGGCTACTATGATTAAGGACTGGAGATAGGAGTCCGAAACGCGCAAGTCGCCTATACTGTATATATGACTTTCCCAGACTTTGATTACTACTGATTTTATAGATAAATATGAATTCACAGATACAGTTACATTCATACGTTGTATCCCGTCTCAGTACATAAAATACACACTACAATGCAAATTAATTTCTTTCAAATCACTTTACGTCTCATTCTTTCAACAGTAAGTGGGCGATGCCTGATGACAGGGCCGGCGTAAGCACCCGTCAAGGTGGGGCAGCTGCCGGGGGCACCCACCCTCCAAGGGGGCCAACTGACAGGGCCGGCCTTTGGGGTGTGCGACGGGACTTGGGGTGTGCACTGGGTGGGCACTGCCACAGCTGGTGCCCACATCTCCTCGAATGCCAGTGTTCCACACAATGGGGCATCCCAATTTAGATTCCAGGGGAGGAAGTGCCGGGTTTTGTTCTGCTTTTAAGTTGTCCAGCTGATTTTCCTGGAGCATCCCAATCTGTGATACCCTACTGTGTGATACCCCCCTGGGATCGCTGCCATACCCACTATGCAAGCAATTCCACCCCTGAGTTTTGGTCTGCTCTACAGGGGCATCTTAATTTGCCCCTGTTTGTGTAAGAACCCCCCTGGTTTGCCCGTTAACTCAAACTGGTGACACACTGCATTCACCAGTGTCAGGAAAGTAATGAACAAAGGGGGGGGGTCACACACAGGGGCATCCAAAATCAGCAGTATCTAGATTCGTTTAGACTCCGAGGTCAGGTTTAATGGGGTTTGGTGCACTTCAAAGTAGACCAAAACTAAAGTTTTGGTCCAAATAGCATGATCCTTAGGGGGCATCCAGATTTGGGACGTCCCTTGGGGATGTGACGCGACTCTTCACCACAAAGGTGCCCCCTGAGACCATGCCGCCCAAGGGCCCACATAAGCCTGGAGCCGGCCCTGCCTGATGATCAGTCCTGAGCAATGGTCCTGACTGTTCGTCATTCATGGTTCCACCACGTCATACATTACAAAGCAGCAGGTGTGAAGGGAGTGGGGGTTAGGGGGATGAGGGTAAAGGGAGGGGACTTCACAGGCCCGAAGCTTTATTTAGGACAAAACACAGAATGGAGAGGAGGGGGAGGGGAACAAAACATCAAGGTACAGGTTCTTAGGTACAGGTGAGAATGAAAGAGCTCACTTTTGTGGGGGAGCAGCTAGGGCGACAACGGGAGCCCTCAAGCTGGCCGAGGTGAGAGCGGCCTCCAGGTCTTGTGGGGTAGACACCTCGTAACTCTGATCCCGGTAGCTGAAGGAAATTTTACCTGACCCCTTTTGCTTGCAGAATTTCAAGTGAGGGTTTCATGGCATGTCTTCTGGTGATGGTTTGGGGAGACAGGTCGGCGAAGAGTTGGTACTCAAAGTTCTGGAATTTGAGAGTTCCTTGATCCTGAGGATCAGTCTGCGACAGTCCTCAGTGGACATCCTCACCCTATTGTGGACCAGGCGTTTCCTGGCACACCACAGATTTATTGCATAAACAAACAGACTGGCCCCAATACCAATCTATTCTAAACTCCGCTGCTCACCTCATCCACCTCTCCTCTCACTTCTACCCCTCTGTCAATCCCTTCACTGGTTACTCCCATAGAGTTCAGTTCAAGCTTCTAACACTTACCTACAAAGCTCTCTCTAACCAGGCTCCTCCCTACATTTCATCTCTGATCCAGCGTTACCAACCCAAGCGCAACCTCCGCTCTGCCTCTGATATTCTCCTGTCCTCCTCCTTGGTTACTTCCTCGCAAGACTTCTCCAGTGCCTCCCCACTTCTCTGGAATGCACTCCCCACTCAATCCGTCACTCTCCATCACTCAGAGCCTTTAAAAGTGCCCTCAAAACTCACATCTTCAGACAAGCATATGACCTGGCTTAAGCAATTCCTATAACCTTCAAAAACATGCAGCCCAACTCTAGCTCTTCCACTTGTGATCCCGCCCCTTTGTCTCCACCCCATCCTTTAGACTGTAAGCTTGCATGGGGCGGGGCTTTCTTTCCTATTGTCTCCTGTGCTCACAAAACTATGTTAAAACCTTGTGGCATCTAATTTTGTATCATTCCCTGTACTATATGTTTTACCTTGTCTGTAATCACACCTTGTAAAGCGCTACGGAAGATAATGGTGTTATATAAATAAACATGAATATTAATAATAATAATAATAATAATAATAATAATTTGTTCCCTGTACTATGGTTTTGTCTCCTTTTACAATGATGTAGATGTGCAGAAGATTGTGGATTCTCCGATCAGCTACCATGGAAAGAGATTGAAACTTGGACCAGCTATAAGAAAGCAAAGCACCTGTGCACACATCCAACCAAGGACTTTGGTGCTGAACTCACCAACGCCACAATATCCCAGTGTTTGGACCCCACCCATGACCGATTCCTATGTACAGCCCACGTCAATGTTTAGTCCGGTTACTCACTATTTGCAGACTTGTCCTTACACAGAACTCTGCCCATAACAAGAGTCCGGACAGCCCCACGTTAACCCGAACAGGGTCAATCCGGGTCTGCCGGGTGTTCCACAAAAAGGGGGCATTGTGACAGACTCTATGCCTTTGGATTTTAAAGGCGCTGTTTTTGCATAGACCCATTACTTTCATTTTCTTGAGCATGTCCCAGACAGACTGCCATGGTGTTGTTGATTGTATTACAGACTGCTATTGTTCTACTGATTGTGCTACAGACTGCTATTGTTCTACTGATTGTGTTACAGATTGCTATTGTTCTACTGATTGTGTTACCGGCAGAGTTGAGGGATTGTGTGCCCTGCTATCATTGGTCCGTGTGTTTGTCATGCAGTTCTCCATCAGGTCCACGGGGGAGGTCCCCTTGCATGGAGCCTTGCATATAAGGCACAGTGTGGCACCAATAAAGGAAGTTCATCTTCACCCTCAATACTGAGTTCTGTCTCTTATTGGGGGAAACGCTATATTACAATTCACTAGCCCTTGTAAGGGCCGTTCCTGGTTCCTCACGGATGACTCTGGGATTCCTGCAGCACCTCTCTCCATTGGGAAAAGGACGTCCCTGGCGGGGAAGCTCTCCGGCGATAAAGGCTATCGCTACAACTTGTTTGTAATCACACCTTGTAAAGCACTACGGAAGATAATGGCGTTATATAAATACATAAATAATAATAATAATAATAATAATAATAATATACTGTACCCTGTACTAAATGTTTTAACTTGTTTGTAATCATACATTTTAAAGCGCTATGGAAGATAATGGCGTTATATAAATAAACATTAATAATAATAATAACAATAATAATAATAATAATAATAATAATAATAATAATAATAATAATAATATATTGTTCCCTGTACTATATGTTTTACCTTGCCTGTAATCAGACCTTGTAAAGCGCTACGGAAGATGATGGCGCTATATAAATAAACATTATTAATAATAATAATAATAATAATAATAATAATAATTATGTTAAAAATCACATTTGATATTGTACAAAATTGAAAACAATCATGCAAATCACTCCTATGTGCAGCTAGATCTCATCTAATACTTGTGCTGTTTTATTCCTTATATAGCTCCATTGCCAGACATGTTTCGCCTGCTTGGGCTTTATCAATGCCCCTATATAGTGTCATGGGCAGACATGTTTCGCACGCTTGGGCTTTATCAATGCCCCTATATAGCGTCATGGCCAGACATGTTTCGCACGCTTGGGCTTTATCAATGCCCCTATATAGCGTCATGGCCAGACATGTTTAGCCCGCTTGGGCTTTATCAATGCCCCTATATAGCGTCATGGCCAGACATGTTTCGCCCGGTTGGGCTTTATCAATGCCCCTATATAGTGTCATGGCCAGACATGTTTCGCACGCTTGGGCTTTATCAATGACCCTATATAGCATCATGGCCAGACACGTTTCGCCCGCTTGGGCTTTATCAATGACCCTATATGGCGCCATGGTGCTTATTAAGCACAATAATAAAGATTTGCACGTGTTTAGTACTTTATAAATATATAGATTTTATAGTGATCCGGATCATAGGCAGGATTTGCACGTGTTTAGTACTTTATAAATATATAGATTTTATAGTGATCTGGATTAGGGATGAGCGAATCTATCCGGACGAACCCGGATTCGATCCGAATTTCAGGAAAACAGATTCGATCGCTCGAAGTTTTCCTTTAACATCCATTCATTTACATTACAGGCATTCTAAGATGGCGGACGGGACATGTCCAGACATCAACCCCGCGCCAGTGCAAGCTGGGACAGTCACATGCAGCCTATCAGCAGCCAGCAAGCCCGGTGACGTCACAGCGGTATTTAAGGCCGGCCATCTTGCTTTCCAGCATCATTTCTCTATTGCATTCGTGACAGACAGAACGCTGTGTAGCTGAGGGAGAGACAGACAGTTAGACAGGCAGGGACAGACAGGGACAGGCTGGAGACAGGCAGGAGACAGACAGGAGACAGACAGAAAGTAAGCGAAAAACAGGGAAAGGAAGGGAAAATCGGAGGCTGTCAGTTTTTTTTTTTTTTTTTTCATCCAGCCTGCTTTGTTAGCGTTTTCAGGCTGCTTACACTAACTAACAGTGCATATATACTGAACTGATCTTAAGTCTGCTGTGAGGCATCCCATTCTGTGACTACACCAGCCTCTATTTAATAGCATAATAACCATTTGCACTTATTCTCATAGAAATCAGGCCTGATAAAGACACTTTTGCTGTGCATGCTCTCTGGTTTTTGTGGCATCCCATTATGTGACTACACCAGCCTCTATTTAATAGCATAATAACCATTTGCACTTATTCTCATAGAAATTAGGCCTGATAAAGACACTTTTGCTGTGCATGCTCTCTGGTTTTTGTGGCATCCCATTCTGTGACAACACCAGCCTCTATTTAATAGCATAATAACCATTTGCACTTATTCTCATAGAAATTAGGCCTGATAAAGACACTTTTGCTGTGCATGCTCTCTGGTTTTTGTGGCATCCCATTCTGTGACAACACCAGCCTCTATTTAATAGCATAATAACCATTTGCACTTATTCTCATAGAAATCAGGCCTGATAAAGACACTTTTGCTGTGCATGCTCTCTGGTTTTTGTGGCATCCCATTCTGTGACAACACCAGCCTCTATTTAATAGCATAATAACCATTTGCACTTATTCTCATAGAAATTAGCCTGATAAAGACACTTTTGCTGGGCATAGTACTACTGGATCTTTTTTGGGGGCATCCCATTCTGTGACTAAAGCAGCCTCTGTTTAAGACCATATAAGCATTTGCTCTTATCATATTTGAAATTAGCCTGATAAAGACACTTTTGCTGGGCATAGTACTACTGGATCTTTTTTGGGGGCATCCCATTCTGTGACTAAAGCAGCCTCTGTTTAAGACCATATAAGCATTTGCTCTTATCATATTTGAAATTAGGCCTGATAAAGACACTTTTGCTGGGCATAGTACTACTGGATCTTTTTTGGGGGCATCCCATTCTGTGACTAAAGCAGCCTCTGTTTAAGACCATATAAGCATTTGCTCTTATCATATTTGAAATTAGGCCTGATAAAGACACTTTTGCTGGGCATAGTACTACTGGATCTTTTTTGGGGGCATCCCATTCTGTGACTAAAGCAGCCTCTGTTTAAGACCATATAAGCATTTGCTCTTATCATATTTGAAATTAGCCTGATAAAGACACTTTTGCTGGGCATAGTACTACTGGATCTTTTTTGGGGGCATCCCATTCTGTGACTAAAGCAGCCTCTGTTTAAGACCATATAAGCATTTGCTCTTATCATATTTGAAATTAGGCCTGATAAAGACACTTTTGCTGTGCATGCTCTCTGGTTTTTGTGGCATCCCATTCTGTGACAACACCAGCCTCTATTTAATAGCATAATAACCATTTGCACTTATTCTCATAGAAATTAGGCCTGATAAAGACACTTTTGCTGGGCATGCTCTCTGGTTTTTGTGGCATCCCATTCTGTGACAACACCAGCCTCTATTTAATAGCATAATAACCATTTGCACTTATTCTCATAGAAATCAGGCCTGATAAAGACACTTTTGCTGTGCATGCTCTCTGGTTTTTGTGGCATCCCATTCTGTGACAACACCAGCCTCTATTTAATAGCATAATAACCATTTGCACTTATTCTCATAGAAATCAGGCCTGATAAAGACACTTTTGCTGTGCATGCTCTCTGGTTTTTGTGGCATCCCATTCTGTGACAACACCAGCCTCTATTTAATAGCATAATAACCATTTGCACTTATTCTCATAGAAATTAGGCCTGATAAAGACACTTTTGCTGGGCATAGTACTACTGGATCTTTTTTGGGGGCATCCCATTCTGTGACTAAAGCAGCCTCTGTTTAAGACCATATAAGCATTTGCTCTTATCATATTTGAAATTAGCCTGATAAAGACACTTTTGCTGGGCATAGTACTACTGGATCTTTTTTGGGGGCATCCCATTCTGTGACTAAAGCAGCCTCTGTTTAAGACCATATAAGCATTTGCTCTTATCATATTTGAAATTAGCCTGATAAAGACACTTTTGCTGGGCATAGTACTACTGGATCTTTTTTGGGGGCATCCCATTCTGTGACTAAAGCAGCCTCTGTTTAAGACCATATAAGCATTTGCTCTTATCATATTTGAAATTAGCCTGATAAAGACACTTTTGCTGGGCATAGTACTACTGGATCTTTTTTGGGGGCATCCCATTCTGTGACTAAAGCAGCCTCTGTTTAAGACCATATAAGCATTTGCTCTTATCATATTTGAAATTAGCCTGATAAAGACACTTTTGCTGGGCATAGTACTACTGGATCTTTTTTGGGGGCATCCCATTCTGTGACTAAAGCAGCCTCTGTTTAAGACCATATAAGCATTTGCTCTTATCATATTTGAAATTAGGCCTGATAAAGACACTTTTGCTGTGCATGCTCTCTGGTTTTTGTGGCATCCCATTCTGTGACAACACCAGCCTCTATTTAATAGCATAATAACCATTTGCACTTATTCTCATAGAAATTAGGCCTGATAAAGACACTTTTGCTGGGCATGCTCTCTGGTTTTTGTGGCATCCCATTCTGTGACAACACCAGCCTCTATTTAATAGCATAATAACCATTTGCACTTATTCTCATAGAAATCAGGCCTGATAAAGACACTTTTGCTGTGCATGCTCTCTGGTTTTTGTGGCATCCCATTCTGTGACAACACCAGCCTCTATTTAATAGCATAATAACCATTTGCACTTATTCTCATAGAAATCAGGCCTGATAAAGACACTTTTGCTGTGCATGCTCTCTGGTTTTTGTGGCATCCCATTCTGTGACAACACCAGCCTCTATTTAATAGCATAATAACCATTTGCACTTATTCTCATAGAAATTAGGCCTGATAAAGACACTTTTGCTGGGCATAGTACTACTGGATCTTTTTTGGGGGCATCCCATTCTGTGACTAAAGCAGCCTCTGTTTAAGACCATATAAGCATTTGCTCTTATCATATTTGAAATTAGCCTGATAAAGACACTTTTGCTGGGCATAGTACTACTGGATCTTTTTTGGGGGCATCCCATTCTGTGACTAAAGCAGCCTCTGTTTAAGACCATATAAGCATTTGCTCTTATCATATTTGAAATTAGCCTGATAAAGACACTTTTGCTGGGCATAGTACTACTGGATCTTTTTTGGGGGCATCCCATTCTGTGACTAAAGCAGCCTCTGTTTAAGACCATATAAGCATTTGCTCTTATCATATTTGAAATTAGCCTGATAAAGACACTTTTGCTGGGCATAGTACTACTGGATCTTTTTTGGGGGCATCCCATTCTGTGACTAAAGCAGCCTCTGTTTAAGACCATATAAGCATTTGCTCTTATCATATTTGAAATTAGCCTGATAAAGACACTTTTGCTGGGCATAGTACTACTGGATCTTTTTTGGGGGCATCCCATTCTGTGACTAAAGCAGCCTCTGTTTAAGACCATATAAGCATTTGCTCTTATCATATTTGAAATTTGCCTGATAAAGACACTTTTGCTGGGCATAGCACTACTTGTCCCTGCCAGGGCATCCCATTCTGTGACTAAAGCAGCCTCTGTTTAAGACCATATAACCATTTGCTCTTATTATATTTGAAATTAGCCTGATAAAGACACTTTTGCTGGGCATAGTACTACTGGATCTTTTTTGGGGGCATCCCATTCTGTGACTAAAGCAGCCTCTGTTTAAGACCATATAACCATTTGCTCTTATTATATTTGAAATTAGCCTGATAAAGACACTTTTGCTCGGCATAGTACTTCTGGACCCTGCAAGGGCATCCCATTCTGTGACTATAGCAGCCTCTGTTTAAGATCATATAACCATTTGCTCTTATTATATTTGAAACTAGGCCTGATAAAGACACTTTTGCTGGGCATAGCACTACTTGTCCCTGCCAGGTGTACTTACTGCTGGTTTTTAGGGCATCCCATTCTGTGACTACACCAGCCTCTATTTAAGAACCTAACCATTTGCACCTATTCTAATTGAAATTAGGCATGATAAAGACACTTTTGCTGTGCATAGTCTTACTGCTGCCTGCCAGGTGTTCTCTGGTTTTTGGGACATCCCATTCTGTAACATACCATTAGCCTCTGCATTAACTGTAAGCTGCACAGTTATTTAAAGAAATTTGGCCTGTATGAGCCTGCTAACACACTGCTGCTGTGTGCATATATACTGATCTCAAGTCTGCTTGGGGCATCCCGTTCTGTAACATACCATTAGCCTCTGCATTAACTGTAAGCTGCACAGTTATTTAAAGAAATTTGCCCTGTATGAGACTGCTAACATACTGCTGCTGTGTGCATATATACTGATCTCAAGTCAGCTTTGGGGCATCCCATTCTGTAACATACCATTAGCCTCTGCATTTACTGTAAGCTGCACAGTTATTTAAAGAAATTTGGCCTGTATGAGCCTGCTAACACACTGCTGCTGTGTGCATATATACTGATCTCAAGTCAGCTTTGGGGCATCCCATTCTGTAACATACCATTAGCCT
The DNA here is from genome assembly GCA_027917425.1 of Gastrophryne carolinensis. Lineage (NCBI taxonomy): Eukaryota > Metazoa > Chordata > Amphibia > Anura > Microhylidae > Gastrophryne > Gastrophryne carolinensis. The sequence goes on along the minus strand of CM051234.1, from coordinate 655,776,523 downwards.
CTGCGTTTACTGTAAGCTGCACAGTTATTTAAAGAAATTTGGCCTGTATGAGCCTGCTAACACACTGCTGCTGTGTGCATATATACTGATCTCAAGTCAGCTTTGGGGCATCCCATTCTGTAACATACCATTAGCCTCTGCATTTACTGTAAGCTGCACAGTTATTTAAAGAAATTTGGCCTGTATGAGCCTGCTAACACACTGCTGCTGTGTGCATATATACTGATCTCAAGTCAGCTTTGGGGCATCCCATTCTGTAACATAACATAACCTACCTACCATACTAAGCAGCTCTCTTATTTAAACTAAGCAGGCCTCTTGGAGGCTGATTGTCCACTTTTGGGTGTGCATTTATATTCGGTTTCATATACAGTGGGGTATCCCAATTTGTAAGATAACCTACCCCAACCATGTAAACTAAATAGTCCTGTTGCAGCCTGAGTTTCTCTGCTTGCGTATGGCCTGCATTACAATCTGTCTCTTTCAATGACACTGCTGCCTGGGGTATCCCAATTTGTAAGATAACCTACCCCAACCATGTAAACTAAAGGTTATGTCCTTCCAAAAGGAAAACTTATGCCGAACACTATTTTTGTTAGGGGCATTGACCTTTGGATTGATCGGCATGAAATTAAGGTTTTTTTTTCAAAGTATGGCGCTGTAAAGAAGGTCAAAATTATGTCTCATACTTGGATTATTGTTACTTTTTGTTCAGCTTGAAATATACCAGGCCACACGGGCATCCCAAGGCACATGCTATTTTAACCCTATCTGGTATACAACATAAGCGTTGATCAGGATCAGCTTCATTAAGCTACTTCAGTTTGCACTTCCTTTTGGACTGCTTTCATTTAACCAGGCCGCAGGGCACCCCAAAGCTGCACCTTGCACCCTACCTGTTTATACTAAATAAGCATCTACAGCCTCAGCTTTATTAAGTTATTGCATTTTGAATTGGTTTTGGACTGCTTTAAATACACCAGGCCGCAGGGCATCCCAAACCTGCATGTTGCACCCCATCTGTTATACTAAATAAGCGTTGATCAGCATCAGCTTTATTAAGCTATTGCATTTTGCATTGGTTTTTGTACTGCTGCCAAAACACTAGCCCATATGGGCATCCCAAACCAGCACATGTCACCCTATCTGTTATACAAAATAAGCTTCTACAGGCCCTTTTTTTATTTATTTATTTTTATTTATATAGAGCTGTAATAGCTTATATTAATTTGTGAGGTAAATTTGCCATTTTGCAGCATAATATAGAGCAGCCCCTGTGTAAATCTGAGGGGCAATAGCTTATATAGTGAGGTAAATTTGCCATTTTGCTTCGTTATATAGAGCAGGCCCTGTGTAAATCTGAGGGGCAATAGCTTATATTGTGAGGTAAATTTGCCATTTTGCAGCATAATATAGAGCAGCCCCTGTGTAAATCTGAGGGGCAATAGTTTATATTATGAGGTAAATTCATGGTTTTGCACCATTATATGGAGCAGGCCCTGTGTAAATCTGAGGGGCAATAGCTTATATTGTGAGGTAAATTTGCCATTTTGCTTCATTATATAGAGCAGCCCAGTTGCCATCGAAATCAACTACTGTCCGGCCAGTACAGCTTTTCCAGGGCAAACTCTGCTAGTTGCGGACATAAGTCAAGTTTGGCTTCCCAGCAAATCCAGTGGATCCTGAAGGTGTGTTGGCATGGTCATGTCAAGGTATGACATGACCTGCTGTTTGAGGTCCAGCTCCAGGTCTTCCTGCTGCTCATGAGTAGACTAACTATGCGGGTGTAGAAAGCTACTCACTAGCGACTGAAGACTGAGGCTGCTGCTGATGGAGCTGCTGCTGCTGCTGCTCCTTCCACCCCCCCCCCAGCAGCCATGGCAGTGGAAGGTGATCGCAGAGGTCCCCCCGAGTCAGACCTGCGGGAGTATGGGCCATGGCACAGATAGACATCGCCCAACTGACTACGTGGGATGTCTCTGTAGTAGGTCAGTTTTTCCTCCCTCTCAGTGGGCGTAAAAAATGCCCCCATTTTGTGCCGGAAGCGAGGGTCCAATAAGTTGGAGAGCCAGAAGTCTTCCCGCTGACAAATGGAGACAATTCTGCGCTCACTAGTACGCAAGCATGTGAGCATGCATCGTGCCATTTGTGCAAGTGACTCGGAGGGACTACCTGTCTCCATCTCCACTGTAAACTGCCACGGTGTGTCTGGGTCCTCTGTCTCGCCTTACTCACAACCCTCTAGCTCCTGTGGCTGCACCTCCTCTCCTGTCAGATGACTAGATAAAATGGTCATTTTGTGAAACCTAAACTGTGGTTTGCTGTGCCCCACCCCCTCCTCCTCCTCCACTTCAGCCCCCACAGGCTTCATGTGGCTGTGAAATGTATGTGCCATGTCTCCAGTGCTCTGACCAGCCATGCTTTCCAACATGTGTTGTAGTACATAAAGCAGTGGAATCTCATCGTTCATCTCATAGTCCTGGCAACTGACTAATAATGTAGCTTCCTCAAAGGGCCTGAGCAAACGGTCGGTGTCACGTATGAGCTGCCAATGGTTTACATTGAATTTACACAGGGGTGTCCCCCTATCTGTTTGGATCATCCAGAAATCCGTGATGGCTTTTCTCTGTTCCTATAGTGCAGTGGTCCTCAACCCTGTCCTCAAGGCCCACCAACATGTCATGTTTTTTGGATCTCCAAATAGCCAGCTCTATTGCTCTGCAGCTGCACTAATTACTCCACCTGAGCATCTTTGTGGAGATCTGCAAAGCCTGGCCTGTTGGTGGGCCTTGAGGACAGGGTTGGGGACCACTGCTATAGTGGATCCTGCATATGGAGGGTGGAATTCCAACGGGTGGAAACATCGCAAATCAGACTATGGTGGGGTACACCGTTGTGACGCTGAGGCTCAATAAGGTTGTGCTTGGTGGTGTAGGAGTGCCAGAAGTGCATGCTAACTTTCTTTCCTGTTGTTCGGATGTCTTTCAGATGGGGGCAAGACTTCAAAACTAGACTGAACACGTGTGCCATGTCAGGACGCATGACTCTGGCTTCCTTGTCGCAGCGTAAACAAGATGTTCTTCCAAGTGTCAGTCACCATGGGTCCAAATTTGCAGTTTTCGTGGATTAAGCAATGCTTTCATGGATTGAGTTCTCATTTTTAGTAGTTCCTCCCATGTGTGACTCTGATGGTCAAGGAAAACCATGTGAAGAACAGCGTGAAACCACAATCACCAAGGGGGCCTAAAAGGATATATATTGTCCACCATGAGTCTATAGTTACAGCTCCAGGCGTAGACAACACTGTGCACTTTGGTACACACTGACAGGCTAAAGGACTGGCCCACCTTCTGTTCAACAACCATGCCATGTGACTCTCCACCTCGGCTCGGCACAAGCCATCAGTTCTCTGAAAGGTCCACCACTGGGTAATGCAGCAGGCTGGACATATGGTGACGCTGTCTGAGAGGAGAAATCCCTCAGACATCAAGATTAAAAATTCCAAGAATTTTTGAGGGCTAATTATTCAGAGGCAAATGATAGCTAGTTGTTTCTGATTTAATTGCAAGGTGGAAACACACCCTCAAACAAAACTTCACTTTCGCAATACTATTGCATTTGTCTATTCATAATTTTATGTATATACACTAACTAACCTACTTTTTCTCCACAGGATGCTGCATGGAACACTGCCACATCGCTGAGTAGCTAATTTTTCCTACCAACAGTCCGCAATAATTCGCTGCTGCTGCCGCCGCCACCGCCGCAGACTCCAGGGACCCTCTTCCACTACCTCGGCTTGCAACACCTCCTCCCACGACACTCTCCTCATCACTAATTGCCGGATAGTGGAAGAAGAGGCGAGTGTCTCCTCCACTTCTTGGCTGGGCAGTAGCTGCTGAATTTTATGATTATCAGATCTTGGATATCAGATCAATGGATAGTGGAGCTGAACCCAAAGCATAACAGACAGACAGTTGACTGGGGGTGTCAGATGCCACTTGTGATGCAGTGGACTGCTTTTGCAGCACTTCGAGACAAAGTTGCTTCATTAGCTGACACAATGACTGGTAAAGCTGTGGAACATATGGTTGAAAAGCAAGAATAACCATTTGTTTTTATATGAAAAAGACCCTGGTTTATACAGACTTTTTTTTTCCAGAGACTGCCCTGCGTGGAAATGAATGGCGCATGGATCAGCCAAGCTTTCCTCCCAACAATGCCTGATGTATTCCAGTAGATTGATGACGGGGCCAGACCAAGAAAGATGGATCGTGCAAAACAGATTTAAGGCGCTGCTCTCCAGTTACAGACATTCCTCCGCATCGGACCACAAGTAAGTATTGATAAAAAATCCTTTACGTTACTCTTACTTTTTATTAATATTCTTCGGATAAGACGGATCAGACATGATTCCAGATTAAAAATTCCAAGAATTTTTGAGGGCTAATTAGTCAGAGGCAATGATACCTTCTTGTTTCTGATTTAATTAAAAGGTGGAAACACACCCTCAAACAAAACTTCACTTTGGCAAACTTTTGCATTTGTTTATTCATAATTTTATGTAGATATTACTAACTAAGCTACTTTTTCTCCACATGACTCTCCACAGGGTGTGATTCATCCAATTTTTGGGCTCCTGAAGCCAACTCCAGTGTCTCTTTAAAGTAATATTTGGGCTCCTGCTGCTGCTGCTGCCAACTCCAGGGTGTGATTCATCCAATTTTTGGGCTCCTGAAGCCAACCCCAGTGTCTCTTTAAAGTAATATTTGGGCTCCTGCTGCTGCTGCTGCCAACTCCAGGGTGTGATTCATCCAATTTTTGGGCTCCTGAAGCCAACCCCAGGGTCTCTTTAAAGTAATATTTGGGCTCCTGCTGCTGCTGCCAACTCCAGGGTGTGAATCATCCAATTTTTGGGCTCCTGAAGCCAACCCCAGGGTCTCTTTAAAGTAATATTTGGGCTCCTGCTGCTGCTGCCAACTCCAGGGTGTGATTCATCCAATTTTTGGGCTCCTGAAGCCAACTCCAGTGTCTCTTTAAAGTAATATTTGGGCTCCTGCTGCTGCTGCTGCCAACTTCTGCCAACTCCAGGGTGTGATTCATCCAATTTTTGGGCTCCTGAAGCCAACCCCAGGGTCTCTTTAAAGTAATGTTTGGGCTCCTGCTGCTGCTGCCAACTCCAGGGTGTGATTCATCCAATTTTTGGGCTCCTGAAGCCAACCCCAGTGTCTCTTTAAAGTAATATTTGGGCTCCTGCTGCTGCTGCTGCCAACTCCAGGGTGTGATTCATCCAATTTTTGGGCTCCTGAAGCCAACCCCAGGGTCTCTTTAAAGTAATATTTGGGCTCCTGCTGCTGCTGCTGCCAACTTCTGCCAACTCCAGGGTGTGATTCATCCAATTTTTGGGCTCCTGAAGCCAACTCCAGTGTATATTTGGGCTCCTGCTGCTGCTGCTGCCAACTTCTGCCAACTCCAGGGTGTGATTCATCCAATTTTTGGGCTCCTGAAGCCAACTCCAGTGTATATTTGGGCTCCTGCTGCTGCTGCTGCCAACTCCAGGGTGTGATTCATCCAATTTTTGGGCTCCTGAAGCCAACTCCAGTGTATATTTGGGCTCCTGCTGCTGCTGCTGCCAACTCCTGCCAACTCCAGGGTGTGATTCATCCAATTTTTGGGCTCCTGAAGCCAACTCCAGTGTATATTTGGGCTCCTGCTGCTGCTGCTGCCAACTTCTGCCAACTCCAGGGTGTGATTCATCCAATTTTTGGGCTCCTGAAGCCAACTCCAGTGTATATTTGGGCTCCTGCTGCTGCTGCTGCCAACTCCAGGGTGTGATTCATCCAATTTTTGGGCTCCTGAAGCCAACTCCAGTGTATATTTGGGCTCCTGCTGCCGCTACTGTCAACTCCTGCCAACTCCAGGGTGTGATTCATCCAATTTTTGGGCTCCTGAAGCCAACTCCAGTGTATATTTGGGCTCCTGCTGCTGCTGCTGCCAACTCCAGGGTGTGATTCATCCAATTTTTGGGCTCCTGAAGCCAACTCCAGTGTATATTTGGGCTCCTGCTGCTGCTGCTGCCAACTCCAGGGTGTGATTCATCCAATTTTTGGGCTCCTGAAGCCAACTCCAGTGTATATTTGGGCTCCTGCTGCTGCTACTGTCAACTCCTGCCAACTCCAGGGTGTGATTCATCCAATTTTTGGGCTCCTGAAGCCAACTCCAGTGTATATTTGGGCTCCTGCTGCTGCTGCTGCCAACTTCTGCCAACTCCAGGGTGTGATTCATCCAATTTTTGGGCTCCTGAAGCCAACTCCAGTGTATATTTGGGCTCCTGCTGCTGCTGCTGCCAACTCCAGGGTGTGATTCATCCAAATTTTGGGCTCCTGAAGCCAACTCCAGTGTATATTTGGGCTCCTGCTGCTGCTGCTGCCAACTCCTGCCAACTCCAGGGTGTGATTCATCCAATTTTTGGGCTCCTGAAGCCAACTCCAGTGTATATTTGGGCTTCTGCTGCTGCTGCTGCCAACTTCTGCCAACTCCAGGGTGTGATTCATCCAATTTTTGGGCTCCTGAAGCCAACTCCAGTGTATATTTGGGCTCCTGCTGCTGCTGCTGCCAACTCCAGGGTGTGATTCATCCAATTTTTGGGCTCCTGAAGCCAACTCCAGTGTATATTTGGGCTCCTGCTGCTGCTACTGTCAACTCCTGCCAACTCCAGGGTGTGATTCATCCAATTTTTGGGCTCCTGAAGCCAACTCCAGTGTATATTTGGGCTCCTGCTGCTGCTGCTGCCAACTTCTGCCAACTCCAGGGTGTGATTCATCCAATTTTTGGGCTCCTGAAGCCAACTCCAGTGTATATTTGGGCTCCTGCTGCTGCTGCTGCCAACCCCAGGGTGTGATTCATCCAATTTTTGGGCTCCTGAAGCCAACTCCAGTGTATATTTGGGCTCCTGCTGCTGCTGCTGCCAACTCCTGCCAACTCCAGGGTGTGATTCATCCAATTTTTGGGCTCCTGAAGCCAACTCCAGTGTATATTTGGGCTCCTGCTGCTGCTGCTGCCAACTTCTGCCAACTCCAGGGTGTGATTCATCCAATTTTTGGGCTCCTGAAGCCAACTCCAGTGTATATTTGGGCTCCTGCTGCTGCTGCTGCCAACTCCAGGGTGTGATTCATCCAATTTTTGGGCTCCTGAAGCCAACTCCAGTGTATATTTGGGCTCCTGCTGCCGCTACTGTCAACTCCTGCCAACTCCAGGGTGTGATTCATCCAATTTTTGGGCTCCTGAAGCCAACTCCAGTGTATATTTGGGCTCCTGCTGCTGCTGCTGCCAACTCCAGGGTGTGATTCATCCAATTTTTGGGCTCCTGAAGCCAACTCCAGTGTATATTTGGGCTCCTGCTGCTGCTGCTGCCAACTCCAGGGTGTGATTCATCCAATTTTTGGGCTCCTGAAGCCAACTCCAGTGTATATTTGGGCTCCTGCTGCTGCTACTGTCAACTCCTGCCAACTCCAGGGTGTGATTCATCCAATTTTTGGGCTCCTGAAGCCAACTCCAGTGTATATTTGGGCTCCTGCTGCTGCTGCTGCCAACTTCTGCCAACTCCAGGGTGTGATTCATCCAATTTTTGGGCTCCTGAAGCCAACTCCAGTGTATATTTGGGCTCCTGCTGCTGCTGCTGCCAACTCCAGGGTGTGATTCATCCAAATTTTGGGCTCCTGAAGCCAACTCCAGTGTATATTTGGGCTCCTGCTGCTGCTGCTGCCAACTCCTGCCAACTCCAGGGTGTGATTCATCCAATTTTTGGGCTCCTGAAGCCAACTCCAGTGTATATTTGGGCTCCTGCTGCTGCTGCTGCCAACTTCTGCCAACTCCAGGGTGTGATTCATCCAATTTTTGGGCTCCTGAAGCCAACTCCAGTGTATATTTGGGCTCCTGCTGCTGCTGCTGCCAACTCCAGGGTGTGATTCATCCAATTTTTGGGCTCCTGAAGCCAACTCCAGTGTATATTTGGGCTCCTGCTGCTGCTACTGTCAACTCCTGCCAACTCCAGGGTGTGATTCATCCAATTTTTGGGCTCCTGAAGCCAACTCCAGTGTATATTTGGGCTCCTGCTGCTGCTGCTGCCAACTCCAGGGTGTGATTCATCCAATTTTTGGGCTCCTGAAGCCAACTCCAGTGTATATTTGGGCTCCTGCTGCTGCTGCTGCCAACTCCAGGGTGTGATTCATCCAATTTTTGGGCTCCTGAAGCCAACTCCAGTGTATATTTGGGCTCCTGCTGCTGCTACTGTCAACTCCTGCCAACTCCAGGGTGTGATTCATCCAATTTTTGGGCTCCTGAAGCCAACTCCAGTGTATATTTGGGCTCCTGCTGCTGCTGCTGCCAACTCCTGCCAACTCCAGGGTGTGATTCATCCAATTTTTGGGCTCCTGAAGCCAACTCCAGTGTATATTTGGGCTCCTGCTGCTGCTGCTGCCAACTCCAGGGTGTGATTCATCCAATTTTTGGGCTCCTGAAGCCAACTCCAGTGTATATTTGGGCTCCTGCTGCTGCTGCTTCCAACTTCTGCCAACTCCAGGGTGTGATTCATCCAATTTTTGGGCTCCTGAAGCCAACTCCAGTGTATATTTGGGCTCCTGCTGCTGCTGCTGCCAACTCCAGGGTGTGATTCATCCAATTTTTGGGCTCCTGAGGCCAACCCCAGGGTCTCTTTAATGTAATATTTGGGCTCCTGCTGTTGCTGCTGCTGTCAACTCCTGCCAACTCCAGGGTGTGATTCATCCAATTTTTGGGCTCCTGCTGCTGCCAACTCCAGTGTCTCTTTAAAGCAATGTTTGGGCTCCTTCTGCCCCTCATAGTGATGCCACTTCAACTCTCTGCAATTGTGCCGCTCTGCGATTCTATTAGCGATGCCTCTGATCTGCATGTGATATTTATTCAAAGTATTATTTAACTAACCCAGCACGAATCCTGTGCGTGTTACAGCAAGGCAGAATGGTTTACAACCCTATTGAGGCTCTAGGAGGCTCAGAAATAGCTGTTTTTAATAGCGATTCGTCGCGAATTTATTCGGGTCGAAACGATTTTTGTCGGAAAATTCGGCGAATCAGTCGAATCGAATTTTTCAAAAGTTCGCTCATCTCTAATCTGGATCATAGGCAGGATTTGCACATGTTTAGTACTTTATAAATATATAGATTTTATAGTGATCTGGATCATAGGCAGGATTTGCACATGTTTAGTACTTTATAAATATATAGATTTTATAGTGATCCGGATCATAGGCAGGATTTGCACATGTTTAGCTCTTTATAAATATATAGATTTTATAGTGACCCGCATCATAGGCAGGATTTGCACATGTTTAGTACTTTATAAATATATAGATGTTATAGTGATCTGGATCATAGGCAGGATTTGCACATGTTTAGTACTTTATAAATATATAGATTTTATAGTGATCTGGATCATAGGCAGGATTTGCACATGTTTAGCTCTTTATAAATATATAGATTTTATAGTGACCCGGATCATAGGCAGGATTTTCACATGTTTAGTACTTTATAAATATATAGATTTTATAGTGATCCGGGTCATAGGCAGGATTTGCACATGTTTAGTACTTTATAAATATATAGATGTTATAGTGATCCGGATCATAGGCAGGATTTGCACATGTTTAGTTTTTTATAAATACATAGATTTTATAGTGACCCGGATCATAGCAGGATTTTCACATGTTTAGTACTTTATAAATATATAGATTTTATAGTGATCCGGGTCATAGGCAGGATTTGCACATGTTTAGTACTTTATAAATATATAGATTTTATAGTGATTCCGGATCATAGGCAGGATTTGCATATGTTTAGTTTTTTTATAAATATATAGATTTTATAGAGACCTGGATCATAGGCAGGATTTGCACATGTTTAGTTCTTTTTAAATACATAGATTTTATATTGATCTGGATCATGGGCAGGATTTGCACATGTTAAGTTCTTTATAAATATTTAGATTTTATAGTGATCCGGATCATAGGCAGGATTTGCACATGTTATAAATATATAGATTTTATAGTGATCCGGATCATAGGCAGGATTTGTACATGCTCAGTTGCACTGTTGGAACACTTTGTTGAATGATTTAGCACATATATATCTAGGCATTTGATATCAATTAGTGTGTCATATGGAGATTAGTCTGTTTTGAAGATAGCACAATCCATATTGTTGTAGGCATCAAACAGCACACTTTTATTACCTTTATAGAGTGAGCGGTTCTTTCTCTCTTCAACACCATTTTGTTCTGGGTTGTATGGAACGCTAATCTGGAACATGGATTCCTTTCAAAAAGTTTTGCCTCGTACCACTTGTATATTCAGTTCCAATACCTGCACACAGGACTTTTGGCATTTTTCTAGTATATTCAGTTCCAATACCTGCACACAGGGCTTTTGGCATTTTTCCAAATTTGTTTAACACTACGGCAAGATATTTTTCAAGTTTATGTGACACTTCATCTTTGATGTGCAGCAGGTAGACAATTGTGCATCTGGAAAAATCATCAATGAATGTGAGAAAATATCTCTCCTTGCCGGGAGTTTAAACACTCATTGGACAACATACTGTACATCTGTGTGGATTTTCTGGACATTTTCTCTTTAAGACAACTGGTGCATTTCATCACTTGACCACACTGTTCAATTGCAATTCCATCTGCAAGCTGGCGTTGAGCTAGTCTCCTCACTGCTTCTGGGTATCTAAGCCCAAGATGTCTGTGCCATACATGAGATTTTCCCCATCACCTACACACCTTTATGCTGGTTTGTCCTGTGTGTTATTGTTCGATATATGTGTTTTTTAAAGGATTTTAATATGTTGAGTGTTTTGTATGTAGTGATTATAAATATGTAATTAATACAAATGCATTTTTTGATCAATTTATGAGTTGAGAGTTGTCTCCCTACATGTTTTTTTTTTTTTTGTTCCTGGTTTGAGCTCTTTTGCAGCTTTTTGAGCGGCACCTCTACTGATTAAATAGGGTCTAGTGCAAGTCCCCATTTTTTCCACCCAACACACACCACACCACACCATCGAGTGACACTGGAACCCTGTTTGGACCCCTCCCCCTCCTCGTTTCTTGCACCCTCTGCCACTGGCTTGCTGAAGGGACCTAGCCCCCCCTTATTGCTAGGGTTGCCACCTTTTATTTGTGGCTCGTATACGGTGTAAGGGAATGAATTTACAATTTGACCAATCTGATCTTATCTTATCATTGTCATATTATCTTTGAATATATATATATATATATATATATATATATATATATATATATATATTTATAATTCTGGTCAGTAGAGTCCTTCCTTGAGGCAATGCTTGAAGTTGAATGTATGTATAGTTTGTTTCTGGTTACACATCGGCAGAACTGTTGTTTGTTAAAATAGCCTCCCCCTTGGAATAGCTTACACACTAGCAGAATGCTGTCATATGCTATATGCTAATGTATAGGAATGTAAAAAGCATGATGTCATCTGTAAAAAGGCTCGTACTGTGATTGGATGAGACAAATGCATTTCCTGATGTGGGATTGTAATACAATTACACTAGACTATAAAAAAAAAAAAAGTTCCAAGGCCTAAAGGGACAGAGGACGACATGGCCTAGAAGGATAAAGAAAGCACGTGCCTGTGTGTGTGTGTGTGTGTGTGTGTGTGTGTGTGTGTGTCTGTGTGTGTGTCTATGTGCGTCTGTGTGTGTGTGTGTGTGTGTCTGTGTGTCTGTGTGTCTGTGTGTGTGTGTCTTTGTGTGTGTGTGTCTGTGTGTCTGTGTGTTTGTGTGTCTGTGTGTCTGTGTGTGTCTGTGTGTGTGTCTATGTGTGTGTCTGTGTGCGTCTATGTGTGTGTCTGTGTGCATCTGTATGTGTGTGTGTGTGTCTGTGTGCGTGTATGTGTGTGTGTGTGTGTCTGTGTGTGTTTGTGTGTCTGTGTGTGTCTCTGTGTGTGGCTGTGTGTCTGTTTGTGTGTCTGTGTGTGTTTATGTGTATGTGTGTGTCTGTGTGTCTGTGTGTGTGACTGTGTGTATGTCTGTGTGTGTTTGTGTGTCTGTGTGTGTCTCTGTGTGTGGCTGTGTGTCTGTTTGTGTGTCTGTGTGTGTTTATGTGTATGTGTGTGTCTGTGTGTCTGTGTGTGTGACTGTGTGTATGTCTGTGTGTGTTTGTGTGTGTCTGTGTGTCTGTCTGTGTGTGTGTCTGTGTGTGTGTCTGTGGGTATGTGTGTGTGTGTTTGTGTGTGTGTGTGTGTGTGTCTTTGTGTATATGGATGTAAAAAGCATGATGTCATCTGCAAAAAGGCTCATATTGTGATTGGATGAGACAAATGCATTTCCTGATGTGGGACTGTAGGACGACATGGTATGAAGGATAAAGAAATGATGTGTCTGTGTGTGTGTCTGTGTCCGTGTGTGTGTGTGTGTGTGTGTGTGTGTGTGTGTGTGTGTCCGTGTGTGTCTGTGTGTGTCCGTGTGTGTGTCTGTGTCCGTGTGTGTCTGTGTGTGTGTCTGTGAGTGTCTGTGTGTGTGTGTGTGTCTGTGTGTCTGTGTCTGTGTCTGTGTCTGTGTCTTTGTGCATGTTCTTGAAATGACATATTCAAGGAAAGATGATCAATTTCCCAGACAACGGTTACATGCGAGAGATCTCAAACCGCTTTCTTGCATGGTTTTGAGCATGCAAGATTGTCTTGCATTTGTCCTCTCATCACAAAGCGCGTTCGCATGACATATGCAGCTCCCTTGCCGACGGCACCTCCTTCCTCCTTCCTATCCTGCTTTGGAGAATAATTAATAATTATAATTATACTTAATATATAAATCAGTATCATTATTACATATAATATATTATAAGTATTATTATTATTATTTATATTTATAATTATATATAATAAATAATTGTTCCCATTATGATCGTGAGAACTAGAATATTTTTGTGTATTTTTGTATTTGTGTTTAAGTGGACCAAAACCCAGGATTTTGACTATGCAGGGTTACGGTCCACTCCCCCAATGTGTGAAACCCGCAGCCAACTCGCCTCACCACGGTCCTACGGCACATGCGCGGCCGCTCCTCCAATCGGCGCGCTCTGAGTTGCTGAGCTATGGGCGTCAGGGAGGCCGATTCATTAATAGCGCCAGGTAGCGACAAATGAGCGACAGTAGCGGTATTTTCACAGCGCCCACTAGTATTCGCTGTGCTTGGCCGTTGTTCGGTTGTTGACAGCGACTCAGTCGGTGTGCGGTAATGTTGAATACGGGGTTAGGAGTCGCTGTTTGACAGGTTCCGCGCTGTATGGGAGCGCATGACAGCGAATGGCCATAGCGAACGGCTCCCAGCATATTCATTAACAAATCACGCTCAAAAAATTCTCGCGCTGTGAAATGCATGTTTAAACCCCAGAGCGCTGGCAGCGATGTGTTAAAAGTAGTTTTTTAACCCCCAAACAACCATATTTTTTGGAAAAAAAAAAAACAAGTTTTTCAAAACATTTTGTAATATAAATACATTAATATCAGACCTGTAATATCAATTCTGCACACATTTTTTTTTTTTTTTTTTTAAACCATAAAAAAAAATCCAACATTGCAGAAGTGGTCACAGAATTTTTGACATTTAAAAATAAAAAAAAAAAAAATACATTAATAGCAATTAATTATGAATATTTACAGATTTCTCCATTGAAATGCATTGGAGAGCGCCAGGTAGCGAGAGGTCATACCTGTCGCTGTTCAAGGTCGCTCGCTGGCGCTGTGGGCTGAGGCTGGAATAATGATGAATGATTCGCTATCTGGCGCTCTGTCAGTCGCTAAGCAGGATCGGCTTGATAAATGTGTGATTGCGGAGGGGAGCTGGCGTTCTCGTGGCGGTGACCGTCATTACCGTTCGCTCACCATTCGCTACCTAGCGCTGTCCCTTGTTAAATAAGGGCCTAAGTGTCATCTAAGCTCAGCCGCCCCGAACGCGCTGGCGGCCGCCTCTCGCGCTTCCCTCTAACATTTGTGAATGGCCGGCGTGGGCACGCGCCCTGCTAGAGAGAGGCGCTAGATGCGGACCGCGCATGCGCTGTTGGACCGGGATTGAGGTAAGTGTAACAGGCATCGTGAGGGGTTTCACACTTTTGGATGCCCCACGAAGAGGTAATGGATCGGCCCGGGAATCTTATAGATTCCCAGGCCGATCCAGTTAGGTTTTGGTCCACTTTAAAGTGGACCAGGGCTGCTTGATTAGCCCCACCCCCCGAGCATCCAGAATTGGGATGCCACGCTGAATGGCCGGAACGGGCACGCTCCCTGTTAGAGGGTAGCGGGGATGCGTCCACCAGTGCACTTCACTGGACTGAGCTCCTTAGCGAGTCTAGACGAGATCGCATGAGAGCAGTCGAGGCCGCGCCGATTGAAAGGGAGGCTGGCGCATGCGCCGTAGGACTGAGTAAAAGTGAGTTGATTCCAGTGACCTGGGGGGTTTCACACAGCGGGATATCCCCGATCGGGGTTCCCCAGTGGCAAGGACCAAAACCCAGGACAGTCAAAATCACAGGTTTTGTTCCTGAGAACAATCACGAGGTCACTGCCATCATCCCCCGGCGCTACGTCAGGGGGAGGAGCTACAAAAAAAAATCTCCTTTCCTTGTCTGGGATCCAGAGATTCAGGGAAGCGACCTGATGAAAGAGCCTCAAAAGAGTAGGTGCACCTACCTACATTGGAACCCTATTTGGACCCCCTCCACCTCCTCGTTCCTTGCACCCTCTGCCACTGGCTTGCTGGAGGGACCTAACCCACCCCTTATTGCTAGGGTTGCCACCTTTCCCTCGCCCGGGATCCAGGGATTCAGTGAAGTGACCTGATGAAAGAGCCTCAAAAGAGTAGGTGCACCTACCTGCACTGGAACCCTGTTTCGACCCCCTCCTCCTCGTTTCTTGCACCCCCTGCCACTGGCTTGCTGGAGGAACATAACCCACTCCTTATTTAGGGTTGCCACATTTCCCTCGTCTGGGATCCAGGGATTCAGGGAAGTAACCTGATGAAAGAGCCTCAAAAGAGTAGGTGCACCTACCTACACTGGAACCCTATTTGGACCCCTCCACCTCCTCGTTCCTTGCACCCTCTGCCACTGGCTTGCTGGAGGGACCTAACCCACCCCTTATTGCTAGCGTTATCAACTTTACCCTACCAAAAATATCGGCCTTGTGTGGGTGGTGGTCATATGGGGGGTCGTGGTCATGTGGAGGGTCATGGTCATGTGGAGGCTCGTGGTCATGTGGGTCTCCAATCAATGCATAGTGCAGAGGTTGGAGCACACAGATGAGGGAGGTGAGGGAGGTCACGGGGTGGGGCAGGGCGTGGCTGATATCACGGCAGGACCGAGGAGAGAGGAGGGGTTCAGGGAAGTGACCTGATGAAAGAGCTTCAAAAGAGTAGGTGCACCTACCTACACTGGAACCCTGTTTGGACCCCCTCCTTGTTCCTTGCACCCTCTGCCTTGCTGGAGGGACCTAACCCACCCCTTATTGCTAGGGTTGTCACCTTTACCTCGTCCGAGATCCATGGACTCAGGGAAGCAACCTGATGAAAGAGCCTCAAAGAGTAGGTGCGCCTACTTACACTGGAACCCTATTTGGACCCCCTCTTCATTCCTTGCATCCTCTGCCTTGCTGGAGGGACCTAACCACCCCTTATTGCTAGGGTTGCCACCTTTCCCTCGTCCGGGATTCAGGGATTCAGGGAAGCGACCTGATGAAAGAGCCTCAAAAGAGTAGGTGCACCTACCTACACTGGAACCCTATTTGGACCCCCTCCTTGTTCTTTGCACCCTCTGCCACTGGCTTGCTGGAGGGACCTAACCTACCTCTTATTGCTAGGGTTGCCACCTTTCCCTCGTCCAGGATCCAGGGATTCAGGAAAATGACCTGATGAAAGAGCCTCAAAAAGTAAGTGCACCTATCTACACTGGAACCCTGTTCGGACCCCTCCTCGTTCCTTGCACCCTCTGCCCCTGCCTTGCTGGAGGGACCTAACCACCCCTTATTGCTAAGGTTGCCACATTTCCCTCATCCGGGATCCAGGGATCCAGGGAAGCAACCTGAAGAAAGAGCCTCAAAAGTGTAGGTGCACCTACCTACACTGGAACCCTGTTTGGACCTCTCCCCCTCCTCGTTCCTTGCACCCTCTGCCCCTGCCTTGCTGGAGGGACCTAACCCACCCCTTATTGCTAGGGTTGCCACTTTTTCCTCATCCAGGATCCAGGGATTCAGGGAAGTAACCTGATGAAAGTGCCTCAGAGAGTAGGTGCACCTACCTGCAATGGAACCCTGTTTGTACCCCCTACTCGTCCCGTGCACCCTCTGCCTTGCTGGAGGGACCTAACCCACCCCTTTTTGCTAGGGTTGCCACTTTCCCTACAAAAAATACTGGCCTTGTGTGGGTCATGGTCATGTGGTGGGTCATGGTCATGTGGTGGGTCATGATCATGTGGAGGGTCGTGGTCATGTGGAGGGTCGTGGTCATGTGGAGGGTCATGGTCATGTGGTGGGTCGTGATCATGTGGAGGGTCATGGTCATGTGGAGGGTGGTGGTCATGTGGAGAGTTGTGGTCATGTGGAGGGTCATGGTCATGTGGTGGGTCATGATCATGAGGAGGGTCGTGGTCATGTGGAGGGTCGTAGTCATGTGGAGGGTCATGTGGTGGGTCATGATCATGAGGAGGGTCGTGGTCATGTGGAGGGTCGTAGTCATGGGGAGGGTCATGTGAAGGGTCGTGATCATGTGGAGAGTTGTGGTCTTGTAGAGGGTCGTGGTCATGTGAAGGGTCGAGATCAGCTGCCCCAGGAGGAACTACAAGGCCCAGCTGCCATTGGTGGAACTACAAGGCCCAGCTGCCCCTGGAGGAACTACAAGGCCCAGCTGCCCCAGGAGGAGCTACAAGAAACAGCTGCCCCAGGAGGAACTACAAGGCCCAGCTGCCATTGGTGGAACTACAAGGCCCAGCTGCCCCTGGAGAAACTACAAGGCTCAGCTGCCCCTGGAGGAACTACAAGACACAGCTGCCCCAGGAGAACTACTAAACCTAGCTGCCCCTGGAGGAACTACAAGCCACAGCTGCCCCAGGAGGAACTACATAGCCCAGCTGCCCCAGGAGCAACTACAAGGCTCAGCTGCCCCAGGAGGAACTACATAGCCCAGCTGCCCCAGGAGGAGCTACAAGGCCCAGCTGCCATTGGAGAAACTACAATGCTCAGCTGCCCCTGGAGGAACTACAAGACACAGCTGCCCTAGGAGGAACTACAAGGCCCAGCTGCCATTGGTGGAGCTACAAGGCCCAGCTGCCCCTGGAGGCCCAGCTACCACCAGGGGGCCTACGTATTGCCCTCCAAGCTTGTCTTTTACACCCTTTGCAGCCATGCTTGTTGCCCGGGTCACCCCCCCTGAGATGAGGGATGGGGGCACTTCCTCTTTTATGGGTCGGTCGTCACATTGTTTGCTGGCCGTTTCCTGAATCTGGTCGGGTTTGTGCGGCGTCCACGAATTTCCTCCTTTCTGTTTTTATTTCTGGCCTCGGCTCTGAGCCGTTATCTGTGTGTCGCTCGGTGTCCAGCATGAGGAACGCAGCGCTGCTCTGGGGGTCCCTCCTGATAACCGGTAAGAAATGCTCATTTATATGACAGGCGCTAGAAGCCCGATAAGAGGGACGGGCTTACCTGCCCTGAGCTATGAGGAAACGGGATCCTACAGAGGAGCAGCAACTTGAGGGAACGGGATCCTCAGCAACAAGTGACATAGGAGAAGGCTCTGTCCTGGGCCCCATTCTGTGTAATATGTGTGTAAGTGACATAGGAGAAGGCTCTGTCCTGGGCCCCATTCTGTGTAATATGTGTGTAAGTGACACAGGAGAAGGCTCAGTCCTGGGCCCCATTCTGTGTAATATGTGTGTAAGTGACATAGGAGAAGGCTCAGTCCTGGGCCCCATTCTGTGTAATATGTGTGTAAGTGACATAGGAGAAGGCTCAGTCCTGGGCCCCATTCTGTGTAATATGTGTGTAAGTGACGCAGGAGAAGGCTCAGTCCTGGGTCCCATTCTGTGTAATATGTGTGTAAGTGACATAGGAGAAGGCTCAGTCCTGGGCCCCATTCTGTGTAATATGTGTGTAAGTGACATAGGAGAAGGCTCAGTCCTGGGCCCCATTCTGTGTAATATGTGTGTAAGTGACACAGGAGAAGGCTCAGTCCTGGGCCCCATTCTGTGTAATATGTGTGTAAGTGACATAGGAGAAGGCTCAGTCCTGGGCCCCATCCTGTGTAATATGTGTGTAAGTGACATAGGAGAAGGCTCAGTCCTGGGCCCCATTCTGTGTAATATGTGTGTAAGTGACATAGGAGAAGGCTCTGTCCTGGGCCCCATTCTGTGTAATATGTGTGTAAGTGACACAGGAGAAGGCTCAGTCCTGGGCCCCATTCTGTGTAATATGTGTGTAAGTGACACAGGAGAAGGCTCAGTCCTGGGCCCCATTCTGTGTAATATGTGTGTAAGTGACATAGGAGAAGGCTCAGTCCTGGGCCCCATTCTGTGTAATATGTGTGTAAGTGACATAGGAGAAGGCTCAGTCCTGGGCCCCATTCTGTGTAATATGTGTGTAAGTGACATAGGAGAAGGCTCTGTCCTGGGCCCCATTCTGTGTAATATGTGTGTAAGTGACACAGGAGAAGGCTCAGTCCTGGGCCCCATTCTGTGTAATATGTGTGTAAGTGACACAGGAGAAGGCTCAGTCCTGGGCCCCATTCTGTGTAATATGTGTGTAAGTGACATAGGAGAAGGCTCAGTCCTGGGCCCCATTCTGTGTAATATGTGTGTAAGTGACATAGGAGAAGGCTCAGTCCTGGGCCCCATTCTGTGTAATATGTGTGTAAGTGACATAGGAGAAGGCTCTGTCCTGGGCCCCATTCTGTGTAATATGTGTGTAAGTGACACAGGAGAAGGCTCAGTCCTGGGCCCCATTCTGTGTAATATGTGTGTAAGTGACACAGGAGAAGGCTCAGTCCTGGGCCCCATTCTGTGTAATATGTGTGTAAGTGACATAGGAGAAGGCTCAGTCCTGGGCCCCATTCTGTGTAATATGTGTGTAAGTGACATAGGAGAAGGCTCAGTCCTGGGCCCCATTCTGTGTAATATGTGTGTAAGTGACGCAGGAGAAGGCTCAGTCCTGGGCCCCATTCTGTGTAATATGTGTGTAAGTGACATAGGAGAAGGCTCAGTCCTGGGCCCCATTCTGTGTAATATGTGTGTAAGTGACATAGGAGAAGGCTCAGTCCTGGGCCCCATTCTGTGTAATATGTGTGTAAGTGACACAGGAGAAGGCTCAGTCCTGGGCCCCATTCTGTGTAATATGTGTGTAAGTGACATAGGAGAAGGCTCAGTCCTGGGCCCCATTCTGTGTAATATGTGTGTAAGTGACATAGGAGAAGGCTCAGTCCTGGGCCCCATTCTGTGTAATATGTGTGTAAGTGACATAGGAGAAGGCTCAGTCCTGGGCTCCATTCTGTGTAATATGTGTGTAAGTGACATAGGAGAAGGCTCTGTCCTGGGCCCCATTCTGTGTAATATGTGTGTAAGTGACACAGGAGAAGGCTCAGTCCTGGGCCCCATTCTGTGTAATATGTGTGTAAGTGACATAGGAGAAGGCTCAGTCCTGGGCCCCATTCTGTGTAATATGTGTGTAAGTGACATAGGAGAAGGCTCAGTCCTGGGCCCCATTCTGTGTAATATGTGTGTAAGTGACATAGGAGAAGGCTCTGTCCTGGGCCCCATTCTGTGTAATATGTGTGTAAGTGACATAGGAGAAGGCTCAGTCCTGGGCCCCATTCTGTGTAATATGTGTGTAAGTGACATAGGAGAAGGCTCAGTCCTGGGCCCCATTCTGTGTAATATGTGTGTAAGTGACATAGAAGAAGGCTCAGTCCTGGGCCCCATTCTGTGTAATATGTGTGTAAGTGACACTGGAGAAGGCTCAGTCCTGGGCCCCATTCTGTGTAATATGTGTGTAAGTGACATAGGAGAAGGCTCAGTCCTGGGCCCCATTCTGTGTAATATGTGTGTAAGTGACATAGGAGAAGGCTCGGTCCTGGGCCCCATTCTGTGTAATATGTGTGTAAGTGACATAGGAGAAGGCTCTGTCCTGGGCCCCATTCTGTGTAATATGTGTGTAAGTGACATAGGAGAAGGCTCAGTCCTGGGCCCCATTCTGTGTAATATGTGTGCAAGTGACAAAAGAGAAGGCTCAGTCCTGGGCTCCATTCTGTGTAATATGTGTGTGACATAGGAGAAGGCTCAGTCCTGGGCCCCATTCTGTGTAATATGTGTGTAAGTGACATAGGAGAAGGCTCGGTCCTGGGCCCCATTCTGTGTAATATGTGTGTAAGTGACATAGGAGAAGGCTCCGCCCTGGGCCCCATTCTGTGTAATATGTGTGTAAGTGACATAGGAGAAGGCTCAGTCCTGGGCCCCATTCTGTGTAATATGTGTTTAAGTGACATAGGAGAAGGCTCAGTCCTGGGCCCCATTCTGTGTAATATGTGTGTAAGTGACATGGGAGAAGGCTCAGTCCTGGGCCCCATTCTGTGTAATATGTGTGTAAGTGACATAGGAGAAGGTTCAGTCCTGGGCCCCATTCTGTGTAATATGTGTGTAAGTGACATGGGAGAAGGCTCAGTCCTGGGCCCCATTCTGTGTAATATGTGTGTAAGTGACATAGGAGAAGGCTCTGTCCTGGGCCCCATTCTGTGTAATATGTGTGTAAGTGACATAGGAGAAGGCTCAGTCCTGGGCCCCATTCTGTGTAATATGTGTGTAAGTGACATAGGAGAAGGCTCAGTCCTGGGCCCCATTCTGTGTAATATGTGTGTAAGTGACATAGGAGAAGGCTCAGTCCTGGGCCCCATTCTGTGTAATATGTGTTTAAGTGACATAGGAGAAGGCTCAGTTCTGGGCCAGATTATGTGTAATATGTGTGGAATGGGAGAGGGGGGTGCCACACTGCCTATATGGGGAATGGGAGGGGGATTGCCACACTGCCTATATGGGGAATGGGAGGGGGGTGCCACACTGCCTATATGGGGAATGGGAGGGGGAATGCCACACTGCCTATATGGGGAATGGGAGGGGGGTGCCACGCTGCCTATATGGAGAATGGGAGGGGGGTGCCACACTGCCTATATGGGGAATGAGAGGGGGGATGCCACACTGCGTATATGGGGAATGGGAGGGGGGATGCCACACTGCCTATGGGGAATGGGAGGGGGGATGCCACACTGCCTATATGGGGAATGGGAGGGGGGATGCCACACTGCGTATATGGGGAATGGGAGGGGGGATGCCACACTGCCTATGGGGAATGGGAGGGGGGATGCCACACTGCCTATATGGGGAATGGGAGGGGGATGCCACACTGCCTATATGGGGAATGGGAGGGGGGGTGCCACACTGCCTATATGGGGAATGGGAGGGGGATGCCACACTGCCTATATGGGTAATGGGAGGGGGATGCCACACTGCCTATATGGGGAATGGGAGGGGGGTGCCACACTGCTTATATGGGGAATGGAAGGGGGGGATGTCACACTGCCTATATGGGGAATGGGAGGGGGGGGTGCCACACTGCTTATATGGGGAATGGAAGGGGGGGATGTCACACTGCCTATATGGGGAATGGGAGTGGGGGATGCCACACTGCCTATATGGGGAATGGGAGGGGGATGCCACACTGCCTATATGGGGAATGGGAGGGGGATGCCACACTGCCTATATGGGGAATGGGAGGGGGGATGCCACACTGCCTATATGGGGAATGGGAGGGGGATGCCACACTGCCTATATGGGGAATGGGAGGGGGGGTGCCACACTGCCTATATGGGGAATGGGAGGGGGGATGCCACACTGCCTATATGGGGAATGGGAGGGGGAATGTCACACTGCCTATATGGGGAATGGGAGGGGGAATGTCACACTGCCTATGGGAATAGGAGGGGGGATGTCACACTGCATATATGGGGAATGGGAGGGGGATGCCACTCTGCCTATGGGAATGGGAGGGGGGATGCCACACTGCCTATATGGGGAATTGGAGAGGGGGGTGCCACACTGCCTATATGGGGAATGGGAGGGGGGGTGCCACTCTGCCTATGGGAATGGGAGGGGGATTGCCACACTGCCTATATGGGGAATGGGAGGGGGAATGTCACACTGCCTATATGGGGAATGGGAGGGGGAATGACACACTGCCTATATGGGGAATGGGAGGGGGAATGTCACACTGCCTATATGGGGAATGGGAGGGGGAATGCCACACTGCCTATATGGGGAATGGGAGGGGGATGCCACACTGCCTATATTGGGAATAGGAGGGGGGATGCCACATTGCCTATATGGGGAATGGGAGGGAGATGCCACACTGCCTATATAGGGGGTGGGAGGGGGGAATGCCACACTGCCTATATGGGGAACGGGAGGGGAATGCCACACTGCCTATATGGGGAATGGGAGGGGGAATGCCACTCTGCCTATGGGAATGGGAGGGGGGATGTCACACTGCCTATATGGGGAATGGGAGGGGTAATGACACACTGCCTATATAGGGAATGGGAGGGGTAATGACACACTGCCTATATGGGGAATGAGAGGGGGGATGCCACACTGCCTATATGGGGAATGGGAGGGGTAATGACACACTGCCTATATAGGGAATGGGAGGGGGAATGCCACACTGCCTATATGGGGAATTGGAGGGGGAATGCCACACTGCCTATATGGGGAATGGGAGGAGGAATGTCACACTGCCTATAGGGGGAATGGGAGGGGGAATGTCACACTGCCTATATGGGGAATGGGAGGGGGAATGTCACACTGCCTATAGGGGGAATGGGAAGGGGAATGCCACACTGCCTATATGGGGAATGGGAGGGGGAATGTCACACTGCCTATATGGGGAATGGGAGGGGGATGCCACACTGCCTATATGGGGAATGGGATGGGAATGCCACACTGCCTATATGGGGAATGGAAGGGGGATGCCACACTGCCTATATGGGGAATGGGAGGGGAATGCCACACTGCCTATATGGGGAATGGGAGGAGGAATGCCACACTGCCTATATGGGGAATGGGAGGGGTAATGCCACACTGCCTATATGGGGAATGGGAGGGGGGAATGCCACACTGCCTATATGGGGAATGGAAGGGGGAAGGCCACACTGCCTATATGGGGAATGGGAGGGGGGATGCCACACTGCCTATATGGGGAATGGGAGAGGGGGTGCCACACTGCCTATATGGGGAATGGGAGGGGGGAATGCCACACTGCCTATATGGGGAATGGGAGTGGGGATGCCACACTGCCTATATGGGGAATGGGAGGGGGATGCCACACTGCCTATATGGGGAATGGGAGGGGGGGTGCCACACTGCCTATATGGGGAATGGGAGGGGGATACCACACTGCCTATATGGGGAATGGGAGAGGGGGTGCCACACTGCCTATATGGGGAATGGGAGGGGGGTATGCCACACTGCCTATGGGGAATGGGAGGGGGGATGCCACACTGCCTATATGGGGAATGGGAGGGGGATGCCACACTGCCTATATGGGGAATGGGAGGGGGGGTGCCACACTGCCTATATGGGGAATGGGAGGGGGATACCACACTGCCTATATGGGTAATGGGAGGGGGATGCCACACTGCCTATATGGGGAATGGGAGGGGGATGTCACATTGCCTATATGGGGAATGGGAGAGGGGGAATGTCACACTGCCTATATGGGGAATGGGAGGGGAAAATGGCACACTGCCTATATGGGGAATGGGAGGGGGATGCCACACTGCCTATATGGGGAATGGGAGAGGGGGGTGCCACACTGCCTATATGGGGAATGGGAGGGGAAAATGGCACACTGCATATATTGGGAATAGGAGGGGGGATGCCACACTGCCTATATGGGGAATGGGAGGGGGAACGCCACACTGCCTATATGGGGAATGGGAGAGGGGGGTGCCACACTGCCTATATGGGGAATGGAAGGGAGATGCCACTCTGCCTATGGGAATGGGAGGGGGATTGCCACACTGCCTATATGGGGAATGGGAGGGGGAACGCCACACTGCCTATATGGGAAATGGGAGGGGAAAATGGCACACTGCCTATATGGGGAATGGAAGGGAGATGCCACTCTGCCTATGGGAATGGGAGGGGGGATGCCACACTGCCTATATGGGGAATGGGAGGGGGAATGCCACCCTGCCTATATGGGGAATGGGAGGGGGAATGCCACCGTGCCTATATGGGGAATGGGAGGGGGGATGTCACACTGCCTATATGGGGATTGGGAGGGGGGAATGCCACACTGCCTATATGGGGAATGGGAGGGGGGATGCCACACTGCCTATATTGGGAATAGGAGAGGGAATGCCACACTGCCTATATGGGGAATGGGAGGGGGGAATGCCACACTGCCTATATGGGGAATGGGAGGGGGGATGCCACACTGCCTATATGGGGAAAGGGAGGGGGGAATGCCACACTGCCTATATGGGGAACGGGAGGGGAATGCCACACTGCCTATATGGGGAATGGGAGGGGGAATGTCACTCTGCCTAGGGGAATGGGAGGGGGAATGTCACACTGCCTATGGGAATGGGAGGGGGGATGTCACACTGCCTATATGGGGAATGGGAGGGGGGACGCCACACTGCCTATATGGGGAATGAGAGGGGGATGCCACACTGCCTATATGGGGAATGGGAGGGGGATGCCACTCTGCCTATGGGAATGGGAGGGGGGATGTCACACTGCCTATATGGGGAATGGGAGGGGGGTCGCCACACTGCCTATATGGGGAATGGGAGGGGGATGCCACACTGCCTATGGGAATGGGAGGGGGATGTCACACTGCCTATATGGGGAATGGGAGGGGGGATGCCACACTGGCTATATTGGGGGTGGGAGGGGGAATGTCACACTGACTATGGGAATAGGAGGGGGGATGTCACACTGCATTTATGGGGAATGGGAGGGGGAATGTCACACTGACTATGGGAATAGGAGGGGGGATGTCACACTGCATTTATGGGGAATGGGAGGGGGGATGCCACACTGGCTATATTGGGGGTGGGAGGGGGGAATGCCACACTGCCTATATGGGGAACGGGAGGGGAATGCCACACTGCCTATATGGGGAATGGGAGGGGGAATGCCACTCTGCCTAGGGGAATGGGAGGGGGAATGTCACACTGCCTATATGGGGAATGGGAGGGGGAATGTCACACTGCCTATGGGAATGGGAGGGGGGATGTCACACTGCCTATATGGGGAACGGGAGGGGGAATGTCACACTGCCTATATGGAAAATGGGAGGGGGAATGTCACACTGCCTATGGGAATAGGAGGGGGGATGTCACACTGCATATATGGGGAATGGGAGGGGGATGCCACTCTGCCTATGGGAATGGGAGGGGGGATGCCACACTGCCTATATGGGGAATGGGAGAGGGGGGTGCCACACTGCCTATATGGGGAATGGGAGGGGAAAATGGTACACTGCCTATACGGGGAATGGAAGGGAGATGCCACTCTGCCTATGGGAATGGGAGGGGGGATGCCACACTGCCTATATGGGGAATGGGAGGGGGATTGCCACACTGCCTATATGGGGAATGGGAGGGGGAATGCCACACTGCCTATATGGGGAATGGGAGGGGGAATGCCACACTGCCTATATGGGGAATGGGAGGGGGATGCCACACTGCCTATATTGGGAATAGGAGGGGGGATGCCACACTGCCTATATGGGGAATGGGAGGGAGATGCCACACTGCCTATATAGGGGGTGGGAGGGGGGAATGCCACACTGCCTATATGGGGAACGGGAGGGGAATGCCACACTGCCTATATGGGGAATGGGAGGGGGAATGCCACTCTGCCTATGGGAATGGGAGGGGGGATGTCACACTGCCTATATGGGGAATGGGATGGGGGATTCCACACTGCCTATATGGGGAATGGGAGGGGGAATGCCACACTGCCTATATGGGGAATGAGGGGGGGAATGTCACACTGCCTATGGGAATGGGAGGGGGGATGTCACACTGCCTATATGGGGAATGGGAGGGGGAATGTCACACTGCCTATATGGGAAATGGGAGGGGGAATGTCACACTGCCTATGGGAATAGGAGGGGGGATGTCACACTGCATATATGGGGAATGGGAGGGGGATGCCACTCTGCCTATGGGAATGGGAGGGGGGATGCCACACTGCCTATATGGGGAATGGGAGAGGGGGGTGCCACACTGCCTATATGGGGAATGGGAGGGGAAAATGGTACACTGCCTATACGGGGAATGGAAGGGAGATGCCACTCTGCCTATGGGAATGGGAGGGGGGATGCCACACTGCCTATATGGGGAATGGGAGGGGGATTGCCACACTGCCTATATGGGGAATGGGAGGGGGATGCCACTCTGCCTATATGGGGAATGGGAGGGGGATGTCACACTGCCTATATGGGGAATGGGAGGGGGGATGTCACACTGCCTATATGGGGAATGGGAGGGGGAATGCCACACTGCCTATATGGGGAATGGAAGGGGGATGCCACACTGCCTATATGGGGAATGGAAGGGGGATGCCACTCTGCCTATGGGAATGGGAGGGGGAATGCCACACTGCCTATATGGGGAATGGGAGGGGAATGCCACACTGCCTATATGGGGAATGGAAGGAGGATGCCACACTGCCTATATGGGGAATGGAAGGGGGATGCCACTCTGCCTATGGGAATGGGAGGAGGAATGCCACACTGCCTATATGGGGAATGGGAGGGGTAATGACACACTGCCTATATGGGGAATGGGAGGGGAAATGCCACACTGCCTATATGGGGAATGGGAAGGGGAATGCCCCACTGCCTATATGGGGAATGGGAGGGGGGGTGCCACACTCCCTATATGGGGAATGGGAGGGGGAATGCCACACTGCCTATATGGGGAATGGACGGAGGGATGCCACACTGCCTATATGGGGAATGGGGATGGGGAATGCCACGCTGCCTATATGGGGAATGGGAGGGGGGAATGCCACACTGCCTATATGGGAAATGGAAGGGGGGATGCCACACTGCCTATATGGGTAATGGGAGGGGGGATGCCACACTGCCTATATGGGGAATGGGAGGGGGAATACCACACTGCCTATATGGGAAATGGGAGGGGGAATGCCACACTGCCTATATGGGGAATGGGAGGGGAATGCCACACTGCCTATATGGGGAATGGGAGGGGAATGCCACACTGCCTATATGGGGAATGGGAGGGGAATGCCACACTGCCTATATGGGGAATGGGAGGGGGGATGTCACACTGCCTATATTGGGAATTGGACGGGGAATGCCACACTGCCTATATGGGGAATTGGAGGGGGAATGCCCCACTGCCTATATGGGGAATGGGAGGGGGGAATGCCACACTGCCTATATGGGGAATGGGAGGGGGATGCCACTCTGCCTATGGGAATGGAAGGGGGGATGCCACACTGCCTATCTGGGGAATGGGAGGGGGAATGCCACACTGCCTATATGGGGAATGGGAGGGGGAATGACACACTGCCTATATGGGGAATGGGAGTGTTAAGGGGTAACTCGGACCCAGATAAGTCTATATGGCCTCTCTCGCCCAACCTCTGTAACATTCTTCCTTAGCAACCGGTTGGAGAATCATGTGATTGAATCAAGAGACATACACAGCAAGACAGTTCAACACATGACTCTGCTTTATTCAAAACCAGCTTGCATTTTTATACAAAATGTAACACAAAAAAAGGAGTACTTAGCCCCCACCTTTGTGACGGAACTAAAAAACCTTCAGACAAGGTTGGAAATAAATCTCATGGTTTCTATGTTTAATATTTTCCTTTATGTCTGCTGATAATGAAGTTCAAGAGATTCCCGTGACCTACATTTAGATAAATCACAGAGAGAAGGACATTTCTACACACTAAAACGTCTGTTAGCTTATGTGCAGAAGTTAACATATTACATGTATATCTATATAACTAAGTTTAATATCAAATTATAGAATACAAAATGGAGTCTTCTATTTAACATGGCCGCCATTAGGCTAAGCATTTCATCTTTCAATCCCCTCTTAGATCATCTCTGGATGATCTCCGTAATTCACGTTCTGTGCCTATGGGCTAGGTAAGCCATATATGTAGCAGCTGGGCTCTCTGTCCTACAGCTTGCAATCAGGCACATAATAAGTTTGAAGGAAACGAAAAGCATAATAATCACAAAAATGACTACAAGAACATTGATGGCCATATCTCTTAACCATTTGAAAATTCCTCCAAAGTTACCTAGATTACCAAAAGGGCTCCAATCTTGGGCAAAATTTCTAAGGGTTTCATTATTAGATTGTATAGCAGATTTATTAAAGACATTATCAGTGTAGGAGATATTCAATTCACTATATCTACACACTTCGCCCCCTCTTGCATTCATTCTTCCCAACAGGAAACACCAATCAGGAAAGTGTGTTCTTGCTATTATGGGGAATTCTATGCTCTCATTACTGGTTCGTGTAACATTTTGAAAAACAATCTTAGGGGTTCCTGTCAATAAAGAGATAAAATTCACAGGGGCCGCAACAAGAGGTATCCTGGCTGAACTAGGATGCAATTTGCTGCAAATCCAACATTTTTCATAACCTGATTTGCGGGCGTAAGCATATTTGAATTTCAGCAAGAGTGACTCAGGGTGGAAAGTGTTCAGTTCACGTCTTTGCATATTATTAGCGGTAGTGGCAGCGGTATTAGGGCCCCTGGGATAACAAACAGCTTCCAGGGGGCCCATCAAATGTCTATCATAGTGACAAAGTAGAGAAACCCATAAGATCAAGAACATCACTGCTGCCACACCCATGATCTTCCACAGATGTCCAGAACTCAGCAACCACGTCATTGGCCGGCCTGTGAGCTTTCTCTCGGGGTCCTTCATGACTTCCTGGCTCCTTGAATGGGGCGTCTGCTTCATGCTTTTCCTGTGCTCTAGGTAGCATGGTCTCCTTCTCCTCAGGCACCTTTTTTAACTCGCGAAGCATGTATCCACGATTGGCAGTCTTCCACAAGTATGGCTGTGCGCGTCACCGCTATCACTCTGGTCACGGGCCCAAATGGAAACTCCTGCTTCTTGGTGGGGTTCAGCTGTTTCACCACGACATGGTCACCGACCTGGAATGAGTGCAGGGGTACCTGTGAAAAGAAAGGAGAGGTCCGAGAGACTTTTTGTTCCAAGGAATCCAGAGTCACAATTAAATTTCGCACATATTCATCTCTGATTATGTCTAGATCTCCCTGCTCTATGACCCTGTGAGCCCTCCCCCAAGGTGTGGGGAAAGGTCTTCCCATTAACACCTAAATGGAGAAAATCCTGTTGTCTTATTAGGGGTCATTCTTATTTCAGCCAAGATTATTGGAAGGATCCTTTTCCAATTTACAAATGTCCCTCCTGTGGCTTTTCTAATTTTGTCTTTGATTGTCCTATTCATTCTTTCCACTATCCCTGAACTTTGAGGGTGGTATGGGATGTGGAACTTCCACTCTATCCTGAGAGTTTTTACTAGCTTTCGACACACTTTTGCTGTGAAGGCGGGGCCGTTGTCACTATTTATCTGCAAGGGGCAGCCCCAACGCGGTATAATCTCCTGTGTGAGTAGTTTTACCACGGTCTTAGCATCTTCTCTGGTAGTCACAAAACATTCTACCCATCTGGAAAACATGTCCACTATCACCAGCAGGTATTCCTGTGTCCTTCCCAACCTGGGCATGTGTGTAAAATCAATCTGCAGATGTGTGAACGGAGTAGTTGGGTATATCAAGTGATCATGTTTGGCCTTATTCGGGTTGCTCGGATTGTTCCTAATGCAAATAATGCATCTGGAGACATACTGTTTAGTCAATTCCTTGCCATTAGTGATGTAAAAATCTTGCTGTAGGGCCTGAAAGGTAGTTTTCCAGCCCTTATGTCCTAGGCCATGATAGTGTGCAATAAATAGAGGGGCACTAGCTTCTGGTATACAAGGCTTCCCCTCTTTGCACACAAGACCTACACTATTCTTTTGTGCACCTATCCTTTCCCAGTCTGCTAAATCTTGTGGTGTTGCATGGTCTTGTAATGTCTGTAGAGTGTGATCAAAAAAGGATGGGTCTGGTATGAGCATAGGCATCAGACCTTCTAATGTTGTGTCAGACCAAGGGGTGGAGCTAGCAACTGCTTTAGCAACTTGGTCTGCAAAGGCATTCCCCTAGCAATATCAGTTTGTTCCCCTGTGTGTGCTCTGCAATGGATGATTGCTATTTTCTCAGGTAACTGGAGGGCGTGCAACAAATTATGAATGAGTGTCGTGTGAGAGATTTGTTTCCCATCTGCTCCTACAAATCCTCTCCTGCTCCAAATCAACCCAAAATCGAAGACAACACCATTTGCATAACGACTATCAGAGTAAATATTTACCTTTTGTCCAGCGAATATCTCACATGCTCTAGTCAGGGCTATGAGTTCTGCTGCCTGAGCTGATTTGTAAGGAATGGATTTAGCCTCGACCACAATATCTGGCAGGCGTACAACAGCATAGCCTGCTTGGTATGTGTTATCATTGGGCCTGAAACAGGAACCGTCTACAAAAACATCTATGGCTTCTGGTAAAGGTGTTGAAGATAAGTCGTGTCTGGGAGAGGTGTCTTGGTCAATGGCAGTAACACAGTCATGAGGGGGCACTAACTCATCCTGTTCCCCTTTAAGTCCCAATAAGGCATTAAGAAAGGGCGCTGGGCCTGCTGTAGCAGCCGCGTATTTGATTATCAGTTTGGGGTCTGACAGTAAAATCACCTCGTACCCACTTAACCTCTGTGCGGACATGTGTTGGGTATGTACATTCTTCAGGAGGTATGACACATTGTGAGAAGTGTGTAGGGTTGTTGGGTGACCTAAGGTCAGGGTGCTAGCCATCTCAACCACCATAGCACACGATGCCAGTGCCCTTGAACCTGCGTAGGCATGACCTTAGAGAAAAATGCCACTGGGCGTAATTTGCCTCCGTGTTCCTGAGCCAGGACCCCGGCTATGGTTTTACAATTTTCCCTAGCAAACAAATGAAACATTTTTCCATAATCTGGGAGACCAAGTCCAGGCATGCATACAAGAGCATTTTTTAAATACACAAAGGCATTACACATTTCCTCAGACCATTTTATGGTGTCAGGCTGATCAACATGTGTGTGGGCTCGCAAGATGCTGTCATAAAAAGAACAATCAGGTATCCATTGGCGGCAGTAACCAATCTTGCCAAGAAAGGTTAGCATGTCTTTCTTGGTCTGTGGGCGGGGCAGACCCACAATGGCAGCAATTCTCTTATGGCTCATTTCTCTCTGGCCTTTAGACAACACAAAACCAAGATATTCAACCTTCTCCTGACACCATTGCATTTTCTCTTTAGACACTTTAAAACCACTTGCACATAGGGTTTGCAGTAACCCAGTACCATCCTGCTGGCCGGCCTCCCCGGTTCTGCTGCAAAGTAGGAGGTCATCCGCGTAAGTCACCAGAACCGAACCAAACCTGGGTGTCCATGACCTAAGAGTTTCACGGAGGACAATGGCAAAAACTACGGGGGAATCGATAAATCCCTGTGGTAATCGATTCCAACAGATCTGTTCTCCTTTGTAACAAAAAGCAAAGATCAGCCTAGTCTCTTTATCAATGGGCACACTAAAAAATGCATTCCTTAAATCCAGAACACTAAATATCTCAGCATCATGAGGTATGGAGGTCAACAAGGTAGGCACATCAGGGACCACGGGAGCAATGGGTACTACCAAGTTATTGATGAGCCTCAAATCTTGTACAAACCTGAATTGGCCATCTGCTTTCCTTACAGGGTTGATAGGCGTATTGTAAGGTGAAATCACTTTTTCCAATATGCCTTCTTTGAGGAAGTGCTGAATAATGGGCTCTATGCCTTCCTCTTTTTCCTTTGACAAGGGGTACTGTTTGTGATACACGGGGCCTACACCTGGTTTCAAGGTGGCCTTGTATGGGGTGCAGTCCACAAAACCCACATCCCATGGACCCTTGGCCCAAAGTCTGTCATCCACATCTAACTGTTCGGGGGAAGCTGGCATACAAGTGTAAAATGTATCCCTTGTTTCCTTTAAGAGAGGCAGAATTTGTGATCTAACAATCAGCCCTCCCTGCCTGTTTGTATCTATACTAATTCCCAACTTACCCATCAGGTCTCGGCCTAGTAAGTTAATAGGGCAATTGGGCACAATTTTGAAGGAATGTTGCACCCACTTGCCCACATCTTGTACACTTTTAACAGTCAGAGGGGGGGTCTGGAAAGTCTTGGTTAGTATCCCATTTATCCCCATAGAAGGCTCAGCATCAGTCATTGGTCCCCTGTAGTAATCTCTACATAACACACTACACGTAGCTCCACTATCCACCAACATTGGCAAAATTTCATCATTGATTTCTAAAACGACTAGTGGAGCTTCTTTGAAATTTTTTAGAGACCATAGGAAATGCCGGGATACCACCTCCAGGGCACCGTCACTGGTGATTCTGTTGTGACCAATTAATGGGGTACTTGACAGTCACACCCTGTTGTGTTCCTTGTGGCTGCTGTCTCTGGTTGTATGCCTGTGGTTGGATTTGGGGCTGTGTTCTAATCCCCTGTTGTTGTAAGTCCACATCTGAGAAGGGGCATTGCGCCTTCCAGTGGTCAGGAGCACCACACCTGAAACAACCTGTTTTCTGTGTGAAATTTCCTCTATTCATTCCCCTTCCTCTGAAAACTCTTCCACGGAAGCCTCCTCTATTTTTAAAGCCTCCCCACCCCTCCTAATGCCCTGTCCTTGCCAGTGGAGTTGAGTGGGGGCTTTAACTGTGGGGATGTCAAAACATCCCGCAGCTTCCTTTCCCATAAGGGCTTCCTGAAATTGATGCTGGCTTAGAACAGTCCAGTCAGAAATTAATTGCTTCACTATTAGGCTATATCTACTATCTAGATTTGCTAAAAAGGTCTGGATGAGGATGGTTTGCATTTCCCCGCTCAGACCCAGTCCACTGTCGTGAACCCAAATGTCATTAAATCTCTTCCAAAATTCTACTACTGGTTCTCCTTTCTTTTGTTTACATGCAGTGGCAGTGGCCAGGGAAGATTTGCCAGGGAACACTATATCAAATTCCCTTTCTAGCTCTTCCCACATTAGCCTTTGACCCCTGTCAGTTAAAAAGGCATATTCTTTGGGATTTACATCTGCCTCCTGAACATGACTGATAGTTTTTACATGATTCCAATCCCATGTGGTACTTGGACCTATAATGGCATCTATAATTAGTTTCATATCTTCTTGTGTGTAATTCCTTCCTTTGCAAGCTCGCTTTAAATAGGCCACTGTACCTCGGGGACTAGTGGTGGGTTTTGGACAGTGTTCGGTTATATGGTCTATATCCCTAATGTCAATTGGTTTCTTAACTAATACATTTCCTGCTGCCAAAAATGGGGCCATAACGTTGGTATCCCTTTTTGTCTCTCCTCCTGCTTGGCTCCTAGTTACAACACGCTGGCTAGAACTAGAGCCCGAGACGAGAGATATAGTACTAACTTGACGCTGGGGAGAAATCATCCCCTCATCACATTTTGGTTCTTCTTTATCAGGGTTAAATTGTTCCTTTGATAATTTAGGTCTAAATTCTTCGCCTTCTTCCTCACTATCCGAGGTGTCATCTTCTTGTTTTCTATCATGCATCTGTTGCCTAACCCATGGCGTTATTATGACTTCTATCTCTTCCTCAGTAAAGGAGGGATAGAGGCTGTTTTTCTTAGGTGGTACATAAGGCGGGGGGGCAGTGGGGACCTTAGGTGGTTTGAGTTTAGTTTGAGTCTCTAGTTTACATTTTAAATTCAGACCTAATTTATTTTCCAGGGCATGCAGGCCAGGGGTCTCTTTGTCCCCTGCATTGAATGTCCTTTTGGTACTCTTAGTCATCCTTCTAAACCAATAGGGGGCATATTTTAACCAGTTTTCACCACCCTTCTGCATATAATCTTCATCCCAATTTGGGTCTCCTTGATAATAAGGGAATGCCTCATGATCCCCCAAACATAAGCCTTTAATCATATCCATGTGAAACTTGTCATTATCTCCATCCTGTGGGAATGGACTGGAACTACCCAGACATTCTGTCCAGCCTGCCATACAGTTTACCCAGGGATCTACATATTGGTCTGATCCTGACACTCTGAGTACAAACTCCTTACAAGTTTCCCCTATCAAGGGTTTACATTTGCTATCACTTTGTCCCATATTAACCAGAAATTCAAGGTGTGCTTACCTTCACACCTAGCAGCAACAGTGGTTTAAGGCGTGCTCACCTTCACACCTATCAGTCCCACACAACAAAGACAAATTATCTTACACTTCTATGCGACAGAAAGGAAAAGCAAAAGTTTTTTTAAAGGAATAACGATACAGGTTGTCAGAGAGCCTTTTCAAAATATCTATATAGCGCTATATATCTCTTACTAGGCTACTCAGAGCCTTGCCGCCTCTCAGGACAGTCTGCCGTCACTCAGGACGGTCTAAAGACTTATCTTCCTAGGATTCTTGAACCTGCCACATAGCAGAGGTCACGATAAGTATATAAATTAAAAAACACTTACTGTGACATGCAGGGCAGCCACACTTCTGACACCAGTTCTGTTAGGGGGTAGTTTGGACCCAGATAAGTCTATATGGCCTCTCTCGCCCAACCTCTGTATCGTTCTTCCTTAGCAACCGGTTGGAGAATCATGTGGTTGAATCAAGAGACATACACAGCAAGACAGTTCAACACATGACTCTGCTTTATTCAAAACCAGCTTGCATTTTTATACAAAATGTAACACAAAAAAAGGAGTACTTAGCCCCCACCTTTGTGACAGAACTAAAAAACCTTCAGACAAGGTTGGAAATAAATCTCATGGTTTCTATGTTTAATATTTTCCTTTATGTCTGCTGATAATGAAGTTCAAGAGATTCCCGTGACCTACATTTAGATAAATCACAGAGAGAAGGACATTTCTACACACTAAAACGTCTGTTAGCTTTATGTGCAGAAGTTAACATATTACATGTATATCTATATAACTAAGTTTAATATCAAATTATAGAATACAAAATGGAGTCTTCTATTTAACATGGCCGCCATTAGGCTAAGCATTTCAGCTTTCAGGGAGGGGGGAATGCCACACTGCCTATATGGGGAATGGGAGGGGGAATGCCACACTGCCTATATGGGGAATGGGAGGGGGAATGCCACACTGCCTATATGGGGAATGGGAGGGGGAATGCCACACTGCCTATATGGGGAATGGGAGGGGGAATGCCACACTGCATAAATGGGGAATGGGAGGGGGGATGCCACACTGCCTATATGGGAAATGGAAGGGGGAATGCCACTCTGCCTATATGGGGAATGGGAGGAGGGGTGTCACACTCTCTATATGGGGAACGGGAGGGGGAATGCCACACTGCCTATATGGGGAATGGGAGGGGGAATGCTACACTGCCTATATGGGGAATGGGAGGAGGGGTGTCACACTGCCTATATGGGGAATGGGAGGGGTAAGGACACACTGCCTATATGGGGAATGGGAGGGGGGAATGCCACACTGCCTATATGGGAAATGGGAGGGGGAATGCCACACTGCCTATATGGGAAATGGGAGGGGGAATGTCACACTGTCTATATGGGGAATGGGAGGGGGGATGCCACACTGCCTAAATGGGGAATGGGAGGAGGGGTGTCACACTGCCTATATGGGGAATGGGAGGGGTAAGGACACACTGCCTATATGGGGAATGGGAGGGGGGAATGCCACACTGCCTATATGGGGAATGGGAGGGGGGAATGCCACACTGCCTATATGGGAAATGGGAGGGGGAATGTCACACTGTCTATATTGGGAATGGGAGGGGGGATGCCACACTGCCTATATGGGGAATGGGAGGGGGGGTGTCACACTCTCTATATGGGGAACGGGAGGGGGAATGCTACACTGCCTATATGGGGAATGGGAGGGGGAATGCTACACTGCCTATATGGGGAATGGGAGGAGGGGTGTCACACTGCCTATATGGGGAATGGGAGGGGTAAGGACACACTGCCTATATGGGGAATGGGAGGGGGGAATGCCACACTGCCTATATGGGAAATGGGAGGGGGAATGCAACACTGCCTATATGGGTAATGGGAGGGGGAATGTCACACTGTCTATATGGGGAATGGGAGGGGGGATGCCACACTGCATATATGGGGAATGGGAGTGGGGATGCCACACTGCCTATATGGGTAATGGGAGTGGGGATGCCACACTGCCTATATGGGAAATGGGAGGGGGGATGTCACACTGCCTATATGGGGAATGGGAGGGGGAATGACACACTGCCTATAAGGGAAATGCTACACTGCCTATATGGGGAATGGGAGGAGGGGTGTCACACTGCCTATATGGGAAATGGGAGGGGGAATGCCACACTGCCTATATGGGGAATGGGAGGGGGGGTGTCACACTCTCTATATGGGGAACGGGAGGTGGAATGCCACACTGCCTATATGGGGAATGGGAGGGGGAATGCTACACTGCCTATATGGGGAATGGGAGGAGGGGTGTCACACTGCCTATATAGGGAATGGGAGGGGTAAGGACACACTGCCTATATGGGGAATGGGAGGGGGAATGCCACACTGCCTATATGGGGAATGGGAAGGGTAATGCCCCACTGCCTATATGGGAAATGGGAGGGGGGATGCCACACTGCCTATATGGGGAATGGGAAGGGGGGATGCCACACTGCCTATATGGGAAATGGAAGGGGGAATGCCACTCTGCCTATATGGGGAATGGGAGGGGGGTGTCACACTCTCTATATGGGGAACGGGAGGGGGAATGCCACACTGCCTATATGGGGAATGGGGAATGGGAAGGGGAATGCCCCACTGCCTATATGGAGAATGGGAGGAGGGGTGTCACACTGCCTATATGGGGAATGGGAGGGGTAAGGACACACTGCCTATATGGGGAATGGGAGGGGGGAATGCCACACTGCCTATATGGGAAATGGGAGGGGGAATGTCACACTGCCTATATGGGTAATGGGAGGGGGAATGCCACACTGCCTATATGGGGAATGGGAGGGGGATGCCACACTGCCTATATGGGAAATGGGAGGGGGAATGCCACACTGCCTATATGGGGAATGGGAGGGGGGATGCCACACTGCCTATATGGGAAATGGAAGGGGGAATGCCACACTGCCTATATGGGAAATGGAAGGGGGAATGCCACTCTGCCTATATGGGGAATGGGAGGGGGGGTGTCACACTCTCTATATGGGGAACGGGAGGGGGAATGCCACACTGCCTATATGGGGAATGGGAAGGGGAATGCCCCACTGCATATATGGGGAATGGGAGGAGGGGTGTCACACTGCCTATATGGTAAATGGGAGGGGTAAGGACACACTGCCTATATGGGGAATGGGAGGGGGGAATGCCACACTGCCTATATGGGAAATGGGAGGGGGAATGTCACACTGCCTATATGGGTAATGGGAAGGGGAATGCCACACTGGCTATATGGGTAATGGGAGGGGGAATGTCACACTGTCTATATGGGTAATGGGAGGGGGGATGCCACACTGCCTATATGGGGAATGGGAGGGGGGATGCCACACTGCCTATATGGGGAATGGGGAATGGGAAGGGGAATGCCCCACTGCCTATATGGAGAATGGGAGGAGGGGTGTCACACTGCCTATATGGGGAATGGGAGGGGTAAGGACACACTGCCTATATGGGGAATGGGAGGGGGGAATGCCACACTGCCTATATGGGAAATGGGAGGGGGAATGTCACACTGCCTATATGGGTAATGGGAGGGGGAATGCCACACTGCCTATATGGGGAATGGGAGGGGGATGCCACACTGCCTATATGGGAAATGGGAGGGGGAATGCCACACTGCCTATATGGGGAATGGGAGGGGGGATGCCACACTGCCTATATGGGAAATGGAAGGGGGAATGCCACACTGCCTATATGGGAAATGGAAGGGGGAATGCCACTCTGCCTATATGGGGAATGGGAGGGGGGGTGTCACACTCTCTATATGGGGAACGGGAGGGGGAATGCCACACTGCCTATATGGGGAATGGGAAGGGGAATGCCCCACTGCATATATGGGGAATGGGAGGAGGGGTGTCACACTGCCTATATGGTAAATGGGAGGGGTAAGGACACACTGCCTATATGGGGAATGGGAGGGGGGAATGCCACACTGCCTATATGGGAAATGGGAGGGGGAATGTCACACTGCCTATATGGGTAATGGGAAGGGGAATGCCACACTGGCTATATGGGTAATGGGAGGGGGAATGTCACACTGTCTATATGGGTAATGGGAGGGGGGATGCCACACTGCCTATATGGGGAATGGGAGGGGGGATGCCACACTGCCTATATGGGAAATGGGAGGGGGAATGTCACACTACCTATATGGGGAATGGGAAGGGGAATGCCCCACTGCCTATATGGGAAATGGGAGGGGGAATGCCACACTGCCTATATGGGGAATGGGAGGGGGAATGCCACACTGCCTATATGGGGAATGGGAGGAGGAATGTCACACTGCCTATATGGGGAATGGGAGGGGGGTGTCACACTCTCTATATGGGGAACGGGAGGGGGATGCTACACTGCCTATATGGGGAATGGGAGGGGGAATGCTACACTGCCTATATGGGGAATGGGAGGAGGGGTGTCACACTGCCTATATGGGGAATGGGAGGGGTAAGGACACACTGCCTATATGGGGAATGGGAGGGGGGAATGCCACACTGCCTATATGGGAAATGGGAGGGGGAATGCAACACTGCCTATATGGGGAATGGGAGGGGGAATGTCACACTGCCTATATGGGGAATGGGAGGGGGGATGTCACACTGTCTATATGGGGAATGGGAGGGGGGGTGCTACACTGCTTATATGGGGAATGGGAGGGGTAAGGACACACTGCCTATATGGGGAATGGGAGGGGGGAATGCCACACTGCCTATATGGGAAATGGGAGGGGGAATGCAACACTGCCTATATGGGGAATGGGAGGGGGAATGTCACACTGCCTATATGGGGAATGGGAGGGGGGATGTCACACTGCCTATATGGGGAATGGGAGTGGGGATGCCACACTGCCTATATGGGAAATGGGAGGGGGGATGTCACACTGCCTATATGGGAAATGGGAGGGGGAATGCCACACTGCCTATATGGGAAAAGGGAGGGGGAATGCCACACTGCCTATATGGGGAATGGGAGGGGGAATGCCACACTGCCTATATGGGGAATGGGAGGGGGAATGCCACTCTGCCTATATGGGGAATGGGAGGGAGGGTGTCACACTCTCTATATGGGGAACGGGAGGGGGAATGCAACACTGCCTATATGGGGAATGGGAGGGGGGAATGCCACACTGCCTATATGGGGAATGGGAGGGGGAATGCCACACTGCCTATATGGGGAATGGGAGGGGGGAATGCCACACTGCCTATATGGGGAATGGGAGGAGGGGTGTCACACTGCCTATATGGGGAATGGGAGGGGGAATGCTACACTGCCTATATGGGGAATGGGAGGAGGGGTGTCACACTGCCTATATGGGGAATGGGAGGGGTAAGGACACACTGCCTATATGGGGAATGGGAGGGGGGATGTCACACTGCCTATATGGGGAATGGGAGGGGTAATGACACACTGCCTATATGGGGAATGGGAGGGGGAATGACACACTGTCAATATGGGTAATAGGAAGGGGGATGCCACACTGCCTATATGGGGAATAGGAGGGGGATGCCACACTGCCTATATGGGGAATAGGAGGGGGATGCCACACTGCCTGTAATGGTTTTTTTTAGCACATTTGGTTTAGAATTTTTTTTTTTTTTATTTTCCTCCTCCAATCCTAGGTGCGTCCTGTAGCAGGTGCATCTTATAGGGTGGGACATACAGTTAAGTGCCAAAACCATTTTAAAAAGGGTCGCTAAAAAGAACACCTACCTGCACTGGAGTCTAACTGGGATAATTTCAGCAGCAGAAGTAATGTTTGGTCCAAATGCTATAGATAGTATTTGGGAACCCCTCGGGCTGTGCGCAGGTGCAAACCTTCAGTGATGTCATAGGAGCCAATTTCAGACCAGAGATCAACCAAAGCCAAGCAATAGAAGGCGAGGGCAATGGATGGGACGGGGATCAGGGTATTGGATGGATACATGGAAGGATGTGTAGGTGGAGGATGTGTACTGACCGAGCCGAAAGCTGGAGGATGGAAATGATGGGCAGGTACCGAGGGGGCAGGTTTTATCCCTTACAGCAACTATTATTATTTCATCATCAGTGTGAATGTAGCTTTATGGTCATATGGTTTCCTGTCTGTACATGTGATGACTCATTTCACCAGAACTTCATGTACATTAATGTTCGTTCCGTGACAATTTCCTGTTTGGCCACCACAGACACATTGAGAAACGATGGGTTTCCTCTGCCAGTAACACTTTTATCGGCTTTGTCTAAAAACTCATTACAAAAGACTAGGGAGGGGTCTAGGCCAATGGGCGATGGCTAGGAGGTAAGTGGGGGATGCGGGTGCTTCTCGTCCATGTTTGCTGCAGGGGGGGGGGGGACAGCTTGGACTGGAACCCCTTTGGCCACAGGCTCGGCAGGAGATACCTCACCAGTCTCTATGGTGTGTATGTTTATGACACTGCAGAAACAAAGGAGGGGGAGGCAGCTGCTCAGACCATTTTATAACTAACCTGGGGGGTGCACGTTAGCAGGGCAATTAGGATACACAAGTCTTAAAGGAGCCACAGCACTCAAACCTGTTAGCTTGCAGACCAACCTAAAATCTATTTCTAAATCTGGTTAAAAACAGAGGCCTGGGTCCACACACATCTGCAGAAGTAGCTGAAGCTGCACCACCAATCGCCAAGGTGGCTCTGTGGGGTGCAGTCCTAACTTTAATCTCTGAGAGCCCCCTTTGGGACATACAATGCAATAGATAAATTGGGAGCAGGCTTACCTGAGGTTGCCCTAAAACCTCGAGTGCAGATGTTTATAACACTGCCCCGCTGTTTCCTCTTCCTCCTGCCGCACTAGTTGCACCGTGTGTAAGAAAGCAGGCCCCGGGATTGAAGAGGTCCTCAATCGACTTTGCTAAGAGACGAATAAGCCAGGGCAAGAGGATCCATCCCCGAAGACGCCAAATGTTGTAGCAGCAGGTCAGAGTGACATACAAAAGGTAAGTAGGGGCCAATGGGAGGGGGAATCTGCCACTTCTTTATTTTTGGTCCAATGTTCCGCTTTAATGAGAAACATTTAGTTTCTTCTGCCAGTAACAGTTTTATTGGCTTTGTCTAAAACCAACAACTCGCAACTCATTACAAGAGACCGGTCTTGGGCCATGGGGGTGGTGGGGGTCTAGGGCCATGGGGGGTGGAGGTCTAGGGCCATGGGGTGGGGGGGCATTTACTATAGACCATTGCAGTAAAAGAAGCCAGAAATGGGCTATGAAAAAAGCGATGAGCTGACAAGAGCCAAGAATTTGGAAGGGGCAGAACTTCCATATATCTGATTTGTTCTGAGGCTGAGAAGTTCTTCCGCAGGTCTCGTGTTCTGCACATGACTGGATTAGAGCTCCATGTTATCTCCCGCTATTATCCCAACTCCCCTTCAGTAACACACTGCACAACGTATACATCTTTGGAATGATACACAGTTGAACAATTAAATACAACACAAATCTCTCTCCCCTCAATCGAGTCTGAGTATCGTGCGACCAAACTAAACCTGCAAGACTGTGAGGAGAAGATCCTCGATGCACCTAAATAGACGGAAACTGTTCTAAGCTCCGCCGCCATCTCTGTTAAGCTCGGAGCTCAACAGGGCTAAACCACCAAGGTACAAAATAATGGCAGCCTGGCTACCCCAAAAATTGTAGCCATCCTCGCAATTACGCTGGCTGGCCTGGCTGATTTTTCCGATAATTACCCAATAGAAGGGTGGGCGGGTGGGACTGCTCTGTCCAGCGCTGATAGTATGAGGGTCAAAGAGGGGGGTGGAGGGACCTCTTCACTCCCCCCCCCCTCCAATTACATGACTGGTCCAGGTCCCGATAGGAGCTCAGGCCAGTCATGTGGCGCGTCCATTAAGGGGATGGCATCCCTCTTGACAATGCAATGTGTGGACTGCCATTACTGTCGGTAAGCTATGTTTGCTTCCGGGGTCAAGAGCTCACAGTCCTCCCCTGCTTAGAGCTCTTTAATATTAATGAGACAATTAAGGGTCCACAACACTGGGCTTCCCTAGGTACTGTAGTTTATTCAATAAAACTGATCAATATTTCAGGACCAGCAAGGGCTGCTTCGTCAGGGTAAAGGTCAGACATGCAGTTCTCTTGGTTGGTGGACAATATAGGCTCCTCCTTGAAATTGTTGCTGTGTAGCATGGTGCAGACCACTATAAATATATAAATATATACATATATGTAATGAGAGGATTCTGCACACTGTCTGTAATGGGGGGATTCTGCACGCTGCCTGTAATTGGGAGATTCTGGACACTGCCTGTAATGGGGGGATTCTGCACACTGCCTGTAATGGGAGGATTCTGCACACTGCCTGTAATGGGAGGATTCTGCACACTGCCATTACATTGTAATGGGGGGATTTTTTTTCTTATTTTTGTCCTTTAATTCCTGGGTGCGTCTTATAGAACAATAATAAGGTGTGTATATATAGTGACATTAAGAATATATACTGGGCCAGGAGCAGTACAGCAGGGCCAATGTGCCCTAAAAAGTCCTGGGCCGTTTTTTAGCCCCAGTCTGCCCTTGTGCAGGATGCGGAGATTACAAGCCTTACAAGGAGATTATGCGCTATACGAGGTCAGGAGAGGCACATATACAGAGGAGACAATCTATAGAGAGTCTTTTTTATCCCACAGCGCAATGCACATATTACATTGCACTGTAAGCTTTCTGTATTCCAATAAAAGTCTCATGACTGCTTTATAAAGTATCACAGCTGATTACAATAGAAACAATTCAGATAAATGAATTTCTCTTTGGCTATAACAATGTAAGACAATGGACCTCTCAGCAGGGAGCTGGCAGGCTTTTCTGAATGACTCATCTTGTTTGTTACAGTCACAGCAGGAGGGAGAGATAGCCCATCCCAAGGTTTTACCTCCCATCCCTATATATGGGTCTCTAACTGTTGTCACCTCTGTAGTTGTTACTATAGGTACCATTTGTGGGAATTAATGAGCATTTCAAAAACCTGGGATGTGTTACAGAGCCATATATTGGGATGGGAGGTAATACCTTGGGATGGTGGCAGTACTCAGGAGCTCCTCTAACCAATGCGCTTACTTGCCCTTCTGTGCAGGTCGGTGGTAGGTCGTGGAGTGGAGATGGGCATGTCATGTTACAGCTTTAAGGGTTGTGCATGCTCTGATGGGGTGAGAAACCATTGTGTGACCACTGTGGCTCGCTGTGCCTGCTTGCACCAAGACCTCCAAGTGACAGAGTGGCTGTTAGACCACTATATTGCGTGGTCCTGAAAACTTTGGAGACCTGCTACAGCTTCTTCGATGCGCAGTAAGAATTGGAGGAGAGGCATATGGGACAGACATCAGCTTACATACCATATATATATATATCTAATGGTGGAGACAAGTTTATCATTGTTAGGATCCCTTTATTCAGCGCTTGATCAGACCATCTCTGGTAAGAGTACACTATTGGTGATGGGATCGCACAAGGATATATTGAAAAGTTGCTTGATTTATTTTAGATGAATCCTAAAGAGGACTTTAATTGAAACGAACAGCTCTGTGCTTATTACACGTAATACCTTGGGATGGGCTATCTCTCCCTCCTGCTGTGACTGTAACAAACAAGATGAGTCATTCTGAAAAGCCTGTCAGCTCCCTGCTGAGAGGTCCATTGTGTTACATTGTTATAGCCTAAGGGCAATTCATGTATCTTAATTGTTTCAGCTGTGATACTTAAATTAGGAAATATAATTATTTCCTAAGAG
Source organism: Gastrophryne carolinensis (assembly GCA_027917425.1). Lineage (NCBI taxonomy): Eukaryota > Metazoa > Chordata > Amphibia > Anura > Microhylidae > Gastrophryne > Gastrophryne carolinensis. The sequence goes on along the minus strand of CM051234.1, from coordinate 655,732,237 downwards.
AGGTCATATGTGTTACATTGTTATAACCAAAGGGCAATTCATTGATCTTAATTGTTTGTAGCTGTCTATTGTAATCAGCTGTGATACTTTCTAAAGCAGTTATGAGCCTATTAATGTAACGTAGATAGCTTACCGTGCAATGTGATGTGTGTATCGTGCTGTGGGATGGAAAAAAACTAAAGATTGTCTCCTCTTTACATGAAACAAAGGAGGGGTGGCAGCCGCTCGGACCAATTTATAACTAACCTGGGAGGTGCACGTGCGCAGGGCAATTAGGATACACAAGTCTTAAAGGGGCCACAGCACTCAACCCTGTTAGCTTACCACCAGACATTTAATCTATCTATAAATCTGGTTAAACACAGAGGTCTTGGTTTACACACATCTGCAGAAGTAGCTGAAGCTGCACCACCAAATGCCAAGGTGCCTCTGTGGGGTGCAGTCCTAACTCTAATCTATGAGCGCCCCCTTTTGGACATAGAATGCAACAGATAAATTGGGAGCAGCTTGCCCTAAACCTCGAGTGCAGCCCATGGCGAGGAAGATCCGAAAGCCTTGTAGTACTGCTTCAGACCCATGTGCCTGCACAAAATCAAAGGAAACAAACATCACCTGACCTGATGATTCTTTTAGGATCTTTAAAGAGGAACATCCAAGCTCCACTCCTTGGGGCATCCTGAATTGGGATGCCCCGCTGTTTAAAATTCCCCAGGAGCCCAGTTTCACTCACCTTGTCCAGGAGCCAGTGAGTTTCCGTGACCTGCGGGGTTCCACACAGCGGGGCATCCCCGGTCGGGGTGCCCCGAGGGCAAGGACCAAACCCAGGAGAGTCAAAACCCTGTGTTCTGGTCCACTTTAAATCCCCGGGAGGTGTTTTCCCCATGCGTTCCGTAGCCCCACTAAGCAGGGCACTTTCTCAAGGTACCAACATTTTCAGGAGGTTATCATCCATATGATTCTGACTATGAGAACGTTAAAGAGCTTGAAAATGGTTGGAGAAGGTCCTCAGGCACTTCAAGGCCCTTTGAAGATACTAATATGGACCAAAGCTATTCTTCTGACCAAGCAGGTCAAATCGGACCCAAAACAAAACAAGGCTTTTGCAGATGATATTTCTCCTTTTTTCGCAGGGGAGGGGATATAACATCCCTATGAGGTAAGATAAGATGGTGATATATGCTGCACAGTCATGCAACACTGTGCCTCCAAAATAACAAATTTGGAAATTTAAAGGGTCCATATAACACTTTTCTTTGCTAAAAAATGACCCTATAGAAAAAAAAAAAAAAAAAAAGAAATGTCTACAAATAAATGTAGAAATGGCCTGTACTGAGATGTTTTTACTTTCCAAACTAGGAATTCAATGTATCAAGGGCCCCAAAGAAGTCAGCGTCCATTACGGAGAAAACCTAACAGTGACCTGTAGTTATGAGGACGGCTACAAGTCCTACTCAAAGTACTGGTGTAAAGGAGAACACTGGAAGTCCTGTAAAATCATCATTGAAACAGATGGCGAAAGCACGATGTTAAAAGGCCGGTATAGTATTAAGGACAATACTCAGTCAAACACCATCACCATCACTACCAGCAACATGACGCCAACGGACACGGACACATATTGGTGCGGGATCAGCAGATCGGGAACGGATATAATGACCGAAATGAAGGTCCTCATTCTTCATGGTAATGCCTAATGATCCTTCTGTCTTTCTTACACTCTAACTATCTCACACTAACTGTATCTAACCTTTTAACATAAAAACTTAAATTGCTTGGCCTTCCATGCTTCCATGGCGTAAAAACGGGGTCACAGGGGTCGTGGTTGTCTCAGGGCCCGGGAACAGGTGGTCACATGTGGGTCCCTGTCGGTCGCTCCCACCTGACCACGGTGGTTGTGCTTTGCACGGTGTACAAAGGCCGGTATAGTATTAAGGACAAGGACTGACATGAAGGTCATCGTTCTTCATGGTAATGCCTAATGATCCTTCTGTCCTTCTTACACTCTTGTATCTGTATCTAACCTTTAAACATGAAGAATTTAACTTGCTTGGCCTTCCATGCTTCCATGGCATAACAACCAGGTCACAGGGGTCATGGTTATCTCAGGGCCTGGTGATGGGTGGTCGCATGTGGGACCCAAATTTCCGTAATCCACATAAATTGCAAGTGTCCTTGTGCAAAATCAATTTATCAAATCATACGTGCCCGGACCTTGTAAGTGTGTGCCCCACAGTGGGGATCCCGTGACGTGTTTCGGGCATACGGTTGCCCTTAATCATACATAGGAACCCGAGAAATAAGACCATCTATTTACACTCTTGTATCTGTATCTAACAATTTAACATAAAGAAATTGCTTCCCCCTCCATGCTTCCATGGCGTAACAACCGGGTCACAGGTTGCCTGACCTGTGACCATGGTGGTTGCGCTTTGCAGGGTGTACAAAGACCGGTATAGTATTAAGGACAATGACCGACATGAAGGTCGTCGTTCTTCATGGTAATGCCTAATGATCCTTCTGTCCTTCTTACACTCTTGCATCTGTATCTAACCTTTTAACATAAAGAAATGAAATTGCTTGGCCTTCCATGCTTCCATGGCGTAACAACCGGGTCACAGGGGTCGCGGTTGTTTCAGGACCCGGTGACAGGTGGTCCCGGGATGGTTGCTCCCCCCTGACCATGGTGGTTGTGATTTGCACTGTGTACAAAGGCCGGTATAGTATTAAGGACAATGACCAACATGAAGGTCGTCGTTCTTCATGGTAATTCCTAATGATTCTTCTAACACTCTTGAATCCTTATCTAACAATTTAACATAAAGAAATGAAATTGCATGGCCTTCCATGCTTCCAAGGTGTAACAACCGGGTCACAGGGATCACTGTTGTCTCAGTGCCCGGTGACATGTAGGGGGCCTGGTCAGTTGCTCCACCTTGACCATGGTGGTTTTGCTTTGCACGGTGTACAAAGGCTGGTATAGTATTAAGGACAACGACCGACATGAAGGTCATCGTTCTTCATGGTAATGCCTAATGATCCTTCTGTCCTTCTTACACTCTTGTATCTGTATCTAACCTTTTAACATAAAGAAATGAAATTGCTTGGCCTTCCATGCTTCCATGGCGTAACAACCGGGTCACAGGGGTCGCGGTTGTTTCAGGACCCGGTGACAGGTGGTCCCGGTTGGTTGCTCCCCCCTGACCATGGTGGTTGTGATTTGCACTGTGTACAAAGGCCGGTATAGTATTAAGGACAATGACCAACATGAAGGTCGTCGTTCTTCATGGTAATTCCTAATGATTCTTCTAACACTCTTGAATCCTTATCTAACAATTTAACATAAAGAAATGAAATTGCATGGCCTTCCATGCTTCCAAGGTGTAACAACCGGGTCACAGGAATCACTGTTGTCTCAGTGCCCGGTGACATGTGGGGGGCCTGGTCAGTTGCTCCACCTTGACCATGGTGGTTTTGCTTTGCACGGTGTACAAAGGCTGGTATAGTATTAAGGACAACGACCGACATGAAGGTCATCGTTCTTCATGGTAATGCCTAATGATCCTTCTGTCCTTCTTACACTCTTGTATCTGTATCTAACCTTTTAACATAAAGAAATGAAATTGCTTGGCCTTCCATGCTTCCATGGCGTAACAACCGGGTCACAGGGGTGGTGTTTTTTTCAGGACCCGGTGACAGGTGGTCCCGGTTGGTTGCTTCCCCCTGACCATGGTGGTTGTGCTTTGCACTGTGTACAAAGGCCGGTATAGTATTAAGGACAATGACCAACATGAAGGTCGTCGTTCTTCATGGTAATACCTAATGATTCTTCTAACACTCTTGAATCCTTATCTAACAATTTAACATAAAGAAATGAAATTGCGTGGCCTTCCATGCTTCCAAGGTGTAACAACTGGGTCACAGGGATCACAGTTGTCTCAGTGCCCGGTGACATGTGGGGCCTGGTCAGTTGCTCCACCTTGACCATGGTGGTTTTGCTTTGCACGGTGTACAAAGGCTGGTATACTATTAAGGACAATGACCAACATGAAGGTCATCGTTCTTCATTGTAATGCCTAAGAAATTAAATAGCTTGGCCTTCCATGCTTCCATGAAGTAACAACCAGGTCATTTGGGTCGCGGTTGTCTCAGGGCCCGTTGACGGGTGGTCACATGTGGGTCCCTGTCGGTTGCTCCCCCCTGACTGCGGTGGTTGTGCTTTGCATGGTGTACAAAGGCCGGTATAGTATTAAGGAAAATACTCAGTCAAACACCATCACGGCCAGCAACATGAAGCCACCGGACGAGGACACATATTGGTGCGGGATCAGCAGAGCGGGAGCTGATAAAATGACCGACATGAAGGTCATCGTTCTTCATGGTAAAGCTTAAAGCGGACCAAAACCCAAATGTTTAACTTGTGTCCCCTGAATTGCTCCCCCTATGAAGAGAACCTTTTGCTAATTTTAACTGCTCCTGCTTTACTCTAATCCCAAACAATGGCGCCTGTTTTAGTGCTCCGCCTCCTCCATTCATTGCCATTGTTGTGTGTGGCAATGATGTCATGGCCACACCTATGCAATGACTGATCGCCTGTCATCTTACAGAGAGGGACAGCAAAAAAAAATCAGTATTCCAGGACGATTCGAAAAGCGGAAATATCCATTTCTAGTTCTACTCCCCAAATAGAGAGTATCGGCAGGGGCTTTGGCCAAATGTATTTCACAAGTTCAGTGGGTTTTGGTCCACTTTAATGATCCTTCTGTCCTTCTTATTCACTCTGGCATCTGTATCTAACCTATTAACATATGTATAATATGTGAATAAATGAATAAATAACATTGCTTGGCCTTCTATGCTTCCATGGCGTAACAACCGGGTCACAGGGGTCACGGTTGTTTCAGGGCCTGGTGACAGGTGATCACATGTGGGGCCCGGTGGGTTGCTCCCCTTGTCTGCTGTGGTTGCACTTCTATGTCTTGTGTACATAAAACTGCGGCGGGTCAAGAGTTAATCACAAGAAGCGTTGAGGCACCAGTTAATGCATAATAAAGAGAGAATGGAGCTCCTGCCTCCCTGAGCATTTCCCATGCCACCGGGGCCGCCATTACCCCCATTGCCTTCTCGGATATGATTGTTGCTTTGGCGGGACATCGTCTGACCTCTTGGGAGGGAGTCTGGACTTTCTTCCCTATAGCCACCAATCACCCTCCAGTCCTTATTGCCTTCCCTATATCCACCAATCATCCTCCAGTCCTTATTGCCTTCCCTATAGCCACCAATCATCCTCCAGTCCTTATTGCCTTCCCTATAGCCACCAATCATCCTCCAGTCCTTATTGCCTTCCCTATAGCCACCAATCATCCTCCAGTCCTTATTGCCTTCCCTATAGCCACCAATCATCCTCCAGTCCTTATTGCCTTCCCTATAGCCACCAATCATCCTCCAGTCCTTATTGCCTTCCCTATAGCCACCAATCATCCTCCAGTCCTTATTGCCTTCCCTATAGCCACCAATCAACCTCCAGTCCTTATTGCCTTCCCTATAGCCACCAATTACCCTCCAGTCCTTACTGCCTTCCCTATAGCCACCAATCATCCTCCAGTCCTTATTGCCTTCCCTATAGCCACCAATCATCCTCCAGTCCTTATTGCCTTCCCTATAGCCACCAATTACCCTCCAGTCCTTACTGCCTTCCCTATAGCCACCAATCACCCTCCAGTCCATATTCCCTTCCCTATAGCCACCAATCACCCTCCAGTCCTTATTGCCTACCTTATAGCCACCAATCACCCTCCAGTCCTTATTGCCTACCTTATAGCCACCAATCACCCTCCAGTCCTTATTGCCTACCTTATAGCCACCAATCACCCTCCAGTCCTTATTGCCTACCTTATAGCCACCAATCACCCTCCAGTCCTTATTGCCTACCTTATAGCCACCAATCACCCTCCAGTCCATATTGCCTTCCCTATAGCTACCAATCACCCTCCAGTCCTCATTGCCTTCCCTATAGCCTCCAATCACCCTCCAGTCCTCATTGCCTTCCCTATAGCCACAAAGCACCCATCAGCCCTTACTGCTCGCTCCCCTGCCACTACAGACTCCATCATTGCTGTCAGTTGTCACCTGGTTTTTGCCACCTTCTGAGCTTCCATCAGTTGCCCTCCATTCCAGGCCACCTTCTCCAATGTTGGTGACCATCCACTGTTGCTGAGGCCCGCCATGAGCGGGTCTGCACACAACACCCTCAATGGAGAGTGCAGCTCATTAACCATATGAAGGGGTTAGGTCCCGTTTAATAGAGTCATTTATGTTGAATAAAGTCAAATAAACCATTTGAACTAATCCCCATTGTGGAAATTGTTAGTGTGGTAGCACCAAAAAAGTCCCAAGTTGCTACAGCTGCTAAGTGCATACCTACCAACTTTTCAAGGTGGGAAAGATGAACATGTGTTAAATGAGGCTACGCCCCCTCATTGAGAGATGGATGAAGCCACGCCCCCTCATTGAGAGATGGATGAAGCCACGCCCCTCATTGTGGGATGGATAGGAGTTAAAACAATAGAAACACTTTGAATAGGCAAAGGAATCATTTATTGCTGCAGATCTGCATGTTACACCTCAAAGAGGGACAATATGTACAGTAAATGAATCCACGCCCCCCCATTAAAGTGGACCAACACCCTCCAATGATCGGCCCGGGAATCTATAAGATTCCCGGACCGATCAGCTCCCTGACTGTGGGGCACCCCAATCGGGGGTATCCCGCTGTGTGAAACCCCCCAGAAATCCCTAAATCCCTACCTGCTCCTCGATCCAGCGGCACCCGCCGCCGCCTCCCGCGCGTCCCTCTGGCAGGACGCGCACCCGCGCCGGCCATTTGTGAATGGTCGGCGCGGGCACGCGCCCTGTAAGAGCAACGCGCGAGAGGCGGAGGCGGGCGCGCTCTCTTGTCCGCCGCTGCCTCCCACTTGTCTGCCGGCGGGATTGGCTGCAGCGGTCATGTGGGAGCGGGGAGAGTTGAGTTTTTGGGGCTTTCTGGGGGGTTTCACACAGAGGGGCACCCCCGATCGGGGTGCCCGACCGAAGTGGACCAAAACCCAGGATAGTCAAAATCCTGGGTGTTGGTCCACTTTAAGGGATGGGGAAGCCACACCCCCACATGGAGGGATGGATAAAGACACACCCCCTCATTGAGGGATAGATAGGAGATGGGATGTAACAGTTATAGCAATATAAACACTCTGAATAGGCAAATGAATGATTTATTGTTGCAGATCTGCATGTTACACTTCAAAGGGGGGCAATATGTAAATTAAACCACTCCCCCCAAATCGAGGGATGAATGAAGCCACGCCTCTCATTGAGGGATGGATGACACTTGTGGGGTATGTAAGTGTATTTACAGCAATGACAGAAATGGAAAAAGCAAACTGGTCCATGAGTTTAAAGTGGATCAGATTTTGACTATCCTGGGTTTTGGTCCTTTCCCCGGGGGCACCCCGATCGGAGGTGCCCCGCTGTGTGAACCCCCCCCCTGCACGCCGAGACCAGCTCACTCCTGGTCCCACAGTGCACCAAATAGCAGCGACTGACTGCCGCATCCTCTGCTTCCCTCTAACAGGGAGCGTGCCTACACCGGCTATTCTCAAATGTCTGGCGCGGGCACTTGCCCTGCTAAAGGTAGAGCGGGATGCGGCTGCTGCTCTTAGATGCGCCGTGGGACCGGGCAAAGAGGTAAGTGAACGGGACGACCTGGGGGTTTCACACAGTGGGGCATCACAGTTTTGGATGCTCCGGGGGGAATCAATCGGCCCGGGATTCTTATAGAGCTGGGGTTTGGCTGACTTTAATGAGGTCCCCGAGCTGAGCAAAGTCCACATTTGTCGTTAACAATTATGAACGGATCAGTTTATCATCATCCTTAAACCGGACCAACAGCCTCTGGCACAGTTAGAAAAAAAAGGTAGCGGCCATTTTGTAGCTTCCTCTCCCAGCTGACAATGCACAATAACAGAAATCCCGGCAGCACTTTCTGTTTTGCAGGTGGACTGCAAAGTCCATTAACCGCCATCTTGTTTCTAAAATTTACCGCAGTATGAGTTAGATAAAGGTAAATTATTTTTTTTAATTGCCCCGGGGAGGAGACATATGAGCCCTGTTTGTCGTTTTGGTCTGGTTTAAACAGTCATTTTTGACTGTTGGTCTGCTTTAACAATCTTGTGTGTTTGTGTGTGATTTGTCTTCCCAGGTGTCTGCAGAGAGACCTCCTCCTGGTCCTCCATTGTCACCTTCCCGCCTGGGTTCGAAAGCATCAGAGAGAACGACAAGGTGGAGGTGACGTGTCGGGAGGAGTACGAGAGCCAGAACTTCAACCTGAAGTGTCAGAATGTCTCGGACGTCTTCCAGTTTCATCTTACACCTGACCAGGCCCCGTGTAGACGTGAGTACATGCTGGGTATTATGTATGAAAGGGGAGGGGGCGGGATTTAACCCATTATATGCCTAATGTATATGCTTAAACCTAGAATAGAGGCTGATAGTTATGCTTTAAGATATTCATTTACAGTTAAATAGAAGAAATGCTTCTTTTGTTATTAGATCATGTTGTAATGGGAATGTGCTCGTTGCTCTTTATCTGTATGTTATCTCTCCTTCCTGAGCAGGATTTGCCCATTTACAAGGCCGCACATCCTTCTGTTTTCTTTTTGTTTTCTTAAGAAGTGTTGCTTATCTATGTGTCTGTCCTGTGTGAGATTTTGTTTTGGAAAGGTGGGGGCATGGGCTGCGCGCTGCGAGCAGGGAATAAGATTGTAAGCTTCTCTTCATTAAACTGAACTTGTATGATGAAAGCTGTTGTATTCACTGTCCCTTCGCGCATCATACGAGTTCCTAGCTCGAGCTATGCAAAGACTCCCCGGAGGCAGATGCTCGACAGGCAGGGGGGCCACCAATCACCCTCCAGTCCTTATTTCCTTCCCTATAGCCACCAATCGCCCTCCAGTCCTTATTGCCTTCCCTATAGTCACCAATCACCCTCCAGTCCTTATTGGCTTCCCTATAGTCACCAATCACCCTCCAGTCTTTATTGCCTTCCCTATAGCCACTAATCGTCCTCTAGTCCTTGTTGCATTCTCTACTGCCACCAATCAACCTCCAGTCCTTATTGCCTTCCCTATAGCCACCAATCACCCTCCAGTCATTATTGCCTTCCCTATAACCACCAATCACCCTCCAGTCCATATTGTCTTCCCTATAGCCACCAATCACCCTCCAGTCCTTATTGTCTACCCTATAGCCAGCAAATCATCAATCTTTTTGTTTTCTTAAGAAGTGTTGCTTATCTATGTGTCCTGTGTGAGATTTTGTTTTGGAAAGGTGGGGGCACTGGCTGCGCGCTGCGAGCAGGGTATACGATTGTAAGCTTCTCTTCATTAAACTGAACTTGTATGATGAAAGCTGTTGTATTCACTGTCCCTTCACGCATCATATAAGTTCCTAGCTAGAGCTACGCAAAGACTCCACGGAGGCAGACGCTCGACAGGCAGGGGTGCAGGATACCCCAAGGAATTACCACAACAATGTATATTAAGACAGAAGAACAACGCAAGGCCTTGGACATCGGGGAAAAATTGCACCTGAAAATTAATCTGAGCGCTAGTTAAGATGCAAAATTGGTGCAAAATTTGCCAATTCATTTTTCAAAAACATTCTTTGAGAATTTAGAGAAAAGCTTAAGGAAGTTTTATTGGAATGGAAAGAATCCAAAAACAAAAGTACGAAAGACAAAAGACATTAACACAATTGCGTAATCCGGGGAAGGGAGGCTTAATGCACCCGACCTTCTATATTATCTAGTGGTACAATCAAGGGGCTTAAATACAAGGTGAAAAGTTGGTGACATTGGAGCTAGGGCAGGGCTGGCTCCAGGTTTGTGGGGCCCTTGGGCAAAAGAGTCTGAAGTGTTCGAAGGTCTGGGACATCTTCCATCCTACGCCTGACCAGTCCCCGTGTACACGTGAGTACATGCCAGCTATTGTGTATACTAAGGCAGAAGAACGACGCAAGTCTTTGGACATCGGGAAAAATAAAGTGTCAGCAGGTCTGAAACGTCTTCCAGTTTCATCTTACACCTGACCAGGGCCCGTGTACACATGAGTACAGGCTGGGTATTATGTTCATTAGGGCAGAACAACGCAACGCCTTGGACATCGGGAAAAAATTGGGCGACTGGCCGCACCTGCAAATTAATCTTAACGCTAGTTAAGATGGAGATTTTGCCGAAATGTGTTTTTCTGGTTCAAAATTTGCCAATTCATTTTCCAAAAACATTCTTTGTGAATTTAGAGAAAAGTAGAAAAAAAAATGGCACCAACCCCCAATGTAATAACAGTGTGCACCCCTTGAGTATACCAAAATACCAATACTAAACACCGAGGAGGGACCTCCACAAAGCCCCCAATTACTCAAGGACAAAATGTGCACCACTATGTAATAGAATATCATATACAAATGTATTGATTCCGACACAAGACAAATTCATTAAAACTTTAAAACACATGTAAAGACGTGAAATGACACTAGAGGGTGCGGGTGGGTGTCTGACGGAGGGTTGTTGCTGATTGGGGCACAGCTATAGGGCCCCATCAGGGCCATGTACACCCAAGGATGTGATACTTTCTAAAGCAGTCATGAGCCTAATATTCTATTTAGGATAGCTTACAGTGCAATGTGATATGTGCATCGCACCGTAGGATCGTCTCCTCTGTATTAGGAGGATCTATGTTAGGGTGGAGGAATAGCACTTTAGGGGTTTTTCAGATGAAATACAACAGCTATGCGCTATGCCTTGCAGTTTTAAAAAAAAAACAACCCTTTTTACATTTAAAATCCTCCCAGCAAACTATAGAGAAATATATTCTCTGGAAGTACACACCTCAAGCATTCTAAGTGTACCAGGCTTGTTGATGTGGGCGCAGTTTTGTGGAAGTAATCCCTCAATTAATTCTTTGGTTGCACAGGGTTTCCCTAAAAAAAGAATAAAAAAGCAGAATCAAATCCACATTTTTCTAAAAAAAACAAGACGCAAAACAAGAAAAAACATGTTAAATCTGAAATAGCAACATCCCCCGAATAGAACGATACCCAACATGCTTAGCTACTGTCAAGGGAAGAGTCGCCAAACACCCCAGGGTAAAGCATGTGTGTAAGGGTCAGTTTATTTGAAGATCAGTAGGGATGAGTGGGAGCAAAGTAAGCTGAACATTTTTTTTCAGTGGGACAAATTTTGATGCTTATATTGTGACAGCTTATAAAATCTGTAGATTAATTATTGATAGCGAACACATTGTACGGTGTGTGACCAGTGTCGCCAGTAACAGAAAGTAACCGAGAGGACGCAATATTAGTGTCCAAATTGGTCCCTAAAAATGGTCAGTTTAGCAGCAAGGTCTAACACCCGAGATGCCAGAGAGGCAGGTGAAAATGACGTCCTGGTGCGGGACACCTGATGGCGGTGACTGGTGAGGCGGGAAACCCTGCGGCGGGGCACGTGGGATGCAGGGTGGAGGATCTGTGTCCGCCCTCTGGCGGCAGATTGACAGATAGCGAGTGTGACAGACGCTCTGTCTTTTGGATGTCATCACTATTCAGTTGCCCACCGGGCCATTCACTGGCCTTTTCTTAATTAGGTCATTGTAGTTTGGATTGTATTATAAACTGCCTTTGTGTTAATTGATTACGTCACAGGCAATGGCATTGTTCTGATTGAGTGTATTACAGACGCCTATTGTTTTGCTGATTGCGTCACCGGCAGAGTTGGTCTGTGTATTTGTCATGAGGTCCACGGGGGAGGTCCCATTGCATGGAGACTTGTGTATATAAGGCCTAGAGTGGCACTAATAAAAACACTTCACCTTCACCCTCAATACTGAGTTCTGTCTCTTATTGGGGGAAACGCTATATTACAATTCACTAGCCCTTGTAAGGGCTATTCCTGTTTCCTCACGGACGACTCTGGAATTCCAGCAGCACCTCTTACGATTGGGAAAAGGACGTCTCGGGCGGTGAAGCCCTCCGGCGATAAGGGTTATCGCTACAATTGGTGGCAAGCGGTCGGATGGTCCTTTGTACCCAGAGAGAGTGCTACCCTGATGGAGAGTCAGTAGGACAAGTTGAAAAGGCTGACCCTGAAGGATCTACTCGAGAGCCGGGGAAGGTCAGCTAGCAACCGCACACGTCGGGAACTGATAGCCGAGCTGATCGAAATGGATCATGCAGCAGTGAGGACCGAAACCAATATAGAGATCGATGAAGACGCTGCTCTTGTTCAAGCGGTTCGGAACAGATTGTCAGTCTATGGCCCGAATCCATCACAGGAACTGATCGACCGAGTCTTCGCCGCAGCGGAGGCAGAGGCCAGTAAGCGAAGGGAAGATCGGCGACTTTCAACCCAGCAGCCTCTCAGCCTCAGTTACACTGGGGGGAGAAAGATTCCATTTGCAGCATTTAAGTCCTTCCAGGAAAGTGACGACGAGATTGACGGATTTTTGGCCGATTTTGAACGCCAGTGCGCTTTACACCGGGTACCCACGGAGGAATGGGTCACCATATTATCAGGGAAACTATCTGGGAAAGCTTCCGATGCTTTCCGGGCCATCCCTGATGCGGACTTACCACACTACCATCTGGTAAAGGAGGCTTTGTTAGCCCGGTACGCTGTCACCCCGGAAGCCTACAGGCGACGATTTCGGGAATCCCAAAAGAAGGGAGGGGATTCTTACACGGAGTGGGCATGTCGCCTCCATCGTACAGCATCACACTGGGTCACTGGATGCAAAGCCACGACCGCTGAGGATGTACTACAGTTGTTTTTACTAGAACATTTTCTCAATGCCCTGCAACCAGAGCTAAGAGAGTGGGTACGTGACCGGAGGCCTCTAACGCTACCTGAGGCTGCTCGTCTAGCCGACGAGTACACTGATGCTCGCCGGACAGAACAGTCCGCTCCAAAACCACAACCTCCCATCAAATTTCAAGCACCTGTGGCTTCAGCGCCAACTCGTGACTCTGGGCCACATAGGCCAGCACAGCAACCGAACCTCTCCACAGTTCAGTGCCATCGTTGCAAACAATGGGGACATTATCGCAGTGATTGCGCCCTAGAGCCTCTCCGAAACACGTGGGGGCAAAAGCAACCTTCCACCTCCCGTACTCCTGTGGCACACTGTTTGGAAGCTGAGAGCAGTTCGGAAGAGTATCTGGGGGTACTGTATGAAGCTGATCCCGTACAAGCGGCCATCCAAGACAACCGACAGCACCATTGCCAGGAGGTACGAGTCAATGGGCGCACCGCGCAAGGATTACGCGACACCGGAGCCACACTTACCTTGCTTCAACCTCATTTGGTCAAGAACAAAGACCGCACTGGACACACCGTTGCAGTAAGGGTGGCGGGAGGAGCTGTGTTTCGACTCCCCACCGCCCGAGTACATCTTGACTGGGGCGCTGGATCCGGCAGGGTACAGGTGGGACTTATGGACAACTTACCAGCAGAAGTACTATTGGGAAATGATCTAGGACCAATGACTTCTGCCTACGCTACCTCTGGACCAGCCAGCGTCAACCCTGTTACAACCCAGGCTCCAGCCCAAGCTGCCGACTCCAGCCCACTGGTCGGGGAGACCCAGGGGTTTCGTCTGCATCACGTCATGTCTGTTACAAGAAGCCAAGAAGAGGATCAGCCATCAGGTTACGTCCTTCCAGAAGGGAAACGTATGCCAAACACTATTTTTGTTGGGGGCATTGGCCGTCGGATTAATCAGCCTGAAATTAAGGATGTTTTTTCAAAGTATGGCGCTGTAAAGAGTGTCAAAATTATTAGGGATGCCTCTGGCGTTTCTAAGGGTTATGGTTTTGTCTACTTTTACGATGATGTAGATGTGCAGAAGATTGTGGATTCTCCGATCAGCTTCCATGGAAAGAGATTGAAACTTGGGCCAGCTATAAGAAAGCAGAGCACCTGTGCACACATCCAACCAAGGACTTTGGTGCTGAACTCACCAACACCACAATATCCCAGTGTTTGGACCCCACCCATGACCGATTCCTATGTTCAGCCCACGTCAATGTTTAGTCCGGTTACTCACTATGTGCAGACTTGTCCTTACACAGAACTCTGCCCATAACAAGAGTCCGGACAGCCCCACGTTAACCCGAACAGGGTCAATCCGGGTCTGCCGGGTGTTCCACAAAAAGGGGGCATTGTGACAGACGCTCTGTCTTTTGGATGTCATCACTATTCAGTTGCCCACCGGGCCATTCACTGGCCTTTTCTTAATTAGGTCATTGTAGTTTGGATTGTATTATAAACTGCCTTTGTGTTAATTGATTACGTCACAGGCAATGGCATTGTTCTGATTGAGTGTATTACAGACGCCTATTGTTTTGCTGATTGCGTCACCGGCAGAGTTGGTCTGTGTATTTGTCATGAGGTCCACGGGGGAGGTCCCATTGCATGGAGACTTGTGTATATAAGGCCTAGAGTGGCACTAATAAAAACACTTCACCTTCACCCTCAATACTGAGTTCTGTCTCTTATTGGGGGAAACGCTATATTACAATTCACTAGCCCTTGTAAGGGCTATTCCTGTTTCCTCACGGACGACTCTGGAATTCCAGCAGCACCTCTTTTGATTGGGAAAAGGACGTCTCGGGCGGTGAAGCCCTCCGGCGATAAGGGTTATCGCTACAGCGAGGCAGTAGGTGAGTTTTGGAGGCTGCAGGGTGGAGGATCTGTGTCCGCCCTCTGGCGGCAGATTGACAGATAGCGAGGCAGTAGGTGAGTTTTGGAGGCTGCAGGGTGGAGGATCTGTGTCCGCCCTCTGGCTGCAGATTGACAGATAGCGAGGCAGTAGGTGAGTTTTGGAGGCTGCAGGTTGGAGGATCTGTGTCCGCCCTCTGGCTGCAGATTGACAGATAGCGAGGCAGTAGGTGAGTTTTGGAGGCTGCAGGGTGGAGGATCTGTGTCCGCCATCTGGCTGCAGATTGACACATAGCGAGGCAGTAGGTGAGTTTTGGAGGCTGCAGGGTGGAGGATCTGTGTCCACCCTCTGGCTGCAGATTGACAGATAGCGAGGCAGTAGGTGAGTTTTGGAGGCTGCAGGGTGGAGGATCTGTGTCCGCCCTCTGGCTGCAGATGGACAGATAGCGAGGCAGTAGGTGAGTTTTTGGTGTTTTTTACACAATTTCGGGGAAAAGTTGATCTGCACAAGATCGGGTCTGTGCCAAATTGATTATCCCTGAATTTCTGAGCAAATTCTGATCAGTTCCCTCATCACTAATGATTGTCATTCTCTCTGTATTGTAGAAAAATGCCAAAAAATGTCGAACTGGGGCGAGAATATCACTGCATGGCCCGATCAGACGTACTATGACCGCGATACAGACGTGACGCTCACCTGTCCCTGGGGATATGAACCGAATCACAGCAGAATCAGATGCATAGGAGGAAGTGACAGCAACTTCTGGGACGTGACTGATGTGTTCTGT
The DNA here is from genome assembly GCA_027917425.1 of Gastrophryne carolinensis. NCBI lineage: Eukaryota > Metazoa > Chordata > Amphibia > Anura > Microhylidae > Gastrophryne > Gastrophryne carolinensis. Next base: position 655,716,688 of record CM051234.1, on the reverse strand, counting down.
AGGAAGAATGATTCACTGGGTGAGCTGTTACGCATGCACACACAGACATACACAAAGATACAGACACACACACAAACAGACACTCAAACAGACACACAAAGACAGACAGACAGACAAAGAGACAGACACACACACACAGGCAGACACACACACACACACACACACACACACACACAGAAACTCGCATACACAGACACATAGGCACATAGACACATAGGCACAGAAACACATTTGCACACACAGACACATAGGCAAAGACGCATACACACACAGACACACACACAGACACACCCATACGCAGACACAGATGCACAGGCACACACACAGACACAGACATACAGACACATAGACACACAGACACATACAGATGCAAACAGACATACACACAGATACACAAACACATACACACACAGACATACAGCACACACACATAAACAGACATACACACACACACACACACACACACACACACACACGAACAGACACACATAGACAAACACAGGCGCACTCAGACAAACAGGCACACACACAAACAGACATACACACAGACACACACACACACACAGACATTTACACACACTAACTTGGGTCAACACAAGTGCATTATCAAATTGATAGGCCTCAATCCCCGAAGCTATGCTACAAACCAAATTGGAGAGCCTTCCCCTAAAGGGACGAAGGCTATTATAGAATAATATATATATATATATATATATATATATATATATATATATATATATAGGAAGACCGGCTCCACCAATGGCTGTAAAATCAGGTGTTCATTCATCTAATGTTCATCATCAGTAAGTGACTGAGCACGTGTCTGGGATGAGCATCCATCTATGTTACGTACTATGTATGTTTCTATCCAGTGTACAGATGCGACAGAGCTCATAGAGCTATATGATGGGGTGGAAGTTTAAAAATTTGGGATGCGTTATCTCTCTCTCCTTTTAGAACTATAACAAACAAGATGAGTCATTCTGAAAAGCCTACTGGCGCCCGTCTGAGAGTTATATTGTGTTACATTGTTACAGACAGGCTTCAGCTTACATATCATCATGGTTTCTATTGTTATCAGCTGTGATACATTGTAAAGCAAACATAAGGCTGCTATTAAAATGTAAATAGCTCACAGAGAGTTTAAAGCTGCGTGCTGTGATAGAGAGAACACTGTGACAATTGGATTGGAGTGTGACGTTCAGTCATGCATGCAGCCTACAGGAAAGAATGAAGAAAGGAAGAGGTGGAGACCTTTAAATATTTGAAAGGAATGAATAAGGTTCAGGAGGGAGGTGTTTTTAAGAATAAACTTAATGGTACAACAAAGGGCACAACCTGAAGCGAGACGGAGAGAAGATCAGGAGCAATGTTAGAAAATATTATGTTACAGAAAGAGTAGTAGAAATTACTCACCTATCCCGTGATTCCAGGCCTTTATTAATGCATGATAATATCTTGGTGGCCTTGGAAGCAGCTGCTTGGCATTGCATGCTGTTATTTAGCCTGTGATCTACCAGTACCCCCAGATCCTTCTCAACAAGTGACTCTCCCAGTTTTACTCCCCTGAGGACATATGTGGCCTTCAGGATGTTAGACCCCAAGTGCATCACTTTACATTTCTCCACATTGAACTTCATTTGCCAAGTGGAGCCCAACACTCAAAGTGTCCAAGTCAGCCTGAAGCTTGTGACCATCTTCAATAGACACATAGGCGCTGTGCTCCTGAAGCTTGTGACCGTCTTCAATAGACACATAGACACTGTGCTCCTGAAGCTCGTGACCATCTTCAATAGACACATAGACACTGTGCTCCTGAAGCTTGTGACCATCTTCAATAGACACATAGGCACTGTGCTCCTGAAGCTTGTGACCATCTTCAATAGACACATAGGCACTGTGCTCCTGAAGCTTGTGACCCTGACGTGGCATGAGGAGGTGACACTGACGTGTTCCGATGACCACAAACCAACCCCCAGAACCATCAGGTGCATCAGAGATAATGGCGCCAGCTCCTGGAATGTGAGCGGGGTCCTCTGCTTAGCAGCTGGTGAGAATAAGTTCTGTATTTATTATTAGTTGGTGGACGCGCCCACACAATTACCTCGCACCCGCACACATATACACACTCCGGCAACGTATCTCGGCCATTTCTGCTTCAATTTAAAAATGGAAAACAGTTTAGGACAGCTCTGAACGCAGCCTGACGCAACAATGTAACAATTACCTTTGCCTGCACTAGCACTTCAAATGTGTATAGAGAGGAGACAATCTTAACTTGAGTTTTATCCATCACATGGGGCCATAAGCTGTGAGCTATTTATATTCCAATAGCAGGCTCATGACTGCTTGCATAACAATGTATAACAACTGACTGCAATAGAAACAATTGAGATAAATTGCTCCTTGGCTTTAACAATGTAACTCTCAGCAGGGAAATGGCAGGTTTTTCAGAATGACTCATCTTGTTTGTTACAGTCACAGCAGGAGAGAAAGAGATAACCCATCCCAAGGTATTACCCCCCATCCCTATACAGATGCAGATTCTTTCTTTAAAGTGGACCAAAACCTAGGATACATTGTTATATAGTTATAGTTACATAGTTATATAGTTACATAATTACATAGCTACATAGTTACATAGTTATATAGTTTTATAGTTATATAGTTACATAGTTATATAGTTATATAGTTACATAGTTATATAGTTATATAGTTACATAGTTATATAGTTATATAGTTACATAGTTATATAGTTACATAGTTATATAGTTACATAGTTATATAGTTACATAGTTATATAGTTACATAGTTATATAGTTACATAGTAGTTATATAGTTATATAGGTACATAGTTATATAGTTACATAGTTACATAGTTACATAGTTACATAGTCACATAGTTACATAGTCACATAGTTACATAGTCACATAGTTACATAGTTATATAGTTACATAGTTATATAGTTACATAGTTGTTATATAGTTACATAGTTGTTATATAGTTACATAGTTGTTATATAGTTACATAGTTATATAGTCACATAGTTATATAGTTACATAGTTACATAGTTATATAGTTATAGTTGTTATATAGTTACATAGTTATATAGTTACATAGTTGTTATATAGTTACATAGTTATATAGTCACATAGTTATATAGTTACATAGTTACATAGTTATATAGTTATAGTTGTTATATAGTTACATAGTTATATAGTTACATAGTTGTTATATAGTTACATATTTACATAGTTATATAGTTACATAGTTACATAGTAAATACGGTTTAAAAAATACATATGTCCATCAAGTTCAACCAAGGGTGTTGGGGTTATTTTTTTTTTTTTATTTTATTTTAATTTTTTTTTACTGATAGCAGCTAATAGTAACTGTTAATGTTATTTTCTTCTTAATAAGCATCTAATCCTTTTTTGAAGCTGTCAGCGGTTGATGCTGTAACAAGCGTCTGTGGGAGGCTATTCCACAGATTTATAGTTCTTATGGTAAAGAACGACTGCTACCTCCGGAGACTAAAATTCTCTTTTTCCAGTCGAAGGGAGGGAGTGCGCCTCTGTCTGTAAAGAGGATTTTACCTGAAATAGTGTTTCCCCCATATTTGTTGTATTAGCCATTTATATATTTATACAAGTTAATCATGTCCCCCTCAGTCGTCTCCTCTCAAGACTAAACAGATTTAATTCTCGTAATCTTTCCTCATAACTAAGCTTCTTCATTCCCTTTATTAGTTTGGTGGCTCCTCTGCTCCCTTTCCATAGTCACAGCGTCCTTTCTATGAATGGGAGCCCAGAACTGGACGGCATATTCCAGGTGAGGGTGCACCAGTACCTTGTAAAGAGGCAAAATTATTCACCTATCCCGTGATTCCAGGCCTCTATTAATGCATGATAATATATTGGTGGCCTTGGAAGCAGCTGCTTGGCATTGCATGCTGTTATTTAGCCTGTGATCTACCAGTACCCCCAGATCCTTCTCAACAAGTGGGTCTCCCAGTTTTACTCCCCCGAGGACATATATGGCCTTCAGGTTATTAGACCCCAAGTGCATCACTTTACATTTCTCCACATTGAACTTCATTTGCCAAGTGGAGCCCAACACTCAAAGTGTCCAAGTCAGCCTGAAGCTTGTGACCATCTTCAATAGACACATAGGCGCTGTGCTCCTGAAGCTTGTGACCATCTTCAATAGACACATAGGCGCTGTGCTCCTGAAGGTTGTGACCATCTTCAATAGACACATAGGCACTGTGCTCCTGAAGGTTGTGACCATCTTCAATAGACACATAGGCACTGTGCTCCTGAAGCTTGTGACCATCTTCAATAGACACATAGGCGCTGTGCTCCTGAAGCTTGTGACCATCTTCAATAGACACATAGGCACTGTGCTCCTGAAGCTTGTGACCATCTTCAATAGACACATAGGCACTGTGCTCCTGAAGCTTGTGACCATCTTCAATAGACACATAGGCATTGTGCTCCATATCTTTGTGTCATCTCCAACAACACAGACAGTGCTTCTAATAGCATCTTCTATGTCATTTATAAACAAGTTGGATAACAGTGGGCCCAGCACTGAACCCTGGACAGTAAGAGAATGAGCACCTGCCTGTGATAAGCCTCCATATATCCTAAGATACAGAGAACATACAGTATATATATAAGGGTGACTAGATGGACCATATGGTCTCCTGCCATCATGATTGAGGTCCTGGCTGAGGAGCATGTGGATCCAAAACCAGAATATTAATGTCCGCTCTGTATTGTAGGGAAATGCCGGAGGATGGTGGACTGGGGGCAGAATATCATCATGGATCCACAGAAGGAATATTATGAGCCCGATGACGAGGTGACACTGACGTGTTCCGAGGACCACAAACCAACCTCTAGAACCATCAGGTGCATCAGAGATAATGGCGGTAGCTCCTGGAATGTGAGCGGGGTCCTCTGCTTAGCAGATGGTGAGAATAAGTTCTGTTTTTATTATTTGTTGGTGGACGCGCCCACACAATTACCTCGCACCCGCACAGATATACACACTCCGACAACGTATCTCGGCCATTTCTGCTTCAATTTAAAAATGGAAAACAGTTTAGGACAGCTCTGAACGCAGCCTGACGCAACAATGTAACAATTACATTTGCCTGCAGTAGCACTTCAAATGTGTATAGAGAGGAGACAATCTTAACTTGAGTTTTATCCATCACATGGTGCCATAAGCTGTGAGCCATTTACATTCCAATAGCAGGCTCATGACTGCTTGTATAACAATGTATAACAACTGATTGCAATAGAAACAATTGAGATAAATTGCTCCTTGGCTATAACAATGTAACTCTCAGCAGGGAAATGGCAGGTTTTTCAGAATGACTCATCTTGTTTGTTACAGTCACAGCAGGAGAGAAAGAGATAACCCATCCCAAGGTATTACCTCCCATCCCTATACAGATGCAGATTCTTTCTTTAAAGTGGACCAAAACCTAGGATTTTGATCCCCGATCGGGGGATGCCCCGCTGTGTGAAACCCCCAGTTCGCCCGATCTCACTCACTCACCCTTCCCCGGTCTTACGGCGCATGCTAAGCCCTCTCGTCCAATCAGAACGTTCGGATCTGCTCCCACTCCTTCGTCTAATAGCTCGTCTAAGGCGTGCAGATCCTGCTACCCTCTAACAGGGAGTGTTCACAAATGCCTGGCACGGACACATGCCCTGCTAAAGGGATAGCGGAGGCTCCGTTGGACCAGGAAAGAAGGTTAGTCTCCGGGAGATCCTGGGGGGGGGGGGTTTCATACAGTGGGGCATCCAGATTCTGGACAGCCCGGGGGGAGGGAATTCAGCGGCCCTGGAATCTTATAGATTTCAGGGCCATTGGGGTGTGGGTTTCGAGTTACCTTAACACTCCACTTGGTGCACTGGTGCTTGAAATCTCAAATGGTTTTCCATGGCTTCTGTGCTGCGATAATAAAATTAGTTGAGCTGTGATGTGTCGGTTAATGATTGCTACATCTCTATGGCTCTGTGAGCACTGTGGCCTCTGTAGCACATATTGGATCAGCTGAACTAAACCCTTACTGGGCTCCCCATTCTTCCCACCCACCCTCCTTGTCTGAGTACCTAGGGACATGCAGCCGGCTTGACCGGGGTCCACTGCCAAGGCCACTCCCCCGCACCACTTTTGAGATTCCCAATTGGCTGATCTCGAGAGTGCTGGGTGACATGCGTTGGTTGGCTGGGCGCATCCCTGGCTTTCTTGCTGAGTGCGCGCTCTCCTGCTCTCAGCCTCGTCTAAATGGCTGGGGGATGCGGCCACCAGGGAACACAACGTCGGGGAAGCCGCGGATAGAGGTGAGTTTACTGGTGCTTTCACACTATCATGCTATGCTAGCAGCCGGCCCCTGGAGTCTTTTAGATTTAGGTTAGGCCCATGGGACCCATGTGTCTCCAACACGTACTTGAAGGAACAACAATAAATATAGAAGTATTACGAGAAAACTTTTAAGGGTGGCACCAACTAAATAATCAATTCTTAAGTGGTGCACTGCTCTGTGGGTCTTAACAATAGACTTTGCCTTAAAAAAGAGACCTTTGAGGTCTCGAAACGCGTAGGTTGTCCGAGGAAATAGCTGTTCCTTGTCTGGAGGTTATGTAAGATTACGATTCCATTGAATGAACTGTGTTTTACTTCTTTGCACTTTATCTTGATTGTATCTGGGATTTGGATTTTGCACATGAAATATTGTTAATTGATGCACTTCCTTGCACTTAGCGCTTTAATATATATGTACATAGATTTATTTGACTCAAAATTGTTTTTATATATTTATTTTTATTATTAGCACAGAATAGAAAATTGATATACAAAGTAATGAAATAGAGGGACAGCACGCCCTTGTGGTGAAAACTATTTACAGCATGGCATATTCATAGTTATTACGGTTGAAAAAAGACCTATGTCCATCAAGTTCAACCAAGGGTGTTGGGGTTATTTTTTATTTTATAGGGGAAGCTATTTATTTTATTTATTTATTTATTTTTTTACTGATAACCGCTAATAGTAACTGTTAATGTTATTTTCTTCTAAATAAGCATCTAATCCTTTTTTGAAGCTGTCAGCGGTTGATGCTGTAACAAGCTTCTGTGGGAGGCTATTCCATAGATTTATAGTTCTTATGGTGTAAAGCAATTGTCGCCTCTAAATTTATTTTTTTCCAGTCGAAGGCAGTGCCCCCTTGTCTTTAGAGAGGATTTTACCTGAAATAGTGTTCCACATATTTTTTGTATTGGCCATTTATATATTTATACAATATAATCATGTCCCCCTTCAACCGTCTCCTCTCAAGACTAAACAGATTTAATTCTCATAATCTTTGCTCATAACTAAGATCTTTCATTCCCTTTATTAGTTTGGTGTCCCCTCTGCACCTTTTCTATAGTCAGATCATCCTTTCTATGAATAGGTGCCCAGATCTGGATGGAATATTCCAGGTGAGGGCGCACCAGTGCCTTGTAAAGAGGCAAAATTACTCACCTATCCCGTGATTCCAGGCCTTTATTAATGCATGATAATATCTTGGTGGCCTTGGAAGCAGCTGCTTGGCATTGCATGCTGTTATTTAGCCTGTTTTACTCCCCCGAGGATATATGTGGCCTTCAGGTTGTTAGACCCCAAGTGCATGACTTTACATTTTTCCATATTGAACTTCATTTGCCAAGTGGAGCCCAGACACTCAGTGTCCAAGTCAGCCTGAAACTTGGGACCATCTTCAATAGACACATAGGCTATGTGATCATCTTCTATAGAATCATAGGCAATGTGAACGTCTTCAATAGACACATAGGCAATGTGACCATCTTCAATAGACACATAGGCAATGTGACCATCTTCAATAGACACATAGGCAATGTGACCATCTTCAATAGACACATAGGCACTGTGACCCTCTTCAATAGACACATAGGCACTGTGACCGTCTTCAATAGACACATAGGCAATGTGACCGTCTTCAATAGACACATAGGCAATGTGACCATCTTCAATAGACACATAGGCAATGTGACCATCGTCAATAGACACATAGGCACTGTGACCATCTTCCATAGACACATAGGCAATGTGACCATCTTCAATAGACACATAGGCAATGTGATCATCTTCAATAGACACATACGCAATGTGACCATCTTCAATAGACACATAGGCAATGTGACCACCTTCAATAGACACATAGGCAATGTGACCGTCTTCAATAGACACATAGGCAATGTGACCACCTTCAATAGACACATAGGCAATGTGACCACCTTCAATAGACACATAGGCAATGTGACCGTCTTCAATAGACACATAGGCAATGTGACCGTCTTCAATAGACACATAGGCACTGTGACCCTCTTCAATAGACACATAGGCAATGTGACCATCTTCAATAGACACATAGGCAATGTGACCGTCTTCAATAGACACATAGGCAATGTGACCGTCTTCAATAGACACATAGGCAATGTGACCATCTTCCATAGACTGCAGGTGAATTTTAAAGGTTTTTAATTTTGTTTGTAATATGCTACAGTAAAAATATTGACTTTAATAAGATGACAGTGTGAGTGCAGGTGTGAGACTCTGTTGGCATTAAAAAATAAGGGAGAGTTAGGGGCACCCCCCACAGTTGTCTTTTAATAAATATAGGGCAAAACTGCAACGCATAAAAAAACTACTTATCTCCAATGCGATGACGCTTACTATCAGCATTAATTAATGATACCTTTGACATAGTAAACAACCCAGTGTGGGGGTTACACTAATGTGCACAGGGGGCTAACAATTGCACTCACCACAATCTCGATACATGATTTTTTTTTCATTATTATTAATCAGTATTTAAAACCACAGCCAGTTGTCACTTACATAATGTGCCACAGGGGGGAGCTGTTTAACTAATTCATCACAGTGCTTGTAAACAATACCTATTTTTTATATAAAATTAATAAATTCCATACCCAATCATCTAAAGTGATAGTGCTAAGTACTAAGTGCATCAGCTTTATAATCAATATGTGCAAAAGTTAAACCCAGGTACAGGCAATAAAGTGCATACAAGAATAGACATAAAACAACACAAATTGCCCTTACTTGAATTAGTTATGCTACAGCGCCCCCCGCGGCCAAGCCCACGCGTTCCGAGACTTGCGAGGGTCTCTTTCTCAAGGCACAGGTAAGTACAAGGGGGGGAGGGAAACATATCCCTCCTTTTATACACACCTCTCCGCATGTTTGACATAGTGACGGTGAAGATACATGGTCGGAGTGGAAAAAAAAACTTCCAGGGCCGGCCGTCCATCCAGGGTTTGGTGCCGCTTTAACACTTTTGCCCGTATAGCGCGTCCATTCTCGGAGCAATGTTCCAATGAATACTTACCTTTGCCCAAATGCTGACCCTTCTCTCTGTTGTCTCAGATCCAGGTGATCCCGGCAGTTTTTGGAAGTCAAGCTGGATGTAAGTGGCCCCTTCATTTGGTCTCCAGGAATCCAAGTGTTACCCACATCACCGCAACTAACATTATTCTTGTTTTCTTTCTTATCTTGTTTTAACAGAATCTACCTGGGGGCCGGCATTGCTGCTTCTGTGGTTCTGATAATTCTCGCGATCGTTATCGCTGTCAGAGTTTCGGCCTGGAGAAAGAAAAAGAGAGAGCAAGGTACTAACGGCTGTCTAAGGGGGGTCAGGCTGTTCCCTCTCATTAAACCCGCTCCACCCTTCACTAACAATAAACCACACGTACAGAGGTGACAATCATCACAGTGTTGTCTCCATTCCTGCAGCACAGAAAGCTGTGAGCCATCTGTGAGCTATTTACATTTTAGTAGCAGACTCATGGCTGCTTTACAATGTATCACAGCTGGGCTAATATCTGAAATAGCAACACATAAATATGAGGATTCACATATCAATAACAGAAATCACCGTACGTTATTGATACAATCGTCCAAACTCCCTCATACACTCACTAAAACAAGCGCACCTGACGTTATTTGCTTGTCCGACTAGGGAATATATTCCCCAAGTGGATCCAATTAATTAAACTTTCCAAGTTGGCTGTGTGCCTGGCAGGCAGGGGCATAGCTAGGGGGGAGCAGAGGGGCAGGGGACCTGGCTGTAGCAGGGCAGGGAGAGCACAAGTGGGGGGTGCCATCTTGAATCTTTGCCCCGGGTGGCAGAAAGCTTAGCTGTGATGCCCAGCAGGACACCTGCCTTCTGTAAGCTGACAACCTCCAATCTCCAACGCCGCTTCCACCTATAGACAAGCCCCCGCATGCCGGGACACGCAAAATGCCTCACCGGACACAGTTGCCCCCAGGACTTAAATGGCGCCAAGGATGTCAGCTTACGTTGAAGGCACATAAACCACAAGGAGTATCTCAAAGCTGAGGTTCTATATGGGTAGTCAGTACGAGGGTGCGTCTATTAACAAGGGTAAGTCAGAAGAATGGTCAGAAACAAGCTGAGGGTCAAGCCGAGGGGTCGGGGTTCATGGTATCTAAAGAGTCAGGCGGAGTTCGAGGTCGGGCAGGCAAAGGTTCGGTTCGGGCAGCAAACTGGGACGGTCAGACGAAGCCGGGTCAATCACGAATAAAGTCACATTCCGAGCAATACTGGCTATAACGGGCAATGGGGTCAGGGCCGGATTTTATTTTAATGGGTGACTGGCCAATAGGAATACAGGGAATTATGTGTAGCGATTGGTGCGACTGTGATACAACCTGTGATTGGAGCTGATCCCAGGGGCTGGACTGCCCCTTTCACACCCCTTTCACACCAAGCAGCTTCGTTGAGTATAAATACTCCAGAGTGATGCAAATGGGCAGAAAATGCAGCCTAATAAGTTAAATGGGCCTTTTCACATCAGTGCACTGCGGTTTGCAAAATGCAACATGCTGTGATTTGCCCACACGCAACCACAATGCGCCTCATAGAAGTCTATGGGCACTGCAGGTAAGGCTCATGTATTGCACTTTACATGCTGGTGCAAAATCCATACTCACCCTCACCTCCCGATCCATGCCGTTGGTCCCCTGCTGCTGTCCTCCATCCTCTGGTCAGGCACTGCTGCAGACAGCTTCTTGGGGTCCTCTGCTCCAGCAAGGGCTAATGGAAGGCCCCCACGAGATGGCTGGACCTGTGCCTGACCAGTGGTGCCAGTCCCGCGGCCGCCTGCTGCCTCTAGGTCTCGGCACGGCCAAAATATACCTCCACTGGGATCCCTTGCCTCTGCCATCGTCAACCTCCTACCTGGACCTGTGCCTGACCGGAGATGCCGGTCCCATGGCCACCTGCTCCAGGTCTCGGCACCGCCTGGATATTCCACCACTGGGATCCCTTGCCATTGACATTGTCTACCTCCTACCTGGACCTGTGCCTGACCGGAGATGCCGGTCCCATGGCCACCTGCAGGTCTCGGCATCGCATGGATATTCCACCACTGGGATCCCTTGCCATTGCCATTGTCTACCTCCTACCTGGACCTGTGCCTGACCGGAGACGCCGGTCCCATGGCCACCTGCTCCAGGTCTCGGCACCGTCTGGATATTCCACCACTGGGATCCCTTGCCATTGTCTACCTCCTACCTGGACCTGTCCCTGACCGGAGATGCCGGTCCCATGGCCACCTGCTCCAGGTCTCGGCACCGCCTGGATATTCCACCACTGGGATCCCTTGCCTCTGCCATCGTCAACCTCCTACCTGGACCTGTGCCTGACCGGAGATGCTGGTCCCATGGCCACCTGCTCCAGGACTCGGCGCCGCCTGGATATTCCACTACTGGGATCCCTTGCCATTGCCATTGTCTACCTCCTACCTGGACCTGTGCCTGACCAGAGATGCTGGTCCCATGGCCACCTGCTCCAGGTCTCGGCGCCGCCTGGATATTCCACCACTGGGATCCCTTGCCTCTGCCATCGTCAAGCTCCTTCGTGGACCTGTGCCTGACCGGAGACGCCGGTCCCATGGCCACCTGCTCCAGGTCTCGGCACCGTCTTGATATTCCACCACTGGGATCCCTTGCCATTGTCTACCTCCTACCTGGACCTGTCCCTGACCGGAGATGCCGGTCCCATGGCCACCTGCTCCAGGTCTCGGCACCGCCTGGATATTCCACCACTGGGATCCCTTGCCTCTGCCATCGTCAACCTCCTACCTGGACCTGTGCCTGACCGGAGATGCTGGTCCCATGGCCACCTGCTCCAGGTCTCGGCGCCGCCTGGATATTCCACTACTGGGATCCCTTGCCATTGCCATTGTCTACCTCCTACCTGGACCTGTGCCTGACCAGAGATGCTGGTCCCATGGCCACCTGCTCCAGGTCTCGGCACCGCCTGGATATTCCACTACTGGGATCCCTTGCCATTGCCATTGTCTACCTCCTACCTGGACCTGTGCCTGACCAGAGATGCTGGTCCCATGGCCACCTGCTCCAGGTCTCGGCGCCGCCTGGATATTCCACCACTAGGATCCCTTGCCTCTGCCATCGTCAACCTCCTACTTGGACCTGTGCCTGACCGGAGATGACGGTCCCATGGCCACCTGCTCCAGGTCTCGGCGCCGCTTGGATATTCCACCACTGGGATCCCTTGCCTCTGCCATCGTCAACCTCCTACCTGGACCTGTGCCTGACCGGAGATGATGGTCCCATGGCCACCTGCTCCAGGTCTCGGCGCCGCCTGGATATTCCACCACTGGGATCCCTTGCCTCTGCCATTGTCTACCTCCACCACCACGAACTGCTGCCTCTGCCGCAGCTGTACTCACACCCGCATTACTGGGGGACAGGAAATGATAGGGTGGCGGTGCAGCTCACCAGAGGCACAGCCCAGCACACAATTGCGGTGCACCCAATAGCGGTGGAGATGCATAGTAGCCTATTATGGTATACAATAATAGAATAATAATAATAACAATATATATATATATATATATATATATATATATATATATAAATATATACAGGCTGACTAATTACTAACGGCAGATAGCGGCAGATGAGCGGATTTCAGAGCGCCCGCTTGTAGTCGCTGTGCTCGGCCATGGATCATTGTTTCAGAGCGATTCAGTCGCTGTCCGGCATTAATGAATATGATGTGTGAGTCGCAGTACTACGCTGTATGGGAGCAAACGATAGCGCCAGCTCAGTGCGACCGACTCACACCACATTTATCAAAAAAACAGCCTCACACAGCGCCGACACTCAAAATCATGTAGTTGTAGCCCATAGCGCCAGACGCTGTGTGATAAAAGTTTGTTTTTGAACATCTATCCACCAGTAACAAAGAGAAATCATATGGAATGACATTGTTATAACATTGTAACATGAACACGTTAATACCAGACATGTCAGGACAATTCTGCATAAAAATATTATTAGTCCAAAAAGTTTTAAAAAATGTCATTTTCTAGCCCAGGATAAATGTCAGAAAGATGTGTATTTAAAAAAAAAAAAAAAAATTGTGATCAGGAAAGAGTTTTAAGGATCGTCCATAGAAATGTATGGGAGACGCCAGGCAGCGACAGGTAAGACGTGGTGCTCTGCAAGGATGAACGCCAAGCTGTACGTTGAGCCTGGGATAATGATGAATCGGACGCTACATGGCGTTGTCCCAGTCACTCACCAGAATCGCCTTCATAAATGTGTAATAACCTGCCGCTTACAAGTAACTACCTGACGCTACCTGACACTGTACAGGCGCTGCCTGGCGCTAGAGCTTTATGAATAAGGCCCATAGTAAACTGAGATTATAGTTCGGTACATCCAATCATAATATGTTGTTGGAGAGATATAAGATTATTATAAAATGCGTAAGATTATTTCAATAAAATTCTATAGAGGTCAGCCACTGACCATTGGACCATTGACCAAGTGAAGCCATACTTGCCCCCCGCCCCCCCCGATGCTAGTGCCACCCTTAGTTGCATATGTTTGAGTTCTAGCTCCACCTACACACAGGGGCGGACTGGGGCTAAAAAACGTTTTGGGGCACACCGGCCCTGCTGCACTGCCTCTGGCCCAGTATAGTATCGTAATGTCACATTAAATATAAGCCTTATTTTTCGTTCCACAGCATGCACACAGGCTTTATAGGACAAAGTAAAGAAAGAAAATATTATGAACCAAATGGTGTCATAAAATCCCCCCATTACAGTCAGTGAGCGGCATCCCTCATTACAAGCAGCGGGGGCATCCCTCAGTGCAGCCAGTGGGGGCATCAATCAGTGCAGCCAGTGGGGGCATCAATCAGTGCAGCCAGTGGGGGCATCCCTTAGTACAGCCAGTGGGGGCATCCCTCAGTGCAGGCAGTGGGGGCATCCCTTAGTGCAGCCAGTGGGGGCATCCCTCAGTGGAACCAGTGGGGGCATCCCTCAGTGCAGCCAGTGGGGGCATCCCTCAGTGCAGCCAGTGGGGGAATCCATCAGTGCAGGCAGTGGGGGCATCCCTCAGTGCAGCCAGTAGGGGCATCCCTCAGTGCAGGCAGTGGGGGCATCCCTCAGTGCAGGCAGTGGGGGCATCCCTCAGTGCAGGCAGTGAGGGCATCCCTCAGTGCAGGCAGTGGGGGCATCCCTCAGTGCAGACACTGGGGGCATCCCTCAGTGCAGACACTGGGGGCATCCCTCAGTGCAGCCACTGGGGTCATCCCTCAGTGCAGCCACTGGGGGCATCCCTCAGTGCAGCCAGTGGGGGCATCCCTCAGTGCAGCCAGTGGGGGCATCCCTCAGTGCAGCCAGTGGGGGCATCCATCAGTGCAGCCAATGGGCATCCCTCAGTGCAGCCAGTGGGGGCATCCCTCAGTGCAGCCAGTGGGGGCGTCCCTCAGTGCAGCCAGTGGGGGCGTCCCTCAGTGCAGCCAGTGGGGGCATCCCTCAGTGCAGCCAGTGGGGGCATCCCTCAGTGCAGCCAGTGGGGGCATACCTCCGTACAGGCAGTGGGGGCATCCCTCAGTGCAGCCAGTGGGGCATCCCTCAGTGCAGCCAGTGGGGCATCCCTCAGTGTAGCCAGTGGAGGCATCCCTCAGTGCAGCCAGTGGGGCATCCCTCAGTGCAGCCAGTGGGGGCATCCCTCAGTGCAGCCAGTGGGGGCATCCCTCACTGCAGCCAGTGGGGGCATCCCTCAGTGCAGCCAGTGGAGGCATCCCTCAGTGCAGCCAGTGGAGGCATCCCTCAGTGCAGCCAGTGGGGGCATCCCTCAGTGCAGCCAGTGGGGGCATCCCTCAGTGCAGCCAGTGGGGGCATCCCTCAGTGCAGCCAGTGGGGGCATCCCTCAGTGCAGCCAGTGGGGGCATCCCTCAGTGCAGCCAGTGGGGGCATCCCTCAGTGCAGCCAGTGGAGGCATCCCTCAGTGCAGCCAGTGGGGGCATCCCTCAGTGGAGGCATCCCTCAGTGCAGCCAGTGAGGGCATCCCTCAGTGCAGCCAGAGGGGGCATCCCTCAGTGGAGGCATCCCTCAGTGCAGCCAGTGGGGGCATCCCTCAGTGCAGCCAGTGGGGGCATCCCTCAGTGCAGCCAGTGGGGGCATCCCTCAGTGCAGTCAGTGGAGGCATTCCTCAGTGCAGCCAGTGGGGGCATCCCTCAGTGCAGCCAGTGGGGGCATCCCTCAGTGCAGTCAGTGGAGGCATTCCTCAGTGCAGCCAGTGGGGGCATCCCTCAGTGCAGCCAGTGGGGGCATCAATCAGTGCAGCCAGTGGGGGCATCCCTCAGTACAAGCAGTGGGGGCATCCCTCAGTGCAGCCAGTGGGGGCATCAATCAGTGCAGCCAGTGGGGGCATCCCTTAGTGCAGCCAGTGGGGGCATCCCTCAGCGCAGCCAGTGGGGGCATCCCTTAGTGCAGCCAGTGGGGGCATCCCTCAGTTGAACCAGTGGGGGCATCCCTCAGTGCAGCCAGTGGGGGCATCCCTCAGTGCAGCCAGTGGGGGCATCTCTCCATACAGGCAGTGGGGGCATCTCTCCATACAGGCAGTGGGGGCATCTCTCCGTACAGGCAGTGGGGGCATCCCTCAGTGCAGCCAGTTGGGCATCCCTCAGTGCAGCCAGTGGAGGCATCCCTCAGTGCAGCCAGTGGGGGCATCCATCAGTGCAGCCAGTGGGGGCATCCCTCAGTGCAGCCAGTGGGGGCATCCCTCAGTGCAGCCAGTGGGGGCATCCCTCAGTGCAGCCAGTGGGGGCGTCCCTCAGTGCAGGCAGTGGGGGCGTCCCTCAGTGCAGGCAGTGGGGGCATCCCTCAGTGCAGCCACTGGGGGTATCCCTCAGTGCAGCCAGCGGGGGCATCCCTCAGTGCAGCCAGCGGGGGCATCCCTCAGTGCAGCCAGCGGGGGCATCCCTCAGTGCAGCCAGCGGGGGCATCCCTCAGTGCAGCCAGCGGGGGCATCCCTCAGTGCAGCCAGTGGGGGCATCCCTCAGTGCAGCCAGTGGGGGCATCCCTCAGTACAAGCAGCGGGGGCATCTCTCAGTACAAGCAGCGGGGGCAACCCTCAGTGCAGCCAGTGGGGGCATCCCTCAGTACAAGCAGCGGGGGCATCCCTCAGTGCAGCCAGAGGGGGCATCCCTCAGTGCAGCCAGTGGGGGGCATCCCTCAATTCCCCCCCCCCCCCGCTGTACACACACACACACACTCACCCTGGTTCCTGGTGGTCGGAGGGCCGGTCTGCCCTTCACTGCTGTTCTGCTACTGCCGCCGAGGCCATGCATAGCCTGCAAATGACACATGCGGGAGGGTGGGTGGCAGATGCCGTTCGCGGCCCCTCACTGCTGTTCCCCCGGCGCCGATCCCGTCACTTTCAAACACACACATAGCACGCACACACACACATGCTAACCGGCACTTCCTGGTCGGTGGGCGGGCCCCAGATGGCCGGCATCCAATGAAAACAATGGACGCCGCCCATAAACGCCCACCGCGTAACAACCAGGAAGTGCCGGTAAGCATGTGTATGTGTGTGTGTGTTGTGTGTGTGTGAGAGCGGCAGCGGCGGCCGGGGGAACAGCAGTGAGGGGCCGCGAATGGCAGATGCCGCCCACCCTCCTGCATCTGTCATTCGTGGCCTTTGCTAGTGCCGGCCTACCGGGATTTTACCCGGTATGCCCTATGGCCAGCCCTCCCCTGCCTACACATGACAATGCAAGGCACAATGTGTCCGCAGTTTGAGCTGTACTTATGTTTATCGATATCGTTCTTCCTGTTAGGTGTGAAGAGAGAAGACATTTCAAGACAAGAAAAAAAGAGCAATGTCTACGATCTTAAGGTGAGCCTGCGGGATCACATGCCAAGTGTCCTCATCTATCGACATCTACAGGGAAGTCACTCTGAAATGTTGGCCTGAATGGAGAATGTTGGAGTAGGAGAGGCCGGGGTGAGGAAGGGTCTCCGAGGCTTTGTCCTGCTTTTGACTTGATTCTACATTCAAATACAGAGGCAGCAAAGCTCACGGGAGCCAAATATCGGAATGAAAGATAATAATTAGAGATGAGCGAACTTCTTGAAAGTTCGATTTGGGCGATTCGCTGAATTTCCCCAAGAAATTCGGGTTCGCCCGAATCGAACTTTCACGAATCGCTCATCTGAAAAAAAAAATGCCGGCCTGCCCGCTCCCACCATGCCGGCATTTTTTTAAAAAGCAAACACTTACCTGCATGGTCGGAGCGTGGAGGCCGGCGCCGCTCTCAGCTGTCATCAGAGGACGCGTCATCAGAGGGCGCCTGAGAGCGTCGCCGGCCTCCACGCTCCGACCATGCCGGCTTTTTTTTTTTTTTTTTTTCAGGGAAAATTCGATCGGAACGAACCCAAAAAAAATTTGGGTTTGTGCCGAATCGAATTTTCCCTGAAATTCGGAGCAAATTCCGGTTCGTCCGAACCGGTTCGCTCATCCCTAATAATGATACTAAAGCCAAAGGTCATGCACAGGTTAATTCAAGGTTTTCACTGATCCAAGGTCAGAGCAGTACAGCAGAATAACAGAGGCATCGTCCCCTGACTAGTCTGCCCTCCCCTAGTCAGCTGACAATTAGTTCATAGATGAAAGTTAACCCCATGCACATCATTCGCTGTATCAATAACCCCGTGCAATCGCACCATTTGCTGTATTTCACCCATATGCAACAGCGCCCCTGAGCAGACATGCGTGCCGCAATATGACAACCATAGAGTGACCATGATGAGTGAGAAAAACTGATCAGCTTGTTACAACAAGTAACCTAGAACATAGTGTAACTATCAGGCAGGCTGATTCATCACTAACGCCAGGTAGCGACAGATGAGCGTCTGTAGCGGCATTTTCTGAGCACCCGCTAGTAGTCACTGTGCTCGGCCGTCGGTCGCTAGTTTATAGCGACGGGCAGGCTGATTCATCACTAACGCCAGGTAGCGACAGATGAGCGTCTGTAGCGGCATTTTCAGAGCGCCCGCTAGTAGTCGCAGTGCTCGGCCGTGGGTCGCTAGTTTACAGCGACGGGCAGGCTGATTCATCACTAACGCCAGGTAGCGACACATGAGCGTCTGTAGCAGCATTTCAGATCGCCCGCTAGTAGTCGCTGTGCTTGGTCGTGGGCCAATAGTTTTTACCGACTCAGTCGCTGTTCAGTAATGTTGAATACATTGTGACTTTTTTTTAAATCACACTGGTCTTTATTCAGAATTTTTCAGAGGCACAAGACATGGTGTACAGACATTTGGTCATGCAAATAAAACAACAACCTACTAGGTCTAGGCTGCAACCTGACCATGATCATTACGAGTATACATGTTCCCCAACCCTCATCCTGTAGGTGCGCCGATACAGGCTACTCCGCTCCTCCTCCATCCCACGGCTCTTCACAGTCCGTCTCTAAGAACAATACTGCTGCCTGTCTGGAGCACCTTCCATGGGTTCCCTCGACCAATTGCAAGCCATGACTCCAGCCTAGAGTCTCAGCGTCTTCAATGTCTCGCCACCACGGCCTCAGTGTTTTATCCACCCCTCCCACTTTCAAACCCAGACAGAGGGAAGAAGAGTGAGAGAAAGAGAGAAACAGAAAAAGGATGAGAGAAAGAACCTTACAAACCCCTAGAAACTAAAAAAAAAAAAAAAAAAAAAAAAAAAGGCGCACTCCTAGCATCATTCCATAGGGAAAGTAAGGGCAACCGAAGAGAAAAGAAGACACTTAAGAAAGGTTAAAAGGAAACTGACTAGAGCAAGCGAGCCGAAGCCGGGCCCCCACAGGAGCGGGGAGGGACGGGAGGGGGCGAGAAGGGGACCCCATGAGAGCCCAGCCCGTCCTAAGATCGCCCAAAACAGCCAGGAGTCCTGCGGGTGCGATTTCATGTTTAAGCAAGATCCATTACCGCTCTATATTCAGGAGAGGACTTAAAGACAGCCCAAACAGTCCAAGTCTTTCTATACGCTTCAGCCCTATCCTGCCTTATGTGCAAGATTTCTTCCATTTCCTCGACCTGATTCAATTGAAGAAACCAATCTTTAACTGTTGGGACGGTCGACGATTTCCATCTCCCAGGTTTTAACCTGCGAGCAGCATTAGTAAGATGAATACCCAGAGGGCCAAGGTCTTGCAGACCTATCCCTTCCCTTTGCCAGTTCAACAGGTAAAAGGCAGGATCCCAGACCGGAGAGAGGCCCATGATCTTCCCAATCACACTATGAATTTCCTTCCAAAAAGGGACTATACAAGAGCACGCCCACCATACAGTATATGCAACACATCAGCTCCCCTCTGGTTACACCTCCAGCAGGTATCAGACACAGCCGGAAACATTTTATGTAGCACTTTCGGGGTCCTATACCACCTAGTAATTAGCTTATAATTTGTCTCCTGAGTAGAGGAATTAGCCAATCCCTTATATGCCCTCTGGTATATCCTCCCCCATTCTTCCTCCGTCAATTCCATGTTCAAATCTTTCTCCCACTTACCCTCCCAAGGTCTCCTCGGAGCAGGTCCCCCCTCCAGCAACAAACCATATGCCCATGACAACAGGTGGTTCCTAGGACCCTCCCCCATACACGCTTTTTCAAACACTGAGAGATCCATTTCCACTTTTCCCTTCAAATTCTTAGCCTGAACAAAATGCCTCATCTGCAGATACTCCAAATGGGAAAGTTGCCCTCCTAGATCCTCTTGCAAATCCTGTTTCCGCTTAAATACTCCCTGCAAAAACAGGTGGGCAGCTCTTAACGGGTAAGGATTCCTACAGTGGCTCAAAAATGATCTCTCCTGGCCAGGAGGAAAGTCTGGGTTGTTATGGATTGAAAGCAGAGGCCCAGGAACCGATGAAATCCCTGCATAACCTTTGCAAATCTGCCCAAACACCTCCAACGTAGTGCCAATGAGAGGATGGGATCTAATCCTTTCCGGAATGACACCCCTGCTAAAGGTCCAAAGAAGTCCCAAACTACTTTCACAGACCTCCTCTTCAATGGAGACCCACTCCTTTTGGAAACCGTTCACCTGCCAGTCAATAATCCTTGCCAGGTGTGCTGCTTTCACATCATCACAAGTGTCAATGCAGGGTAGACCCAACCCCCTCTGGTCCTTTGCAAAATGAGAGTGGTCCTTTTTGCTCTTGGAGGCTTGCCCGCCCAGAGGAACCCGGTGAAAGTTCTCCTGACATCCAAGAGGAATGAACTAGGAAGCTTTATTGGAATGCATTGGATCAAGTACAATAACCTTGGAAGCACGTTCATCTTCAAAACAGCTAGCTTCCCAAACCATGATAACTTCAAACATCTCCACTAGAGATGAGCGAACTTTTGAAAAATTCGATTCGACTGATTCGCCGAATTTTCCGACAAAAATCGTTTCGACCCGAATAAATTCGCGACGAATCGCTATTAAAAACGGCTATTTCTGAGCCTCCTACAGCCTCAATAGGGTTGTAAACCATTCAGCCTTGCTGTAACACGCACAGGATGCGTGCAGGGTTAGTTAAATAATACTTTGAAGAAATATCACATGCAGATCAGAGGCATCGCTAATAGAATCGCAGAGCGGCACAATTGCAGAGAGTTGAAGTGGCATCACTATGAGGGGCAGAAGGAGCCCAAATATACACTGGAGTTGGCCTCAGGAGCCCAAAAATTGGATGAATCACACCCTGGAGTTGGCAGAAGTTGGCAGCAGCAGCAGCAGCAGGAGCCCAAATATACACTGGAGTTGGCTTCAGAAGCCCAAAAATTGGATGAATCACACCCTGGAGTTGGCAGAAGTTGGCAGCAGCAGCAGCAGGAGCCCAAATATACACTGGAGTTGGCCTCAGGAGCCCAAAAATTGGATGAATCACACCCTGGAGTTGGCAGAAGTTGGCAGCAGCAGCAGCAGGAGCCCAAATATACACTGGAGTTGGCTTCAGGAGCCCAAAAATTGGATGAATCACACCCTGGAGTTGGCAGGAGTTGACACCAGCAGCAGCAGGAGCCCAAATATACACTGGAGTTGGCTTCAGGAGCCCAAAAATTGGATGAATCACACCCTGGAGTTGGCAGAAGTTGGCAGCAGCAGCAGCAGGAGCCCAAATATACACTGGAGTTGGCCTCAGGAGCCCAAAAATTGGATGAATCACACCCTGGAGTTGGCAGGAGTTGACAGTAGCAGCAGCAGGAGCCCAAATATACACTGGAGTTGGCCTCAGGAGCCCAAAAATTGGATGAATCACACCCTGGAGTTGGCAGAAGTTGGCAGCAGCAGCAGGAGCCCAAATATACACTGGAGTTGGCCTCAGGAGCCCAAAAATTGGATGAATCACACCCTGGAGTTGGCAGGAGTTGACACCAGCAGCAGCAGGAGCCCAAATATACACTGGAGTTGGCTTCAGGAGCCCAAAAATTGGATGAATCACACCCTGGAGTTGGCAGAAGTTGGCAGCAGCAGCAGCAGGAGCCCAAATATACACTGGAGTTGGCCTCAGGAGCCCAAAAATTGGATGAATCACACCCTGGAGTTGGCAGAAGTTGGCAGCAGCAGCAGCAGGAGCCCAAATATACACTGGAGTTGGCTTCAGGAGCCCAAAAATTGGATGAATCACACCCTGGAGTTGGCAGGAGTTGACACCAGCAGCAGCAGGAGCCCAAATATACACTGGAGTTGGCTTCAGGAGCCCAAAAATTGGATGAATCACACCCTGGAGTTGGCAGAAGTTGGCAGCAGCAGCAGCAGGAGCCCAAATATACACTGGAGTTGGCCTCAGGAGCCCAAAAATTGGATGAATCACACCCTGGAGTTGGCAGAAGTTGGCAGCAGCAGCAGCAGGAGCCCAAATATACACTGGAGTTGGCCTCAGGAGCCCAAAAATTGGATGAATCACACCCTGGAGTTGGCAGGAGTTGACAGTAGCAGCAGCAGGAGCCCAAATATACACTGGAGTTGGCCTCAGGAGCCCAAAAATTGGATGAATCACACCCTGGAGTTGGCAGAAGTTGGCAGCAGCAGGAGCCCAAATATACACTGGAGTTGGCCTCAGGAGCCCAAAAATTGGATGAATCACACCCTGGAGTTGGCAGAAGTTGGCAGCAGCAGCAGCAGGAGCCCAAATATACACTGGAGTTGGCCTCAGGAGCCCAAAAATTGGATGAATCACACCCTGGAGTTGGCAGGAGCTGACAGTAGCAGCAGCAGGAGCCCAAATATACACTGGAGTTGGCCTCAGGAGCCCAAAAATTGGATGAATCACACCCTGGAGTTGGCAGAAGTTGGCAGCAGCAGCAGCAGGAGCCCAAATATACACTGGAGTTGGCCTCAGGAGCCCAAAAATTGGATGAATCACACCCTGGAGTTGGCAGGAGTTGACAGTAGCAGCAGCAGGAGCCCAAATATACACTGGAGTTGGCCTCAGGAGCCCAACAATTGGATGAATCACACCCTGGAGTTGGCAGAAGTTGGCAGCAGCAGCAGCAGGAGCCCAAATATACACTGGAGTTGGCCTCAGGAGCCCAAAAATTGGATGAATCACACCCTGGAGTTGGCAGAAGTTGGCAGCAGCAGCAGCAGGAGCCCAAATATACACTGGAGTTGGCCTCAGGAGCCCAAAAATTGGATGAATCACACCCTGGAGTTGGCAGAAGTTGGCAGCAGCAGCAGCAGGAGCCCAAATATACACTGGAGTTGGCTTCAGGAGCCCAAAAATTGGATGAATCACACCCTGGAGTTGGCAGGAGTTGACACCAGCAGCAGCAGGAGCCCAAATATACACTGGAGTTGGCTTCAGGAGCCCAAAAATTGGATGAATCACACCCTGGAGTTGGCAGAAGTTGGCAGCAGCAGCAGCAGGAGCCCAAATATACACTGGAGTTGGCCTCAGGAGCCCAAAAATTGGATGAATCACACCCTGGAGTTGGCAGGAGTTGACAGTAGCAGCAGCAGGAGCCCAAATATACACTGGAGTTGGCCTCAGGAGCCCAAAAATTGGATGAATCACACCCTGGAGTTGGCAGAAGTTGGCAGCAGCAGCAGCAGGAGCCCAAATATACACTGGAGTTGGCCTCAGGAGCCCAAAAATTGGATGAATCACACCCTGGAGTTGGCAGGAGTTGACACCAGCAGCAGCAGGAGCCCAAATATACACTGGAGTTGGCTTCAGGAGCCCAAAAATTGGATGAATCACACCCTGGAGTTGGCAGAAGTTGGCAGCAGCAGCAGCAGCAGGAGCCCAAATATACACTGGAGTTGGCCTCAGGAGCCCAAAAATTGGATGAATCACACCCTGGAGTTGGCAGAAGTTGGCAGCAGCAGCAGCAGGAGCCCAAATATACACTGGAGTTGGCTTCAGGAGCCCAAAAATTGGATGAATCACACCCTGGAGTTGGCAGGAGTTGACACCAGCAGCAGCAGGAGCCCAAATATACACTGGAGTTGGCTTCAGGAGCCCAAAAATTGGATGAATCACACCCTGGAGTTGGCAGAAGTTGGCAGCAGCAGCAGCAGGAGCCCAAATATACACTGGAGTTGGCCTCAGGAGCCCAAAAATTGGATGAATCACACCCTGGAGTTGGCAGAAGTTGGCAGCAGCAGCAGCAGGAGCCCAAATATACACTGGAGTTGGCCTCAGGAGCCCAAAAATTGGATGAATCACACCCTGGAGTTGGCAGGAGTTGACAGTAGCAGCAGCAGGAGCCCAAATATACACTGGAGTTGGCCTCAGGAGCCCAAAAATTGGATGAATCACACCCTGGAGTTGGCAGAAGTTGGCAGCAGCAGCAGCAGGAGCCCAAATATACACTGGAGTTGGCCTCAGGAGCCCAAAAATTGGATGAATCACACCCTGGAGTTGGCAGAAGTTGGCAGCAGCAGCAGCAGGAGCCCAAATATACACTGGAGTTGGCCTCAGGAGCCCAAAAATTGGATGAATCACACCCTGGAGATGGCAGGAGTTGACAGTAGCAGCAGCAGGAGCCCAAATATACACTGGAGTTGGCCTCAGGAGCCCAAAAATTGGATGAATCACACCCTGGAGTTGGCAGAAGTTGGCAGCAGCAGCAGCAGGAGCCCAAATATACACTGGAGTTGGCCTCAGGAGCCCAAAAATTGGATGAATCACACCCTGGAGTTGGCAGGAGTTGACAGTAGCAGCAGCAGGAGGAGCCCAAATATACACTGGAGTTGGCCTCAGGAGCCCAAAAATTGGATGAATCACACCCTGGAGTTGGCAGAAGTTGGCAGCAGCAGCAGCAGGAGCCCAAATATACACTGGAGTTGGCCTCAGGAGCCCAAAAATTGGATGAATCACACCCTGGAGTTGGCAGAAGTTGGCAGCAGCAGCAGCCGGAGCCCAAATATACACTGGAGTTGGCCTCAGGAGCCCAAAAATTGGATGAATCACACCCTGGAGTTGGCAGAAGTTGGCAGCAGCAGCAGCAGGAGCCCAAATATACACTGGAGTTGGCTTCAGGAGCCCAAAAATTGGATGAATCACACCCTGGAGTTGGCAGGAGTTGACACCAGCAGCAGCAGGAGCCCAAATATACACTGGAGTTGGCTTCAGGAGCCCAAAAATTGGATGAATCACACCCTGGAGTTGGCAGAAGTTGGCAGCAGCAGCAGCAGGAGCCCAAATATACACTGGAGTTGGCCTCAGGAGCCCAAAAATTGGATGAATCACACCCTGGAGTTGGCAGGAGTTGACAGTAGCAGCAGCAGGAGCCCAAATATACACTGGAGTTGGCCTCAGGAGCCCAAAAATTGGATGAATCACACCCTGGAGTTGGCAGAAGTTGGCAGCAGCAGCAGCAGGAGCCCAAATATACACTGGAGTTGGCCTCAGGAGCCCAAAAATTGGATGAATCACACCCTGGAGTTGGCAGGAGTTGACACCAGCAGCAGCAGGAGCCCAAATATACACTGGAGTTGGCTTCAGGAGCCCAAAAATTGGATGAATCACACCCTGGAGTTGGCAGAAGTTGGCAGCAGCAGCAGCAGGAGCCCAAATATACACTGGAGTTGGCCTCAGGAGCCCAAAAATTGGATGAATCACACCCTGGAGTTGGCAGAAGTTGGCAGCAGCAGCAGCAGGAGCCCAAATATACACTGGAGTTGGCTTCAGGAGCCCAAAAATTGGACGAATCACACCCTGGAGTTGGCAGGAGTTGACACCAGCAGCAGCAGGAGCCCAAATATACACTGGAGTTGGCTTCAGGAGCCCAAAAATTGGATGAATCACACCCTGGAGTTGGCAGAAGTTGGCAGCAGCAGCAGCAGGAGCCCAAATATACACTGGAGTTGGCCTCAGGAGCCCAAAAATTGGATGAATCACACCCTGGAGTTGGCAGAAGTTGGCAGCAGCAGCAGCAGGAGCCCAAATATACACTGGAGTTGGCCTCAGGAGCCCAAAAATTGGATGAATCACACCCTGGAGTTGGCAGGAGTTGACAGTAGCAGCAGCAGGAGCCCAAATATACACTGGAGTTGGCCTCAGGAGCCCAAAAATTGGATGAATCACACCCTGGAGTTGGCAGAAGTTGGCAGCAGCAGGAGCCCAAATATACACTGGAGTTGGCCTCAGGAGCCCAAAAATTGGATGAATCACACCCTGGAGTTGGCAGAAGTTGGCAGCAGCAGCAGCAGGAGCCCAAATATACACTGGAGTTGGCCTCAGGAGCCCAAAAATTGGATGAATCACACCCTGGAGTTGGCAGGAGTTGACAGTAGCAGCAGCAGGAGCCCAAATATACACTGGAGTTGGCCTCAGGAGCCCAAAAATTGGATGAATCACACCCTGGAGTTGGCAGAAGTTGGCAGCAGCAGCAGCAGGAGCCCAAATATACACTGGAGTTGGCCTCAGGAGCCCAAAAATTGGATGAATCACACCCTGGAGTTGGCAGGAGTTGACAGTAGCAGCAGCAGGAGCCCAAATATACACTGGAGTTGGCCTCAGGAGCCCAAAAATTGGATGAATCACACCCTGGAGTTGGCAGAAGTTGGCAGCAGCAGCAGCAGGAGCCCAAATATACACTGGAGTTGGCCTCAGGAGCCCAAAAATTGGATGAATCACACCCTGGAGTTGGCAGGAGTTGACAGCAGCAGCAGCAGGAGCCCAAATATACACTGGAGTTGGCTTCAGGAGCCCAAAAATTGGATGAATCACACCCTGGAGTTGGCAGGAGTTGACAGTAGCAGCAGCAGGAGCCCAAATATACACTGGAGTTGGCCTCAGGAGCCCAAAAATTGGATGAATCACACCCTGGAGTTGGCAGAAGTTGGCAGCAGCAGCAGCAGGAGCCCAAATATACACTGGAGTTGGCCTCAGGAGCCCAAAAATTGGATGAATCACACCCTGGAGTTGGCAGAAGTTGGCAGCAGCAGCAGCAGGAGCCCAAATATACACTGGAGTTGGCCTCAGGAGCCCAAAAATTGGATGAATCACACCCTGGAGTTGGCAGGAGTTGGCAGCAGCAGCAGCAGGAGCCCAAAAAATGGCCTAAAGACATAAATATGTTTTGCACCATTTGGAAAGTGTAAAACGTGGCACCATGCTGAATCTAGTCGCATGCATCAGGCATTGGTGGGTGGATATCCTGGCTGATCCATCCCTGATTCATTTTGACAAAGGTGAGTCTCTCCACATTTTTAGTTGACAGACGAGTTCTCCTCGCCGTAACTATGGCCCCCGCCGCACTAAACACCCGCTCAGATGGCACGCTACTTGCCGGGCAGGACAGCTTTTCCAGGGCAAACTCTGCTAGTTGCGGCCACAAATCAAGTTTGGCTGCCCAGAAGTCCAGCGGATCCTCAAGGTGTGTTGGCATGGTCATGTCAAAGTATGACATGACCTGCTGGTTCAGGTCCTGCTCCAGGTCTTCCTGCTGCTCATGAGTAGCCTCACTATGCGGGTGTAGAAAGCTACTCATTAGCGACTGAAGACTGAG
Source organism: Gastrophryne carolinensis (assembly GCA_027917425.1). Classification (NCBI taxonomy): domain Eukaryota; kingdom Metazoa; phylum Chordata; class Amphibia; order Anura; family Microhylidae; genus Gastrophryne; species Gastrophryne carolinensis. The sequence goes on along the minus strand of CM051234.1, from coordinate 655,689,291 downwards.
GCTGCTGCTGCTGATGGAGCTTCTGCTGCTGCTGCTGCCAACCCCCCCAGCGGCCATGGCAGTGGAAGGTGAGCGCAGAGGTCCCCTCGAGTCAGACCTGCGAGAGTATGGACCATGGCGCAGATAGGCATCGGCCAACTGCCTACGTAGAATGTCTTTGTAGTAGTTGAGTTTGTCCTCCCTCTCGGTGGGTTTAAAAAATGCCCCCATTTTGTGCCGGAAGCGAGGGTCCAATAAGGTGGACAGCCAGAAGTCATCCCGCCGACAGATGGAAACAATTCTGGGGTCACTACGCAAGCATGTGAGCATGCTTCGTGCCATTTGCGCAAGTGACTCGGATGGACTACCTGTCTCCATCTCCACTGCATACTGCCACGGTGTGCCCGGGTCCTCTGTCTCTCCTTCCTCAAAAACCTCTAGCTCCTCTGGCTGCTCCTGCTCCTCCTCTCCTGTCCGCTGACTAGATAAACCAGCCATTTCGCCAAGCCTAAACTGTGTTTCGCTGGGCAACTCCTCCTCCTCCTCTTCCTCCTCCTCCTCCTCCAGTTCAGCTCCAACGGGGTTCATGTGGCCGTAAGATGTAAACGCCATGTCTCCAGTGCCCTGACCAGCCATGGTTTCCAACATGTGCTGTAGTACATGAAGCAGTGGAATCACGTCGTTCATCCCGTAATCCTGCCGACTGACAAATAAAGTGGCTTCCTCAAAGGGCCTGAGCAAACGGCAGGTGTCACGTATGAGCTGCCACTGGTTGACATTGAAGTTACACAGGGGAGTCCCCCTATCTGCTTGGATCATCAGGAAATCCGTGATGGCTTTTCTCTGTTCATATAATCGGTCCAACATGTGAAGGGTGGAATTCCAACGGGTGGAAACATCGCAAATCAGACTATGTTGGGGGATACCATTCTGACGCTGTAGCTCAAGAAGGGTGTGTTTGGCGGTGTAGGAGTGGCTGAAGTGCATGCAAAGTTTCCGTGAAGTTGTTAGGATGTCCTGCAGATGGGGGGAACACTTCAGAAACCGCTTGACAACCAGATTGAAGACGTGAGCCATGCAGGGGGCATGGGTCAGGCTTCCTTGGCGCAGCGCAGACAAAATGTTCTTCCCATTGTCGGTAACCATGATTCCCATTTTAAGTTTTCTCGGAGTAAGCCATGTTTGGATTTCCTGATGAATACATTTAAGCAGTTCCTCCCCTGTGTGACTCCGTTCGCCAAGACAAACCATGTGAAGCACTGCGTGACACCTCCGTGCCCTGCACACATGGTAGACTGGAGGGGCACTGAGACTTGAGCCTACAGTGGAGGGTGAGGAGATGGCGGAGGATGAGGAGGCCGAGTCACACGGTGTCACAGGCCCAATGGGCAGAGAGCGCGGAGGCCGAAGCGGCGTGACCTGTCCAAGTTGCTGCTGCAAAGGGACCACATTCACCCAGTGGGCCGTAAACGACATGTACTGCCCCTGACCGTAGTTACAGCTCCAGATGTCGGCGCTGCCATGTATTTTGCTACACACCGACAGGCTCAAGGACTGGCCCACCTTCTGTTCAACAAAAGTGTGCAGCGCTGGTACTGCCTTCTTGGCAAAGAAATGACGGCTTGGGACTCTCCACCTCGGCTCGGCACAAGCCATCAGTTCTCTGAAAGGTGCAGATTCCACCACCTGAAAAGGGAGCGACTGCAGCACCAGCAACTTGGACAGGAGCACATTCAGCTTCTGCGCCGTAGGATGAGTGGGCGCATACTGCTGTCTCTTGGACATGGCTTCGCTGATGGATTGCTGGCGGGATGCATGACTTGGAGGAGGAGGAGCAGGAGCGACAGAGGATGGGTATGACGCACAGCTGCCTTCGGCTGAGGTGCTGGAGCCTTGGCTGGCAGAAATTGGGAGCTCACTTGGTGAGGAAGCAGACTGGACCACCCCTTGGGAGCCTCGGTTCTCCCAGGTCGTTTTATGGTGACGCATCATATGTTGACGCAGGGCCGTGGTGCCAACATTTGGACCCTGGCCACACTTCACCTTTTGCCTACATATCTTGCATGTGGCCATGTTACCCTCCTGCGGATGCCTCAGGAAAAACTGCCACACTGCCGAGTAGCTACTTTTCCCACCCCCTGGCCTCACTGATTCACTGCTGCTGTTGCCAACTCCAGGAACCCCTGCTCCACTACCTCCCGATAAGGTAGACTGCCGCACAGCAGGTGCTCTACCCCGGCCCAGGCCCCGGCCGGCTCCAGCCTTTGGAATTGTGCCCCCATGCTGACTGCTACCACCTTGCTGCCTCAGCTGCTGACTCCGGGGCAACCTGCACCCCTCTTCTCCTGATGATGATGATGAAGCCCCTTCATCACCCGGCTCCCAAGTGCGATCGGCTTCATCTTCATCATCATCATCATCACCGAGTTGTGGCTGTACGTCACTGATGTTCGTGGATTCGTCAACAGTGTCTGGCGCAGGAGCTGGAACGCTCGCAGCACCCACGACACTGTCCACATCACTATTTGTCTGCCTAGCTAAAGAAGCCACCTCCATTTCTTGGCTGGGCAGTAGCTGCTGACTGTCCTCTATCTGATGGTCCTCCTCACTAAAGAGTGGAGCTGAACCCAAAGCATAGGATACGTCACTGGGGGAGGGAACGGCGTAGGCCAGAGGCAATGGGAGGACAGGGACTGCTCTCGGGGCATGCCAACTCAGGGTTGTGTCAGAGGAACCTACCGACCCTAGACTGGAGGTCTCAGACGTAAGTTGTGATGATGTTGTTGATGAGCGCGTCAACCAATCTACCACGGCAGATGCGTTACTGGTGGAGACCCGACCGCTAGCAGATACTGGCAGATTAGGTCTCTCAGCGTGACTCCTGCTGCTACTGGCCCCCAGTCTGATGCGAGCTCTGCCTGCGGAATCTTGGCCTCTGCCACTCCTCTTTTCACTTCCAGGCACTTGTCTGCCCGACATAGTCTAACTGGCGTGGTAGTAGGTGATATTTAAAAAAACCCCGGGCAGCGGTGGGTCTATATGAAACAGAATATAATGCACACCAAAAGTGAGCAGTAACACTCAGCCTCCAACAGGCCTGCTTAGTGTAAATAAGAGAGCTGCTTAGTGTAAATAAAGAGGGGTATGCTATGTTACAGAATGGGATGCCTCAACAGAAGTGCACCTGGCAGGCAGCAGTAAGCCTATGCCCAGCAAAAGTGTCTTATAATATAAATATAATAAGAGCAAATGCTTATATGGTCTTAAACAGAGGCTGCTTTAGTCACAGAATGGGATGCCCTGGGCAGGAATGGACCTGGCAGGGTCCAGTAGTGCTTTGGCCAGCAAAAGTGTCTTTATCAGGCTAATTTCAAATATGATAAGAGCAAATGCTTATATGGTCTTAAACAGAGGCTGCTGTAGTCACAGAATGGGATGCCCCGGGCAGGAATCGACCTGGCAGGGTCCAGTAGTGCTTTGGCCAGCAAAAGTGTCTTTATCAGGCCTAATTTCAAATATGATAAGAGCAAATGCTTATATGGTCTTAAACAGAGGCTGCTGTAGTCACAGAATGGGATGCCCCGGGCAGGAATGGACCTGGCAGGGTCCAGTAGTGCTTTGGCCAGCAAAAGTGTCTTTATCAGGCCTAATTTCAAATATGATAAGAGCAAATGCTTATATGGTCTTAAACAGAGGCTGCTGTAGTCACAGAATGGGATGCCCCGGGCAGGAATGGACCTGGCAGGGTCCAGTAGTGCTTTGGCCAGCAAAAGTGTCTTTATCAGGCCTAATTTCAAATATGATAAGAGCAAATGCTTATATGGTCTTAAACAGAGGCTGCTTTAGTCACAGAATGGGATGCCCTGGGCAGGAATGGACCTGGCAGGGTCCAGTAGTGCTTTGGCCAGCAAAAGTGTCTTTATCAGGCCTAATTTCAAATATGATAAGAGCAAATGCTTATATGGTCTTAAACAGAGGCTGCTTTAGTCACAGAATGGGATGCCCCAACAGGAATCGACCTGGCAGGGTCCAGTAGTGCTTTGGCCAGCAAAAGTGTCTTTATCAGGCCTAATTTCAAATATGATAAGAGCAAATGCTTATATGGTCTTAAACAGAGGCTGCTGTAGTCACAGAATGGGATGCCCTGGGCAGGAATGGACCTGGCAGGGTCCAGTAGTGCTTTGGCCAGCAAAAGTGTCTTTATCAGGCCTAATTTCAAATATGATAAGAGCAAATGCTTATATGGTCTTACACAGAGGCTGCTTTAGTCACAGAATGGGATGCCCTGGGCAGGAATGGACCTGGCAGGGTCCAGTAGTGCTTTGGCCAGCAAAAGTGTCTTTATCAGGCCTAATTTCAAATATGATAAGAGCAAATGCTTATATGGTCTTAAACAGAGGCTGCTGTAGTCACAGAATGGGATGCCCTGGGCAGGAATGGACCTGGCAGGGTCCAGTAGTGCTTTGGCCAGCAAAAGTGTCTTTATCAGGCCTAATTTCAAATATGATAAGAGCAAATGCTTATATGGTCTTAAACAGAGGCTGCTGTAGTCACAGAATGGGATGCCCCGGGCAGGAATGGACCTGGCAGGGTCCAGTAGTGCTTTGGCCAGCAAAAGTGTCTTTATCAGGCTAATTTCAAATATGATAAGAGCAAATGCTTATATGGTCTTAAACAGAGGCTGCTGTAGTCACAGAATGGGATGCCCCGGGCAGGAATGGACCTGGCAGGGTCCAGTAGTGCTTTGGCCAGCAAAAGTGTCTTTATCAGGCCTAATTTCAAATATGATAAGAGCAAATGCTTATATGGTCTTAAACAGAGGCTGCTGTAGTCACAGAATGGGATGCCCTGGGCAGGAATGGACCTGGCAGGGTCCAGTAGTGCTTTGGCCAGCAAAAGTGTCTTTATCAGGCCTAATTTCAAATATGATAAGAGCAAATGCTTATATGGTCTTAAACAGAGGCTGCTTTAGTCACAGAATGGGATGCCCTGGGCAGGAATGGACCTGGCAGGGTCCAGTAGTGCTTTGGCCAGCAAAAGTGTCTTTATCAGGCTAATTTCAAATATGATAAGAGCAAATGCTTATATGGTCTTAAACAGAGGCTGCTGTAGTCACAGAATGGGATGCCCCAACAGGAATCGACCTGGCAGGGTCCAGTAGTGCTTTGGCCAGCAAAAGTGTCTTTATCAGGCCTAATTTCAAATATGATAAGAGCAAATGCTTATATGGTCTTAAACAGAGGCTGCTTTAGTCACAGAATGGGATGCCCCAACAGGAATCGACCTGGCAGGGTCCAGTAGTGCTTTGGCCAGCAAAAGTGTCTTTATCAGGCCTAATTTCAAATATGATAAGAGCAAATGCTTATATGGTCTTAAACAGAGGCTGCTGTAGTCACAGAATGGGATGCCCTGGGCAGGAATGGACCTGGCAGGGTCCAGTAGTGCTTTGGCCAGCAAAAGTGTCTTTATCAGGCCTAATTTCAAATATGATAAGAGCAAATGCTTATATGGTCTTAAACAGAGGCTGCTGTAGTCACAGAATGGGATGCCCCGGGCAGGAATGGACCTGGCAGGGTCCAGTAGTGCTTTGGCCAGCAAAAGTGTCTTTATCAGGCCTAATTTCAAATATGATAAGAGCAAATGCTTATATGGTCTTAAACAGAGGCTGCTGTAGTCACAGAATGGGATGCCCTGGGCAGGAATGGACCTGGCAGGGTCCAGTAGTGCTTTGGCCAGCAAAAGTGTCTTTATCAGGCTAATTTCAAATATGATAAGAGCAAATGCTTATATGGTCTTAAACAGAGGCTGCTGTAGTCACAGAATGGGATGCCCCAACAGGAATCGACCTGGCAGGGTCCAGTAGTGCTTTGGCCAGCAAAAGTGTCTTTATCAGGCCTAATTTCAAATATGATAAGAGCAAATGCTTATATGGTCTTAAACAGAGGCTGCTTTAGTCACAGAATGGGATGCCCCAACAGGAATCGACCTGGCAGGGTCCAGTAGTGCTTTGGCCAGCAAATGTGTCTTTATCAGGCCTAATTTCAAATATGATAAGAGCAAATGCTTATATGGTCTTAAACAGAGGCTGCTGTAGTCACAGAATGGGATGCCCTGGGCAGGAATGGACCTGGCAGGGTCCAGTAGTGCTTTGGCCAGCAAAAGTGTCTTTATCAGGCCTAATTTCAAATATGATAAGAGCAAATGCTTATATGGTCTTAAACAGAGGCTGCTGTAGTCACAGAATAGGATGCCCCGGGCAGGAATGGACCTGGCAGGGTCCAGTAGTGCTTTGGCCAGCAAAAGTGTCTTTATCAGGCCTAATTTCAAATATGATAAGAGCAAATGCTTATATGGTCTTAAACAGAGGCTGCTGTAGTCACAGAATGGGATGCCCTGGGCAGGAATGGACCTGGCAGGGTCCAGTAGTGCTTTGGCCAGCAAAAGTGTCTTTATCAGGCCTAATTTCAAATATGATAAGAGCAAATGCTTATATGGTCTTAAACAGAGGCTGCTTTAGTCACAGAATGGGATGCCCTGGGCAGGAATGGACCTGGCAGGGTCCAGTAGTGCTTTGGCCAGCAAAAGTGTCTTTATCAGGCTAATTTCAAATATGATAAGAGCAAATGCTTATATGGTCTTAAACAGAGGCTGCTGTAGTCACAGAATGGGATGCCCCGGGCAGGAATCGACCTGGCAGGGTCCAGTAGTGCTTTGGCCAGCAAAAGTGTCTTTATCAGGCCTAATTTCAAATATGATAAGAGCAAATGCTTATATGGTCTTAAACAGAGGCTGCTGTAGTCACAGAATGGGATGCCCTGGGCAGGAATGGACCTGGCAGGGTCCAGTAGTGCTTTGGCCAGCAAAAGTGTCTTTATCAGGCCTAATTTCAAATATGATAAGAGCAAATGCTTATATGGTCTTAAACAGAGGCTGCTGTAGTCACAGAATGGGATGCCCTGGGCAGGAATGGACCTGGCAGGGTCCAGTAGTGCTTTGGCCAGCAAAAGTGTCTTTATCAGGCCTAATTTCAAATATGATAAGAGCAAATGCTTATATGGTCTTAAACAGAGGCTGCTTTAGTCACAGAATGGGATGCCCTGGGCAGGAATGGACCTGGCAGGGTCCAGTAGTGCTTTGGCCAGCAAAAGTGTCTTTATCAGGCCTAATTTCAAATATGATAAGAGCAAATGCTTATATGGTCTTAAACAGAGGCTGCTGTAGTCACAGATTGGGATGCCCTGGGCAGGAATGGACCTGGCAGGGTCCAGTAGTGCTTTGGCCAGCAAAAGTGTCTTTATCAGGCCTAATTTCAAATATGATAAGAGCAAATGCTTATATGGTCTTAAACAGAGGCTGCTGTAGTCACAGAATGGGATGCCCTGGGCAGGAATGGACCTGGCAGGGTCCAGTAGTGCTTTGGCCAGCAAAAGTGTCTTTATCAGGCCTAATTTCAAATATGATAAGAGCAAATGCTTATATGGTCTTAAACAGAGGCTGCTGTAGTCACAGAATGGGATGCCCCGGGCAGGAATGGACCTGGCAGGGTCCAGTAGTGCTTTGGCCAGCAAAAGTGTCTTTATCAGGCCTAATTTCAAATATGATAAGAGCAAATGCTTATATGGTCTTAAACAGAGGCTGCTGTAGTCACAGAATGGGATGCCCTGGGCAGGAATGGACCTGGCAGGGTCCAGTAGTGCTTTGGCCAGCAAAAGTGTCTTTATCAGGCCTAATTTCAAATATGATAAGAGCAAATGCTTATATGGTCTTAAACAGAGGCTGCTGTAGTCACAGAATGGGATGCCCCGGGCAGGAATGGACCTGGCAGGGTCCAGTAGTGCTTTGGCCAGCAAAAGTGTCTTTATCAGGCCTAATTTCAAATATGATAAGAGCAAATGCTTATATGGTCTTAAACAGAGGCTGCTTTAGTCACAGAATGGGATGCCCTGGGCAGGAATGGACCTGGCAGGGTCCAGTAGTGCTTTGGCCAGCAAAAGTGTCTTTATCAGGCCTAATTTCAAATATGATAAGAGCAAATGCTTATATGGTCTTAAACAGAGGCTGCTGTAGTCACAGAATGGGATGCCCTGGGCAGGAATGGACCTGGCAGGGTCCAGTAGTGCTTTGGCCAGCAAAAGTGTCTTTATCAGGCCTAATTTCAAATATGATAAGAGCAAATGCTTATATGGTCTTAAACAGAGGCTGCTTTAGTCACAGAATGGGATGCCCCAACAGGAATCGACCTGGCAGGGTCCAGTAGTGCTTTGGCCAGCAAAAGTGTCTTTATCAGGCCTAATTTCAAATATGATAAGAGCAAATGCTTATATGGTCTTAAACAGAGGCTGCTGTAGTCACAGAATGGGATGCCCTGGGCAGGAATGGACCTGGCAGGGTCCAGTAGTGCTTTGGCCAGCAAAAGTGTCTTTATCAGGCCTAATTTCAAATATGATAAGAGCAAATGCTTATATGGTCTTAAACAGAGGCTGCTGTAGTCACAGAATGGGATGCCCCGGGCAGGAATGGACCTGGCAGGGTCCAGTAGTGCTTTGGCCAGCAAAAGTGTCTTTATCAGGCCTAATTTCAAATATGATAAGAGCAAATGCTTATATGGTCTTAAACAGAGGCTGCTGTAGTCACAGAATGGGATGCCCTGGGCAGGAATGGACCTGGCAGGGTCCAGTAGTGCTTTGGCCAGCAAAAGTGTCTTTATCAGGCCTAATTTCAAATATGATAAGAGCAAATGCTTATATGGTCTTAAACAGAGGCTGCTTTAGTCACAGAATGGGATGCCCTGGGCAGGAATGGACCTGGCAGGGTCCAGTAGTGCTTTGGCCAGCAAAAGTGTCTTTATCAGGCTAATTTCAAATATGATAAGAGCAAATGCTTATATGGTCTTAAACAGAGGCTGCTGTAGTCACAGAATGGGATGCCCCGGGCAGGAATCGACCTGGCAGGGTCCAGTAGTGCTTTGGCCAGCAAAAGTGTCTTTATCAGGCCTAATTTCAAATATGATAAGAGCAAATGCTTATATGGTCTTAAACAGAGGCTGCTGTAGTCACAGAATGGGATGCCCTGGGCAGGAATGGACCTGGCAGGGTCCAGTAGTGCTTTGGCCAGCAAAAGTGTCTTTATCAGGCCTAATTTCAAATATGATAAGAGCAAATGCGTATATGGTCTTAAACAGAGGCTGCTGTAGTCACAGAATGGGATGCCCTGGGCAGGAATGGACCTGGCAGGGTCCAGTAGTGCTTTGGCCAGCAAAAGTGTCTTTATCAGGCCTAATTTCAAATATGATAAGAGCAAATGCTTATATGGTCTTAAACAGAGGCTGCTTTAGTCACAGAATGGGATGCCCTGGGCAGGAATGGACCTGGCAGGGTCCAGTAGTGCTTTGGCCAGCAAAAGTGTCTTTATCAGGCCTAATTTCAAATATGATAAGAGCAAATGCTTATATGGTCTTAAACAGAGGCTGCTGTAGTCACAGAATGGGATGCCCTGGGCAGGAATGGACCTGGCAGGGTCCAGTAGTGCTTTGGCCAGCAAAAGTGTCTTTATCAGGCCTAATTTCAAATATGATAAGAGCAAATGCTTATATGGTCTTAAACAGAGGCTGCTGTAGTCACAGAATGGGATGCCCTGGGCAGGAATGGACCTGGCAGGGTCCAGTAGTGCTTTGGCCAGCAAAAGTGTCTTTATCAGGCCTAATTTCAAATATGATAAGAGCAAATGCTTATATGGTCTTAAACAGAGGCTGCTGTAGTCACAGAATGGGATGCCCCGGGCAGGAATGGACCTGGCAGGGTCCAGTAGTGCTTTGGCCAGCAAAAGTGTCTTTATCAGGCCTAATTTCAAATATGATAAGAGCAAATGCTTATATGGTCTTAAACAGAGGCTGCTGTAGTCACAGAATGGGATGCCCTGGGCAGGAATGGACCTGGCAGGGTCCAGTAGTGCTTTGGCCAGCAAAAGTGTCTTTATCAGGCCTAATTTCAAATATGATAAGAGCAAATGCTTATATGGTCTTAAACAGAGGCTGCTGTAGTCACAGAATGGGATGCCCCGGGCAGGAATGGACCTGGCAGGGTCCAGTAGTGCTTTGGCCAGCAAAAGTGTCTTTATCAGGCCTAATTTCAAATATGATAAGAGCAAATGCTTATATGGTCTTAAACAGAGGCTGCTTTAGTCACAGAATGGGATGCCCTGGGCAGGAATGGACCTGGCAGGGTCCAGTAGTGCTTTGGCCAGCAAAAGTGTCTTTATCAGGCCTAATTTCAAATATGATAAGAGCAAATGCTTATATGGTCTTAAACAGAGGCTGCTGTAGTCACAGAATGGGATGCCCTGGGCAGGAATGGACCTGGCAGGGTCCAGTAGTGCTTTGGCCAGCAAAAGTGTCTTTATCAGGCCTAATTTCAAATATGATAAGAGCAAATGCTTATATGGTCTTAAACAGAGGCTGCTTTAGTCACAGAATGGGATGCCCTGGGCAGGAATGGACCTGGCAGGGTCCAGTAGTGCTTTGGCCAGCAAAAGTGTCTTTATCAGGCTAATTTCAAATATGATAAGAGCAAATGCTTATATGGTCTTAAACAGAGGCTGCTGTAGTCACAGAATGGGATGCCCCGGGCAGGAATGGACCTGGCAGGGTCCAGTAGTGCTTTGGCCAGCAAAAGTGTCTTTATCAGGCCTAATTTCAAATATGATAAGAGCAAATGCTTATATGGTCTTAAACAGAGGCTGCTGTAGTCACAGAATGGGATGCCCCGGGCAGGAATGGACCTGGCAGGGTCCAGTAGTGCTTTGGCCAGCAAAAGTGTCTTTATCAGGCCTAATTTCAAATATGATAAGAGCAAATGCTTATATGGTCTTAAACAGAGGCTGCTTTAGTCACAGAATGGGATGCCCTGGGCAGGAATGGACCTGGCAGGGTCCAGTAGTGCTTTGGCCAGCAAAAGTGTCTTTATCAGGCCTAATTTCAAATATGATAAGAGCAAATGCTTATATGGTCTTAAACAGAGGCTGCTTTAGTCACAGAATGGGATGCCCTGGGCAGGAATGGACCTGGCAGGGTCCAGTAGTGCTTTGGCCAGCAAAAGTGTCTTTATCAGGCCTAATTTCAAATATGATAAGAGCAAATGCTTATATGGTCTTAAACAGAGGCTGCTGTAGTCACAGAATGGGATGCCCCGGGCAGGAATGGACCTGGCAGGGTCCAGTAGTGCTTTGGCCAGCAAAAGTGTCTTTATCAGGCCTAATTTCAAATATGATAAGAGCAAATGCTTATATGGTCTTAAACAGAGGCTGCTGTAGTCACAGAATGGGATGCCCCGGGCAGGAATGGACCTGGCAGGGTCCAGTAGTGCTTTGGCCAGCAAAAGTGTCTTTATCAGGCCTAATTTCAAATATGATAAGAGCAAATGCTTATATGGTCTTAAACAGAGGCTGCTGTAGTCACAGAATGGGATGCCCCGGGCAGGAATGGACCTGGCAGGGTCCAGTAGTGCTTTGGCCAGCAAAAGTGTCTTTATCAGGCCTAATTTCAAATATGATAAGAGCAAATGCTTATATGGTCTTAAACAGAGGCTGCTTTAGTCACAGAATGGGATGCCCTGGGCAGGAATGGACCTGGCAGGGTCCAGTAGTGCTTTGGCCAGCAAAAGTGTCTTTATCAGGCCTAATTTCAAATATGATAAGAGCAAATGCTTATATGGTCTTAAACAGAGGCTGCTTTAGTCACAGAATGGGATGCCCTGGGCAGGAATGGACCTGGCAGGGTCCAGTAGTGCTTTGGCCAGCAAAAGTGTCTTTATCAGGCCTAATTTCAAATATGATAAGAGCAAATGCTTATATGGTCTTAAACAGAGGCTGCTGTAGTCACAGAATGGGATGCCCTGGGCAGGAATGGACCTGGCAGGGTCCAGTAGTGCTTTGGCCAGCAAAAGTGTCTTTATCAGGCCTAATTTCAAATATGATAAGAGCAAATGCTTATATGGTCTTAAACAGAGGCTGCTGTAGTCACAGAATGGGATGCCCTGGGCAGGAATGGACCTGGCAGGGTCCAGTAGTGCTTTGGCCAGCAAAAGTGTCTTTATCAGGCCTAATTTCAAATATGATAAGAGCAAATGCTTATATGGTCTTAAACAGAGGCTGCTTTAGTCACAGAATGGGATGCCCTGGGCAGGAATGGACCTGGCAGGGTCCAGTAGTGCTTTGGCCAGCAAAAGTGTCTTTATCAGGCTAATTTCAAATATGATAAGAGCAAATGCTTATATGGTCTTAAACAGAGGCTGCTGTAGTCACAGAATGGGATGCCCCGGGCAGGAATCGACCTGGCAGGGTCCAGTAGTGCTTTGGCCAGCAAAAGTGTCTTTATCAGGCCTAATTTCAAATATGATAAGAGCAAATGCTTATATGGTCTTAAACAGAGGCTGCTGTAGTCACAGAATGGGATGCCCTGGGCAGGAATGGACCTGGCAGGGTCCAGTAGTGCTTTGGCCAGCAAAAGTGTCTTTATCAGGCCTAATTTCAAATATGATAAGAGCAAATGCTTATATGGTCTTAAACAGAGGCTGCTGTAGTCACAGAATGGGATGCCCTGGGCAGGAATGGACCTGGCAGGGTCCAGTAGTGCTTTGGCCAGCAAAAGTGTCTTTATCAGGCCTAATTTCAAATATGATAAGAGCAAATGCTTATATGGTCTTAAACAGAGGCTGCTTTAGTCACAGAATGGGATGCCCTGGGCAGGAATGGACCTGGCAGGGTCCAGTAGTGCTTTGGCCAGCAAAAGTGTCTTTATCAGGCTAATTTCAAATATGATAAGAGCAAATGCTTATATGGTCTTAAACAGAGGCTGCTGTAGTCACAGAATGGGATGCCCCGGGCAGGAATGGACCTGGCAGGGTCCAGTAGTGCTTTGGCCAGCAAAAGTGTCTTTATCAGGCCTAATTTCAAATATGATAAGAGCAAATGCTTATATGGTCTTAAACAGAGGCTGCTTTAGTCACAGAATGGGATGCCCTGGGCAGGAATGGACCTGGCAGGGTCCAGTAGTGCTTTGGCCAGCAAAAGTGTCTTTATCAGGCTAATTTCAAATATGATAAGAGCAAATGCTTATATGGTCTTAAACAGAGGCTGCTGTAGTCACAGAATGGGATGCCCTGGGCAGGAATGGACCTGGCAGGGTCCAGTAGTGCTTTGGCCAGCAAAAGTGTCTTTATCAGGCCTAATTTCAAATATGATAAGAGCAAATGCTTATATGGTCTTAAACAGAGGCTGCTTTAGTCACAGAATGGGATGCCTCACAGCAGACTTAAGATCAGTTCAGTATATATGCACAGTTAGTTACTATAAGCAGCCTGAAAACGCTAACAAAGGCTGGATGAAAAAAAAAAAATCTCCCTGTCAGCCAGCTCCGTTTTTCCTACCTTTCCCTGGCTTTCTGTCTGTCTCCTGTCTGTCTCCTGTCTGTCTCCTGCCTGTCTCCTGCCTGTCTCCAGCCTGTCCCTGTCTGTCCCTGCCTGTCTAACTGCCTCAGCTACACAGCGTTCTGTCTGTCACGAATGCAATAGAGAAATGAGGAAAAGCAAGATGGCCGCCGTTAAATACCGCTGTGTGACGTCACCGGGCTTGCTGGCTGCTGATAGGCTGCATGTGACTGCCCCAGCTTGCACTGGCGCGGGATACATGTCCAGACATGTCCCGTCCGCCATCTTAGAATACCTGTAAATGTAAATGAATGGATGTTAAAGGAAAACTTCGAGTGATCGAATCGCGGGGAAATTCGGATTCGATCCGAATCGAATTTTTCCTGAAATTCGGATCGAATCCGGGTTCGTCCGGATCGATTCGCTCATCCCTAATCTCCACCTATTCAGGTCCGCCTTTAACTTGTTGACAAGAGGGGCGAAGTTCAGCTGAAATAGCTGCGACAGCTCCTTAGGTAATTGGATCCCCAAATACTTGATACTGCTCTTCTCCCACCTGAACGAAAAAGACTTCTCCAGGTTCTCCATCTCCCGTTCAGGGAGCGAGACATTCAGAGCTACCGATTTCGAGTAGTTTATTTTCAAATTAGACATTCTCCCAAAGTTCTCCAGCTCCTTCAACAGGCAGGGAACCGAGACCCATGGGGACGAGAGAAAAAACAACATATCGTCTGCGTAAGCGGTCACTTTTTGTTCCTTCCCCCCTATTTGAACCCCTCTGATATCAGGGTTAAAACCCACCATCCTCAGGAAAGGCTCCAGCGTAAGAGCAAAAATCAACGGAGACAGGGGGCAACCCTGCCTAGTCCCGTTATGAATCAGGAACCCATCCGAAGTCACATTGTTAACCCTAACCCTTGCTCGTGGGTTTGAGTACAAGGCCAGTATCCTGTTCCGAGCCACCTCCCCCAGGCCAATATGCTCTAAGACTGCACCAATCCACTCCCAATCAACCCTATCAAATGCCTTTTCGGCGCCCGTGGATAGCATCATAACCCTCAGCCTGTGGGAGGTGGCCCACCAATGAACATTCAAGGCTTTCACCGTGTTGTCACGGGCCTCCCTACCCCCAATAAACCCCACCTGATCCTGCCGAACCAGCTCTGGTTCGAACCCCGCCAACCTTTTCGCTAACACCTTGGCATACAATTTAATATCCACATTTAACAGGGATATAGGCCTATAATTCTGGCACTGGGTGTCATCCTTTCCCTCCTTCGGGATAACCACTATACGGGCCTCCAGAGAATCCGGCGGGAGTGCTCCAGACTTAGCCGCCCCTTCAAAAGCCCGTATCATATGTGGGAGCAGCTGGGGGGCAAATGCCCTATAGTACTGACTGGGAAAACCATCAGGCCCCGGGGTTTTTCCTGGCCTAGTCTCCTTGAGTGCTGATAGACATTCCTCCACAGTAATCGGGCCCTCCAGTTGATCAATTGCATCCTTAGTGAGTTGGGGCATCTTGGACAGTCTACAATACTCTCTCATCTGAATCTTGCGTCCTCCCCCCGTAGGTTGTCCTGGGAGATTATACAATGCTGAATAGTACCTCCTAAACTGCTCAGCAATATCTGTCTCCGCCTGGTACAGAGTTCCCGCCGAGTCCCTAATCCCATGCACCCAGGCCTTAAGACCCTTCGGGTTAAGGGCTCCCGCCAGAAGCCGGCCCGGCTTATTGCTCTGTTCATAGTAAAGTCCATTGCGAAAAGTAAACGCCCTCTTGGCAGCCCCTAACAGGGCATCTCTAAGCTCCTTCCTTTTCTCGACAAGCTCCTTCAAATGCTTTTCTAAAAGGGTCTTCTTATGTTGGGATTCCAGAGCCGCGACTCTCTGGGTAAGCCCCTCAATTTTAGCCAACCTCTCCCTCTTTAATCTAGCTCCCTCCTGTATGAGAAATCCACGCACTGTGCACTTGTGCGCCTCCCAAATTGATAGAGGATCCATGTCATCCACCACATTTTCCCGAAAATATTGAATAATCTGTTGCTTAACCCTTTCCGCCTCAACAGCGTCCTTCAGGATGCTAGTGTTCATTCTCCAATTCCAGTCCTTATGAGACCTTCCTGGCAGGAGAAGCCTAAGGACCACCGGGGCATGGTCCGCAAATGTAATGGTCCCAATCTCCACCAATGCTATCCATTCCAAGTCTCTTTGGGATAAGAACAGATAGTCAATCCTCGAATATTTTGAGTGAATGCGGGAAAAGTAAGTATAATCCCTTCCATCAGGGTGCGCAAACCTCCAGGTATCCACCACCTGTACATTTTGGAAAGCAGTTCTAATCTGCTTCAAAGACCTGTATGCAATGGTAGAACTTGCATTAGAGGTGTCCACTAGTGGATTCAATGCGCAGTTCAGGTCCCCCCCTACCACCAGAGAACCCTCCCGGAAGGCTTGCAATTTGTTAATAGTGGAAACAATAAAATGATGTTGTAACCTATTGGGAGCGTAAATATTAGCCAGTGTAAGAACCCTCCCTGATGGGAGCCTGCCCTTAAGAAAAACATAGCGCCCCTCCTCATCAATAACCTCTGAGATCACAGAAAACGCCAGGGCTCTGTCTATCAGTATAGAAACCCCCTTAGTCTTAGAGGACGGGGAGGGGGCTGTCCAATGGAAAGGAAATGTCTTATTCCCTAAATAAGGTACCTTACCTCTCTGAAAGTGTGTTTCCTGAATTAATGCGATATGCACCTTATGTTTCCTTAATTCTCTCATAAGAGAGTGTCGTTTTGCTGGTGAATTAAGGCCCTTTACATTTATGGTCATTATATTCACCTCTATTCCCCCCGCGGAAGCCATCTCTGTCAAGGGAGGCCCGTCCAGACCCGTCCCAGGGACCCCAACAACCTCCCCGCACCCCCCAACCCCCAGGGCCCAGCAAGAAAAAAGTGAATAGAAGCCCCCAAGAAGGGAGTGGGGGAAAGAAACAAAAGAAACAAGCGGAAAGCAAAAGAAAGGAAAAAAAGAAAGGTAAAAGTAACAGAAAAAGGAAAAAGAGAAAATTAATGACAGAGAGGGAAAGACAGAGACAAAGACCCCCACCAAAGTCCCCCCAACGGGGTATAAAAGCATGGATGGGAAATTAAGAGAGGGTGGCACCAGATAAATAAAATCCAGCCACCACCCTACCTCACCTGAAGCTACGTCAGGGGGCAATACCCCAGATCTCTTCAGGAACTAGGGACCTACACCAAATCCCTAATTAACCCACTTACCGTACAAAAAAAAAAAAAAAAAAAAACGTGGGGACCATGGAAGGCCAGCCAAGCAGCAGCAACAAAACACATCGACTATAGAGTAAAGAAGATCAAATACCCGTCAGTCAAGTATACCTTGCACCACCATCCCCGTGCCTCGCCCATTTAACACCCACTGATCACCCCTTAATAGCAAAAAGTCAGCCGCTGGGCTATACCGAGCACCCAGACTTCTTCCCGAAATTCAGGATACTGGAAGATTCCTCCTCATCCCAGAGCGGCTTTGAACCTACCATATGTATATTTGCCCGGGGGAGGGAGAAAGGCTTCCCCACATCAAAATCCCCAGGGCAAACCCAGTGCACTATAGCAAACATAACATTATAAACAGCCTAAACAATTAGAATAAAGAACTTTCCACTTTTTGACCTTTCCTCCGTCATTCACAGAGCCCAACATGTGTCACAGACCCCAGTTAGAACAGTGCAACTCACCCCCACCCACCCCCCAACCAGCAAACAGACAAATAAACAAATAAACAACCCCCCGCCCCCCAGTCCCCCAGTCTCCTCCGGAGAAGGCCCTGCTCAAACTCGCAGGGTCCACCCCGGAGAAAAGGAAGGACAAGAGGCCCCAGCCCCTCTATGGCTCGAGAGGAAATAATAAACAGAAACATACAGCATACCGAGCCAAACTGGGTCCCCCAGCACAAGGATCAAACCAGATTACCGGCGAGCCATCCCAAATACCCCCCCCCCCCCCCCCCGAGGACGACCCGCACGAAAGCCGCGGGATCCACCCCAAGGGGGGAAGGGAGGAGGAGACAGGACCCCCCAGCCCCGCATACCCATATACATTATATGAACTCAGTAATACAAAGCTTATAAACTTAAAAGTCTTGTAGCGTACCTAATCAGGCAAGCATCAGCTGGATATTACTTCACTGTAAAACCGAGTGCAACGTGAATATACAGCTTTACTAACATAAACAGGGAGTTCTGGTCCGGTGGGCTAGCACCAACCCGTGTGGGTGTAAGATAGCTGATGCAGAAAAAAAGAAAGAAAAACATACACTGTTCCACAAGGTGTCAGCAAAACAAGCCAAAAATAGCGCTCAGCCCCATTACCGTCACTGCCGATATCTAGAGTTCCTCTCTTCTCGGAGCTGAGCCTGGGGAACTCCGTCCGGGGGGATCCATCGGGGCCTCCAGATGTGGCATCCCCCCGACAAATCAGGGATGCGAAATTCTCTGAACCAGTCGGGGACCCCCACAGCAGGGATCCTCAAGAATTCAAAAAAGGCAGGCAGATCTTCCGGAGTGCGTAGCACCCCAGTTTTCCCATTCCTAGCGACCACCAGCGCAAAGGGGAACCGCCACCGATACGGGATGCCCCTCTCCCTCAGGAGCGACGTCAACGGCCTGAGAGCTCTGCGGTGCTGCAAGTTGATGCCTGAGAGGTCTTGAAAGAGCTGTACTTCACTGTTGTTAAAATGAATAGTATCCCTTCCTCTCGCTCTTGCCATAATGTCCTCCTTCAGGGGAAAAGCATACTATGTCCCTAGGGGCCGTTTCATTCATGCTCCTGGGTCGCAGCGCCCGGTGAGCCCGTACAAATTCTATCGGAGTGTCTGGGGGCCGATCCAGTAGGGAATTAAAAATGGAAGTCAAGGCCCCGGGGATCTGATCCTGGGCCACCGCCTCCGGCACCCCCCGCACCCTGCATCTTCTGGCTCTATTATCCAGATCTTCTAGATGCCGGTGGACATTCATAAGGTGGCCATTATGCCAAGCCACCACCTCGCTCACCTGCCGCAGCCTGCGTCCCGATTCCGCGGCCTCTCTTTCCACCTTCTCAATTCTGCGGCCAATCTCACGCATGTCCGCCTTGAGGTCCGCTACCGCTTCCATGATCGAGGTTTTAATTTCCCCTGCAAACCTTGCTAGTTCAGTCCTCGTAGGCAACAGGCTGAGCTGCGCCGTCAGGTCCTGTGGGTCATTGTGAAGCGAGCCCTCCATGCTCCTCTACGGCGAGCTCTCCTGCGACGAAGGCGACGCCATCTTGGAGGCCCGGCCTGAGACATCCTCCGCGCGCTGTGAACGAAACAGCTCCGGGAGACTTCTGCTGCTCAGGGTGCTGTGAAAATACTGCTACAGTCGCTCAACTGTCGCTACCTGCCGCTATTAATGAATCGGCCTCCCCGTCTCATTCAGAACTAAATATTTATATATATATATATATATGAGAGAGAGATAGCGCAAAACAAATTGGGGTCCCCCCCAAAATACCCAGAGAAATGAGTTGCACCACTAATATAATCAAACAGTAGAACTTTATTGAATCCACACGCTAACACGATAGACTCATTAAAAGCCATTAAGAAAAAATATACACACACAAATACTGACTCCCAAAGGGGGGGGGAGGGGGGGCTCCTGCTAAAAAGCTGTAACAGATCCAGGCCCAAATAGTTTTCATCGACATTCATTTTATTATGATCCCTCTTATGAACTCCCCGCTACCCACTATGCTAATAAAGTGCAAGAATAAAGTGCTATTCAAAATACTTGATACAATTAATCCCGAATGCAAAGTGCAACAATCACAATCAATTTAGAAGTAGAAGCAATAAACTAAATTTTTCAAAGCAAGGGCCCTTTGGGATGGAAAAAGAGGGACAAATACAAACAAGTCATATCTAGGTCTTACATACAGCCAGGACCTGGCGCCGCATTCCACCCCGCTGGCCAAGGGGGATTAATTGGGATTAATTGTATCAAATATTTTGAATAGCACTTGCACTTTATTAGCATAGCGGGTAGCGGGGCGTTCATAAGAGGGATCGTAAGAACATTGATGCCGATCGAAACTATCTGGGCCCGGATATGTTACAGCATTTTAGCAGGCGCCCTCCCCCTTGGGAGTTGGTATTTGTGTGTTTATATGTTTTAATCGCTTTAATGAGTCTATCGTGTTAGTGTGTAGATTTAGTTTATTTTTTTTTTATTATATTAGTGGTGCAACTCATTTCTCTGGGTATTTTGGGGTGTGGGGGACCCCAATGTGTTTTGCTCTGTGTAACACGCTTATGCTATTAATTTACTGGTGCAGCCATTAGATTTGTGCATACCTGGCGCTGTGCAAGGCTGAACGCCGGCGCTGTCCCTTCTTAAATAAGGGCCTAAGAGAGCCCTATATTACTGCATGTGCACTGCCACTGAACCTATCTGCGACGTCCCACTAACCTAAAGCATGTATCTAAATCAAACACATTAGTGAGACTGGCACTAACTGCAAATACGCCAACTGCCAAAACACTCGACGTTTCGTCCAGGCCTTTCTCAAGAGATGCGGACCGCATCTTTCACCAGCATAAAAAAAGGACATTCTTTTAAATGCAGCAACGTTTATGGGTGTTCGATTTTCCTATTTTTTGTATATGCATTGATGGCAACAGCCCCAGCACATGCATATGATAAACATCCCAAAACACATAATGGTGCATTAAAATAACGGGGGACCTCCGTACATTCATACCACCACTCACCCCGCTGCATGATTGCACTGCTGTATCCGGCTGAACTGTAAAGTGCTCGTATGCAAATCCAGCTTTAAATCACGGCAAAGGCATCCATCTCACAGGATGTGCCGGCACATAATTCTGTGATATACAGATAAAATATCATCAGTGGAACTCATGATGTTTTATGCCTCTGAGTCTGCCCTCTATTGAAATATTGAAAACCAGCTGTGCGTGCGCTAGTAATTTCACACATTCAGAACTGCGCAAACAGCTGTTTTTATCAGGCTGTTAGATAAGGCAAATAGTCCCAATTAAATTGCGTCCCCGCACTCAAGGGGGATAAACAGCATGTAACCGCTACTTAGCTGTAGATGGATTCAGCTTCCTTTGTCCAGGACAAACGGCCTCTTCCTGTGTTGCGCAACACTCCGGAGGTGTACAGGCGTAGCAGGACTAGCAGAGG
This sequence comes from Gastrophryne carolinensis, assembly GCA_027917425.1. Classification (NCBI taxonomy): domain Eukaryota; kingdom Metazoa; phylum Chordata; class Amphibia; order Anura; family Microhylidae; genus Gastrophryne; species Gastrophryne carolinensis. Next base: position 655,668,645 of record CM051234.1, on the reverse strand, counting down.
AGTGACGTGTGCGTAGTAGGGCCGGCTGGCCGCCGACGCGCGTTTCGCTCCGCCCACCGGAGCTTCGTCAGGATGGTGGGCGGCCCCTCCACTTTAATCTTTTAAACGCCTGGTGCCTCCCCTTTTCTGTTTCTCCCCCCAACCAGCTTGCAGATCACTTCATCGTCATACTGGTATTCACCTGTGGGTTGGACAAACGTAGGGGGCTTGGCCGCAGCATCAGATACACAGGCTTATCATAATCCCAGAGTGGACTTCTTGATATGAATATACAAGGCGAGCACAGACAGTCTTCACTTCATATTTTTAATGGACACACATTCACCGCGTGCTTTTCACAAGGCATTTCAAACCGTTGTGTATTTCATCTCCAGCTTCTCATCCAGCACAAACCTCAAGTCATATCACACTGTTATATGCAGAATATCTCGTTATATCATTACTTATACCCCATTCTCTGATACTCAAGGGCCATATGTTAAACACTTATCCGCAGGTATATAGAGTGTTAACCCGCAGCAGTAGGGCCTAACTAAATAAACAAACACACACGTACAGGGTTGAATCGCACGTGTGGGGGGGGGGGGCGTCAGGACGGAAACTTCACCAAGTTGTATCTACAATATTCATGGGGCCGAGGGGTTCATCAAACCTCCACCCCGACTACCCAAATGTCATATGCTTCATGGTCATGCCCGACCAATCACTGTCATCCACTACCTATTTTTTGTTATGCACTTGCTGCAAATAGCCTACATATATATCATAACGGGTTCCGTCACGCTTACACACTGAGGTCATGTATACCATGTATAAATAATTTTGTGTATTCACATTATAATTATAATCCTGTCTTACCTCACACTCTATATGCTGCCAGTATCTCTCAAGTTGTATAGACAACCCATCTATATGTCTCATAAAAAGGCACCTAGGCCTAAATCTGTATTTAGCCCATTCGGGGACATCATACCCAATTCAAAAATTAACCTAAATTCCTGCTGGAGTAGTCTTTTGTCCCAAAACCCTTTTCTTGCTTTTTTCTTTCTTTTTTTTTTTCCCTTGTGTGTTTGTTTATTTAGTTAGGCCCTACTGATGGGAGTTAACACTCTATATACCTGCGGATAAGTGTTTAACATGTGGCCCTTGAGTATCAGAGAATGGGGTATAAGTAATGATATAACGAGATATTCTGCGTACAACAGTGTGATATGACTTGAGGTGTGTGCTGGATGAGAAGCTGGAGATTAAATACAAAACGGTTTGAAATGCCTTGTGAAAAGCATGCGGTGAATGTGTGCCCATTAAAAATATGAAGTGAAGACTGTCTGTGTTCGCCCTGTATATTCATATCAAGAAGTCCACTCTGGGATTATGATAAGCCTGTGTATCGGATGCTGCGGCCGAGCCCCCTACGTTTGTCCAACCCACATATGAATAGCAGTATGACGATGAAGTGATCTGCAAGCTGGTAGGGGGAGAAACAGGAAAGGAGAGGCACCAGGCATTTAAAAGATTGAAGTGGAGGGGCCACCCACCACCCTGACGAAGCTCCGGTGGGCGGAGCGAAACGCGCGTCGGCGGCCGGCACCCCTCTCCTCTGCTAGGCCTGCTCCGCCTGTACACCTCCAGAGTGTTGCGCAACACAGGCAAAGGCCGTTTGTCCTGGACAAGGGAAGCTGAATCCATTTACAGCTAAGTAGCGGTTACATGCTGTTTATCCCCCTTGAGCGCGGGGACGCAATTTAACTGGGACTATTTGCCTTGTCTAACAGCCTGATAAAAACAGCTGTTTGCGCAGTTCTGAATGTGTGAAATTACTAGCGCATGCACAGCTGGTTTTCAATATTTCAGTAGAGGGCAGACTCAGAGGCATAAAACATCCACTGATGATTTTGTATCTGTATATCACAGAATTATGTTGCAGCACATCCTGTGAGATGGATGCCTTTGCCGTGATGTAAAACTGGATTTGCATACGAGCACTGAGTCACTTTACAGTTCAGCCGGATACAGCAGTGCAATCATGCAGCGGGGTGAGTGGTGGTATGAACGTACGGAGGGTTCCCGTTATTTTAATGCACCATTATGTGTTTTGGGATGTTTATCATATGTGTGTGCTGGGGCTGTTGCGATCACTAAATTTGTTTTTCATGATCCCCACTAATTTCTTAGATAAATGAACCTAAACATCAAATATATATCATACATAGTCAGATACTATGTGGATTACTAGGCTTTGGACAATATATGTAGACCATGTTTGATATCAAACGAAAGGTCTTATAGTCCTGAATAAAACTCTCTCATTAATATAGTCAATTAATTAATTAATTATTAATATAACTTACATATTTCAAGAATTACACAGCTCTTCCACAAATAATATCCCATACTCATGTACAATGTGTATTTGAGTGTCTGAGTCTGAGGACATAATCAGGAATTCAAGGATTCCTTCTTTATCAATCTCTTTATAAGTAACAATCAGAAGCTTATTCGCTACATACAAGAAAATCGATTCAAGAGTTACTAAAAAAAGTTCAATTCAAATAAATTAAAGAAAAATAACAACCCTTATGAGGGGGGGGGGGAGGTAGAGGGAGGGGGGGAGTAAAGGAAGGGGTTGAGGAAGGATCAGATGCTCATTAGGTTTACATCAAGATCTGTAGGCAGGAAATTCCGAACCCAAGGTTTCCACACCTCCCTGAACAGCTCCAAAGTCCCACTGTGAATGGCGGACATATTTTCCATGCCCATAATGCAGTTGACCTTGTTTTTAAAGTCGTTTAAGCTCAAGGTGGGGGACCTCCAAGCCCCAGCTATCACCAGCTTTGCCCCTGATAGGATATAATACAAGGTGGGGGACATCCAAGCCCCAGCTATCACCAGCTTTGCCCCTGATAGGATATAATGCAAGGTGGGGGACCTCCAAGCCCCAGCTATCACCAGCTTTGCCCCTGATAGGATATAATACAAGGTGGGGGACCTCCAAGCCCCAGCTATCACCAGCTTTGCCCCTGATAGGTTATCATACAAGGTGGGGGACCTCCAAGCCCCAGCTATCACCAGCTTTGCCCCTGATAGGATATAATACAAGGTGGGGGACCTCCAAGCCCCAGCTATCACCAGCGTTGCCCCTGATAGGATATATTACAAGGTGGGGGACCTCCAAGCCCCAGCTATCACCAGCTTTGCCCCTGATAGGATATAATACAAGGTGGGGGACCTCCAAGCCCCAGCTATCGCCAGCTTTGCCCCTGATAGGATATAATACAAGGTGGGGGACCTCCAAGCCCCAGCTATCACCAGCTTTGCCCCTGATAGGTTATCATACAAGGTGGGGGACCTCCAAGCCCCAGCTATCACCAGCTTTGCCCCTGATAGGATATAATACAAGGTGGGGGACCTCCAAGCCCCAGCTATCACCAGCGTTGCCCCTGATAGGATATAATACAAGGTGGGGGACCTCCAAGCCCCAGCTATCACCAGCTTTGCCCCTGATATGATATAATACAAGGTGGGGGACCTCCAAGCCCCAGCTATCACCAGCTTTGCCCCTGATGGGATATAATGCAAGGTGGGGGACCTCCAAGCCCCAGCTATCACCAGCTTTGCCCCTGATAGGATATAATACAAGGTGGGGGACCTCCAAGCCCCAGCTATCACCAGCTTTGCCCCTGATAGGTTATCATACAAGGTGGGGGACCTCCAAGCCCCAGCTATCACCAGCTTTGCCCCTGATAGGATATAATACAAGGTGGGGGACCTCCAAGCCCCAGCTATCACCAGCGTTGCCCCTGATAGGATATAATACAAGGTGGGGGACCTCCAAGCCCCAGCTATCACCAGCTTTGCCCCTGATAGGTTATCATACAAGGTGGGGGACCTCCAAGCCCCAGCTATCACCAGCTTTGCCCCTGATAGGATATAATACAAGGTGGGGGACCTCCAAGCCCCAGCTATCACCAGCGTTGCCCCTGATAGGATATATTACAAGGTGGGGGACCTCCAAGCCCCAGCTATCACCAGCTTTGCCCCTGATAGGATATAATGCAAGGTGGGGGACCTCCAAGCCCCAGCTATCACCAGCTTTGCCCCTGATAGGATATAACACAAGGTGGGGGACCTCCAAGCCCCAGCTATCACCAGCTTTGCCCCTGATAGGATATAATACAAGGTGGGGGACCTCCAAGCCCCAGCTATCACCAGCTTTGCCCCTGATAGGATATAATACAAGGTGGGGGACCTCCAAGCCCCAGCTATCACCAGCGTTGCCCCTGATAGGATATAATACAAGGTGGGGGACCTCCAAGCCCCAGCTATCACCAGCTTTGCCCCTGATATGATATAATACAAGGTGGGGGACCTCCAAGCCCCAGCTATCACCAGCTTTGCCCCTGATAGGATATAATACAAGGTGGGGGACCTCCAAGCCCCAGCTATCACCAGCTTTGCCCCTGATAGGATATATTACAAGGTGGGGGACCTCCAAGCCCCAGCTATCACCAGCGTTGCCCCTGATAGGATATAATACAAGTTGGGGGACCTCCAAGCCCCAGCTATCACCAGCTTTGCCCCTGATAGGATATAATACAAGGTGGGGGACCTCCAAGCCCCAGCTATCACCAGCTTTGCCCCTGATAGGATATAATACAAGGTGGGGGACCTCCAAGCCCCAGCTATCACCAGCTTTGCTCTTGATAGGATATAATACATCAACCGCTTTTTCAGTCTAGAACTGTGGGGGATTGGCGCATTGAGGAGAGCTACCCAAGGGTCTCTGACCACAGATCTACCACATACCTTGCTGAGAACACTAAAGATTATTGACTAAAATCCCCTAACTACTGGGCAATCGCAATTCAAGGATTCCTTAGTAAGTAGTAAAAGTAGTTGTAAAAGTAAGTGAGCTGCAGCTCAACTATTGAGGTTGTTGGCAGCTAGGTGTGAATAAGTGAATATAGGTTGGCCTAGGTGTGAATATATTCTATTGTATTCATGGGGCATGGTCTGCTTTCTAATAGATATGGCAGAATACTATTTGAGTGTTAATTTGAGGGACAGCTGTCTTTTAACATTGGTGAACATTGGTGAATATGTGAATGGTTTTCGCCTACAGGGAACTGAACTTACATACTCTAACTGCTTCTGTTCTAACTTCTGTTTTCGGCGTGTATCAACGTTTACTGAATACTGACACGTGATTTAAATGTTTCATAAATTCCAGGTAAAAAATAAAAATAAACCTACACCCGGCACGGAGGAGGTGTCCAAGTGTACAAAACCTGCCACAACGTCTTATGAATTCCACCAGAAAGCAAGTTCTGCTGAACCTGATTATGAGCTCTACATGAATACGGAGACCATGGAACCTGATGATGAGCTCTATGCAAACATATAGACTGATCTGCCTGACGATGACATCTACGAGGATACAGGGGCTGGTCAACCTGCTGTTTCATTTCAGTCTTGAGATGACTGACCAACAGAAGAGACTGTATTGTAGTGAATGCTTAAACATCATAATTATGCAGATACGACATACCCCCATGCTTACACCATGCACACAATCTGCCTGCAATGGCTGCTTGCTATTGGCTGAAGTCCTGTATGTGTCTGATTTACTGGTCAGTACAATGTGTCCAAGCAATATTAAGTGATTGTATAACCTAATTGTGCCAGATCTCTTCAGTTTTGAGAGCTGCTACAATTTTAGCAACTGGATCTGCAGAACCGGGGAGAACCTGCTGAACCCCGCCCCTGACGCTAACGTTAACTGGTCGACTTGTCAGTTGGGAAAGTTCCCAGGAATCGGCCTTAAATAAAAGACATAGGGCCAAATTCATGAAGGGATAGTGTCAGGTAGTGCCTGTACAGCGGCAGGTAGCGTCAGGTAGCATCAGGTGAACGCCGGACACGGCAGCAATTACACATTTATGAAGCCGAATCTGGTGAGTGTCTGGAACAATGCCATGTAGCGTCCGATTCATCATTATCCCACGTTCAGCGTTGCAGAGTGCCACGTCTTACCTGTCGCTACCTGGCGCTCTCCCATACATTTCTATGGACGATCCTTAAATCCCTTTCCTGATCCCAATTTTTTAATTTTTTTTTTTTTTAAAAGCTCAAATCTTTCTGATATTTATCCTGGCCTAGAAAATGACATTTTTTTAAACTTTTTGGATTTTAATATTACTTTTTTGGATTAATAATATTTTTATGCAGAGTTGTCATTAAATGTCTGGTATTAAAGTGTTAGTGTTACAATGTTATAACAATGTAATTCCTTGTGTTTTCGCTTTGTTACTAGTGGATACATGTTCAAAAACAGACTATGGGCTACAACAACCCGATTTTGAGTGCCGGAACAGTTTGAGGCTGTTTTTTTGATGAATGTGGTGTGAGTCGGTCGCACTGAGCTTGGCGCTACCGTTTGCTCCCATATGGCGTAGTACTGTGACTCACACAACATATTCATCAATGCTGGCCAGCGACTGAGGCGCTCTGAAACAACTAACCATGGCCAAGCACAGCGACTACTATCGGTCGCTCTGAAATCCACGCTACAGACGCTCATCTGTCGCTACCTGGCGTTAGTAATAAATCAGCCTGTGTCAGGGATCGCCGGACACCCTTCTTGCATAAGCCAACAATCCCTTCTTGTGCCTATAGTCAAGCCCCTGCTCGCTGGAGACACGGGTTATGCCTCTCAAGACTCAGTTGCCCCCAGGACTTACTGGCGTAAAGATTGCTGGCTTATGGTAAAGACCGGTGAACCGCGGGGTATCCCAAATCAGGAGTTCAAGCAAACAGAGTCCAAAACGTCAAATCCAAGGGTTAGGCAGAGAATAGTCGAGACAAGCAGGGGTCAAAGCCGGGTGGTCACAGAAGCGTGGTATCCAAGGAGTAAGCAGAAGCAAGGTCAGACGGGCAGAAGGTCGGTGCGGGCAGAGGACAGGAGTGGTCAAAGACGAAGCCGGATCAAACACACAAAACGCAATTCCAACAGCACACCGAGCTAATAATGGCTATAACGGGCATTGGTGGTCAGACATATTTAAAGGGGAACTGGCAAATGGGAAGGGGGGAATGACTGATTGGTGCAACTTGATTTGTGATTGGTGCAAGTTAGGAACTTGCTGCTAATAGGAGCAGCCCCAGGGACTGGACCGCCCTCACCAGTCAGGCTGTCCAGGCCCTGGGTTCATCAGAACCAGACTTCTAGGACCCGATTGGTCCATTCAATTCTGCCCCCGGCGAATGTGCTGGGAGCAGCGCCGGCGGGGGGCACAATATGACCACGAGCCGGGCGCGACCCCCGAGAGGGAAGGAGCAGCTGCCGCGCCGGCTGAAGAGGCGGAGGAGCCGCCCAAGACGCCGGAGACTGCAGCCGCCGTGGATGCAGAGGAGGCGGCGGAGGGCGAAGCCCCAGCAGAGGAGGAGGAGGCGGCCGCCGGAAGACCGGAGCCGACCAAGAGCGCGCCGCGGGAATGGGTCCCAGGTGAGTTTCTTACAGCCTGAAAAAATTAAATGAGCGCAAAAGAGCAGCAAGGTACTAAACCGACCAATAGGAGAAGGCATATTCTGGTTGGTGATTCAACAATTAGAGGTGTGGACAGGACATAGATGAGCTAAAGGAGGTGTCTCCCAATAGGGATAAGAGACATATTCTGCAAATTGTCATACTGGACAATAGCCTCGATTCAAAGACACATTCGTCCGGACTTCCGTAGCTGTCTGTGAAAGTTTGGGTGGGTGTTAAGTCTTTTTTTTGCTTTTTTTCGTTAATTTTTCATTCGTATGAATGTTCGGGAATGCGCTTTCGATGAACGGAAGCAAATTGGAACTTTTCCGTTAGTTCGGATCATTTTCCAAACAAAACCGGAAATTTTTCGTTCGTTCAGATAACTTCCGTTGTTGGGATGGGTTTCCGTCTGATTCAGAGAGCTGATTTCCGACGGATCACCACCCTATAAATCCGTTTCATTTGCGAGACCTTTGAGGGCTCGGATTGCTATTGTTGAACATGTTTTGTGGCTATGTGGAGGAGTCTGCGCGCCTTTAGCACCAAGGCATTGCATGTATCAGCATGGCCGAGTCCATAAATTGTATGGCAATGCATACCTGAATCAATACATTTCATGTATGCCTTATAGATGCATTTTAATGCTGACCTTAATTAGTCCTTAGCATGTAAACCATTATTTTCCCACACATCCATATAATTGCTATATTTTTTTAGACTTATGTCCTTTGTGAATTATATTTGGATTGTTGAACTTGAATCTTAATTTGTTGTAGGAGTTATTGTTTTAGTCGTTTACCTTTGCTTTGTGTAATTATTTTATATTTGGTTGCAGGAACCCCAAGATGTGCCACTCACACAACATACAAGCAGTGTTTGGTCCAGCTATGCGATTACTCAGTGTTCTTGCAGGGCATCCAGGGTCGTCCCGTGATGCTTATATATTGCAGAGCTCCGGCTTATTTCGTCAGTTTGGGTCAGGAGAATTTTTTCAGGGGATTCTGGATAGCCACTCCTGCCCTTGCTCCTGATGCCCGTTCTTTGCCTGCAGAATGCGGGCCAGGGGTTCTCTAATCGGGCACTATGCAAAAACCGGGTCGCGGTGGCGAGGGCCCTCTGGCTTTTGCAGTCCAGATTTAGGTGTTTGGACCATACGGGGGGGGGGGGGCACTGCAGTATGACCCCAACAAGGTTATACCAATATTTTAATTTAAGTTTTTTAACAGGGACCACACGTGCCAGAGTGGCACAACTGAGTGTCAATGTCCTTCAGTTGGTGGGCGAGATGCAGGAGCTGCGCAACTCGTTGGGGACCACAGATGAAGAATAATGTTCTGTGGCCTGCCATTGCTATGTATTTTGTTTTTTATAGTTGTAAAAATTAGAAATTTTCTAAATTTTTAAAAATTTTAGATTTTATGATGGAATCCAAAAAAAAAAATGTTACAGTGTCATTTCATTTACAAAATACATTAACACAAAACTAATGGGCCCAGAAATATTTAAAGATGAATATTCACATGACCGAGAAGTGGTTTGGGTGAGCTTTAAGGGTCCAAAAGGGAAAATGGAGGATAGTGCTAAGTGATTTATCTAAACATTGTAGTAGAAGTGAGGGTGGCAAATATGTAGGCGAGCACTTAAATGAGTTAAGTTTGTAGTGCGCAGGCGCAAGATCGTAAGGATTTCCGTCTGGTCGAATATTTATTGAAAAAGGGAAACAGAATCGAACGGGAAACGTAAAGGATTCATTGGAGGATACGATGGGAAAAGGGCAAAAACGAAAGCCTACGTTGTAATGTGAAAATGAAACGGAAAAGTCTGGATGGAAAATGACAGCCTCGTATTCGTAATCTGCCGTACGAACTGACGGAAACTTTACAGAAGGTTTTCAATGCATGCATAGAATCGCTTGTACACTCATACGAGAACATAAACATTTCACAAAAAAAAAACAGATCGGCACTAAAACTGAAGTTTTTTTTTTTTTGTCTCTCTGAATTGAGCCTAATGTGCTGCCTCTTGGCATATTTATTCCAGACAGATTGGTTTTCTGTACAAAGGGACTTCTAAATCTGTAATCAGGAACTTTGCAAAGTAACAGTTTCCATCACTTTTTCTGAAGTTTTTTCCCGTTTATAATTGTGAAAACACGCGCTCTGCATCGCTGAGTTCAATGTGTGGTTATGTCAGTGGTGTAAGACAAAGGCTTTGGATGTATTAGTCTCTAGTGTATGCTGATTGATTCGTACAATGTGCATCCGATCCGCACACACTAGATATTAGGGTTGATTCAGAGAGACAAAAAAAGACTTTTGTTTTTGTGTCGATCTGTTTTCTTTTTTAAATGTTCCCGCTCTCGTATGAGTGTACGAGCAATTCTATGCATGCATTGCAAGCCCTCTGTAAATTCTTCGTCCGTTCGTATGCCAGAGTACGAGTCATTTTCCAGCGTTAGGTTTCCGTTTTCTTTTCTCATGTTACAACGTAGGCTTTCGTTTTTGCTCTTTTTCCATAATCTCCTTCCATGAATCCTTTACGTTTCCCTTTAGATTCTGTTTTCCTTTTTCAATAAATAATCGTCCAGACGAAAATCCTTACGATCTTACACCTGTGCACTACAAACGTAACTCATTAAAGTGCTCACCTACATATTTGCTTCACTCACTTCTGCTACAATGCTTAGCTAAATCAATTTGCGCTTTCCTTCTTCTTCCATTTATGACCTCTAAAACTCACCTAAATCACTTTGCGCTTTCCTTCTTCTTCCATTTATGACCCCTAAAACCTACCCAAACCACTTCGCGGTTAGGTTCATCTTCCATTTTTCACCCCTAAAACTTACCCAAACCACTTCGCGGTTAGGTTCTTCTTCCATTATTCACCCCTAAAACTTACCCAAACCACTTCACGGTCATGTGAATCTTCATCTCTTAATATTTCTCGGACCATTCGTTTTGTGTTAATGTATTTTGTAAATGAAATGACGCTGAAACAGTGTCGGCTCAGCGTAGGCTGGGGGATCCCCACGGAGAGGGCACCCAGCCTCTGGAATGAGCCGTTCTCCAAAAATTGCAGGCAGCCAAGCATCTTGGTCATACCTGAAATTGCTTGCCCCTTCCTTGTGGTGCGGGCTAACCATGGCCGCAGCTCACTATACAACTTATGGAGGGAAGCGCGATTAAGTCTGGTCAGCTCAACGTCATGCATGCCATCAATATGCATGCATCGCCGGTGCAATCTGGCCTCGGCCCTGCTGATACATTCTATGTCCATTAGCTGGGGCCCGTGATGCTCCTCCACAAAGGCACACAACTGGTTCATTGCCAGGGTATCCAAGCTCAAAATGGTCCCGTAAGTGGATTGCAAATGAAACGGTTTTATAGGGTGGTGGTCCCTCGGCAATCAGCTCTCTGAATGAGACGCAAGCCCATACCAATAACGTAAGTTATCTGAACGACGCAAAATATCAGATTTTGATGGAAAAATTATCAGAACTAACGCAAAGGATCCGATTTACTTTCGTTCTTCGAAAGCGCATATACGCATTAGCCCGAACCTTCGTACGAATGAAAAATGAACGAAAAAGACTAATAAAATGACAAACACACACAAAAACTTTCACAGACAGCTACGGAAGTCCAGACAAATGTGCCTCTGAATCCAGCCTATTGTTTCTAGAGGTGTTCCTGTGGAGAAGCACCTCGGATCTGAATAGCACCCATTCATTATTCACATTTATCTTGGTGTGCTAGTACCTACCATATTTTTTAACACAGCAGGTCATCCCAATTTGCCCCTGGCGCAAGGACCAATCACCAGGATAGTCAAGATCCTGATGATTGGTCCACTTTAATCATGAGTAAGGACTAGAGAAGAGCGACTGTTTAAAAGTTCATTTTGGCAATTCATTGAATTTCCCAGAGAAATTCAGGTTCACCCCCCGTCCCCGCGCTGGGCTCCTGGCATCTCGCTCCCTTCCCCCGGGAGGGGCTTTGTTGTGACACTTGTATCATTCTTTTATATGTTTTTTGATATGCCCGTTGATGTTGTGTTTTTGCATATGATTTTGTTGTATAATATACTATTATCGTTTGGCAACGTTCCGAGTGGTTTTTTTGCATCTGTTACACACAATTGTTTTTTTTAAAGGGGAAATTTAAAGGACTGTCCAGGCAAAGATTTCAATTATCCTGTTTTCTTCTCTCTCCATGCTCAATGTGAGGGGCGGCATCTTTAATTCAGCCTGTTTTATATTACTAGAACTAGTGAGATTCCTCCCTTCTGCTGGGTCTCCTCAGAAGCAGAGGATGAATCATCCACGCCATTTCAGTGTGACAGCGCCCCCCGAAGTAAATATATAAATAAATACATTTTGGGTAATAAGGAGACAGCATAAAGGATCAAGTTCAGCAGGGTTTATCAGAGAATGGTGAATGAAATATGTCACCCCTAGCAACCAGCATGGGTCAAGCAGAAAACAGCTAATTTAGCTATTTGCGTGTAGTATTCCTTTAAGTTATTTGTTCAGTTATATAATTCTATATAATTTTGCTACAGGTAAACTATGGCTTCTAGCCCTAGATTATGGCTGCTAGCCCTAGACTATGGCTTCTAGCCCTAGATTAAGGCTGCTAGCCCTAGACTATGGCTTCTAGCCCTAGATTATGGCTGCTAGCCCTAGATTATGGCTGCTAGCCCTAGATTATGGCTGCTAGCCCTAGACTATGGCTTCTAGCCCTAGACTATGGCTTATAGCCCTAGATTATGGCTGCTAGCCCTAGACAATGGCTTCTAGCCCTAGATTATGGCTGCTAGCCCTAGACTATGGCTTCTAGCCCTAGATTATGGCTGCTAGCCCTAGACAATGGCTTCTAGCCCTAGATTATGGCTGCTAGCCCTAGACAATGGCTTCTAGCCCTAGACTATGGCTGCTAGCTCTAGACAATAGCTTCTAGCCCTAGATTATGGCTGCTAGCGCTAGACAATGGCTTCTAGCCTCGGTGCTTACACACTTACCAGATCACCTGACCCAAATTGGCGACTCTGCCTCTACCACTGCCACATCGACACCGCTGTGCAGTGGAGAGGGACATGCCATAGTTTCAGTGCTGATGGTGGGGGGTGCAGTGCATAGTCCACTGCACAGCGGTGTCAATGTGGCGGAGGTAGAGGCAATGACGCGGGTCTGGGATCTGGCAGTGAGGGTGTAAGCACTGGACTAGCAGCGATAATCTGTGAGGGAATGAAAGGTGAGTTTCATTTGGCTTTAAACCGGACCTTCACGATTTAATGAAAAGCCCAAATCCTTAAACTATTCCCCAGCATCTAAAATTAATATATTTTAAGTTTTTAGTCACTTACTTATTATTCTTTCCCCCACCGGGTTGCAACTCTGTTCAGGACTCCATAGCCCTGGTTTCCAGGTTCCATTTTTTGAACATTTGCTATCCACCAATTCTGTGGAACAGTCTCTGTCATTATAGAATTTTTAAAGTTAAAAAAAACACTATACCAAGCAATTCAATGGGAGCGGCCGTGAAAAACACACCTCCCTCCCTATAAGGAGCACCAAAACTATATCAAAGCTGTATATTCAAAATTTATTATTGCATATAAATTCATAAAAACACATACACAAAATAACACATAATCACAAGACAATTAAAAACAATTGTGAGGTCCCAATTCATATACTTATCTCAATATATCTCTAAAACCCCCAATCCTGGGGAATATAGTATAAAAAACTCCGATCCTACATAATTGATGGTAAATAAATAACGGGCAATGGATTCCTATAAATGAAGTACTGGGGTCTGTGCATGCAGAGGTGTACTACCTCTGCACCCACCTACCCCAGTATCTGTGCCGGCACAATAGGGTCTTTGTTATATTCTACAATCCTATTCAACGTGCAATTATAAAAATGGAGTAATAAAACAATTGTTTCCAAACACACTGTGCAATATCTGTGAACTAAAGTGCTTGAGTGCTATATTAGTATATCAATAAATCCATCCTATGTGCAACCAATAAGTCTATATAAAACCAATAACTCAAACTAAACAATATCCTAAATGAATAAATATAAGTGATGAAGAAACTGTACATTAAATGAAACAAAATGACAGGTGGTATGGGATACACAAAGAGCACAGAGGGCCCAATTAAATGTGTCTGCACAATAAACCAATGTCATACTACCAGTGCCCAAAGTTAGTCATATGAGATGAGAAGCATGTCAGCAAAGCATCACAGAAGAGGGACCGCAAAGAACCTGGCCACCCGCGCCCGCCGCCCCCGTGCGGCTTCAGAAGGGTGAAGGGGTAGATAGAGGTTAAAAAAACACTATACTCACCTTTCATCACTCGCAGACTATGGCTGCTAGCCCCGAGCTTAAACACTCACCGGAACGTCTGATCCCAGATAGGCGCTACGCGCCGCTGCCTCAGCCGCATCAACAACACTGCGCAATTAAGAGGGCCATGCATAGCATAGTCTATAGCACAGCATTGCCAATGAGGTAGAGGTAGATCCCGATTCGGGATCGTGCAGTCCGGTAAGTGTGTAAGCACCAGCTTAGCAGTGATAGCCTATGGGGGGAATGAAAGGTAAGTTTAGTGTTTTTTGACTAAAGCATGGCTTTAAATATTAAACATGGCTGGCTTATTATTTTATATAATTACCTTAAAACATGAGAATAAATGCCATCTGTTCCTGGGGATTTGTCTATTTTAGTTTAACAGCAGAGGGTGCCCCCCCCCAATCCCCAAATGAAGGGCTGAAACAATCCCAGAGACTGACAATTGCACTTTTTTTAGAAATATTTCAATGACATTTTATTGTAGCAAAAACTGACAAAGACATGATTAAAATACCTTAAAAAATATAAAACAAATGTGTCAATTGTTGTTATTGGACCCCCTTCGGGCAGATAGTGGGTACAAGTTTTTTAAGGTATGTCAGTTTTTAGTTTAATCTCTTTTTATTGACATTTTTCAAATATAAGGAGACATGACAGTACAAGAGTAATAGGTACAGTCGAATAAACAGAGAGTCATTCCAGGCCCCAACCCGCCCCCATCTCCAGGTGCAGCTGGGACAATGCCAATTTCCCCCGCCGGCCACCCACCCCCAATACACAGCGCACTCATCCGACAATATGCCGTGTTTGCATCTCTTAATCCCATTGGCGAGCTGCTGAATTACCAGGGAGCGGGTTAACCACAAATTCACATGTAACATGGCCAAGGCCACTGTTAGGGGGTGCCCCCAGCGCTATGATGAATACGTAAGGGAGGCCCCCCAGGCAGCACTGCGCCGGGCCACCCCTTCCGCCCCGGGCGCCGGAGCTCCCAGCTCGGAGGAAAACATGTGGAGAGTTCACAATATATGGCCCAGGAGGGCCCAGGATTCGCCCCTTGGGCACCCCTCGGGGGCGGAAAGAAGGCCCGAAGCATGCACGCCCAAGAGAGGTCCCCCCAAGAACAAGTCAAGACAGGAGGGAGAGCAGCGGGGACGGGCCAAGTCTAACCGGGGGAAAGGGGGAACCCATGACGCAAAGAAAGACTGCAGAAAGAAAGGAAGAGGAATAGAGATTGAGTAGAAAGGAGGGGGGAGGGGAAAGCCAGGGGTAATGGGGAGAGTAGCACACGGGGAGGAAAGAGTGTAGTCAGAGGAACCCCGTTGCATCAGCCTGCTGACATATGCACTGGGGAGGCGTCTCAAGTATCGGGCCTCATCTATAAGGGTTCTCATCCACGGCCAACATCCGCTCCCACGATGGCCTTTGCTGCGTCTGACTCCCTTAACCTGAGCCAGTTCATCCAGGTTGTCCAATGCGCATCCGTTCCCTCTCTATCCTCCGCTATCAGTTCTTCCATTCTAACTATATGGTCCATTTCAGCGAACCATTCTGCTATACTTGGGGGAAGGGGGGATTTCCAGTGCCTGGGGATGATTGATCTTACAGCTGTAAGGAATTATTTGAAGACTCCTTTCTTCGCCTTGGCTATGGAACCAGGAATCAAGGAGAGCAGAGCGACCCCAAGGTATGTCAGTTTTTGCTACAAGAAAATGTCATTAAAATATTTCTTAAAAAATGTTTAAGTGCAACTGTCAGTCTCTGGGATTGTTACAGCCCTTCATTTAAAGGGGTTAGCGGGGCACCCGCTGCTGTTTTTTGTAAATTCTTAGTATTTGGGCACATACACAATACACCCTGTCAAGCACAACCCCAAAAATACACAGGGAAATAAGAGTGTGCCAATACCGGCATCCCAAATTGATACAACAATACACCAAAGAACTCTGCTGTTCCAGCAATCCGCAGAAGGGGGACTAATACCAAGAAGGCACCACTCTCACCCAAATAATAATTCAATAACACCATTAGAACGTGATATCCATCTATTTAATTCATCCAAAAAATGTTTTTCTTAGGACAATACAACATTGCTACAAACATTTAAAAAACACATACAAGACCAACCTCAGCAGGAGTGACCTAATCAATCCCCATTATACCTAAATCATTCCTCCTATTCAACATATGTATAGCCTATCAAAAATCATTAAAGTGCCAATGTGCAAAGTGTCATAAGTGCAAAGCGGATCAATGAATATACAAATCAAATATACATATGAAAAAACACAAACATATGATCCCCTCCTGCTGAGAAAAGTATGAAATTCACCCACGCGTTCCATGACCGACTGTCACTTTCTCAAGGTGCCACCTTATTATTTGGGCAGATAACCAGAGCAGTGCACCTTGCATGCACTTTATGGTTGGTTGGTGCCGTCCACTTTTTGCATTTATCTATTTTAGTTTAAGGCGCCGCACTTCTTTATTGGTTAGACAGGTGACATTTAGGCCCTTATTTAAGAAACTTGCGCTATCCTGCGCTTGGTGGAAGGAGGGTTCCGTTAGTTTCCAGCGTATTTATGAAGTCGCGGTAGTGTACACTGCCATGTCGCATCACCGCGGACCTATTTACAATGGGAGGCCATAGCTCCCACGGTGGTCCCCAGTGGAAACTATCAAGCTTGCTACGTAGAAGTAATGCAATGACCCGTGCCACCATATGGAGTTTAGTTAAAGAGAGCCACCCTTTGCTCTGTGTTTGGCTATTGATTCCAGATTGTGTTCTAGGTACCAAAATGATGCAGTATGTTCTACTTACTGTATAAAATTACCTTAAAACATGTGAATGAATGCCATCTGGTCCCGGTGATTTATCTATTTTAGTTTAAGGCGCCACACTTGGTTAGACGGGAGACATTTAGGCCCTGATTTAAGAATTTTGCACCCTTCTGCACCTGCCAGGAGGACATTATGAAGTTTTGTATTTATGAAGGATTTATGAAGTTGGCAGCAGTGCACACTGCCATGTTGCAGCACCCCGGACCTATTTACCATGAGAGGCCATAGCTCTCGTGCTCCCTGGCAGAAACTATCAAGCTTGCTACGTAGAAGTCGTGCAATGACCCGTGCCACCAGAGCGAGTTGTGTTAAAGAGAGACACCCTTTGCCCTGTGTTTGGCTATTGATTCCAGATTGTGTTCTAGGTACCAAAATGATGCAGTATGTTCTGTGAAAGTTACCCATTAAAGCGGAACAAGGCCTGGGATTTTAACTATCCTGGGTTATGTTTCCCGCCCTGTGGGCAGAGCTGTAGCTCGCTTCTTTTGCGCCTGAGCTAAGCCGAGAAAACCGCGCAACCCCCCCCCCCGCAAAAAAAAATAAAAAATTAGAAAATATATATATATATATTTTTTGTTATGTTTCTTGGCTGAACTATTGTGATAAGTAACTGGAGATCATGCACCAAGGCTTCATGCGCCTTGGACTGGGATCTAAGGTAAGTGTAGAGGGTGACCTGGGGGTTTCACACAGTGGGGCATCCCGATTTTGGGTACCCCGTGGGAGGGAATCGATCGATTAGGGTTACCCGCTAACCTTAACCCTGGGACAGAAAGTACACCTAAACATCCCTAAAAACACACATATAATACATATCAATAAAAAAGAAAATGCTTTTATCTGTGCACAGAACTACCAGCACCATGCTAGTGGGACAGCGGGGATGCAGCCGCGGCCCGCACATGCGCTGTTGGACTGGGATGTAAGGTAAGTGTAGAGGGCGACCATGGGGGTTTCACACAGTGGGGCATTCCAAACACCGACCAGATCCCTCCCCGTGGGGCATCCAAAATTGGGATGCCCCGATGTGTGAAACCCCCCAGGAAGCCCCATTCACCTTACCTTACTCCTGGTCCAACGGCGCATGCGCGAACCGCAGCCCTGTTAGAGAGAAGCGCGAGATGCGGCCGCCAGCATGCTCGGAGCCGCTGTGGTTGTACGTCCCTTGGACGTGCATACCACAGGGGCTCCGAGCACACTGATTGGATGAGCGCCTGCGCATGCGCCGTAGGAGCGGGGTGAGGTGATTTTTATCGGGCGTTCTGGGGGGTTTCACGCAGCGGGGCATCCCCGATCGGGGGATAAGGCCAATTACACTGTTGATAATAACACAAACTTTGGTTGCTCCTCCATGAAATTAATCACATATAAAGAGGGACAAAAAGAAGGGACAGATCTAGCGTAACTCCTTAAAAACAGTCCCAATTTTAATAGATAGCACAAAAAAATACACTCACAAAAGCAGTTGACTCGAAAAGCACATCTCATGAAGTAAAATAGCCACAAACGTGCCAGCCCTGGAATCTGACAACCATGGATGGAGAATGGGGAGCAGAGACAAGATCCGGATGACAGCTGTATAGAAGGTCCGCCAGTAGCCACCGCCAACGCGTTTCGTTGCCAGGGGCAACTTTTTAAAATTGGGACTGTTTTTACGGAGTTACGCTAGATCTGTCCCTTCTTTTTGTCCCTCTTCTATGTGATTAATTTCATTGTGGAGGAGCAACCAATGTTTTTGTTATTATCACCTGTGGAATTGGCCTTATCAGCTTCTGACCGTGACAACTTAGAGGTCGCCATCTCGTGTCGTTAAACGCCAGCTACGTAAATTTTACGTACCTGGCTTTCCCCCCTGCTAGAGGCCTCCCCAAAAAAAGCCACTCACCTGACCCCTCTTTTGAACTGGCCAGGTCTCCTCTTCATCAGAGGGGGCTTTGATCCCCCATCCAGGCCCCCCCGGCTGCAGGGGAGTGCCCGGAATAGGTGCCACCCCCGCTTCCGAGGCGCCAGTATTACATGTAAAAAAAAGAAAAAAAAATGACATTGACTCACCTCAGTGTCCTCTTCTTCGGGGGGGGGGGGGGCTCCGATCACCCCCCCGGCTCTTCAGTCTTGAGTAGGGTGGCCAACAGGCCCTCTCCCCCTGCCCTCCCGACGGACGCCACCATCTTGCAGAGTAGCCCCACCCCTTTGGGCCGGGGCTTGTGACATCACCATGCGCGTGCAGTCCCGACTCTCGGCGGCTCAGCTGTCAGATGCCTGGAGAATGGTGGGCAGAGGAGAGGGGCAGGAGATCCTCTGATCTGCTGCCTACCCCCCTCCTCTGGCTGCCAATCGACGGCATCTGTTATCTCGGCGAGGGACACAGGAGCTGACAATCGGAGGTGAGTAAAGTAAAAAATGAGACCCCTATACCAGTGCTCAAATCTCTGGGTCTGGCAAGTCACCTGCGGCTAGCGGGTGACTTGCCATTAACCCCGAGCCCTCACGTTGCCTGCCCCCCCAAAGCCCGGGGGGGGCAGAAGAGCCCGTGGCCATAGGCTATGCCGGCTTGTAGCCTGCAGGGCCAGGGGCCACCAAAGCTGGCGCTTGCACCCTGTTATACAAGCCCTGTATAGCTGGTCCAGGGCTGGTTATTGTAAGGGACTTACCTCTGCCAGGGGTCCGGCGGCAAGCGTCCGCAGGGCGATGCAGCACTCCTGCTGCTGGGAGCATGGCGCGTCACTCTGGCAGCGTCCCTTGCCCCTCTCTAGCTGTGCAGTTGCGCATCCCGCAGTCTGTAAATTTCGCCACTAGGAGGCGCTGTGCTGCGAGTGGCAGGCAGCGCAGAGTGCTCTACACCTGATGGGAATCAGGGGCTGATCAGCCTTGCAGCCAAGACTGACCAGCCCCTGAATAGGGCCTCCAATCACTCACAGTGTTATAAGTTGCACCAGTCAGCACATACACTCCCCTCCCCCCCAGGGTGGCCATTGGTCGATTCCCCAATAAATATGGAGTCAGCCCAGTACTCAGTGCCCATGATAGTCTCTTGTGATTAGGGTGTGATTCTGTTTAGTTATTATCTGATTCCGACCCGGCTTGATCGATCATTCCTGTCTGCTGCCTGTACCGACCTCTGCTTTGTCTGACCACGAACCTGCTCCTCTGGATACCCCACGATCTCTGACCTCCCGGCTTGACCCATTGGCTACCCCTGACTACGCACCTGTCTCATCCCTGTACTCTGACGCACCCTCCGGATTGACTACCTGTGAACGACCTCGGCTTTGGGACATCCTCGTGGTTCATCTGCCTTCACCGTAAGCAGCCATCCTTTGCACCGCGTCCGGTGAGGCGTACCTAGCGGCAAACGGGGGCTTGACTATAGGCAGAAGCAGCGGTGGAGATTGGGGGTTGCCTGCTTACAGAAGGATGGTGTCCTGCTGGGCATCACAGTTATGCTGGGTAGGGGGGACTTCACACCATCTTTTTTATGGATTTTTAAGGGATTTTAACCCTTAAAATTCCCCCAACAAATGGGGTCCCCCTCCCCGGGAGGGGGCACCCTATGTCATTTTTATTTTAAATTAACCCCATGTTACCAGTCACCCAGTAGGTATAAAAAGCTTCCAGCATCAGCAGGAGAGCAGAAGCCAAAGTGATCAGCGTGGGACACAGTGCTCTGGGATGGATGTGAGGCAAGTATTAAAAAAATTATAATAAAATATTTTTTCTCTGTGTGTTTTTTTTTACATTTAACACTTTGTGAATTGGTAAGGGATCCATGAGACCCCTATACCAGTTCACAAGGTTGGGGGCTAGCAGGTCACCTGCGGCTAGCGGGTGACTTGCCATTAACCCCCGGCACCCCAATTACCTGCCTCCCCAAAGCCCGGGGGGGGCCAGAAGAGCCCATATCCATAGTCTATGCCAGCTTGTAGCCTGCCCCCTGTTCTACAAGCCCTGCATAGCTTGTCCCGGGTTGGTTACTTGGTGTAGCGATAACCTTTATCGCCGGAGGGCTTCCCCGCCAGAGACGTCCTTTTCCCAATGGTGAGAGGTGCTGCAGGAATTCCAGAGTCATCCGTGAGGGAAACAGGAACAGCTCTTACATGGGCTAGGGAATTGTAATATAGCGTTTCCCCCAATAAGAGACAGAACTCAGTATTGAGGGTGAAGATGAACTTAGTGCCACCCTGTGCCTTATATGCAAGTCTCCATGCAAGGGGACCTCCCCCGTGGACCTGATGGAGAACTGCATGACAAACGCGCAGACCAATGGGAGCAGGCCACACAATCCCTCAACTCTGCCGGTAACACAATCAGTAGAACAATAGCAGTATGTAACACAAGCAACAATACAATGACAGTCTGTAATGTAATCAATAGCACAATGACATTGTCTGTGACATGCTCAAGAAACTGAAATGAGTCTATGCAAAAGTCCAAGGGCAGAAACAGGGCCTTTAAAATCCAAAAGGCATAGAGTCTGTCACACTTGGGGTAAGGGGACCCCATGTCATTTTTGGGGGGATTTTTAAGGGTTTTTACCGAATTTCAGAGAGCCATAACAGGTAATAATCCAAGCCAGGGGTCGAGAACCAGAGAGAGGTCGGTGTCCTAAGCCAAGGGTGAGAGCCAGAGTAGGGTCGCAATCCAAGAGCCAGGAGGTCAGAGCTGGAGCAGGTCATAATCCAAATCCAGAAGTCAGAGCAGGAATTCACACAGGAACAAAAGCAAGCGTCTGCAGGCAATTCCCTAATTCCCAGGAAAAGCCTGCCTACAGGACCACGCATGCTCCCGACCATGCATAGCCTGAATGGAGAAACCCAAAGGATGGGACCTAGCATGCACACACTCATGGAGACGAGAGTGCACCCGCTGGCTCACGTGAGTAGGACCAGGTCTCCTATCATGACATTTGGTACTGCAATGTATACACTGAGTTGTACCAAACTATCCTCCAAATTGCTTTAGAGGCTGTCTAGAGGTGAGCCCATTTGCATATCCGGTTGTCATGCCCAATAGATGTCTGGTTCTGGACCAAAGCATTCAAATTAATGCATTATCTTCTCGACACATCTTGACTCCGGACTCCAGTACTCCGGAGGTTCCATTATTGAACTTGTAGCCCCAGACTATGTAACTAAATGCAATTTATCTTGACCCAACTCATTTTCAATGCAGCAAAACAGATATTAGCACGGGCATGTAAAAAGCAAAAGCAAATTGTGGACGGAAGAAGGTAACTGGCTGTACCTTAATTTGGCTGTGAGCTAAGGCTATTATGACAAAAGGATCGGTACTTCTGATCCAGGTCAGGGCCCTTCCCCCCCCCCTTTCCTTCCCCTATTTTTTTTTTTCCTTTCTCTTGTTTCTAGGTTTCTTACTGTGTTCCTTCTATCTTGGTTACTGTCACATTTTGTTACATTATATCCAATATGTTACTAATTTTTGCCATGCCCCCCTAACTAAGCAGTGGGGTGTGGGATTGGTGGGCCGGGCTCGGAGGGGTTTGGTCTGTGATCGGCTTAGACGTAATAGGCGCCGGGCTGGTCTTTGGCTGATCCCTTCATCTGAGTAATATCTGGCCGGAACGGGTTTCCCTGTTCACCGGATGGGACGCCTTGGAGCCCTGTCATCCCTGGAAGGCCGCAGAGTTGGGCCAGAGAGGCTTTGGTTCAACTTGATATGGAGGTGTAGACACCCGCATTGTGGCGCATCACCCAGACACCCCCCAAGGTATGAGGGCAGAAATACGGGTATTGGGGAACTGTTGGGGCACTATGTAAAGTTGGTGTTGTAATTCTGAGTTATTTTGATTGATGTAATGCTGTTCTGTGTACAACATTCTGTATGTTTCTTCTTTTGAACAGCAATAAAAACAGATTAAAAAAACAAAAAACAAAAGCAGAGTTAACACTATCATGACAAAAAAAAGGTTAAAATACCGCGCTAATAAGCGTTTGTGAAACTAAATAAAGAAATGAAACTCAAATATACACTCGGCGTTGCTCAATGTGCTGAAATGAAATTCCCCCAAAATAGTCTGAACAAAATCAGTCCAAATAATTCACAGAGCAACTTAAACTGATGTGGCAATAAATTGTACAGGGAATGATGCAATCCACTGTCGTGCACCACGCTTCACATCAAAGTGTCCACCACCAGCTTAGGGTAATCTTACCAGCGCTTCTGAATTTTCAAGCTATACTCCTTATAAAAGCCAAGTGCTTGTTAGTGCCGACGCTGTGTTCTCTACAGCCACATCACATCAGGCACTCAGTATCCTGCCCACATAGACTTCAATTAGCCATTACAGTTAAGGTATTACTGCCCCACCGGCGTTACCTATTGCAATCCACATTGAAAAAAACAAACATTGCCACAGTGCCGCATAGTCTTTAGCGCAAAAATTAGCAGCCCGCCTGCTTGTGGCAGGTGTTGCGGCTGAGGCACTGATAGCGCCTCTCAGCAGATGCTCAAGTGGCGATACAAGGCTCTATTGATAAATTGGGCTCCCAAGTTATCACAGCAGACACACATTTATATTAATGAATTCCGTAGAAGAGAGGACACCAGTACATCATAATCAGGTGTGGACAATATTAGCATAGCGTCCAATGATGACAACTCAGCAGAATATCCAAAAACAAAAAAGAAACAGAAAAGAGGATGCCCATATTCACAATAGAGGGGGCGTCATGTGCATTCCACTACTGCCCAATCCTATAAAGGAGCGAGAGAAGTTGTGTCCATCTAACTTTTTCCCTTTAAATACACCGTGCTTTATGTGTAATCTCCGACAGGGAGCTGTCCTAGGTACTGAATCTTGCTGTCTGTTGTAATACAGGGATGGAGCTACTCTTGGTCAACTGTTAGAGTGGGATATATTTTGCTCTTACCTGTTGTAATACAGCAAAGATTTGGGTTTTTGGTAACCCCATATTTGGGATGTCCTCCTGTTGCAAAAAAAATAAATAATAAGTCCAGATGTTTTTGACTATCCTTATTTTGGGAGGCTCTCTACCCCTCATTTCTGTCCTGCTTCACTCTGCACCTCTCATTTCCGTTCTGCTCCCCTCTGCACCCCTCATTTTTGTCCTGCTTCACTCTGCAACCCTCATTTCTGTCCTGCTCACCACAGCACCCCCATCACTGTACGGCTCTCTGCTGCACCCTCATTTCTGCTCTGCTTCCTTCTACAACCCTCTTTCTGTCCTGCTTCCCTCTGCACCCTTCATTTCTGTCCTGCTCACCACAGCACCCACATCACTGTCCTGCACCCCTATTTCTGCCCTGCTCCCTGCTGCACCCCATTTCTGTCCTGCTCCACCTCATTTCTGCCCTGCTTCTCTGCACCCCTCATTTCTGTCCTGCTCCCTGCTGGGTCTGTCCTGCTCCTCTCTGCACCCCATTTCTGTCCTGCTCCCTGCTGGGTCTGTCCTGCTCCTCTCTGCACCCCATTTCTGTCCTGCTCCCTGCTGGGTCTGTCCTGCTCCTCTCTGCACCCCATTTCTGTCCTGCTCCCTGCTGGGTCTGTCCTGCTCCTCTCTGCACCCCTCATTTCTGTCCTGCTCCTCTCTGCACCCCTCATTTCTGTCCTGCTCCCTGCTGCACCCCTCATTTCTCTCCAGCTCTTCTCTGCACCCCTCATTTGTCCTGCTCCTCTCTGCACCCCTATTTTTGTCCTGAATCAACCCCCATTGTGTGTCGCCTGCCACTCAACTCTAGTGTTATTCATCTAAAAAAAAAATGATCTACAGGTTTTCAAGTGAAACATTAACGGAGAAACATTTGCCGCTCTATGACATGTGGCTATACCGGCTCTGCTCGTGTGATTGGCTGCACAGGATCTGCAGAAGATTGAGGAACATGTGACCGTTAGTCAGTCATCGCCCGTCATCTTTATCTTCATTTTTGGTTTTGAGATAATGTGATATAAATGTATAAATGTTCTCAGCATATCTGTGACTCCAGAGTGTGATGTGTCCAGAGATCTGTGTGTGACTGAGCGGAGGAGACGCACCGAGCAAGTAAGTGACATTTATCATATATATCACACATAGCCTGGGGGGTAACACTCAAGCATGTGAGGAGTGATTTCGGGATGCTGAGCTCTGGGGGCCTCGTGGTCGCCATATGGAATTGGGATACTGGCAGGCTCCAGACACCTGCAGGGTGCACATACAATCCACAGGAGACAAGGCTCTTAAAAAGCAGTTACTCACTTTATTAGTAGCCTCTGGTACTCGTCAGTAGTCACAGATACAATCTAAGGTCGTCAGTTCCCTTCAGTAGGAATAAGGCTGCAGCAGGTTCTGTCCCTTCTAATTGTGACTTGGGGTCTTATCTTCCTCTTCAAGAACCAGGGTGCACCTCTCACTTCTTCGTCTATAGCAGTGGTACTCGACTTGCGGACCGGGGTCAAAATGTGGACCTCTGCGCCAGATTTCTGGAGCCCTGCACTGGGTTGTTTCTGTGTTGCCATGCTCAGCGTTGCCCCCTTTACTTGATTGGTGATGTAGAGCTTAGTCTCCTGCCAGTGTCATGACTCGGCCTTTCATCCAGCATTGCAATATGTACTGTACGGGCAGGAAGTGGCATTGCAAGGCGCACAAACTTTGTTTCTCTGTCTTTTTGCCTCATCCATCCCTGTCCCCCCCAGTTCTGCTCCATCCATCCCAGCATTTTTTAATTTTGCCTCTGGAATCTATAGTCCCCCCCCCATGACAACCCCCATCTGGACCTTCACCTCTCACCAGATGCCTGTATATGGACCTTTACAAGAAGTGGTTGAGTGCCCCTGCTCTATAGGAAGGTAGAATCAGGCTGTTTCCGGATCCTTCTCTCAGTCTGGCCACTCTCTCCTCTCCTCCTGCAACAAGGGAAAAAAATGGGGACTTGCACTAGACCCTATTTAACCCTTCTAGTGCCAGCTAGCCGACTTTAGAGCCCCATAAAAAAAGTAAAAAAGATAGACTTACCTGACCCCTCGTTTGAATGTGCCAGCGATTCCCTTCAATAATCAGCTACTTGATTTTTGCCCCCAGGCCTCTGATCTTCAGGAGGGGGCCCGGAAAAGCCCCACCCCCTCACATGACAGACCGATTGTTCTCCCCTGGTCTTCTCTTCACCAGGGGGGGCTCCAATCTCCCCCTGGACTTACCACTCTTTGGGTGAGGACCCAGCAACGGGCCCTCGCCATCCTCTTCAGCCAGCGCTGGCCCCACCCACTTGTGGGAGGCGTGGGATGACATCACCCCGCTCCTCGTATACCGGCACCCGGGCTCCAACTGTCCCCCACCCGGAGCAGGGAGGGTGGCTCTGATCTCCTTGCCTCCCACCCTCCCTGCTGTGACCCACTACCGACAAGTGTCATCTGCAGCGGCGCGGGAAACGGGATCAGAGGTAAAAAAAAAAAAAAATGATGAATATTTTGTGTCTGTGTCTTTTTTACTTTTAACTATTTGTGAACTGGTAAGGGGTCCATGAGACCCCTTATACCAGTTCACAAGGCTCTGGGGCTGGCAATCACCTGCGGCTAGCAGGTGACTTGCCAAAACCCCCAGCCCCCATTACTACCTGCCTCCTCAACGGCCGGGGGGGGGGGGCAGAAGGGCCTGGGCCACTTAGTGGCTATGTGGGCTAGTAGCCCGCAGGGCCAGGGGCCACCAACGCTGGTCCCTGCGCCCTGTTCTACAAGTCCCCATAGCTGGCCCGGGTCGGTAATGCTGGGTAAGGGGGACCCTATGTCTTTTTTAAATTAACCCCTTACAACTATGCAATCATCTTGCATAGTTGTATCCTATCTGAAATCGTAAAAAAAAAAAAAAATGTGCACATATTTCACCCAAAAGTATTGAGAATACACTAAAAAAAGGCCAAACAAGACATTTCATTTTGAAGCCCAGACTGAAAAAAAAAAACTATAATTTTCCTGGAAAATCCCTTCAAAAGTCAAGCTTGAACATGTGTAGCGCAAAAACGTGAAAAGTAGTCTGGCAACTGAGTGTGACAAAAAAAAAAAAAACTCTAGGTAGGCTGCCACTTAAAGGGTTAATCTGTAGAGGTGCCGCTCCCAAAGCTGCAAAATAGCTCAAACCAGGAACAACAAAAGCCATATAGGGAGGCAACTCAATTTTATTTTTATTAATTACATATTTATAATCACTTACATACAATACACTCAACATTAAAATCCCTTAAAAAAAAAAAAAAAAAACAAAAACAAAACAATAACACACAGGACAAACCAACAAAGAGGTGTGTAGGCAATGTGGAGAGTCTCACCACACTGATATCAAATGCCTCGATATATATGTGCTAAATCATTCAAGTGTTCCAAAAGTGCAACTGAGCATGTGCAAATCCTGCCTATGATCCGGATCACTATAAAATCTATATATTTATAAAGTGCAAGTGCTACTAGTCAATCAATTAAGAATTAATATTCCCAACCATAACAACTCACACATACCAATCTACTCTATTCACCAAATAAAGAATATGAAACTATAATCACCTGTATATATTATTAGGCATCCTAAAGGGGAACATGTACAGCAGCCTGAGTGGGTTTATATTTTCCGGGTTTACCTATATTTCTTCACAGCAGCCGTAGCGTGTAGTGCTTACCTGGATTCTTGTACTGTTACTTTAGCATGTGTATGTTATTATGTTCACTTGTGTATTTGTACAGCAGCCTGGTTGCTGTATGCTATGTATATTTGTTTCCATTTATCACCATTAAACACGGTTTGCCGCAAATCCGCCTCACTTCTCTCAATTACTGGTCATTCTATAATAGGGATTTCGCTGATGAAAAATCCATGACAAGGGGTAGGTTGTCCCACACTAGAGAATAAACATAGGAATGAGGTTTGAGGCTAGTAGCCTATGTAAGATGGTATAAAGACAAGGGAAAAATTACCAATACATCATCCATGATGTGAGGGTGATACAAGGAGTTGGGGGGGGGGGTGGGGTGGGATGGTCCATCCCTGCCTGTCTAATTTAGAAGTGGTTTCAAGTTTATCTACAGACATTTAACCTTTGTAAGGAGTAAAAGTTAAAACATTTAAGTGTAGAAAGTGTCGCCTCATGTGAAGAACAGTAATAAAAATACCTTGTAGTCCCGTGCTCAAGTAGTAAACAGCCCCACATAGGTAGCAGTTTGTAAAGTAACCAGCCCCACATTCCGTGTAGTTCGGTGGAAAGGAACTGAGTGTCCAGAAGGTAAGTGACCCACACAGGAGTGAAGGGAAAGTACAGTGATCTATGGGGTTTAGGACAGGATATATCCAGTTTGGTTGCTATACGGGAGCATCTCAAACAGGTTCCTAACTTGTACATCACCCATAAACGCTCCTATAGTGGTTGTTGGAGAGAGAACATGTGATGTTGGAAAGTGAAAGAGTTAATGTCATTAAGTCCCCTACATACAGTGATCAGCCACAGGTAGTGTCAGAGTACAGACAATGCAAAGTACCTCAATGGGAGAAAAAAAAAGGCCCTGGTGTCTGCGAGATCAGGGAAGACAGCTTAGCATCCCTCACATTTGTAGAGTTGCTTCCAAATGTCAAACACAACCTTAAAATGGAGAAGAGTGTAGGGGGGTCTGGGTGTAAGTAGGTACATGCCAGTTAATAAAGTCTTGTACATACCATTAATAAGCAATTAAACTTATGTTTAGCGATGAGAGTGTATAGCGGTTGTAGCATCCTCATCCAGAAGATGGCAGCAGTGTGAACAGGTCATAGAGAATCATTAGGCCATAGACTTGAAGAGACTGTTCTAGAAAGGTCAGTAGACCTTTGATAGATAGTGTAAAAACCTAGAGGCAAGCCATTGGTTAAAAGGGTTGAGGGAACTGACCAGCACATGTTTACAAACATGTGATGGAAGGTTCTAAGGTTCTAGTAGAAAAGAGACCCTGTAACCAGTGTTCTATATTACTGTATTTGTTGAAGAGCAGACGAAAGACCATTCCCACACACAGGGAGTGTGAGGTAGAGCTCCAGCCCAAAAGCAGTGGCCACTGGTGGGAACTGTTGAGGAAGTCCTGGAAATTCTTCTCTGGGAGTAAGACCAGTTAGCTGATCTTTGGCTGTGGATGGAATATAACTGGAAGGATGTATGAACCTGTGCCATGTCTTGAGGTCAACTGTTGATGTTAAGAGGAATGCCTTCATCTACTGGATTGTGTATCATCCCTTTGAGTCCCACAGCGAGTACCAACATCCCCTGTGGTAAAGCCCCAGGACTCCACCCACACAGACACTCCGAGCACCCCTGGGCCCAGAAGAACCCACTCTCTAGTGTCTCCAAACACCAGGTGTGAGGGCAACCCTTTCATTAGAAAGCGCTAACTGTCCAGTTATTTGGGTTTATCTTGGGGCATTTGTTCATTTGCTCAGATAATACATCAAAATTAGAGACCGAGCACATTGTGATTTATCAACATTGTTAATTTATTAGCAATTTAGAATGACAAGGTGTGTGCATTTATTTTCAGGACTAATGTGAATGGTAAGATGGCACAACCTCCTCATTGTGCTACAAACTCACAGATGACCAGAGCTGGATCTGAACACAACCTATCATTCCATTTTCCAGTTTCATGAATATCTGCACAATTTTCATTCCCCTTATCATTGTTGGGCTCGCCTTCCTTCCAGTTGGTGTAGCCGATGGGCTCTCCAGATAGGGATGTAAATGTGCCCTCTGTCTCGATGTCATTTATACCCAGGAACGCATAAGTGCCAAACTGATTGCGAATGGAGAGGATGGCGTCGTTCTCAGCAAAATTCAGAGGCGTGGCCAGCTGTCCTCCGGCTTGGCTACAGGTCTCTATGGCTTCAGAATAACTTTTCTGAGCTCCATTAGAAGAATAGATCTTCTCCCCAGCTCTAGCTGCTCCTTTTAAGAATGTAAAGGCTGACAAAATAAAAAATAAAAAATGTAATTGCCATTGTGTTTTATAAATAGATGAGTTAACCAGTTTGTTAAAATCGCTCACTCCGAATTCCAGGGAAAATTTGGTTCGGCATGAAGTGAATAAAATAGGGCTCGTGCCAACCACATTTTCTTGCTTACCGTCACTTCCCTGTTGCTTGGGTGAAGTGGCCGGTGGATAGCAGTAGCCACCGATAGTGCAGATCGCTCTCTCTGGATGCATGTATTGCACAGCATGAGGGGAGCAGAGGAAGCTCGCTGTACTGCCAGTTAGCCAGCAACTAATCCTATAATCAGTCTCTAAAATCTGTTGAAGCTGCATATCCAAACGCCAAGGTGCCTCTGTGTAGGTGCAGTCCTGAATAATCTCCCCATGTGGCATGTACACAGTAATGGATACATTGGGACCCGAGGTTGCCCATTGCTCTCAATGTATCCATTGCATTGCATGTCCTGAATGCAGCTCACATAGATAGAGTTAGGATTGCACCTACATAGAGGCACCTTGGCGTTTGGGGTGCAGCTCCAACATACACCCACAAGGATGGACTAAAGGTGGGCCTCCATTCCAAACTCCAGCAGCGGCCCTAGGGAAACCTGCTAGACAGATACAGGTCAACCACCAGCAGCATTCAGCATAGGAACACTACTTAAAATTTTTTTCTGTCAACCACATTGCTGGGTGCAGCACTGTGCCCCTGTGATTTGGCAAATTGAAATACCACAGGGCCTTGCTTCTACCGATTGAAAATGGATAGTTCAAATGCCGCCTCCAGGTACAACATAGAGTCAACAGTATTGTCAGGCTGCTAAGCTGCTCAAGCCCCCGGCCCTGTTTTTTGCTACCAAAACTACCTAGTTATCTTATTGCTGACCCTGCCATGTCTGACCTCATTTGAGTACCAGCCCTGTAGCCAACCAATTCACATCCGAGTTCTGGCACTTTGACCATTAGCTATTTAAAAACACATCAGAGTACCAATGGTATGGCAAACCCATCACGGATGAGCACCACAGTGATTATAGTTGCTGGGAATGAGCCATGTCTGACCACAGTGTCAATATAGTTACCAACCTGGTCATGTGTGACTACCTCTGAGTGGCGATTCTGTTGCTGACTCACCCACATGTGACCAGTTAGCTTTTACATATTTTGGGCCATTTACTTTGCTCACATGCTCAAACCTGCTCAAGTGCCACCAACAGGCCAGGCATTATATACCTCCACAGACGCACAAGTGGGGGTACATAGTGTTCTGGCTGATAGAGCACTAATTTCATCACATGTGCATCAGTGTGGAGATCTGCAAAACCTTGCCCGTTGGTGGTGCTTGAAGAGTAGGGTTGAGTACCACTGACCAACTACATTCCTTGAGTCCCTAAAAACCCAGTAGATTTTACGATTTCAAAGAAGAGTTCCTACTGAATCCCCCTCCAGTTCTAAAAACATCCAAACTGAATAGAATCCCATTTTCCTAAATGAATATACAAAGGTCGGGTACATAACCACATTTTGTGTTCCAGCTTTCATGTGGAGTGTGGTGCATGCATCTGTTTACCCAGTTCTGCATTGACAATGCCCAATGCCGAGATTACCCAGCTAAGCATTTCCACCAGTCCTAATCAGTGTGCTAGACCTCTACAAGGGTTCTATTCTGGCTGAAACCCCACAAGCCACACAGAGAAGGATAAGTCACCATTGGAATATTTCAAATTTGAAGTGTCTCCAGGAGATACACCACTAAATGTAATTCTGTCCCCCGAGAACTCAGTTTTGTCTTGTCTAGAACTATCTGACATTACAGACTGGCTAAATAGGGCAGAACACATGAAGGAGCAGGGACGAGTGGTGGGGGCTCAAAGTGTGTATCTGATCTAAGGTCACCAGAAAGTCTCCAGCTCACCTTTTAGCTGCTGCTGTTGGAGAGAGGTCAGTTTTGCATCCAGAGCAGCAATTTGATCTTGAAGAAACGTTAGCTCTACGGAGAAAGTAGAAAAACACCAGATTACAATATGTCTGATTAAGGACTATTAAAATCTTTAATATCTCTGCCTCAATTGGAGAGAATTTCTACCCCAACATGCAATCAGGTGTGCAGCATTTCTAGAAAGAAAAATAAAGAAAGTTAATTGTGCATCTCACCTTCTGACAGGAGACGTTTACTACGTTATGTGATATTTCCCTAAAAACATGTTCCAGAAGGAAACTGCTTTTAGGAGAATAAAGATCATGGCCTCGATTCACCAAGTTGAAAAATATTCTCATGGTAGAACAAACTTCAATTCAAGAGAAAAAAAGCCTGAGAATTACATTGTTAGCGACTCACTAGATAGGAAGACAATACAAATTAATGGCACTATTTTATTCAGTATTCCCCATCTTACAGTATATTTCCTAATTCCTTCTTTCAACCTACAGAAGATATCACTCAGATCACATGAAATCCCTCCTATGCTTGGCAGTTGGAAGGGAGCAGGGTCTTTTGGACCAACTCCCCATGTGGGTGGAATTGGGGTGCAGGTACTTTTTCACTTCAGTGCGAGACAAACTTAAGTCTTCAATACACTTAGTTCCGGTCCCTTCCACATCCAGCGTTCGACAGTTGGTCTTACTCCCATAAAAAGTTGGTCAGGCCTTCAGAACCTTCCGGACCTTCCAAATAGCTACCGCTGTATTACTCTGTCACTGCTCCAGAGGATTTAGCTTCCAAACTATTGCCCCCTTCAAAAACCAGAAGGTTTAGGTGTTGCCCAACCCTTCAAGGCCCACATCAGGTTTTGTGGGTCTCCACACAGACTGCTCCTTAGCTATGACTAAGCATAAATTAGTTCACCCCTGTGTGAAGATTGGAAAACATGGCCTGTTAGTGGCCTTGAGAGGGTTGGTGACCTCTGGTTTAGAAGACTAGAAAGGGGGGGAAGTTACTCCGATTCTGTCCAATTAAACTGCCTCCGCACATGTTGACATTCTAACTCTATTGCTACCTTCTAGAAGATCCCTGTGTAATTCCAACTCTATTGCTACCTTCTAGAAGATCCCTGTGTAATTCCAAAGGCCTCACTCCTGCCATCTAATGTCTATTCATCCTAACTACACTAGCTGTGAATTCCCTGACCACCACTTTGGGCCTAATTCCACTAGAAGTATTTCCCTATTCTACCTGCAGGGGTTACTAACTGGCTAAATTAGTTAAGCGACACCAGGCTAACCCTGTCACATCTCCTGAAATGGCCATCACCCTAGATTTAGATTTGGTCAGCCTTTGTTGCCAGACCATTTTTCACTGTCCCCGTTACACAGATTTTTGCAGAAATTGTTGCAGAAAGTTTTGGCAGAGTTTGGTATTGAAAGAGTTTGAGATTGTATCTGGAGTCCCTCACTGCGCCAATCTGTCTGGGCCCACCTGTCAGGGCAGTAGCGGATGTTGGGTCCTGTTCTCATCTATCGCTGCCATTTTGTCCGGGACAATGACATTTTGTTCCCAATGCGGTCAACATTTTCCTTCATATGTGGGGGGTGCTGTTGTCTCACTGTGCTACCCTTTGCCAGGTCCTGTCAGTTTGAGTGGGGACTTGATTGAGCAGCCGGATCCCTATTGCCCAGCACCTGGGTGTCTCAGGTTGGTACCATTTTGCTTCCCATAGAACTTGTTTCCAGTGTGCCAGAATCTTCAAAGTACAGTACTTCCCCAACTCCTCCTTTGGTCTTTGGGACCCCATTAGGGTTTGAAAGGTCAGGAAAAGTCTTGACATATCAAGCTACATTAGGTTCTAGAAAGAAGTCAACTCATGTGGCCATATTACTACCACACCCACACTATCTAGATGTTTGTATTCTGATGATAATTAGTCCTAACCCAATTGCAGGGGAGATACTATTACATCTGTCAGGACCAAGGCCTGATTAGCATAAGCATGTGTATTATAATTGTATTTGTGTATAATGTATAGTCCAAGACCTGGGTGAGGGGGTCACTCAGACTGTGCCCGTTTTGTGTATTCGTTTTATTGGGGGGTTCTGTTTGTGGTACTTCCTTCTTTGAAGTCAAAAGCCTTTGTAGCAGCAGGATGTGCCGTCTCTGAACCCACCATAAAACCAAACTGAGAGATGCCCTCAGCAGGTGGCGACAGAGGGGGGGGGGTGAAGCATTTCCCTCCTACATCTAGCTAAAAAACCTAGATGCTAAGGACATTCTGGAGTCAGAAACCTGAGTCACAAACCTCTGTCACAAGCCTGTGGCAAGCTGGACAAAAGACCCTAAGCAACAGCTGGAGACTCACAAGGACTGCCATGCCATTATGCTGTAAGGACTCTGTTTTCTGAACTTGTCTTGTTGTACTCTTATGTATTGTACCTGTATGTCATTTGTATCTGTATATTACATCTAGCACTGTGATACCTTTTTATCAGATTAAATGTTTAATCAGCTCTGGTCGTTGATCTCTAAATATATGAGCTCACCTTTCTGAAGGAAGCTCTGGTGAAACGCTCAAAGGGTTAATTTGGTGACTTGCTGGGACCAGTAGTGAATACCCAGGGGGTCTGGTGGTTTAACCCTTGCACCATCACACTCTCTCTAGCATCTTGGCTGGGCTGAGAGTGTGATCATGACAATCTTCTCTAGGCAACGATCCATGAGAAGATTTCCACTGTTTAGAGGTGATCATTAACGATGAACTAAGCACCCCCCCACCCCCACCCCATCTATACAGAAATAGATTAATAGGTTCAGGTATCATAGGGTGAAGCCCTCTTTTTTCCAGAAATTAGCGGATATTAATAGTCTCCAGCCAAACTGCTGAATCTACGGCTGTGTGAGGATGTACAGATAAAGCAAAGTGTCACTGTATGATCACGCCCACTCCACTCATTACAATGGAGGGGGATAGGCCTTAAACAGCAGGTTGTCTTATAAGCATCACATATTAAACTTTACTGTATTCATAGAAAGCAGAATACGTCACACAGAAATTGAAATGTCTTCATAGAAAGCAGAATACGTCACACAGAAATTGAAATGTCAGACTTGTTGTAAGAGTAAATTACCTGAATCAGACGGTGGTGGTCCTGGTGGACCCATTGGTCCCTCTGGTCCAGGTGGTCCTGGATAGACAAAACATGCATTTACTGATAAAGCCCACTAAGAATATAGAGCAAGTAAAAATCCTCAATGTAGCAAAAAGTGTCGGGTTTTGTTCAAAAGCAAGGGGAGCCAGCATGGGCTCAGAACCGGAGGTTCCTTTAATGCTGGGTGTGTAAGTGGCCTCCGACAATACAGCCATTATATCTATATAGCCAGGGGAAATACACGGCTATAGGACAAGATCCCTCAGTCATTTTGTATTCAGTATTATTCTTCCTTCTGATCAAGGCAGAGTAGTGGAAATTGATCACATGAGTAACAGTATCAAACCTCATATGAATATAAGAGCTGCCCATAATACTTGCGTTTCCTGGATCAAGACCCAACCGTTGGCGACCAGCTGTATCATGATCAGCAGAGTACTGATGCCCACTTAGTACAGCAAACTAAATATGGAATCTGCTTATATAAACTGGAATTGACAAGAGTTTTCATGAATATAGGCCATAGAACCTATAGCCAGGCCATAGAACCTATAGCCAGGCCATAGAACCTATAGCCAGGCCATAGAACCTATAGCCAGGCCATAGAACCTATAGCCAGGCCATAGAACCTATAGCCAGGCCATAGAACCTATAGCCAGGCCATAGAACCTATAGCCAGGCCATAGAACCTATAGCCAGGCCATAGAACCTATAGCCAGGCCATAGAACCTATAGCCAGGCCATAGAACCTATAGCCAGGCCATAGAACCTATAGCCAGGCCATAGAACCTATAGCCAGGCCTTCAAGCAAAAAAGAAATTGAGTTCTAATACCCCACCATATATACTGATACTAAAAAGTGAATTTACTACCATGACAATATTTCTCAACTCCTAATGAATCAAGTATGTTGTCTTGATATAATTCAAGACATGGATTCACTAAATTGATTTAAAAAAAAAAAAAAAAAAAAAAGAAAAAAGAAATCAGTAGTAAAAAAATTCCATTCATGAGAAAGAATTTCATCAAGTCAATAGCACTTTTTTACTCCTGGGAAAGGTATTGAACTTTTTACCCCTTTTTGCATGTAGTAAAAAGTACCATTGACTGTCAGTCTCCCTCTCAATTGTGATTCAGCAACAGTGGAATTCTCAGGCCTTTTTCTCATGAATTGAATATACTTCATGGGGAATCTTTCAACTCTTAGCGAAGTGAATCAAGGCAAGGCCATAGTCCTTGATTCAGCAAGAGTTGAATAAAATTCTCATGGTAGTAAAAAAAAATAACTTTATAAGATAACAGCCTGAGAATTTTCACAGTTGAATCACCAGTCGGAAAACAGTGAAAGTCAATGGCACTTTTACTCAAAAAAAAAAAAATGGGAACGTTTTGCTCATTCTAACACTGTAGTAAAAGGTGTAATTGACTTTCATTGTCTTTATCTGGTGATTCAGTGAAATTCTCAGGCTTTCCTCATGGTAGTAAGAAATTCACTTCAATAAGAGTTGAGAAATTCTTATGAATCGAGGCCACGGACACCAACTATATTTCAATTTTATTACATAGTCATTGATATCTCTAGATCAAAAATCCCTCCATGCCCCACAGAGTTCTATATTCAACATAGTACAATGACCAACTATCAATTTTCTATATTTAATATGATCAATATTTATTACATTTATCTAATTAAAAAAGACAAACTTGACATATGCCTTGATTCCTTTCAATCCAACATAATTCCATAAATTCAGTGTTCTGCTTATGATGCAATAATTTCTTCACTTTTAAGTACACGTTTCAATAAATATTGCTTAGTCTTGTGCATCAAAAAGTGGATTTAAACATATATACATACGTATAAATGTGAACACCACATGTATATATGCTTAGATCCAATGAAGGCCGTTACCTAGTGCATTTGTGGGAGATGCGTGGCTGACGTGCGTTTCAGGACTATACTTTGTCAGAGCTTAGCAGCATTGTTCAGGCATAGTGGCTGTACCTTCCTATGGCACCATTAAATGTAAACATTTAGACAACCCACCGCACTAAAATAATGCTGTAAATACATCCTGTGAGTAAATGCACTGGCAAAACCCCTAAGAGCAATAGCAAACAAGGGAGTGACCCCGCACCCCCACAAAAAGTGCATCACTGATTGTTAATAAAAGGTCCAGATTTTTTAGTAAACACTAAGACATGACATTTAAAAGCAAATTAAATAAAAATACAAACAATGAATAAAGTGCAAATGCAAGCATTAAGTCACTGCAGAAAAACTGGATTTTTATTGCCTAGCAACACAAGACACCTTCAGGTCTGACATCTCAAACCAACCATGTCTGTCCATATCCGATGCCCCTGCCCAGCTGCTGACCTATGGCCATCTTTGACCATTTGTCTAACCAGGTTTCATGTTGCTAACCCATTGTCAGTTATAGTTAAAAAAAGTGCCAGCAAGTTTTGCCAAGGGAAGGGGCAATGTTTTTTTTAACTGATAACAGCCAATAGTAACTTATTGTTACCTTATGCTGATATAGCATCTAATTATTTTAGAAGCAGTTAGCTGTGGACATAGCAAGCTCCGGTGGGAGGCCATTTCACAGATTTATAATTCTTATGGTAAAAAGGATTGTCTCTGGAGATTGAATTTTTTCCCCAGGAAAAGAGTGGCTCTTTGTCTTTAGAGAGGATTTTACCTGAAATAGTGTTTCCCCATATTTTTTGTACGGGACATTTTTTTTTTTTTAATCATGTCCCCCCCCTCAGTCATCTCATCACAATACTAAACAGATTTAATTCCCTGTAATCTTTCCTCATAACTAAGACCTTCATTCCTCTGATGCTCTCTCCTTTACGTTAAAGCAGATCAGTGTCTCCAGTCAATACCCGTTTAGTTGAAGTCCCCCATCACCACCACTGTACCAGCCTGTGCTGCCCACTCTTATGCAGCTCACCCTCCATGTCCTCACTTATGTTAGGGGTCTATAGATTACACCAAGATTTTAACGTTGTTTCCATTGCCCCGCACTTCTACCCACAACGATTCCACATCCCCACAATCCTCAGCTAGCATCCCCTCAATATACGCTTTAAATTCTTGTTTACATAAAAGACATTTCACTCCTTTCCTTATTTGCTCTGTCTTTCTGAAAGGGTGGAAACCCTTGAAGATTAACAATCTAATCCTGTGTGGAATTCAGCCATGGCTCCGCCACACCAACAACAATATTTTCTTCTAGTACCAGAACCTCAAGCTCCTCCACTTACCTGCCAGACTTCTGGCATTTGTGAACATCACTTTAAGTTCCTATCAAGTTTGACACATTGAGCTTTAGTATTAGCTTCTGCAGTAATGCATCCGCCTAATTTTCACTGCTGGTTTACAACACATGGATCTCCATATTCATCATAGCAGTCCACCCACCATCATATGCAGTCTTCCACTTGTTGCACTCCCCCTTATCGCTAGTTTAAATATCCCTTCACCCCTTCTAGTATCCTCTTACCCAGCACAGCAGCCCCCTTCCATTCTAGTGCAAATGATCTGTAGAATACAGTTTGTACCCCAATGAAAAATCAGCCCAGTGTTCTAGGAACCCAAATCTTACTGCCCTGCACCAGGATTTGAGGCATATGTTTAACTCTAAGCTCCCGTGGTTGTTCATGTCTAGCGCATGGCACTAGCAGTATTTCAGAGAATACAACCTTGGAGGTCCTTCTCATCAACTTTGTGCCTAGTTCATACATTCTGTCATTTTGCAGAAACATTTCAGACTCATTGCAATGTTACCATGTCTGACCTATAGCCATACCTGACAACTTCTGACCTGCTGTCTGCTTTGCTATCCCAACACCATGGTGGACCCTGTCAAACCTACTGTCCTCTTGCTGATCCATTGCCATATCTGACCTGCTGTACTGTTGCTGATCCATTTCCATGTCTGACCAGGTATGACCTAATGCGTGATGAGAACCCATTGAAGTTAGGGTCTGACAAGTTCGCCTGAACCCTTAGCAAACGTAGTACGGTTCGGGTACCTGACTCAAACCCAAACTCCACTGAAGTCAATGGGGACCCAAACTTGGTGAATAGGAGTAGTAAGGGACAAAGAGCTCCACATTGGGCAAAATACCTGGGTGACTGCCCTGTGCAAAATAGAGTAGAAAAAAAAGTATTCAATATAATTATATATACATTTACCAGGTGTCAGAGGTCCAGGGGATGGATGTGGCAGTGTGAGCGAAAGAGGCAGAGGAGGATGTAGCCAACACCAACTGCTCAGGTGTTGGTACAGCCAAGTGCCATGAGATCTACACCTGGTTCATCTTAAATGGGGAGGGGGGGTGTTCATGTTGCCTGTGGCTAGGTGGATCCTCTTGTCACCCTCTGCAGTGCTGAACACATTCTGATAGGATACCTTCTGCAGGGCAGACCAGCACCTCCAAGGCATAGAGGGCAGGCTATGGCCTGTCTAGTTTACCAACCCAGAAACGAGGACCCATCGCAAGGAGACCCGATAACAGCCAATCATCCACCATGAGAGTCAAAGTATGGCTCCTGAGCTATGGGCCATATAAGATGGTGGCGGCTGTGGCAGAGAATTGCGCACATTGTGGCCATGCTCACCCTCCCTTCTGAGGTGGTGTTGGTGCTCCTGCTACATTGGCGACTTCCTCCTCCTACTCAGCCTTGTGCAACCACTGACCCATTGTTAGCTGGGAGCACCGCCAGGGCATCCAGAGTGCATTTGTACTCCCTCATCCTTCTATTACACCCCAGTGCTGGAATAGAGCTGTCATTATCCTTGTAGCGGGGACACTGCAGGGTGGTCACCGAGTAATCAGCACCGACTACTACGCGGGCAACACTGCAGTCACTGGAGCATGCAGCAGCTTAAAATCAGTTTGCGTCAGTTGCAGGTGTCTCCCTCCTCCCCACCCAAATAGTCTTCAGTGACACCCGTGAGCTGCATTTGGAGCCACCCTGCTGGAGGGAATACGCTCTCCCACTCTCACTCTTGTATTGCATGCTAGTCTAAGCATGCAAATGATCGCTAAATAACTCCAATAGCTCCTTCAACTGCATCTTGTGTGCATTGTGGTTCTTGGGGGCCCTCTCCAGCAGCTGCTGACCGTACACCGACAGATCTTGGTTGGACAAGGGAGGCCAGACAACCCTTAGACCCAAACACCTGCCACGGGGCAGAGTCCTCCTCCGAATCCTCCAACTGTTGCTGCTGTAAAACATGTCCCGAGCCCCACCATCCCATCGGCAGTGTGCGTTTTTCCTGCTGTGAAATAGGCTATGGCCGGGCCTTAAGAAAGATGGCCGCCGCACCCATGTGACATCAACGACAGCTGGCACTAGAAGTAGAAGCAGCGGCCATCTTTCGGTAGCCCCGGCCGTAGCCTATTTGACAGTGGAAAAAACGCCAATGGGATCACAGGGTTCTGGTAAGTTCACAGCCACTTACTGCTGCATTTACACTGCAGATAAAATGACCCCTTCCCCACTTTTAAACATTTAAAAAGTAGTTATTTAAAGGGACTAAATGATATTTTTACCTGGTTCTCCTTGTGGCCCTGGAAGCCCCTCTATCCCCGGCTCACCGGGCTTCCCCTGACCTCCGCACAAAAATCACTGAATAGCCTTCATTTTGCAGGTCTTGCACTATATTGCCGATTGGTGCCACTAGGGCCACAGGGGCCGCAAAGAGCCAAAGTGACCCCAGAACCAACAGATTGAACATCTTCCCAATATGGCCGCTCCACGGAGAGAAGAAGAAGAGCGTCTCTGGGGATTAAAGAAAAGCGAAGATGAGACGATCACACGGCACAATGTGACAGCACACAACAAGCGCCAAACATTTCCCCTATAGCTTCACCCCAATATAAGGAAGGATACAGGAGGAGAAGAGCTTACACTCTATTAGGGTATAAGGGAGGACACAGGAGGAGAAGAGCTTACACTCTATTAGGGTATAGGGGAGGATACAGAAGGAGAAGAGCTTACACTCTATTAGGGTATAGGGGAGGATACAGGGGGAGAAGAGCTTACACTCTATTAGGGTATAAGGGAGGATACAGGGGGAGAAGAGCTTACACTCTATTAGGGTATAAGGGAGGATACAGGGGGAGAAGAGCTTACACTCTATTAGGGTATAGGGGAGGATACAGAAGGAGAAGAGCTTACACTCTATTAGGGTATAAGGGAGGATACAGGAGGAGAAGAGCTTACACTCTATTAGGGTATAGGGGAGGATACAGAAGGAGAAGAGCTTACACTCTATTAGGGTATAAGGGAGGATACAGGAGGAGAAGAGCTTACACTCTATTAGGGTATAGGGGAGGATACAGAAGGAGAAGAGCTTACACTCTATTAGGGTATAAGGGAGGATACAGGAGGAGAAGAGCTTACACTCTATTAGGGTATAGGGGAGGATACAGAAGGAGAAGAGCTTACACTCTATTAGGGTATAGGGGAGGATACAGAAGGAGAAGAGCTTACACTCTATTAGGGTATAGGGGAGGATACAGAAGGAGAAGAGCTTACACTCTATTAGGGTACCACAACCAAGATAAGCAAATAAACAATCA
The DNA here is from genome assembly GCA_027917425.1 of Gastrophryne carolinensis. Classification (NCBI taxonomy): domain Eukaryota; kingdom Metazoa; phylum Chordata; class Amphibia; order Anura; family Microhylidae; genus Gastrophryne; species Gastrophryne carolinensis. Next base: position 655,627,299 of record CM051234.1, on the reverse strand, counting down.
CCCCTATGGGGGGGGGGTGCACCTCAAATTATAACCAAACTAAATCAAAAGCCTCCACGTGGAACTCGGAATAAAGGGGCAAAAACCAGGTAAGAAAGGACAAGGACTCCTACAAACTTCCTCAAAATAGTCCCCAAGCAAAAGTGTCGCCACTTATTATAAAAAGTCACTATTCCAGTGTAAACATAGTGCAAAATCCTATATATTAATATGCCAAAAATCTAAGTAAAGTGCTAATTATTAGACATGAGGACAAAGCAGGTTCATCCTTTCACACTTTTATCCTTTCACCTGGTTTGTCCTCATGTCTAATAATAAGCACTTTACTTAGATATAGTAGGATAGGATTGTAGGATAGGATTTTGCTCTATATGTTTACACTGGAATAGTGAGTATTAAATACTATCCCTATAGTTTAGTCATTTAAGCCCTGTCATGTGACATTGGATTATTAATTGAAGTGGTGGCTATATAGCAGTGCCCCTTAGTGGTCGTTTGTCATATTTGTTTTTTAGTCATGCAATGTGTGTCTAATTTTGGCTTCTCGCTATACAATTGTGAGTTTTTTATGTCATATTTGTTTTTTAGTCATGCAATGTGTGTCTAATTTTGGCTTCTCGCTATACAATTGTGCGTTTTTTATGCCACTTTTGCTTGGGGACCATTTTGAGGAAGTTTGTGGGATTCCTCCTTGTCCTTTATAATGTATATAATAAGCCCCCAGTGTGCGACACTATTTGATTGGCTTCCAGTGCAGCCTCATCTCTCTGTGTACACTCCACCAGGTATATAAAAGTATATATAAAGAGGTTTTATAAAGGGCCACTCCAGGACCTAAAAGACATAAATACACTAATCCACAAGACAATTAAAAACAATGATCACTCACTACCTTGGAATGTATAATCAACTACATGTTATACATGATTAAATCCTACACATGATTTTATAGGTTGTATCCAAATAACAGATTAGATGAAATTTATACAGGCAGTAAAATATATATAAAAATATCTACAAAAAACCCTCAATTAATTGCACCTAATTATGTAATAATAAATACCTATAATAGAGTGCAAAGAACTAAGTGATATCAACTGAACACTAATGCCCAAAAACTATTACTATACAATAAAGTGCTGTGTGCAAGAATATCTCTCAATAAGAAATGTGCTCTATAGCATTATAGTTATAAAGCCACAATAGAAGCTAAATACAAGATTAAGCATGACAAAAGAGTGTTACCACCATAACCATGAATATGGATCCAAGCAATGTGCCCTACATAAGAACAGATGGACAGACTCCTTACCTGAATGTCAGCAGGCCTAGGCAGGGGTGTGGCCAGGCTTTTATAGCAGACATGTGACTGATGTCAGGTGTGAGGCGGCTGCAGCTAAGCTATGGATGGATTTGCTCATTGCAGGACACGGAGGCTCCATTGTGCTTTATGTTGAGGGGCTCTATCAGTTTGGATGCTCCCTGGGTGTGAGACCCTCGGTCAGAGCCAGCATCAGCACTCAGCAAGGCGGGGCAGCCCTCCGGGGGGACAACTGACAGGGCCGGCCTTTGGGGTGTGCAATGACGCTTGACCGGCGTCAGACTGGAAGGGTACCACCACAGCTGGTGCCCACATCTCCAAGGATGGTGGGGTTCCACACAACGTGGCATCTCGATTTAGAAGTGCTGGGTTTTGTTCTGCTTTAGGTTGCTCACCTCATCTGATTTCCTACCTCTGGAGCATCCCAATCTGTGATACCCTACTGTGTGAAACCCCCTGCTAGGCAAGCAATTCCACCCCTGAGTTTTGGTCCGCTTTATAGGGGCTCCTCAATTTGGTACCCCCCTGGTTTGGCCGTCGATCTAGATTTGTTTAGACTCCAAGGTCAGGTTTAAAGGGGTTTGGTGAGCTTCAAAGTAGGGTTTTGGTCCAAATAGCATGATCCTTAGGGGGCATCCAGATTTGGGACATCTCTGTAATGTGACGCGACTCCCCATCCCAAAGGGGCCCACTGAGACCATGCCGTCCAAAGGCTCACATAAACCTGGAGCCGGCCCCACCACCTGGTTCACCTCATATACCTATAGTTCCTGCATCACCCCGCAAATAAGAGGGGTTCCATACATGGGGCAAGTGCAGCAGGGTTAAAGAGGAACCACACACTCAGTTATCGCATTTTGGGGTGTTGCTCCTCAATGCGGCAGCATGCCAAATCGGGATGCCCCGCTGTGTGTTTCCCCCAGGTCGCCCCGATCCACCCACCTTCCAGTTGCTCCCATGGCTCAGACTCAAGCTGAAAGTGGGCGCACTGATGGGCTGCTCAGCCAATCAGTGCTCTTACTTTCACTTGGCTCCCCTTGACTACACTGATGGCTAAGCCATTGGACAGCTGAGCAGCTGAGCGGCATTGACAGGAGCCAAGTGCACCATTGCCCCCATCCCTTGCTAACCTCCTAGGTGTGGCTTACCTATGCCGCCCATTCATAAAGGCCAGACGCCGGCACAGCTAGAGGTAAGCGGAGATGAGGACGTGGGGCAGAGATATGACAGGGGCTCTGGGAGAAAGTGAGTGAAACTGGCGATCGGGAGGGTTTCATGCAGCAGAGTAGAGAGGGACTCGGGTGGCCCTGGAGTCCTCTTATGTGGCCCATATCCAAGTAGACCAATCTCCGGCATTACTGGCCCTGGCATCTAATCAGGATATCCTGATCCGCACCTTTCAGCCGGTCCTTTATTGCAATCGCGGGCGGCACACCCCACATCCTCGCATTTGAGGTGCAGCCCCCCATGGCCACCAATCAGATATGCTGGACGCAGGAGTGTGCCTTAAACCACAGAGAAACCAGGGATGCGGTCACTCCCAGTCCCTATGCCGATGCTTGGTTCAAAATTGCTTTATTATACACGGCATAATGCACTGATTGCATGAGACCCGAGCATGTGCTGTGGGAAACGGGGGAAAGGTGAATTGTGTGGCTGCCCCACGACCCTCACCATCTGCCGCCATTTGTACTGCTTCCTCTAGTATCTGATCTTAAACTGGAATCCAGGTATCTAGGTATTTCGTATAGACTCCAGGGCCACTTTTGGTCAACTTTAAAGGAGCAGTATCGCAAATTTTTCTTGGTGACTTATATTTAAATGGTACTTTGAATGTAGGTAAGTGTTGGAGTAAGAATTACAAATGTAGAAAAAAATGATGTGTGTGTTGTGCAGCTGGTGACAAATAGCTCATGTTTATGTCTGCTGAGTGTTGGGGCCCGACACTCTGGCCTGTTCCACGCTGAGGAGACCCCCTCTCCTCAGCGTGGAACAGGCCAGAGTGTCGGGCCACGACACTCAGCAGACATAAACATGAGCTATTAGTCTCCAGCTGTAACAATGTAACAAAGTATCAGCTGTTCAGTGCTGGCAGCCGTCCAGCATAAGATAACAACATTGCAACATTGCCTGGCCAGAACTCTCTGAGAGAGAGAAAAGCTCTAGAAGACATTTAGCAGTTTTCCCTTCATGTTGGCTCTGCTGCAGAATCTTTGTTTACCATTTTCTCTTTTATATTCTTATTTTTCATTTTTCCATATGATCTTTCTTTCAGCTTTGTGTGTTTTGAGCAAGGCCCAACCCAGGATTTTCACTATCTGGAGTTTTGTTTTGTGCCCTCTAGGGGCATCCCGACTTGGGATGCCCTGATATGTGAAATCCCCAAGTTCGCCTGTGAAAACGTACCTTTCCCTGTCCCACAGCGCATGCGCGGGCTCTCATCCAATCAGCTCTGTTTGCACGCAGATGGGGAGCCTGAGCAGTAACCTTCCTGGCCGCCCGGCCTGTCTAAATGACTGCGTGAGCGCGCCAGAAAAATGGGGGGATCTGTGGTTATCCAGGGGTCGTTTCACACAGTGGGACATCCCGATTTAAGATGCCCAAGGGGCAAGGTCGATGGCCGGGTCTTATAGACTTCAGGGTCAGCCACTCAGGGTTTTGTTCCACTTTAATATCTTTAGATTTTCCTGCACAGTTATTCAAAGAAGAATTTCAGTCATTTTCAGTCAGTTTAGTTTATTTTGTATAGATTTTACACATTTGAGTCACCTGGTCTCACCTCACACACACACAGCCGTTACCACTGATTACAGTGTCAGCCTCTGAGGTAAAGTGTTGCTAGGAGACCAGTGGGCTAAATGAAGCAGCTCACTAAATACAACCCAGCATATCCCCCTATTCAGCAAATGGACTGAGCCATTGTCATTATACAATTTAAAAGAAAGGCAGATATTTTTTCCTTTTTCTATCGCCACATTATTTATACACATGTTAGAAGCTATTGTGTGGCTATTTAATTATTTATCTTTTTTAATGCAAATTTCGGGATACTGCTCCTTTGACACAAATCCCATCCCCTTGGATATGCAGAAAAAATCCTACCCACTGACCAGTTCTAGTCTCAGTCTGAGTTAGGAAAGTTGGGGAAAGGTGAGTTGTGTGGGTGATCTGACACAGCTAGGCACAACCGGGATGCCACAGGCTTATCACCAAGGTTAGAATTATAGTAACAGGAGCATATTACCATTGGTTGATCCGGTCAGCGGTGGCACTGCACACATCCTGAAAGTGATGAAGCCAGCGATCCAATTATAGATTCAAAGCATATCATGTATAATCCATCAAATAAAGGTTATTTATATACTTCATAGTCCATAATGTAATCCAACATTTCGGGGGAATCTGGGATAGACCAGCCAGCAAGCAAGCAAGGTACACAATCAGTGGAGGTTAAATGCCTTAACAGCTGTACAAGTCCCACCTGACATCATCAGTGACATGTGTGGGTCATGACCTTCTAGTTAATAAAACAAGTGAACAGCTTTAAACAAAACATCAAATGTGTCACTGCCGCAATCTCGGCGACGGGGTTGCACTCCACCCCCCTGTCTGTGTTGGGGAAGATGTGATCCCCGCAAAAACCTGCCCGGCAACCGATGACGTCAGAGAGATGCTCCTCTAATTGGTGGGCGGCTCCCAACAGCGCTGTGCGGGCTGCACTCAAAAGCATTACACAATATATGCTTTGGATCTACAATTGGAACTTGGGCTTTATCACCATGGTTAGTGAAAATCCTGGGGAGATGGCTCCTCCATGACCCCCCTCAATTACCAGGCTCCCCCATGACCTCCCCTCAATTACCAGGCTGCCTCACGACCCCCCTCAATGTCCAGGCTGCCCCGTGACCCCTATCAATTACCAGACTGCCCCACGGCCCTTCCCCAAACTCCAGGCTGTCCCATAACCTCCCCATCAATTACCAGGCTTCCCCATGACCTCCGCTCAATTACCAGGCTGCCCCATGACCCCCCTCAATTACCAGACTGCCCTTTGACCCCTCCACCAATTATGAGGCTGCCACATGACCTGCCCCTCAATTACCAGGCTTCCAAATGACCTCCCCTCAATTACCAGGTTGCCCCACAACCTCTCCCCCCAATTATCAGACTAACCCATGACTCCACCCTCAATTACAAGGCTGCCCCATGACCTCCACTAAATTACAAGGCTGCCCCATGATCTTCCTGTCACGCTCTGGTAACTCCAGCCCTCTAGGTAAGCCCTCAACCCCCAATCTCCGCAGCCAGCTTCACCTGTAGGAGCCCCCGCTTGCCGGGACGCAGAATACGCCTGCCCGGGATCGGTTGCCCCCAGGACTTCAATGGCTCAAAGGATGAGAGCTTACTGGTTTAGAGGTCTGAAGAACCAATGGCTAAGAGCGAGTGTAGCGGAAGTCCAGAGACAGGCCAGAGGTTGACACGGGGAAATCAGAGATCGCAGCGGTACAGAGGGAAGGGGCAGCTCGAGGTCAAGGTACAAAGCAGAGATCGGCAGCGGAGGTCAGATCGAGAATGGTCGGTTCAGGCAGGGGTCGGCAACGGAGATCAGATCGAGAATAGTCGGTTCAGGCAGGGGTCGGCAACGGAGATCAATCAAGGTAAATAACAAGTCAAAGCAAGGTACAAGGCGCTATCACAGGCAATTCACAACTGAGAGGGAATTGCTTTTATAGGGACAGACAGGGGAGGGGGAGTGTAGGTGATTGGTGCACTTTGGGATAACACCCAGGATTGGTCAGCAGGGCTGAGAGGGCGCATCCCTAATTACTCCTAGGGCTCATTGGCCCTTAAAATCTGATCATTTCCTGATCCTCCGGCGGGCGCGCACAGTACAGCGCCGCCGGAGGGTATAACAACCACGTGCTCGCGCCCGCGCGCGAGCACATCCAGAGGATGAGGAAGCGGGGGCGTGGCCGAGCTGAGCGCCGCTCGAGCCGATGCTGCTGGATCCGCCGCCGCCCGGCGCGGCCGCCGCACACTGACAGCCGCGGCCGGACGCCTGGAGACGGCGCTGGAACGGGGGCCAGGTAGGTGATTCCTGACACTACCCCCCCCCTTCACGAGGGGCCTCCGGACCCTCACCCGGTTTCCTTGGATTGTCCCGATGGAATCTCCTTACAAGAGCCTTGGCATGAACATCCCTCGCTGCCACCCAGCATCTTTCCAGCCGCTGGCAGCCGTCCAGCATAAGATAACAACATTGCAACATTGCCTGGCCAGAACTCATATATCTAAAACAGAGAGAAAAGCTCTAGAAGTCATTTAGCTGATTTTGACAATTACAAGGCTGCCCCATGACCTCCACTCAATTACAAGGCTGCCCCATGATCTTCCTGTCACGCTCTGGTAACTCCAGCCCTCTAGGTAAGCCCTCAACCCCCAATCTCCGCAGCCAGCTTCACCTGTAGGAGCCCCCGCTTGCCGGGACGCAGAATACGCCTGCCCGGGATCGGTTGCCCCCAGGACTTCAATGGCTCAAAGGATGAGAGCTTACTGGTTTAGAGGTCTGAAGAACCAATGGCTAAGAGCGAGTGTAGCGGAAGTCCAGAGACAGGCCAGAGGTTGACACGGGGAAATCAGAGATCGCAGCGGTACAGAGGGAAGGGGCAGCTCGAGGTCAAGGTACAAAGCAGAGATCGGCAGCGGAGGTCAGATCGAGAATGGTCGGTTCAGGCAGGGGTCGGCAATGGAGATCAGATCGAGAATAGTCGGTTCAGGCAGGGGTCGGCAACGGAGATCAATCAAGGTAAATAACAAGTCAAAGCAAGGTACAAGGCGCTATCACAGGCAATTCACAACTGAGAGGGAATTGCTTTTATAGGGACAGACAGGGGAGGGGGAGTGTAGGTGATTGGTGCACTTTGGGATAACACCCAGGATTGGTCAGCAGGGCTGAGAGGGCGCATCCCTAATTACTCCTAGGGCTCATTGGCCCTTAAAATCTGATCATTTCCTGATCCTCCGGCGGGCGCGCACAGTACAGCGCCGCCGGAGGGTATAACAACCACGTGCTCGCGCCCGCGCGCGAGCACATCCAGAGGATGAGGAAGCGGGGGCGTGGCCGAGCTGAGCGCCGCTCGAGCCGATGCTGCTGGATCCGCTGCCGCCCGGCGCGGCCGCCGCACACTGACAGCCGCGGCCGGACGCCTGGAGACGGCGCTGGAAAGGGGGCCAGGTAGGTGATTCCTGACACTACCCCCCCCCCCTTCACGAGGGGCCTCCGGACCCTCACCCGGTTTCCCTGGATTGTCCCGATGGAATCTCCTTACAAGAGCCTTGGCATGAACATCCCTCGCTGCCACCCAGCATCTTTCCTCTGGACCATAGCCAACCCAGTCCACCAAATACTGTAAAGAATTACGCACCTTACGTGAATCCAAGATCTTATTCACTTCATACTCGGGCTCATTATCAACAAGAATTGGCGAAGGACCAGCAAGAGGAGTATTCCTCGCCGGTTTTAACAGTGAAACATGAAAAGAATTAGGTATTTTCATAGTCGGCGGGAGTTGAATTTTAAAAAACACATTATTCAATTTCTTGATAATCGGGAAAGGACCAATAAAGTCCAGTGGTCTTAAGAATTTCCTGAACATGTGTCCAGATATTCTTCCGTTCTTGAAGCCACTCCTCCAACGCCGGCAAGTTGGAAGGTGACCCTGAAAGGGAAGAAGCTCTAGGATTTTTCCCTAAATTACAATAAAAAGGTGATATCTTGGTACTCTCACTAGGCGCGTTATTGTAAGCAAATTCGGCGAAATCAATAAATTCCGCCCATTGTTCCTTGGGCATCAGAGACATAACACCTTAAGTATTGTTCCAAAGTTTGATTAGTTCTTTCCGTCTGCCCATTGGACTGGGGATGGTAAGCGGACGAAAGAGAGATCTGTATACCCAACCGCGAACAGAAATGTTTCCAAAAACGGGAAGTAAATTGGACACCCCGATCAGAGACTATATTGGACGGAATACCATGAATACGAAAAATATGTGAAGTAAATAGCCGAGAAAGCTCTGGTGCAGAAGGAAGCTTGGCCAAAGGAACGAAGTGTGCCATCTTACTGAATCGATCTACGACCACCCAAATAACAGTATTCCCGTGTGATAAAGGCAAATCTACAATAAAATCCATAGAAATATGAGTCCATGGTTCAGCAGGGATTTCAAGAGGAACCAAACCGCCACTGGGAGCCTTGTGAACCCCTTTACTTCGAGCACAAACAGCACAAGCGTCGATAAAGGTAGTAATATCGCGTCTCATGGTTGGCCACCATACATGGAGACGGGCAAGCATAAACGTCTTACGGTTACCCACATGACCAGCAGTTTTAGCATCGTGAAATTCGCGAATTACATCTGAACGCAAATGTGGCGGTACAAACTGGCACCCTAAAGGAACATCACTAGGAGATTCATCTTGAAACAGCGCCAAGGTGTTAGAGAGATCAGGAAGTAACGCCCCGACCACACAACCCATAGGTAGGATCGGATCACCAGTATCACCCCGATCCTTACATTCACCGAACATGCGAGATAGAGCATCAGCTTTAGTATTTTTTACACCCGGCTTGAAAGTAATAATAAAATTAAAGCGCGAGAAGAATAATGCCTAACGTGCCTGACGAGAGTTCAGCCTCTTGGCAGAACCAATGTATTCAAGATTTTTGTGATCGGTATACACAGTTATAGGATGTAATGAACCCTCCAACCAGTGTCGCCATTCATCAAAAGCCAGTTTAATAGCTAATAGTTCCCTATTACCGACATCATAATTTTGTTCCGCGGTACTGAATTTACGTGAAAAATAAGCGCATGGATGAAGACGCTCAGGGTTACCAGAATATTGCGACAAAACTGCACCCACTCCCAGCTCAGAAGCGTCCACTTCAATAATGAAGGCTTTAAGAATATCTGGATGAATTAACACAGGTGCCGAAGTAAAGGCCCGTTTCAAGGTCAGGAAGGCCTCACAGACAGAGGGAGACCAGTTAGCAGTAAAAGCCCCCTTGCGGGTAAGGTTGGTAAGAGGTGCTACAATATGAGAAAAGCCTTTGATGAAACGCCGATAAAAATTAGCAAAACCTAGAAAACGCTGCAATTCTTTTAGGGTCTTGGGTTGAACCCAATCCTGAACCGCCGAAACTTTCCCCGCGTCCATCTCTAAACCCTGGTTGGTAATAATATATCCTAAGAAGGGAACTGTGGTGACTTCAAACACACATTTAGAAAGTTTAGCAAATAAGTTGTTCTCTCTTAAATTTTGCAGTACCAACTTAACATGGCGTCTGTGCTCCAATAAAGAATTAGAAAAAATGAGAATATCATCCAAGCAGATGACCACAAATCTACCGAGATACTCTCTGAATATATATATATATATATATATATATATATATATATATATATATATATATATTCTCAGCTTGAAATATAGTTCACAGGAATTCTTGAAGTTGGAAAATTTCGCTCGCTCTTCAAAACATTTTTCAGGCAGAGGAATCTTCGGTTCGGAGAAATGAGGTGGTACAGAGGAAGTCGGCACTTGACGAGACTCCAGGTAGTAGGGCCAGGTAGGTGATTCCTGACACTTCCCTCAATTACCAGGCTGCCCCAAGACATCCCCTCAATTACCAGGCTGCCCCAAGACATCCCCTCAATTACCAGGCTACCCCACAACCTCCTACTCAATTACCAGGCTGCCCCATGCCCCTCCTCAATTACCAGGCTGACCCATGACATTCCTCAACTACCAAGCTGCCCATGACCTCTCTTCAAATACCAAGCTGCCCCACGACCTCCCCTAAATTACTAGGCTGCTCCACAATCTCCCCTTAATTACCTGCCCCATGACCCCCCTTTAATTAACAGGCTACCCCCCCTCTGATCTCCTGACTGGAGGTTGAGAGCTTATCCAGATGTCGGTGCTTTCCTTTTCAGCATCTGAAGTTTGTGACTGAGTTTTTTGTTCTTTTTTTGCTTAGGTTGAATTACTGGTAAAACTTCATGACATTTGAGTGATACAGAGTTTTCATCAATGGCTACATATCTGCTGATTGTTACTGTGTTGGTCTCTGGGTGCAGGATCCTGTATCCCTTTTGGGTTTCACTATAGCCAACCTGGACCCCTTCTTTTGCATGAGATTCTAACTTGGAACATTTTTCTTTGAAGTAAGGCACAAATGTTTTGCTTCCAAATCTCCTGATGTGCTTCAGGTCAAGCTTCGTGCAGTTTCATAGCTCATATGGAGTTTAGTCTGTTTTGAAGTTAGGACAACCCATTGTTGTAGGCATCAAACAGTGCACGTTTATTACCTTTATATAGTGAGCGGTTCTTTCTCTCTACAACACCATTTTGTTCTAGGGTGTATGGAACGCTAGTCTGGAACATGGATTCCTTTCTTTTTCAAAATGGTTTGCCCCATGTCGCTTGTATATTCAGTTCCAATACCTGCACAAAGGGCTTTTGGCATTTTTCCAAATTTGTTAAATACTACAGCAAGATATTGTTCAAGTTTATGTGGCACTTTATCTTTGCTGTGCAGCTGGTAGACAATTGTGTATTTGGAAAAAATCATCAATGAATGTAAGAAAATATCTCTCCTTGCCAGGGTTTAAACACTCATTGGACAACATACTGTACATCTGTGTGTATCATATCCAGTAGCTGTGCAGTTCTACTGCTGCTATTTTTAGAGAGGATTTTCTGGACATTTTCTCTTTAAGACAACTGGTGCATTTCTTCACTTGACTACACTGGTCAATTGCAACTCCATCTGCAAGCTTTCATTGAGATAGCCTCCTCACTGCTTCTGGGTGCCTATGCCCAAGATGTCTGTGCCATACATGGATACAGTTTTCATGTACACACTTTTGCAGTTTAGTTGATAAAGTTCACCTTAAATTGTGACTTCTGCTAGAGCGTGTCCCTCCTTTGAAACAATGCAGCTGTCATCCTGAAAGTAACTGCATTCCCCTTTTTAGTGAGCTTTTTCACTGACAAAAGATTGCTTTCAAGACTGGGAACATATAACACATCCTTTATTGGGATCTTTCTGGTTACAGGACAACAGGACAGCCAGTGAAGCCAGTGGTGAGAAGAGACATGTGTGTGATGCCTTTTATTCAACTCTAGTGGTGTTATTCATCTAAAATCCTCTAGACGTTTATATGTGAAAATGAGATGTATTCAGAGGACTTGATAGCAGACATTTGCATTGCTGGTGATTTTTGTAAAATGCGGGTACAACTGCAGATTGTGGAACATGTAACCGTTCAGTCATCAACTGTCATCTCTATCTTCATTTTTGGTTTTGAGATAATGTGATCGGCTAAACATGTTCTCAGCATATCTGTGACTCCGGCGTGTGATGTCTTCAGAGATCTGTGTGTGACTGAGCGGAGGAGACGCACCAAGCAAGTAAGTGGCATTTACCCCATATATATATATATATATATATATATATATATATATATATATATATATATATATATATATATATATATATACTCTTGTGTAATATTGTACATACATCAATGCTCTCTTCACACCAAATAACTACGAGACGATTGTTCTTTCAAGCCAAAGTGCCCCACAATTGCCTTTGAGATGCTGCCTATGTTGTGCTATGGAACATTCATAAAAACAATTGCTAAGTGATCACAATTGCTTCCAGGTAGATAATTTATTTATTCTGACAGGTAAGTACAGGGAACAAACAAGGAATACTTTTTGGCAAGGAGATACACCAGGAGAGATATTAACAGTTACATACAACAGCATAGTAATAACAGGAATTACATTTAAGGTTTAGTGCAGGTTAAATTACAGAATAACAGAATTAGCAACAATGCGTTTCTGGATAGAGACTAAGAACCTCTCACACTAGATTTGTTTAGAGCCATAACGTCCAAAGGAGGTTTTAGTCAAAAGAGCCATGAAACTGCAAGCAGAGCGTAAGAGCCTGAAGAAGCAATGCCCTGTGATGGGAGGTAGCTCGCACCCCCCTGATAAGTCTTGTCTGGCCTCTCTGACCCAACCTTTGTATTGTTCACCCTTTAACAACCGGTTGGAGAAACATGCACAGCGGGACAATTCAAAACATGACTCTGTCTTTATTGAAGGAAGGATGTACCTTTTAAATATCAAAGAGAGCTTTAGCTTGCCCCTCCCTATGTGAGAAACACAATTTTCACATAACACAGAATAATGTTTTCTCGCTGTTGGCATTAGGGATTTAGGGAGTTACTTATCTTACAGAATACTTATAAAATACAACTGCGCTATGCTCACCTTGCAGTTTTTCCAGAAAAACAACCCTTTACATTTGAAATACCCCCAACAATATATATATTATCTGGAAGTACACGCCTCAAGCTTTCTAGGCGTACCCAGCTTGTTTATGTGGGCTTAGTTTTCTGGAAGTAATCCCTCAATGTATTCTTTGGTTGCACAAAGTTTCCCTAAAAAAGAATAAAAAGGAAGAATCAAGCCACAAGGAAAATAAAGACAGATATATAAAGAGATAATGGAGAGAAGGAGGGATATAGACTGATGGTGATAAAGGGAGGGATGAAGAGAGATGAATCAGAGGGGAGACAGAGAGATAAAGAAGCAAAAGAGAGATAAAAAGAAATGAAGTAAACAAAGAGGGATATAGGGAGGTGAAGGAAAAGAAAGAAGGATATAGGAAGATGAAGGAATTGAAAGAGGGATATAGGCAGATGAAGGAATTGAAAGAGGGATATAGGAAGATGAAGAGAAGAAATGGGGATGATGACAGATGAAAAGAAAAAAGGGATAATTAGAGATGAAAATAGAAAGAGAGATACAATGAGATGAAGCTTAGAAAGAGGCTTTAAGGGAGGTGAAGTTCAGAAGGACAGATAAAGCGGAGAAAGAAAGCTATGAGCAGATGAAATAACGAAAGTGGGGTGTAGACAGATGAAGAAGAACAGATGACAGATGATGAAGAAGAACGGGAAGTATGACCAGATGAGTAAAAAAGGTGAAGGGAGATGGAGGAGGGGGGGATAAAAGAGAAATAGGGCAAGAAAAAGGTATAATGGGAGATGAAGAAAAGAAAATGAGATGGAGGAAGATGACAAAAAGAAAGGTGACTGTAGACGGTTGGAGGTATGAAAATGAGATATACTATAAACAAATAAATAGAAAAGAGAGATACAGAGAAAGGGGGATCAAAATATGGAGGAGAGAAAGGGGGATACAGAGAAATGAAGGAGAGAAAGGGGAATACAGGAAGAAGATGGAGAGAAAAGTATATAATGAGAGGTGAATGTGAGACAGAGGAATGAAGAGAGATGAAGAGGAGAAAGGATGATAAAATAAAGAAGAAATGGACAGATATAAAGAGATGTAGGAGATAAAGAGAGATAAAGGGAAGACAGAGGAATACATACAGTAGGAGATAGATTAAGGACAGTGGGGATAAGTTGAAGAAGGAAGAATAGCCACTGCAGAGCTTTTTTCAGCAGATTGACTAAGGAGGATTAAGAAGGGACAGCGGCAGGTTGCGCCTCGTAGCGACAGGCAGCGTCTGGTTAATGCCGGGCGCTGTACGCAAAACCACATTTATCAAAGTGATTCCGGTGAGCGCCTCTAACAGCGCCATGTAGCGACCAATTTATCCAAGTTTCAAAATGTCAGCTTTCCAAAGGGTCGGGGTAAAATGATGCGGGGGATGGGCCTAGAAGGAGTCTGCATCACATGAGAGTCAAGGCTCTATAGCGGATTCTCACACCTTACAAAATCATTAATTTGATGCTGACATCAAAGTGGACCAAAACCCAGAATTTTTACTATCCTGGGCCTTGGTCCTTGCCCCCGGGGAAACCTCCCCAGGTCGTCCGAACATACTCACCTCTTCCCAGTCCTACAAAAATGTGCGGCCACTCGTCCAGTTACCGCGTTCTGATCGGCTCGAGCCCCTTCGTCCAGGAGCTGGACAAATGCCTAGCGTGAGCACCCACCAGCTAGAGGGATAATTGGGATGCAGCCGCAGCTCATGCATGCACTGTTGGAACGGGAAAGCAATTGAGTTTATGGGTGATCAGGGGGGTTTCACACAGCGGTGCCCTGGGGGGAGGGAATCAATCGGCCCGTGAATCATATAGATTCCTGGGCCGATCTCTGTGGGTTTTGGTCCACTTTAATTAATGGCAATAAAGCATCTGTATGTCTAACCAAGTAATTAGATTTTGGAGGCCCCCAGCATCAGGGACGAACTGACCATAGGGAGACCCCGGCAAATGACCGGTGGGCCGCACTACATTGGGGCAGTCTGGGCTGCTACCTTTACTAACACTCCCATCCAATTCCAGCCCCCCATTCATCCTCTTCCCCACTCTACCCCCTCACCCAAGCAACCCCAGCCCATGTCCTCCCCCTAATGATATAGCCTTAGTCTTGGAGCTAAGCAACACCAACCCATGTACTCCCCTTAATGATATTGTCACGCTCTGGTAACTCCAGCCCTCTAGGTAAGCCCTCAACCCCCAATCTCCGCAGCCAGCTTCACCTGTAGGAGCCCCTGCTTGGCGGGATGCAAAATACGCCTGCCCGGGATCGGTTGCCCCCAGGACTTCAATGGCTCAAAGGATGAGAGCTTACTGGTTAAGAGGTCTGAAGAACCAATGGCTAAGAGCGAGTGTAGCGGAAGTCCAGAACCAGGCCAGAGGTTGACACGGGGAAGTCAGAGATCGCAGCGGTACAGAGGGAAGAGGCAGCTCGAGGTCAAGGTACAAAGCAGAGGTCGGCAACGGAGATCAGATCGAGAATAGTCGGTTCAGGCAGGGGTCGGCAATGGAGATCAGATCGAGAATAGTCGGTTCAGGCAGGGGTCGGCAACGGAGATCAGATCGAGAATAGTCGGTTCAGACAGGGGTCGGCAACGGAGATCAAACAAGGTATATCACAAGACTATGCAGGGTACAAGGCGCTATCACAGGCCACAGGCAACTGAGGAGGACAGAGCTATATAGGGAACCAGATAACAATGGAATCAAGGCACTGATTGGCCCAGTCCCAGAGGAAGCCTCCCCCCAACCTTACCTGGCCTTTTAATTCATTTCCTCCGGCGGCCGCGCTGAGAGCAGCGCCGGCGGAGGGTGTAAATAGAACGTGCTCGCGCGCGCGCGCGACCACGTGTACGGAGGCCGGGGCCGCCAGCTGGCAGGGAAGGAGGCACGTGCGCCAGCAGAAGCAGAGGCCACCACTCACCGCGGCCGCCGGGTGGGTGGCTGCGCAGCGGGAGCAGGCGGCTGAAGAATGGAGACGTCGCTGGACCGGGAGACGGGTAAGTGGATCCTGACATTACCCCCCCTCTCACGAGGGGCCTCCGGACCCTCACCAGGCTTCCCCGGATTGTCGTGGTGAAACTTCTTTACAAGAACTCTGGCGTGGACATCTCTAGCAGAAACCCAGCATCTCTCTTCTGCAAAGAATTACACACTTTACGTGAATCCAAGATCTTATTCACTTCATATTCTGGCTCATTATCAACTAGTATTGGCGAAGGACCAGCAAGAGGAGAATTCTTAGCCGGTTTTAACAGAGAAACATGGAAGGAATTCGGTATTTTCATGGTCGGCGGGAGTTGAATTTTAAAAGACACATTATTCAACTTCTTGATAATCGGAAAAGGACCAATAAATTTCGGACCCAATTTACTAGAGGGTTGACAGAGCACAATATTTTTAGTGGAGACCCAAACTAGATCGCCTACTTGAAGAACAGGTTCCTGTGATCTGCGGCGATCAGCAAATTTCTTATACTTCAAGCCAGTGGTCTTAAGAATCTCCTGAACGCGTGTCCAGATATTCTTTCATTCCTGAAGCCACTCCTCCAATGCCGGCAAATTGGAAGGTGACCCCGAAAGGGAAGAAGCTCTAGGATTTTTCCCTAAGTTACAATAAAAAGGAGATACCCTAGTACTCTCGCTAGGCGCGTTATTGTAAGCAAATTCGGCGAAATCAATAAATTCCGCCCATTGTTCTTGGGCATCAGAGACATAACACCTTAAGTATTGTTCCAAAGTTTGATTAGTTCTTTCCGTCTGCCCATTAGTCTGGGGATGGTAAGCAGAGGAAAGGGAGATCTGTATTCCGAGTCGTGAACAGAAATGTCTCCAAAAACGGGAAGTAAATTGGACACCCCGATCAGAGACTATATTGGACGGAATACCATGAAGACGAAAAATATGCGAAGTAAATAGCCACGAAAGCTCAGGAGCTGACGGAAGCTTGGTCAATGGAATGAAATGTGCCATCTTACTGAAACTATCAACGACCACCCAAATTACAGTATTACCATGTGAGGGAGGCAAATCAACAATAAAATCCATAGAAATATGAGTCCATGGTTCGGCAGGAATTTCAAGGGGAACCAAACCGCCACTAGGAGCCTTGTGAACCCCTTTACATCGGGCACAAATAACACAAGCGTCGAGAAAGGCAGTAATATCGCGTCTCATGGTAGGCCACCATACATGTCGACGGGCAAGCATTAACGTCTTATGATTACCCAAATGACCTGCAGTTTTAGCATCGTGAAATTCGCGAATTACATCAGAACGCAAGTGCGGCGGCACAAACTGCCAACCTAAGGGTACATTACTAGGAGATTCATCTTGAAACGGCGCCAAAGTATTAGAGAGATCAGAAAGTAATGCCCCGACCACACAACCCGTGGGTAGGATCGGTTCACCAGAATCACCCCGATCCTTACATTCCCCGAACATGCGAGATAGAGCATCAGCTTTAGTATTCTTTACACCCGGCTTGAAAGTAATAATAAAATTAAAGCGCGAGAAGAATAATGCCCAACGTGCCTGACGAGAGTTCAGCCTCTTGGCAGAACCAATGTATTCAAGATTTTTGTGATCGGTATACACAGTTATAGGATGTAAAGAATCCTCCAACCAGTGTCGCCATTCATCAAATGCCAGTTTAATAGCTAATAGTTCCCTATTACCAACATCATAATTTTGTTCCGCTGTACTGAATTTACATGAAAAATAAGCGCATGGATGAAGACACTCAGGGTTACCAGAATATTGTGACAAAACTGCACCCACTCCCAGCTCAGAAGCATCCACTTCAATAATGAAGGTGTTAGGCACTTACCTCGTCGCCGTCCCTGGTCCCGCGGCGCGCTGTCGGGCGGTCCCCGGCTGGTTGCTGCCCGGCGCTCCCCGGGTGTCCTGGCTCCTCAGCGCGGTTGTGGCGGTCAGGGGTCAGCGGCGCGGGATAGTGTCGGCGGCCGCGCCGCAGCCCGCTCTGCGCGGCTGCGCGGTCCCGTCGGGCTCCCTCGCTGTTCGGCGCTTCCGCCTCCCGGCGGGGGCGCGCTCGATCTTCAACGTGCTCGCGCGCGCGCGCGAGCACGTCACCTTTATGCCTCCCGGCGGCGCTTTCCCCAGCGCGCCCGCCGGGGGCGAGTTTGAATCATCCAACCCTGGCCCTGCTCATAGAGTGAGCCCAGGGACTGGTTGGGCGTTGACTCACGTTGGAGCAATCCTGCCCTCTGCGGCCAATTCCGACTAGGTCTGGCTGACACTATCAAGGACACCTTGGTGAATTACCCGGAACCCCAAACTCTGGACGAATTGATGCATTTGGCCATCCGCATTGATCGTCGACTCCGGGAGAGGCGCCTAGAGAAAGGATCACATCCTGAATCGGCTTCAAAGTCTGAGGCTCTAGTCGCTCAACCTTCAGAAGAGCCCATGCAGCTAGGTGCCACCAGGCTCACCGAAGGCGAGAGACGACGACGCCTATCTGAACCGGCCACATGGTTAGACTTTGCCCAAAGAAACCGTCGGGAAACTTCAGAGCCTAGGGGGTTTCGAGGGGGCCCTCCTAGGCTGTAAGGTATCTCCTCAAGTATCGTCTCCAGTTTTCATCCCAGTCCAGTTTATGAGTGGTGTTAAATGTATTAATCTAAAGGCTCTTCTAGATTCTGGAGCAGCTGGGAATTTCCTAGACTCTGAACTAGCGCAGACTTTAGGAATTATGGTACAGACCTTGCCGACTCCTATCCGGGTTTCAGCCATTGATGGCACTCCAGTGGCCGGGGGGTTAGTTCGGTTCCAATCCCCTCCTATGCAAATCAAAGTGGGAGCCAGTCATTCTGAGGTTATCAGGTTTTTGATATTGAGTATGCCTGGTACTCCTTTGATTTTGGGTTTGCCATGGCTGCAGGAGCATAATCCCCAAATTGATTGGGTTTCGGGGCAAATCACCAAGTGGGGACACCAGTGTTTTCGGAACTGCCTAGAATTTCCTCTCAGGGTCGCGCGCCTAGCCCCTATTGGGGTTCCAACTCCATATTTGGAGTTTGCTGATGTCTTTTCAGAAAAGGCGGCAGACAAACTTCCTCCCCATAGACCTTGGGACTGCCCAATAGAACTGCTCCCTGGTACGATGCCTCCCAGAGGGAGAATATTTAATTTGACCCGAACTGAAACCCTTGCCATGCGGGAATATATCGCCGAGAACTTAGAAAAAGGGTTCATTCGGCCTTCATCTTCTCCAGCAGGGGCAGGGTTTTTTTTTGTGGAGAAAAAGGATGGGGGACTTCGCCCCTGTATCGATTACCGGGGCTTAAATAACATCACGGTAAAAAATAAGTATCCCCTACCGCTTATTGAGGGACTCTTTACTCAGGTGGTTGGGGCGCAGGTCTTCTCTAAACTGGATCTCCGGGGGGCCTATAACCTCATAAGAATCAGGCAGGGGGACGAGTGGAAGACGGCCTTCAATACCCTTGAAGGGCATTATGAGTATTTGGTAATGCCTTTCGGCCTGTGTAATGCCCCTGCGGTCTTTCAAAGTTTTGTCAACGAAATTTTCAGGGATTATCTTGGCCGGTTTATGGTTGTTTACCTAGACGACATTTTAATTTTTTCTTCATCCATTGACGAACATCGTAAACATGTGTGCCTAGTTTTGCAGAAACTTAGGGAGAATTGTTTATATGCCAAGTTAAAGAAATGTCAATTTAAAGTATCTGAGGTTCCGTTTCTCGGTTACATTATCTCCAAATCTGGTCTGTCTATGGACCAATCTAAGGTGAAGGCTGTTTTAGAATGGGAGCAGCCCAGAGATCTGAAGGGCCTGCAAAGGTTTTTGGGTTTTGCCAATTTTTATAGAAGGTTCATTAAGAATTTCTCTGCCCTGGTTACACCACTAACTAACCTAACTAAGAAAAGCGGGTACCCCCCGGTTTGGCCGGCTCAAGCTGTCCAGGCCTTCGGGAATCTTAAGAGGGTATTTAGTGCTGCTCCCGTCCTAGTCCATCCTGATGAGCAGCGACCTTTCCTTGTGGAGGTGGATGCTTCTGAAATAGCGGTCGGAGCAGTCTTGTCTCAGTACTACGGCTCACCTGCACGCCTCCATCCATGTGCCTTCTTTTCCAAGAAATTCTCAGCGGCCGAAAGAAATTATGATATCGGCAATAGAGAATTACTGGCCATCAAGCTTGCCTTCCAGGAATGGAGACACTGGCTGGAGGGGGCTCAGTATCCAGTTACGGTCTTTACGGACCATAAAAATCTAGAATACATCCAGTCCGCCAAGAGATTAACTCCTAGACAGGCTCGCTGGTCCTTATTCTTTTCTCGGTTTAACTTTTCTATAACTTATAAGCCCGGGTCCAAAAATATAAAAGCGGACGCCCTGTCTCGGAGTTTCTCTCCCCCTGACTTACCGGAAAGGATGGTGTCTCCCATCTTGCCTCGCTCCCTAGTGGTGGCCGCCATCCAACCCCAACTTCCTGATCTTACTCAGTTCCAGGCCCAAGCTCCTCCTGGGAAACCCGCTTCAGCCCTGTTTGTGCCCTCTACTTACCGGTCTGAGTTCTTGTCCCATTTTCACGATACCAAAACAACCGGTCATCCAGGGGTTAAGAAAACCATAGCTTTATTATCACGCCAAGTTTGGTGGCCTTCTCTTAGGAAGGACGTTCAAAGGTTTGTCTCCGCTTGCAAAGTCTGTGCCCAAAGTAAGTCCTTGAGGAGTTCGCCTGAAGGCCCACTCCTTCCATTGTCCATTCCTGCCTCCCCGTGGACCCATCTGGCCATGGATTTTGTTACTGACCTTCCCCCGTCTCAGGGACATACGGTTATTTGGGTAGTTGTGGACCGCTTTAGCAAGATGGCCCATTTCGTCCCTTTAAAGAAACTCCCCTCAGCTCAAACTCTTGCTCAACTCTTCATTACTCATGTCTTCAGGATTCATGGTATTCCCATGGATATTGTTTCGGATAGGGGGGTCCAGTTTGTCTCCCGGTTTTGGAGGGCTTTCTGTGCCAAGTTGGGTTTCACCGTCTCCCTTTCCTCGGCCTTCCATCCGCAGTCGAATGGACAAACCGAGAGAACGAACCAGTCCCTGGAACAATATTTGCGCTGTTTTACGGCGGATACTCAAACTGATTGGGCCTTCTTCTTACCATTTGCGGAATTTGCTTTTAACAACGCCACACATTCGTCCACGGGGGTTTCTCCTTTCCATTGTGTTTATGGCAAGGACCTGAAGTTTTCTGCTCTTTCGGACCAACCCTCTAGAGTTCCCTCCGTGGATGAATGGGTTTCCAAATGGCCAGGGGAATGGAATAAAATCCAGCAACATCTAGCTAGGGCCGCTCTTCAGCAGAAAAAATTTTCTGATCGCAAACGATCTTCTAACTCTAGCTTTAAGGTGGGTGACTGGGTTTGGCTTTCAACCAAGAATTTGGCGCTACGCCAGCCCTCCGCTAAGTTAGGACCTAAATTTATTGGCCCCTTCCCCCTAACACAAAAAATTAATCAGGTTACGTACCAGTTGGCCCTCCCTTCGTCCATGAAAATCTGTAAATCCTTTCATGTTTCACTTCTTAAGTCTGCAAAAAACCATGAACCTAATAGTCCTCCTAGTCCTGTGTTAGTTGATGGGCATCAGGAGTTTGAGGTTGCCCGGGTTCTTGATTCTCGCTTTTTTCGAAACTCTCTTCAATATCTTATTGACTGGAAGGGATACGGTCCGGAAGAAAGATCTTGGGTTCCTGCCAGAGAGGTTCATGCGCAGAATTTGGTAAAGAGGTTTCACAGAGAGAATCCTTTGAAACCTAGTTTGGAGGGTCCAGTGGCCCCTCCTCAGGGGGGGGTAATGTTAGGCACTTACCTCGTCGCCGTCCCTGGTCCCGCGGCGCGCTGTCGGGCGGTCCCCGGCTGGTTGCTGCCCGGCGCTCCCCGGGTGTCCTGGCTCCTCAGCGCGGTTGTGGCGGTCAGGGGTCGGCGGCGCGGGATAGTGTCGGCGGCCGCGCCGCAGCCCGCTCTGCGCGGCTGCGCGGTCCCGTCGGGCTCCCTCGCTGTTCGGCGCTTCCGCCTCCCGGCGGGGGCGCACTCGATCTTCAACGTGCTCGCGCGCGCGCGCGAGCACGTCACCTTTATGCCTCCCGGCGGCGCTTTCCCCAGCGCGCCCGCCGGGGGCGAGTTTGAATCATCCAACCCTGGCCCTGCTCATAGAGTGAGCCCAGGGACTGGTCGGCCTGTCTGGCCTGGGCCATCCAGTTCCTGGGACCACTCCCGTTTTAGTGTTGCACCAAGCACCTTCGTTCCCTCCTTTTTCCCTGTTCCCCATTGGCCAGATATTCCTATAAATCTGCACTACTCCAGTATCCCAGTGCCCGTTATAGCTTCTGGGTTCTGGATGTGCGTTGCTGTGTCTCTACTGAATATTTTGGATTTGGACTTTGACTATTCTCGCCTGCTGCCTGCCCTGACCATCTGCTTTGCCTGACCACTCTTTTGCCTGACCCTCCTGTACCTCGCCTGTGACCTCCTGGACTTGACCTTGGCTACCCTCGACCACTCCTTCGTTTTCTCCCTTGGATACCTCGCCTGTGACCTCCTGGTTTGACCTCGGCCTGAATTACGGACTTTCGCACCCGGCATCCTCATTCGGGATTCCCTGCCAAACATCATTCTGCACCTTAAGCCGTTATCCTTTGCGCCTTTTAAGTCCTGGGGGCAACCGACTGGGAGAGGCATTACCCGTGTCTCCTACAAGCGGGGGCTTGTCTATAGGCGGAAGTGGCGGTGGAGATTGGGGGATACTGGCTTAAGACAGACGGGTGTTTGGTATAGTCCTGACAGAAGGCTTTATGAATATCTGGATGAATTAACACAGGTGCTGAAGTAAAGGAAGGCCTCACAGACAGAGGGAGACCAGTTAGCAGTAAAGGCCCCCTTGCGGGTAAGGTTGGTAAGAGGTGCTACAACATGAGAAAAGCCTTTGATGAAACGCCGATAAAAATTTGCAAAACCTAGAACCCCCCATACCAGCCATCAGTAGTGCCTATGGGGCCCAGGAATTGAATCAGCGTGGGGTCAGGGATGACTGTCATCATTCTTAAAGTGGCCACCCCTGCCAGGCTCAACCTGCATTTTCCCCAGCGCTCACCTGTACACCTTGGGGCCAGGCACACTGTAGAAGGGGAACCCAGCACTCAAGAGGTCCGCTTGGTGGTCCCATAACATCTTAGGGGCCCGAGCAGTGTGATGACCCTATCCCCTCTGTTGACAGAAAACCAAAGAATCCCTTTTCTAGGCTGGCAAGTCTGCACCCAGCACATCAATTTTAATTCTGAGCCCACATGCACAGCTCCATTGGAAGCACATTAATGCGCTGACGGGGCGACTTCTCTTGGATCTCTGCGCGGACGCCATGAACCACGGCAACCACGGATCTTTTATCTCCTGCATGCCCCCTATAATTGCTTACTACAGGGGCCCTTGCTCTCAGCTCTCAGGCCTTCCTAAAGAAGAAGAGTCCCCTTTTATATTTTGAAGAGTTTGATGTTCTCACTGTCTGCCTTTAAAAAGCAGGCCTTTATTCTCTGATTGGTTCGCCTGCCCTCACTGCTAGCAAATTATACAGTGCGGCACTTCCCGCCGGGGACAGCCTTGCTACGTTGATCCGCTTCACTCTGGCATTTCCCCTGACGATGCTTAAAAACCAAGATGGATGCACCCGCACCCCCCCCAAGCCGATCCTCGAGTTCCCTCCGACCTCCTGCCAGAAGATGAGTCCTGGATGGGCGAGTCTCTCCATGGTTCGCCGGCAAAGTCGCAGCCACCACCGTTAGACAGGTACGAGGCCATGCTTGAAAAAGCACTTGAGCGATGGACCTTAAACATTACGTCCCAGATCTCATCCAATCTCTCAGCGGAAATCAAAGAACTGGGCCAAAGAGTCGACGTTCTAGAACAACAAAACTCGACGCACACCTCTGAACTGTCCTCCCATGGAACGCAGCTAGAGGCCCTGAGAGACGAAAACCTTATTCTCCATCATAAGATTAAGGACATGGAAAACCGGTCTCGGAGAGCCAACATTAGAATCAGAGGTATTCCAGAAGCTGTTCTTGATCTACAATCCACGGCCACAGCCATGTTTCAAGAGCTCGTCCCATCCATCCCAATCGAGAGATTGGAATTTGATAGGATTCACTGGGCCTTACAGAAGAAGAGAGCAGATGGCCTCCCGCGGGACGTTCTTGTAAAATTCAATTTTTATCGTACAAAAGAACTGCTCATGGCGGCTGCACGGGATCAAGCAGAACTTAAATTTCAGAACTTTGATTACCATCTCTTTGCTGACATCTCCCCACAAACCATCGCCAGGCGGCGAGCTATGAAGCCCTCCCTAGAAATTTTGCAAGCCAAAGGAGTTAGATACAAATGGGGGTTCCCCTTCAAAATATCTTTTTACTACTCTGACCAGAGGTATGAGGCGTCCACACCGCAAGAGCTGGAGAATGTCCTGTCCGTAACGGGTTTAAAAGCTCAAGCTGTAGTGCCGCCCCCCCTCTCCGCAAAAAAAAGAGAGCACTTTCCTTCTCGCCAGCGCCTAAAGATAAACGGGGACCTAAGAGGAGCACTCCATCCACGAGCAAGTCAGTGACTGCTTTATCTTACAACTCCGGTAAGACGGCCCATGGTGAGGGGTGATTTGTAAGATTCTCTGTGTGTTTTATCAGAGCTCTTGCCTTTCACCTTGTTACCGTGGTGAACGCACGGGATGTTTATTCTGCGGTTCTGTTGTCTGATCTTTAACCCACACAACTCTACCCACACAACTTTCTTTCATAAATAATCCCCTTGGTGTATAATCCAAAGGGCTTTGCTAGGTTTAACTTTGAGATCTAGATTGGTACCCTTGCCCTTACTACTTGGATTGTAACTTAATTGTATTATCTGTCGCTGTTTAATGTTTGATAATTGTTATGCGGGCCAGAGGCCCAGGTTCTATGTTTTGCGCACTCCAAGCTTCCCAACCCGTTGGTTTCCGCCGAGCTGGGAAGCTCATGATACTGACCCCCTGTAGTGGGTCGGACAACCTACCCGTTTTGACTGAGACCTCTCATCTGAGGTCTTTTCGTTGCATCAGCATTCCCCATTGGGGTTTGGGTCTCCTCAACCCCACTGGGAAATTCTCAATTTCAAATAGGGAGGTACTATTTCCTCCATTAGGTTTTTGTTAATATTTTTTTTTATTCTTTCTCTTTCGGCCTATCTTCTTTCCTCTTCTCTTCTCCCCTCCCCGAGTGCCCATCTTTACTAGTTTAAACAGTAGTGGGGTAACGTAAAAATGGCAGTTAAATTGGTCTCGCTTAATGTGCAAGGCCTGAATATCCCCCAAAAAAGAGTTAAGGCCTTTCGCCAGATGAGGTCTCTCCATGCCGATATTGTCTGCTTCCAGGAGACTCATTTTACTAAGAAAAATACTCCTAAATTCCTTAGCACAGATTATCCCCTCTTCTTCACAGCATCTGCTTTCAAGCGCTCTCTCCCTTTTTCCTCGGAGCAGATAATAAGAGACCCTTAGGGTCGTTTCCTAATAATTGTGGGTGAAGTCCAGGACCAACCAATTACTGTTGCTACATATTATGCCCCGAACCAGAATCAGGACGCTTTCTTTGAGGAATTCCTGAAGACCTTGGATCCACTAATAAAGGGGCTCTTAATAGTGGCCGGAGATTCGAACCAAATCCTGCATCCAACTTTAGATCGACAGGCTGTGGATCGAGCCTCCATTGCAGGGAGAGATGGCTCCTCAAGAACAGCGTTCCGCTCCCTTTTAAATCATTACCACTTAGTTGACGCGTGGAGGGAACTGCATCCCGCAAGGAGAGACTATACTCATTATTCTTGCCCGCATAAGGTCTTTACCAGAATTGACCATGTTTTCTTGCAACTTTCCTTTCTGCCACATTTGTCCCATTCTTCTATAGTGCCAATTGTCTGGTCTGATCACGATTTGGTCTCGACTGAAATGTCTTTTTTAATGCAAAGATCCCCACAAAAATCCTGGAAACTCTACGACCCTATGTTATCTGATGAGACCCTCCTTCTACGCACGCGTAAAGTAATTGAAGATTTCTACCTTGATAACACGTGGTCGGTAAGTTCTGACACCCTGCTTTGGGAGGCCCATAAAGCCGTAATCCGGGGTCATTTTATCCAGGAATCAGCCCGGCGTAAGGCCCTTTACAAAAA
Source organism: Gastrophryne carolinensis (assembly GCA_027917425.1). Classification (NCBI taxonomy): domain Eukaryota; kingdom Metazoa; phylum Chordata; class Amphibia; order Anura; family Microhylidae; genus Gastrophryne; species Gastrophryne carolinensis. Next base: position 655,601,367 of record CM051234.1, on the reverse strand, counting down.
GCAATTAAATACATTACTAGATGCATATCACTTGGCCTCTTCTGACTATAAAACCCACCCTACCAGGCATAATATTAAGATTGCTCTCAACCAGGCCGGGGACCGGCTTAATATGTGCCTCTCCAGTGAAGCCAAACGCCAAATAAACAGATCCAGGTTTAAGTGGTATCGTCTCAGTAATAAGCCAAACACACCTCTGGCCAGAAGGCTCAAGGGAGTCACGCAGAGGCATTAAGACTCTGGACGGTTCACTTTCAAGTAATCCAGCGAGGGTGGTAGCGACGTTCAGTAGGCACCTCGAGGATCTCTATAAACCTAAAACTGCACTTGATGAGCGCCTGGCTGAAAAATTGATAGGTCATTTACAACTACCTCCCCTGCCTGAAGAGGTCAGGGAATCATTGGAGAGACCGGTTCAGCTCTCAGAGGTCCAGGAAGCTATTAACTCCCTAAAAATAGGGAAACAGCCGGGTCCAGATGGTTTCACCGCCCTCTATTATAAAAAATTCTCCCAAATACTCGCCCCACGTATGGTTTGTATGTTCAACTCCCTTAGGAACGGTGACTTGGGGAGTACAGACGCACTTACTGCGGCTGTATGTATGATACCTAAACGCTGACTCCACCCTTTGGTCCAGTTATAGACCTATTTCCCTCATAAATATTGATGTTAAGCTCCTGGCTAAGGTTCTGGCGACAAGACTTAATAAGTTTATAGGGTCCCTAATCTCTAAAGAGCAGGCAGGCTTCATTCCCCAGAGACAAGTGGGGGATAATATTTTGTAAGGTTATCAACCTGATCCATCATGCCAGGAAGGAGGGACGTCATACCATGCTATTAACATTAGATATACGTAAAGCATTCGATACTGTAGCTTGGGACTACCTCCAGTTTATTCTGAGGAAGTGGGGTATGGGTCCCTACTTCATTACATGGATTGCCTCACTATACTCCAACCCGGGAGCATTCATCAGATATTCAGGTTATTTCTCTAACCGGTTCTCTTTAGGCAGAGGCACTAGACAAGGTTGCCCCCTATCCCCTCTATTGTTCGCACTCGCCATTGAGCCCCTTTCCAAGCTAATTCAGACTAACGTCAACATTAAGGGAATTACGATAGGAGCGTATGACCACAAGATTTCTCTATTTGCAGACGATATTCTAATGCTAGTAACGGACCCTATCACATCCCTCCCGAACCTCCTTCACACCCTAGAGGACTTCTCTAAAATCTCCGGCCTGCAAATTAATCCATCAAAGTCTCAAGCGCTCAATATTTCTCTCCCTGAGAGTACTTTGACTACGCTCAAATCTTCTTTTGGCTTCTCTTGGCAAAAGCCCCACATTAAATATCTGGGCGTTCGATTAACAGCAAATTATGATTCTCTTTATGCCGCTAACTATCCCGCCCTGGCTAAGGATCTATGTACTCTAATATCTACCTGGACTAGATTACACCTGTCATGGCTGGGTAGGATAGCGGCGGCAAAAATGACATGGCTGCCTAAATTGCTTTTCTTCTTCCGGGTACTTCCAATCCCAATCCCGGCTTCCTTTATCAGAGGCCTCCAAGCATCTTTAAACTCCTTTATATGGGGGAAGCAGAGACCTCGGGTCAACCGGGGGACCTTATACAGAACTAAGCAACAGGGTGGCCTTGGGGTCCCTAAGATAGCACGTTACTAATCTGCCTGTCAGATAGCCCAAATGTCGGCCGTCCATGCTGGCACGGAAAGGCCATTATGGGTTGATATTGAACAGATTAGCTGCTCTCCAGTAGAGATTGGGAATCTGCTATGGCTGCCCCCGCTGACTTATAAAGACATCGACAACCCGGTCCTGAACCACTCCCTCAGGATATGGAAGACAAACAGACTGAAAGGAAACCTCTTCACCCCCCAGACCCCCTTGCTCTCTATATTTGGTAACCCCGAATTCCCCCCGGCCTTTCAGGAGCCTGCGGCTTTTACCTGGTGGAGGGCACATAAAATAACAAAGTTCAAAGATTTCTTAACACATAGGGGTATGATAACCTTCCCCGAGCTTCAATCACTTAGGAACATACCAAGCAAAGAATATCTCCGTTACCTGCAAATTACACATTATATAGGTACTAGATCTAGGTAGCGATTACTATCAAGACCTTCTTCCCCCTTTGAATCTATCTGTGAGAAACGTCCCCTCCAGCTTACACCACTAGATGGGCAAACGACCTTGGTGTGGACCTCTCGGAAGAGGACTGGAAAGCTGTATGGAGGAATTCATTTACTAAATTTTTGCACACAAGTGCCCAGGAGGTTAACACCAAGGTTCTGCTTCGCTGGTATCTGGTTCCAGAAAGAATTCACATGTTCTGCCCTTCGTACCCTCCAGAATGTTTTAGAAACTGTCGTATGCAAGGAACCTACCTTCATATTTGGTGGGAGTGTAGGCTAGTTAACCAGTTCTGGGCTAAGGTCTTTTATCCTATATTTAAGGCAACAGGCCTGCGCCAGACCCCCTCACCTCAATTAGCCCTTCTTAATCTCAGACCCCCCCGACTGCCCTAAAACACATTTTGAGCTTGTGAGACATATTTTAACAGTCGCTAAAATGATTATTGCTCAATCATGGAAGAGCAGGTCCATCTCTAGCGGACGTCTTATACCTCGCATAAATGAGGTGATGCTCTTTGAAAAGATGGCTGCTTCAATGCAAGGCGATCTCACTCCCTTCCTGGCTGTTTGGGGAGGTTGGATTACTCATTTCCAGCCTAAAAACTTTGGCTCTCTACTGTTTATATCTTAGTCATAGGCCACGACCCTTTTGGATTGCTTATAGTATGGGCACTCACCCTTTTCCTCTCTTCTTCCTCTTTTCTTTTTCTCTCTATACTCTCTTATTACCCCTATTTGCTTCGCCTTAAATCTCTATGTAGTTGTTGATTACTAATAGCGTTGAATGCTTTCTATAAGAGCTTTTTTGTACTTTGTTAGGTATAAGTATGCTATTAATAGGATATTTCTTTACCTATTTCCCAAAATCTCTTGTAATTTGCTTATGGATGTAACATTTGCATATCCTCAATAAAAAATATTGTTGAAAAAAAAAGAGAATATCATCCAAGTAGATGACCACAAATCTACCGAGATACTCTCTGAATATATCATTGACAAAATCTTGAAAGACGGCTGGCGCATTACAAAGTCCAAAAGGCATGACCAGGTACTCGTAATGTCCGTCTTTCACATTAAATGCAGTTTTCCACTCATCCCCCTGCCAGATGCGAATTAGATTGTATGCCCCTCTTAAATCCAATTTGGAAAAAATTTGGGACCCTGTGACTTGATTGAACAGATCCCCGATCAAGGGCAAGGGGTATCGGTTCTTTACAGTGATCTTATTCAAGGCTCGATAATCAATGCATGGTCTCAGGCCGCCATCTTTTTTCTCTACAAAAAAGAATCCGGCCCCAGCAGGCGAGGTAGAGGGACGGATAAATCCCTTCCTTAAATTTTCGGTGATGTACTCCCTCATTGCTTGCTCTTCGGGCAGAGTAAGATTATAGATTTTTCCCCTCGGGGAATCGTGCCAGGAAGCAAGTCAATAGGGCAGTCATAAGACCGATGTGGAGGAAGAGTATCAGCAGAACGCTCAGAGAAGACATCAACCCAGTCTACATATGGCTGAGGTAATCCCTGAGGTAAAACTTGCACACTTCTGAGGCCTGTAGTAAAGCAGTGATTTTTACAATGGTCACTCCACTTGATCAACTCCCCAACCCGCCAATCTAACACCGGGTTGTGGAGTTGTAACCAGGGGTATCCCAAAACCACCGGAGTTTCTGGACAGTCGGAGATTTAAAATTCTAAGAACTCAGAGTGGGAAGAGCCAACAATTAACCGAAGAGGTGGGGTCTTGGTATTTATAGGTCCCCCCTGGATAGCCTTCCCATTGATAGCCAAAACTTGTAGGGACCTTTCAAGAGGAACTAAAGGGATACCTAAAATGGAGATCATACTCCTGTCCAAAAAGTTTCCCGCCGCACCACTGTCGATAAAGGCGGAAACTGTTTGCTTAGAAGAACCCCAAAACAGGTCAATAGGCACTAGCATTTTATTTTGGCGAGAGTTGTAGACTCACCTAGACCAACACTCTCTCTCTGATCTCGGTGTGGGAGTTTCCCGCCGGCTTCCCCTTGTTTGGACAGGACCCAGCGAAATGTCCCGCGATCCCACAATATAGGCATAACCCCTTGGATCGCCTACGCTGCTTTTCCTCTTGGGATAACCGGGTTCTCCCTAATTGCATGGGTTCTTCCTGGGAAGGAGATGAGGTATTCTCCCCACGGGTAGTTGGGGAACTAAGACTCTGGAAGGGCCTGAAGGACGTGGGAGCCCTGGCTCTCTCCCTGGCCCTCTCTCTAGGACGCCTGTCTATTTTAATGGAGACCTGCATTAATTGGTCTAGGTCTGCAGATGGAGGAAAATTGACCAAAGCATCCTTGATGCTTTCCGACAGCCCCACCCTGAACTGACTGCACAGAGCAGGATCGTTCCATTTAGATTCGATAGCCCAGCGGCGGAATTCAGCACTATAATCTTCAGCCGAATTCCGTCCTTGTCTTAAGGCCCGGAGCCTATTCTCTGCCGTGGATTGTTGATCAGGATCAGCATATAAAACGCCCATAGCACTAAAGAATGCTGTAACAGATTGTAGGGCAGAGTCATGGGATGGTAAACTAAAGGCCCAGGACTGCGGGTCTCATTGAAGCAGAGAAATGACTAGGCCTACTCGTTGGGACTCAGTGCCTGCGGAGATGGGTCTCAGCTTGAAATACAGTTTGCAGGCATTCTTAAAATTGGAAAATTTTGCTCGTTCTCCCAAAAACTTTTCAGGCAGTGGAATCTTTGGTTCAGAGATATGAGGTGGTACAGAGGATGCCGGTAACTGACGAGACTCCTGAGTGGCCACTCTTTGAGAGAGCTGGTTTATCGCCGTGGCCATAGCTTGCACCTGCTGTACCAGGTCATCCATCTTTGGGCCTGTGATAATGTCACGCTCTGGTAACTCCAGCCCTCTAGGTAAGCCCTCAACCCCCAATCTCCGCAGCCAGCTTCACCTGTAGGAGCCCCCGCTTGCCGGGACGCAAAATACGCCTGCCCGGGATCGGTTGCCCCCAGGACTTCAATGGCTCAAAGGATGAGAGCTTACTGGTTAAGAGGTCTGAAGAACCAATGGCTAAGAGCGAGTGTAGCGGAAGTCCAGAACCAGGCCAGAGGTTGACACGGGGAAGTCAGAGATCGCAGAGGTACAGAGGGAAGAGGCAGCTCGAGGTCAAGGTACAAAGCAGAGGTCGGCAAAGGAGATCAGATCGAGAATAGTCGGTTCAGGCAGGGGTCGGCAACGGAGATCAGATCGAGAATAGTGGTTCAGGCAGGGGTCGGCAACGGAGATCAGATCGAGAATAGTCGGTTCAGACAGGGGTCGGCAACGGAGATCAAACAAGGTATATCACAAGACTATGCAGGGTACAAGGCGCTATCACAGGCCACAGGCAACTGAGGAGGACAGAGCTATATAGGGAACCAGATAACAATGGAATCAAGGCATAGTGTAGTGATTGGTGCATTTAGGATCATTAGGGCTGATTGGTCCAGTCCCAGAGGAAGCCTCCCCGCAGTGGGAGCAGGCGGCTGAAGAATGGAGACGCCGCTGGACCGGGAGATGGGTAAGTGGATCCTGACAGATATAGCCTCAGCCTTGGAGCCAAGCAACCCCCAGCACATGTCCTCCCCCTAATGATATAGCCTTAGTCTTGGAGCTAAGCAACACCAACCCATGTACTCCCCTTAATGATATAGCCTCAGCCTTGGAGCCAAGCAACCCCCAGCCCATGTCCTCCCCCTAATGATATAGCCTCAGCCTTGGAGCCAAGCAACCCCCAGCCCATGTCCTCCCCCTAATGATATAGCCTCAGTCTTGGAGCCAAGCAACCACCCGGCCCATGTCCTCACCCTAATGATAAAGTCTTAGTCTTGGAGCCAAGCAACCCCAGCACATGTCCTCCCCCTAATGATATAGCCTCAGTCTGGGAGCCAAGCAACCCCCAGCCCATGTACTCACCCTAATGATATAGTCTTAGTCTTGGAGCCAAGCAACCCCAGCACATGTCCTCCCCCTAATGATATGGCCTCAGTCTTGGAGCCAAGCAACCCCCAGTCCATGCCCTCCCCCTAATGATAAAGTCTTAGTCTTGGAGCCAAGCAACCCCCAGTCCATGCCCTCCCCCTAATGATAAAGTCTTAGTCTTGGAGCGAAGCAACCCCAGCACATGTCCTCCCCCTAATGATATAGCCTCAGTCTGGCAGCCAAGCAACCCCCAGCCCATGTCCTCACCCTAATGATATGGCCTCAGTCTTGTAGCCAAGCAACCCCCAGCCCATGTCCTCACCCTAATGATATAGCCTCAGTCTTGGAGACAAGCAATCCCCAGCCCATGTCCTCACCCTAATGATATAGCCTCAGTCTTGGAGCCAAGCAACCCTAGCAAATGTCCTCAACCTAATGATATAGCCTCAGTCTTGGAGCCAAGCAACCCCATCCCATGTCCTCCCCTTAATGATATAGCCTGAACCTTAGAGCCAATCAACCCCAGCCCATGTCCTCCCCCTAATGATATGGCCTCAGTCTTGGAGCCAAGCAACCCCCAGTCCATGCCCTCCCCCTAATGATAAAGTCTTAGTCTTGAAGCCAAGCAACCCCCAGTCCATGCCCTCCCCATAATGATAAAGTCTTAGTCTTGGAGCCAAGCAACCCCAGCACATGTCCTCCCCCTAATGATATAGCCTCAGTCTGGCAGCCAAGCAACCCCAGCCCACGTCCTCAACCTAATGATATAGTCTTAGTCTTGGAGCCAAGCAACCCCAGCACATGTTCTCCCTCTAATGATATGGCCTCAGTCTTGGAGCCAAGCAACCCCCATCCCATGTCCTCACCCTAATGATATAGCCTCAGCCTTGGAGCCAAGCAACCCCAACCAATGTCCTCAACCTAATGATATAGCCTCAGTCTTGGAGCCAAGCAACCCCATCCCATTTCCCCCCCCTAATGATATAGCCTGAACCTTAGAGTCAATTAACCCCAGCACATCTCCTCACCCTAATGATATAGGCTCAGTCTTGGAGCCAAGAAACCCCAGCCCATGTCCTCCCCCTAATGATATAGCCTCAGTCTTGGAGCCAAGCAACCCCAGCCCATGTCCTCCCCCTAATGATATAGCCTCAACCTTAGAGCCAAGCAACCCCCAGCCCATGTCCTCACCCTAATGATTTAGCTTTAGCTTTGGAGCCAAGCAACCCCAGCCCATGTCCTCCCCCTAATGATATAGCCTCAGTCTTGGAGCCAAGCAACCCCAGCCCATGTCCTCCCCCTAATGATATAGCCTCAACCTTAGAGCCAAGCAACCCCCAGCCCATGTCCTCACCCTAATGATTTAGCTTTAGCTTTGGAGCCAAGAAACCCCAGCCCATGTCCTCACACTAATGATATAGCCTCAGCCTTGGAGCCAAGCACCCCCAGCCCATGTCCTTACCCTAATGATATGGCCTCAGCCTTGGAGCCAAGCAACCCCCAGCCCATGCCCTCACCCTAATGATATAGCCTCAGTCTTGAAGCCAAGCAACCCCCAGCCCATGTCCTCACCCTAATGATATAGCCTCAGTCTTGGAGCCAAGCAACCCCAGCCCATGTCCTCAACCTAATGATATAGCCTCAGTCTTGGAGCAAAGCAACCCCAGACCATGTCCTCACCCTAATGATATAGCCTCAATCTTGGAGCCAAGCAACCCCCAGTCCATGTCCTCCCCCTAATGATATAGCCTCAGTCTTGGAGCCAAGCAACCCCCACCCCATGTCCTCCCCCTAATGATATGGCCTCAGTCTTGTAGCCAAGCAACCCCCAGCCCATGTCCTCACCCTAATGATATAGCCTCAGTCTTGGAGACAAGCAGTCCCCAGCCCATGTCCTCACCCTAATGATATAGCCTCAGTCTTGGAGACAAGCAATCCCCAGCCCATGTCCTCACCCTAATGATATAGCCTCAGTCTTGGAGCCAAGCAACCCTAGCAAATGTCCTCAACCTAATGATATAGCCTCAGTCTTGGAGCCAAGCAACCCCATCCCATGTCCCCCCCCCTAATGATATGGCCTGAACCTTAGAGCCAATCAACCCCAGCCCATGTCCTCCCCCTAATGATATAGCCTCAGTCTTGGAGCCAAGCAACCCCAGCCCATGTCCTCCCCCTAATGATATAGCCTCAGTCTTGGAGACAAGCAATCCCCAGCCCATGTCCTCCCCCTAATGACTTAGCATTAGCCTTGGAGCCAAGCAACCCCAGCCCATGTCCTCCCCCTAATGATATAGCCTCAATCTTGGAGCCAAGCAACCCCCAGTCCATGTCCTCCCCCTAATGATATAGCCTCAGTTTTGGAGCCAAGCAACTCCCACCCCATGTCCTCCCCCTAATGATATAGCCTCAGTCTTGGAGCCAAGCAACCCCAGCCCATGTTCTCCCCCTAATAATATAGCCTCAACCTTAGAGCCAAGCAACCCCCAGCCCATGACCTCACCCTAATGATTTAGCCTTAGCCTTGGAGCCAAGAAACCCCAGCCCATGTCCTCACCCTAATGATAAAGCCTCAGCCTTGGAGCCAAGCACCCCCAGCCCATGTCCTTACCCTAATGATATGGCCTCAGCCTTGGAGCCAAGCAACCCCCAGCCCATGCTCTCACCCTAATGATATAGCCTCAGTCTTGAAGCCAAGCAACCCCCAGCCCATGTCCTCACCCTAATGATATAGCCTCTGTCTTGGAGCAAAGCAACCCCCAGCCCATTTCCTCAACCTAATGATATAGCCTCGGTCTCGGAGCAAAGCAACCCCAGACCATGTCCTCACCCTAATTATATAGCCTCAATCTTGGAGCCAAGCAACCCCCAGTCCATGTCCTCCCCCTAATGATATAGCCTCAGTCTTGGAGCCAAGCAACCCCCACCCCATGTCCTCCCCCTAATGATATGGCCTCAGTCTTGTAGCCAAGCAACCCCCAGCCCATGTCCTCACCCTAATGATATAGCCTCAGTCTTGGAGACAAGCAGTCCCCAGCCCATGTCCTCACCCTAATGATATAGCCTCAGTCTTGGAGACAAGCAATCCCCAGCCCATGTCCTCACCCTAATGATATAGCCTCAGTATTAGAGCCAAGCAACCCCCAGCCCATGTCCTCCCCCTAATGATATAGCCTGAACCTTAGAGCCAATCAACCCCAGCCCATGTCCTCCCCCTAATGATATAGCCTCAGTCTTGGAGCCAAGCAACCCCAGCCCATGTCCTCCCCCTAATGATATAGCCTCAGTCTTGGAGACAAGCAATCCCCAGCCCATGTCCTCCACCTAATGATATAGCCTCAGTCTTGGAGACAAGCAATCCCCAGCCCATGTCCTGCCCCTAATGATTTAGCATTAGCCTTGGAGCCAAGCAACCCCAGCCCATGACCTCCCCCTAATGATATAGCCTCAATCTTGGAGCCAAGCAACTCCCACCCCATGTCCTCCCCCTAATTATATGGCCTCAGTCTTGTAGCCAAGCAACCCCCAGCCCATGTCCTCACCCTAATGATATAGCCTCAGTCTTGGAGACAAGCAGTCCCCAGCCCATGTCCTCACCCTAATGATATAGCCTCAGTCTTGGAGACAAGCAATCCCCAGCCCATGTCCTCACCCTAATGATATAGCCTCAGTCTTGGAGCCAAGCAACCCTAGCAAATGTCCTCAACCTAATGATATAGCCTCAGTCTTGGAGCCAAGCAACCCCATCCCATGTCCTCCCCCTAATGATATAGCCTCAACCTTAGAGCCAAGCAACCCCCAGCCCATGTCCTCACCCTAATGATTTAGCATTAGCCTTGGAGCCAAGCAACCCCAGCCCATGTCCTCCCCCTAATGATATAGCCTCAGTCTTGGAGCCAAGCAACCCCAGCCCATGTCCTCCCCCTAATGATATAGCCTCAGTCTTGTAGCCAAGCAACCCCAGCCCATGTCCTCCCCCTAATCATATAGCCTCAACCTTAGAGCCAAGCAACCCCCAGCCCATGTCCTCACCCTAATGATTTAGCCTTAGCCTTGGAGCCAAGCAACCCCAGCCCATGTCCTCACCCTAATGATATAGCCTCAGCCTTGGAGCCAAGCACCCCCCAGTCCATGTCCTCACCCTAATGATATAGCCTCAGTCATGAAGCCAAGCAACCCCAGCCTATGTCCTCCCCCTAATGATATAGCCTCAGTCTTGGAGCAAAGCAACCCCCAGCCCATGACCTCACCCTAATGATATGGCCTCAGCCTTGGAGCCAAGCAACCCCCAGCCCATGTCCTCCCCCTAATGATATAGCCTTAGCATTGGAGCCAAGCAACCCCAGCCCATGTCCTCACCCTAATGATATAGCCTCAGTCTTGGAGCCAAGCAACCCCAGCCCATGTCCTCCCCCTAATGATATAGCCTCAGTCTTGGAGCCAAGCAACCCCAGCCCATGTCCTCCCCCTAATGATATAGCCTCAACCTTAGAGCCAAGCAACCCCCAGCCCATGTCCTCACCCTAATGATTTAGCCTTAGCCTTGGAGCCAAGCAACCCCAGCCCATGTCCTCACCCTAATGATATAGCCTCAGCCTTGGAGCCAAGCACCCCCCAGTCCATGTCCTCACCCTAATGATATAGCCTCAGTCATGAAGCCAAGCAACCCCAGCCTATGTCCTCCCCCTAATGATATAGCCTCAGTCTTGGAGCAAAGCAACCCCCAGCCCATGACCTCACCCTAATGATATGGCCTCAGCCTTGGAGCCAAGCAACCCCCAGCCCATGTCCTCCCCCTAATGATATAGCCTTAGCATTGGAGCCAAGCAACCCCAGCCCATGTCCTCACCCTAATGATATAGCCTCAGCCTTGGAGCCAAGCACCCCCAGCCCATGTCTTAACCCTAATGATATGGCCTCAGCCTTGGAGCCAAGCAACCCCCAGCCCATGTCCTCACCCTAATGATATAGCCTCAGTCTTGGAGCCAAGCAACCCCAGCCCATGTCCTCCCCCTAATGATATAGCCTCAACCTTAGAGCCAAGCAACCCCCAGCCCATGTCCTCACCCTAATGATTTAGCTTTAGCTTTGGAGCCAAGCAACCCCAGCCCATGTCCTCCCCCTAATGATATAGCCTCAGTCTTGGAGCCAAGCAACCCCAGCCCATGTCCTCCCCCTAATGATATAGCCTCAACCTTAGAGCCAAGCAACCCCCAGCCCATGTCCTCACCCTAATGATTTAGCTTTAGCTTTGGAGCCAAGAAACCCCAGCCCATGTCCTCACACTAATGATATAGCCTCAGCCTTGGAGCCAAGCACCCCCAGCCCATGTCCTTACCCTAATGATATGGCCTCAGCCTTGGAGCCAAGCAACCCCCAGCCCATGCCCTCACCCTAATGATATAGCCTCAGTCTTGGAGCCAAGCAACCCCCAGCCCATGTCCTCACCCTAATGATATAGCCTCAGTCTTGGAGCCAAGCAACCCCAGCCCATGTCCTCAACCTAATGATATAGCCTCAGTCTTGGAGCAAAGCAACCCCAGACCATGTCCTCACCCTAATGATATAGCCTCAATCTTGGAGCCAAGCAACCCCCAGTCCATGTCCTCCCCCTAATGATATAGCCTCAGTCTTGGAGCCAAGCAACCTCCACCCCATGTCCTCCCCCTAATGATATGGCCTCAGTCTTGTAGCCAAGCAACCCCCAGCCCATGTCCTCACCCTAATGATATAGCCTCAGTCTTGGAGACAAGCAGTCCCCAGCCCATGTCCTCACCCTAATGATATAGCCTCAGTCTTGGAGACAAGCAATCCCCAGCCCATGTCCTCACCCTAATGATATAGCCTCAGTCTTGGAGCCAAGCAACCCTAGCAAATGTCCTCAACCTAATGATATAGCCTCAGTCTTGGAGCCAAGCAACCCCATCCCATGTCCCCCCCCCCTAATGATATGGCCTGAACCTTAGAGCCAATCAACCCCAGCCCATGTCCTCCCCCTAATGATATAGCCTCAGTCTTGGAGCCAAGCAACCCCAGCCCATGTCCTCCCCCTAATGATATAGCCTCAGTCTTGGAGACAAGCAATCCCCAGCCCATGTCCTCCCCCTAATGACTTAGCATTAGCCTTGGAGCCAAGCAACCCCAGCCCATGTCCTCCCCCTAATGATATAGCCTCAATCTTGGAGCCAAGCAACCCCCAGTCCATGTCCTCCCCCTAATGATATAGCCTCAGTTTTGGAGCCAAGCAACTCCCACCCCATGTCCTCCCCCTAATGATATAGCCTCAGTCTTGGAGCCAAGCAACCCCAGCCCATGTTCTCCCCCTAATGATATAGCCTCAACCTTAGAGCCAAGCAACCCCCAGCCCATGACCTCACCCTAATGATTTAGCCTTAGCCTTGGAGCCAAGAAACCCCAGCCCATGTCCTCACCCTAATGATAAAGCCTCAGCCTTGGAGCCAAGCACCCCCAGCCCATGTCCTTACCCTAATGATATGGCCTCAGCCTTGGAGCCAAGCAACCCCCAGCCCATGCTCTCACCCTAATGATATAGCCTCAGTCTTGAAGCCAAGCAACCCCCAGCCCATGTCCTCACCCTAATGATATAGCCTCTGTCTTGGAGCAAAGCAACCCCCAGCCCATTTCCTCAACCTAATGATATAGCCTCGGTCTCGGAGCAAAGCAACCCCAGACCAGGTCCTCACCCTAATTATATAGCCTCAATCTTGGAGCCAAGCAACCCCCAGTCCATGTCCTCCCCCTAATGATATAGCCTCAGTCTTGGAGCCAAGCAACCCCCACCCCATGTCCTCCCCCTAATGATATGGCCTCAGTCTTGTAGCCAAGCAACCCCCAGCCCATGTCCTCACCCTAATGATATAGCCTCAGTCTTGGAGACAAGCAGTCCCCAGCCCATGTCCTCACCCTAATGATATAGCCTCAGTCTTGGAGACAAGCAATCCCCAGCCCATGTCCTCACCCTAATGATATAGCCTCAGTATTAGAGCCAAGCAACCCCCAGCCCATGTCCTCCCCCTAATGATATAGCCTGAACCTTAGAGCCAATCAACCCCAGCCCATGTCCTCCCCCTAATGATATAGCCTCAGTCTTGGAGCCAAGCAACCCCAGCCCATGTCCTACCCCTAATGATATAGCCTCAGTCTTGGAGACAAGCAATCCCCAGCCCATGTCCTCCCCCTAATGATTTAGCATTAGCCTTGGAGCCAAGCAACCCCAGCCCATGACCTCCCCCTAATGATATAGCCTCAATCTTGGAGCCAAGCAACCCCCAGTCCATGTCCTCCCCCTAAAGATATAGCCTTAGTCTTGGAGCCAAGCAACTCCCACCCCATGTCCTCCCCCTAATGATATGGCCTCAGTCTTGTAGCCAAGCAACCCCCAGCCCATGTCCTCACCCTAATGATATAGCCTCAGTCTTGGAGACAAGCAGTCCCCAGCCCATGTCCTCACCCTAATGATATAGCCTCAGTCTTGGAGACAAGCAATCCCCAGCCCATGTCCTCACCCTAATGATATAGCCTCAGTCTTGGAGCCAAGCAACCCTAGCAAATGTCCTCAACCTAATGATATAGCCTCAGTCTTGGAGCCAAGCAACCCCATCCCATGTCCTCCCCCTAATGATATAGCCTCAACCTTAGAGCCAAGCAACCCCCAGCCCATGTCCTCACCCTAATGATTTAGCATAAGCCTTGGAGCCAAGCAACCCCAGCCCATGTCCTCCCCCTAATGATATAGCCTCAGTCTTGGAGCCAAGCAACCCCAGCCCATGTCCTCCACCTTATGATATAGCCTCAGTCTTGGAGCCAAGCAACCCCAGCCCATGACCTCCCCCTAATGATATAGCCTCAACCTTAGAGCCAAGCAACCCCCAGCCCATGTCCTCACCCTAATGATTTAGCCTTAGCCTTGGAGCCAAGCAACCCCAGCCCATGTCCTCACCCTAATGATATAGCCTCAGCCTTGGAGCCAAGCACCCCCCAGTCCATGTCCTCACCCTAATGATATAGCCTCAGTCATGAAGCCAAGCAACCCCAGCCTATGTCCTCCCCCTAATGATATAGCCTCAGTCTTGGAGCAAAGCAACCCCCAGCCCATGACCTCACCCTAATGATATGGCCTCAGCCTTGGAGCCAAGCAACCCCCAGCCCATGTCCTCCCCCTAATGATATAGCCTTAGCATTGGAGCCAAGCAACCCCAGCCCATGTCCTCACCCTAATGATATAGCCTCAGCCTTGGAGCCAAGCACCCCCAGCCCATGTCTTAACCCTAATGATATGGCCTCAGCCTTGGAGCCAAGCAACCCCCAGCCCATGTCCTCACCCTAATGATATAGCCTCAGTCTTGGAGCCAAGCAACCCCAGCCCATGTCCTCCACCTTATGATATAGCCTCAGTCTTGGAGCCAAGCAACCCCAGCCCATGTCCTCACCCTAATGATATAGCCTCAGCCTTGGAGCCAAGCACCCCCAGCCCATGTCCTCACCCTAATGATATGGCCTCAGCCTTGGAGCCAAGCAACCCCCAGCCCATTTCCTCACCCTAATGATATAGCCTCAGTCTTGGGCCAAGCAACCCCCAGCCCATGTCCTCACCCTAATCATATAGTCTCAACCTTAGAGCCAATCAACCCCAGCTCATGTCCTCCCCCTAATGATATAGCCTCAGTCTTGGAGCCAAGCAACCACCAGCCCATGTCCTCACCCTAATGATATAGCCTCGGTCTTGGAGCCAAGCAACCCCAGCACATGTCCTAACCCTAATGATATAGTCTTAGTCTTGGAGCCCAGCAACCCCAGCACATGTCCTCCCCCTAATGATATAGCCTCAGTCTTGGAGCCAAGCAACCCCTGCCCATGTCCTCCCCCTAATGATATAGCCTCAGTCTTGGAGCCAAGCAACCCCATCCCATGTCCTCCCCCTAATGATATAGCCTCAACATTAGAGCCAATCAGCCCCAGCACATGTCCTCACCCTAATGATATAGCCTCAGTCTTGGAGCTAAGAAACCCAGGCCCATGTCCTCACCCTAATGATATAGCCTCAGTCTTGGAGCCAAGCAACCCCAGCCCATGTCCTCCACCTAATGATATAGCCTCAGTCTTGGAGCCAAGCAACCCCCAGCCCATGTCCTCCCCCTAATGATATAGCCTCAGTCTTGGAGCCAAGCAACCCCTAGCCCATGTCCTCACCCTAATGATTTAGCCTTAGCCTTGGAGCCAAGCAACCCCAGCCCATGTCCTCCCCCTAATGACATAGCCTCAACCTTAGAGCCAAGCAACCCCCAGCCCATGTCCTCACCCAAATGATTTAGCCTTAGCCTTGGAGCCAAGCAACCCCAGCCCATGTCCTCACCCTAATGATATAGCCTCAGTCTTGGAGTCAAGCAACCCCAGCCCATGTTCTCCCCCTAATGATATAGCCTCAACCTTAGAGCCAAGCAACCCCCAGCCCATGACCTCACCCTAATGATTTAGCCTTAGCCTTGGAGCCAAGAAACCCCAGCCCATGTCCTCACCCTAATGATATAGCCTCAGCCTTGGAGCCAAGCACCCCAAGCCCATGTCCTTACCCTAATGATATGGCCTCAGCCTTGGAGCCAAGCAACCCCCAGACCATGCCCTCACCCTAATGATATAGCCTCAGTCTTGAAGCCAAGCAACCCCCAGCCCATTTCCTCACCCTAATGATATAGCCTCAGTCTTGGAGCCAAGCAACCCCAGCCCATGTCCTCAACCTAATTATATAGCCTCAGTCTTGGAGCAAAGCAACCCCAGACCATGTCCTCACCCTAATAATATAGCCTCAATCTTGGAGCCAAGCAACCCCCAGCCCATGTCCTCACCCTAATGATATAGCCTCAGTCTTGGAGCCAAGCAACCCCCAGCCCATGTCCTCCCCCTAATGATATGGCCTCAGTCTTGTAGCCAAGCAACCCCCAGCCCATGTCCTCACCCTAATGATATAGCCTCGGTCTTGGAGCCAAGCAACCCCAGCACATGTCCTAACCCTAATGATATAGTCTTAGTCTTGGAGCCCAGCAACCCCAGCACATGTCCACCCCCTAATGATATAGCCTCAGTCTTGGAGCCAAGCAACCCCCATCCCATGTCCTCCCCCTAATGATATGGCTTCAGTCTCGGAGCCAAGCAACTTCCAGCCCATGTCCTCACCCTAATGATATAGCCTCAGTCTTGGAGCCAAGCAACCCCAGCCCATGTCCTCCACCTTATGATATAGCCTCAGTCTTGGAGCCAAGCAACCCCATCCCATGTCCTCCCCCTAATGATATAGCCTCAACATTAGAGCCAATCAGCCCCAGCACATGTCCTCACCCTAATGATATAGCCTCAGTCTTGGAGCTAAGAAACCCAGGCCCATGTCCTCCCCCTAATGATATAGCCTCAGTCTTGGAGCCAAGCAACCCCAGCCCATGTCCTCCACCTAATGATATAGCCTCAGTCTTGGAGCCAAGCAACCCCCAGCCCATGTCCTCCCCCTAATGATATAGCCTCAGTCTTGGAGCCAAGCAACCCCTGCCCATGTCCTCCCCCTAATGATATAGCCTCAGTCTTGGAGCCAAGCAACCCCATCCCATGTCCTCCCCCTAATGATATAGCCTCAACATTAGAGCCAATCAGCCCCAGCACATGTCCTCACCCTAATGATATAGCCTCAGTCTTGGAGCTAAGAAACCCAGGCCCATGTCCTCACCCTAATGATATAGCCTCAGTCTTGGAGCCAAGCAACCCCAGCCCATGTCCTCCACCTAATGATATAGCCTCAGTCTTGGAGCCAAGCAACCCCCAGCCCATGTCCTCCCCCTAATGATATAGCCTCAGTCTTGGAGCCAAGCAACCCCTAGCCCATGTCCTCACCCTAATGATTTAGCCTTAGCCTTGGAGCCAAGCAACCCCAGCCCATGTCCTCCCCCTAATGACATAGCCTCAACCTTAGAGCCAAGCAACCCCCAGCCCATGTCCTCACCCAAATGATTTAGCCTTAGCCTTGGAGCCAAGCAACCCCAGCCCATGTCCTCACCCTAATGATATAGCCTCAGTCTTGGAGTCAAGCAACCCCAGCCCATGTTCTCCCCCTAATGATATAGCCTCAACCTTAGAGCCAAGCAACCCCCAGCCCATGACCTCACCCTAATGATTTAGCCTTAGCCTTGGAGCCAAGAAACCCCAGCCCATGTCCTCACCCTAATGATATAGCCTCAGCCTTGGAGCCAAGCACCCCAAGCCCATGTCCTTACCCTAATGATATGGCCTCAGCCTTGGAGCCAAGCAACCCCCAGACCATGCCCTCACCCTAATGATATAGCCTCAGTCTTGAAGCCAAGCAACCCCCAGCCCATGTCCTCACCCTAATGATATAGCCTCAGTCTTGGAGCCAAGCAACCCCAGCCCATGTCCTCAACCTAACGATTTAGCCTCAGTCTTGGAGCAAAGCAACCCCAGACCATGTCCTCACCCTAATAATATAGCCTCAATCTTGGAGCCAAGCAACCCCCAGCCCATGTCCTTACCCTAATGATATGGCCTCAGCCTTGGAGCCAAGCAACCCCCAGCCCATGTCCTCCCCCTAATGATATGGCCTCAGTCTTGTAGCCAAGCAACCCCCAGCCCATGTCCTCACCCTAATGATATAGCCTCAGTCTTGGAGACAAGCAGTCCCCAGCCCATGTCCTCACCCTAATGATATAGCCTCAGTCTTGGAGACAAGCAATCCCCAGCCCATGTCCTCACCCTAATGATATAGCCTCAGTCTTGGAGCCAAGCAACCCTAGCAATTGTCCTCAGCCTAATGATATAGCCTCAGTCTTGGAGCCAAGCAACCCCATCCCATGTCCTCCCCCTAATGATATAGCCTGAACCTTAGAGCCAAGCAACCCCCAGCCCATGTCCTCACCCTAATGATTTAGCATTAGCCTTGGAGCCAAGCAACCCCAGCCCATGTCCTCCCCCTAATGATATAGCCTCAGTCTTGGAGCCAAGCAACCCCAGCCCATGTCCTCCCCCTAATGATATAGCCTCAGTCTTGGAGCCAAACAACCCCAGCCCATGTCCTCCACCTTATGATATAGCCTCAGTCTTGGAGCCAAGCAACCCCAGCCCATGTCCTCACCCTAATGATATAGCCTCAGCCTTGGAGCCAAGCACCCCCAGCCCATGTCCTCACCCTAATGATATGGCCTCAGCCTTGGAGCCAAGCAACCCCCAGCCCATTTCCTCACCCTAATGATATAGCCTCAGTCTTGGAGCCAAGCAACCACCAGCACATGTCCTCACCCTAATGATATAGTCTTAGTCTTGGAGCCCAGCAACCCCAGCACATGTCCTCCCCCTAATGATATAGCCTCAATCTTGGAGCCAAGCAACCCCCATCCCATGTCCTCCCCCTAATTATATGGCCTCAGTCTTGGAGCCAAGCAACTTCCAGCCCATGTCCTCACCCTAATGATATAGCCTCAGTCTTGGAGCCAAGCAACCCCAGCCCATGTCCTCCACCTTATGATATAGCCTCAGTCTTGGAGCCAAGCAACCCCATCCCATGTCCTCCCCCTAATGATATAGCCTCAACCTTAGAGCCAATCAGCCCCAGCACATGTCCTCACCCTAATGATATAGCCTCAGTCTTGGAGCCAAGAAACCCCAGCCCATGTCCTCCCCTTAATGATATAGCCTCAGTCTTGGAGCCAAGCAACCCCAGCCCATGTCCTCCCCCTAATGATATAGCCTCAGTCTTGGAGCCAAGCAACCCCAGCCCATGTCCTCCACCTAATGATATAGCCTCAGTCTTGGAGCCAAGCAACCCCAGCCCATGTCCTCCCCCTAATGATATAGCCTCAACCTTAGAGCCAAGCAACCCCCAGCCCATGTCCTCACCCAAATGATTTAGCCTTAGCCTTGGAGCCAAGCAACCCCAGCCCATGTCCTCACCCTAATGATATGGCCTCAGCCTTGGAGCCAAGCACCCCCAGCCCATGTCCTCACCCAAATTATATTGGCTCAGCCTTGGAGCCAAGCAACCCCCAGCCCATGTCCTCCCCCTAATGATATAGCCTCAGTCTTGGAGCCAAGCAACCCCCAGCCCATGTCCTCCTCCTGATGATATAGCCTCAGTCTTGGAGCCAAGCAACTCCAGCCCATGCCCTCACCCTAATGATATAGCCTCAGTCTTGGAGCCAAGCAACCCCCAGCCCATGTCCTCCCCCTAATGATATAGCCTCAGTTTTGGAGCCAAGCAACCCCAGCCCATGTCCTCCCCCTAATGATATAGCCTCAGTCTTGGAGCCAAGCAACCCCCAGCCATTTTCTCACCTTAATGATATAGCCTCAGTCTTGGAGCCAAGTAACCCCCAGCCCATGTCCTCACCCTAAAAATATAGCCTCAGTCTTGGGGTCTTGGAGCTCACTGGGTGATTGGTCAGGAAGCAGCAGAGATGCCACTTGCTGGTCATGGGCAGGGGTTCATTTTTGGCCCCAGTGCGCCACTGCCCGGCATAATATCAAACATTATAGAAATGTAAATGTTTGTCCTATTGTTTCATAAGCTGGGGGTGGGGGCATGCATGACCACTGGGTAAGGAATTGATCATGTGACTCGAATTTAGGCAAAGGCATGACTGAAGTGCTCTGGCACCTAACCCCTCAACTGCTTCCAGGCTTGGTGGTTTGGACAGCTCACTGTTCCGAGCATGTGCTTGTGTCGGTCTCTCTGCATGGATGGGTTCAAATGTGGAGGAGCATTTCCCATGCTTGCGCAAGCCAGGGGCAAGGCTAGGAGGGAGCAGGGGGGCACGTGCCCCGGGTGCAGCAGGTCAAGGGGCCTGAGAACAGATGGGACGTTTCGATTCTTTGCCCCGGGTGCCAGAAAGCCAAGCTACTTCTCTGGAGCAAGCATACTATGGCTGTATAGGAACATAAAACATATACATTTAAATGAAATGAATTTAGTCAACATGTAAAACGGCTCCAATAATTGCTCCAGTCATTAAAATGAACAAAATAAAATAAACCCCAAGGAGACCTTATGAGGGCTCAGAGGAGATCCGGCCATTGAAGCTCCCAGAGAAGGCTTCTGCAGAGATCCTCAGGGGAGGGGCTGGATTAGAAAAGGAGAAATGCCGGTATTATCAGGCAGCATTTTGGAAGGGGCGTCTTTACACGGTGATCATATTATTCTTCCATACAATCAGATGCAACAGTCATATAACAGTTTTTTTTTATTTTATGCAGAATTATATGAGTTGTTTCTCAATTGCAGTGATATTGTTACAGTGTTAAAACAATGTCATTCCATGTGTTTTCACAATGGTGTTGGTCTATATTAATATTATTGTCTATTTATATAACACCATTAATCTTCCGTAGTGCTTTACAAGGTATGAGTAGAGACAAGGTAAAACACATAAGCCTCGATTCAGAGAGACACAAAAAACTTCCGTTCTCGTGCCGTTCTGTTTTTTTGGTGAAATGTTTCCGTTCTCGTATGAGCGTTCGAGCTATTCAATGCATGCATTGAAAACCTTCTGTAAAGTTTCTGTCCGTTCGTACTGCAGATTACGAATTACGCGGATGTCATTTTCCATCCAGACTTTTCCGTTTCATTTTCACATGTTACAACGTAGGCTTTCGTTTTTGCCCTTTTCCCATCGTATCCTCCAACGAATCCTTTACGTTTCCCGTTCGATTCTGTTTCCCTTTTTCAATAAATATTCGTCCAGACGGAAATCCTTACCATCTTGCGCCTGCGCACTACAAACTTAACTCATTAAAGTGCTCGCCTACATATTTGCCACCATCACTTCTACTACAATGTTTAGCTAAATCACTTAGCACTCTCCTCCATCTTCCCCTTTGGACCCTTAAAGCTCACCCAAACCACTTCTCGGTTAGGTTCTTCTTCCATTTTAGCCCCCTAAAACTTACCCAAATCACTTCTCGGTCATGTGAATATTCATCTTTAAATATTTCTGGGCCCATTAGTTTTGTGTTAATGTATTTTGTAAATGAAATGACAATGTAACATTTTTATTTTATACCATCATAAAATATAAAATTTTAAAAAATTTTGAAAATGTAAAATTTTTACAACTATAAAAAACAAAATACATATCAATGGCAGGCCAATGAACATTATTCTTCATCTGTGGTCCCCAATGGGTTGCGCAGTTCCTGCATCTCGCCCACCAACTGAAGGACCCTGACACTCAGTTGTGCCACTCTGGCACATGTGGTCCCTGTTAAAAAACGTAAATTAACATTTTTGTATAACCTTGTTGGGGTCATACTGCAGTGCCCCCCCCCCCCCACGTATGTTCCAAACACCTAAATCTGGACATCAAAAGCCAGAGGGCCCTTGCCACCACGGCCTGGGTTTTGCATAGTGCCCGATTAGAGAACCCCTGGCCCGCATTCTGCAGGCAAAGAATGGGCATCAGGAGCAAGGGTGGGTGGCACATCTTGCGGTTCCTGCAACCAAATATAAAATAATTACACAAAGCAAAGGTAACCAACTAAAACACTAACTCCTACAACAAATTAAGATTCAAGTTCAACAATCCAAATATAATTCACAAAGGACATAAGTCTAAAAAAATATAGCAATTATATGGATGTGTGGGAAAATAAATGTTTACATGCTAAGGACTAATTTAGGTCAGCATTAAAATGCATCTATAAGGCATACATGAAATGTATTGGTTCAGGTATGCATTGCTATACAATTTATGGCCTTGGCCATGCTGATACATGCAATGCCTTGGTGCTAAAGTCACGCAGACTCCTCCACATAGCCGCAAAACATGTTCAACAATAGCAATCCGAGCACTCAGAGGTCTCGGAAGTGGATCGAAAATTAAACGGATTTATAGGGTCGTGGTCCGTCGGAAATCAGCTCTCTGAATCAGACAGAAACCATCCCAACAACGGAAGTTATCTGAACGAACGGAAAATTTCCGATTTTGTTTGGAAATGTTCCGATTTGCTTCCGTTCATCGAAAGAGCATATACACATTTTCCCGAACGTTCGTGCGAGTAGAAAATGGACGAAAAAAAAGCAAAAAAATGACAAACACCCACCAAAACTTTCACAGACAGCTACGGAAGTCCGGACGAATGTGTCTCTGAATCGAGGCTATAGTTCAGGGAACAAAAAAAAATTAGATGCCACGGGGTTCAAAACAGGTGTTGTGAGCACAAGAGACAATAGGAAGGAGAGCCCTAAATACCTAAATATACCTAAAGGGTATATGTGTTGAGAAATAAACCTTTTTCATGCAATGTCCGGGCCCAGGGCGCCCAGTTTTAGAGCGCTGACGCTGGGTTTGTGTTTTCTCTTCTTAAATGTGAGCTTCAGCGCTGAGTGTTGGACGCACCTAACTGGCGCTACCTATCGCTCGCTGCAGCGTTGTCCTGGGCACTTTGACCTCGGGACACCACCTAGCATTCTCCATTGGCTCTGCATTGAACCAGGGAGCGAAATTCTACAACGCCCCCTACAGACATCACATTTATCACTGCTGGACAAGATAGTACAGCGTCACTTCAGCAGACATCGGCTTGCAGCGTGCGCTCATAGACACTCATATGGAGATACTTGGCGCCAATGAAGCAAAGAAAAGACAGACAACCTGGCTACTTGGTGGAACTCCTGCAGAGCACCTTAGTTTGTGCACAAAGTTGTCGTGATTTTTTTTGGTTGTTGCACATTATGTGTAACCACTGATTTTGGTGTTTTCGGTCGGATGGTGTAAACTTTGTGTTGATATTGGGGTGGTATGTTGGGATTGTTGCCTGGGAGTGATCCGGATCACATGTGGTGAGGAGAGCCAGTGGTTGGTCAAGTGATTGATGGATTTGTTCACTGGCCCCTATCTCTGCCTGGGTTTGGTGTTCGTAGTGTTGTCTTTGTGTGTTTTTTTGCTATGATTTTGATGTGTTTTGTATGTGTGTATATTATCAAATGGAGATGTGAGTTTTTGATGCATGGGAGTGCCTCCCAGTATATCCGGTTTTGATCTGGATTTGTGGCATATGATACAGGTTTGGGAGCAGCAACCGGTATATTGTTGAGGGTCGTGCATGAGACTCAGAGTTTTTGAACCGGCTGAACTAGATGGAATAAAGTCCTCACATACTATGTTACTGTGTTGCTATGTTACCTTCTCCTTCCGATGGGCATCCCACTCACTAGATTATCTAAGACTTACCGGCACCTTTATTAGGAAAATTAATACTCTCTTAAACCTATGGTCAAAATTTAAAATCTCCTGGACTCATTGGCCACATAAAGGTGATTAAAAATGACTTACTGACATACTGAAAATTATCCAAAAATAATATCTGTAGCTTTATTTGGATCTGCTTGTCATAGGATTCCCCGGGTAACTTTACTGGCCCATAAGACAGAACCTTTATAGGCTTCTCTAGATTTACTAGACTGCCACCCAATTCCTCTAGTCTCTAGATTATTTGGACAAAGCCAAAAGACTGCCCCACACCACGGAGCCCTTCATTGTCCCACCCTATAAAGGTATGGGACTCAATTAAATATTCAGGCAAGCTATGTAACCACATGCCCCCCTACTAAATCTATTTATCTAGCCAGCCTTGCATGGTAGTTAAGTAGAAATTAAACGCACTCAGAAGCATAAGTCTTCAGGAAATAAAATGTTTATTCGACCGGGGGCTTGCTTACTTCAACAGCAAACACCCAAAATACCCCCTCTTGTGGCTTGCTAAAATACAGGTTTAGACAAAGGAACTAAAATGACCATCCTGATTGGATGCCTGGACACATGTCATACTTCTATTGGACATTTCAAACATATACAGCGCATATAGAAAGTTTAACTTTCATCGTAACAACATTTGTTCCTCATTTAGCAGACATAACAACAATAATTCTTAGTAATGGGGTAAAAATCCTCCACACACTTGGGAATGTGAGGGATGGCATACAGGCGGCTAGATATGAAATAATTAATACTAATTATAATATTTAATTTTCAACCTCAGTAGTGTACTAAGGAGTTTATCTGTGTAATAAATAAATAAATGCCATGTAAGTGGGGCATGTTTAGGTGCGCTCAGAATTAGGGGTTTGTGTTCTATGGGTTTCGTGTGTGTGTGGAATTCACTGACTCCTCCCATCCAGGTCATTGTTCCAGGGGTCAAAGAGGTAGACACTAAGGCAAGGATTGGAAGTGATTAGGAAATACCTTGTACAGCCAGGGCTTAGAGGGAGGTGAAGTATGTAGGAAGCATAGATACCTCCCAACTTTTCAGGTTGGAAAAGAGGGACAATAGGTAAATGAAGCCACATCCCCTCATTGAGTGGTAGATGAAGCCACACCCCCTTATTGTGGGAAGGATAGGAGAAACATTGTAACAGTTACAACAATAGAAACACTTTGAATAGGAGAATGAATCATTTATTGTTGCAGATCTGCATGTTACACCTCAAAGAGGGACAGTATGTAAATGAAGCCACACCCCCTCATTGAGGGATGATGAAGCCACACCCCCTCACTGAGGGGTTGGTGAAGCCACACCCCCTCACTGAGGGATGGGTGAAGTCACACCCCCTCAATGAGGGATGGTTAGGAGGTGTAACAGTTACATCAATAGAAACACTTTGAATAGGCAAATTAATCATTTATCGCTGCAGATCTGCATGTTGCACCTCAAAGAGGGTCAATATGTAAATGTAGCCACACCCCCTCATTGAGGGATGGATGAAGCCACACACCCTCACTGAGGGATAGCTGAAGCCATGCTCATCACAGAAAGATGGGTGAAGCCACACCCCCTTATTGAGGGATAGCTGAAGCCACGCCCATCATTGAAAGATGGATGAAGCCACACCCCCTCATTGAGGGATGGATGAAACCACGCCCCTTCATTTAGGGATGGATGAAGCCACGCCCCCTCAGTGAGGGGTGGATAGGAGATAGAATGTAACAGTTACAATAGAAACACTTTAAATCGGCAAATGAATAATTTATTGCTGCAGATCTGTATGTTACACCTCAAAGAGGGACAAATGAGAACAACAAGGGACAGGGGGACATGGACTCCAAAGAGGGACACTTGAAAAGTATGAGCATGCAGCAGGTGAGGAGGGAGGTGGGCTGCCATGACATTTCTGACAGTAATTATTGAGTAAACTGGAGCATATTTGCCCATCCCGGGGTTTGATCCTTGCCCCTGGGACATCCTGAATTGTGATGCCAGGCTGTGTGAAACCCCTCCGTTCTTACTGTACATCATCGGTGATCCCCTTGTGCATGTGCGAGGCTCTCCTCAGTTCCGGTATACTAGCTGTGCATACAAAGGAACGGCTAGGAAACCTGAAGGGCAGGCTGACCAATGACCGCTCTCCTCCGGCTCTGTATACCCTCACCCACCATTCAGATTCACGCATGGTTGTGCACAGCAGCCAGATGGGCGCCGAGGATGCAGTAAGTAAACAAGGTGATCCCGAGGGATTTCACAGATCAGGGCATCCCAAATGAGGATGGATCTCCTCTGTATGATGGGCTGAGGAGAACTCCACACGTTGGCTCTCCCTGTCCTAGACCCAGGAAATGAGTGTGCCAAAGGTTCTCACCAGCGAGGCACTTAGGACAGGACACAGGTCATTTACAAGCCATGCCACCAGTGCCTGAAACAAAGGAAAATTCTTAATCTCAGCATCATTACCATGATCAGGCACCTACAATCCAAACTCGAGCTGCAGTGGCAGAAGCACCTAAAAACATGAAAACACCTGAGGCTCCCTCTGCTGCTTCGTTGACTCAGCCGCTACCACTGCCTCCCCAACGACAAGGCCTGCTGTTTCCCCCCAAAGGGAGGATGTGGGACCACCTCCACCAGCACCACCACCACCATCACCAAGCCTGCCCACACCATCCCAGGGAAGCTTTCAGCTTTCTATCCCATAAACTCTGGAGAGAAAGCAGAAGTTGGGCCCATCCCACCCACGAACCCTGGCCTTGAATGAGAGCATTCCCAAATGTCTGACCTTTGAAATGCTTCCATTGCACCTGGTGGGGATGGACAGTTTTAAAGCTCTGATGGTGGCTGTTCCCAGTGCATTGGGAAATGTCATAAGTTCCAGTGTCCACCTCACCACTGACATGTGCCAAGGACATTACATCTCTCTAACTGCCCATTAGGTCAATGTGGTGGCGGCTGGGACTGAGGCGGGAAGCACTGTGGTGCATATACTTTCACCACTCAGGATTGTTGGAAATCAGTCAGTGCCTCCTGTTGCCTGTTCATTCTACTCTTCTATCTCCTCAGCACTGCCCCTGCACTAACTTGAGCACTGCCATGGGTAAACGGCAACATGCGGTGCTAAAGCTCCACTCAGGAACTGTGGACCAACATCCAGGATCAGACAGTTGACATCTGGTTACAGGTAACACCTGAAGCCCAGCAAGGTGGTGTGCAACAATGGGCGTGACCTTGTAGCAGCCTTGGGATGAGCCGTGTTGACGCACAGCCCTTGTCTGACGCATGTGCTCAACTTGGTGCAGAGCTCCTGAACCATTATCCAGAAATGCAGGAGCTGCTGCATAAAGTGTGTAGCATGTGCACCCTGCTGCTGATCCCCTGACTGCTCTGCAGAGGAACTTTGGACTTTCCACCCACCGCCTCATATGTGACTTGCATTCGAAATCCAGGTTGTATATGCTGGAAAGGGGGTGTGAGCAGCAGCAGGGAATAGTGGACTTTTAGCTCCAAAATGCCCCAGTGAGTCAAAGTGTAGACACTTCATCACCAATGAGTGGGCCTCCATGATGGACCTCTGTGTGGTGTTGCAGTGCTTTCAATATGCCAACAATATGGTGAGCGCTGATGACGCCATAGTCAGCTCTACCATCTCCATCCTTTGCCTGCTGGAGAAATTCCTTCAGGCCATGATGAAGGATGAGATGGAAGCAGAGGAGGATGAGAGGGAAGGCTTATTTTCCCATGCCGCTCATAAATGTCATGGACAGTGGACTGTTTTGGAGGATTCAGAGAAGGAGGAGGAGGACTTTCTGTGGCTGGAGGGTGGAGGAGACACCTGACACTGAGGACAGCTTCTCCTTGACTCAGGGCAGCCTGTCACAAATGAGCCACTACATGCTTCAATGTCTGCACAATGACGTCAGAGTTGCACCATAGTCACCAGTGCCTATTACTGGGTGGTCACCCTGCTGGATCCCCGCTATAAGAACAACATCACCAACTTGATTCCAACACTGGAGCAGGATCAATAGATGAGAGAGTATAAACTCACTCTGGTGGCCGCACTATTGGTGAGGTTCCCAGCTTAATGTAAGGGCTCAGTGGCAGCACAAGGTCTGAGGAGGAGCAAGTCGCCATTGCAGCAGGGGCACCAGCATTACCTCACATCAGAGGGTGAGCATGACCACAGTGTGAAACAACTCATTCCATTGTCTGCCACATCCACCACCATCAGATACTACGGCCCGAAGTACCAGGAGGCAGACTTTGACACGCATGATGGATAACTACCTGTTCATGTGTCTCCTGGTACTGAACGATGGGTCCTCTGCTTTCAATATCTTGGTCACTAAACCGGTCAGGTAAGAGCTTGCCCTCAATGCCTTGGAGATGCCGGCCTGTCCTGTGGCAAGTGCTTTATCAGTACATGGGTCCAGCACTGCGGGGGGTGTCGAGATCCTAAACCTGGCCTGTTGGTGGCTTTCGAGGAGATGGTTGGGGAACACTGATGGGTGGTTCTGGTCTGGTGCAATTTATGTGTCTATTTATTACAGGTCTACAAGGGGAGGCCTCCACAGAGCCCCCAATGCTCAAGTAAAAATCTGCACTACTCTAAGTTAATTACACATATAATCTTTTATTGATTCGTATACAAAACAACTTAATAATAAAATCACCTTTAAAAAACATGTAAACACAACACATGACACTAGAGGGCACAGGTGGCAAATCATAGGAGCTGGGCACAATAAAGCAAGAGGGACATAATCAAATATGGTCATGAGTATACCCAAAAAGGCACAATGATATTCCCTATGATAAAACAAAAAGGGAAGGACCTCTTAGCAAAATAACAAGAGGGACTACATATCTCTTTTCCTTTTTCAAAGGGACATTTCATCCTGGAGCTGAGGAAGTGATGGCTACATCATGTAACGCGTAGGACGGGGGAGGGGTGCTGCTGGCCCATCTCACATGTAAGGCCCTTCTTTGTGTGTGATATTGTCCCTTTTCCTACTCTGCTGTGTCCTTCTTATGGATTATACCATGCTGCTATTCACTATTGTTATGCTCTAAATTTTGCACAAATGTACTTTGATTATTTTTTGATTAGTCCAGCACTTTGTATTGTATTTTATTAATTGCACTTTCCACTTTTGGGGATATGTACGATTCAGTGGGATAAACATAGGGAGATGTGATCATTGTTATCATCTGTTGAGCCACCAGCTCCCTCTAGTGCCATGTGTTGTGTTTACATGCTTTTTAAAGGTTATTTTATCAAGTTGTTTTGTATATGAATCAATAAAATATTTTATATGTGTAATTTACTTAGAGTAGTGCAGATTTTTACTTGAGCATTGGGGGCTCTGTTAGAGAGTAAAGCAAATGTCATTACATGGAGACTGTTGTTCTGTTGTTCTGCCACAAGGGGTCGCTGTTCCCCCCCACGCAGCTAGCTTTGCTGGAGCTTACACTCAGGGTAGGAAATGAGTCAGCTTGTCGGGGATGAAGAAGGAGGAAGCAGAGAGACCTCCATCTTGTGACTGCAGAGGAAGGCCGTGTGGGAGCAAGGCCTGGAAATCGTGCGGAGACCAGTGTTATAGAGGGACTGAACACTATCCTGATCCTTGCCGAAAGCGGAGAACTTAGCCAGGACGGCTGCTGAGTGTTGTGTGAGTAGCCAGCCTGCTGTTCTTCAGGGTTGTGGACAAAACCTGTTGCGGGCTTTGAGACCTCATAGGATGCATCCATCAGACCCGGGTCAGTAACCTAACATAAGAGCATGCTTAACTAAACAGACTGAGACTAGGCCTATTAGTTAGTTAGATATGTTTTACATAGGCCCAAATTGTTATTTCCTGTTTGCTGTTTGCTGCCTGGATTTCTGAACTAACGGAACAGTTTTCCTGAGAGAGCTGACAACTGCGCCACATCTCCATCCTCGGTCAGTGGATCACTCACTCATTCGGGAGCAACATTGTTCTTTCTGGTTCTGAGCTAGTGCTGGGGAGGGAGAGTTGTTTTTCTGGTATTTTATGGTTATAGGATTGTAAGCTGCTGTGCTGTACCGCCGATGACCCCTCAGTGCGCACCCACACAAACATCCGTTCCAGCCATAGGGTATTAATAGGTATGGTGGGACATTCTAGTGCGCCCACTAGTAGGTGAAATTACCAGTGCTTTCTGTAACATCCAAACAGGGTCATCTGGCTGTGTAGCACAGGGGTTCTCAGCCCAAGCTGAGTGTGTGTAATCAAGTTTTATTGTTTATCTCATTTTTCTTTTTGAGTTGGGTTTGATACCCTGTTGCAGTAAAAGTTTGATATACCAACCCTGGTGTTGCTTTTCCCGCCCGTGGCTTTGCTGTATCCTGGGAGCCCACACCCGTACACGGCTTACAGCTCTGTGGAGGCCTCCCCTTGTAGAGTTGCTCAGTATGTTAGCTCAAGGTTGCACACTCTTTTTTTTTTTGTGATTCAAGTTTTTCAGGAACTTATCTATTTATTGCAGGTCTAGAAAGTGCCATCCATGGCCACAAACAATGAAACCCTGGTTACAGACTTCATTCTGCTCGGCTTTTCTTCTGATTATGGGCCATTTCTTTTTTTCGCATTTTTGCTCATCTACCTTTTTACTTTGGTCGGCAATGCAATGATAATTTTGATAGTGAGCTTGGATTCGCAGCTCCACATACCCATGTACCTGTTCCTCAGAAGCTTGTCCATCACTGAGATGTTTTACACCACGGTCACCATTCCCCGGATGCTCCGAGACTTCTTACACAAGAATACATCTATTTCCAGAGCAGGCTGTGCGGCCCAGTTCTACTTCTTTTGTTGCCTGGGTGCCTCCGAATGCTTCTTACTTGCTTTCATGGCTTATGACCGCTATCTGGCCATCTGTCACCCCCTTCACTATGCCACAAAGATGACAAAGTCCAGGTGTCTACACATCTCGGTGGGCTCTTGGGTGACAGGTTTATTTTTACCTCTGGGCAACATCATTCTAGTGTTTGGTCTCCCATCGTGTAACTCAAACATCATTGACCATTTCTTTTGTGATATATTGCAGGTGGTTCGGTGGCTTTGCTCTGACACGCCTCCAGTTATCTTACTGGTGATAAAATTGTATATATTAATCTACACTTTTCTGGTCATTCCATTTCCTTTCCTGCTCATTCTTGCCTCCTACATCCGCATCCTGCTCAGCGTATTCAAGATACGATCTTCATCCGGGCGTAACAAGGCATTTTCTACATGTGGCTCTCACCTCACATCAGTCAGCCTGTTTTTCGGAACGGCCACCATAACCTACCTGAGGACAAAAACTATTGCTACCTATGGTGGACCCAAAGTCTGGTCTCTTCTCTTCCTTGTCTTTGTTCCTATGCTTAACCCTCTGATATACAGCCTCAGGAACGATCAAGTAAAAAAAGCTTTCCAAAAGTTTTTACAAAAAAGTTGTCTAGGGCCAGGGGGTCCCAACCAGCGGTAATTGTGCCACTGGGGCTACTCAAAATCCTATCGGGGGATACTTGACAAGGCTGCAGACTGATTGGCTGCCATCTATACCTTTTTTTTTAACAATGAATCTTTATTGAAACCGACCGGGTCGGGAGGGTACAAAGACTTTGTCATACACACATTTTTCTGCAGGTTCATACAGATACAGTTACAACATCTCAGGATACATTACAGTGCAGATGTCTATCATCAGATCCACCTTGGACTGAGCTTGTATATCCATTTCAGTACTACAGTTACAGCATTCTACCCTTGCGCCCACATGTCCGTGTCACCCCCTCTCCGGCAGCCAATGTTTTTATGTAATAGTAACAGGGTAAATTAAAGCCCGGGGGGCCTTGCCCCCAGGATATGAGGGGAGAGAAGGGGGAAGAGGGGAGGGGGAGGGGAAAGAAGAGGGGAAGGTAAAGACTTAAGTAAGGAGGGAAGTCGGCCAGACTCCCCTTCCTCCCCACCACACCCCACCGCCTCAGGGCACCCTAAGTGCCTCCTTTCCTTCACTTGATTCGATGAACATATTCCATGGCGTCCAGAGGAGCCTGTGCCTCTCCTCAGCCTGTCTGAGGGAGGCCGTGAGATCCTCCATGCGTCTTATATCTTCTAATCTCCTCAGCCATGAGCCTATGGAGGGAGGCACCGGGTCTCTCCAACACGCCGGGATACAAGCGCGGGCGGCATTAATTAAGTGGATAGAAACATAGAAACATAGAAGGTTGACGGCAGAAGGAGACCATACGGTCCATCTAGTCTGCCCTTATGTGTATACTGTATGTTCTCTTTATCTTAGGATAGATGTGTGCTTATCCCAGGCATGTTTAAATTCAGTGACTGTTGATGTTTCAACTACCTCTGCTGGAAGTTTGTTCCAAGCACCTACTACTCTTTCTGTAAAATAATATTTTCTAACATTGCTCCTGATCTTCCCCCCGACTAGCTTCAGGTTGTGCCCCCTTGTTCTATCGTTAAGTTTCTTCTTAAAAACACTTCCCTCCTGAACCTTATTCAATCCTTTCACATATTTAAAGGTCTCAATCATGTCCCCTCTCTCCCTTCTTTCCTCCAGACTGTACAAATTAAGTTCTTTAAGTCTCTCCTGATAAGTTTTAAGTGTAAGTCCTTCCACCATTTTCGTTGCCCGCCTTTGGACACGTTCTATTTGAATAATGTCTTTTTGCAGGTAAGGTCTCCAGAACTGCACACAGTATTCTAGCTGTGGCCTTACCAGGGCTCTATACAGCGGCATCACAACCTCCCTCTTCCTACTGGTGATGCCTCGAGCTATGCAGCCGAGCATCCTGCTTGCTTTTCCCACTGCCTGGCTACACTGTCCACTCATCTTGCAGCTATCAGTAATCAGTACCCCTAAATCTCTCTCCTCCGAGGTCCTGGCTAACACAGTACTGCCCATACGGTACTCAGAGCAGGGATTCCTTCTACCCAAGTGCATGATTTTACATTTAGAGACATTAAACTCTAGTTTCCACAGTTTTGACCATCTATCCAGTAAAGCTAAATCATTTTCCATGTTGCAGACACCTCCAGGAATATCCACCCTATTACTAACCTTTGTATCATCAGCAAACAGACAAACTTTTCCTACCAAGCCTTCTCCTATGTCACTTACAAATATATTAAAAAGAATGGGGCCCAGGACAGAGCCTTGCGGCACACCACTTGTAACTCGCCTTTGTTCAGATTGCACGCCATTTACAACAACGCTCTGATACCGATCCCTCAGCCAACTGGAAATCCACTGAACTATCCAGGGATTGAGTCCTACCTTCAATAACTTATCTATGAGCTCCTTATGTGGTACAGTGTCAAAGGCTTTGCTAAAATCCAGATAGGCGATATCCACAGCACCACCTTCATCTAACACTTTAGTGACATTGTCAAAGAAATCAATAAGATTGGTCTGACATGATCTGCCCTCAGTAAAGCCGGGCTGTTTTGGGTTCAACAGGTCATTACTTTTTAGATGGGAAATTATCTGTTTTTTTAAGAGTGTTTCCATTAATTTGACCACTATAGATGTTAAACTAACTGGCCTGTAATTACTGGCTTCTTCTCTACTCCCCTTTTTATGGATTGGTACGACATTGGCCATTCTCCAATCATCTGGAACCTCACCAGTTGAAAGGGAATGGTTAAGTAAATCAGTTAGAGGGGCTGCAATCACAAATCACAAAGTTCCCTTAGAACTCTGGGGTGGATTCCATCTGGACCCATCGCCTTACTTACCTTTAGATGTGCCAGCTCGGCTAAGACATCAGCCTCCAGAAACTCCGGAGCTGTACTCTCCCAGCTCCCATGTTGTGCTATGACCATGCCTGCTACTATCTGAAAATACCGAACAAAAGTAGCTATTCAGATGGTCAGCCACAGCCTTATCTCCGTCAATATATTTATTTTCCCAATTTCTAATTTTTGAGACTGCATTGTTTTTCTTCTTTCTGTCACCAATATATCGGAAAAAGGTTTTATCTCCCCTCTTCATAGATTTGGCCATTTCTTCCTCTTTTTGCCCTTTAGCAGTCCTTATAATTAGTTTTGCTTCCCTCTGTTTAATTTTATACGCCTCTCTGTCAGCTACACTTCCACTTACTTTATACTTCTTATAGGCAGACTTCTTATCTTTTATGATAGTGCTGACTTCCCTAGTAAACCATAATGGTTTCTTCTTCTTTTTATTCTTGCTAGTTTGTTTCACATATTGCTTAGTTGCCTTTAAGATGGCCATTTTTAATAGTGACCACTGGGCACTCACTTCTGCTACTCTGTTCCACTCACCTAATTTTCTTTCTACATACTCCGCCATTTCCTTGAAGTTTGTCTTCCTAAAGTCTAGCACTTTGGTTCTGGTGTGTGATTGCACAATGTCTGTTTTTATTCTGAACCATAAGCATTGATGGTCACTGGAACCCAGATTTTCTTCAACCCTGACCTCGGACACCAGATCCCCATTGGTCAGAACTAAGTCCAGAATGTTATCTCCTCTAGTTGGCAATGTCACAAGTTGTTTTACAGACACTCCATTAAGTGCCTCTAATATAGTCCTGCTCTTGCATGCCGATGCACTTGGGATATTCCAGTCCACATCAGGCATGTTGAAGTCACCTGTAATTACAACGTCCCCCTTCTCTGCCATTCCACTGATTTCATCTATTAACAGGTTATCTAGATCCTCAGATTTTCCAGGGGGCCTATATATCACACCAATTCTGACCACAGCTCCCTCCTTAGTCTGCATGGTAACCCAGAGAGTTTCTAGTTCATTATGTGTATGCTGAATTATTGTTGATTGAAGGGTAGTCTTGACATAAATGGCTACTCCACCGCCCTTTCTATCCAATCTGTCTTTTCTGTACAATGTGTAACCGGGTATGGCTATCTCCCAGTCATTGTGATCCTTGAACCAAGTCTCTGTTATTGCAACAAGATCCAATTCATCTCTGGATATGATAGCCATTAATTCACAGAGCTTGTTGCCCAAGCTGCAAGCATTGGTACACATCATGTGGATGTTGTTGGTATTGTATTTTAGTGTGTCCTTGATCTTTTCCACCTCTAGCCTACCACTAACCGGGTTTCCTGCTTCAATGTCCTGCTTCATCCTAAATGGTAGGGGACAGAAATCACCCTCGCAAGTTACATCTCTGTCCCCTTCCTCTAGTTTAAATCAAAAAATGCTCTGAGTTCCACTCCAAGTTCTTTTGTGCCTTTCTGTGAAGGATGCAAGCCATCCCTCTTAAACAACTCATTGTTCGACCACCTTCTAACATCATGACTAATACATCCAAAGCCTTTGTCTTCACACCACTGACG
This sequence comes from Gastrophryne carolinensis, assembly GCA_027917425.1. Lineage (NCBI taxonomy): Eukaryota > Metazoa > Chordata > Amphibia > Anura > Microhylidae > Gastrophryne > Gastrophryne carolinensis. Next base: position 655,566,639 of record CM051234.1, on the reverse strand, counting down.
TAACCACAAGTTGAACTTGGCGATGTTGAGTGCCTTTTTTCCCTGAGTACATACTGGCAAAACTTCAGAAAATGTGATGGAACCTGTTATTTTGCAAAGTTCCTGACTAAAATTTTGGAAGTCCCTCTGCACAACAAACAAATCTTTTTGGGATAAGTCATTTGTGCCAAGATGTAGCACAATGTCCACTTGGTTATGTTTGCTTGCAGACTTCACAATATTTATAATACGTTTCTTATCCCTATTAACCGTGGCACCTGGGAGACACCTCACTTCCTTTAGCTCATCTTTATCCTGTCCAAAGTCCACACCTCTAATTGTTGAGTCACCAACCAGAATATGTCTTTTCCTATTGGTTGGCTTGGTAACTGTTCCTTGCTGCCCTTTTGTACTCATTTTATATGGTCCCTTATTTAAGTCCACTTCCTTTGATCTTACCAAATCCTGCCCAGACTGAGCATTAGCAGATACATCCACATCAAGCTCAGAAAGAACAGCAAATTGGTTATATTGGTTTAGTCCAAAATGTTGATGTTTTTGTTCTACAATGCGCAATCTTCCGGAGCCAACAGTCTTCCACTCTGCCCCTCTCTTGTGAAGTCTTTGTGGGAGTGGTGGCTGTATAACAAGCTGCTTTACTGGCTGGGATAGCTTCATAACTTCAGACTGAAGAGTAGAAACTAAAGACTGTAATTTTGAAATCTTGTCATACAACCCCTTCATTTGCATACAAATTGGACAGCATCGCAAGTTCCACAGAGTACTACGAAACACAACGGCCAGGCAAGAGTTACACTGCACCAAACCAGACATTCTAGATAATAAGAATAGATACGGCTAAAAAGTAAATGCTGTACTCACCACTATTACTTGTGTACAACCCCTGCTGTTTTCAAACTACTGCAGTTTTTAAAACTACACACTTGTGTCCTGCTGCTCTCACACAGGCTGAAACTCCACAGAGTGAAACTCCACAGAGCAGCTCACCTGTTTATATACAAGCCCCTCTAAGTTAAGCTAATGAGAGATTGCTAGCTCTTTTGCTATGTTAATTAGAACCCACCCTATTTAATCAACACCTGCTTAGCAAACAGCAACAGGCCAAAACCAAAACTTTTACTACCAATGCAATACTATCCAAATCACATTTAAGACAAATTAAAACAGTACACTTTTGACTTATAAAAGGAAGATTCAAATACAAATACAGTTACTTACCAAATCCAATGTAACTACTGCAGTTTTTAAAACTACACACTTGTGTCCTGCTGCACTTATGTCAAGCTGCTCTCACACAGGCTGAAACTCCACAGAGATGGTTAGGAACTTCCTATATTTTCCTACTGATAGGGTCGTGCAGTGTAGGAGTAAGACCTCTGGAGTAAGTGGAGTGACTTCCCCTGTTATCTTGTGGATCCATCCCACCACCACCCTCCAGAAGCTCTCCAATCTTTCGCATTCCCAGAAAATGTGTGGCATCGAGCCTGGGACCTTCTCACATCTCCAGCAGAGGGGGGAGACCGTTGGGTAGAACCGGTGCAACGTCTGGGGTGTTCTGTACCATCTACTGAGGATTTTGTATCCTGCCTCCTGGTAGGAATTACTGATGGACGCTCGTTGAGATAGCTCCAGGATCTTCCTAATTTGAGACGGGGAGAAGGACACCCCAAGGTCTCTCTCACATGCCTCAATAAAGTTTGGGACAAAGGTCTCTCCTGGATCGGTTAAGAGTTTATATATGAGGGACAAATAGCCTCTGATCGGTTCCGTGGCCATGCAGAATCCCTCAAAGGGGGTTAGTTCTCTGCAGTACTCCTCAGGGGGAGCTAGTTTCTGGAGGAAATGGGAGATTTGCATCGCTCTCCAAAATGATAGACGTGGATGGTCTCCCCATGACATGAGCTCCTGAATGGATTTCCATGAGGGGCCATTTAGGAAGTCCCGGGCTATGCCCCCTCCGGTTGCTTTCCACTTTCTGAATCCCGCGTCCATTTGGTCTGGCAGAAAGTCCAAGGATCCCAAGACAGGTCTAAGTGGGGAGGGGGAGGGCGAAATGCTCTCTCTGGAAGCGTATCTGGCCCATACTCTTAGAGTAGGCCCAATTGTCGGTCTTGAGTCCAGTGGGGATCTCTCCCGAGGACCATGGGAGGCCTGCCAGGGGGACTGGGGACCATTGCTGCTCCAGCTAGATCCCCCGCTTATGTTTCCCGTGTAGGTTCCAGTCTACTATCCTGTTGAGGTGTGCTGCAGCATAGTATTTTTTAATATCTGGGAGTCCTACTCCTCCCCTGTTCTAGGGGAGTGAGAGGATTGTCTGCGAGATCCTGGGGCTCTTCCCTCCCCACACAAATTTTATGAATTCTGCTTGGACCGAGTTCAGAGGAGATGCTGGCACCTGTATCGGCAGAACCTGAATCGGGTAGAGTAGTCTTGGCAGCACATTCATTTTGAGGACATTGCATCTGCCAAACCAGGAGAGTGTTTTGTCTCTCCAAGTGTCTAAATCTCTCTTGATTACGCTCAGCAAAGGTAGGAAGTTTGCCGCAAACAGATCCTTCAAAAGAAGTGTAATCTGGACTCCCAGGTACTTAATTGAGGCCGGTGACCAACGGAAAGGAAAGCTATGTTTAATACCGTCCAGGTGCTTCTGCGATAGGGAGATGTTTAGTGCCTCTGACTTCTGGATATTCACTTTATAGTTTAAGAGGAGGGTGTATTCTTTTAGCTCTCGCAATAGGTTAGGTAGAGTTATCACCGGTTGGGTAATGCAGAAAATCAGGTTGTCCGCAAAGGCCGCCACTTTGTGCTCCAACCGTCCCTTCCCCAAATTTATATCTGGGTTTGCCCTAACTCGTCTGAGAAAGGGTTCCAGCATTAAGATAAAAATGATCAGAGAAAGTGGGCAGCCTTGTCTTGTCCCATTTGTTATAGTGAGGGGGTCTGAGAGTACCCCATTCACTTTGATACAGGCAGAAGGGTAGAAATACAGAGACAGAATCCAGTTCCGCATATTCTCCCGCAGACCTATATGCTCTAACGTTGCCCTGATGAAGTCCCAGCTAACCCTGTCGAACGCCTTCTCTGCATCTGTTGACAGGAGCATGGCCGGAACCCCATTCGCGTGAATCTGGTGTACCAGGTTAAGTACCCTAGTAACATTGTCTCTGGCCTCTCTCCCTGGAGTAAATCCCACCTGGTCATTGTGTATCAGACTGCCTAGGCTAGGGGCAAGTCTTGAGGCCTAAATTTTTGCAAATATATTTAGATCCACATTTAGAAGTGAGATCGGTCTGTAGTTGGCACACAGAATAGGGTCCTTATCTTTCTTGTGGATCACTGTAACCTGTGCTCTCAGCATATCAGGAGGGATAGGTCGTTCACTGGAGAGAGAGTTAAAGACCGCAACTGCCCGTGTGGTCAGGATGTCACCCATCCACTTATAGTATGACAGGGTGAACCCATCTGGGCCCAGAGATTTACCTGAGGCAGAGTACTTCACTGCCTGTGTCCACTCTAGTGCTGAGATTGGGGCCTCTAGAGCCTCCAGGGTCTCCAGGTTCAGTACCGGCAAACCTGATTAAGTGATGTATTCCCTCGTCCCTGAGAGCGAGTTTGCTTGTTTATTTCCCCTCTCTGGGAGGTTATAAAGTTTATGGTAGAAGTCTCTAAATGCTTTCGCTATGTCCGTTGGGGTAGAGAGCTGCTGGCCATTTTGATTCAGAATCTGCGGTATGAAGTTTCTAGCCCTCTGTTCCCTCAGTGCTCTTGCAAGAGTGCGACTGCACTTGTTACCGTACTCATAAAAAGAGCGCTTGGTTTTCAGGAGGGTGACCTTAGCGCTGATCATCAGAATGTCCTTTAGCTTATCTCTTGTTGCGGCCAGTTCTTGTTTCACTTTAACCGCCTGATGCTTTTTGTGCTCTGCCTCCAAGCGGGCTATGTTCCCCAGAAGTGCCTTGATGGTTCTCTCCCTCTCTTTCCTTCTCCTGGAAGCCATTTTCAAAATGATCCCCCGTATATAACACATGTGTGCAGCCCACACGCTTATGGGTGGTGTCTCTGGCCTAGTGTTCAGCTCAAAGTATTTCTTCAATTCGCCTCTGATTTCCTCCTTTAGGATGGGGTTCTGTAGAAGAGATTCGTTGAGGATCCATGTACTCGGCTTAGATAGTACCTCTGGCAGATCTAGGGTCAGGGTGATCAGGGCATGGTCTGATATAGTAATGGGATCAATCTCGGCCTTTTAAAATAAGTATATGTTGAAGCACACCAATGAGTAATCAGAAAAAATAGAGTCAAGGATGAATAAATGCCGTTCAGTCTTCTTAACATGTGTACTACCATACAGGGAGACAATGCAACAATATGTGAAAGAAGGCGAACAACCAGAGTTTGAATTGCAAAAAAGAGTGTAGGGATTTTAATCAAGAACATAAGTGCTGTACATATATACAGTGTATTATCACAATATAAATTTTGCAATACAAGAGACAGGGCAGCAGCCCTATAAAGTGACCGCTAGGTGGTGCAGCTGTGCAGAAATGTCAGCAGCATACGTTCTTGTGTACAATAATACAATGTAAGCAGAGAGTTAAGTTTAGATGTTATGGAGTACATGAAAAGGCAGTATAAAGTTCAGAATTATGGGAGGAGTGTCAAAACTCCTCAGTACCCCCAAACTCCTTACATAGGCAAAGCAAACCGTAATATCAGTAATAGTAGGCAAAATAGTAAAACGAGTCTTACAGGCAGCACAGGTGGAAGTAGATACCCTCGACGTTTCGGCTAATAAAGCCTTTATCAAGGCTCCCTCTTGATAAAGGCTTTATTAGCCGAAACGTCGGCCTTCCCCACCAGCTCCCTACACTCTTTTTTGCAATTCAAACTCTGGTTGTTTGACTTCTTTCACATATTGTTGCATCAATCTCGGACCTGTGGCCCCAGCTCTGTCCACCTAGACGCCCCCGCCGCAATCCGAGCCATCGGGCATCTCCCAGAGGGGGGGGGCAATGCCCACCCCCAGGGAACCACGCCCATCGCATTGGCATTGCCCCCCCAGACCTCCCCCCGCTGCAAGCACATACCCCGTTGCTGTCGCCGTCAGAGTCCCCATCATTTCCCCATCATTTCCCGGCGGAGCAGAAACATGCGTTTTACCCCCGCCGCCCCCCCCCCCCAGGCCGAGCACCCAGCAACGCCGGGACATGTCTGCCACACCCCACAGGCCAAGCCAAACTCGCTCGGACCAGGGTGCACTGACCAGGGGAGGGCACGGCGGGAGGGGCACCCATCAGGTGGTCCGTCACCTCAAGCACATCCCAGTCTCCCCCCGCCGGCAGTGCCTCATTTACATATGATCCGGCGTGCAGGATCTGTTGATGTCGGTGCGCTCCTAGGCATTCCATGACATTCCATCAGCGATTTTGGACGAGAAGGGTCACTCCAGTCTCTGTCTGAGCGGTGGATGCAGAGAGACCACATGCAAAAGAGAGAGAGAGAGAAAAAAACCAAAATCTCCTCCTCCTCCCCCCCAGAGCTAGAGAGAGGAGTGGAGAGGGGGCGGAAAGAAAAAAGAAAAAAAGAAAATTATGATTTGTCCTCTTGGAAAAGTCTGAGCTCACTATTCCCCTATGGGAGGGGGTGGACCCCTCCTCCTGGGTGATCCACGTCTGCCTGGTCTTCTTTGGTCTTCCGGGGGAGGAGGGTCCCCCCTCGGCGGAGGCGTAGGTCCACGTCCGGGTGCCCTCCTTCTACGAATCGTCTGCTGCAAGGGCTGCTATGAGGGAAAATCCAACCAATTTGGGACCTCTATTGGGGGGGTCTCCAGAAATGCAAAGAGATAGTCCAGGTCCCCCCGAGTCCGCAGCGTAAAGGAGCCGCCATCCTTCCTAACGATGAGATGGAATGGGTAGCCCCACTTGTAAACCGCTCCACTGTCTCTTATTTTCTGCAGCAGTGGTTTTAGCTGTCTCCTCATCCATAGAGTCCGGCAGGATGGCGTCCCAGGCTTTTTTCAGAATATCCTCTTTGGTTTTATAGTCATGAACTCTGCATAGTACGTCTCGTGGAGCATCAGGGTCTCCCAGCGGGCGCCCTGCCACTCTATGGATCCTGTCCAATTTGATTGTTGTGTCCGGGGGGCTTCCCAAAAGCTTGTTAAAGATTGAGTTGGCTACCGATTCCAAGTCTGCATTCTGGGGAGTCTCCGGTATTCCCCGAAGTCGCAGATTGTTCCGACGGTTTCTATTTTACAGGTCATCATAGTGCAACTTCAGGGTTATGAGTTGTGCTGACTGGAAAGCATTTGATTGTTCCAGGCGGGAGAGACGTTCTTCTGTGGATTCCTTCGCATTCTCCAGGGCGGTTACTCTGTCCTCCACTGCGGCTACATTGTGTTGGATAGACCCTATCTCTTTCCGGAAGGATTTGTCTATCCTGGAGACCATTGCTTCCAAGTCTACTTTAGTTGGTATCACCTTCAGGTCTGCTTTGGTAGGAAGAGAGAGTAAAAGAGACTTCAGGCTGTGATTAAGCTCTGGTGAGCAGATACATTCTCCCGCTCTCTAAGACATCCCCTCCCTCCGGTTTGTACTGGTTGAGGGTCCGCCCTGAGAGCACGGCGGCGTCCCGTTCCTCAACTGTGATGGAATTTTTCTGTGAGGTGTGTGGGGATCTCCCTGGTGTCTGCACATATTTGGGGGTATCCCATGCTCACCCTCTCTCACTTGGTCCCCCCAATCCTGGGAATGACATCCCCCGAACAGCCTCTGTCACATCTGGAGGGTCTGCACTTGCGGGGCCCCCCAATCGGAGTCATGCAGCATCCCTCCCTTGGTCGAAGCCCCATCTTCAGACTGTGAGGGGCTTGGCAGGTTCTGAGACCGCAGCCGACTTTTCACGGTGTGTGTTTCTTTAAGGCCTGACTGATACTCATAGTCAGCATCAGCTCTGCTTTGTCTTTTGCTGTCAGCTTGTATTACAGGGGGCTGATGGATCTCCCCTCCGATTTCCATGTGTGAAGGAGATCCAGAGCAGGAGGTCACGCTGCCCGATGCTGGGCTGGAGGGGGGGGGTTCCCCCCGTGTCAGGTCTCGCTACCCTCTCTGAATGAGCAGTTCCTCACTGTGGCGTGGTCGGGCGGCTTGAGGGAAGCAGCCACCCACCTGTCTCCCCTCCTACCTCTCACTGCAGTGGCTCCACAGCGCTCGCTCTCTCCTCCCTCGCGCTCTCTGCCTCACAGGCTCGGGCGGCGTCACCGTCAGCCCCGCCGCCGGCCCCCGAGCACTCCTCCTCAGACACGAGGTGTCGCGGCTGGTCCGCCCGCCGCACCTTCTGCTCTTCAGCACCCTCAGGTGAGTCCCTCTTGCGGCGCTCTTCCTCATGTCCCCCTCTGCCTCTCTTCTCACCCTGAGCTCCGGTCGCCATCTTGACGCCACATGTGTCTGTGTACTCAGTTTCTGTCGGCTGCAGGAACTTTTGTATAGATGTTTTTTCGCCTCCTTTAGGGCCAAGCTGTGTTCCTCTGCGTTTCCCCATGTTCCTAGGAACAATTGATGGTGCTTTGTCTCAGTTGAAGTGCTGTTCGGGCCGGGTTTAGATGGGAGCCCCAGGCTACTACGTCTTCACACCGCCATGCCTCGGCCTCGCCCTGCCATCTATACCTTAACTACACCTGTGCAAAACTGCTCCAAAAGATGATATATGGTGTATTTTTGTGCACTTTAAATGGCTGTTTTGTGCATATTTACCATTGTTTTCCAGGTGATACTTGAGATATCAAGAAACTGAAGAGTTACTTAATGCAAAAACACTGGGAACCTCTGGTAAAAGTGGACCAAAACCTATTATTTTGGATATCCTGGGTTCTGGTTCTTGCCCCCAGGGCACCCGGATTGGGGATGCCCCTGCTGTGTGAAACCCCCCAGATCGCACAATCTCACTCACCCTTCCCTGGTCCTATGCTGCATGCACAGCCTCTTGTCAAGTCAGCGTGCTCGCACCACTCCCTTCCCTTTGTCTAGGAGCTGATCTAAGATGAGCGGATCCGATTGCGCTGGTGGTCGCATCCCGCACTACTCTTTAACAGGGAGCGGGCCTGCGCCAGCCATTCACAAATGCCTGGTACAGGCACATTCCCTGCTAAAGGGTTAGCGAGGATACACCCGCTGTTTGCGCTTGTGCTGTTGGAGTGGGAATAAAGGTGAGTTTCTGGGCAACATCGGTGGTTTTACATAGCGGGGCATCCCGATTCCTGGGGGGAGCAAGTATGTCTGCCCTGGAGTCTCATAGACTTCAGGGTGGGTTTTTGTCCACTTTAAGGGCTATAGTGAACCTCCTTTTTTTTTTACTTAGAGGCCTGTTTATGTCTAGTTTCCTATATTTTTTATGTCATGAATAGAAAATTTATGGGTGAGACTGAACATTATTTGGTTCCCGTTCTATTGTTCTGGTCTATGTAAAAGATATTTCAGTTGAAGAATATACTGTTTGCAGGCCCTAAAAAAAAATTACAGTGTAGCCCATTTCCTGTCTGCCAACTCCGGAGGGCGGGGGCAGAAACATTAAAGTGGACCAACACCCAGGGGGGATCGGCCCGGGAATCTATAAGATTCCCGGGCCGATCAGATCCCTCCCCGCGGGGCATCCGAAATCGGGATGTCCCACGGGGGGAAACCCCCCAGGAAGCCCACAATCCTACCTTCCCCCCCGTTTTTGCCCTTTTCCCATCGTCTCCTCCCACAAATCCTTTACATTTCCCGATAGATTTTGTTTCCCTTTTACAAAAAATAATCGTCCAGACGGAAATCCTTACGATCTTGCGCCTGTGCACTACAAACTTAACTCATTAAAGTGGACCAACACCCAGGATTTTGACTATCCTGGGTATTGGTCCACTTCCACGGGGCACGCCGATCGCGGGTGCCCGCTGTGTGAACCCCCCCAGAAAAAGAAATAAAGCCCCGAAAAATTACCTGACCCCGCTGCCACGTGACCCGCTCGTCCAATCGCTGCCGACGGACAACGAGCGACAGCGACGGACAAGCCGAGCGGGGGCCGCCGCCGCGTCCCGCGCGTCCCTCCTACAGGGAGCGCGTCCGCGCCGGCCGTTTGTGAATGGCCGGCGCGGACGCGCTCCCTGTAGGAGGTTGCGCGCCCTGATAGAGGGACGCGCGGGAGGCGGCGGCGGTCGCTGGAACGAGGTGAAGGTAGGATTTGTGGGGGTTCAGGGGGGTTTCACATAGCGGGGCACCCCCAATTGCAGTATAAGAGGACCGATCGGGGGAGGGTGTTGGTCCACTTTAAAGTGCTCGCCTACATATTTGCCACCCTCACTTCTACTACAATGTTTAGCTAAACCACTTAGCACTATCCTCCAGCTTCCCTTTTGAACCCTTAAAGTTCACCCCAACCCCTTAGCGCTATCCTCCAGCTTCCCTTTTGGACCCTTACAACTTACCCAAACCACTTTGCGGTTATGTTCTTCTTCCATTTTATGTCCCTAAAACTAACCCAAACCACTTCGCGGTTATGTTCTTCTTCCATTTTATGTCCCTAAAACTTACCCAAACCACTTCGCAGTTATGTTCTTCTTCCATTTTATGTCCCTATAACTTACCCAAACCACTTCGCGGTTATGTTCTTCTTCCATTTTATGTCCCTAAAACGTACCCAAACCACTTCGCGGTTATGTTCTTCTTTCATTTTATGTCCCTAAAACTTACCCAAACCACTTCGCGGTTATGTTCTTCTTCCATTTTATGTCCCTAAAACTTACCCAAACCACTTCGCGGTTATGTTCTTCTTTCATTTTATGTCCCTAAAACTTACCCAAACCACTTCCTGTTCATCTGAATCTTCCTCTAGAATTTTTTTTATAAACCTTCGTTTGTTGTTAATGTATTTGTGTAAATAAATGACACTGAAACTTTTTTTTTTTTTGATTTTTTTTTATTTCAAGGCCATTTTTTTGCCCATTTTGTTAAAATTTTCCTTTTTTTTAATTTTTAAAATGTAAAAAATAATAAAATATTTAAAAATATAAAACTTGAGAACAATTAAAACTATTTACATTATGCAAAACAGTGACAGGACCCAGAACACTATTCTTCTTCTGTTGTCCCCAACGAGTCAACCAGCTGCTGCATATCGGCCACCAACTCAAGGACCCTTCGATTCATTTCTTCCACTCTTGCCCGTGTGGTCCCTGTATAAAATTGATACAAAAACATAATTTTGCGCCAAATACATGTTTCTCACCTGTGGATGGAATGTTTTTTAGTTGTCAACCTAAATAAACACGACATATGTCAGTCTGCTAAGTCATTACTCTAAGGAAGTGGACAGAGGTCATTCTGCAAAATCACTACCTAAAGAAAGTGGCCACAGATCAGTGTGCTAGGTCATTACTCTAAGGAAGTGGCCAGAGGTCATTCTGGGAAGTCATTATTCTAAGGAAGTGGGCAGAGGTCATTCTGGGAAGTCATTATTCTAAGGAAGTGGGCAGAGGTCATTCTGGGAAGTCATTACTCTAAGGAAGTGGGCAGAGGTCATTCTGCTAATGCCATTGACTCTGCCTTTAGGAATCTGGGTGATCATGTCACTTAACACATACTGCATAGAATGACATTACAACTTACTTGGTTGGTGGCCGACGGATGCCTCGTTGGGGACAACCCTACGTCCTGGGTCCTGCCACAGTTGTGAAGTCGAGCCTGTTGAGACATGGCAAATAGGGTCACTTAGTTTGTCTTAGTCAACAGTAATCAAATGTAATTTTCAATTTGTGTGTCACATCACTCACCTTCTCCCTGTGCCTCCTGGGCGAGATCTGCTGCAGCCTGCGCATCTTCGCCCGCTCCTGAAGCATCTACAAAAACAGATTAAGGGAATCAGCTTGGGTGGAAATAGCATGTATATGTGTGTGCGGTTACATGAAGAGTCACATACCAGAGGCTCCCGCATGCATTGCTGGGTACGACTCCCTGCCCACGCCGTGCCGCCCCTCCTCTGTGGAAAGGTCCAGGGGCTGGCCTGAGGAACCAGCAGAGGTGTAGGACCGTCGCACTGGAGATCCACCACCTTCACTTCCAGCAGCAGAATCATGCAGCACTGGTCGGCCTGTGTGCTTCCGGGTGCGGCGAATGCGGTAATCCATTTCCAACACTACCAAAGAAAAGGCATTATAACTAAAGGCCTACCTTCTGCATCAGTTACATCTAGCATGCAATTGCTATGTACAAACTAGGGAAATGGAGTCTGAAAAAATGCCGCACCCGGGGCATGTGCAGCCGTTTCAGGTCCGACCAATGCTGCATGATCTGCGTGTGGGTGAAGGTGGTGTCCGTTTGATGATGGATTCGGGGGCGACGGTGGGCTTCTCAAAAGAGTTGGGCAGGTAATCGTACCTGCGCTCCAGCATGGTCTACAAAACATAATCAAAAACAAGGTTTGAGTGAAAACTGCATACAAATATCTGTCAACAATCGATCATTTGACTAAATGACATTAACATACACATTTGTAGCCTAATACAATCCTTGAAGCTGGCCTCAGTGCTGGTTCGCACGTGTGGGAACTCACTTCAGTGATACACTTTTTAAAACAACCGTTTGTTCATGCGCTTCCTTAAGGGCTAGGCATGCATTTACATGGCAAATCAAAGGCATTAAAAGACACTTACAAGCATGATGATCTCTTCTTGTTGGCGGGTGAAGATTGTGGACGCCATCTTGCCTCTTGTCTGCAGCAGATAAGTAATGCCCCTGCGGTTTCCGGGTTCCGCACGGCCGGACGAACGACCCCAGCCACGTGGGAAAAGCTCTCAGGCCAAGAGGCCTAGCCACCGGGCCCCAAGCCCCAGCAGCCAGAGCTCAGCATCACCCCAGCCACGTGGGAAAAGCTCTCAGGCCAAGAGGCCAAGACACCGGGCCCGAAGCCCCAGTAGCCAGAGCTCAGCATCACCCCAGCCACGTGCATCAACCTCCCAGGGCCATGAAACTGTGAAAGGGCCACAGAGGCACAGGCCAAGAAGCCCAACATCATCCACCACACCCTCTCCTCCTCCTGCCACATTTGGCACCGGCACAGGTGGAAATGCAGGCAGAATATGCCACAGCTAAGCCTGCTAGTTCAGTGGCCACCCGGGCAAGAACCCCAAGTCCATATCCAAGTCCAGTCCAATCAGAAGCCAGCCACCTGTCCTACATTTCTCCCCAACACAGCCAGCCCAGAATGTCCCCCCATTTGCAGCCAACCACTGATGAGCCAGAACGTCAAGCAACAGGGCGCACATTGCACCGAGGCCACTTGAGTGGCAGGTTTGGTGAGGCCCAAACTCTGGCATTGGCTAGTGGCCTCACCTTGTATTATAATGAGCTATATGGGCGCAGACCCAAAGCTACAAGCAAGCAGCGCAAAGTGGAGATTTTGGAGGAGGTCATCCGGCAGGTCAATGCAGCGGGGGAAGAGCTCAAAGATGTGAAGCAGATACAAAGGAAAATATCGAGCCTAAAGTATGCAGCACGGAAGAAAGAAAATAAACGGCGTCATTACAGGTACATATATACTTTGTGGATTTGGCTTCATCTTGTATTGGAAACATTTAGCTAAATGTGTGCAACTCTCTTTTTCAGCTTACAAACTGGCGGCGGATTCCCCACAAAACTGCAATTTACCCGACCTGAGGAGATGGTGCTGGGCCTGCTACATCCTGTGGCCTTAGAGGGACACTCGACATGACAGGACACGGACATCCCTAATATTCCTGCCCGTTAGTAATGTTACTGTGCATGTGAAATGTGATCTGCATGTAAAATTACGCACAAACACATATATTAACACATGCCCCTAGGGTGTGCCTTGTAGTGGAGGTAACCATTTAAACAGGGTGGGTTATGTGTGGCGACCCATTATTTGCTTGTTTACTTCCTCTGAGATTATTTTGGAGAGTCTTGATGAACACTATTGAGATTAGCAAAGGACTGCCTGTTATGTATTTATAGTAAATTACATACAACACTTCCATCTTTATCTGTAGCCAATTTGGGTTGGAGCTGTGCTTTGCTCCAAACGACTTGATGTGGGGTGCTTGAACGTTTGACATAGAAAGAATGTCAAGCAGCCTAATCTAATGGCAAATGCTATTTGCAAGCTGAGTGTGGTCCCATAATGGGCTTTAAGTGATGTGTGAAGCCTCAGAACAGCCAGTACATGCATGTTTATTTTGGTTAAGGAGACCAATGTGCATGTACTTGTTGACTAATACATCTAACAGATAATGACATTCATAGTCAAGTTTAACCTGGTCCGTTGGGGGAATTGCCATTCATGCTTGGGCCCGTGTTTTAGTGAACCATCAGCAATGCCTAGTTGTGTGTTAACATGCCTTCTTTTCACCAATGCAGCCCAGCATCATCCCTCTGCTAGTGGGGAATCCTCTGCCAGTTTGAACATGCCATCTACTTCCGTGCTGCCTCGGACCCAGGATCCGATATACGGTAAGTGTCTTTATATGATGTTGCTTATGCATGTGCCTTGCCATGTTTCTTTTTGCGGAATCACATATGTAGTCCCTAAACTGAACCTTTTTTTTTAACATGTCCCAACAGACCCACACACTGATGGAGGAAATCCAGGAGCTGGAGGAAGATGGAGCCTTCATGGAACCTTCTGAACAGCTCCCCCTGGGACAGAATCTGCAACTGTCCCAACATGTTTCTCCAACAAATGCTCAGCAGCAGAGTGAAGCTGGCGGCATGCTGCCAGCGCATCGTAGGCAGCATGCAGAGACTGAGTGTAGAGTCCCCAGTGTTATCTCTGCTGCTGAGGATTTTCCAAGCAGACCTGTGGCTGTTGGTGGACCTAGAGGCACATCATCTGCACGCCCCTAAACCCGGGGAATTGGGAGGCGTAGTCGACTACGTCGCCCACTTGCCCAGGGGAGGGGCGCGCAGATGATGAAGTCAGCATGGCACCATGAGAGGCGGCTATTTCGCCTCCAAAATCAACAAAACCACGAACATCTTCATGGCCAATTAGAAACCTTAAACAACACATTAAACTCCATGCTGACTGAATTTAGGTCCAACAACAGCCACATGGCCACCTTATCCAATTATTACAGTGGCATGCTTGAGGAAGTTCGAAATAGCAACAGCCACATGACCACCTTAACTGCCAATCTCAGTGCCATGATGGCTGAATTTCGAACTTCTAAAAGAAACATGTTGGAACAGTTGCAGATTCTGAATGCCACACAGGCCCAGGTGAGGGCCCTCCTCCAATGGCCCCAACCTGGGTTTTATGGGCATCCCCCATTTTAAGGCCTATTTGGCCTGTATCTACTCCACATCTTTGATCTACATCCCCACTGTATTGACCTGTCTGGTGAGCCCTACCAATATACCCTTTTGGTATGGCTTTGCTTGTTTGCTTTGGATTTGCGCCCATATAGCTCATTAGAGTGCTGAGGTAGGCCACTAGCCAATGCCGGAGGTGAAGCCTCAATGAACCTGCCACTCAAGCTGTTGTGCTGCATGCTTGTAGCGAATGACATTGGTTCTGGCTCCTCCTGTTTGTAGGCATGATTGGGGGACATTCTGGGCTGCAAAACTACTACCTTGACCCCTGGCTGAGATTGAACTGGACTTGGATTGGGACTGGGGGTTCTTGTTTGGGTGTCACACTCTTTAACATGTGTAGATGTGGCATAGGTTTGGCTGCTTTACACCTGTGCCTGTGGCAAATGTGGCCAAGCAGGAGAGGGTGTGTCTGTGGACCTATTTGTTGGATGCACAATGTGGACATGGCAATGCTTGTCACCTATGTTTGTAACATTTTCATTTGTCCTTAACTTTTCACAGGAGTGGCTTACTTTAAAACTCCTTCCTCTGCCCAATTGCTATGTGGCCTGATTTGGCTAAACTTTCATTTGTGTTTTGGCCATGTTTTTGATGCAACTATGGGAGTGACCATCAAATGCAATGTTTGCTTCAGAAATAAATTACATAAAATTGTAATTAACCTGTTGTGGACAAAGTTTATGCTTTTAAATTTTGGGTGAATAAAGATGAGTTAAAGTAGGCAGTAACACATTTGTAACATGGCAAAAAACCCAAATGACAGTCATGTGTGAGGTTGTTTAAAAGTATTTCTTTACTGTTTGTAAAAGTAACAAACATACAAACACAAAGGGCAAAAAACAGAATTAGCCAAGAAAAAAGGGCCAAAAGAAACACAAATTTAGCAAAATGTGTCTCAATTAAATTAGACCGCACTGCTTGGCCAGACGCACTCAGTGGGCCACGATAGTCCTCGTCTGGGTCATCGGTGGGTGGAGAGGGGGGCACATCCACATACTGGGGGACACGCTGCAATATGGCAAAATTATGCAACACTGCACAGGCCATTATAATATCTATGACCTTTTTGGGGTCATACTGAAGTGCTCCCCCGGTATGGTCCAAGAATCGGAAGCGGGTCTTCAACAGGCCAAACGCCCTCTCCACCACGGCCCTGGTCTTCCTGTGCGCCCTATTATATGCCTTTTCAGCTGCATTCTGAGGCCGGAGGACGGGCGTCAACAGCCACGGAAAAAGTGGATAGCCGGAATCACCTGCCAAAATGTATGATAAAAAACATAAATTACACATTCCGCAATAAATGGAATCCCCTAAGCGGGCCATCAACATTACTAAGAGCCTAGGTGACATTTGCTTGAGCATACATAGTGTACAGGCCCTTCCAAAAATAAAAAAAACATCAAATAGATGTTCGAAAAAAATTAAACATCCAAGATGGCGGGTGAGGGCCAATCAGCCAGACTGCTATTGGTTGGTCTCGGAGTGTGCTGCTCAGCATTCTTGGATGTCTTAACTTTTCAGGACCCTGTAGCTGCTTGGTGTGAGTATAAACCAGCTCTAATCCGCCCCCTGCACTTTATCCTGCTCTCCTCTACGCAGTAAGTGTAATGCATCTACTCAAAGATGGCGCAGACCCTAGGATAAATTCAAGGACATAATTTAAGCAGAGTGTGTGGAAGACTCATTATTACTTTAATCTAAATTCCATTTCTAAAGTTTGCTAATGCAGGACAAACATTTGGCTTGGTTGCTTGAAAAATCTAATGGTTAAGGTCGTGTTTCACAGGTAAACAAGGTGTCCAAAAAGGCATAGTTTCATACATGCAACACAAACTAAATTCATAGCCATACATATCGAAAAAAAAGGACGTTATTGGCGGCAACTTACCAAGGAGCCATCCACCGGAAAATTCCCCGACCGTACAATCCAGATCTGGGAAGAATGTAGGCATCATGGGATGAGCCTGGGAACCCGGCGATCAGACTAAGGAACTGCATGTCCGGGGCCACCACTGCTTGGACATTCAGTGAGTGGCCCATTTTGCGGTTCCTGGGATATAAAAAAACAACAAAAACATTATAAAGTGGACGAAAACTAGGGGAACACTAACTCATCACACCCTAAGCAAATGCTGTGGGCAAATTAAATTAGCAATAAACAAGTACATAAGTATTTTGTTTTCAGGTACTATTTCAGGTACACATTAAAATGTTTCCTTGGTGAACACATGTGACATTTATATGCAACTAAATACGGCCCATGGTTCCACAGGGACTCTTTACAAGGAAGGAATACTTAAAAGGAGGGATGCATTACAATGAGGGCTAAATTACAAGGAGGGATTACTTACAAGGAGGGATTACTTACAAGTAGGAAATAATTACAAGGGGGGATTAATTGCAAGGAGGGATTATGTAAAAGGAGGGATAAATTACAGGGAGGGATTAATTAAAATAAGGGAAGTATTTGAAAGGATGGCTAACTTACAAGGAGGGATTAATTACAAGGAGGGAATAATTCTAAGAAAGTCTAAGAAAGGACATTTTACAAGGAGGGACTTTTTGAATTTTTTGGGATATTAAAAAAAAAAAAAAAACATAAGAAAAAAAATGACTTATTGGACTTGCCTGTAGATATACTTGTTGACTGCTGGAGGGACCAGGGCAACGTGGGTGCAGTCAATTGCACCCATGACGTTGGGCATGTCGCCGATGTTATAAAATGCCATCTTAATCGCGTTTCTGGCTACCATTTCGTCAGGAAAACAAATATATTTGCGAGTAATGGTAGCCATGCCTTCCAAAAAGCGCATGGCTCAGCGTAGGCTGGGAGATCCCCACGGAGAGGGCACCCAGCCTCTAGAACGAGCCATTCACCAAAAATTCCATGCAGCCAATCATCTTGGTCATACCTGAAATTGCTTGCCCCTTCCTTGTGGTGCGGGCTAACCATGGGCGCAGCTCACTATACAATTTATGGAGGGAAGTGCAATTAAGCCTGGTGAGCTCGAACAGCTCAACGTCATGCATGCCATCGATGTGCATGTGTCGCCGCCGGTGCAATCTGGCCTCTGACCTCCGGACGATCTCAATGCCCATAAGCTGCAGATCCTCATGCTCCTCAAATACACTAGAGTCATCCATAGCTGCTAGTCTCGAGGTCAAAATGGTCCCGTAAGGGGATCGCAAAGAAAACGGATTTATAGGGTGGTGGTTCGTCGGCAATCAGCTCTCTGAATGAGACGCAAGCCCATAGCAATAACGTAAGTTATCTGAAGGAATGAAAAATATCAGATTTGGTTTGGAAAATGACCCGAACTAACGGAAATGTTCAGATTTGCTTTTGTTCATCGAAAGCGCATATACGCATTTGCCCGAACGTTCGTATGAATGAAAAATGAACGAAAAAAGCAAAAAAAGACAAACACCCACTAAAACTTTCACAGGGAGCTACGGAAGTGCAGATGAATGTGCCTCTGCATCGAGCCTCTTGACCCTGAATTTCCAGGACTGGTAGTTCTGGTTAGTCAGACATGGCTCCATGAATTTGACAGGATTGCTGTTAGTGGACATCTTCTCTTTTTCTCAGGCTTCTCTGATTCACTGTTGCTCTGGGAAAATTCTGCTCTGGGCCCATAGCAGCGGATTGTACACAACAGTCTTCTTGCGTGCAGGAACAATGGCTGTTTATTCAGCAACAATAAGGAACATAAACGTGAACAGGATACATCAGCAACATAACTCAGCAAAAGGAAACAGCTCCTTTGTGTTTGCAGATTAAACCTACTATGCATATAGTCACATGGTCTGCCTAAGACTTCCTGTTTTTTTTTCTTTTAAACTAACTTTTGCAATAGCATGTATTACAATAGCAAGTAGACAGTTGCATATATAGGATGTAGTTGTTGCATTAATACTATTCCAACCTAGCAGTCCCCAGCACTGTCCAATTCTAATGATAGGGGCATCCCAGTATGTCTATGGATGACCCGTAAACACCCTGTTTCCTCACTTTCATGGTGCATGCATGGGCTGCTCAGCCAATCATCATCCTACATTTCATTAATATGCAGGGTAAAGACATGTAGACTTCTGAAGACCATTCTCTGGAAACAATAGGGAAGAACCAGTTGACGCCTTCCAGGATGATCATGATACAAAACCACATGATAGAGTAGGCCTTTGTCTATCTCAAACTTCTCAGGATCTCTTAAGAACTGACCACACTCATTGGGTAAATACTTTTTCAACAGTGTAGGGTCTTTGGCATGTATTGCTTGGTATAGAGGTTCATGTTCTTCTAAAGTAGACCTGAACACAATAATGTCATCAAGCTATACAAGACATTCTTGGGGGACTAGATCGCCCAACACTCCCTCCATCAATCTTTGGAATGTTGCTGGGGCTCCTCTGATGCCTTATGGCATGCGAGTGAACTGAAAGAAACCCAAGGGACATATAAATGCCGTCTTCTCCTGATCTTCAGGTGCCATGGGAACTTGGTAGTACCCAGATCGCAGATCTAATACAGTGAACCAACATTTTCCATTCAAAGCCTCCAGAGCCTCTTCAATCCTGGGCAAGGTAAACTGATCAGGTATGGTTCTCCTATGCAGAGTTCGATAGTCTACATATAGACAGATCGATCCACACTTTTTCCTCACCACCACAATTGGCGAAGCATAGGGGCTCTTTCTGTCCACAATAATCCCTTGATCTTTCATCTGGTGTAGGGTCTGTCTCAATTCATCAACGTCTTTTGGGGCTATCCATCAGGGCCACTCTCAAAACGGTGTAGCATCAGTTAGACGGAAGGTGTGTTGAGCACTCCTGGTGCAGCCAACATCCATATCATCTGTAGAGAATACTTCAGGTATGCTTGATAGCTGCTTTGTCAATTTCTGGTTCCAGGTTTCTGGTAGATTTGGATCGCTCAAATCAAACTTGAGAGTAGACAAATTTTCTTTAGCTTCAACCCAACACACTTCAGCATAGGAGTTGACACCAAGCACAGGATATACATGGGCTAATTCTTGATGATGACCGATTATGACTGGGTGGGGAGAGCAATTTTTGACAGTCACCACCGTAGATAATGCCACTTGGGTCCTCCAATCCTTTCTTTCAGGAATAATCATCCAGCCCTTCTTAGTAATCATTTCTTCAGGGGTTTCCATGAGGACATAACTCCCATCTCCAATTAGTTCATGACACGCTCTGGTAACTCCAGCCCTCTAGGTAAGCCCTCAACCCCCAATCTCCGCAGCCAGCTTCACCTGTAGGAGCCCCCGCTTGCCGGGACGCAGAATACGCCTGCCCGGGATCGGTTGCCCCCAGGACTTCAATGGCTCAAAGGATGAGAGCTTACAGGTATAGAGGTCTGAAGAACCAATGGCTAAGAGCGAGTGTAGCGGAAGTCCAGAGACAGGCCAGAGGATAACACGGGGAGTCAGAGTTCGCAGCGGTACAGAGGGGTGAGACAGCTCGAGGTCTAGGTACAAGGCAGAGGTCGGCAATGGAGATCAGATCGAGATTGGTCGGTTCAGGCAGAGGTCGGCAACGGAGATCAGAATAGTCGGTTCAGGCAGAGGTCGGCAACGGAGATCAGAATAGTCGGTTCAGGCAGAGGTCGGCAACGGAGATCAGATTGAGAATAGTCGGTTCAGGCAGGGGTCGACAACGGTGATCAGATCAATGAATAACACGAGTCAAAGCAAGGTACAAGGCGCTATCACAGGCACTGAGCAACTGACAGGGTGAACCTTATATAGGGACAGATATGATGGGAGGTGAGTGTGTGATAGGTGCAACTATAATCCTAACAAACATTGGACCAGAACCTAAAAAGGGCGTGTAGCCCAGAACCTCTCTTTTGGGCTCATTGGCCCATAGCCTGAACCAAGGGGCGTGCCTGTGCCCCTTGGTTCAATCCCTCCCCACTACAGCCTCCAGCGGGCGGGCTGTGTGCAGCGCCGCCGGAGGGCATAAAGGTTATGTGCTCGCGCATGCGCGCGCGAGACGGTGACACGGGCGCGGGCACGAGGAAGGAGAGCGGGGCGTGCCTGTGCCCCTTGGTTCAATCCCTCCCCACTACAGCATAAAGGTTATGTGCTCGCGAGACGGTGACACGGGCGCGGGCACGAGGAAGGAGAGCGGCCGTGCTCGGCGCCGCCTGAGCCGCCGCCGCTGCTCGGCGTGGCCGCCGGGCAGGAGCTGCTGCGGCCGGGCGCCTGAAGCCAGCGTTGGAACGGGGCTCAGGTAAGCGCCGATTCCTGACAGTTCAGAGGCAATGCGGGAGGCCACTCTAAGGACTCTCTCTCCCCCTGGTGGAATCTCCACTGGATGCTCACCAATGTGATATACCATCCCATGCCGGTAACCAACAGAAAGTACATCACAGAGCTCTTTGATATTGGGTGGCATGTCATCTTCATCAGAAGGTGTAACCCCATCTCCTTCAAGAAACTTCTGGAAAGCGCTGTACACTGCTTTACAATTCGTGCCCAAAATCACTGGGGCTGCATGGGAGTCACCGATGTCGGGGCAAACTAGAGCTGTAATCTATATAGCAGGAACACCCTTGTCGGATAACCCGGGAATAGTCACAACCACATGCAAGCTTCCATCTACGGGATATGATTCAGAGTTCAGACCCCATAACTCCATCTGTCCGGTGGACTGGAGGGGTATGTTCCTCAGATACTTCTTGTAAAATGAACGGTAGATTAAGGTGACTTGAGACCCTGTATCAAATAGAGCTGGGCTGGAATGACCATTAATAGTGACTTTAACAATAGATTTGGAACCTAGGAGAGGTCCTCTTGATTTTGGCTTGAAGTGCTTCCTGCTGCGCCTGGGCTTCTGCACAGGAAAGGCCACACCTTGCACTATTTCCTCACACTCCTCCAGACACTGCTTAGTGGAATGGCCGATCTGACCACACCTAGCACAACTCCTAGAGTTCCTCCCCCACCATGATGCAGCCGGTTTCACATCGGATGGTTTGGGTCTATATGATTCAGAAGGTTCTCTTTGTGTCAGGTTGGAGGGGGTCCCCTCTCTATGAAAACTTTTACTTTTCTGAATACTGAACCGCACATTAGCTTCTTGTTGCTTCACTATATTCATTAATTCAGGAAGGGGAAGTGCTTGGTTTAATAACATCTTTTTTAAAATTTGTGCGAGAGGGTGATGGGACAACAAGCCTCTCACTAACTGGCTGGATCTCATAGAGTCCACTGTAGATGGGGGTATAGCGTTATGATACACCAGACGTGATAGAAGTAACTGCAATCTGTTAATAAAGGTGGAAACATCTTCTCCTTCCTTCTGACGGGACATTCGGTAATTAGCAACCATCTGCTTTAGATCATAGTATGGCTCAAAGTGATCAGACAGTACTTGTAGATAGTCCACTGCACTGGCTCCCTCATGGGTGTCCCGGTACAGGTGGATTAATTCTGCAGCTGGTGACCGTAAACTTTCACTAACCCTCTGACGCTTGCTCTCTTCTGAGCAGGACCACTCTCTCAAGCTCTGAAGAGTGTGCTCTTTTCATACTTCAAAACTTTCTTCTCCTTGTGGCACAGGGACATTACCAGAGAACACCTTCAGCTTTTTATAATGTGCAGCCTGTAGTCCCTGTGCTAGCATTTCTATCAGGTTGCTTATATCACCGGCTGCCTTTTCATTATGTGGCTCCATGTCAATAACTACACTGTCAGAGAAACTACCTGACATTGGCTCTTCCTTTTTTACATAAGCTTGTGCTGGTGCGGGGGTTGAGTGCATCCAGCCAGGGGCAACTTGAGGATATCCCCCTAGATTGTATGGATATTCCATATCTACTAAACCCACTTCGATCTCAGCCAAAGTGCCTCCAAATGTAGGGCTGTTTTGGGGGGGGGGGTGATGATAAACGCCCCACTCAAGACAGGCTACGGCACTGACCTGTTGGTAACAAAATGAGGCTGAGCCTTCGCTTAGTGGAAGAGTGGGATAGAGTGGGAAGAGTGGGAAGAGTGGCTGTGCCTCCACCCAGAATAGGGTCCTTGTAACTGTCGGGGAACCTTTCTGGGAAATAGATTAAAGCGGACCTTCACTCTAAATAAGAGTCTATCTTATATGTTTCCCACACCCTGTACATAGAGATTGCTCACATTAAAAATCATCCTACCTGCATCTACTGCATTTTATAAGCCTTTAAACATCCAAGATGGCGGCTTATGGAAGCTGCCATTTTTGCAGGCAGCCTGCAAACAGGAAGTGCCTGCAAACAGGAAGTGACTGTGCTGCTCTGCATTCTGGGACTGCTGACCTTTCCCTGACCCCAGCTCTGCTCTGTCTGAGCAAAGCACAGCTATAACCCGCCCCCCTGTACCTTATCCCACTCTCCTCTCCTCAGTAAGTGTGATGCTTCTGAGTCAAGATGGCGGCGCCCGTATCCTAAATTCCCGAACAGAGTTGCAGCCCAGTGGGGGAAAGTATAATAAATTAGTGACTAAACATGTAAAATATATTAATTTTAGATGCTGAGAAATTGTTTTTTAAGAGTTTGGGCTTTTCATTAAATCAGGGTGAAGGTCCGGTTTAAGTCTAAACAAAACCATACAATGAGAGCAGAGGGACTACTGCTCCCAGCAATCTCTTAAAGCAATCACTGGCTCAGCTGAATATAATAATACTGTAAACTTTATATAGCAAACGGTAAAGGCACAAGAGAAATACAGCATACACAGTGTAATATATATATATATATATATATATATATATATATATATATATATTGCAATAACGAAAAGGCCTAGCTTCAGTCACATATACCCGGGTATATAGTTACTCTATAGTCCAAATACCTCCAAGAGAAAGAGTCTGCACAGGATGAAAGCTGCAGGAGCCCCTGATCTTGATAGCTGATCCACTCTTGACGCATAGAAGTCGATCAGACCGGTGAAGCTTCACCACGGGGTACACTGTACATGCAGGTCAGCAAGCTGGGAGTAAAGAAGGAGTTCCAAAACAGCTACAGACAATCTCCTCTAGGCACAGTCAGCTGTACTGGCAGGTGAACAGCCTGATAGTCAGTGGAAGGATCCAGACTCCACCATAAGGCTCTGGATATAGAAGGCAGTAGCACAGCTCCTGACAGCAAGCCGTGTACTCAGGTCTGTCCCTGGGTGCAGGAAGTATGTTCTCTACTTATAGTCCATCACAGGGCTGCAAATCCAAGCTAGCAGAGGCAGGAAGTATACTGTCACTGGTTAAGGAGGGAGTGCTCTATGATTTCTAGGAGACATGCAATGTTCAGAGAAACTTTGTGGTAAATCAGCACTTCCCTACATAGTTAACCACCAAAGGCTGCAATAGGAAGTGACATCACCACTAGAGGTGTTCACTGATTCTCCTACTTCCTGTTATAGTGAGTGTTCCAGAAGGAATCATGTAGTGAGACAGCAGAGTTACAGTGTAGTGTGGAGAGTGTACCAGAGTAACATACAGGGCACAAGAGGCCTAGTGAAGCAGCATGAGAGACAGAACATGGAACAATAGCACTGTTTTGGAGAGAGAATTAACACACACAGCAGTGAGGAGTATGATATCCTGGCAAGCCAGCAGAGCAAGACAGCGTGCCTCTGTGTGAGGATCCCTGAGGGCCTAGGAGGAGTGTGAGGTGTACAGTTCCAGCCCCTAGAGCAACATCGGGATCCAGAGACTGTATTTACTATCTGAAGTTGCTGATTTGGAAGTTGCTGTGTGTAATAAGCATTGGAAAGAGGCTTTTGACGTGTGTGGTGACTCCACAGGCCCCGAACCCAAGCTCCCTCAAATTCCAAGAACTCATGAACAACTGGTCGCCTGGTCCTGGTAATGGAGTGTGGGTTCCATATTGTGACAGATATTGTATTGTAAGTCTCTGGAAGATCTTTCCCAAGTCTATAAGGCTGTGAGGGATGACCTCCTGACAGAAATAAGCATAGTAAATCTTTGTTTGGTATTGTATAAAAGCCACATTTTAGAGAATAATGACAGCTGGCGGTAAGGAGCAGAGCATGGATGTGACAACTGAACATGGCGAGGAGCCAACAATAAAAAAGACAAGTAATCTGTGGATTGGAGACCTGCAAGCTACCTATTAAACTGGACAGCGGACAAGAAAGGTGTAGGGGGATTGGGCTCTTTGGTGATCCATCTGATGAACGTGGCAAGGGTCCCGATACCCAGGTGTTGGAGAACACAAAAGATCCCCTAACTTAGAGAATGGTACACGCAAATTAATCATGTGGAAGAGATGGAGGAAATTATGCTTGCTAAACAAGACCGACTAGAGACTTTCAGGAAAATGTGGACAATCTGGTATATATTTAAGGATTCGGACATATATAAAGAGGCTTTCTGATAGGGGCAAGAGCAAACCAAAGGGGATGGTAGGCTGACAAAAAAAAAAGGGTACATATGCATAGGGCTGAGAGAGGAAAGACTTGTTGCCGTGAGACAAGGGGCCTGACCCCCCTCCCCTCCTACCCTTCTTTTTTCCTCTCCCTATGTACCCCTTCTTCCCCCTGTCCCTCCCCCTCTCAATACCACCTTCTCTTCTTGGTCTCTTAAATTCTTATATCATACTCTCCTTCTCCCCCCTCCCTCTTAGATTTCCCTTACCCCTCCGAATCTCACTTCCCTCCCTTGAATCATACAAATAGCCAACGTTTGCTTTCTTCTCTTTTCTTTTCTCTCCCCTCCTCCCTTCCTATAGGGGGCCCGCTGGTTGGTTATGCGGGGGCCGGGAGGAGAAAGTGAAGGATACATGGGTCACTAAAGTTAAGATGGTGGTACGAAAAGTCACCCCAAAGAGAAAGCATGCAAGGATATAGGTTCGGTCAGCAACAGAAACCGAATTATTCTTAGTGGGGGACACTGTTAGGCAAGTATGTAAAGCAAATAAGGATGCTAAGTCATAGATTGGATTTAAGTTTTGTCTCTTTAATAATGTCAGTGTAATCACATACAAATTGTAATTCAGGAGCTTTACATATGTAACCTATAGACCTCTTGCATGGTGACGTGTGATAGCTTTGTGTGAAACAGGTGTATCCTTTGCCTTTCCTTCTATTATGTCAATTGTTTGAACTCCAAATAAAAGCAGTATGAACAAAAAAAAAAGACAAGTAAATGAAGAGAGCCACGGCCAACAGCAACAAGTACATGTAGCAGTATAGAACCTAGCAACTATTGTATGTGTGAAGACTATCAATGGAGAAAATTACTTCTTGAGAAAATGAGGATGACAGCTGGTGGGGTCTTTGGTGCGGATTGCAGTTAGCAGCAACATGAGAGCAGGAGGGGGTACAGGAAAGTGTGCCATCTACTGGAGGGGAGAAGTGAAATACAGAGCTTAGAGAGAGAATTGCGACAGGCAGAGGATAGAGGCAGCAGTAGAGAACATAGCAGCCAGTCTGAAAGGAGAAGTGATGGAGGAGAAGATGGTATATGGTGGAAAGATAGGTGGTAGCAATGAGAATGGCAGCCAGTGAAGCCAGTGGTGAGAAGAGACATTTGTGTGCTGCCTTTTATTCAACTCTAGTGGTGTTATTCATCTAAAAAACACTTTAGAAGTTTATATGTGTTCAGAGGACTTGTTTACATTCGTTTATATGTTAGGTTACCACCTCATTTTCACCTAAATAGAGACAGGTATAAAAACACGTAACTACTTCCGTGGGAATCTGGGAAACACACCAAACCAGTCTACACTGAGGGAGAATACCGGTAGTCACTTAGGGGTCATAGTTCAAAAGGGATAAAAACCCATACCAGAACATAACTTTGGACATATAGAACCAACCAACCTGTCTTCACCAGTGTAACCTGCTGATGTTAAGGACGACATAATTTTCAGAGGGGGAGAGTGTGGCCCGGGTCAAAACAGGCGTACTTAAAATATTATAAACAGAACATAGCAGCCAGTCTGAAAGGAGAAGTGATGGTGGAGAAGATGGTATATGGTGGGAAGATAAGTGGCAGCAAAGAACATGACAGCCAGTGAAGCCAGTGGTGAGAAGAGACATGTGTGTGCTGCCTTTTATTCAACTCTAGTGGTGTTATTTATCTAAAAAATACTCTAGAAATTTATATGTAAAAATAAAAAGTGTTCAGAGGACTTGATGGCAGTCACTGGTGATTTTTGCAAAATGCGAGTACAACGCCAGATTGTGGAACATGTGACTGTTAGTCAGCCATCAACTGTCATCTCTATCTTCATTTTTGGTTTTGAGATAATGTGATCGGCTAAATATGTTCTCAACATATCTGTGACTCCAGCGTGTGATGTGTCCAGAGATCTGTGTGTGACTGAGCGGAGGAGACGCACCAAGCAAGTAAGTGGCATCTATCCCCGTATATAGAAATATATATATATATATATATATATATATATATATATATATATATATACCGTATTTTTGCCCTATAAGACGCACTAATTTTCCCCCAAAAAGAGGGGGAAAATGCCCATGCGCCGTATAGGGCGAATGCACTTTTTTTTTAACAACTGTGGGGCAGGGGTGCACGAGTAAATGAGCGCTGGAGCATGCGGGGGCGCTGGGTATAGGTGGCTGGACGCCATTACTAACATCCGATCTGTTACACAGGCAGGTTTGGGGGGGGGGCGCCAGCAAAGTCACCAGCAGGAGCTGATCCTACCTGGTGTCTGGCCGCTGTGTAAGTTCCCATGTCAGCGGCCTCGGGATAGAGGAGGGAGGGAGGTGGGCGCATAGCTATGTCTCTCAGTGTGGGAGACATGCTGGAATCACGGCTGTGCTGTCCAGAACAAGCGCGCTGTGTCTGTGAAAGGCTGACGTCACTCCTAGCCGGCCGAGACACTTCTCATTGGCTGACTCATATGAGAGAGGAGAGGAACAGAGGGGAGGGGGGCGAGGAGCGAGGGGGAGGAGAGGAGAGGGGGGCAAAGAGCGAGGGGGAGGAGAGGAGAGGGGGCGAGGAGTGAGGGGGAGGAGAGGAGAGGGGGGCGAGGAGCGAGGGGGAGGAGAGGAGAGGGGGGAGAGGAGCGACGGGGAGGAGAGGAGAGGGGGGCGAAGAGCGAGGGGGAGGAGAGGAGAGGGGGGCAAAGAGCGAGGGGGAGGAGAGGAGAGGGGGGCGAGGAGCGAGGGGGAGGAGAGGAGAGGGGGCGAGGAGCGAGGGGGAGGAGAGGAGAGGGGGGCGAGGAGCGAGGGGGAGGAGAGGAGAGGGGGGAGAGGAGCGAGGGGGAGGAGAGGAGAGGGGGGAGAGGAGCGACGGGGAGGAGAGGAGAGGGGGGAGAGGAGCGAGGGGGAGGAGGGGAGAGGGGGGAGAGGAGTGAGGGGGAGGAGAGGGGAGACACTGACAACGTGCTGAGAGTCCTGTCAGCAGTGTGAATCTTAGAATCTTCCATAGCAGGCTGCAGGCTTCTTCCTCAGTTTTAACGGAAAAGCAGGTAGTTGTCATCTTAGCTTTTAATGTAAGTAAGAAAATCACCTGGACGTTAAAGTGGACCAACACCCAGGAATTTTACTATTCTGGGTTTTGGGTCCACTTCCCTGGATCGGGATGCCCTGCTATGTGAAACCCCCCAGATTGCCTGAGTCAACTCACCTCACCCCGCTCCTATGGTGCATGCACGGGCGCTCATCCAATCTGCGCGCTCGGAGCCGCTGAGGTATGCGCGTCAAAGCTCAGGGGCTCTGAGCACAATGGCAGCCGCGTCTCGCGCTTCCCTCTATTCACAAATGGCTGGCATGGGCACGCGCCCTGCTGGAGAGAAGCGCGAGATGCGGCCCGCGTATGTGCCGTTGGACCGGGAGTAATGTAAGGTTAGCGGGCGTTCTGGGGGGTTTCACACAGCGGGGCATCCCAATTTTGGATGCCCCACAGGGAGGGACTGGGTGTTGGTCCACTTTAATAACTGTACAAGTAGACCAAAACTGACCTGGAATCTTTGAGTTGGCTGATGCCCTTTCCCTTGGGGCATCCCAAACTGGGATGTCCTGATGTGTGAAACCTCTTGCCTGTGTTCTTAGCTGTCAAACAAGCCCACAGTGCATGCGTGGCCAGTGTCTGCATCACTTGCATCCCTTTCTGAATTGCTGCCATGGCCACACACAGCCGAATGATGTAAGTGATGTTGTGTTTAGAGATGAGCGAACTTTTGAAAAATTCGATTCGACTGATTCGCCGAATTTTCCGACAAAAAACGTTTCGACCCGAATAAATTCGCGACGAATCACTATTAAAAACGGCTATTTCTGAGCCTCCTAGAGCCTCAATAGGGTTGTAAACCATTCTGCCTTGCTGTAACACGCACAGGATGCCTGCTGGGTTAGTTAAATAATACTTTGAAGAAATATCACATGCAGATCAGAGGCATCGCTAATAGAATCGCAGAGCGGCACAATTGCAGAGAGTTGAAGTGGCATCACTATGAGGGGCAGAAGGAGCCCAAATATACACTGGAGTTGGCCTCAGGAGCCCAAAAATTGGATGAATCACACCCTGGAGTTGGCAGGAGTTGACAGTAGCAGCAGCAGGAGCCCAAATATACACTGGAGTTGGCCTCAGGAGCCCAAAAATTGGATGAATCACACCCTGGAGTTGGCAGGAGTTGACAGCAGCAGCAGCAGGAGCCCAAATATACACTGGAGTTGGCCTCAGGAGCCCAAAAATTGGATGAATCACACCCTGGAGTTGGCAGAAGTTGGCAGCAGCAGCAGCAGGAGCCCAAATATACACTGGAGTTGGCCTCAGGAGCCCAAAAATTGGATGAATCACACCCTGGAGTTGGCAGAAGTTGGCAGCAGCAGCAGCAGGAGCCCAAATATACACTGGAGTTAGCCTCAGGAGCCCAAAAATTGGATGAATCACACCCTGGAGTTGGCAGAAGTTGGCAGCAGCAGCAGCAGGAGCCCAAATATACACTGGAGTTGGCCTCAGGAGCCCAAAAATTGGATGAATCACACCCTGGAGTTGGCAGAAGTTGGCAGCAGCAGCAGCAGGAGCCCAAATATACACTGGAGTTGGCTTCAGGAGCCCAAAAATTGGATGAATCACACCCTGGAGTTGGCAGGAGTTGACAGCAGCAGCAGCAGGAGCCCAAATATACACTGGAGTTGGCTTCAGGAGCCCAAAAATTGGATGAATCACACCCTGGAGTTGGCAGAAGTTGGCAGCAGCAGCAGCAGGAGCCCAAATATACACTGGAGTTGGCCTCAGGAGCCCAAAAATTGGATGAATCACACCCTGGAGTTGGCAGGAGTTGACAGTAGCAGCAGCAGGAGCCCAAATATACACTGGAGTTGGCTTCAGGAGCCCAAAAATTGGATGAATCACACCCTGGAGTTGGCAGAAGTTGGCAGCAGCAGCAGCAGCAGGAGCCCAAATATACACTGGAGTTGGCTTCAGTAGCCCAAAAATTGGATGAATCACACCCTGGAGTTGGCAGAAGTTGGCAGCAGCAGCAGCAGGAGCCCAAATATACACTGGAGTTGGCCTCAGGAGCCCAAAAATTGGATGAATCACACCCTGGAGTTGGCAGAAGTTGGCAGCAGCAGCAGCAGGAGCCCAAATATACACTGGAGTTGGCCTCAGGAGCCCAAAAATTGGATGAATCACACCCTGGAGTTGGCAGAAGTTGGCAGCAGCAGCAGCAGGAGCCCAAATATACACTGGAGTTGGCTTCAGGAGCCCAAAAATTGGATGAATCACACCCTGGAGTTGGCAGAAGTTGGCAGCAGCAGCAGCAGGAGCCCAAATATACACTGGAGTTGGCCTCAGGAGCCCAAAAATTGGATGAATCACACCCTGGAGTTGGCAGGAAATGACAGCAGCAGCAGCAGGAGCCCAAATATACACTGGAGTTGGCCTCAGGAGCCCAAAAATTGGATGAATCACACCCTGGAGTTGGCAGAAGTTGGCAGCAGCAGCAGCAGGAGCCCAAATATACACTGGAGTTGGCCTCAGGAGCCCAAAAATTGGATGAATCACACCCTGGAGTTGGCAGGAGTTGACAGCAGCAGCAGCAGGAGCCCAAATAAACACTGGAGTTGGCCTCAGGAGCCCAAAAATTGGATGAATCACACCCTGGAGTTGGCAGAAGTTGGCAGCAGCAGCAGCAGGAGCCCAAATATACACTGGAGTTGGCCTCAGGAGCCCAAAAATTGGATGAATCACACCCTGGAGTTGGCAGAAGTTGGCAGCAGCAGCAGCAGGAGCCCAAATATACACTGGAGTTGGCCTCAGGAGCCCAAAAATTGGATGAATCACACCCTGGAGTTGGCAGGAGTTGACAGTAGCAGCAGCAGGAGCCCAAATATACACTGGAGTTGGCCTCAGGAGCCCAAAAATTGGATGAATCACACCCTGGAGTTGGCAGGAGTTGACAGCAGCAGCAGCAGGAGCCCAAATATACACTGGAGTTGGCCTCAGGAGCCCAAAAATTGGATGAATCACACCCTGGAGTTGGCAGGAGTTGACAGCAGCAGCAGCAGGAGCCCAAATATACACTGGAGTTGGCTTCAGGAGCCCAAAAATTGGATGAATCACACCCTGGAGTTGGCAGAAGTTGGCAGCAGCAGCAGCAGGAGCCCAAATATACACTGGAGTTGGCCTCAGGAGCCCAAAAATTGGATGAATCACACCCTGGAGTTGGCAGAAGTTGGCAGCAGCAGCAGCAGGAGCCCAAATATACACTGGAGTTGGCCTCAGGAGCCCAAAAATTGGATGAATCACACCCTGGAGTTGGCAGAAGTTGGCAGCAGCAGCAGCAGGAGCCCAAATATACACTGGAGTTGGCCTCAGGAGCCCAAAAATTGGATGAATCACACCCTGGAGTTGGCAGGAGTTGACAGTAGCAGCAGCAGGAGCCCAAATATACACTGGAGTTGGCCTCAGGAGCCCAAAAATTGGATGAATCACACCCTGGAGTTGGCAGGAGTTGACAGCAGCAGCAGCAGGAGCCCAAATATACACTGGAGTTGGCCTCAGGAGCCCAAAAATTGGATGAATCACACCCTGGAGTTGGCAGGAGTTGACAGCAGCAGCAGCAGGAGCCCAAATATACACTGGAGTTGGCTTCAGGAGCCCAAAAATTGGATGAATCACACCCTGGAGTTGGCAGAAGTTGGCAGCAGCAGCAGCAGGAGCCCAAATATACACTGGAGTTGGCCTCAGGAGCCCAAAAATTGGATGAATCACACCCTGGAGTTGGCAGGAGTTGACAGTAGCAGCAGCAGGAGCCCAAATATACACTGGAGTTGGCTTCAGGAGCCCAAAAATTGGATGAATCACACCCTGGAGTTGGCAGGAGTTGACAGCAGCAGCAGCAGGAGCCCAAATATACACTGGAGTTGGCTTCAGGAGCCCAAAAATTGGATGAATCACACCCTGGAGTTGGCAGAAGTTGGCAGCAGCAGCAGCAGGAGCCCAAATATACACTGGAGTTGGCCTCAGGAGCCCAAAAATTGGATGAATCACACCCTGGAGTTGGCAGAAGTTGGCAGCAGCAGCAGCAGGAGCCCAAATATACACTGGAGTTGGCCTCAGGAGCCCAAAAATTGGATGAATCACACCCTGGAGTTGGCAGAAGTTGGCAGCAGCAGCAGCAGGAGCCCAAATATACACTGGAGTTGGCCTCAGGAGCCCAAAAATTGGATGAATCACACCCTGGAGTTGGCAGAAGTTGGCAGCAGCAGCAGCAGGAGCCCAAATATACACTGGAGTTGGCCTCAGGAGCCCAAAAATTGGATGAATCACACCCTGGAGTTGGCAGGAGTTGACAGCAGCAGCAGCAGGAGCCCAAATATACACTGGAGTTGGCCTCAGGAGCCCAAAAATTGGATGAATCACACCCTGGAGTTGGCAGGAGTTGACAGCAGCAGCAGCAGGAGCCCAAATATACACTGGAGTTGGCTTCAGGAGCCCAAAAATTGGATGAATCACACCCTGGAGTTGGCAGAAGTTGGCAGCAGCAGCAGCAGGAGCCCAAATATACACTGGAGTTGGCCTCAGGAGCCCAAAAATTGGATGAATCACACCCTGGAGTTGGCAGAAGTTGGCAGCAGCAGCAGCAGGAGCCCAAATATACACTGGAGTTGGCCTCAGGAGCCCAAAAATTGGATGAATCACACCCTGGAGTTGGCAGAAGTTGGCAGCAGCAGCAGCAGGAGCCCAAATATACACTGGAGTTGGCCTCAGGAGCCCAAAAATTGGATGAATCACACCCTGGAGTTGGCAGGAGTTGACAGTAGCAGCAGCAGGAGCCCAAATATACACTGGAGTTGGCCTCAGGAGCCCAAAAATTGGATGAATCACACCCTGGAGTTGGCAGGAGTTGACAGCAGCAGCAGCAGGAGCCCAAATATACACTGGAGTTGGCCTCAGGAGCCCAAAAATTGGATGAATCACACCCTGGAGTTGGCAGGAGTTGACAGCAGCAGCAGCAGGAGCCCAAATATACACTGGAGTTGGCTTCAGGAGCCCAAAAATTGGATGAATCACACCCTGGAGTTGGCAGAAGTTGGCAGCAGCAGCAGCAGGAGCCCAAATATACACTGGAGTTGGCCTCAGGAGCCCAAAAATTGGATGAATCACACCCTGGAGTTGGCAGGAGTTGACAGTAGCAGCAGCAGGAGCCCAAATATACACTGGAGTTGGCTTCAGGAGCCCAAAAATTGGATGAATCACACCCTGGAGTTGGCAGGAGTTGACAGCAGCAGCAGCAGGAGCCCAAATATACACTGGAGTTGGCCTCAGGAGCCCAAAAATTGGATGAATCACACCCTGGAGTTGGCAGAAGTTGGCAGCAGCAGCAGCAGGAGCCCAAATATACACTGGAGTTGGCCTCAGGAGCCCAAAAATTGGATGAATCACACCCTGGAGTTGGCAGAAGTTGGCAGCGGCAGCAGCAGGAGCCCAAATATACACTGGAGTTGGCCTCAGGAGCCCAAAAATTGGATGAATCACACCCTGGAGTTGGCAGAAGTTGGCAGCAGCAGCAGCAGGAGCCCAAATATACACTGGAGTTGGCCTCAGGAGCCCAAAAATTGGATGAATCACACCCTGGAGTTGGCAGAAGTTGGCAGCAGCAGGAGCCCAAATATACACTGGAGTTGGCCTCAGGAGCCCAAAAATTGGATGAATCACACCCTGGAGTTGGCAGGAGTTGACAGTAGCAGCAGCAGGAGCCCAAATATACACTGGAGTTGGCCTCAGGAGCCCAAAAATTGGATGAATCACACCCTGGAGTTGGCAGGAGTTGACAGCAGCAGCAGCAGGAGCCCAAATATACACTGGAGTTGGCCTCAGGAGCCCAAAAATTGGATGAATCACACCCTGGAGTTGGCAGGAGTTGACAGCAGCAGCAGCAGGAGCCCAAATATACACTGGAGTTGGCTTCAGGAGCCCAAAAATTGGATGAATCACACCCTGGAGTTGGCAGAAGTTGGCAGCAGCAGCAGCAGGAGCCCAAATATACACTGGAGTTGGCCTCAGGAGCCCAAAAATTGGATGAATCACACCCTGGAGTTGGCAGGAGTTGACAGTAGCAGCAGCAGGAGCCCAAATATACACTGGAGTTGGCTTCAGGAGCCCAAAAATTGGATGAATCACACCCTGGAGTTGGCAGAAGTTGGCAGCAGCAGCAGCAGCAGGAGCCCAAATATACACTGGAGTTGGCTTCAGTAGCCCAAAAATTGGATGAATCACACCCTGGAGTTGGCAGAAGTTGGCAGCAGCAGCAGCAGGAGCCCAAATATACACTGGAGTTGGCCTCAGGAGCCCAAAAATTGGATGAATCACACCCTGGAGTTGGCAGAAGTTGGCAGCAGCAGCAGCAGGAGCCCAAATATACACTGGAGTTGGCCTCAGGAGCCCAAAAATTGGATGAATCACACCCTGGAGTTGGCAGAAGTTGGCAGCAGCAGCAGCAGGAGCCCAAATATACACTGGAGTTGGCCTCAGGAGCCCAAAAATTGGATGAATCACACCCTGGAGTTGGCAGGAGTTGACAGTAGCAGCAGCAGGAGCCCAAATATACACTGGAGTTGGCTTCAGGAGCCCAAAAATTGGATGAATCACACCCTGGAGTTGGCAGAAGTTGGCAGCAGCAGCAGCAGCAGGAGCCCAAATATACACTGGAGTTGGCTTCAGTAGCCCAAAAATTGGATGAATCACACCCTGGAGTTGGCAGAAGTTGGCAGCAGCAGCAGCAGGAGCCCAAAAATACACTGGAGTTGGCCTCAGGAGCCCAAAAATTGGATGAATCACACCCTGGAGTTGGCAGGAGTTGACAGTAGCAGCAGCAGGAGCCCAAATATACACTGGAGTTGGCCTCAGGAGCCCAAAAATTGGATGAATCACACCCTGGAGTTGGCAGGAGTTGACAGCAGCAGCAGCAGGAGCCCAAATATACACTGGAGTTGGCCTCAGGAGCCCAAAAATTGGATGAATCACACCCTGGAGTTGGCAGAAGTTGGCAGCAGCAGCAGCAGCAGGAGCCCAAATATACACTGGAGTTGGCCTCAGGAGCCCAAAAATTGGATGAATCACACCCTGGAGTTGGCAGGAGTTGACAGTAGCAGCAGCAGGAGCCCAAATATACACTGGAGTTGGCCTCAGGAGCCCAAAAATTGGATGAATCACACCCTGGAGTTGGCAGAAGTTGGCAGCAGCAGCAGCAGGAGCCCAAATATACACTGGAGTTGGCCTCAGGAGCCCAAAAATTGGATGAATCACACCCTGGAGTTGGCAGGAGTTGACAGCAGCAGCAGCAGGAGCCCAAATATACACTGGAGTTGGCTTCAGGAGCCCAAAAATTGGATGAATCACACCCTGGAGTTGGCAGGAGTTGACAGTAGCAGCAGCAGCAGGAGCCCAAATATACACTGGAGTTGGCCTCAGGAGCCCAAAAATTGGATGAATCACACCCTGGAGTTGGCAGGAGTTGACAGTAGCAGCAGCAGGAGCCCAAATATACACTGGAGTTGGCCTCAGGAGCCCAAAAATTGGATGAATCACACCCTGGAGTTGGCAGGAGTTGACAGTAGCAGCAGCAGGAGCCCAAAAAATGGCCTAAAGACATAAATATGTTTTGCACCATTTGGAAAGTGTAAAACGTGGCACCATGCTGAATCTAGTCGCATGCATCAGGCATTGGTGGGTGGAAATCCTGGCTGATCCATCCCTGATTCATTTTGACAAAGGTGAGTCTCTCCACATTTTTAGTTGACAGACGAGTTCTCCTCGCCGTAACTATGGCCCCCGCCGCACTAAACACCCGCTCAGATGGCACGCTACTTGCCGGGCAGGACAGCTTTTCCAGGGCAAACTCTGCTAGTTGCGGCCACAAATCAAGTTTGGCTGCCCAGAAGTCCAGCGGATCCTCAAGGTGTGTTGGCATGGTCATGTCAAAGTATGACATGACCTGCTGGTTGAGGTCCTGCTCCAGGTCTTCCTGCTGCTCATGAGTAGCCTCACTATGCGGGTGTAGAAAGCTACTCATTAGCGACTGAAGACTGAGGCTGCTGCTGCTGATGAAGCTGCTGCTGCTGCTCCTGCCAACCCCCCCAGCGGCCATGGCAGTGGAAGGTGAGCGCAGAGGTCCCCTCGAGTCAGACCTGCGAGAGTATGGACCATGGCGCAGATAGGCATCGGCCAACTGCCTACGTAGAATGTCTTTGTAGTAGTTGAGTTTGTCCTCCCTCTCGGTGGGTTTAAAAAATGCCCCCATTTTGTGCCGGAAGCGAGGGTCCAATAAGGTGGACAGCCAGAAGTCATCCCGCCGACAGATGGAAACAATTCTGGGGTCACTACGCAAGCACGTGAGCATGCTTCGTGCCATTTGCGCAAGTGACTCGGATGGACTACCTGTCTCCATCTCCACTGCATACTGCCACGGTGTGCCCGGGTCCTCTGTCTCTCCTTCCTCAAAAACCTCTAGCTCCTCTGGCTGCTCCTGCTCCTCCTCTCCTGTCCGCTGACTAGATAAACCAGCCATTTCGCCAAGCCTAAACTGTGTTTCGCTGGGCAACTCCTCCTCCTCCTCTTCCTCCTCCTCCAGTTCAGCTCCAGCGGGGTTCATGTGGCCGTAAGATGTAAACGCCATGTCTCCAGTGCCCTGACCAGCCATGGTTTCCAACATGTGCTGTAGTACATGAAGCAGTGGAATCACGTCGTTCATCCCGTAATCCTGCCGACTGACAAATAAAGTGGCATCCTCAAAGGGCCTGAGCAAACGGCAGGTGTCACGTATGAGCTGCCACTGGTTGACATTGAAGTTACACAGGGGAGTCCCCCTATCTGCTTGGATCATCAGGAAATCCGTGATGGCTTTTCTCTGTTCATATAATCGGTCCAACATGTGAAGGGTGGAATTCCAACGGGTGGAAACATCGCAAATCAGACTATGTTGGGGGATACCATTCTGACGCTGTAGCTCAAGAAGGGTGTGTTTGGCGGTGTAGGAGTGGCTGAAGTGCATGCAAAGTTTCCTTGAAGTTGTTAGGATGTCTTGCAGATGGGGGGAACACTTCAGAAACCGCTTGACAACCAGATTGAAGACGTGAGCCATGCAGGGGGCATGGGTCAGGCTTCCTTGGCGCAGCGCAGACAAAATGTTCTTCCCATTGTCGGTAACCATGATTCCCATTTTAAGTTTTCTCGGAGTAAGCCATGTTTGGATTTCCTGATGAATACATTTAAGCAGTTCCTCCCCTGTGTGACTCCGTTCGCCAAGACAAACCATGTGAAGCACTGCGTGACACCTCCGTGCCCTGCACACATGGTAGACTGGAGGGGCACTGAGACTTGAGCCTACAGTGGAGGGTGAGGAGATGGCGGAGGATGAGGAGGCCGAGTCGCACGGTGTCACAGGCCCAATGGGCAGAGAGTGCGGAGGCCGAAGCGGCGTGACCTGTCCAAGTTGCTGCTGCAAAGGGACCACATTCACCCAGTGGGCCGTAAACGACATGTACTGCCCCTGACCGTAGTTACAGCTCCAGATGTCGGCGCTGCCATGTATTTTGCTACACACCGACAGGCTCAAGGACTGGCCCACCTTCTGTTCAACAAAAGTGTGCAGCGCTGGTACTGCCTTCTTGGCAAAGAAATGACGGCTTGGGACTCTCCACCTCGGCTCGGCACAAGCCATCAGTTCTCTGAAAGGTGCAGATTCCACCACCTGAAAAGGGAGCGACTGCAGCACCAGCAACTTGGACAGGAGCACATTCAGCTTCTGCGCCGTAGGATGAGTGGGCGCATACTGCTGTCTCTTGGACATGGCTTCGCTGATGGATTGCTGGCGGGATGCATGACTTGGAGGAGGAGGAGGAGGAGCAGGAGCGACAGAGGATGGGTATGACGCACAGCTGCCTTCGGCTGAGGTGCTGGAGCCTTGGCTGGCAGAAATTGGGAGCTCACTTGGTGAGGAAGCAGACTGGACCACCCCTTGGGAGCCTCGGTTCTCCCAGGTCGTTTTATGGTGACGCATCATATGTTGACGCAGGGCCGTGGTGCCAACATTTGGACCCTGGCCACGCTTCACCTTTTGCCTACATATCTTGCATGTGGCCATGTTACCCTCCTGCGGATGCCTCAGGAAAAACTGCCACACTGCCGAGTAGCTACTTTTCCCACCCCCTGGCCTCACTGATTCACTGCTGCTGTTGCCAACTCCAGGAACCCCTGCTCCACTACCTCCCGATAAGGTAGACTGCCGCACTGCAGGTGCTCCACCCCGGCCCCGGCCCCGGCCGGCTCCAGCCTTTGGAATTGTGCCCCCATGCTGACTGCTACCACCTTGCTGCCTCAGCTGCTGACTCCGGGGCAACCTGCGCCCCTCTTCTCCTGATGATGACGATGAAGCCCCTTCATCACCCGGCTCCCAAGTGCGATCGGCTTCATCGTCATCATCATCATCACCGAGTTGTGGCTGTACGTCACTGATGTTCGTGGATTCGTCAACAGTGTCTGGCGCAGGAGCTGGAACGCTCGCAGCACCCACGACACTGTCCACATCACTATCTGTCTGCCTAGCTAGAGAAGCCACCTCCATTTCTTGGCTGGGCAGTAGCTGCTGACTGTCCTCTATCTGATGGTCCTCCTCACTAAAG
Source organism: Gastrophryne carolinensis (assembly GCA_027917425.1). Classification (NCBI taxonomy): domain Eukaryota; kingdom Metazoa; phylum Chordata; class Amphibia; order Anura; family Microhylidae; genus Gastrophryne; species Gastrophryne carolinensis. The sequence goes on along the minus strand of CM051234.1, from coordinate 655,528,151 downwards.
AGTGGAGCTGAACCCAAAGCATAGGATACGTCGCTGGGGGAGGGAACGGCGTAGGACAGAGGCAATGGGAGGACAGGGACTGCTCTCGGGGCATGCCAACTCAGGGTTGTGTCAGAGGAACCTACCGACCCTAGACTGGGGGTCTCAGACGTAAGTTGTGATGATGTTGTTGATGAGCGCGTCAACCAATCTACCACGGCAGATGCGTTACTGGTGGAGACCCGACCGCTAGCAGATACTGGCAGATTAGGTCTCTCAGCGTGACTCCTGCTGCTACTGGCCCCCAGTCTGATGCGAGCTCTGCCTGCGGAATCTTGGCCTCTGCCACTCCTCTTTTCACTTCCAGGCACTTGTCTGCCCGACATAGTCTAACTGGCGTGGGAGTAGGTGATATTTTAAGATCCCCCGGGCAGCGGTGGGTCTATATGAAACAGAATATAATGCACACCAAAAGTGAGCAGTAACACTCAGCCTCCAACAGGCCTGCTTAGTGTAAATAAGAGAGCTGCTTAGTGTAAATAAAGAGGGGTATGCTATGTTACAGAATGGGATGCCTCAACAGAAGTGCACCTGGCAGGCAGCAGTAAGCCTATGCCCAGCAAAAGTGTCTTATAATATAAATATAATAAGAGCAAATGCTTATATGGTCTTAAACAGAGGCTGCTTTAGTCACAGAATGGGATGCCCCCAAAAAAGATCCAGTAGTACTATGCCCAGCAAAAGTGTCTTTATCAGGCTAATTTCAAATATGATAAGAGCAAATGCTTATATGGTCTTAAACAGAGGCTGCTTTAGTCACAGAATGGGATGCCCTGGCAGGGACAAGTAGTGCTATGCCCAGCAAAAGTGTCTTTATCAGGCCTAATTTCAAATATGATAAGAGCAAATGCTTATATGGTCTTAAACAGAGGCTGCTGTAGTCACAGAATGGGATGCCCCAAATAGGAGTGCACCTGGCAGGGTCCAGTAGTGCTTTGCCCAGCAAAAGTGTCTTTATCAGGCCTAATTTCAAATATGATAAGAGCAAATGCTTATATGGTCTTAAACAGAGGCTGCTTTAGTCACAGAATGGGATGCCCTGGCAGGGACAAGTAGTGCTATGCCCAGCAAAAGTGTCTTTATCAGGCCTAATTTCAAATATGATAAGAGCAAATGCTTATATGGTCTTAAACTAGAGGCTGCTGTAGTCACAGAATGGGATGCCCCAAATAGGAGTGCACCTGGCAGGGTCCAGTAGTGCTTTGCCCAGCAAAAGTGTCTTTATCAGGCCTAATTTCAAATATGATAAGAGCAAATGCTTATATGGTCTTAAACAGAGGCTGCTTTAGTCACAGAATGGGATGCCCTGGGCAGGAATGGACCTGGCAGGGTACAGTAGTGCTTTGCCCAGCAAAAGTGTCTTTATCAGGCCTAATTTCAAATATGAAAAGAGCAAATGCTTATATGGTCTTAAACAGAGGCTGCTTTAGTCACAGAATGGGATGCCCTGGGCAGGAATGGACCTGGCAGGGTACAGTAGTGCTTTGCCCAGCAAAAGTGTCTTTATCAGGCTAATTTCAAATATGATAAGAGCAAATGCTTATATGGTCTTAAACAGAGGCTGCTTTAGTCACAGAATGGGATGCCCTGGGCAGGAATGGACCTGGCAGGGTCCAGTAGTGCTTTGCCCAGCAAAAGTGTCTTTATCAGGCTAATTTCAAATATGATAAGAGCAAATGCTTATATGGTCTTAAACAGAGGCTGCTTTAGTCACAGAATGGGATGCCCTGGGCAGGAATGGACCTGGCAGGGTCCAGTAGTGCTTTGCCCAGCAAAAGTGTCTTTATCAGGCTAATTTCAAATATAAGAGCAAATGCTTATATGGTCTTAAACAGAGGCTGCTTTAGTCACAGAATGGGATGCCCTGGGCAGGAATGGACCTGGCAGGGTACAGTAGTGCTTTGCCCAGCAAAAGTGTCTTTATCAGGCTAATTTCAAATATGATAAGAGCAAATGCTTATATGGTCTTAAACAGAGGCTGCTTTAGTCACAGAATGGGATGCCCTGGGCAGGAATGGACCTGGCAGGGTACAGTAGTGCTTTGCCCAGCAAAAGTGTCTTTATCAGGCCTAATTTCAAATATGAAAAGAGCAAATGCTTATATGGTCTTAAACAGAGGCTGCTTTAGTCACAGAATGGGATGCCCTGGGCAGGAATGGACCTGGCAGGGTACAGTAGTGCTTTGCCCAGCAAAAGTGTCTTTATCAGGCTAATTTCAAATATGATAAGAGCAAATGCTTATATGGTCTTAAACAGAGGCTGCTTTAGTCACAGAATGGGATGCCCTGGGCAGGAATGGACCTGGCAGGGTCCAGTAGTGCTTTGCCCAGCAAAAGTGTCTTTATCAGGCTAATTTCAAATATGATAAGAGCAAATGCTTATATGGTCTTAAACAGAGGCTGCTGTAGTCACAGAATGGGATGCCCTGGGCAGGAATGGACCTGGCAGGGTACAGTAGTGCTTTGCCCAGCAAAAGTGTCTTTATCAGGCTAATTTCAAATATGATAAGAGCAAATGCTTATATGGTCTTAAACAGAGGCTGCTTTAGTCACAGAATGGGATGCCCTGGGCAGGAATGGACCTGGCAGGGTACAGTAGTGCTTTGCCCAGCAAAAGTGTCTTTATCAGGCCTAATTTCAAATATGAAAAGAGCAAATGCTTATATGGTCTTAAACAGAGGCTGCTTTAGTCACAGAATGGGATGCCCTGGGCAGGAATGGACCTGGCAGGGTACAGTAGTGCTTTGCCCAGCAAAAGTGTCTTTATCAGGCTAATTTCAAATATGATAAGAGCAAATGCTTATATGGTCTTAAACAGAGGCTGCTTTAGTCACAGAATGGGATGCCCTGGCAGGGACAAGTAGTGCTATGCCCAGCAAAAGTGTCTTTATCAGGCCTAATTTCAAATATGATAAGAGCAAATGCTTATATGGTCTTAAACTAGAGGCTGCTGTAGTCACAGAATGGGATGCCCCAAATAGGAGTGCACCTGGCAGGGTCCAGTAGTGCTTTGCCCAGCAAAAGTGTCTTTATCAGGCCTAATTTCAAATATGATAAGAGCAAATGCTTATATGGTCTTAAACAGAGGCTGCTTTAGTCACAGAATGGGATGCCCTGGGCAGGAATGGACCTGGCAGGGTACAGTAGTGCTTTGCCCAGCAAAAGTGTCTTTATCAGGCCTAATTTCAAATATGAAAAGAGCAAATGCTTATATGGTCTTAAACAGAGGCTGCTTTAGTCACAGAATGGGATGCCCTGGGCAGGAATGGACCTGGCAGGGTACAGTAGTGCTTTGCCCAGCAAAAGTGTCTTTATCAGGCTAATTTCAAATATGATAAGAGCAAATGCTTATATGGTCTTAAACAGAGGCTGCTTTAGTCACAGAATGGGATGCCCTGGGCAGGAATGGACCTGGCAGGGTCCAGTAGTGCTTTGCCCAGCAAAAGTGTCTTTATCAGGCTAATTTCAAATATGATAAGAGCAAATGCTTATATGGTCTTAAACAGAGGCTGCTTTAGTCACAGAATGGGATGCCCTGGGCAGGAATGGACCTGGCAGGGTCCAGTAGTGCTTTGCCCAGCAAAAGTGTCTTTATCAGGCTAATTTCAAATATAAGAGCAAATGCTTATATGGTCTTAAACAGAGGCTGCTTTAGTCACAGAATGGGATGCCCTGGGCAGGAATGGACCTGGCAGGGTACAGTAGTGCTTTGCCCAGCAAAAGTGTCTTTATCAGGCTAATTTCAAATATGATAAGAGCAAATGCTTATATGGTCTTAAACAGAGGCTGCTTTAGTCACAGAATGGGATGCCCTGGGCAGGAATGGACCTGGCAGGGTACAGTAGTGCTTTGCCCAGCAAAAGTGTCTTTATCAGGCCTAATTTCAAATATGAAAAGAGCAAATGCTTATATGGTCTTAAACAGAGGCTGCTTTAGTCACAGAATGGGATGCCCTGGGCAGGAATGGACCTGGCAGGGTACAGTAGTGCTTTGCCCAGCAAAAGTGTCTTTATCAGGCCTAATTTCAAATATGAAAAGAGCAAATGCTTATATGGTCTTAAACAGAGGCTGCTTTAGTCACAGAATGGGATGCCCTGGGCAGGAATGGACCTGGCAGGGTACAGTAGTGCTTTGCCCAGCAAAAGTGTCTTTATCAGGCTAATTTCAAATATGATAAGAGCAAATGCTTATATGGTCTTAAACAGAGGCTGCTTTAGTCACAGAATGGGATGCCCTGGGCAGGAATGGACCTGGCAGGGTCCAGTAGTGCTTTGCCCAGCAAAAGTGTCTTTATCAGGCTAATTTCAAATATGATAAGAGCAAATGCTTATATGGTCTTAAACAGAGGCTGCTGTAGTCACAGAATGGGATGCCCTGGGCAGGAATGGACCTGGCAGGGTACAGTAGTGCTTTGCCCAGCAAAAGTGTCTTTATCAGGCTAATTTCAAATATGATAAGAGCAAATGCTTATATGGTCTTAAACAGAGGCTGCTTTAGTCACAGAATGGGATGCCCTGGGCAGGAATGGACCTGGCAGGGTACAGTAGTGCTTTGCCCAGCAAAAGTGTCTTTATCAGGCTAATTTCAAATATGATAAGAGCAAATGCTTATATGGTCTTAAACAGAGGCTGCTTTAGTCACAGAATGGGATGCCCTGGGCAGGAATGGACCTGGCAGGGTCCAGTAGTGCTTTGCCCAGCAAAAGTGTCTTTATCAGGCCTAATTTCAAATATGAAAAGAGCAAATGCTTATATGGTCTTAAACAGAGGCTGCTTTAGTCACAGAATGGGATGCCCTGGGCAGGAATGGACCTGGCAGGGTACAGTAGTGCTTTGCCCAGCAAAAGTGTCTTTATCAGGCTAATTTCAAATATGATAAGAGCAAATGCTTATATGGTCTTAAACAGAGGCTGCTTTAGTCACAGAATGGGATGCCCTGGGCAGGAATGGACCTGGCAGGGTACAGTAGTGCTTTGCCCAGCAAAAGTGTCTTTATCAGGCTAATTTCAAATATGATAAGAGCAAATGCTTATATGGTCTTAAACAGAGGCTGCTTTAGTCACAGAATGGGATGCCCTGGGCAGGAATGGACCTGGCAGGGTCCAGTAGTGCTTTGCCCAGCAAAAGTGTCTTTATCAGGCTAATTTCAAATATGAAAAGAGCAAATGCTTATATGGTCTTAAACAGAGGCTGCTTTAGTCACAGAATGGGATGCCCTGGGCAGGAATGGACCTGGCAGGGTACAGTAGTGCTTTGCCCAGCAAAAGTGTCTTTATCAGGCCTAATTTCAAATATGAAAAGAGCAAATGCTTATATGGTCTTAAACAGAGGCTGCTTTAGTCACAGAATGGGATGCCCTGGGCAGGAATGGACCTGGCAGGGTACAGTAGTGCTTTGCCCAGCAAAAGTGTCTTTATCAGGCTAATTTCAAATATGATAAGAGCAAATGCTTATATGGTCTTAAACAGAGGCTGCTTTAGTCACAGAATGGGATGCCCTGGGCAGGAATGGACCTGGCAGGGTCCAGTAGTGCTTTGCCCAGCAAAAGTGTCTTTATCAGGCTAATTTCAAATATGATAAGAGCAAATGCTTATATGGTCTTAAACAGAGGCTGCTTTAGTCACAGAATGGGATGCCCTGGGCAGGAATGGACCTGGCAGGGTCCAGTAGTGCTTTGCCCAGCAAAAGTGTCTTTATCAGGCTAATTTCAAATATGATAAGAGCAAATGCTTGTATGGTCTTAAACAGAGGCTGCTTTAGTCACAGAATGGGATGCCCTGGGCAGGAATGGACCTGGCAGGGTACAGTAGTGCTTTGCCCAGCAAAAGTGTCTTTATCAGGCTAATTTCAAATATGATAAGAGCAAATGCTTATATGGTCTTAAACAGAGGCTGCTTTAGTCACAGAATGGGATGCCTCACAGCAGACTTAAGATCAGTTCAGTATATATGCACAGTTAGTTACTATAAGCAGCCTGAAAACGCTAACAAAGGCTGGATGAAAAAAAAAAATCTCCCTGTCACAGCCTCCGTTTTTCCTACCTTTCCCTGGCTTTCTGTCTGTCTCCTGTCTGTCTCCTGCCTGTCTCCTGCCTGTCTCCAGCCTGTCCCTGTCTGTCCCTGCCTGTCTAACTGCCTCAGCTACACAGCGTTCTGTCTGTCACGAATGCAATAGAGAAATGAGGAAAAGCAAGATGGCCGCCGTTAAATACCGCTGTGTGACGTCACCGGGCTTGTTGGCTGCTGATAGGCTGCATGTGACTGCCCCAGCTTGCACTGGCGCGGGATACATGTCCGCCATCTTAGAATGCCTGTAAATGTAAATGAATGGATGTTAAAGGAAAACTTCGAGTGATCGAATCGCGGGGAAATTCGGATTCGATCCGAATCGAATTTTTCCTGAAATTCGGATCGAATCCGGGTTCGTCCGGATCGATTCGCTCATCCCTACTATTAATGAATCGGCCTCCCCGAACCTCTCATGTGGGTTTTGTTTAGAGGCTTAGGGCAAAGGAAAAAAGCTGTTTTTGTGTTTGGAAGTTTTATACAAGTGGGCTATGAATCTGCAGCCAGAGCGTAGGAGCCTGAAGAAGCAATGCCCTGTGATGGGAGGTAGCTCGCAACCCCCTGATAAGTTTTGCTGGCCTCTCTGACTCAACTTTTGTATTGTTCACCCATTAACAACCAGTTGGAGAATCATGTGTTCAAATTTAGGAGAGAGACATGCACAGCGGGACAATTCAACACATGATTCTATCTTTATTGAAGGAAGGATGTATCTTTTAAAGACCAATGAGAGCTTTAGCTCATTTTCACATAACACAGAATAATGTTATCTCACAATTGGCATTAGGGAGTTACTTATTTCAACCTTGGGTGCATGGGATGCTCTTGCTGTACCAAGCCTCAGAATCACATGTACACCACAAAGTTTAAAGTAAAACTTTAAGTCTATATATATTAAAGCAGCAAGAAGGCTGAAATGATGTTAAAGAAAGAGAGAAAGAGAATTTACCCTTTACCCAGGGTGCATTGAGCCCTCAGTTATTTTCTTGGCCCTTGAGCAGATTCTGTTGATGAATTTCTCATCCAGAGATGGTCGGGGGGATCCAATTATCTGCTCTGCAGTCCTGGTTATCCTCTTCAGCCTATATTTGTCCTTGGCTATAGCCCAACCATACCAGACTGTAAATGAAGTGGTCAAGATCGAACCTATGGCAGCTTCTAGAACGTTTTTAAGATTCCCTTAGACATACCGTATCTTTTAAATTGCCTCAAATATACTGGCCTGCAGTATTATGAAGGTCACGGCAATTTCACTCAATTTCACTCAATTGAGAGTAAATTGATAGTGAAGGAGCAACCAAATGTTGCAAAATAGGAAACACCAGTAATAGCAGGGCGCTTGCCATGAAAGATCATTTGCACCGCAATGGCTCGATGTCAGTGGGGCCACAGCGATTCACAGTTATTTATTTATTTTACTGATAACCGCTAATAGTAACTGTTAATGTTATTTTCTTTTAAATGATCATCTAATCGTTTTTTGAAGCTGTCAGCGGTTGATGCTGTAACAAACTTCTGTGGGAGGCTATTCCACAGATTTATAGTTCTTATGGTAAAAAAACGATTGTCGCCTCCGGAGACTAATTTTTTTTTTTTCCCAATTGAAGGCAGTACCCACTTGTCTTTAGAGAGGATTTTACCTGAAATAGTATTCTCCCATATTTTTTGTATGGGCCATTTATATATTTATACAAATTAATCATGTCCCCCCTCAGTCGTCTCCTATCAGGACTAAACAGATTTAATTCTCGTAATCTTTCCTCATAACTAAGATCTTTCATTCCCTTTATTAGTTTGGTGGCTCCTCTGCTCCCTTTCCATAGTCAGAGCGTCCTTTCAATGAAAGGATGCCCAGAACTGGACGGCATATTCCAGGTAAGGGAGCGCCAGTGCCTTATAAAGAGGCAAAATTTCATCCCTATCCTGTGATTTCAGGCCTCTATTAATGATAGTATCTTGGTGGCCTTGGAAGCAGCTGCTTGGCATTGCATGCTGTTATTTAGTCTGTGATTTACCAGTACCCCCAGATCCTTCTCAACAAGTGGGTCTCCCAGTTTTACTTCCCCGAGGACATATGTGGCCTTCAGGTTGTTAGTGGAGATGAGCGAACTTCTTGAAAGTTCGATTCGGGCGATTCGCCGAATTTCCCCAAGAAATTCGGGTTCGGCCGAATCGAACTTTCACGAATCGCTCATCTGAAAAAAAAAATGCCGGCATGGTGGGAGGGGGCAGGCCGGCCCGCTGACAGCGTAGCCGTCCTGCCCGCTCCCACCATGCCGGCAAATTAAGGTCAATGTGGAAAAACGAAAAAGTCCTGCACTTGGGGTCTAATAACTAGGGATGAGTGAACCAGTTCGGACGAACCGGAATTTGCTCCGAATTTCAGGGAAAATTCGATTCGGCACGAACCCGAATTTTTTTGGTTCGTGCCGATCGAATTTTCCCTGAAATAAAAAGAAAAATGCCGGCATGGTGGGAGCGTGGAGGCCGGCGCCGCTCTCAGCTGTCATCAGAGGACGCGTCATCAGAGGGCGACTGAGTGCAGCGCCGGCCTCCACGCTCCGACCATGCAGGTAAATGTTTGCTTTTTAAACAAATGCCGGCATGGTGGCAGCGGGCAGGCCGGCTACGCTTCGTTTTTCTTGGATGATATCCACGTTTAGCTTGCTAATTATTATACATGGGCTATTGTTATCAGTGGCATCTCCTGTGTTGGCTCCTTGCTCTTCTCTTGTGTACACAGAGCTAAAGAATCCATTTAACAGCTCCGCCTTATCTTCATCCCCAGTGACCATTTCCCCGTTATCATTAATTAGGGCACCTACATGTTCTGATTCAATTTTCTTTGAATTAATATATTTGAAAAATCGTTTATGGTTTGTTTTGCTTTCTTTGGCCACATCTCGTTCATTTTGCGCTTTTGCCAACCTTATTTCTTTCTTACACATTTTATTTACTAGTTTATACTTTTCAAGTGTTACAGCTGAGAGTTCAGCCTTGTAATGTTTAAATGCCCTTTTTTTGTTCTTTATTGCCCTTTTAACCACAGGTGTCAGCAATGAGGGGTTTAATTTTAGCCGCTTATATTTGTTACCCGTAGGAATACATTTTGCAATGTTGGTACTCACAATTGATTTAAAACACTCCCATTTAGCATCTGTTTCGATTCGACTGATTCGCCGAATTTTCCGACAAAAATCGTTTCGACCCAAATTTATTCGCGACGAATCGCTATTAAAAATGGCTATTTCTGAGCCTCCTAGAGCCTCAATAGGGTTGTAAACCATTCTGCCTTGCTGTAACACGCACAGGATGCGTGCTGGGTTAGTTAAATAATACTTTGAATAAATATCACATGCAGATCAGAGGCATCGCTAATAGAATCACAGAGCGGCACAATTGCAGAGAGTTGAAGTGGCATCACTATGAGGGGCAGGAGCCCAAACATTGCTTTAAAGAGACACTGGAGTTGGCAGCAGCAGGAGCCCAAAAATTAGATGAATCACACCCTGGAGTTGCAAGCAGCAGCCGGAGCCCAAACATTGGCTGAAAGAGACACTGGAGTTGGCAGCAGCAGGAGCCCAAAAATTGACTGACACACCCTGGAGTTTCAAGCAGCAGCAGCAGCAGGAGCCCAAACATAGCTTGAAAGAAACACTGGAGTTGGCTGCAGGAGCCCAAAAATTGGATGATTCACACCCTGGAGTTGGCAGCAGCAGCAGGAGCCCAAACAATACTTTAAAGAGACACTGGGGTTGGCTTCAGGAGCCCAAAAATTGGATGAATCACACCCTGGAGTTGGAAGCAGCAGCAGCAGGAGCCCAAACATCACTTTAAAGAGACACTGGGGTTGGCTTCAGGAGCCCAAAAATTGGATGAATCACACCCTGGAGTTGGCAGCAGCAGCAGCAGGAGCCCAAATATTACTTTAAAGAGACACTGGAGTTGGCTTCAGGAGCCCAAAAATTGGATGAATCACACCCTGTAGTTGGCAGCAGCAGCAGCAGGAGCCCAAATATTACTTTAAAGAGACACTGGAGTTGGCTTCAGGAGCCCAAAAATTGGATGATTCACACCCTGGAGTTGGCAGCAGCAGCAGGAGCCCAAACATTACTTTAAAGAGACACTGGGGTTGGCTTCAGGAGCCCAAAAATTGGATGAATCACACCCTGGAGTTGGCAGCAGCAGCAGGAGCCCAAATATTACTTTAAAGAGACACTGGAGTTGGCTTCAGGAGCCCAAAAATTGGATGAATCACACCCTGGAGTTGGCAGCAGCAGCAGGAGCCCAAACATTACTTTAAAGAGACCCTGGGGTTGGCTTCAGGAGCCCAAAAATTGGATGAATCACACCCTGGAGTTGGCAGCAGCAGCAGCAGGAGCCCAAGCATTACTTTAAAGAGACACTGGGGTTGGCTTCAGGAGCCCAAAAATTGGATGAATCACACCCTGGAGTTGGCAGCAGCAGCAGGAGCCCAAACATAACTTTAAAGAGACACTGGGGTTGGCTTCAGGAGCCCAAAAATTTGATGAATCACACCCTGGAGTTGGCAGCAGCAGGAGCCCAAATATTACTTTAAAGAGACACTGGGGTTGGCTTCAGGAGCCCAAAAATTGGCCTAAAGACATAAATATGTTTTGCACCATTTGGAAAGTGTAAAACGTGGCACCATGCTGAATCTAGTCGCATGCATCAGGCATTGGTGGGTGGAAATCCTGGCTGATCCATCCCTGATTCATTTTGACAAAGGTGAGTCTCTCCACATTTTTAGTTGACAGACAAGTTCTCCTCGCCGTAACTATGGCCCCCGCCGCACTAAACACCCACTCAGATGGCACGCTACTTGCCGGGCAGGACAGCTTTTCCAGGGCAAACTCTGCTAGTTGCGGCCACAAATCAAGTTTGGCTGCCCAGAAGTCCAGCGGATCCTCAAGGTGTGTTGGCATGGTCATGTCAAAGTATGACATGACCTGCTGGTTCAGGTCCTGCTCCAGGTCTTCCTGCTGCTCATGAGTAGCCTCACTATGCGGGTGTAGAAAGCTACTCATTAGCGACTGAAGACTGAGGCTGCTGCTGATGGAGCTGCTGCTGCTGCTCCTGCCAACCCCCCCAGCGGCCATGGCAGTGGAAGGTGAGCGCAGAGGTCCCCTCGAGTCAGACCTGCGAGAGTATGGATCATGGCGCAGATAGGCATCGGCCATCTGCCTACGTAGAATGTCTTTGTAGTAGTTCAGTTTGTCCTCCCTCTCGGTGGGTTTAAAAAATGCCCCCATTTTGTGCCGGAAGCGAGGGTCCAATAAGGTGGACAGCCAGAAGTCATCCCGCCGACAGATGGAAACAATTCTGGGGTCACTACGCAAGCACGTGAGCATGCTTCTTGCCATTTGCGCAAGTGACTCGGATGGACTACCTGTCTCCATCTCCACTGCATACTGCCACGGTGTGCCCGGGTCCTCTGTCTCGCCTTCCTCAAAACCTCTAGCTCCTCTGGCTGCTCCTCCTCCTCCTCTCCTGTCCGCTGACTAGATAAACCAGCCATTTCGCCAAGCCTAAACTGTGTTTCGCTGGGCAACTCCTCCTCCTCTTCCTCCTCCTCCTCCAGTTCAGCTCCAATGGGGTTCATGTGGCCGTAAGATGTAAACGCCATGTCTCCAGTGCCCTGACCAGCCATGGTTTCCAACATGTGCTGTAGTACATGAAGCAGTGGAATCACGTCGTTCATCCCGTAATCCTGCCGACTGACAAATAAAGTGGGTTCCTCAAAGGGCCTGAGCAAACGGCAGGTGTCACGTATGAGCTGCCACTGGTTGACATTGAAGTTACACAGGGGAGTCCCCCTATCTGCTTGGATCATCAGGAAATCCGTGATGGCTTTTCTCTGTTCATATAATCGGTCCAACATGTGAAGGGTGGAATTCCAACGGGTGGAAACATCGCAAATCAGACTATGTTGGGGGATACCATTCTGACGCTGTAGCTCAAGAAGGGTGTGTTTGGCGGTGTATGAGTAGCTGAAGTGCATGCAAAGTTTCCTTGAAGTTGTTAGGATGTCTTGCAGATGGGGGGAACACTTCAGAAACTGCTTGACAACCAGATTGAAGACGTGAGCCATGCAGGGGGCATGGGTCAGGCTTCCTTGGTGCAGCGCAGACAAAATGTTCTTCCCATTGTCGGTAACCATGATTCCCATTTTCAGTTTTCTTGGAGTAAGCCATGTTTGGATTTCCTGATGAATAAATTTAAGCAGTTCCTCCCCTGTGTGACTCCGTTCGCCAAGACAAACTATGTTAAGCACTGCGTGACACCTCCGTGCCCTGCACACATGGTAGACTGGAGGGGCACTGAGACTTGAGCCTACAGTGGAGGGTGAGGAGATGGCGGAGGATGAGGAGGCCGAGTCGCATGGTGTCACAGGCCCAACGGGCAGGGAGCGCGGAGGCCGAAGCGGCGTGACCTGTCCAAGTTGCTGCTGCTGCAAAGGGACCACATTCACCCAGTGGGCCATAAACGACATGTACTGTCCCTGACCGTAGTTACAGCTCCAGACGTCGGCGCTGCCATGCACTTTGCTACACACCGACAGGCTCAAGGACTGGCCCACCTTCTGTTCAACAAAAGTGTGCAGCGCTGGTACTGCCTTCTTGGCAAAGAAATGACGGCTTGGGACTCTCCACCTCGGCTCGGCACAAGTCATCAGTTCTCTGAAAGGTGCAGAGTCCACCACCTGAAAAGGGAGCGACTGCAGCACCAGCAACTTGGACAGGAGCACATTCAGCTTCTGCGCCGTAGGATGAGTGGGCGCATACTGTTGTCTCTTGGACATGGCTTCACTGATGGATTGCTGGCGGGATGCATGACTTGGAGGAGGAGGAGCAGGAGCGACAGAGGATGGGTATGACGCACAGCTGCCTTCGGCTGAGGTGCTGGAGCCTTGGCTGGCAGAAATTGGGAGCGGGGTGCCACTTTGTGAGGACTGGACCACCCCTTGGGGGCCTCGGTTCTCCCAGGTCGCTTTATGGTGACGCATCATATGTTGACGCAGGGCCGTGGTGCCAACATTTGGACCCTGGCCACGCTTCACCTTTTGCCTACATATCTGGCATGTGGCCATGTTACCCTCCTGCAGATGCTTCAGGAAAAACTGCCACACTGCCGAGTAGCTACTTTTCCCACCCCCCTGGCCACACTGATTCACTGCTGCTGGTAGACTGCCGCACAGCAGGTGCTCTACCCCGGCCCCGGCCGGCTCCAGCCTTTGGAATTGTGCCCCCATGCTGACTGCTACCACCTTGCTGCCTCAGCTGCTGACTCCGGGGCAACCTGCGCCCCTCTTCTCCTGATGATGACGATGAAGCCCCTTCATCACCCGGCTCCCAAGTGCGATCGGCTTCATCGTCATCATCATTATCACCGAGTTGTGGCTGTACGTCACTGATGTTCGTGGATTCGTCAACAGTGTCTGGCGCAGGAGCTGGAGCGCTCGCAGCACCCACGACACTGTCCACATCACTATTTGTCTGCCTAGCTAAAGAAGCCACCTCCATTTCTTGGCTGGGCAGTAGCTGCTGACTGTCCTCTATCTGATCGTCCTCCTCACTAAAGAGTGGAGCTGAACCCAAAGCATAGGATACGTCGCTGGGGGAGGGAACGGCGTAGGACAGAGGCAATGGGAAGACAGGGACTGCTCTCGGGGCATGCCAACTCAGGGTTGTGTCAGAGGAACCTACCGACCCTAGACTGGGGGTCTCAGACATAAGTTGTGATGATGTTGTTGATGAGCGCGTCAACCAATCTACCACGGCAGATGCGTTACTGGTGGAGACCCGACCGCTAGCAGATACTGGCAGATTAGGTCTCTCACCGTGACTCCTGCTGCTACTGGCCCCCAGTCTGCTGTGACCTCTGCCTGCGGAATCTTGGCCTCTGCCACTCCTCTTTTCACTTCCAGGCACTTGTCTGCCCGACATAGTCTAACTGGCGTGGTAGTAGGTGATATTTTAAGAACCCCCAGGCAGCAGTGGGTCTATATGAAACAGAATATAATGCACACCAAAAGTGAGCAGTAACACTCAGCCTCCAACAGGCCTGCTTAGTGTAAATAAGAGAGCTGCTTAGTGTAAATAAAGAGGGGTATGGTATGTTACAGAATGGGATGCCCCAACAGGCAGGAGTGCACCTGTGAGCAGTAATACTATGCACAGCAAAAGTGTGTTTATCAGGCCAAATTTCTATTAGAATAAGTGCAAAGGGTTATAGCAGTAAATAGAGGCTTGTGTAGTCACAGAATGGGATGCCCCAACAGCCAGGAGTGCACCTGGAAGCAGTACTACTATGCACAGCAAAAGTGTCTTTATCAGGCCAAATTTCTATTAGAATAAGTGCAAATGGTTATAGTATTAAATAGAGGCTTGTGTAGTCACAGAATGGGATGCCCCAACAGCCAGGAGTGCACCTGGCAGCAGTACTACTATGCACAGCAAAAGTGTCTTTATCAGGCCAAATTTCTATTAGAATAAGTGCAAATGGTTATAGTATTAAATAGAGGCTTGTGTAGTCACAGAATGGGATGCCCCAACAGCCAGGAGTGCACCTGGCAGCAGTACTACTATGCACAGCAAAAGTGTCTTTATCAGGCCAAATTTCTATTAGAATAAGTGCAAATGGTTATAGTATTAAATAGAGGCTTGTGTAGTCACAGAATGGGATGCCCCAACAGGCAGGAGTGCACCTGGCAGCAGTACTACTATGCACAGCAAGTGTGTTTACCAGGCCAAATTTCTATTAGAATAAGTGCAAATGGTTATGGTATTAAATAGAGGCTGGTGTAGTCACAGAATGGGATGCCCCAACAGGAGTGCACCTGTGAGCAGTAATACTATGCACAGCAAGTGTGTTTATCAGGCCAAATTTCTGTTAGAATAAGTGCAAAGGGTTATAGCAGTAAATAGAGGCTGGTGTAGTCACAGAATGGGATGCCCCAACAGCCAGGAGTGCACCTGTGAGCAGTAATACTATGCACAGCAAAAGTGTGTTTATCAGGCCAAATTTCTATTAGAATAAGTGCAACGGGTTATAGCAGTAAATAGAGGCTTGTGTAGTCACAGAATGGGATGCCCCAACAGTCAGCAGTGCACCTGGCAGCAGTACTACTATGCACAGCAAGTGTGTTTATCAGGCCAAATTTCTATTAGAATAAGTGCAAAGGGTTATAGCAGTAAATAGAGGCTGGTGTAGTCACAGAATGGGATGCGCCAACAGCCAGGAGTGCACCTGTGAGCAGTAATACTATGCACAGCAAAAGTGTGTTTATCAGGCCAAATTTCTATTAGAATAAGTGCAACGGGTTATAGCAGTAAATAGAGGCTTGTGTAGTCACAGAATGGGATGCCCCAACAGACAGCAGTGCACCTGGCAGCAGTACTACTATGCACAGCAAAAGTGTCTTTATCAAGCCAAATTTCTATTAGAATAAGTGCAAATGGTTATAGTATTAAATAGAGGCTTGTGTAGTCACAGAATGGGATGCCCCAACAGGCAGGAGTGCACCTGGCAGCAGTAATACTATGCACAGCAAAAGTGTGTTTATCAGGCCAAATTTCTATTAGAATAAGTGCAAAGGGTTATAGCAGTAAATAGAGGCTTGTGTAGTCACAGAATGGGATGCCCCAACAGGCAGGAGTGCACCTGTGAGCAGTAATACTATGCACAGCAAAAGTGTGTTTATCAGGCCAAATTTCTATTAGAATAAGTGCAAAGGGTTATAGCAGTAAATAGAGGCTGGTGTAGTCACAGAATGGGATGCCCCAACAGACAGCAGTGCACCTGGCAGCAGTACTACTATGCACAGCAAAAGTGTCTTTATCAGGCCAAATTTCTATTAGAATAAGTGCAAATGGTTATAGTATTAAATAGAGGCTTGTGTAGTCACAGAATGGGATGCCCCAACAGGCAGGAGTGCACCTGGCAGCAGTACTACTATGCACAGCAAGTGTGTTTATCAGGCCAAATTTCTATTAGAATAAGTGCAAAGGGTTATAGCAGTAAATAGAGGCTGGTGTAGTCACAGAATGGGATGCCCCAACAGGCAGGAGTGCACCTGTGAGCAGTAATACTATGCACAGCAAGTGTGTTTATCAGGCCAAATTTCTATTAGAATAAGTGCAAAGGGTTATAGCAGTTAATAGAGGCTGGTGTAGTCACAGAATGGGATGCCCCAACAGGCAGGAGTGCACCTGTGAGCAGTAATACTATGCACAGCAAGTGTGTTTATCAGGCCAAATTTCTATTAGAATAAGTGCAAAGGGTTATAGCAGTAAATAGAGGCTGGTGTAGTTACAGAATGGGATGCCCCAACAGCCAGGAGTGCACCTGTGAGCAGTAATACTATGCACAGCAAAAGTGTGTTTATCAGGCCAAATTTCTATTAGAATAAGTGCAACGGGTTATAGCAGTAAATAGAGGCTTGTGTAGTCACAGAATGGGATGCCCCAACAGGCAGGAGTGCACCTGTGAGCAGTAATACTATGCACAGCAAAAGTGTGTTTATCAGGCCAAATTTCTATTAGAATAAGTGCAAAGGGTTATAGCAGTAAATAGAGGCTGGTGTAGTCACAGAATGGGATGCCCCAACAGGCAGGAGTGCACCTGTGAGCAGTAATACTATGCACAGCAAGTGTGTTTATCAGGCCAAATTTCTATTAGAATAAGTGCAAAGGGTTATAGCAGTAAATAGAGGCTGGTGTAGTTACAGAATGGGATGCCCCAACAGGCAGGAGTGCACCTGTGAGCAGTAATACTATGCACAGCAAAAGTGTGTTTATCAGGCCAAATTTCTATTAGAATAAGTGCAAAGGGTTATAGCAGTAAATAGAGGCTGGTGTAGTCACAGAATGGGATGCCCCAACAGGCAGGAGTGCACCTGTGAGCAGTAATACTATGCACAGCAAAAGTGTCTTTATCAGGCCAAATTTCTATTAGAATAAGTGCATAGAGGCTGGTGTAGTCACAGAATGGGATGCCTCACAGCAGACTTGAGATCAGTTCAGTATATATGCACAGTAAGTGTATAAGCAGCCTGAAAACGCTAACAAAGCCAGTCATCCAGCCAGTAACACTCAGGCTGGATGAAAAAAAAAAATCTCCCTGTGACTGCCTCCGATTTTTCCTAACTTTCCCTGCTTTTCGCTGACTTTCTGTCTGTCTCCTGCCTGTCTCCTGCCTGTCTCCAGCCTGTCCCTGTCTGTCCCTGGCTCTCTGTCTCTCCCTCACTACAGCAGCGTCCTGTCTCTCACGAATGCAATAGAGAAATGAGGAAAAGCAAGATATCCGCCGACTTAAATAGCGCTGTGACGTCACCGGGCTTGCTGGCTGCTGATAGGCTGCATGTGACTACCCCAGCTTGCACTGGCGCGGGGTAGATGTCTGGACATGTCCCGTCCGCCATCTTAGAATGCCTGTAATGTAAATGAATGGATGTTAAAGGAAAACTTCGAGCGATCGAAGCACGGGGAAATTCGGATTCGATCCGAATCGAATTTTTCATGAAATTCGGATCGAATCCGGGTTCGTCCGGATCGATTCGCTCATCCCTAATCTGTATCTTTATTCTTGAACAGATGCCCCCAGTCAATGCCCTGGAGCTGCTCTGAGCCTGGGGAAGTTGGCCTTCCTAAAATTCAGTGTTTTTTGCCCTCTAACAGAAAATCTTCCTTACAGTTTATGTTAAATGCAACTATATTGTGGTCACTATTACCAAGATTTTCACGGACTGTTACTGTCCGCATCAGGTCATCATCATTTGATATTACCAGATCTAAAAGTGCATCACCCCTAGTAAGTGCCTCCATGAACTGATTCATATAGTTATCTTGTAGCAAGCTGAGGAATGCTCTCCCCCTTGTAGTGGAAGCAGAACTGTGTCTCCAGTCGATTTCAGGATAGTTGAAGTCCCCCATCACCACCACTGTACCAGCCTGTGAGTTGGCAGCAGCAGCAGCGGCAGCAGCAGGAGGCCAAACATTGGCTGAGAGAGACACTGGAGTTGGCAGCAGGAGCCCAAAAATTGGATGAATCACACCCTGGAGTTGCAAGCAGCAGCAGGAACCTAGAAATTGGCTGGAAGGCACCCTGAAGTTGGCAGCAGCAGGAGCACATACATTAGCTGGAAGGCACACCCTGGAGTTGGCAGCAGCATAAGCAGGAGCCCAAACATTGCTTTAAAGACACCCTGGAGTTGGCAGCAGCAGCAGCGGCAGCAGCAGGAGGCCAAAAATTGGCTGAGAGAGACACTGGAATTGGCAGCAGGAACCCAAAAATTGGATGAATCACACCCTGGAGTTGCAAGCAGCAGCAGCAGCAGCCCAAACATTGGCTGAAAGGCAAACCCTGAAGTTGGCGTCAGCAGGAGGCCAAAAATTGGTTGGAAGGCACACCCTGAAGTTGGCATCAGCAGGAGCCCAAAAATTGGCTTAAAGACATAAATATGTTTTGCACCATTTGGAAAGTGTAAAACGTGGCACCATGCTGAATCTAGTCGCATGCATCAGGCATTGGTGGATGGAAATCCTGGCTGATCCATCCCTGATTCATTTTGACAAAGGTGAGTCTCTCCACATTTTTAGTTGACAGACGAGTTCTCCTCGCCGTAACTATGGCCCCTGCCGCACTAAACACCCGCTCAGATGGCACGCTACTTGACGGGCAGGACAGCTTTTCCAGGGCAAACTCTGCTAGTTGCGGCCACAAATCAAGTTTGGCTGCCCAGAAGTCCAGCGGATCCTCAAGGTGTGTTGGCATGGTCATGTCAAAGTATGACATGACCTGCTGGTTCAGGTCCTGCTCCAGGTCTTCCTGCTGCTCATGAGTAGCCTCACTATGCGGGTGTAGAAAGCTACTCATTAGCGACTGAAGACTGAGGCTGCTGCTGATGGAGCTGCTGCTGCTGCTCCTGCCAACCCCCCCAGCGGCCATGGCAGTGGAAGGTGAGCGCAGAGGTCCCCTCGAGTCAGACCTGCAGGAGTATGGGCCATGGCGCAGATAGGCATCAGCCAACTGCCTATGTAGAAAGTCTTTGTAGTAGTTCAGTTTGTCCTCCCTCTCGGTGGGTTTAAAAAATGCCCCCATTTTGTGCCGGAAGCGAGGGCCCAATAAGGTGGACAGCCAGAAGTCATCCCGCCGACAAATGGAAACAATTATGGGGTCACTACGCAAGCACGTGAGCATGCTTCCTGCCATTTGCGCAAGTGACTCGGATGGACTACTTGTCTCCATCTCCAATGTATACTGCCACGGTGTGTCCGGGTCCTCTGTCTCACCTTCCTCAAAACCCTCTGGCTCCTCTGGCTGCTCCTGCTCCTCCTCTCCTGTCCGCTGACTAGATAAACCAGCCATTTCGCCAAGCCTAAACTGTGTTTCGCTGAGCAACTCCTCCTCCTCTTCCTCCTCCTCCTCCAGTTCAGCTCCAACGGGGTTCATGTGGCCGTAAGATGTAGACGCCATGTCTCCAGTGCCCTGACTAGCCATGGTTTCCAACATGTGCTGTAGTACATGAAGCAGTGGAATCACGTCGTTCACCTCCGTGCCCTGCACACATGGTAGACTGGAGGGGCACTGAGACTTGAGCCTACAGTGGAGGGTGAGGAGATGGCGGAGGATGAGGAGGCCGAGTCGCACAGTGTCACAGGCCCAACGGGCAGGGAGCGCGGAGGCCGAAGCGGCGTGACCTGTCCAAGTTGCTGCTGCTGCTGCAAAGGGACCACATTCACCCAGTGGGCCGTAAATGACATGTACTGTCCCTGACCGTAGTTACAGCTCCAGACGTCGGCACTGCCATGCACTTTGCTACACACCGACAGGCTCAAGGACTGGCCCACCTTCTGTTCAACAAAAGTGTGCAGCGCTGGTACTGCCATCTTGGCAAAGAAATGACGGCTTGGGACTCTCCACCTCGGCTCGGCACAAGCCATCAGTTCTCTGAAAGGTGCAGAGTCCACCACCTGAAAAGGGAGCGACTGCAGCACCAGCAACTTGGACAGGAGCACATTCAGCTTCTGCGCCGTAGGATGAGTGGGCGCATACTGTTGTCTCTTGGACATGGCTTCGCTGATGGATTGCTGGCGGGATGCATGACTTGGAGGAGGGGGAGGAGGAGCAGAAGCGACAGAGGATGGGTATGACGCACAGCTGCCTTCGGCTGAGGTGCTGGAGCCTTGGCTGGCAGAAATTGGGAGCGGCGTGCCACTTGGTTAGGAAGCAGACTGGACCACCCCTTGGGAGCCTCGGTTCTCCCAGGTCGCTTTATGGTGACGCATCATATGTTGACGCAGGGCCGTGGTGCCAACATTTGGGCCCTGGCCACGCTTCACCTTCTGCTTACATATCTTGCATGTGGCCATGTTACCCTCCTGCGGATGCTTCAGGAAAAACTGCCACACTGCCGAGTAGCTACTTTTCCCACCAACAGGCCTCACTGATTCGCTGCTATTGTCGCCAACTCCAGGAACCCCTGCCCCACTACCTGCCGATAAGGTAGCCTGCCGCGCAGCAGGTGCTCTACCCCGGCCCCGGCTCCGTTTGGCTCCAGGCTTTACAATTGTGCCCCCATGCTGCCTGCCAACCATGCTGCTAACACCTTGCTGCCTGAGCTGCTGACTCCGGGGCAACCTGCACCCTCTTCTCCTGATGATGACGATGAAGCCCCTTCATCACCCGGCTCCCAAGTGCGATCGGCTTCATCATCATCATCATCATCATCACCGAGTTGTGGCTGTACGTCACTGATGTTCGTGGATTCGTCAACAGTGTCTGGCGCAGGAGCTGGAACGCTCACAACACCCACGACACTGTCCACATCACTATTTGTCTGCCTAGCTAGAGAAGCCACCTCCATTTCTTGGCTGGGCAGTAGCTGCTGACTGTCCTCTATCTGATCGTCCTCCTCACTAAAGAGTGGAGCTGAACCCAAAGCATAGGATACGTCGCTGGGGGAGGGAACGGCGGAGGACAGAGGCAATGGGAGGACAGGGACTGCTCTTGGGGCATGCCAACTCAGGGTTGTGTCAGAGGAACCTACCGACCCTAGACTGGGGGTCTCAGACGTAACTTGTGATGATGTTGATGAGCGCGTTAACCAATCTACCACGGCAGATGCGTTACTGGTGGAGACACGACCGCTAGCAGATACTGGCAGATCAGGTCTCTCACCGTGACTCCTGCTTCCACTCGCCCCTAGTCTGCTGCAACCTCTGCCTGCTGAATCTTGGCCTCTGCCACTCCTCTTTGAACATCCTGGCACTTGTCTGCCTGACATTTTTATGTATTTGCTTATTTAGTATAAACAGATAGGGTTCAAGGTGCAGCTTTGGGGTGCCCTGCGGCCTGGTTTATTAAGAGCAGTCAAAAACAAGTGCAAACTGAAGTAGCTTAATAAAGCAGCTGATGCTGATCAATGCTTATGTTGTATAACAGATAGGGTTCAAGGTGCAGCTTTGGGGTGCCCTGCGGCCTGGTTTATTAAAAGCAGTCAAAAACAAGTGCAAAGTGAAGTAGCTTAATAAAGCAGCTGATGCTGATCAACGCTTATGTTGTATAACAGATAGGGTTCAAGGTGCAGCTTTGGGGTGCCCTGCGGCCTGGTTTATTAAAAGCAGTCAAAAACAAGTGCAAATTGAAGTAGCTTAATAAAGCAGCTGATGCTGATCAACGCTTATGTTGTATAACAGATAGGGTTCAAGGTGCAGCTTTGGGGTGCCTTGCGGCCTGGTTTATTAAAAGCAGTCAAAAACAAGTGCAAACTGAAGTAGCTTAATAAAGCAGCTGATGCTGATCAACGCTTATGTTGTATAACAGATAGGGTTCAAGGTGCAGCTTTGGGGTGCCCTGCGGCCTGGTTTATTAAAAGCAGTCAAAAACAAGTGCAAACTGAAGTAGCTTAATAAAGCAGCTGATGCAGATCAACGCTTATGTTGTATAACAGATAGGGTTCAAGGTGCAGCTTTGGGGTGCCCTGCGGCCTGGATTATTAAAAGCAGTCAAAAACAAGTGCAAACTGAAGTAGCTTAATAAAGCAGCTGATGCTGATCAACGCTTATGTTGTATAACAGATAGGGTGCAAGGTGCAGCTTTGGGGTGCCCTGCGGCCTGGTTTATTGAAAGAAGTCAAAAACAAGTGCAAACTGAAGTAGCTTAATAAAGCAGCTGATGCTGATCAACGCTTATGTTGTATAACAGATAGGGTGCAAGGTGCAGCTTTGGGGTGCCCTGCGGCCAGGTTTATTGAAAGAAGTCAAAAACAAGTGCAAACGCAAAAGTACTTTTACCTTCACCCTTCAGAAGCCACACGGGGGCGGCGGGCGCGGGTGGCCGGGTTTTCTTGGGGTCCCTTCTATGTGATGTATTGCTGACATGCTTCCTGCTTCATTTGTGTGACTTTGGGCACTGGTAGTATATCGTTTGTTTATTGTGCAGACACATTACTCTGGGCTCTGGAAGCTCTTTGAGTTCCATACCACCTGTTATATTGATTTGTATGTACGGTTGTTCCTTTGTGGGGGCTCTTTTTTATCATAACTGAGTGTATATATTCTTTGTTACTCATTTATTAAAAGCAGTCAAAAACAAGTGCAAACTGAAGTAGCTTAATAAAGCAGCTGATGCTGATCAACGCTTATGTTGTATAACAGATAGGGTTCAAGGTGCAGCTTTGGGGTGCCCTGCGGCCTGGTTTATTAAAAGCAGTCAAAAACAAGTGCAAACTGAAGTAGCTTAATAAAGCAGCTGATGCAGATCAACGCTTATGTTGTATAACAGATAGGGTTCAAGGTGCAGCTTTGGGGTGCCCTGCGGCCTGGATTATTAAAAGCAGTCAAAAACAAGTGCAAACTGAAGTAGCTTAATAAAGCAGCTGATGCTGATCAACGCTTATGTTGTATAACAGATAGGGTGCAAGGTGCAGCTTTGGGGTGCCCTGCGGCCTGGTTTATTGAAAGAAGTCAAAAACAAGTGCAAACTGAAGTAGCTTAATAAAGCAGCTGATGCTGATCAACGCTTATGTTGTATAACAGATAGGGTGCAAGGTGCAGCTTTGGGGTGCCCTGCGGCCAGGTTTATTGAAAGAAGTCAAAAACAAGTGCAAACGCAAAAGTACTTTTACCTTCACCCTTCAGAAGCCACACGGGGGCGGCGGGCGCGGGTGGCCGGGTTTTCTTGCGGTCCCTTCTATGTGATGTATTGCTGACATGCTTCCTGCTTCATTTGTGTGACTTTGGGCACTGGTAGTATATCGTTTGTTTATTGTGCAGACACATTACTCTGGGCTCTGGAAGCTCTTTGAGTTCCATACCACCTGTTATATTGATTTGTATGTACGGTTGTTCCTTTGTGGGGGCTCTTTTTTATCATAACTGAGTGTATATATTCTTTGTTACTCATTTATTATTTATTGAATATTTAGGTAGTAGGGTTATCCTACATGGTATATAGATGCACATTTATAGAGCACAGAGGGGGTTATAAGCGTATATGTGTATAGCACTAAGCACTTTAGTTTTTGGATATTTTGCACAGCATTTTGGCCTCTAGGAGGTTTTAATTTTGTATTTATATACATATATTCTTATTTATTTTGTATTTATATACATATATTTTTGTTTATTTTAAAATATTTATAGTTTTTTGCAATTGGTGTTTATATTAGTTTTGTACGTTATTTATCAGGTTTGTAGGGTTTATAGAGTGACCACTTTTGGTCCTCCAGTGCCGGCACAGATGTGGGGGTAAGTGGGTGTAGAGATTTATTATCTCTGCACGTGCAGACCCTGGCATCTCATTTATATTGATTGCCCTTAGATACATCTTTCAATAATTGGAGCTTTGTCTGCATTACAGATAATTATAGTGAATTCCCCATGATTGGGGCTTGGTATCATATAGAGATAGTGATATAAATAGGGACCTGTATATTGTTTTTAATTGTCTTGTGTTCATGTGTGTATGTATTTTTTATGAATTTATATGTAACAATAAATTTTTGTATATATGGATTTGTATTAGATATTCTTTTGGTGCTCCTCACAGGGAGGGAGGTGTGGTTTTCACGGCCACTCCCATTGGAATGGTTGCAAACTGAAGTAGCTTAATAAAGCAGCTGATGCTGATCAACGCTTATGTTGTATAACAGATAGGGTTAAAATAGCATGTGCCTTGGGAAAAAATCCTTAATTTCATGCCGATCAATCCTAAGGTCAATGCCCCCAACAAGATCAAGAGGGGTATGGTATGTTATAGAGTGGGATACCCCCAAGAAGGCTTTAGAACAGTATATATGCACAGCAACAGTGGATAAGCAGACTCCAACAGGCCAAATTACTTTAAATAAGTGTGCAGCTTAGTGAAGATCAAGAGGGGTATGGTATGTTACAGAATGGGATGCCCCCACAGCAGACCTGAGATCAGTATATATGCACAGTAAAAGTGTCTAAGCAGGCTCCAACAGGCCAAATTACTTTAAATAAGTGTGCAGCTTAGTGAAGATCAATAGGGGTATGGTATGTTAAAGAATGGGATGCCCCCACAGCAGACCTGAGATCAGTATATATGCACAGCAACAGTGGATAAGCAGGCTCCAACAGGCCAAATTACTTTAAATAAGTGTGCAGCTTAGTGAAGATCAAGAGGGGTATGGTATGTTACAGAATGGGATGCCCCCACAGCAGACCTGAGATCAGTATATATGCACAGTAAAAGTGTCTAAGCAGGCTCCAACAAGCCAAATTACTTTAAATAAGTGTGCAGCTTAGTGAAGATCAAGAGGGGTATGGTATGTTATAGAGTGGGATACCCCCAAGCAGGCTTTAGAACAGTATATATGCACAGCAACAGTGGATAAGCAGGCTCCAACAGGCCAAATTACTTTAAATAAGTGTGCAGCTTAGTGAAGATCAAGAGGGTATGGTATGTTACAGAATGGGATGCCCCCACAGCAGACCTGAGATCAGTATATATGCACAGTAAAAGTGTCTAAGCAGGCTCCAACAGGCCAAATTACTTTAAATAAGTGTGCAGCTTAGTGAAGATCAAGAGTGGTATGGTATGTTATAGAGTGGGATACCCCAAGCAGGCTTTAGAACAGTATATATGCACAGCAACAGTGGATAAGCAGCCTGCAACAGGCCAAATTTCTTTAAATAAGTGTGCAGCTTAGAAGAAATACAGAGGCTAATGGGATGTTACAGAATGGGATGCCCCCACAGCAGACTTGAGATCAGTATATATGCACAGCAACAGTGGATAAGCAGGCTGCAACAGGCCAAATTACTTTAAATAAGTGTGTAGCTTAGAGGAAATACAGAGGCTAATGAGATCTTACAAAATGGTAATGTTCCCACAGCAGACTTGAGATCAGTTCAGTATATATGCACATCAAAAGTGTATAAGCAGCCTGAAACAGCTAACAAAGCCAGTCAGCCAGCCAGTAACACTCAGGCTGGATGAAAAAAAAAATCTCCCTGTCACTGCTTCCGATTTTTCCTAACTTTCCCTGCTTCTCGCTGACTTCCTGCCTGTCTCCTGCCTGTCTACTGGCTGTCCCTGGCTCTCTAACTGTCTCTCCCTGAATACAGCAGTGTCCTGTCTCTCACGAATACAATAGAGAAATGAACAAAAGCAAGATGTCCGCCGCCTTATATAGCGCTGTGACGTCACCGGGCTTCCTGGCTGCTGATAGGCTGCATGTGACTGCCCCAGCATGCACTGGAGCGGGGTAGATGTCTGGACATGTCCCATCCGCCATCTTAGAATGCCTGTAATGTAAATGAATGGATGTTAAAGATCGAAGCACGGGGAAATCTGAATCGAATTTTTCATGAAATTCGGATCGAATCCGGTTTCGTCCGGATCGATTTGCTCATCCCTAAACACAACCTCACTTAAAAATACAACAGGAACTCGCAAAAGCTCCTGAACTCGCTTTTAACAATCTTATTTATACAAAGCAATACTTTCCTTCCAAATGGCAGTCTCTGTCTTGCAAACCGATGGTGTCTTCATTACAGACACCATTTCACTGCTTCTGGATGTTGGTCACATGGCATCAGTTTTGCATTCTTTAGACAGCCACCCAACACTAACATTTTAGCTACAGGCAAAATCTGGTGGCTTGGAGCATCTGTATGGAATTTTCCATCCCCCGTAATTCCCAGTTCCTCGTCCATGTTTCTCTCCATCCTTTTCAGCTCCCCTCCTCTGACTTTCCTATGTATGATATAATCCATTATAAATGGGAGCAGAGGTCCTGGCTCTGACCTGATGATATAAGAGGCGCCGTCACTCTGAGAGACAGAAGAGGGGAGCTGCCATTACATGGCCAGGACACATTTATACCGGAACTTCCTCCATGTGATATTGTACAGCCAATAAGCTCTGAGCATGAGCTTTAGCTCTACCAGAAGCCTGTTTCCCCAGCAAAGATGTGTGGTTGGTAAATAGGGAAAATTCTTGGAGGGGAATATGATGATGTCATCGCGTATGTGTATGATTCAGATACAGAAACCCTGAGCTCAGCCTCAGTAATTTAGGAAAGAAGCTGATGATAACGGAGGGAAGAGTTTCTCCAGGGCAGGAGATACCTGGACTCTTTAGTCTTCAGGAGAGGGCCTTTGCTAAACCACTGCCTGTAGCCCTACCTTCTTGGAGCAGGGAAGATGATGTAATTCCACTGACATTATCCCACTCCATCCTCACAGTCTCAGGTGAGATGATCACTGGAGAGAGGGGTGGGGGATCCTGTGATCCTGTGATGTAAATGAATGGATGTTAAAGGAAAACTTCGAGCGATCGAAGCACGGGGAAATTCGGATTCAATCCGAATCGAATTTTTCATGAAATTCGGATCGAATCCGGTTTCGTCCGGATCGATTTGCTCATCCCTAAACACAACCTCACTTAAAAATACAACAGGAACTCGCAAAAGCTCCTGAACTCGCTTTTAACAATCTTATTTATACAAAGCAATACTTTCCTTCCAAATGGCAGTCTCTGTCTGGCAAACCGATGGTGTCTTCATTACAGACACCATTTCACTGCTTCTGGATGTTGGTCACATGGCATCAGTTTTGCATTCTTTAGACAGCCACTTTGCTAAACCACTGCCTGTAGCCCTACCTTCTTGGAGCAGGGAAGATGATGTAATTCCACTGACATTATCCCACTCCATCCTCACAGTCTCAGGTGAGATGATCACTGGAGAGAGGGGTGGGGGATCCTGTGATCTCCTGCCTCCCCACCCCCCCCCCTTCAGTGATCACCGCATCTTTTATGGAATCAGTGAGGGACAGAGGAGCTGACAATCAGAGGTGAATAAAAAAAAAAAAAACTTTTTTTTAATAAATAATATTTTTACTCTAAGATGTGTGTGTGTGTGTTCTCCTCCCAGCAGGAGTGCAGAAACCCAGTTTTCAGGGATGGATTGATCGGAGGAAAGTATTAAAAAAATAAAATAATAAAATATGTGTGTGCATTTTTACATGTATCCCTTTGTGAAGACAAAGAGCTCTCTATACCAGTTCACAAGGCTTGGGGTCTGGCAATCACCTGCGCCTAATGGGTGACTTGGCATTAACCCCCAGCCCCCATTACCTGCCTCTCCAAAGTTCAGGGGGGGAAGAGGGGACCAGGAGCAATGAGGGTTTGTAGCCTTTAGGGCCGAGGGCCTCCAAGGTTGGCATCTGAGGCCCGGTCTACAAGCCACAATAGCTGCTGCCCGGGCTGGTTGTGCTGGAAAGGGGAGACCCCTACTCAAGCCAAAAATTGTTAAATACAGTGCGCATCACCTAAATGGCACTACAGAGTGGCATTCACTGTTGCTGTTATAATCAGCATTAGGGTCCAACAAGCACTGACACAGACCGATCAATGCCTAGTGCCCCAATCCAGGCGTTTGGACTGTTATTCTGTAAAAATAACAGCACCAAAATATAAAAAAGGTAACAATAAGGTGAAAGTGTATTCCATCAAAACATGGAAGTGGAATTGAATAATCTTTGAATAATTTGAACAGCTAAAATGAATTGCACAAAAATATGAAAAAAAAATTCTCATGGTGACGAATCAGCCCTTATGTGATTAAATAGATTTATTAGATGTTGCTAAATTCCTGATAAAATTCATTGGGGAATCCGTCTGGTCCTGGGCTTTTGCCCCTTTTCAGCTTTACTTTCTTTGCTCAATTCTTCCTCTAAGATTGTTTTTTTCTAACTCCCCTAATTGTTAGTTAGATATATTTGGCAAATGTAAATTTTGTAGATATTTTGTGCAATCTCTAGTTTGTTCCTCTATTGAATTTTAATTCAGAAGTTGTCTTTAATATCTTCTAGCGAATAAAGTGATTTTACATCATGCCTTCCGATTTATTCTATATAATTTTTGGTTTTGCACTCTTTTATAAAGGTTGCGCTTTGCATGCAATTGTTCTCTCCACTTTGCTTTATTGTGATAGCCTAAGTGTTCTATCTCATATTGCGTCCATTTCTCTCAATGCCACCCCAGAAATCTGAATTGCTCGATTAGTGTATTTATTTACTTTTTCCCTCCTTGATTCCCTATATAAGACTTAGATACATGTTCCCTGAGGTAACACTTATAGGTCTCCCATAAGTTGGCCAAAGAGGCTACTGATGTTTCATTAGTTCGGAAGAATTATTTTGTCACTATCTTTAGTTCTTCTCTAATCTCTGGGTTCTATAACCTCCCTGTATTGAAGGTCTAGTCTGATTTTTCCTGTCAATGCATTATTAAGGTAACTTGGGTGTGGTCGTGTTCTTTGTCCACTCTTGCATAGTATTGCGGGGAGGCCGATTCATTAATAGCGGCAGGTAGCGACAGATGAGCGCCAGTAGCGTGATTTTCACAGCGCCAGCTAGTATTCGCTGTGCTTGGCCGGGGTTAGCTTGTTGACAGCGACTCAGTCGGTGTGCGGTAATGTTGAATACGGGGTTAGGGGTCGATGTTTCACAGGTTCTGCGTTGTATGGGTGCGCCTGACAGCGAATGGCCAGAGCGAACGGCTTGCTGCAGATTCATTAACAAATCACGCTCAAAAATTTCTCGCGCTGTGAATTCCTTGTTTAAACCCCAGAGCGCTGGCGGCGATGTGTGTAAAGTAGTTTTTAACCCCCAAACAACCATTTTTTTTTAATGTAAAAATTATACAAGTTTTTCTAAACATTTTGTAATATGAATACATTAATATCAGACCTGTAATCTCAATTCTGCACATAGGCCGTTAGTTCATTCAGGGGAACAAAGAAGAAATCTATCTATAAAATCAATAAAGTCTTATAGATTGTAGTCCCTCTTATTGATGTAAACTACCAGCCACACATCTACCAGTGTCATTTCCCTGAATTTTCTCCATGTTTTCCTTGCCCTAAAGTGATTGCTCCCTGGCAGAGGGGTCCGGCAGCATCTGCCACTGGGTCTTTGACTGTATTCAAATCCCCTCCCAGGATTAATGTGCCTTTACTAATTTTATTAATTTCCTTTAGTAATGATGCAATAAAGGTATGTTGCTTCGTGTTTGGGGCATAGATATTAACTAAGGTGCACAGCTTCCCCTGCAAATCCCACCCCAAGATCATGAATCCACCCTGTTCATCATTGTAACCTGCTTTTTGAATCTATGGCCACTCCTTGTGTTTTTTAATTGTCACTAGAGGAGTACATTGTACCATCATCTTGCAAGGCCTCACCTGGCATACTAGATTGTATGAAATGGGTCTCCTGTAAAAAAAAAAAAAAAACATTAATTTGCCGGTTTATAATACACTTCCTGTTGTTGCCCGAGTTCGCACCTCTGATGTTAAATGGACATAATTTAAGTTCCATCTTCAATTTTTCAAATTTGCTTTCCTCTGCAGCAGTTTTATTCTCGTGTTCAGTGTGAATTTGCCTCATCCACCTTCCTTATCCTCCCCCATTTAACATCACACACCAACAGATTTACCATCTCTTGTTAATTTAGAATCCTTTCTAATCTGAAAATCTGGATAACCACCCATTTTCCCTGTCATCTCCACCGACCCTTTTTTCAATTATAGTTTTTATTGAGATAAAAACAGTCAGGACATTTTCCATGCTGCACAAGATGTCGTACAAAAGTGCCAACAATTAGCTAGTATACAGGAGAATACGACCATCCTTAAAAAACCACTGGCAAAAATTGTCCGTGAAGAAAAAAAAACATTTCTCAAGCATCATCAAGAGGAGAGCTTAGAGATGAAAAGAGAGGTATGAAGTAGAAGGAAAGAAAGGGGGAAAGGGGGGAAGAAGAGTAAAGGGTGGGTTCCAGGTCTCTGTTCGTATCGTGAGGAGAGACAAGACAGGGTTCTAGATTGTAAGGAGAACACAGTTGAGACCCCCCGGATGAAAATGAGTAATCCAGCCTTCCCAGGTGGGTAGAAAGGGGACAAAATCCCCCTTTATGGTGGCCACCATCTTCTCAAACTGCATGGCCTCATTAACCCGGGTGATAAGGCATCTCGCACGCTACTTCAGGCAATTTGAGAGGCGCTGAAGTAGCGTGCGAGATTGACAGTACTCAGAACTCCATTGGGTAGGGAGATATTAAGGGCCTGTGATTTGGCAGAATTAATTTGCATGCCCGATAGCCTTGAAAAAGAATCTAGGGTTTTAAATAGGCTCGGGAGGGATATGACCGGGTCTTTGATCACCATTAAGGTATCGTCAGCAAACCATATCTTATGCTCGTACCCCCCCACCTCGATGCCTGCAATACCACTATTGGCCTGAATAAGTCTGGAGAGGGGCTCAATGGTTAAGGCAAAGAGGAGGGGGGAGAGGGGACAACCCTGCCTTGTGCCCCTACCCAGAGTGAATCGGTCAGAGGAATATCCCGAGTACCTGGCGACAGCCCCCGAATTGGCGTAAAAAGAGGAAATCCAATTCAAGAAAGACGGACCCAAGCCCCATTTATTGAGGGCGAAGTGCAAGTAGTCCCACGCCATGGTGTCGAAAAAGCTTTGCATACATCCAGCGCCAACAGCATGGTATAATATCCTTCCACCCTGGAGCGATATATTAGTTGGGGATTTTCCTAATGTTGTCACCTGCCTGACGCTGAGGCATGAAACCCACCTGTTCTTTGGAAATAGGCACATTGATAAACTTGTTAACCTATGCGGACAGTACGGCCAGTAAAAGCTATCATCAAATGTGGGGCTACTGCCTGGCTAAACTTTTTATAATAAAGTGTTGTGAAGCCATCTGGTCCTGGCTGCTTACCATCTTTTAAAGTCGCTATGGCCTCCTGTACCTCATCAATCTCAAAGGGCCTATCAATGTGCTCCTTGGCGCCAGGGGGAAGGGGGGGCAAATTAAGTTGGCCGAACAGTTCTTCTGCCTTGTTTATATTTAAACATGATTTGGGTTTATATAGCTCCTCCAGGTGTTTGGAAAAGGTAGCCACCACCTTTGCTGGGTTGCTAGACAGGGGGCCTTCTGTTATCCTACCGGTGCGCATCGGTTTAGGTCTCAGTACGATCCCCCTAAGTCTTTTCTCAAGAGGGATATTAGGCTTGTTATTCCTACGGTACCAATGGAACCTGGATTTGTTTAATTGGCGAACAGCCTCGCCGGATAGACACAGGTTGAGCTGGCTAGCTGCTTGGTTGAGGAGGATCCTATTCTGTTTGGAGGGCTGGTTTTTGAAGTCGGTTGAGGCCAATTGGTACGTGTCTGTTAACCCCAGGAGTTTTTCTTTGTAGGAAGCTTTACGTCTGGCAGATTCCTGCATTAATAGTCCTATGATCACAACCTTGTGTGCTTCCCAGAGAGTGACATTTGAGCTCACTGAGCCTTTATAGAGTCGAAAGAACTCTTGAATCCCCGTGCAGACCCGCTCAAGGAGGGCCTCTATCGAATTCCAGTCTCTCAATTGGAAGTGATGGAATGAGTTCCTGAAACAGCTGTAACTGTTGATTGCAGGTCCAAGACAGACTCCGGAACACCTCTGATCCTAATATTGGCTCTTCTGGATCTATTTTCGACATCCTCAAGCTTATGAAGTAATACCAGATTTTCCTTGCGCAATATCTCCATATCATCCCTCAGCATGGACATATTGGCCTTCTGAGTCGTTGCTTGATGTTCTAGGTCCCTTTGACCCAGTTCCTTAATATCTACAGAGAAGGCGCTCTTTCCAGCATTGCTTCATATCTGTCAAGGGGGGGGAGGATGAGACTTGGGAGGTGAGCCATGCAAAGACTCATCCATCTTCTGGAAGGAGATCTGACGTATTATGGGGGTCGCTCTGGGATGCGTTGACATTGTTGGGTGGTCTGGCTGCGATGCTGGTGATGGTAGCTGTTTGGACATGTCAAAGGGAGCAAACTAAGTGTGCTAGGTGGGAGGTGTGCTTCCACACCAGGGCCGGAGCTTGTCAGACTGATCTTGGGACCAAAATAATCAGGTGGTAGGAAGGGCTGCGCTGGCCCATTAAGAGATATGCTTTGCCTGATGCTGACTGCTGGGTGGGGGGGTGTTCCTTCCCGTCTGCAATCTCCTTACTTGGTAGAGGGCTTGTGGTATGGGGAGATGAGGCACAGCATTGTGGGGGGGGCGGGTGGGTACTCTCAAGCAGGACCGCAGCATGAGTCAGGAAGCTGCGGCCTGCTATCTTAAGGTGGCACCGGGGCCGACTTTCCGGCTTCACTTATCCCCCGCCGGGTCCGCAACTCACCGGCTCAGATCCGCTTGAAAGTCGGGGAGGAAGGTCCCCTGCTGGATGCGACCCTCCGGGGCCAAAAACCGCTGGGTCACGCAGGCGGAGGCGGTCGGGACGCTCTATGGTCTGCGGAGCTGCAGGATTAAGCGTCCATTGTGGCTCAGCGCGCATGCGCACTCTCCACCGACCCTTTTTATTGTTTGTAATTATTTGTAAATAAAAACAGCTACATAACAAGTTGTTTACATATAATCATATACTGGAGTTCTACTCACAGGTTATACCAGGCTGCTTACACATTATATCAGAGCTCCACTCACAGGTTATACCAGGCTGCTTACACATTATACCGGAGCTCCACTCACAGGTTATACCAGGCTGCTCACACATTATACCAGAGCTCTACTCACAGGTTATACCAGGCTGCTTACACATTATATCAGAGCTCCACTCACAGGTTATACCAGGCTGCTTACACATTATACCGGAGCTCCACTCACAGGTTATACCAGGCTGCTCACACATTATATCAGAGCTCCACTCACAGGTTATACCAGGCTGCTTACACATAATACCAGAGCTCTACTCACAGGTTATACCAGGCTGCTTACACATTATATCAGAGCTCCACTCACAGGTTATACCAGGCTGCTTACACATTATACCAGAGCTCTACTCACAGGTTATACCAGGCTGCTTACACATTATATCAGAGCTCCACTCACAGGTTATACCAGGCTGCTTACACATTATACCGGAGCTCCACTCACAGGTTATACCAGGCTGCTCACACATTATATCAGAGCTCCACTCACAGGTTATACCAGGCTGCTTACACATAATACCAGAGCTCCACTCACAGGTTATACCAGGCTGCTTACACATTATACCAGAGCTCCACTCACAGGTTATACCAGGCTGCTTACACATTATACCGGAGCTCCACTCACAGGTTATACCAGGCTGCTCACACATTATATCAGAGCTCCACTCACAGGTTATACCAGGCTGCTCACACATTATATCAGAGCTCCACTCACAGGTTATACCAGGCTGCTCACACATTATATCAGAGCTCCACTCACAGGTTATACCAGGCTGCTTACACATAATACCAGAGCTCCACTCACAGGTTATACCAGGCTGCTTACACATAATACCAGAGCTCCACTCACAGGTTATACCAGGCTGCTTACACATAATACCAGAGCTCCACTCACAGGTTATACCAGGCTGCTTACACATTATACCAGAGCTCCACTCACAGGTTATAGCAGGCTGCTTACACATTATACCAGAGCTCCACTCACATGTTATAGCAGGCTGCTTACACATTATACCAGAGCTCCACTCACAGATTATACCAGGCTGCTTACACATTATACCAGAGCTCCACTTACATGTTATACCAGGCTACTTACACATTATACCAGAGCTCCACTCACAGATTATACCAGGCTGCTTACACATTATACCAAAGCTCCACTCACAGGTTATACCAGGCTGCTTACACATTATACCAGAGCTCCACTCACAGGTTATACCAGGCTGCTCACACATTATATCAGAGCTCCACTCACAGGTTATACCAGGCTGCTTACACATTATACCAGAGCTCCACTTACATGTTATACCAGGCTACTTACACATTATACCAGAGCTCCACTCACAGATTATACCAGGCTGCTTACACATTATACCAAAGCTCCACTCACAGGTTATACCAGGCTGCTTACACATTATACCAGAGCTCCACTCACAGATTATACCAGGCTGCTTACACATTATACCAAAGCTCCACTCACAGGTTATACCAGGCTGCTTACACATTATACCAGAGCTCCACTCACAGATTATACCAGGCTGCTTACACATTATACCAGAGCTTCACTTACATGGTATACCAGGCTGCTTACACATTATACCAGAGCTCCACTCACAGATTATACCAGGCTGCTTACACATTATACCAGAGCTCCACTCACAGGTTATACCAGGCTGCTTACACATTATACCAGAGCTCCACTCACAGGTTATACCAGGCTGCTTACACATTATACCGGAGCTCCACTCACAGATTATAGCAGACTGCTTACACACTTAAATGATATGACAGGCTGCTTACACTTGATTGGCTTGTCTCACTAAATGCTCCTCCAAGTGTAGAGCCGCATAAGTGCATTCTGGGAATAACATAATCCCCACTGACATGTAATAGCTTCCTGCTGCCTGTCCTTCGTCTGCTCATCCTACTGGCTGCCCCCTTCCCGGAGTAATGTGTATCTTGGTAACAAGATCAGCATGCCCCACCCTCTGTATGAATATATTGGGTGATTGATGAGCCAGCTTTAGCCTGACTGTGTTCCCTAAACTGCTCAGGCACTACAAGCACCAGCATGGCTTTCATCTAAATCCTTTACCAGGGCAGTGAAGGGAGGGGAAAGGATTTCAATGACTGGAATAAAGGGAATAAGCTTAATGATAAGTACAATACAAAGTATAACAAGCAAGGGGCTCTAACCCCTGACCTCTGTGTTCATAGTTCATTACCTACTAACCTATTCCTTCTAATGAGCTAATGATAGCGGAGGGGCGGGGCTGTTTTTTTTCTTGCCCATGGGGGCTGGCTGGTTATGTAAACCCCCCTCAGAGGGGATTCTGATTTATACACAGGTGGTCTCTCTGACATTTCTGCAGTGAGATCAGATGAAACATTATGTATATAAATGCAGACTGTATCAAACAGGAAGTGACCGTGTGTGTGCAAAGTAACAGAACAGCGATATACTGACTCAATGAACTGAAAACATTCAAATAATAATCATTGTGTGTGTAACAGTAACTATTATTTTTATTTTTTTTATTTTTTAGGAAATCGTCTGTGTCCGGGTGTGTCTGGCAGAATGGAGAACTAACCAATTACCTTCACCAGGTGTGCAACCAGTAGGGGCAGCCTTGTGCTATTCTACTGAAACCATATTAAAGGAGCACTGTCGCAAAATAAGGCCTAATGATAAAAATCCATATACATTTGCCTGAGGACTGAAGGAGGGGTCACTTATACACCCCACATCAAGAAATATTCAGCCGGGCAGCGCCGGCGTCAGTACCCGGCAACGCGGATCAGATGCCGGGGCCCCCACTCTCTGGCCAAAGCCACAGCTGATTTTCTATCCCTGGAGCATCCCAATCTTTGATACATACTACTGTGTGAAACCCCCTGGGATCGCTGACATACCCACCATGCAAGCAATTCCACCCCTGGGCTTTGGTCCACTTTACAGGGTCATCTCAATTTGGGATACCCGCGTTTGTGAAAGAACCCGCCTGGTTTGGTCTTTAACTCAAATTGGTGCTTCCATAGTAAATTCACCAGTTTTAAGAAAGTAATGAAGGGGCATCCAATATCAGGAGAATCTAGATTTATTTAAACTCTTGGGTCAGGCTTTAATGAGTTTGGTGCACTTCAAAGTAGACCAAAACTAGATTTTTATTCCAAATAACATGATCAATGCTGTCCAAGGGCCCAAATAAACCTGAAGCCGGCACCGCAGCCGTGCTTGTTATATAAATCCGGAGGATTATGATGATGTCATTTTAGACAGGACCTGGGAACCAGGCAAGGAAGGGACATTGTCAGAGCAGAAGGGAACTTCTGGCACTGGCAGCTAAAAAGAGCCGAGCCAAGGTAGGGCCAGATCATCTGCAAAACAGCACAGGGCTAGGTCTGCTAAGGAGCAGGTGATGGCGACACCGATGCTGCTTTTGCAAAAACCTGGCAGAGGAGGAGCAAAGTCTGGTGGTGGTGGACATTCTAGATCTTATTTACGGCACACTGCCATGTGGCAGTTATTTTGTACCTTTCCTGGAGAACAAAACCTAGCACAGTGCGAGATCTGCAAGCAGAAATTTAGCCATGGCCAGGGTACAAATTTAGGACTAGGAAGTAAGGCTCTACATAAACACCTGGAGCGGCATCACAAAGCTGTGTGGGACAATTGAAATGCCCTTCTTCAATTTCCAGGAAGCCAGTCCTGTTGCTACCCCTCTAAGAAACTGCTTGTCAGCTACTGCCAGGGCCAGGCCTACACAAGGCCTGCACAAAAACCAGAGGTCTCCTGACTATGGCTCAGTCTTTAAAATCTGTGCCTCTGCTAATGCTACCATCAAGGCTTGTAAAAAGCCATTGTTTCATCTTCTGCAACTAAATTGCGAATCCTGCTGCTACCTCCCTTTACAAATAGGATCATTTCTTGAGGTCTTGCCGGTACTTCCATCCCTACACAACCACAGCTCTACCCACCGTGATGTCGAAAATGGGTATATTTTTCAGAGCTTGTAAAAAGATATTTCTTTTTTTTCAGCTAAAACTTAAGAGTGCCAATCCCACTTCTATGCCACGTTATAACCCAAATGGGACAATTTCTTGAGGGCTTGCCTGCTATTGCCAGACCACCACAGGTTTCCTGTGCCATGGCCTAGTCTTTCTTCAACAGCTACAGCCTCTGCTAATGCTGCTACTTCTACTACCAACAATAGTGCCTCCGCTGCCAGCCTGCCACCCTCTGTTACAGCATGGACAACACAACCACAGTTTAACCCTGTGAAGCTCAAAATGGGTACATTTTTCAACACTTCAAGTTACTTCTCCCCAATTTT
Source organism: Gastrophryne carolinensis (assembly GCA_027917425.1). Taxonomy (NCBI): domain Eukaryota; kingdom Metazoa; phylum Chordata; class Amphibia; order Anura; family Microhylidae; genus Gastrophryne; species Gastrophryne carolinensis. The sequence continues at coordinate 655,490,657 of CM051234.1, read as the reverse complement.
TTATGTGCTTTAAATTATCAAAGACAGCTGTGAGCTATTGAAATAGTAATTAAGTCACGAGTGATTTGTTTGCTAATTAGCATTGGCAAATTCAAATGCTAATTAGTCCACTAAAACATGTTTTTATAGAGCCTTAGGTGACGTCACCTTTAAGGCCATCGGCCATTGTTTTCCATGTATTTTAGATGAAAGTTCTGTGGTAAGGTGCAAGGGGCCGTTATTGACGGCAGGTATGTAGCACCAATGTACCTGGCATTGGTGCAGTAAAGCCGTGTAGTCTGATTTCCAGCATCAGCTGCTGGTAGCAGTTTGCTGCTGTTGCTTTAGAATAGCCGAAAGGCTAACCTGGGACGGCTTTACTGGGATGGAGTAGAGCAGGGTGGGACTCCATCCCACTACCCAGGTCCGGGTTTTGCGGGCTGTTTAAATAGCCTGGGGAATCAGCTGTGGCCTGTCCTTTGTCTAGAGCTCACATGGGAGTGAGACTCTGTGAGCCTGGCTGAAATCTCCTGTGGAAGCTGTTTCATGCGGACCTGAGACATATTTGACTGTGAACAGAACCTTTGCTCAAGGACTAAAAGCTGTTTGCCTGACTGAATCGTTTATGCTGCGGTTTCCTGAAAAGGTGATGTAACCTGTATGGACATATGCTTTTGTGGAGTTTTGTGTGAAATAAACACAGACTTTACTTTGAACTGTTTGCCTCCGCCTCTATACTGCTGACACCCGGTCGCCTACCAGAGCTAATCTCCACATTTGGTGTCGGATGCGGGCACAGCAGTGAGGCCGTTGCTAGGAGCAACCGACGAAAACGTTTTTTGTTGTGCATGTCCTATATTAAACCTGCCAGGCTGCTACCTGGGACTGCAGACATAATGGAGGCGGTCGTGAAAGCGCTCGTGGAGGCCAACAGGCAGCAGCATGAGACCAACAGGCAGCAGCAGGAGACCAACCAGCTGTTTTTGCAACATGTGATGGCGCTGCAAACTGCAGGTGCGCCCAAAAGTATTCCTGATGCCCGGAAAGCTGTCCGCTCGGCGCTCACAAAAATGACCCCTTCAGATGACGTTGAGACTTACCTGGCGGTGTTTGAAAAGGTGGCTGCAAGGGAGAAGTTGCCGCATGACCAGTGGGCTGATGTCATCGCTCCATTTCTGGCGTCTGGACCCCAGCAGGTGTTGTTTGATCTCCCAGAGGACCAAGCCGCTGACTACCCGACTCTGAAGGGTGAGATACTGGCGAGACTGGGGGTGAATGTGTGGGTTCGGGCTCAGCGGGTGCATCAGTGGAGCTACCAGTCGGCAGAGCCCGCCCGACCCCAGTATTATAAACTGCTGCACCTGCTGCAAAAATGGCTGCAGCCGGAGTTGTTAAGCCCCACTGCCATGTTGGACCGCTTGCTGGCGGACATTTTTTGGAGGGCTTTACCACACCCTCTTCAGCACTGGGTTGGCCAGGTATCCCCTGACAACGCACTAGGGATGGTGGACCTAGTGGAGCGATATGAGGCCACCAGGAACTTGCAAGGCGGCTCCATGAGGAGGGATTCGGGGAAACCCCGGAGGTCCCCGCCCCAGCTCAGGCGAGTGGCGTCCCCTAAACCCTCTCAGGACCTACCCCCCAAAGTCCCTGCCCAAGTGTTGTGTTGGGGATGTAAGGAGTCGGGACATATCAGAGCCAATTGTCCCCACCAGGGGGAGCCCATGGACGTGAACTTTGGTTACCGCCCTTCCATGTATGCCAGGAGGCTGTGTGCTGCCGGTGTCCCTGAGCTTGTGGGGCAAAGTCACCTCTGTCAGGTGAAAGTGGGAGACACCCTGGCTGTGGCCCTTTTGGACTCGGGGAGTATGGTTACCCTGGCAAGACCCGCCTTAGTACTGCCCGATGAGTACACTGGGCGGAAAACCGGGGTTTTGTGCATTCATGGGGACTTGAGAGACTATGCCACAGCACAAGTGTCTCTCACCACCGTCTCCGGCAGCTGGAAACATGAAGTCGCTGTCGCCGCTAAACTCCCGTATGAACTGATTATTGGGAGAGACTTTCCAGGGTTCAGGTCACTGTGGGCCAAGTTGGCAGTTCCGGAAACCCGCGAGGCGGGTGTGTCCCCAATAGACTGGCCCTACTCAGGGGAGACCCCGGTGCCCTGGGAACCGGAATCAGGAGGCACCGTGGAAGAGGTGCCCGTCCCTAAAATGGAAGAGGGGGAGTCCACCCCACTAAATGTTATGGTTGGAGATGTGGAAGAGTTGGCAACAGGTCCAGAGTTGGCAGATCTCCGTGTCTCCACAATTAACTTTGGTACCGCTCAACACCAGGACCCGACCCTATCTCGGGCCTGGGAGAATGTTCTTGAGGTGGAAGGTGAACCACAACAGCCAAGGGCGGAGTTACAGTTTCCTCGCTTTGTGGTTCACCAGGAAATGTTGTACCGAGTAAACAAGGTACGTGAAGAGGTGGTGGAACAATTGGTGGTACCCAATCCATATCGCAAATTGGTGTTGGATTTGGCCCACCAACATGTTCTGGGTGGACACCTAGGCCAGCAGAAAACTCTGGACCGCGTTTTACAACGATTCTACTGGCCCAGTGTGTACAAGGAGGTGGAGAGATATTGTGGGTCCTGCCCAACATGTCAGATGACCAGCCCTCAGCCTCATTACCGTGGTCCCTTAGTTCCTCTCCCAGTTATTGAGGTACCCTTTGAGCGGATTGCCATGGATCTAGTGGGTCCAGTGCCAAAGTCCGCTAGAGGGCACCAACATATTCTGGTGATCTTGGATTATGCCACGCGGTACCCTGAGGCAGTGCCCCTGCGTCACACCTCTGCCAAGCTCATTGCTAAGGAGCTTATGGAAATGTTTTCCAGAGTAGGTCTGCCTAAAGAGGTCCTGACCGATCAAGGTACCCCGTTTATGTCGAAAGTAATGAAAGAGCTCTGTAAACTGCTGCAGGTGAAACAGTTGCGGACATCCGTTTACCACCCGCAAACAGACGGCCTAGTAGAACGGTTTAATCAAACTTTAAAGACCATGTTAAAAAGGGTGGTCGCCAAGGATGGGAAGAATTGGGACTTGCTGCTGCCCTATCTGATGTTCGCAGTGCGAGAGGTGCCCCAGGCCTCTACGGGGTTCTCGCCCTTCGAACTCTTATACGGTCGACATCCACGGGGCCTGTTGGATATAGCCAAGGAGGCCTGGGAACAGCAACCCACACCCCACAAAAGTGTGGTAGAGTACGTGACTCACCTACAGGAACGGATAGAGACCATCTTGCCGCTTGTCAGAGAACACATGGAGGCAGCGCAGCGGGCCCAAAGCAGGATTTATAATCGGCAAGCCAGGGTACGGAACTTTAACCCCGGTGACAGAGTTGTGGTTCTGGTACCCACGGTGGACAGTAAATTTCTAGCTAGGTGGCAGGGTCCCTATGAGGTCATTGAAAAAGTTGGGGAAGTGACTTACAAGGTACATCAGCCTGGGCGGAGGAAGCCAGAGCAGGTGTACCATGTAAACCTGCTGAAACTATGGAAAGACAGGGAGACCCCTGGGGGTGACAGTCCCCGACCAGGTATGGTGGGGGTGGAGCTTCCCATCCCTCGGTCTGTTATTAGAGAAGCAGTAGTCGAGGTGAAAACTGGCGACAACCTCTCCTCTAGACAGACTCAGGAAGCCAGGGAGTTTATTAGCAGAAACACAGACGTGTTTTCAGAACTCCCTGGGCGCACTTCGGTCATCCAACATGATGTTGTCACGGAACCTCAGGTCAAGGTCCGGTTGCGGCCTTACCGGGTACCTGAGTCCCGGCGACAAGCTATCGCGGAGGAAGTGCAGAAAATGCTCCGGTTAGATGTGATTGAAGAATCAAAGAGTGAGTGGGCCAGCCCCATAGTCTTGATTCCCAAGCCCGATGGTACGTTGCGGTTCTGTAACGATTTCCGCAAACTTAATGAAGTTTCCAAGTTTGATGCCTACCCTATGCCCTGGGTAGATGAACTCATTGAGAAGCTAGGCCAAGCCAGGTACTTTTCGGTTTTGGACCTCACAAAAGGGTACTGGCAGGTGCCCTTAACTGAGGCTGCCAAGGAGAAAACAGCCTTTATCACACCAGAGGGACTGTTCCAATACAAGGTATTACCCTTTGGGTTACACGGCGCTCCCGCTACATTCCAAAGGTTAATGGATATTGTCCTCAGGCCACATCGTCGGTATGCTTCGGCATATCTGGACGATATAATTATCCATAGCACGGATTGGGAAAGTCACCTACCCAAAGTCCAGGCCGTAGTGGATTCCCTCAGGAAGGCTGGGTTGACGGCAAACCCGAAAAAATGTGCTTTAGGCCTAGAAGAGACAAAATACCTGGGCTATGTGATTGGGCGAGGAGTGGTCAAGCCCCAGGTCAACAAACTAGAAGCCATCCGTAACTGGCCACGTCCTAACACCACCCGCCAAGTAAAGTCATTTCTGGGGTTGGTGGGATATTATATGCGGTTCATTCCCAATTTTGCCACCCTAGCGGCACCATTGACAGACCTGTTAAAGGGACGCAAGTCTGTCATGGTGAAGTGGAATGAACAGGCCGAAAAAGCGTTCTCCGCTTTGAAGTCTGCCCTGTGTGGGTCTCCGGTGTTGGTGACACCCGACTTTAAGAGGGAGTTCATAGTGCAGACCGATGCCTCCGAGGTAGGTCTCGGTGCTGTACTGTCTCAGGAAGTCAACGGGGAGGAGCACCCCGTTGTCTACATGAGTCGCAAATTAACACCCGCGGAGACCCGGTATAGTATAGTGGAGAGGGAGTGTTTGGCCATTAAATGGGCCCTGGAGTCTCTTCGCTACTACTTGCTGGGGAGAAGGTTCCGGCTGATTACGGACCACTCTCCCCTCAAGTGGATGTGCCAGGCTAAGGACAGGAATGCCAGGGTCACCCGATGGTTCTTGTCATTACAAAACTTCAAGTTTACAGTAGAGCACAGAGCGGGACGATTATTGGGTAACGCGGATGCCCTGTCCAGAGCACATTGTTTGGCATGTGTCCACCCCCTCAGGGTTAAACAAAGGGGGGGGGTATGTGGTAAGGTGCAAGGGGCCGTTATTGACGGCAGGTATGTAGCACCAATGTACCTGGCATTGGTGCAGTAAAGCCGTGTAGTCTGATTTCCAGCATCAGCTGCTGGTAGCAGTTTGCTGCTGTTGCTTTAGAATAGCCGAAAGGCTAACCTGGGACGGCTTTACTGGGATGGAGTAGAGCAGGGTGGGACTCCATCCCACTACCCAGGTCCGGGTTTTGCGGGCTGTTTAAATAGCCTGGGGAATCAGCTGTGGCCTGTCCTTTGTCTAGAGCTCACATGGGAGTGAGACTCTGTGAGCCTGGCTGAAATCTCCTGTGGAAGCTGTTTCATGCGGACCTGAGACATATTTGACTGTGAACAGAACCTTTGCTCAAGGACTAAAAGCTGTTTGCCTGACTGAATCGTTTATGCTGCGGTTTCCTGAAAAGGTGATGTAACCTGTATGGACATATGCTTTTGTGGATTTTTGTGTGAAATAAACACAGACTTTACTTTGAACTGTTTGCCTCCGCCTCTATACTGCTGACACCCGGTCGCCTACCAGAGCTAATCTCCACAGTTCTTACCAAACGTTCTTGGAAAAGTTGGCACCCGCCAAACCGAACTTTTGAAAAGTTTGCTCATCTCTAATTATAGACCTTGGAAAATGAAACATTTCACCAAAATTCTTTAATTTCAAAATCTTCTCAACTTTTTTCCCATTCGAAAGTCACAGCTTGCTGAGTCAGCAGAAAGCACGGAGATTTCAAGCACAGTGCTGTATCTTCAGACACACATCACAGTCCCTCACTTGTCATAAGTGTCAGTTCTGTGCTCACGCAGCAAGTTTCCTGACTTTCAAGTGGGAAAAAGTATATCACATGAGGCGTTACACTCAAGCGTGTGGGGAGTGAGTTCAGTATGCTGAGCTCTGAGGGCCTCGTGGGTGCCATGTGGAATTGGGATACTGGCAGGCTCCAGACACCTGCAGGGTGCACATACAATCCACAGGAGACAGGGCCCTTAAGAAGTTACTCACTTTATTAGTATTTTCTGGTGCGCGTCAGTAGTCACAGGTACAATCCAAGGTAGTCACTTCCATCAACAGCATAATAAAGTCAGTTCCCCTTCAGCAGAAATAAGGCTGCAGCAGGTTCTGTCCCTTCTAATGATAACTTGGGGTTTTATCTCCCTCCCTAAGAACCAGGGTGCACCTCTCACTTCCTGTTCCTCTATAGCAAGGTAGAATCAGGCTTCTCTTAGTCTGGCCACTGTCTCCTCTCCTCCTTCACATGTCTTATCTCACTCCAGTTACTACAATATGAGTAAAGGCTAAGCCTAACTGCTAACTTTTTTATAGTCTAAAAGTTAGAGTTCCTCCTAAACCTAACCGGTGAGTCAGACCAATGTATCCATCCATCACATGTCAGTACGGGTGTCGGGATGGTCACCATAGTCTGACCTCCGAAGTTGATACATTAAAACCAAGTTCCTCTTCTGCACTTCCACTGACCTAACTGTGGTTTAGCTTATGTAACTTAACCCTTTCTAAGTTATACTTCTCAGTGTAAGCTCCACTACATTTGGTGTTGAAAGTAGAACTTAGTGTATTGTCTATTAATGCAGACCTAAACTAATGGTAAGATGGTTCATACCTACCACAAATGTACAGAATGAAAGTTTTTTTTTTAAATTAAAGTATATTGGTTAAATGTTTCTTTTCCAAGGTTAATAACATAAGAATATACAGGCTTCAGCCTACCTGTGTCCGTAAAACTGCCAGGGCACTACAAGCTCCAGCATGGCCTTTCATCCGAATCTTGTACCAATTTCAGAGAAAAGGATTAGTATGGCTGGAATGAAGGCTGAGCTCAATCATACAACACAAAGTATAACAAGCCATACAAAAATCTGCCAACCACAGAACCCCTGACCTCATAGTCATAGTCCATTGCCTCATAAGTGACTTGTATTTTCTAATTAAGTATTGTTAGTGGAGGGGAGGGGCTGGGGTTTTCCTGTCAGTCAAGCTCATGGGGGCTGGTGACTTAAAATTTACGTGGTTGCCTCTCGTCACTTAAGTGCCAGCCACGTAAAATTTACATGCCTGGCATTTACCCCTGCTAGCGGCAAAAAAAAAAAAATACTTACCTGACCCCTCATTGGATCCGGCCGGGTCTCCTCTTTAATTTGGTGCCATCCGATCCCCCGTGGGGGCTCGGATGGCTCCAGGAGAGCCCCCGGAATAGGCCACCCCCCGCTTCTGCAGCAGCAGCTGCTAACTGTAAAAAAAAAAAACAAAAAAAAAACTGACAATCACTTACCTGCGTGTGCGCTGGCTCCTGCTGTCCCTCCTCTTCACCTGGGGAGCCTCCGATCCCCCCCCAGGACTTACCAATCTTCAGGAGAGAGCCCGGGAGGCTCTCTCCCCTTCCCCCCTTGGGGGCGGGGCTAATGACGTCATCACGGCCCCGATCACCGGCTTCAGCGTTCTCAGCTGTCAGATGCCGGTGATTGGTGCCCGGGAAGGAGGTGGCAGGAGATCCTCTGATCTCCTGCCTCCCCCTTCTCTGGATGCTGATCAATCACCGGCATCTGTCATCAGAGCGGCGAGGGACAAGAGCTTTCAATCGGAGGTAAGTACTTTTATTACTTGTGTGGTGTTTTTTTTTCACAGTTAACCCTTTGTGAGCTGGTAAGGGTTCCATGAGACCCCTTATACCAGCTCACAAGGCTCTGGGTCTGGTAAGTCACCTGTGGCTAGCGGGTGACTTGCCATTAACCCCCAGCCCCCCATTACCTGCCTCCCCAATGGCCAGGGAGGGGCAGAAGGGCCTGGGCCACTTAGTGGCTATGTGGGCTAGTAGCCTACAGGGCCAGGGGCCACCAACGCTGGCCCCTGCGCCCTGTTCTACAAGCCCCCATAGCTGGCCCGGGTCGGTAATACTGGGTAGGGGGGACCCTACGTCATTAGAGAATAAACCACAAACTTGGCAAGAGTTTTATTTAGTTGGGGTGTGTTAGAGTGAAGAGTAATTCCTTACGGTTTGGTATTGCCCTTGACTTGGAATTATTCTTTGTTGTTCCATGTTTCGCAATTAGATTTAGCAAGGAAGGAACCAGATAGGTTCCGTTAAGTTCTCCTGCATGGTACAAAGCTATAAATTAGAATTCCTAAAACTAGACTTTGTTCCCTTTATTGTAACCACAACATAAGTCATCCTGTCCTGAGGTTTGACATTTTGCTTGGCCTTCTGACCTCTTGTCAGTTCCACAGCGAATGCTTCAATCTTAAGTTTAAGTTGTAACCCTTGCAGTACTGGTCGGATGTTAGCCAAATATAGATGTGTATCCAGCTTTTTACTTTGATTTTATTGGATAATTGATAGACCGCCTAATGGCTTATGGTTGGTTGTTTTTACTTCTTCTTTTACTATTTCTATTTGAATATCCCTATATCTACCTCAATTAAGAGATGATTAAAGCTATGACGCTGCTAACTACAGAACTGTGGTCTGTGGTTTTTGTGTGGTCATCTTGATCAAGATCCAAATAGCAAGTGATTCACTAAGGGCTGTGATAAAAGCTGCAGTGTGGGAACGGGGTGAGTAAAAAAATCATGCCCTGCATGCCCAACTGGAGAGCCTAGCAACAGGCATGCTCCCCAGCCCCCCCACCCCCCCACTGCCTCCAGGGACTAAAGGAGTCCCCTACTTCACCCCATCTCCAGAAAGGGGTAATCAGTTAAACACACATTTTTCTGTGAATGTGCTGGAAAAGGGGTGATCACTTAAGGGGTTAAAGTAATTGGCAAGCATCTGTATTGTGTAGGGCTGCACATGTCTATGTCCTCATAAAAATACCCTATAGGCTCCACCCCTGTGGCAGTGACATCATCACTGATGTAGGGGAGATTCCATGTAGACCACGGCTCCCAGAATAAAAGCTGGTGGCCCCGCCCAAACTTCAGTTCCTTGTTGGCGACTATGGAAAAAGGATGAACCTATGTTTTCCACTTATCCAAATGGCGGCGCAGCTGTCAGCTTATGATGGCCGGCGCCAGCCCCAGAAGAGTCCCAAAGTGATGTCTTTTTTTTTACTAAAACTTGGGGTGAACTTTGGGCTCTGAATCAACCTTATTGTGGGCATTGTATTGGAGCGAGCTGGGATTGACTGACCTTGTGAATGGGTTTATTCTAGTCTACCATTTACAGCGGGTGTCAACCTGACACAAACCTCAGGATCGAATTTGTGGCCTGGATCATGGGGGAGACATTGGTGGCAAAAGATCTCCTTCCTTTCAGGGACCAGGTAAGCTGCCAGGTAATTGATTTTAATGTTTGGCAGGCCAATCCCTTTAACCTTTCACTCCAATTTAAGCATGGCCTGGGGCTAACAAAACATCAAGATATGTGATATGGGAAACAAGGCAATCACTGTGTGGCTGTGCTATGTAAACCCCCCTCAGAGGGGATTCTGATAAATACACAGGAGGTCTCTCTGCCATTTCTTATCTGAATTCTGCTGTGAGATCAGATGAACTAATATGTATATAAATGCAGATTGTATCAAACAGGAAGTGGCCGTGTGTGGGCAAAGTAACAGAACAGCGATATACTGACACAATGAACTGAAAACATTCAAATAATAATCATTGTGTATGTGACAGTATTCATTTTCTTTTTTAGGAAACCATCTTTCTCCGGGTGTGTCTGGCAGAATGGAGAAGTCCACAACTGATTATAGGGATTCATATGATATTGCTGATGTGTACCTCTCGGTGGCTTTATCTGTGGTGTCTCTGCTGGGAACAGTGGGGAACGGTCTGGTCATCTGGTTTGTCATCTTCAAGATGAAGAAGACGGTCACCTCTGTTTGGTTCTTGAGTGTAGCTCTCGCCGATTTCACCTTCTCATTGTTCCAGCCTTTAGAGGTCGTACATCTTGCTCTAGACTATCACTGGCCATTTGGTGGCTTCATGTGTTATCTGCAGGGCTTTGTTTCACCACTGAACATGTTCTCCAGCATCCTACAACTCACCGTCATCAGCATTGATCGCTGGGCCTGCGTAGTCTTCCCTGTTTGGTGTCAGAACCACCGGACAACAAGACTGGCTTGGATGGTGACGCTGGGAGTTTGGGTCCTCGCTGCTGGCTGCAGTGTGCCTTACGCCATAAATACAGAGATACGAACTTTTAGTAATCAATATGCATTTTGTCTGGATACATTGATGTATTATATACCTGAGGAAACAGTAATAATGAGATTTATCATTTTCTTTATCGTTCCTCTAATCATCATTGTCTTGTGTTACACGGTGATCATAGTGCACATGAGAAGAAATCGTATGGTCACATCTCCCAAACCTTTCAGAATGATCGCAGCCATCATCATCTGCTTCTTTATTTGCTGGATGCCAATCCATGTCTGTGACTTTTTTTATCTGTTTCACTCATTCAGTGATTATATGCATATAGTGATGTTTATTGTTTCCCGTGTATGTATCAGTCTGGCCTACGCCAACAGTTGTGTCAATCCTTTTCTCTACATCTTCTTTGGGCGAGACTTCAATGAGAGATTCTGGATCTCCATCCAGTCTGCACTCAGGAGAGCTTTCACAGAGGACCCCGACTGGAGAAATCCCGAGAGACCCACAGCCCAGCACAGAGCCTCAGCCGATCATGATGGCGGGATGCCATTGGCTGCGATAAATGCTTCTTAAACTAAACCAAACCTAATGTGTAACAAAGACTTTAGGTCCAGCAAAAATGGTAAATGGGGGGCATCTGGCAATAAAAAGCTAACAAGAAATTCTGAAAAGGTTTGGTAGTATGTGAACATTTTTGATGCAATAAAAGATTTTCATGATTAATTTTTAATCCCTGTGTGCGCACTTTAATTGTAATATATTGCTTTGTAAAGATAGGGTTAGTGTGTGGATACCCTGATTATAAAGTGGCAGCACCTTTTGCTTGGTTGGGCTTTGACTGAATTGTGGTATATTGATTCTTTGAGTGCAGGACCATTATATATTTAATAATTTTAAGGTTTGGTATTGCCCTTGACTTGGAATTATTCTCTGTTGTTCCATGTTTCGCAACTAGATTTAGCAAGGAAGGAACCAAATAGGTCCCGTTAAGTTCTCCTGCATGGTACAAAGCTATAAACTAGAATTCCTAAAACTAGACTTTGTTCTCTTTATTGTAACCACAACATAAGTCATCCTGTCCTGAGGTTTGACCTTTTGCTGGCCTTCTGACCTCTTCTCAGTTCTTAAAGGGTTTAAGTTGTAACCCTTGCAGTACTGGTCGGATGTTAACCAAATATAGATGTGTATCCGGCTTTTTACTTTGTTTTTTTGGGATAATTGATAGACCGCCTAATGGCTTATGATTGGTTGTTTTTACTTCTTCTTTTACTGTTTCTATTTGAATATCCCTATATCTACCTCAATTAAGTGCTGATTAAAGCTATCACGCTGTTAATTACAGAACTGTTGTCTGTGGTTTTTGTGTGGTCATCTTGATCAACAGCAAGTGATTCACTAAGGGTTGTGATCCCTGAAAAAACCTATTATTGACTTAAGATAGAAAAGTATACTCTATCAGGTGTATAAGTGACCCCTCCTCTCATTGGCCAATGTGTTTAAATTAATTTTTAATAATATACAATTACGCAATAGTTCTACTTTACATGTAATGAAATCTCTTGATGAAGCCCCATAAGTAACCACAGTCCAATTAATACCATTGCAAAAAAGTGGTGGAGGCCACAGGGTTTTTTTTTTTACATTGTCAATCCTGTATGTTAGGATTGTGTCCTCATACCTGTAATTTACTTACCAGCTGCTGTTGGTTCTCATATTCCTGGGGCTCTGTTGTGCTACAGTGGGATGGGTTTTCATGGCTTTGAGTAAAAACAATGGACACAATTCTTCCTAAGTAACCGGTGAGCTCATCAGCAGCTTTGGCTAAGTCTAAGCAACCTAATGACCTTTCCAGCTGAGAACCCGGCCTACCAGAAGACAAGACTGTGATCCTTCCAAACTGAAGAAGCTGAATTTCAGCAAAATGGGTTAAACCAGTAAACCTTAGCCAATCAGATGTTTAGCAAGCTAGAGTGAGGAAGTCTATTTTATGTACTCGAAACCACCACTTTGTTGTACACAGGTTGACACAATGTTGCTATCGAAAATTGTTTTCTTTTATAACACAGAGTTACAAACAAATAGAAATATAAAACAAAATAACAGATAAGCTCAGCACATTGATGACATCGTTTTGCCGCACAATAATAGAAACTTTTTAAAATGCCATCAAAAGTGGAGTTACCCTTTAACCCTTCTAGTGCCAGTTACGTGAGTCTCACGTAGCAGCCTCTGCTCCACTTAAGTGCCAGCTAAGTGAGACTCACGTAGCTGAATTTAAACCCCCATAGTAAAAAAATATAAAAGTAAAATACTCACCTGACCCCTTGTTGGATGCAGCCGGGTCTCCTCTTTAATCTGGTGCCATCAGATCCTCCGTGGGGGCTTGGATGGCTCCAGGAGAGCCTCCGGAATAGCGCCCCCCCTCCCGGTTCAGCAGCAGCAGCTGCTAACTGTAAAAAAAAAAAAAAAAAAACGACATTTACTTACCTGTGGCTGTACTGTCTCCCGACGGGTCTCCTCTTCACTGAGGGGGCCTCCGATCGCCCCCCCTAGGCTCTTCCGTGGTGAGGAGAGGGCAGAAATTGCCCCCCCCCCACTTTCTGCATCGTGACTGCTATCCCCGCCCCCTGGGGGGCCAGGTGACATCATTGTGATGTTACCAGCAGCCGGCTTCATAATACCATCACACGAGATTCTGAATCAGTCTGCTCGGGTGCTTGGAGGAGAGAGATGGGGAGGGGGGGCGATCACAGCACAGATCACAAGCTCTCGCCTCCAAACACCCGAGCAGACTGTCAGCTGTCATCGCAGATCGCCGGGGGAGAGAGGATCGGAGGTGAGTGAAGTAAAATAAAAAAAAATAAAGATCATTTTTTTCTCTTTGTGTCTGTGTCTTTTTTTTTTACATTTAACCCCATGTGAACTGGTAAGAGGTCCATGAGACCCCTTATACCAGTTCACAAGGCTGGGGGATGGCAAGTGGGTGACTTGCCATTAACCCCCGGCACCCCCATTACCTGCCTCCCCAAAGCCCGGGGGGGCAAAAGAGCCCGTGGCTATGCGGGCTCGTAGCCTTCAGGGCCAGGGGCCACAAAAGCTGGCCCCTGCACCAATTTTTCTACAAGCCCTGCATAACTGGTCCCGGGCCGGTTACTTTGGGTAAGGGGGACCCACTGGGAGGGGGGACTCTATGTAATTTTTTTTTCTCAATTTAACCCTTTGTAGTGTGGATGGTAGTTGTATTTTATTTGTAAATGTTATAAAGTACTTATTTCAGTTTGGGTGGTCTCTTGGGCAGGAACGGGGGGGGGGCTACTGATAAATATGTGGTACCGTTCTAATCGATAGAAATGGGGCTTTCACATGCAATATGCTTTTCCTTAATAAAATACATTTTTTATTTAAAATAAAGGAGACAATTTTCTAAAAAAAAAAATGGATTTATTTTTTTTTTTTTACTTAATAATATTGTAAAAAAACTAAATAAAATTTACAAACAAGACATTTCATGTTAAAGCCTAAACTCTGCTGCAAAAAAAATATATATATTTTTACCTGAAAATTCCAGCAAAAATGGTGCAAAAATGGTGCAAAACATGGCGCAAAATCTCAAGTAGGGTGGCAATTAAAAGGGTTAAAAGTAGCTATGCATGTTGGGTATTGTTCTGTTCGTGTGGACCTTGCGATTTCAGACTTAGCTTGTTTTTTCTTGTTTGCATATTTATATTTTAGGAAAAGGTGTTTTTTATTCAGCTTTTTTATACATTTTTTAGGGAAACCCTGCGCAACCAAAGAATTCTTTGAGGGATTAATTCCAGAAAGATGAGCCCACTACAACAAGCTGGGTACGCTTAGAAAGCTTAACATGTGTACTTTCAGGGAATATATGATTTATGGGAGATATTCCAAATGTAAAGGGTTGTTTTGGTTGAAAAATCGCAAGGTGCGCACTTTGTCTGCAGAGCTGAAATTTTCAAGTAAAATTACCGTTACGCACACGCTTTACTTTGGGGTGTTTGCCAACTCTGCCCTTGACAGTAGCTATGCATGTTGGGTATCGTTCTGTTCGGGGGATGTTGTTTTTTTCAGATTTTTTCTTGTTTGTATATAGTTTTTTTTTTAGGAAAATGTGGCTTTGATTCAGTTTTTTTATCCTTTTTTAGGGAAACTCTTTGCAACCAAAGAATACATTGAGGGATGACTTCCAGAAAACTATGGCCACATCAACAAGCCTGGTACACCTAGAAAGCTTGAGGTATGTACTTCCAGAGAATATATAGTTTGTTGGGGGTATTTCAAATGTAAAGGGATGTTTTTCTGGAAAAACTGCAAGGTGCGCATAGCTCATAGCATAGTTGTATTTTATCTGAAAATCCCCTAAAGCGCTGTTTCAGTTTGTGGGAGTCTCCTGGGCAGGAAAGGGTGTCTACCTATACATATGTGGTACCGCTGTGACCGGAAGAAATTGGGATTTCACACGCAATAAGATTTTATTGACAAACTAACATTTTTATTACAAAAAACACTACAAATTGTAAAAAATATTTTTTTTTTAATTTTTTTGCACATATTTCAACTAAAACTATTGAGCATACACCTAAAAAATGACAAACAAGACATTTCATGTTAAAGGCCAGACTCACTAGACTCACTACAACAATATATAAGGTCCAGCAAAAATGGTAAATGGGGGGCATCTGGCAATAAAAAGCTAACAAGAAATTCTGAAAAGGTTTGGTAGTATGTGAACATTTTTGATGCAATAAAAGATTTTCATGATTAATTTTTAATCCCTGTGTGCGCACTTTAATTGTAATATATTGCTTTGTAAAGATAGGGTTAGTGTGTGGATACCCTGATTATAAAGTGGCAGCACCTTTTGCTTGGTTGGGCTTTGACTGAATTGTGGTATATTGATTCTTTGAGTGCAGGACCATTATATATTTAATAATTTTAAGGTTTGGTATTGCCCTTGACTTGGAATTATTCTCTGTTGTTCCATGTTTCGCAACTAGATTTAGCAAGGAAGGAACCAGATAGGTCCCGTTAAGTTCTCCTGCATGGTACAAAGCTATAAACTAGAATTCCTAAAACTAGACTTTGTTCTCTTTATTGTAACCACAACATAAGTCATCCTGTCCTGAGGTTTGACCTTTTGCTGGCCTTCTGACCTCTTCTCAGTTCTTAAAGGGTTTAAGTTGTAACCCTTGCAGTACTGGTCGGATGTTAACCAAATATAGATGTGTATCCGGCTTTTTACTTTGTTTTTTTGGGATAATTGATAGACCGCCTAATGGCTTATGATTGGTTGTTTTTACTTCTTCTTTTACTGTTTCTATTTGAATATCCCTATATCTACCTCAATTAAGTGCTGATTAAAGCTATCACGCTGTTAATTACAGAACTGTTGTCTGTGGTTTTTGTGTGGTCATCTTGATCAACAGCAAGTGATTCACTAAGGGTTGTGATCCCTGAAAAAACCTATTATTGACTTAAGATAGAAAAGTATACTCTATCAGGTGTATAAGTGACCCCTCCTCTCATTGGCCAATGTGTTTAAATTAATTTTTAATAATATACAATTACGCAATAGTTCTACTTTACATGTAATGAAATCTCTTGATGAAGCCCCATAAGTAACCACAGTCCAATTAATACCATTGCAAAAAAGTGGTGGAGGCCACAGGGTTTTTTTTTTTACATTGTCAATCCTGTATGTTAGGATTGTGTCCTCATACCTGTAATTTACTTACCAGCTGCTGTTGGTTCTCATATTCCTGGGGCTCTGTTGTGCTACAGTGGGATGGGTTTTCATGGCTTTGAGTAAAAACAATGGACACAATTCTTCCTAAGTAACCGGTGAGCTCATCAGCAGCTTTGGCTAAGTCTAAGCAACCTAATGACCTTTCCAGCTGAGAACCCGGCCATTAACTCTTTTCCTACCAGAAGACAAGACTGTGATCCTTAGAAACTGAAGAAGCTGAATTTCAGCAAAATGGGTTAAACCAGTAAACCTTAGCCAATCAGATGTTTAGCAAGCTAGAGTGAGGAAGTCTATTTTATGTACTCGAAACCACCACTTTGTTGTACACAGGTTGACACAATGTTGCTATCGAAAATTGTTTTCTTTTATAACACAGAGTTACAAACAAATAGAAATATAAAACAAAATAACAGATAAGCTCAGCACATTGATGACATCGTTTTGCCGCACAATAATAGAAACTTTTTAAAATGCCATCAAAAGTGGAGTTACCCTTTAACCCTTCTAGTGCCAGTTACGTGAGTCTCACGTAGCAGCCTCTGCTCCACTTAAGTGCCAGCTAAGTGAGACTCACGTAGCTGAATTTAAACCCCCATAGTAAAAAAATATAAAAGTAAAATACTCACCTGACCCCTTGTTGGATGCAGCCGGGTCTCCTCTTTAATCTGGTGCCATCAGATCCTCCGTGGGGGCTTGGATGGCTCCAGGAGAGCCTCCGGAATAGCGCCCCCCCTCCCGGTTCAGCAGCAGCAGCTGCTAACTGTAAAAAAAAAAAAAAAAAAACGACATTTACTTACCTGTGGCTGTACTGTCTCCCGACGGGTCTCCTCTTCACTGAGGGGGCCTCCGATCGCCCCCCCTAGGCTCTTCCGTGGTGAGGAGAGGGCAGAAATTGCCCCCCCCCCACTTTCTGCATCGTGACTGCTATCCCCGCCCCCTGGGGGGCCAGGTGACATCATTGTGATGTTACCAGCAGCCGGCTTCATAATACCATCACACGAGATTCTGAATCAGTCTGCTCGGGTGCTTGGAGGAGAGAGATGGGGAGGGGGGGCGATCACAGCACAGATCACAAGCTCTCGCCTCCAAACACCCGAGCAGACTGTCAGCTGTCATCGCAGATCGCCGGGGGAGAGAGGATCGGAGGTGAGTGAAGTAAAATAAAAAAAAATAAAGATCATTTTTTTCTCTTTGTGTCTGTGTCTTTTTTTTTTACATTTAACCCCATGTGAACTGGTAAGAGGTCCATGAGACCCCTTATACCAGTTCACAAGGCTGGGGGATGGCAAGTGGGTGACTTGCCATTAACCCCCGGCACCCCCATTACCTGCCTCCCCAAAGCCCGGGGGGGCAAAAGAGCCCGTGGCTATGCGGGCTCGTAGCCTTCAGGGCCAGGGGCCACAAAAGCTGGCCCCTGCACCAATTTTTCTACAAGCCCTGCATAACTGGTCCCGGGCCGGTTACTTTGGGTAAGGGGGACCCACTGGGAGGGGGGACTCTATGTAATTTTTTTTTCTCAATTTAACCCTTTGTAGTGTGGATGGTAGTTGTATTTTATTTGTAAATGTTATAAAGTACTTATTTCAGTTTGGGTGGTCTCTTGGGCAGGAACGGGGGGGGGGCTACTGATAAATATGTGGTACCGTTCTAATCGATAGAAATGGGGCTTTCACATGCAATATGCTTTTCCTTAATAAAATACATTTTTTATTTAAAATAAAGGAGACAATTTTCTAAAAAAAAAAATGGATTTATTTTTTTTTTTTTACTTAATAATATTGTAAAAAAACTAAATAAAATTTACAAACAAGACATTTCATGTTAAAGCCTAAACTCTGCTGCAAAAAAAATATATATATTTTTACCTGAAAATTCCAGCAAAAATGGTGCAAAAATGGTGCAAAACATGGCGCAAAATCTCAAGTAGGGTGGCAATTAAAAGGGTTAAAAGTAGCTATGCATGTTGGGTATTGTTCTGTTCGTGTGGACCTTGCGATTTCAGACTTAGCTTGTTTTTTCTTGTTTGCATATTTATATTTTAGGAAAAGGTGTTTTTTATTCAGCTTTTTTATACATTTTTTAGGGAAACCCTGCGCAACCAAAGAATTCTTTGAGGGATTAATTCCAGAAAGATGAGCCCACTACAACAAGCTGGGTACGCTTAGAAAGCTTAACATGTGTACTTTCAGGGAATATATGATTTATGGGAGATATTCCAAATGTAAAGGGTTGTTTTGGTTGAAAAATCGCAAGGTGCGCACTTTGTCTGCAGAGCTGAAATTTTCAAGTAAAATTACCGTTACGCACACGCTTTACTTTGGGGTGTTTGCCAACTCTGCCCTTGACAGTAGCTATGCATGTTGGGTATCGTTCTGTTCGGGGGATGTTGTTTTTTTCAGATTTTTTCTTGTTTGTATATAGTTTTTTTTTTAGGAAAATGTGGCTTTGATTCAGTTTTTTTATCCTTTTTTAGGGAAACTCTTTGCAACCAAAGAATACATTGAGGGATGACTTCCAGAAAACTATGGCCACATCAACAAGCCTGGTACACCTAGAAAGCTTGAGGTATGTACTTCCAGAGAATATATAGTTTGTTGGGGGTATTTCAAATGTAAAGGGATGTTTTTCTGGAAAAACTGCAAGGTGCGCATAGCTCATAGCATAGTTGTATTTTATCTGAAAATCCCCTAAAGCGCTGTTTCAGTTTGTGGGAGTCTCCTGGGCAGGAAAGGGTGTCTACCTATACATATGTGGTACCGCTGTGACCGGAAGAAATTGGGATTTCACACGCAATAAGATTTTATTGACAAACTAACATTTTTATTACAAAAAACACTACAAATTGTAAAAAATATTTTTTTTTTAATTTTTTTGCACATATTTCAACTAAAACTATTGAGCATACACCTAAAAAATGACAAACAAGACATTTCATGTTAAAGGCCAGACTCACTAGACTCACTACAACAATATATAATTTTTCTGGGAAATCCCCCGAAATCCCTTCAAAAATCACATTTGAACATGGGGAGCGCATAATAGTGCAAAATAGTCTGGCAACAAAGTGTGACAAAAACTCCAGGTAGGCTGGCACTTAAAGGGTTGCCTTTCACTGGGGGGGCATTGTCAGTGCTACCACTTATCTTTTAAGAGTACCTGCCGACTAACCTTTTTCCTTTTTTCAAAAAAGTCTGGTTTTCAAGTTTAAAGCACCCATTGCCTTTCACCGGGGGGGCATCCTGAATACTAGCACCTAGCTTTTTAGAGTATCTGCATCTTAACCTTTTTTACATTTTGAACAAAAACCACGTTTTAAAACTGACTGTGGGGCATTTAACTCTGACCAGGCACATCCTGTGTAAGAACATCTGACAGTGTCTTTTTGCATTAGCTTTTAGCTACAGTGTCTGCATATTTTGATCTAACTTTTCTACACACCTGCTGTTACAAAAATACTGTTGTAGGTGTAGTGTAGTGTATTGTTCCCCCTCCTAAACGCAGTAAAAATGTCAGGCAGAGATGTGTCAGGATGTGCACCAAGGAGAGGCCTAGATTCATCAGGCAGAGGTCGCAGCAGACTAGGGGCGAGTGGCAGCAGGAGTCACGGTGAGAGGCCTGATCTCCCGGTATCTGCTAGCGGTCGTGTTTTGAGCAGCAACTCATCTGCCGTCATTGATTGGTTAACGTAGTCATCGACCTCATCACAAGTGACATCTGACACCTCCAGTCAACAGTCGGTCGGTTCCTCGGACACAACCCTGAGTTGGCATGGCCCGTGAGCAGCCCCTGTCCTTCCATTGCCTCTGCGCTACGTCCCCCCTCCAGCCGACGGACCTTATGCTTTGGGTTCAGCTCCACTATTCAGTAAGGACGATGTAGGATGATGGAGGAAAGTCAGCAACTACTGCCCAGCCAAGAAATGTAGGAGACATGCACTGCTTCTTTTGCTAGGCAGACAAACACTGAGGAGGAGAGTGGTGTGGGAGGTGGTGTGGCAAGCGTTCCGTCTTCTGCAGCACAGGCTCTTGTGGAAACCGAGGAGGTCATCAGTGACATGCAGACACAACTCGATGATGATGATGAAGCCGATCGCACTTGGGAGCCCGGTGCAGAAGGGGTTTCAACATCATCAGGAGAAGAGGGTCCCAGGTTGCCTCAGAGTCAGCAGCTGAGGCAGCAAGGTGGTAGTAGGGCTGGCAGTCAGCATGGTGGCAGAATTGGGATGTCTGGAGCCCCTTGTGGCCAGGGAGGGGGTAGACCACCTGCTGTGTGGCAGGCTGCCTTCCCGTGAGGTAGTGGAGCAGGGGTTCCTGGAGTTGGCAGCAGTAGCAGTGAATTAGTGCGGACTGTTTGTGGGAAAATTAGCTACTCGGCAGTGTGGCACTTTTTCATCAAGCATCCGCAGGAGGGTAACCTGGCCACATGCAAGATGTGTAGACAGAAGGTGAAGCATGGCCAGGGCCCCAATGTTGGTACCACGGCCCTGCAGCAACAAATGCAGAGTCACCATAAAGCGGCCTTGGAGAACCGAGGCTCCGAAGTGGGGGTCAAGCCTGCTGTGTCAGCCAGTGCCAAGAGACAACAGTATGCGCCCATTCATCCAATGGTGCAGAAGCTAAATGTGCTCCTGTCCAAGTTGCTGGTGCTGCAGTTCCTCCATTTTACGGTGTTGGACTCTGCACCTTTCAGAGAGCTGATGGCTAGTCCCAAGCCATCATTTCTTTGCAAAGAAGGCAGTACCAGCCCTGCACAAATTGGTTGAGCAGAAGGTGGGCCAGTCCTTGAGCCTGTTGGTGTGCACCAAAGTGCACAGCAGCGCTGACATCTGGAGCTGTAGCTGTCAGGGACAAATCATGTCCTTTACGGCCCACTGGGTGAATGTGGTTCCTGCACAGCAACTTGGACAGGTCACACCACTTTAGCCTCCACACTCCCAGGCCATTTTGCCTGTCACAGTGTGCGACTCCGCCTCCTCATCCTCCGCCGTCTCCTCAGCCTCCACTGTACGGTCAATTCTCAATGCCCCTCCAGCCTACCATGCATGCAGGGCACGGAGGTGTCACGCTGTGCTTACCATGGTTTGCCTTGCCGAACGGAGTGACACAGGGGAGGAGCTCCTGAAATTCACTCATCAAGAAATCAAAACATGGCTTACTCCACGAAAATTGGAAATGGGAACCATGGTGACTGACAATGGGAGTAACATCTTGTCTGCGCTGCGACAAGGAAGCCTGTATGGGACACATGTTCAACCTAGTTGTCAAGCGTTTTCTGAATTCTTCCCCCCATCTGCAAGACACCCTAACAACAGGAAGGAAACTTCCTTTTTGTATGCACTTCAGCCACTCCTACACCGCCAAGCACACCCTTCTTGAGCTACAGCGTCTGATTTGCGATGTTCCCACCCATTGGAATTCCACCCTACATATGTTAGATCAACTATACGAACAGTGAAAAGCCATCAATTATTTCTTGATGAACCAAGCAGATAGGGGGACAGCTCATACGTGACACCTGCCGTTTGCTCAGGCCCTTTGAGGAAGCCACTTTATTTGTCAGTCGCCAGGATTATGGCATGAACAACGTGATTCCGCTGCTTTATGCACACATGTTGGAAACCATGGCTGGTCAGGACACTGGAGACATGGCGCATACATTTCACGGCCACATAAACCCCGTGGGAGCTGAGGAGGAGGAGGTGGAGGAGGAGGAGCACAGTGAAGAACAGTTTAGTTTTGGCAAAATGGGTGATTTATCTAGTCATCTAACAGGAGCAGCCAGAGGAGCTAGAGGGTTGTGAGGAAGGCGAGACAGAGGACCCAGACACACCGTGGCAGTATGCAGTGGAGATGGAGACAGGTAGTCCCTCCGAGTCACTTGCACAAATGGCACGATGCATGCTCACGTGCTTGTGTAGTGACCGCAGAATTGTCTCCATTTTTCAACAGGATGACTTCTGGCTCTCCACCTTATTGGACCCACGCTACCGGCAAAAAATGGGGGAATTTTTTACACCCACTGAGAGGCAGGACAAACTGACCTACTACAAAGAGATTCTACATAGTCAGTTGGACGATGCCTATCTGCGCCATGGTCCATACTCTCGCAGGTCTGACTCGGGGGGGAACTTTACGCTCACCTTCCACTGCCATGGAGGCTGGGGGGGTTGGCAGGAGCAGCAGCAGCTCCATCAGCAGCAGCCTCAGTCTTCAGTCTACTAATGCTGACTTTCTGCACCCGCATAGTGAGGCAGCAGGAAGACCTAGAGCAGGGCCTGAACCAGCAGGTCATGTCATATCTTGAAATGACCATGCCAACACACCTTGAGGATCCGCTGGACTTCTGGGCAGCCAAACTTGACTTGTGGCCGCAACTGGAAGAGTTTTCCCTGGGAAAGCTGTCCTGCCCGGCCAGTAGTGTGCCACCTGAGCGGGTCTTTAGTGCTGCAGGGGCCATAGTAAGGAGAGCTCGTCTGTCCACAAAAAATGTGGAGAGACTCACCTTTGTGAAAATGAATAAGGCATGGATCAGCCAAAATTTCCACCCACCAATAGCTGCGAGTAGCTGATGTACGGTAGCTCCTTTGCTGCTGCCAACTCCAGGGTGTGTTTTTCAGGCAATATATGAGTTCCTAATGCTGCTGCCAACTCCAGGGTGTGTCTTTCAGGCAATATATGGGCTCCTAATGCTGCTGCTGCTGCTGATGCTGCTGCCAACTCCAGGGTGTGTCTTTCAGGCAATATATGGGCTCTTAATGCTGCTGCCAACTCCATGGTGTGTCTTTAATGCAATATATGGGCTCCTAATGCTGCTGCCAACTCTAATGTGTTTTTCAGGCAATATATGAGCTCCTAATACTGCTGCCAACTCCAATGTGTTTTTCAGGTAATATATGAGCTCCTAATATTGCTGCAAACTCCAATGTGTTTTTCAGGCAATATATGGGCTCCTAATACTGCTGCAAACTCCAATGTGTTTTTCAGGCAATATATGGGCTCCTAATACTGCTGCCAACTCCAATGTGTTTTTCAGGCAATATATGGTCTCCCTATGCTGCTGCCATTTCCAGGGTGTGTCCTTCTGGCAATATATGGGACCCTAATGCTGCTGCCAACTCCAATGTGTTTTTCAGGCAATATATGGGCTCCTAATGCTGCTGCCAACTCCAATGTGTTTTTCAGGCATTATATGAGATCCCAATACTGCTGCCAACTCCAGGGTGTGTCTTTCAGGCAATATATGGGCTCCTCATGCTGCTGCCAACTCCAATGTGGTTTTCAGGCAAAATGGGCTCCCTATGCTGCTGCCAAATTCAGGGTGTATTTTTCTGGCAATATATGGGCTCTCAATGCTGCTGCCAACTCCACTGTTTGTTTTTCAGGCAATATATGAGCTCTTAATGCTGCTGCCAACTCCAATGTGTTTTTCAGGCAATATATGGGCTCCCTATGCTACTGCCAACTCCACTGTGTGTCTTTCAGGCAATATATGGGCTCCTAATGCTGCTGCCAACTCCAATGTGGTTTTCAGGCAATATATGGGCTCTCTATGCTGCTGCCAAATTCAGAGTGTATTTTTCTGGCAATATATGGACTCCCTATGCTGCTGCCAACTCCACTGTGTGTCTTTCAGGCAATATATGGGCTCTTAACCCTTTAAACGCCAGCCACGTAAATTTTACGTGGCTGCCTCTCCAACAGTTAAACGCCAGCCACGTAAAATTTACGTGCCTGACTTTCCCCAGTAAAAAAAAAAAAAGTAAAAATAAAAGACACTTACCTGACCCCTCGTTCGATCCGGTCGGGTCTCCTCTTCAGCCAGAGGGGCTCCGATCGCCCATCGGGGCCCCTCCGGCTGCAGGGGAGGGCCCGGAACAGGGTGCCCCCCCCCCCCGTTTCAGCAGCCGCCCGGTTTACTGTTAAAAAAAAAACAAAAAAAAAAAAACAGTCACCTACCTTTGTCCCCGCCGGCTCCCGCAGGCTCTCCTCTTCACGGGGGGGGGCTCCGATCCCCCCCCCCCGCTCTTCTGTCTTCTGGAGGGGGCATAACAGCCCTCCTCCCTTGCCTCTTCCGATGGCGGCCGCCATCTTGGTGACGTCACGGGGCGGGGCCAGATGACGTCACCGCCGGGTGTCATCGGGGCACCCGGCAGTTCGTGTCTCAGATGCCGGTGACGGCTGGGAGGGGAAGGAGGGAGGTAGGCGATCCTCCGATCGCCTGCCTCCCCCCTTCTCTGCCCAGCCGTCACTGACAGCAGATCGCCGCGGGACACAGAAGATGAAGATCGGAGGTGAGTAAAGTAAAAGTTTTTTTTTTTTTTTAATAAAATATTTTCAAAAACGTCTTGTCTTTTTTTTTTTTCTATTTAACCCTTTGTGAACTGGTAAGGGGTCCATGTGACCCCTTATACCAGTTCACAAGGCTGGGGAGATGGCAAGCCACCTGCGCTAGCGGGTGGCTTGCCATTAACCCCTGGCACCCCCATTACCTGCCTCCCCAAAGGCCAGGGGGGGGCAGAAGAGCCCGGGCCCACATGGGCTATGTGGGCTCGTAGGCTGCAGGGTGGGGGGGCCACATAAGCTGGCCCCCCCACTCTGTGCCTACAAGCCCCCATAGCTGGTCCCGGGCTGGTTACTGTGGGTAAGGGGGACCCCACGTCAATTTTTTTTTTGATTTTTAAGGGTTTTTAACCCTTAAAAATCAAAAAAAAAATGGGGTCCACCCCCCCTGGGAGGGGGGACCCTATGTCATTTTTTTTTTTTGATTAACCCTTTGTGTTCTGTCATCCAGCAGCTATAAAAGGCTTCTAGCAAGGGAGCAGAAGCCAGTGATCGCCGAGGGACAGAGTGCTCCAGGATGGATGGGAGGTGAGTACAGTGTAAAAAAAAAAAAAAAAAAATTAATAAAATATTTTTTCTCTTTTGTGTGTCTGTGTCATTTTTTACTTTTAACCTCTTGTGAACTGGTAAGGGGTCCATGACCCCTATACCAGTTCACAAGGCTGGGGGGATGGCAAGCCACCTGCGCTAGCGGGTGGCTTGCCATTAACCCCCGGCACCCCCATTACCTGCCTCCCCAAAGGCCAGGGGGGGGCAGAAGAGCCCGGGCCCACATGGGCTATGTGGGCTCGTAGGCTGCAGGGTGGGGGGGCCACAAAAGCTGGCCCCCCCACTCTGTGCCTACAAGCCCCCATAGCTGGTCCCGGGCTGGTTACTGTGGGTAAGGGGGACCCCACGTCATTTTTTTTTTGATTTTTAAGGGTTTTTAACCCTTAAAAATCAAAAAAAAAATGGGGTCTCCCTCCCCTGGGAGGGGGGACCCTATGTCATTTTTTTTCTCGATTTAACCCTTTGTAGTGTGGATGGTTTTTGTGTTTATTTTTGTGAATGTTATAAAATACTTGTTTCAGTTAGGGGGGGTCTCCTGGGCAGGAACGGGGGCTACCGATAAATATGTGGTACCGTTCTAATCGGTAGAAATGGGGCTTTCACATGCAATATGATTTTCCTTAATAAAATACATTTTTTATTTAAAATAAAGGAGTCAATTTTCTAAAAAAAAAATTTTATTTATTTATTTTTTTTTTCACTTAATAATATTGTAAAAAAAAAAAAAAAATTACAAACAAGACATTTCATGTTAAAGTCTAAACTCTGCTGCAAAAAAAAAAAATATATAATTTTTCTGAAAGTTCCAGCAAAAATGGCGCAAAACATGTCGCAAAACATGACGCAAAATGGGGAAAAATGGCCTGTCAACAGAGGGTGACAAAATCTCAAGTAAGCTGGCAATTAAAAGGGTTAATAGTACCTATGCATGTTGGGTATTGTTCTGTTCGGGGGACCTTGCGCTTTCAGACTTAGCTTGTTTTTTCTGGTTTGCATATTTATATTTTAGGAAAAGGTGTTTTTTATTCAGCTTTTTTATAAATTTTTTAGGGAAACCCTGCGCAACCAAAGAATTCTTTGAGGAATTAATTCCAGAAAGATGAGCCCACTACAGCAAGCTGGGTACCCTTAGAAAGCTTAACATGTGTACTTTCAGGGAATATATGGTTTATGGGGGATATTCCAAATGTAAAGGGTTGTTTTGGTTGAAAAATCGCAAGGTGCGCACTTTGTCTGCAGAGCTGAAATTTTCAAGTAAAATTACCGTTACGCACATGCTTTACTTTGGGGTGTTTGGCAACTCTTCCCTTGACAGAACCTATGCATGTTGGGTATCGTTCTGTTCGGGAGATGTTGCTTTTTCAGATTAAACTTGATTTTTCTTGTTTGTATATAGTTTTTTTAGGAAAATGTGGCTTTGATTCTGCTTTTTTATCCTTTTTTTAGGGAAACTCTTTGCAACCAAAGATTACGTTGAGGGATTACTTCCAGAAAACTATGGCCACATCCACAAGCCTGGTACGCCTAGAAAGCCTGAGGTGTGTACTTCCAGAGAATATATAGTTTGTTGGGGGTATTTTAAATGTAAAGGGTTGTTTTTCTGGAAAAACCGCAAGGTGCGCATATTGCATAGCATAGTTGTATTTTATCTGAAAATCTCCTAAAGCGCTGTTTCAGTTTGGGGGAGTCTCCTGGGCAGGAAAAGGTGTCTACCTATACATATGTGGTACCGCTGTAACCGGGAGAAATTGGGATTTCACACGCAATAAGATTTTATTGACAAACTTACATTTTTTATTCCAAAAAAAACTACAATATGTAAAAATTTTTTTTTTTTTTTTTTTTTTTGCACATATTTCACCCAAAAATATTAAGAATACACCTAACAAATGACAAACAAGACATTTCATGTTAAAGCCCAGACTATGCTGAAAAAAACAATATATCATTTTCCTGGGAAATCCCTGGAAATCCCCTCAAAAATCACAGTTGAACAAGGGGAGCGCAAAATAGTGCAAAATGGTCTGGCAACAAAGGGTGACAAAATCTCAAGGTAGGCTGGCGGTTAAAGGGTTAATGCTGCTGCTAACTCCAATGAGTTTTTCAGGCAATATATGAGCTCCTAATACTGCTGCCAACTCCAGGGTGTCTTTCAGGCAATATATGGGCTCCTCATGCTGCTGCCAACTCCAATGTGTTTTTCAGGCAATATATGGGCTCCCTATGCTGCTGCCAAATTCAGGTTGTGTTTTTCAGGCAATATATGGGCTCCCTATGCTGCTGCCAACTCTAGGGTGTGTTTTTCAGGAAATATATGGACTCCCTATGCTGCTGCCAACTCCACTGTGTGTCTTTCAGGCAATATATGGGCTCTTAATGCTGCTGCCAACTCCAATGTGTTTTTCAGGCAATATATGCGCTCCTAATACTGCTGCCAACTCCAATGTGTTTTTCAGGCAATATATGGGCTCCCTATGCTGCTGCCAAATTCAGGTTGTGTTTTTCAGGCAATATATGGGCTCCCTATGCTGCTACCAAATTCAGGGTGTGTCTTTCAGGCAATATATGGGCTCATCATGCCGATGCCACCACAAGGCTCTCTAATTGTGCAGCTCTGCAACAGCGAATCTAATAGCGACGCCTCTGATCTGCATGTCATACTTCTTTACAATATTATTTCACTAACCCAGCATGCATCCTATGCATGTTACAGCCAGGCAAAACATTCTTCAACCCTATGGAGGCTATCAGAAGCCCAGAAATAGCCATTTTTTAATAGTGATTTGTCGTGAATAAATTAGGACAAAAACACATTTTTCCGGAAATTTCGGCGAATCGTCCGAATCAAATTTTTCAAAAGTTCATTCATCTCTTAATACACACCTAAGAGAAATTGAACATCACATTAATATGTAACTCTTTATTGTCTTTTCTGATGAAACAAAATTATTGCCAAATACCAAATGTAACATTTGCAAAGTTGCCCTTAATACAGCATAATAAACAGCTAACATAAGTCAGAGGATTTTTACTGCCCCTTCTTTGAGGTAATAGAATAGATCATGTATATATTTTTTATAGTCAGTCATTAATGTAAATTTATATGTACTGTTAAGTAATTGTATTAGAACATTGATCATAAATGTATAATACGATAGCCATTAAGATGATTGTCTTTATGAAGTATCAATCATGTTTTTAAAGGAATATGTGTTAATAATGACATTCATTTGTGATTGTATTTATATTTGCATTTAGATTACTGGTATCTTCTTTGAAAAAGCACTAGTAAACTATATCTTACTGAATTACCATGTCTTTGATATGATTGTTACGTAAATGATCCTCATGATTGAAAAAAAAAAAACTGTCATATGTATTTAATGAAGAAAACAAATAAATATTACTAATATAAATATATAAACACAGAGCAGAAAGAATGCCTCTATTAGGTCTAATTAGGAGGTATTGGCTCCTTGGTTGGCTCCTATTCTTAGAGACACTACTCCTTTAACACTTCTAGTGTCAAAATTCAAATTAGGAATACAGAGCTCATTCTTAGAACGCTGCACCTTTAGCACCTCAGGTATCAAAGTTAAAATTGTAAATATAAAACTACAGAGAAATGCTGCTAGCAGTTTTCTTAACAGGTGACACTGGCTCTTTAAATAGTCCTTGTTTATATAGTGGTGGAGTTATAATTCTTCCTCTTCCATTCAAAGTGATATCTGGCTGTAGTTCTTTCTTATACAGTATTTTCAGTGCCCATAAACTTATAAAGTCACCACTGTGCCCGTCACCGTTGCTAGGTACTCTTACCGGCTGGTGAATGAATATAGAGCTGTATATATTAACTCCTCTTAGATCTTTCTCCTCTGTGTAGATATCCAATTAGGGGCTATAGGTGCTGGTTGCACTAGATTTCAGCTCACCAGGGTAGTACAGGTGTAGGATAAAACAAAAGAGAGAAAATCTAGTGTATTCCCGCTTTTTAATGTTAAAAATTATAAAATGCAACCTACAAGTGCTCACTCACATTTAAAAAGTGACAAATCGCTTGTTTTAAGGATAGGCGAGGCTCTCACCCGACTCCAGTCACCACGGCCGTTGGTGTTACTGTTTAGAAGGGCGGGATAGCTATCGCAAGTGGATCCTCTTTGGTTTCATATGCCTGTCGCCGTCAGCGCATTTCACTGCCAGCGGCAGCTTTATCAAGTCTTGATAAAGCTGCCGCTGGCAGTGAAACGCGCTGACGGCGACAGGCATATGAAACCAAAGAGGATCCACTTGCGATAGCTATCCCGCCCTTCTAAACAGTAACACCAACGGCCGTGGTGACTGGAGTCGGGTGAGAGCCTCGCCTATCCTTAAAACAAGCGATTTGTCACTTTTTAAATGTGAGTGAGCACTTGTAGGTTGCATTTTTATAACTTTTAACATTAAAAAGCGGGAATACACTAGATTTTCTCTCTTTTGTTTTATCCTACACCTGTACTACCCTGGTGAGCTGAAATCTAGTGCAACCAGCACCTATAACCCCTAATTGGATATCTACACAGAGGAGAGAGATCTAAGAGGAGTTAATATATACAGCTCTATATTCATTCACCAGCCGGTAAGAGTACCTAGCAACGGTGGCGGGCACAGTGGTGACTTTATAAGTTTATGGGCACTGAAAATACTGTATAAGAAAGAACTACAGCCAGATATCACTTTGAATGGAAGAGGAAGAATTATAACTCTACCACTATATAAACAAGGACTATTTAAAGAGCCAGTGTCACCTGTTAAGAAAACTGCTAGTAGCATTTCTCTGTAGTTTTATATTTACAATTTTAACTTTGATACCTGAGGTGCTAAAGGTGCAGCGTTCTAAGAATGAGCTCTGTATTCCTAATTTGAATTTTGACACTAGAAGTGTTAAAGGAGTAGTGTCTCTAAGAATAGGAGCCAACCAAGGAGCCAATACCTCCTAATTAGACCTAATAGAGGCATTCTTTCTGCTCTGTGTTTATATATTTATATTTGTTATACACTCTCTATTTGGGATAAGAGGTTTTAACACGTCGAGCAGTTCTCAATTTAAGTAACCATAGTGTTTTCTAAATTCAAGCCTTAAGATAGCAGCGCGGGTTCTTCACATTACTGTTCTCCTAAATAAATATTACTATTTAGAAATAATTTGGTGGACAAGGGTGTTCTTTCTCTTTAGATAATTGTTGGTAACTAACAATTACAAACGAATAGAAAATTATATTTTAACCCTGAGCATAGATTGTTAATAGGAGCTGGAGTGGCAAGCCATGTTCCTTGATCTAATCTAGTTTACATAACACTTGTAAAAAAAGCTGTGACAGACGCTCTGCCTTTTGGATGTCATCACTATTCAATTGCCCACCGGGTCATTCCCTGGCCTTTTCTTAATTAGGTTCCAGACAATGTCATTGTATTTTGATACTGTTACAGGCAATGTCATTGTAGTTTGTATTGTATTACAGACTGCCATTGTGTTGATTGATTACGTCACAGACAATGGCATTGTTCTGATTGATTGTGTTACAGACGTCTATTGTGTTGCTGATTGCGTCACCGGCAGAGTTGAGGGATTGTGTGCCCTGCTGCTATTGGTCGGTGTGTGTGTCATGCAGTTCTCCATCAGGTCCACCTTGCATGGAGACTTGTGTATATAAGGCCTAGAGTGGCACTAATAAAGTCACTTCACCTTCACCCTCAATACTGAAGTTCTGTCTCTTATTGGGGGAAACGCTATATTACAATTCACTAGCCCTTGTAAGGGCTGTTCCTGTTTCCTCACGGACGACTCTGGAATTCCAGCAGCACCTCTTACGATTGGAAAAAGGACGTCTCGGGCGGTGAAGCCCTCCGGCGATAAGGGGTATCGCTACAATTGGTGGCAAGTGGTCGGATGGTCCTTTCTACCCAGAGAGAGTGCTACCCTGATGGAGAGTCAGTATGACAAGTTGAAAAGGCTGACCCTGAAGGATCTACTCGAGAGCCGGGGAAGGTCAGCTAGCAACCGCCCACGTCAGGAACTGATAGCCGAGCTGATCGAAATGGATCGTGCAGCAGTGAGGACCGAAACCAATATAGAGATCGATGAAGACGCTGCTCTTGTTCCAGCGGTTTGGAACAGATTGTCGGTCTATGGCCCGAATCCATCACAGGAACTGATCGACCGAGTCTTTGCCGCAGCGGAGGCAGAGGCCAGTAAGCGAAGGGAAGATCGGCGACTTTCAACCCAGCAGCCTCTCAGCCTCAGTTACACTGGGGGGAGAAAGATTCCATTTGCAGCATTTAAGTCCTTCCAGAAAAGTGGCGACGAGATTGACGGATTTTTGGCCGATTTTGAACGGCAGTGCACTTTACACCGGGTACCCACGGAGGAATGGGTCACCATATTATCAGGGAAACTATCTGGGAAAGCTTGCGATGCTTTCCGGGCCATCCCTGATGCGGACTTACCACACTACCATCTGGTAAAGGAGGCTTTGTTAGCCCGGTACGCTGTCACCCCGGAAGCCTACAGGCGACGATTTCGGGAATCCCAAAAGAAGGGAGGGGATTCTTACACGGTGTGGGCATGTCGCCTCCATCGTACAGCATCACACTGGGTCACTGGATGCAAAGCCACGACCGCTGAGGATGTACTACAGTTGTTTTTACTAGAACATTTTCTCAATGCCCTGCAACCAGAGCTAAGAGAGTGGATACATGACCGGAGGCCTCTAACGCTACCTGAGGCTGCTCGTCTAGCCGACGAGTACACCGATGCCTGCCGGACAGAACAGTCCGCTCCAAAACCACCACCTCCCATCAAATTTCAAGCACCTGTGGCTTCAGCGCCAACTCGTGACTCTGGGCCACATAGGCCAGCGCAGCAACCGAACCTCTCCACAGTTCAGTGCCATCGTTGCAAACAATGGGGACATTATCGCAGGGATTGCGCCCTAGAGCGTCCCCGAAACACGTGGGGGCAAAAGCAACCTTCCACCTCACGTACTCCTGTGGCACACTGTTTGGAAGCTGAGAGCAGTTCGGAAGAGTATCTGGGGGTACTGTATGAAGCCGATCCCGTACAAGCGGCCATCCAAGACAACCGACAGCACCATTGCCAGGAGGTACGAGTCAATGGGCGCACCGCGCAAGGATTACGCGACACCGGAGCCACACTTACCTTGCTCCAACCTCATTTGGTCAAGAACAAAGACCGCACTGGACACACCGTTGCAGTAAGGGTGGCGGGGGAAGCTGTGTTTCGACTCCCCACCGCCCGAGTACATCTTGACTGGGGCGCTGGATCCGGCAGGGTACAGGTGGGATTTATGGACAACTTACCAGCAGAAGTACTATTGGGAAATGATCTAGGACCAATGACTTCTGCCTACGCTACCTCTGGGCCAGCCAGCGTCAACCCTGTTACAACCCGGTCTCCAGCCCGAGCTGCCGACTCCAGCCCACTGGTCGGGGAGACCCAGGGGTTTCGTCTGCATCACGTCATGTCTGTTACACGGAGTCAAGAAGAGGATCAGCCATCAGGTTACGTCCTTCCAGAAGGGAAACTTATGCCAAACACTATTTTTGTTGGGGGCATTGACCGTCGGATTAATCAGCCTGAAATTAAGGATGTTTTTTCAAAGTATGGCGCTGTAAAGAATGTCAAAATTATTAGGGATGCCTCTGGCGTTTCTAAGGGTTATGGTTTTGTCTACTTTTACGATAATGTAGATGTGCAGAAGATTGTGGATTCTCCGATCAGCTTCCAGGGAAAGAGATTGAAACTTGGGCCAGCTATAAGAAAGCAAAGCACCTGTGCACACATCCAACCAAGGACTTTGGTGCTGAACTCACCAACGCCACAATATCCCAATGTTTGGACCCCACCCATGACCGATTCCTATGTACAGCACACGTCAATGTTTAGTCCGGTTACTCTCTATTTGCAGACTTGTCCTTACACAGAACTCTGCCCATAACAAGAGTCCGGACAGCCCCACGTTAACCCGAACAGGGTCAATCCGGGTCTGCTGGGTGTTCCACAAAAAGGGGGCATTGTGTCAGACGCTCTGCCTTTTGGATGTCATCACTATTCAATTGCCCACCGGGTCATTCACTGACCTTTTTCTTAATTAGGTTCCAGACAATGTCATTGTATTTTGATACTGTTACAGGCAATGTCATTGTAGTTTGGATTGTATTACAGACTGCCATTGTGTTGATTGATTACGTCACAGACAATGGCATTGTTCTGATTGATTGTGTTACAGACGTCTATTGTGTTGCTGATTGCGTCACCGGCAGAGTTGAGAGGTTGTGTGCCCTGCTGCTATTGGTCGGTGTGTGTGTCATGCAGTTCTCCATCAGGTCCACCTTGTATGGAGACTTGTGTATATAAGGCCTAGAGTGGCACTAATAAAGACACTTCACCTTCACCATCAATACTGAAGTTCTGTCTCTTATTGGGGGAAACACTATATTACAATTCACTAGCCCTTGTAAGGGCTGTTCCTGTTTCCTCACAGACGACTGCAGCACCTCTCACCATTGGGAAAAGGACGTCTCTGGTGGGGAAGCCCTCCGGCGATAAGGGTTGTCGCTACAGAGCCAAGCAACCCCAGCCCATGTCCTCCCCCTAATGATATAACCTCAGCTTTGGAGCCAAGCAACCCCCATCCCATGTCCTCCCCCTAATGATATAGGCTCAGTCTTGGAGCCAAGCAACCCCCAGCCCATGTCCTCCCCTAATGATATAGCCTCAGTCTTGGAGCCAAGCAACCTCAGCCCATGTTCTTCCCCTAATGATATAGGCTTAGTCTTGGAGCCAAGCAACCCCCAGCCCATGTCCTCCCCCTAATGATATAGCCTCAGTCTTGGAGCCAAGCAACCCCCGCCCATGTCCTTCCCCTAATGATATAACCTCAGCCTTGGAGCCAAGCAACCCCAGCCCATGTCCTCCCCCTAATGATATAGCCTCAGTCTTGGAGCCAAGCAACCCCAGCCCATGTCCTTCCCCTAATGATATAACCTCAGCCTTGGAGCCAAGCAACCCCAGCCCATGTCCTCCCCCTAATGATATAGCCTCAGTCTTGGAGCCAAGCAACCCCAGCCCATGTCCTCCCCCTAATGATATAGGCTCAGTCTTGGAGCCAAGCAACCCCCAGCCCATGTCCTCCCCTAATGATATAGCCTCAGTCTTGGAGCCAAGCAACCTCAGCCCATGTTCTTCCCCTAATGATATAGGCTTAGTCTTGGAGCCAAGCAACCCCCAGCCCATGTCCTCCCCCTAATGATATAGCCTCAGTCTTGGAGCCAAGCAACCCCCGCCCATGTCCTTCCCCTAATGATATAACCTCAGCCTTGGAGCCAAGCAACCCCAGCCCATGTCCTCCCCCTAATGATATAGCCTCAGTCTTGGAGCCAAGCAACCCCAGCCCATGTCCTCCCCCTAATGATATAGGCTCAGTCTTGGAGCCAAGCAACCCCCAGCCCATGTCCTCCCCTAATGATATAGCCTCAGTCTTGGAGCCAAGCAACCCCCAGCCCATGTCCTTCCCCTAATTATATAACTTCAGCCTTGGAGCCAAGCAACCCCAGCCCATGTCCTCCCCCTAATGATGTAGGCTCAGTCTTGGAGCCAAGCAACCCCTAGCCCATGTCCTCCCCTAATGATATAGCCTCAGTCTTGGAGCCAAGCAACCCCCAGCCCATGTCCTCCCCCTAATGATATAGCCTCAGTCTTCGGCCAAGCAAACCTCAGCCCATGTCCTCCCCCTAATGATATAGCCTCAGTCTTGGAGCCAAGCAACCCCAGCCCATGTCCTCCCCCCAATGATATAGCCTCAGTCTTGGAGCCAAGCAACCCCGGCCCATGTCCTCCCCCTAATGATATAGCCTCAGTCTAGGAGCCAAGCAACCTCAGCCCATGTCCTCCCCCTAATGATATAGCCTCAGTCTTGGAGCCAAGCAACCCCAGCCCATGTCCTCCCCCCAATGATATAGCCTCAGTCTTGGAGCCAAGCAACCCCCAGCCCATGTCCTCCCCCTAATGATATAGCCTCAGTCTTCGGCCAAGCAAACCTCAGCCCATGTCCTCCCCCTAATGATATAGCCTCAGTCTTGGAGCAAAGCAACCCCAGCCCATGTCCTTCCCCCAATGATATAGCCTCAGTCTTGGAGCCAAGCAACCCCAGCCCATGTCCTCCCCCTAATGATATAGCCTCAGTCTAGGAGCCAAGCAACCCCAGCCCATGTCCTCCCCCTAATGATATAGCCTCAGTCTTGGAGCCAAGCAACCCTCAGCCCATGTCCTCCCCCTAATGATATAGCCTCAGTCTTGGAGCCAAGCTTCCCCGGCCCATGTCCTCGCCCTAACGATATAGGCTCAGTGTTAGAGCCAAGCAACCCCCAGCCCATGTCCTCCCCCTAATGATATAGCCTCAGTCTTGGAGCCAAGCAACCCTCAGCCCATGTCCTCCCCCTAATGATATAGCCTCAGTCTTGGAGCCAAGCTTCCCCGGCCCATGTCCTCGCCCTAACGATATAGGCTCAGTGTTAGAGCCAAGCAACCCCCAGGCCATGTCCTTCCCCTAATGATATAGGCTCAGTGTTAGAGCACACTGGGTGACTGGCCAAGAATCAGCAGAGATGGCATTGGCTGGTCATGTGTCGGCCAGTTGCTGTTAAAATCCGGGGCTCATTTTTGAGCCCCAGTTTGCCACTGCCTGGCATAATATCAAACATTTCAGAAATGTAAATGTTTGTTCTATTGTTTCATGAGCTGGGGGTGGGAAGAATTTATGACAATGTGGTAAGGAATTGATCATGTGACTCAAATTCAGGCCGAGGCATGACTGAATGATCTGGCACCTAACCCCTCAACTGCTCCCAGACTCGGTGGTTTGGGCGGCCCACTGATCCGAGCATGTGCTTGTGTCTGTCTCTCTGCATGGATGGGTTCAAACGTGGAGTAACATCTCACATGTGTGCGCAAGCCAGGGGCAAAGCTAGGGGGGAGCAGGAGGGCACGTGCCCCGGATGCAGCAGGTCAGGTGGGCCTGAGAACAGATGGGGGCGCTATTTCAAATCTTTGCCCTGGGTGTCAGAAAGCCGAGCTACTCCTCTGGAGAAAGCATACAATGGCTGTATAAGGAATAATTCAGCTGCTCCTTGGCTATAGCAATGCAACACAATGGACCTCTCAGCAGGGAGTCGACAGGCTTTTCAGAATGACTCATCTTGTTTGTTACAGTCCTAACAGGAAGGAGAGATAGCCCATTTCCAAGGTTGGGGGGGCAATTTTGAATCTTTGCCTCGGGTGTCAGAAAGCCCAGCTACTCCTCTGGAGCAAGCATACAATGGCTGTATATGAACATAAAACATATACATTTAAATGAAATGAATTTATTCAACATGAGAAACAGCGCTGCGATAATTCCTACAGTCATTAAAATGAACAAAAACAAGATAAACCCCAAGGAGACCTTATGAGGGCTCAGAGGATATCTGGCCGGTAAAGCTCCCAGGGAAGGCTTCTGCAGAGATCCTCAGGGGAGGGGCTGGATTAGAAAAGGAGAAATGCCGGTATTATCAGGCAGCATTTTGGAAGGGGCGTCTTTACACGGTGATCATATTATTCTTCCATACAATCAGATGCAACAGTCATATAACAGTTTTTTTTATTTTATGCAGAATTATATGAGTTGTTCCTCCATTGCAATTACATTGTTACAGTGTTAGAACAATGCCATTCCATGTGTTTTCACAATGGTGTTGGTGTATATTATTATTATTATTGTTTATTTATATAGCGTCATCATCTTCTGTAGTGCTTTACAAGGTGTGATTACAGACAAGGTAAAACATATAGTTCAGGGAACAATAAAAAATTAGATGCCACGAGGTTCAAAACAGGTGTTGTGAGCACAGGAGACAATAGGAAGGAGAGCCCTAAATATCTAAATATACCTAAAGGGTATATGTGTTGAGAAACAGACCTTTTTCATACAATGTCCCGGGCCCAGAGCGCCCAGTTTGAGAGCACTGACGCTGGTTTTGTGTTTTTTCTTCTTAAATGTGAGCTTCAGCGCTGAGTGTTGGACGCACTTAACTGGGGCTACCTATCGCTCACTGCAGCGTTGTCCTGTTGGTAGATGTAGCATCGTCTTCATTGCTTTGACCTCTGGACACCACCTAGTGTTCTTGGTTAGCGGCGCAGTGAATCAAGGAGAGCTCTTCTACAGCGCCCCCTACAAAAATCACATTTATCAATACATATAGTACAGCGTCACTTGTCCGGCCTCTACGCTAGGTTATAGGGCCAGACACCCACTTGCAGCATCCACTTGCGAATGCTCATAGACGCACAAATGGCAATACGTGGCGCTAGTCTTAAATCAACCTCCGCATACCCTACTCGGAAGAAACTGAACCAAATCAGCCAATTTGGTGGAATCGAACTTTAATTTGAATCCAAACAGGGAACATTAATGGTTATTATATCATAAAGCAGAAGAAATATGAACGAGACAGGAATACAAACTGTAGTAAATATCAGTTTAGCTGACAAATCAAAATACTTTAAAGTTCTTCATGTAGGTAAAATATTTTCTATATCTAGGAAGACAATTCTTTATTTCACCAATGAACCAAAGAAAAGACAGCCAACCTGGTTAATTGGTGGAACTCCTGCAGAGAACCTTAATTTGCGCACAACGTGGTTGTTGCACATTATGTGTAAGCACTGATTTTGGTGTTTTTGGTTGGATTGTATATACTTTAGGCTGAAATTGGGGGGGTATGTTGGGATTGTTGCTTGGGAGTGATCCGGATCACATGTGGTGGGGGAGCCAGTGGTTGATCGATTGTTTGAGTGGTTGATGGATTTGTGCATTTGGTCCCCCCATCTCTGCCTGTGTTTGATGTTTGTGGTGTTGTTTGCTTAACTGCCATGGAGATGATGAATCCTCTTCATTACAGGTAAGCAGACAATCATTTGTTTTCACATTTAGCCCAGATAAATACCTTCAATTTTACTCAAATATTGCCAAAACTCTGCTCCCATCATATTGAGCCTAATCAGTAAAATTCTCATTTACTTTAACTTGACCCGGAATTTTTACCCAAACATTAGCTTCTTAAATTGGACCAAAACCCAGGATTTTGACTATCCCGGGTTTTGATCCTTATCCCCGGGGCACCCTGATAGGAAATTCCCCGCTGTGTGAAATCCCCCAGGTCATCCAAACCAACTCACCTCTCCCTGGTCCTACGGTGCATGCGCTGCCTCTTGTCCAGTATCCTAGCGCACTCGGATCCGCTCCCGCTCGTCTGCCCACTCCCGCCAAGTCTAGCCGAGAACCGACGAGCGGACCCGAGCGTGCCGGCGGCCGCGTCCCTGCTATCCTCTAACAGGGAGCGTGTCTGTACTGGCCATTCACAAATGCCTGGTGCACGCGCACCCTGCTTAAGGTTTAGTAGGGAGCAGCACCGCACGCACATGTGCTGTTGGATCAAGGGAGAGGGTGAGTTTACTGAGTGACCGGGGGGGGGGGGGGGTTTACACAGCGAGGCAATTGAATCTGGATTCCCTGTGGGGAGCGAGTTTCATAGACTCCAGGGTGGGTTTTGGTCCACTTTAATAAACCCTAGGGAGGTCTCTTCCATCTGCAGGGCCTCCTGAGCAGCAGGGGGTGACCTATCCATGTGTGTGTCAATAAATAACAAATAAATAAAGGCCCAGTAAGTGGGGCATGTTTAGGTGCGCTCAGAATTAGGGGTTTGGGTTCTAGGGGATTATGGGTTTCGGATGTGTGTGGAATTCCCTGACTCCTCCCATCTAGGTCACTGTTCCAGGGGGCCACTTGGAGGAGTCAAAGAGGTAGATGCTAAGGCAAGGATTGGAAGTGATTAGGAAATACCTTGTACACTCAGGGGGCTTACAGGCAGGTAAAGTCTGTAGGAAACATGGATACCTCCAAACTTTTCAAGGGTGGGAAAGAGGGACAATATGTAAATGAAGTCACACCCCCTCATTGAGCAATGGATGTAGCTACACCCCCTCATTGAGGGATGGATAGGAGATACATTGTAACAGTTACAACAATAGAAACTGGACCATATTTGCCCATCCCAGGGATTGATCCTTGCCCCTGGGGCATCCTGAATTGTGATGCCGGGCTGTGTGAAACCCTTCCCCTCCCTTGCTGTACATCATCGGTGATCCCCTTGTGCATGCGCGAGTCTCTCCTCAGTTCCGGTATACTAGCTGTGCATACGATGGAGCGGCTAGGAAACATCAAGGGCAGGCTGACCACTGACCGCTCTTCTCAGCTCTGCATACCCGCACCAGCCATTCAGATTCAGGCATGGCCGTGCACAGCAGCCAGATGGGTGCCGAGGATGCAGTAAGTTAACACTGTGATCCCGAGGGATTTCACAGATCAGGGCATAATCCAATCTATTTGTACTCAGGAACGCACACCACAACTCAATTTATGCAAAGAGTATTTATAAGTAGAAAAAAGTTTCATATGTCTCACATGACAGTCATAACAAAACAGAGAGCTCAAATAAAATGACATCTCTCTCAAATAGTATCAATCACCATAAGTCCATAACACTATATTTGACCAAAAAATCAACTGAACTAGCTAGATATGCCTATCCTATTGCACCCACACAGGGGTTAATTACAAGAACAGTCCTATTAGCCAACTAAACAAAAACAGAAAGTCAGAACAGTGTATTATCAGGCAAATACATTAGGATCTTTGATACAATATGTAGAACACATAAACACACATAACAAGCAGGCAGTACTATTTACCAGAGGACAAAGGTGGAAAGAGGATCGCTCATATAAAGGGACGTTTCGGGGCAGAAAAGCCCCTTCCTCAGCTGAGTGAGGTAGAGTGAGCATGGCCTCAATGTGGAACAGCTTATTCCATTGTCCACCACATCCACCACCATCGTATACTATGGGCCATAGTACCAGGAGGCAGACTTTGACTTGATGGATGACTATCTGTCCACGTGTCTCCTGTTACTGAACCATGGGTCCTCTGCATTCAATATCTGGGTAGTTAAACTGGACATGTAAGAACTTGCCCTCAATGATGTTGAGATGCTGGCCTGCACCGCGGGGGGTGTCGAGATCCAGAAACCCGGCCTTTAATACCACTAGCTTAAGCCACCTGGGTGTCACTACTCTTTAATATCAGTTGTTAGTGGAGTATCCACTTGAATTGTTCAGGGCACTTGTGTGTCACTAATACCAATTGTCCTTACTCTTTAATGCCACTTGCTCAAAACACTTGGGTGTCACTACTCCTTAATACCAAATGTTCAGGCCACTTGGGGGTCACTGCTCTTTAATACCAACTGTTAGTGGAGTATCCACATGTTCAGGGCACTTAAGGGTAATTTTCCTGTTTTTTTATTTATTCCATTTTTAATTGTCCATTTTGGACCGCTGTAACTGCTGGTGTCTAACAATGCAGAAAGCAAATAAGTGGCTATGGTGGTGCTGCTGGTAACAGAGGTGGTGCTGCAGGGAGAGGACATGTTTCATCCTTGCCTTTTACACCTTCCTCTGGTGCAAGCAGGCCCCTGGGTTTTGAGGCCCAAATACTGCCGGCAGAGTGGTGAGACAGGGTAGAGTGAGCATGGGCTCAATGCGGAACAACTTTCTTCATTGTCCGCCACATCCACCACCATACAGCCCGTAGTAGGAGGCAGATTTTGACATGCATGATGTATGACTACCTGTCCACATGTCTCCTGGTACTGAGCGATGGTTCCCGTTCAATATCTGTGTAGCTCAACTGGACATTTAAGAACTTTCCCTCATTGCCTTGGAGATGCTGGCCTGTCCTGTGGCAAGTGTCCTATAAGAACATGGGTCTAGCACCGTGGGGGGGGGGGGGGGGGGGGGGTTGAGAGCTAGAAACCTCGCCTGTTTGTGGCTATCGAGGAGATGGTTGGGAAACACTGATGTGTGGGATAGACAATAAGAATTTCATGGTTCTGGTCTGGTGCAATATATGTGTCTATTTATTACAGGTCTAGAAAGTGCAATCCATGGCCACAAACAATGAAACCCTGGTGACAGACTTCGTTCTGCTCGGCTTTTCCTCTGATTATGGGCCATTTCTTTTTTTCATATTTTTGCTCATCTACCTATTTACTTTAATCGGCAATGCGATGATCATTTTGATAGTGAGCTTGGATTCACAGCTCCACATACCCATGTACCTGTTCCTCAGAAGCTTGTCCATCACCGAGATGTTTTACACCACCGTCACCGTTCCCCGGATGCTCCGAGACTTCTTACACAAGAATACATCCATTTCCAGAGCAGGCTGTGCGGCCCAGTTCTACTTCTTTTGTTGCCTGGGTGCCTCCGAATGCTTCTTACTTGCTTTCATGGCTTATGACCGCTATCTGGCCATCTGTCACCCTCTTCACTATGCCATTAAGATGACAAAGTCCAGGTGTCTACACATCTCGGTGGGCTCTTGGGTGACAGGTTTATTTTTACCTTTGGGCAACATCATTCTAGTGTTTGGTCTCCCATCGTGTAACTCAAACATCATTGACCATTTCTTTTGTGATATATTGCAGGTGGTTCGGTGGCTTTGTTCTGACACGCCTCCGGTGATATTACTGGTGATAAAATTGTATATATTAATCTACACTTTCCTGGTCATTCCATTTCCTTTCCTGCTCATTCTTGCCTCCTACATCCGCATCCTGCTCAGCGTATTCAAGATACGATCTTCATCCGGGCGTAACAAGGCATTTTCTACATGTGGCTCTCACCTCACATCGGTCAGCCTGTTTTTCGGGACGGCCACCATAACCTACCTGAGGACAAAAACAATTGCTACCTATGGTGGACCCAAGGTCTGGTCTCTTCTCTTCCTTGTCTTTGTTCCTATGCTTAACCCTCTGATATACAGCCTCAGAAACGATCAAGTGAAAAAAGCTTTCCAAAAGTTTTTACACAAAGCTGTCTAGGGCCAGGGGGTCCCAACCAGCGGTAATTGTGCCACTGGGGCTACTCAAGATCCTATCAGGGGGGATACTTGATTGCCGACTGACCCAAACCTGATTGGCTGCTACGTATACCTTAACTACACCTGTGCAAAACTGCCCCAAAATGGTGATACAAGGTGTATTTTTGTGCACTTTAAATGGCCGTTTTGTGCGTATTTACCATGAATTTTAGTTTAATGACATCCTATACATTCCATCCAGGAGATACTTGAGATAAAAAGAAACTGAAGTGTTACTTAATGCAAAAACATTGGGAACATCTGGTTAAAGGGGCCCCAAAACCCAATATTTTGGATATCCTGCCTTTTGGCCCTTGCCCCCAGGACACCACGATCGGAGGTGCTCCGATGTGTGAAATCCCCCAGATTGCCCAATCTCACTCACCTTTCCCTAGTCCTATGGTGAATGCACAGCCTCTCGTCCACTCAGCTTGCTCAAAACTGCTCCTTCCCCGGACACCAGGATCAGAGGTGCCCCACTGTGTGAAACCCCCCCTGATCGCTCAATCTCACTCACCCTTCCCTGG
Source organism: Gastrophryne carolinensis (assembly GCA_027917425.1). Taxonomy (NCBI): domain Eukaryota; kingdom Metazoa; phylum Chordata; class Amphibia; order Anura; family Microhylidae; genus Gastrophryne; species Gastrophryne carolinensis. The sequence continues at coordinate 655,448,207 of CM051234.1, read as the reverse complement.
TCCTATGCCTCTTGTCCAGTCAGCGCACTCGGAATACTCCTTTCACTTCGTCTAGGAGCTGATGTAATGCGAGCGGATCCGATAGCGCTGGCGGTCGCATCCTGCGCTACCCTTTAACAGGGAGCAGGCCTGCACCAGCCATTCACAAATGCCTGGTACAGGCACACGCCCTGCTAAAGGATTAGTGAGGATGCGCCCGCTGTTCGCGCATGCACCGTTGGACCGGGAAAAAAGGTGAGTTTCTGGGCGACTTAAGGGGTTTTACACAGCGGGGCATCCCGAATCTGGATGTCCCTGGGGGAGTGAGCATGCATGCCCTGGAGACGCATACACTCATCCACTTTAAGGGCTATAGTGAACCTCCATTTTTTTATTTAGAGGTCTGTTTATGTCTAGTTTCCTATACCGTATTTCTCTATGTCACCGAACAATATTTGGTTCCCGTTCTATTGTCCTGGTCTATGTAACAGATATTTCAGTTGACGAATGTACCGTTTGCAGGCCCTAAAAAAAATCACAGTGTAGCCCATTTCCTGTCCGCCAACTAAGGAGGGAGTGGGGGAAAACATTAATAAAAAAAAAAACGTCTCATCGCAAACCGGAAGTTGACCTGGCCACAGTTACAAAGCAACAGTGCGACACCTTGCTATGAGACACTACTTGTTATATTGTAACAGCCTGAAGCAGCAGCAGCGCAAGGGCACAGACAAGTGTTTGAAGTTGTGCATTGAATTATGGATATCTTCAATACCAAAATGATATCAATCAAATCAACTTGTTTTTTTCTTTGGGGAAATGTTTATTACTGTGAATTGCAAAATATAATATTACCGAAGGTGAGTCATGGTCCAGGCACACTCAAAAGTATTTTCATTTGTAGCAGATTCAGAGTAGAGATGAGCGAACCAGTAGAACCCGGCTTTGACCTGAACTTCAATAAAAGTTTGGATCGCCACGACCCCGAACTTCATGTGGTTTGCGGTGAAACACGGGAGACGAACCTGGCGGGATGTCACCACCCAAACAAGAGCGTTTTATGAGATTTTCGAATAAAATACAACTAACTGCAATTGGCAGTTAACTTACATTAACTATCATAGTTTGAACCATTAAAAAAAAATGGTGTGTGTCCCGCTCAGTAAAACCAGCCTGGGCACCAGCTATGTGGACTGGTATTCCAGAGCATGGAGCCCCAGCAGCCGATCCCTGGCCCTTACACATAGACCACATAGCTGGTGTCCAGAGAGTTCTGCACCCCTCCTGGCATTTGGGGGATGCAGATAATCAGATGGGGGTAGGGTTTGGCAAGTCACCCTCTTGCTGGCAGGTCTCAAGGACCCCTTATCTATTCACAATAGGTTCGTTTTTTTTTAATTACTACCTACAACCTTCCAGCTCCTGGTGCTCTCCCACACCCTCCTGTCTCTGATATCTTCAGCCAGAAGTGAGCGTCAGAAATGTGGGGGTGGGGCAGGAAAACAGGTGTCATCTTCCCCATTCCCCACTTTTGCTACTCTTTCCGTGTTTGGACGTTCATTCCCACTGCATGGAGGAGCTTTCTATAGGGATGGAGCGAGTTGACATTGGCTCACTCGCCGTATAAAAAGGCCTCTCCCTGTACTGGGGCGTAAAGTGTCATAGGTGTGAGGCAGATAATTGGTGTCCTGCTGAAAACCAGATGGAAAAGAGCTTCTTCCTCCCTTCTATGTCATAAAAAACCGACTGCGATTAGTATAAGAGTAAAGATAAGCTCGAAAAAGATTAGAGTTCCCAAAATGATTACAGAAAAAAAAATTCGATATAATGGGTGTCCGTAGAAACCACGAGTCACAGAAGGGCGAAGCTACAAGCGATCACGTGAACAGGAACTCTGACGAGCAGTGCCGAAACCCGCGGCCGAGGGAACGCACTACAGAAACTCGTCTGGTATCGTAGTTACATAGTTACATAGTTAATACGGTTGAAATAAGACATATGTCCATCAAGTTCAACCAAGGGTGTTTGGGTAGAGGAAGCTATTTTTTATTTTATTTTATAGGTGGAAGTTATTTATTTATTTTTTTCTTATTCGATCCTGTTCTGCCTGCCCATGACCTCGGCTTGTTTACGACTTCGATCCTGTTCTGCCTGCACACGGCCCCGGCTTGTTTACGACTTCAATCCCGTTCTGCCTGCCCATGACCTCGGTGTATTTACGACTTTGATCCTGTTCTGCCTGCCCACGGCCTCGGCTTGTTTACGTCTTCAATCCCGCACTGCCTGCCCATGGCCTCGGCTCGAATTCGCAGGTGTGTGTTTATGACTTTGATCCTGTTCTGCCTGCCTACGACCTCGGCTTGTTTACAACTTCGATCCTGTTCTGCCTGTCCATGACCTTGGTGTGTTTTTGACTTTGATCCTGTTCTGCCTGCCCACGGCCTCGGCTTGTTTACGACTTCAATTCCATTCTGCCTGACCAAGACCTCAGCCTGTTTACGACTTTGATCCCGTTCTGCCTGCCCTCGACCTTGGTGTGTTTATGACTTCGATCCTGTTCTGCCTGCCCACGGCCTTGGCTTGTTTACGACTTCAATCCCTCTCTGCCTGCCCATGGCCTCGGCTTGTTTACGACTTCAATTCCGTTCTGCCTGCCCACGACCTCGGCTTGTTTACGACTTTGATCCCGTACTGCCTGCCCACGACCTCGGTGTGTTTATGACTTCGATCCTGTTCTGCCTGCCCACGACCTTGGCTTGTTTACAATTTCAATCCCGTACTGCCAGCCCACGACCTCGGTTTGTTTACAACTTCGATCCTGTTCTGCCTGCCCACGACCTCGGCTTGTTTACGACTTAGATCCTGTTCTGCCTGCCCACGACCTCGGCCTGTTTACGACTTCGATCCTGTTCTGCCTGCCCATGACCTCGGCCTGTTTACAACTTCGATCCTGTTCTGCCTGCCCACGACCTCGGTGTGTTTACGACTTCAATCCTGTTCTGCCTGCCCACGACCTCGGTTTGTTTACGACTTCGATCCTGTTCTGCCTGCCCACGGCCTCGGCTTGTTTACGACTTCAATGCCGTTCTGCCTGCCCATGACCTCAGCTTGTTTACGACTTTGATCCTGTTCTGCCTGCCCACGACCTCGGCTTGTTTACGACTTCAATCCCGCTCTGCCTGCCCATGGCCTCGGCTTGTTTACGACTTCAATCCCGTTCTGCCTGCCCATGACCTCGGTGTGTTTACGACATGACCCTGTTCTGCCTGCCCACGGCCTCGGCTTGTTTACGACTTCAATCCCGCTCTGCCTGCCCATGGCCTCGGCTTGTTTACGACTTCAATCCCGTTCTGCCTGCCCACGACCTCAGTGTGTTTACGACTTTGATCCTGTTCTGCCTGCCCACGACCTCGGTGTGTTTACGACTTCGATCCTGTTCTGCCTGCCCACGACCTCAGTGTATTTACGACTTTGTTTCTGTTCTGCCTGCCCATGACCTCGGCTTGTTTACGATTTTGATCCTGTTCTGCCTGCCCACGACCTCGGCTTGTTTACAACTTCGATCCTGTTCTGCCTGCCCACAACCTCGGCTTGTTTACGACTTCGATCCTGTTCTGCCTGCCCATGACCTCGGGCTGTTTACGACTTCGATCCTGTTCTGCCTGCCCACGACCTCGGCTTGTTTATGACTTCAATCCTGTTCTGCCTGCACACGGCCCCGGCTTGTTTACAACTTCAATCCCATTCTGCCTGCCCATGACCTCGGTGTATTTACGACTTTGATCCTGTTCTGCCTGCCCACGGCCTCGGCTTGTTTACGTCTTCAATCCCGCACTGCCTGCCCATGGCCTCGGCTTGTTTATGACTTCAATCCCGTTCTGCCTGCCCACGACCTCGGCTTGTTTACGACTTCGATCCCGTACGGCCTGCCCACGACCTCGGTGTGTTTACGACTTCGATCCTGTTCTGCCTGCCCATGACCTTGGCTTGTTTACGACTTCGATCCTGTTCTGCCTGCCCACGACCTTGGCTTGTTCACGACTTAGATCCTGTTCTGCCTGCCCACGACCTCAGCGTATTTACGACTTTGTTTCTGTTCTGCTTGCCCACAACCTCGGTGTGTTTACGACATGACCCTGTTCTGCCTGCCCACGACCTCGGCTTGTTTACGACTTTGATCCTGTTCTGCCTGCCCACGACTTCGGCTTGTTTACGACTTCGATCCTGTTCTACCTGCCCACGACCTCAGTGTGTTTACCACTTTAATCCTGTTCTACCTGCCCACGACCTTGGCTTGTTTACGACTTTGATTCCCGTTCTGCCTGCCCACAACCTCGGCCTGTTTACGACTTAGATCCCGTTCTGCCTGCCCATGACCTCGGTGTGTTTACGACTTTGATCCTGTTCTGCCTGCCCACAACCTCAGCTTGTTTACGACTTCGATCCCGTTCTGCCTGCCCACGACCTCGGCCTGTTTACGACTTCGATCCTGTTCTGCCTTTCCACGACTTCGGTGTGTTTACGACTTTATTCCTGTTCTGCCTGCCCACGACCTTGGCATGTTTACCACTTCGATCCCGTTCTGCCTGCCCACGACCTCGGCCTGTTTACGACTTAGATCCTGTTCTGCCTGCCCACGACCTCGGCTTGTTTATGACTTTGATCCTGTTCTGCCTGCCCACGACCTCGGCCTGTTCACGACGTCGATCCTGTTATGTCTGCCCACGACCTCGGTGTGTTTACGACTTTGATCCTGTTCTGCCTGCCCATGACCCCGGCCTTTTTACGCTTCGATCTTGTTCTGCCTGCCAACGACCTCGGCTTGCTCAGCCCACGACTTTGATCCTGTTCTGCCACAACTTCTGATCGTTCCACGTTTCCAGTCCAGCTCTGGTCTGACTCCTAGGTTGCCTGACCTGGGGCCTTCTTGCAGCCCAACCTATCCTTACCTTTAGAGGCTCTAGTGAAAACAAGGTTGGTCCTTAGATTCCAGGCTTCCCGTTCGAGAGGTGAGCCGGTTCTTAGTCACCGCAATCAGGGCTCACACCCGGTAGCCTGACATTGTGGCTTTAAATGCATTGAATCAATAAGGATATTGATGAGCCATCTCTTTATGAGAATCTGGTACATCATTTTATTTAAATGGGTGATGGAAATATTGCACTGGATTTGAAGATTTAGTGAAGCACTTTTTTAGTGATAAGTCTCTGCACTTATTGTGTCCTGCTGAGCTGTATATATAGACTGTGTCATATATACTTTGTGGTTTATCAAATTCAAGGGACTGTTGTGACAACAGTTCAATTCTCTTAGCGATTGGACTAATTTGTTGAATGTGTTTTTCTTTTAGCGCGGCCTTTGGAAATGTTATATTTCTATATTTTTTTATATAATTTTATATATCCTGTTCGTTATCAAATATTTATTTAGTTTGGCCCACAGTAGGGAAGATGTTTCCTGCCAGACCAAGACACAGCAACCAAGGTGACTCACCTGTTTGAGGACATGAAACCTGCGCAGTGCGATATAACACCTTGTGGTTGCCACAACTACAGGTCAACAGATATAATGGGAGGCGCTCCTATGTATCAAAAATGCATCTTTATTTGATATATAAACATACATGAGACTCACTGTTCCTTATAACATGTAGTCAGGGTCGAATTAAGAGTGGTGGAGGCCCCTGGGTACAAAAAGTCCAGCCAAGCAATTGATTGGTGTTGGGTTCTGGCACTCACCCACTTACTGGAACGTCACATTGAGTCTCTTGTGCCACCCTTGTGCAGGTGCATGCTGCTCGGGAACTCCTGCTTTGCCATTCTGGCCGGGGGGGGGGTAGTGTAGTTGCAGGTTGGCAAAAACATAAAAAGGCTTGCCCACTGCCACCGATTTTTTGTTGTCAGCCCCCGCGGCCCATCAGACCAAAGACTAAAAAGCCTCCTGGATCAGACCATAACCCAAAGGTTGGTGGAGGCTTCCTTTGCAGGGCAAGTGGTGGAGGCCCCAGGACGCACGCCCCTTGTGTCCCCCTAATAATCCAGGCCTGCATGTATTGGTAACAAGGAAAAAGTGTGATGTTGCCAGTAGAAAAAAGCAAGACAGGGTCAGTTGCCTGGCATAGGAGATACTTTCCCTCACCGTCAGCAGGTGGCAGAGTCACCACAAAGCACAAGAAGATTTCGGTAACAGAATAATTACCAATAAAAAAATACATGGGTTCCCCGTGCCCCCCCCTTTTTTTCTCTCCTTTTCTCCCACCCTACATCCCATCACCCCCTTTTTTTGCCCTCTTTTTCTATACTTAAACTCCTTTCCCTATTTCAACTTTTTATTATTTTCCACTTGTCTTCTTCCATTGCTATGTATCATAATATGTTATATTTTTTGAGCAACAGCTGCTATTTGCCTGGCGGACAAGATTCTGAGCGTGTAGTGCTGACCAGCCTATAGCTCAACTGCCTTTTAATTTAAACAGATGGGAGGAATGGGTGGATAGCCTTCTCCTCCTGCCACGACAAGAGGGTTGGAGCAGGGCAACAGTAATATCATGCGGAGTGAGCCTTATGCCGGAAACAAGAATATCTACCTCTCAGATGAAATCACACGAGAAGCCAGCTCTCCATTTGCAATCAAAGTCTATTGAATCAAGGTCATATTATTCATGCAATCTTGATACAGCGAATTATACAGTCCAAATAGTCTATATCCGACGTTTTGGGGCGGCATGCGCCCCTTCATCAGGGTTGAGCAAGCAGGGTTGTGACCATGTGACAGGTACCTTTAGACCCCACTCTGGGAAATTACTTACTTCATATATTAACAAATATTGAGATGCTGTTTGTGCATTACTATTCTTGTAGCTAAGGCTGCTGACATCACCAATGGCGTCATTAATGACGTCAGGCGGGCTTTTTGTGCTGTTGCTAGGGTATTTAACCCTTTCTTGTGTGCAGATCCTCTGTTTGTTTGCTCAACCCTGATGAAGGGGCACTCGCCGCCACGAAACGTCGGATATAGACTATTTGGACTGTATCATTCGCTGGATCAAGATTGCATGGATTATATGAACTTTATTCAATAGACTTTATTTGCAAATGGAGAGCTGGCTTCTCGTGTGATTTCATGCGGCGCCACCGCTGCCCAAGCAGCCAATACGATTGCTCGGGTAAAAGTGCCTCCATGATATTAACTTTACCTCTCAGGTGAGTTGTGCTTTGTATCTATAGTAGAAAGGAAGATACCGGGATTAGGCCCCTCACGGTTGTATATGATGGACCCAGCAATCCCACCCCACCTCTTGTTGCTATTAAAAAGTCACTTTATTCTTGTTTATAAAAAGAATGTACAGAACAAGATCCATATCAAAAAGTATTACTGTGCACTAGTAGTCCTACTGCATGTATAGCATATACATGCAATAGGTACATTCATTAAAAACAATGTGAACACACAACATGTCTTATTTTTCTTGGTAACATCTCTATTATCTCTTACTGGTGCGGCATTCAAACATGTTTCGCCTGTTGAGGCTTCTTCAGTGCCCTGAGAAATATTTGTACAAGAAGCTTTGGATGACCAGGGAAGAGATGGAGGGGGTCCCCTATTTATTATCTTGAGATGATTTCTATTTCCTTGTTTCCAAGAGAGTATTGTCATATTTCCAATGCTAGTGTCAGGAATAGCCTTGTTACGTCTGTCTAGTTTGGACTGTTTCCCTTAAGTTTTCCTGTCACGATACTGGTGAATACTGCTGGAGTCCAATGGCAGAGACTAGGCCAAAATGCAAAAAGAAGTCAAAGTCCAATCCAGGTCAGCAACAGGGAAGTAGATCAATTCAGAGTCAAAGTCCAATCCGGGTCAGCAGGTAGCAAGGATTTGCAGGGTAAACCACAAGAGGAGGAACAAACCGGAGAGCAAGTTCCAGGCTAGAGAACTGCACAAGCAGGAAGTCACAATACTCAAGCACTGAGCAACAGGATTGAAAGGTTTATATATATGACAGGAAGTAAGATGGCACCCAGCTGAGACACAATCCACCATCTTAACTAAGGGAAAACTTAAGGGAAACAGTCCAAACTAGACAGACGTAACAAGGCTATTCCTGACAGCTAGCCCTTGTGGCTGGATTTGCCATATATATATTCTTTATGTTTAGGTGCTCCTTAATAGGTTGTTGTATTGGGTGAGGTGAATGAAAGCCATTCTTTCCTTCAAAAGATGGCTCTTTAAAGCTAGCATGCCTTTGTGGTTCGGATGTTGCAGCAGATTTTTTGACCGCAGTAGTGGCGGCGCGTGGCACAGGACTGATTTAGGTTGTATAGTCTCTGAAATGAAGCTGTCGCTTATGTAGTCTGTGTCCTGGCCTTTCATGGCCCATCCTTTGTATCCATATTCAGACGGAACAAAGCTAAGTGGAGGTGCACAGCTTAAGTAATATTTGAGAAAAAGGTGCCGGCTATGGAGGGTGCATGTGCTAACAAAGAAACTAAAGTTCTGGGATTCTAGAATTATCCCAGATAAACCACTCCCATAGAGAAGCAGCACTCAAGATATTAGAAAAAATATATATGAAAATTATTTATTAAGAAAATAAGCACAATCCACTACATATTAAAGACATACAAGATTAAAAAACATAAACACAACCACGAAGGCGGAACCAGGCCATAAGTGACTAATACATAAATCAATATAACAAACAATGATAATATAAAAAAATATATATATTATGCCAAAGGAATACGGAGCCAAAAGGATAGTGACAGGGTATACATTACAAAAAGGCCAAACAGAATATCCATACAAACAAATAATTATTAAAGTGTCCACAGTACAATTAATCAGAATATCTCTTTAAAGTGCAAAGTGCATATAAGCAGATGGTGCAAAGAAAGACAACAGTGCTAATCAATACAGTAACTACAATGACAAAGTGTGAGACCAGTGTGGGCTCCAGACTAAAAATGAAAAGTAAAAAACATCCAAAAATAATAATAATCTTACATCACCTGTCACTAGCGGGTCCCCCGCAGCAGCCGCCACCGACGCGTTGCGTGTCCTACCGACACTTCGCCTCCATATTCCGATGCACATATCATAACCATGATGTCAATTTGATTTTTTTTGTATGTGATTTTAATCTATTGCGATGGAACAGACTGTACCGATGTCGGATGTATTTTCTCTTTGTGCACTACGATACCAATAAAAATCATTGTACAAGAAAGAAAAATACATGGGGACGTGCAGCTGGACACTGATACAAATCAGACACAAAAGGAACACAAAGTACAAAGTCACAAACGGTCTGATTTCTACAGCTCGAATTCTTGAGAAACCGCCCGGCGGAGATTCCGTTACAGTATGTACGTACAGTACGTTAAAATATGTGTCTTCCTAGAATGTAGTGACCTCTAATAGAAGGTTTATGGTCCCTGTACACCCCTGTACTGTGCAGGCTTTAGCTATAGGGGCTATAGGAACCCCCCCCCCCATAGGATTGCCCCCTCTCCAGCCATCCTCCCCATCTGAGAAAATCAGGCAATGTGACCGGCTCGATAATAGCTCCAGAAACGTTGGAGGTTATGTAAGAAGAGATAGCGACAGGTAGCGCCTAGTAAACGGCGGGCTCTGTACGGGAAACCACATTTATGAATGGGAATCTGGTGAGCGCCTCTAACAGCGCCATATAGCGTCACATGTATTATTACAGGCAGCTCAGTGTATAGCACCTCTAACAGCGTCATGTAGCGTCACATGTATTATTACAGGCAGGTCAGTGTATAGCGCCTCTAACAGCGCCATGTAGCGTCACATGTATTATTACAGGCAGGTCAGTGTATAGCGCCTCTAACAGCGCCATGTAGTGTCACATGTATTATTACAGGCAGGTCAGTGTATAGCGCCTCTAACAGCGTCATGTAGTGTCACATGTATTATTACAGGCAGGTCAGTGTATAGCGCCTCTAACAGCGTCATGTAGTGTCACATGTATTATTACAGGCAGGTCAGTGTATAGCGCCTCTAACAGCGTCATGTAGTGTCACATGTATTATTACAGGCAGGTCAGTGTATAGCGCCTCTAACAGCGTCATGTAGTGTCACATGTATTATTACAGGCAGGTCAGTGTATAGCGCCTCTAACAGCGTCATGTAGCGTCACATGTATTATTACAGGCAGGTCAGTGTATAGCGCCTCTAACAGCGCCATGTAGTGTCACATGTATTATTACAGGCAGGTCAGTGTATAGCACCTCTAACAGCGCCATGTAGCGTCACATGTATTATTACAGGCAGGTCAGTGTATAGCACCTCTAACAGCGTCATGTAGCGTCACATGTATGATTACAGGCAGGTCAGTGTATAGCGCCTCTAACAGCGTCATGTAGCGTCACATGTATTATTACAGGCAGGTCAGTGTATAGCACCTCTAACAGCGCCATGTAGCGTCACATGTATTATTACAGGCAGGTCAGTGTATAGCGCCTCTAACAGCGTCATGTAGCGTCACATGTATTATTACAGGCAGGTCAGTGTATAGCGCCTCTAACAGCGTCATGTAGCGTCACATGTATTATTACAGGCAGGTCAGTGTATAGCACCTCTAACAGCGCCATGTAGCGTCACATGTATTATTACAGGCAGGTCAGTGTATAGCACCTCTAACAGCGTCATGTAGCGTCACATGTATTATTACAGGCAGGTCAGTGTATAGCACCTCTAACAGCGCCATGTAGCGTCACATGTATTATTACAGGCAGGTCAGTGTATAGCGCCTCTAACAGCGTCATGTAGCGTCACATGTATTATTACAGGCAGGTCAGTGTATAGCACCTCTAACAGCGTCATGTAGCGTCACATGTATTATTACAGGCAGGTCAGTGTATAGCACATCTAACAGCGCCATGTAGCGTCACATGTATTATTACAGGCAGGTCAGTGTATAGCGCCTCTAACAGCGCCATGTAGCGTCACATGTATTATTACAGGCAGGTCAGTGTATAGCGCCTCTAACAGCGCCATGTAGCGTCACATGTATTATTACAGGCATGTCAGTGTATAGCGCCTCTAACAGCGCCATGTAGCGTCACATGTATTATTACAGGCATGTCAGTGTATAGCGCCTCTAACAGCGTCATGTAGCGTCACATGTATTATTACAGGCAGGTCAGTGTATAGCACCTCTAACAGCGCCATGTAGCGTCACATGTATTATTACAGGCAGGTCAGTGTATAGCGCCTCTAACAGCGTCATGTAGCGTCACATGTATTATTACAGGCAGGTCAGTGTATAGCGCCTCTAACAGCGCCATGTAGCGTCACATGTATTATTACAGGCAGGTCAGTGTATAACGCCTCTAACAGCGTCATGTAGCGTCACATGTATTATTACAGGCAGGTCAGTGTATAGCACCTCTAACAGCGCCATGTAGCGTCACATGTATTATTACAGGCAGGTCAGTGTATAGCGCCTCTAACAGCGCCATGTAGCGTCACATGTATTATTAAAGGCAGCTCAGTGTATAGCGCCTCTAACAGCGTCATGTAGCGTCACATGTATTATTACAGACAGGTCAGTGTATAGCACCTCTAACAGCGCCATGTAGCGTCACATGTATTATTACAGGCAGGTCAGTGTATAGCGCCTCTAACAGCGCCATGTAGCGTCACATGTATTATTACAGGCAGGTCAGTGTATAGCGCCTCTAACAGCGCCATGTAGCGTCACATGTATTATTACAGGCAGGTCAGTGTATAGCGCCTCTAACAGCGCCATGTAGCGTCACATGTATTATTACAGGCAGGTCAGTGTATAGCGCCTCTAACAGCGCCATGTAGCGTCACATGTATTATTACAGGCAGGTCAGTGTATAGCACCTCTAACAGCGTCATGTAGCGTCACATGTATTATTACAGGCAGGTCAGTGTATAGCGCCTCTAACAGCGCCATGTAGCGTCACATGTATTATTACAGGCAGGTCAGTGTATAGCGCCTCTAACAGCGCCATGTAGCGTCACATGTATTATTACAGGCAGGTCAGTGTATAGCGCCTCTAACAGCGCCATGTAGCGTCACATGTATTATTACAGGCAGGTCAGTGTATAGCGCCTCTAACAGCGTCATGTAGCGTCACATGTATTATTACAGGCAGGTCAGTGTATAGCGCCTCTAACAGCGCCATGTAGCGTCACATGTATTATTACAGGCAGGTCAGTGTATAGCACCTCTAACAGCGTCATGTAGTGTCACATGTATTATTACAGGCAGGTCAGTGTATAGCGCCTCTAACAGCGTCATGTAGCGTCACATGTATTATTACAGGCAGGTCAGTGTATAGCACCTCTAACAGCGTCATGTAGTGTCACATGTATTATTACAGGCAGCTCAGTGTATAGCGCCTCTAACAGCGCCATGTAGCGTCACATGTATTATTACAGGCAGGTCAGTGTATAGCACCTCTAACAGCGCCATGTAGCGTCACATGTATTATTACAGGCAGGTCAGTGTATAGCACCTCTAACAGCGTCATGTAGCGTCACATGTATTATTACAGGCAGGTCAGTGTATAGCACCTCTAACAGCGTCATGTAGCGTCACATGTATTATTACAGGCAGGTCAGTGTATAGCACCTCTAACAGCGTCATGTAGCGTCACATGTATTATTACAGGCAGGTCAGTGTATAGCACCTCTAACAGCGTCATGTAGCGTCACATGTATTATTACAGGCAGGTCAGTGTATAACGCCTCTAACAGCGCCATGTAGCGTCACATGTATTATTACAGGCAGGTCAGTGTATAGCGCCTCTAACAGCGCCATGTAGTGTCACATGTATTATTACAGGCAGGTCAGTGTATAGCACCTCTAACAGCGCCATGTAGCGTCACATGTATTATTACAGGCAGGTCAGTGTATAGCACCTCTAACAGCGCCATGTAGCGTCACATGTATTATTACAGACAGGTCAGTGTATAGCGCCTCTAACAGCGCCATGTAGCGTCACATGTATTATTACAGGCAGGTCAGTGTATAGCACCTCTAACAGCGCCATGTAGCGTCACATGTATTATTACAGGCAGGTCAGTGTATAGCACCTCTAACAGCGCCATGTAGCGTCACATGTATTATTACAGGCAGGTCAGTGTATAGCACCTCTAACAGCGTCATGTAGCGTCACATGTATTATTACAGGCAGGTCAGTGTATAGCGCCTCTAACAGCGCCATGTAGTGTCACATGTATTATTACAGGCAGGTCAGTGTATAGCGCCTCTAACAGCGTCATGTAGCGTCACATGTATTATTACAGGCAGGTCAGTGTATAGAGCCTCTAACAGCGCCATGTAGCGTCACATGTATTATTACAGGCAGGTCAGTGTATAGCACCTCTAACAGCGCCATGTAGCGTCACATGTATTATTACAGGCAGCTCAGTGTATAGCACCTCTAACAGCGCCATGTAGCGTCACATGTATTATTACAGGCAGGTCAGTGTATAGCGCCTCTAACAGCGCCATGTAGCGTCACATGTATTATTACAGGCAGGTCAGTGTATAGCACCTCTAACAGCGCCATGTAGCGTCACATGTATTATTACAGGCAGGTCAGTGTATAGCACCTCTAACAGCGCCATGTAGCGTCACATGTATTATTACAGGCAGGTCAGTGTATAGCGCCTCTAACAGCGCCATGTAGCGTCACATGTATTATTACAGGCAGGTCAGTGTATAGCGCCTCTAACAGCGCCATGTAGCGTCACATGTATTATTACAGGCAGGTCAGTGTATAGCGCCTCTAACAGCGTCATGTAGCGTCACATGTATTATTACAGGCAGGTCAGTGTATAGCACCTCTAACAGCGCCATGTAGCGTCACATGTATTATTACAGGCAGGTCAGTGTATAGCGCCTCTAACAGCGCCATGTAGCGTCACATGTATTATTACAGGCAGGTCAGTGTATAGCGCCTCTAACAGCGCCATGTAGCGTCACATGTATTATTACAGGCAGGTCAGTGTATAGCGCCTCTAACAGCGCCATGTAGCGTCACATGTATTATTACAGGCAGGTCAGTGTATAGAGCCTCTAACAGCGCCATGAAGCGTCACATGTATTATTACAGGCAGGTCAGTGTATAGCACCTCTAACAGCGCCATGTAGCGTCACATGTATTATTACAGGCAGGTCAGTGTATAGCACCTCTAACAGCGTCATGTAGCGTCACATGTATTATTACAGGCAGGTCAGTGTATAGCGCCTCTAACAGCGTCATGTAGCGTCACATGTATTATTACAGGCAGGTCAGTGTATAGCGCCTCTAACAGCGTCATGTAGCGTCACATGTATTATTACAGGCAGCTCAGTGTATAGCGCCTCTAACAGCGCCATGTAGCGTCACATGTATTATTACAGGCAGGTCAGTGTATAGCGCCTCTAACAGCGTCATGTAGCGTCACATGTATTATTACAGGCAGCTCAGTGTATAGCGCCTCTAACAGCGCCATGTAGCGTCACATGTATTATTACAGGCAGGTCAGTGTATAGCGCCTCTAACAGCGTCATGTAGCGTCACATGTATTATTACAGGCAGGTCAGTGTATAGCGCCTCTAACAGCGTCATGTAGCGTCACATGTATTATTACAGGCAGGTCAGTGTATAGCGCCTCTAACAGCGCCATGTAGCGTCACATGTATTATTACAGACAGGTCAGTGTATAGCACCTCTAACAGCGCCATGTAGCGTCACATGTATTATTACAGGCAGGTCAGTGTATAGCACCTCTAACAGCGCCATGTAGCGTCACATGTATTATTACAGGCAGGTCAGTGTATAGCACCTCTAACAGCGCCATGTAGCGTCACATGTATTATTACAGGCAGGTCAGTGTATAGCGCCTCTAACAGCGCCATGTAGCGTCACATGTATTATTACAGGCAGGTCAGTGTATAGCACCTCTAACAGCGTCATGTAGTGTCACATGTATTATTACAGGCAGGTCAGTGTATAGCGCCTCTAACAGCGTCATGTAGCGTCACATGTATTATTACAGGCAGGTCAGTGTATAGCGCCTCTAACAGCGTCATGTAGCGTCACATGTATTATTACAGGCAGGTCAGTGTATAGCGCCTCTAACAGCGCCATGTAGCGTCACATGTATTATTACAGGCAGGTCAGTGTATAGCGCCTCTAACAGCGCCATGTAGCGTCACATGTATTATTACAGGCAGCTCAGTGTATAGCGCCTCTAACAGCGCCATGTAGCGTCACATGTATTATTACAGGCAGGTCAGTGTATAGCACCTCTAACAGCGTCATGTAGCGTCACATGTATTATTACAGGCAGGTCAGTGTATAGCACCTCTAACAGCGTCATGTAGCGTCACATGTATTATTACAGGCAGGTCAGTGTATAGCGCCTCTAACAGCGTCATGTAGTGTCACATGTATTATTACAGGCAGGTCAGTGTATAGCACCTCTAACAGCGCCATGTAGCGTCACATGTATTATTACAGGCAGGTCAGTGTATAGCGCCTCTAACAGCGTCATGTAGTGTCACATGTATTATTACAGGCAGGTCAGTGTATAGCACCTCTAACAGCGCCATGTAGCGTCACATGTATTATTACAGGTAGGTCAGTGTATAGCACCTCTAACAGCGTCATGTAGCGTCACATGTATTATTACAGGCAGGTCAGTGTATAGCACCTCTAACAGCGTCATGTAGCGTCACATGTATTATTACAGGCAGGTCAGTGTATAGCACCTCTAACAGCGCCATGTAGCGTCACATGTATTATTACAGGCAGGTCAGTGTATAGCGCCTCTAACATTGCCATGTAGCGTCACATGTATTATTACAGCCAGGTCAGCGTATAGCACCTCTAACATTGCCATGTAGCGTCACATGTATTATTACAGCCAGGTCAGCGTATAGCGCCTCTAACAGCGCCATGTAGCGTCACATGTATTATTCTTAGGGAATAGAACTAGAAATGGGATTATTTTGCCTTTTTAAATCGTTCTGGAAAACATTTTTTTTTGTACTGTACTCTGGAGCGAGATGACAGGCGATCAGTCATTGCATAGAAAAAGCCAGCCACGTAGTAGTAGAGCAATTAGAGCTTTTTAAAGCATACTGTTTAAAAAGTCCATCACAGCGGCACAATATAATCATTCACCTGATTTTGTTCCTCCCACTCACAGATGCCTTAGATTATATTGTGATAATGTTGTATATAAGCACATGTTTACTGCTGAGCACTCTGCCTTGAGGAAGAGACACCTTAGTCTCGGAACGCGTGGGCTTGAGGAAGAGACACCTTAGTCTCGGAACGCGTGGGCTTGAGGAAGAGACACCTTAGTCTCGGAACGCGTGGGCTTGAGGAAGAGACACCTTAGTCGCGGAACGCGTGGGCTAGATACCGGGGGGGGCGCTGGTCTGATTGGCATCACACAAGAGATAAGTGGCACTGTATATTTTGATTCATTGTTTGTTCTCCTGTTATATATCCCCATACCTGAATACACCTAAATATGATTTGTATTGAATTTCTCCTATGGGATTGATGCACCTTAATTAGAGCACGTTGCACTTTAACAAAGAGATTAATTATATTTTTATAAGTTTATTAAGGCTTAGTTAGATTGTGTTTATATTGGTAATAGTAGGAATATAGTGATGTCTATCAGAGTGTGTAACAACAGCCCCCTCCTGTGGCAGATTAGCAATTAGGTCTTGTATATGTGTTTTTTAAAAAGTTATGTCATAAATGTGATGTATATATATTGTCTGTGTGTCTAGCAAATGTTCAAGCTCTATGGAGAACCCCCCCTTCCAGAAAGTATTCCTTGTATGTATTCTGTACCTACTTGGCGACCAATAAAGTATGCGTAATAAAGTATTCGTATTTATCTAATAAATGTATACTTTTTATATGATCCTTTGAGTGTGTGCAATAAGGTTCTGGTAAGCTTGTTTAGGGGACTGGGCGGGCACTCTTCCCCTCTTTTTCTTTAGTGGTATATATGGATAGAGTGTAACCAGAACACTGCACCACAATTAGCAATGTACACAAGTTGGTGCCACCTCTCACCTTAGCGGTGTCTTTTCTAAGCACATTGTGACAGACTCTCTGACTTTTTGGATTTTAAAGGCACTGTTTTTGCATAGACCCATTACTTTCTTTTTCTTGAGCATGTCCCAGACAGACTGTCATTGTATTGTTGATTGTGTTACAGACTGCCATTGTGTTATTGATTGTGTTACAGACTGCCATTGTGTTATTGATTGTGTTACAGACTGCCATTGTGTTATTGATTGTGTTACAGACTGCTATTGTCATTGTGCTATTGATTACGATACAGACTGTCATTGTATTGTTGATTGTGTTACAGACTGCCATTGTGTTATTGATTGTGTTACAGACTGCCATTGTGTTATTGATTGTGTTACAGACTGCTATTGTCATTGTGCTATTGATTACGATACAGACTGTCATTGTATTGTTGATTGTGTTACAGACTGCCATTGTGTTATTGATTGTGTTACAGACTGCCATTGTGTTATTGATTGTGTTACAGACTGCTATTGTCATTGTGCTATTGATTACGATACAGACTGTCATTGTATTGTTGATTGTGTTACAGACTGCCATTGTGTTATTGATTGTGTTACAGACTGCCATTGTGTTATTGATTGTGTTACAGACTGCCATTGTGTTATTGATTGTGTTACATACTGCCATTGTGTTATTAATTGTGTTACAGACTGCCATTGTATTGTTGATTGTGTTACAGACTGCCATTGTGTTATTGATTGTGTTACAGACTGCAATGTAATTGTGTTATTGATTGTGTTACAGACTGCTATTGTCATTGTGCTATTGATTACGATACAGACTGTCATTGTATTGTTGATTGTGTTACAGACTGCTATTGTCATTGTGCTATTGATTACGATACAGACTGTCATTGTATTGTTGATTGTGTTACAGACTGCTATTGTTCTACTGATTGTGTTACCGGCAGAGTTGAGGGATTGTGTGGCCTGCTCCCATTGGTCTGTGCGTTTGTCATGCAGTTCTCCTTCAGGTCCACGGGGGAGGTCCCCTTGCATGGAGATTTGCATATAAGGCACAGGGTGGCACTAATAAAAAAAGTTCACCTTCACCCTCAATACTGAGTTCTGTCTCTTATTGGGGGAAACGCTATATTACAATTCCCTAGCCCTTGTAAGGCCTGTTCCTGGTTCCTCACGGATGACTCTGGAATTCCTGCAGCACCTCTCACCATTGGGAAAAGGACGTCTCTGGCGGGGAAGCCCTCCGGCGATAAAGGTTATCGTTACACACACGTTTTGTAACTAGTTCTCTGTCATGAGTAAGGGTGAGAACCCGAAACGCGTAGACGCGTGAGGACACCTTGTTTATGCTGCTTTTGTATGGGCCGCTGTGATGGACTTTTTTAAACAGTATGGAATAAAAAAAGGACTTTTAATTGCTCTACTGCTACGTGGCTGGCGTTTTCTATGTTCCTTGGATTACCACCAAGGTTTGAGGTGAGCTCTCCCGAGTGTGGGGCTCTTTGCATTCCCTGATATGGAGCCGGCACCCTCGTCATTCGAAGGATCAGTCATTGCATAGCTGTGGCAATGACATCATAGCCAAGAATAGTCGAATTATGAATGCACACCTGACAACTGAAGAGTTACATTTATCTATATACAATACATAATGCTATAATGGTGGCTTAGGATCCACATGAAGGATTACAAGGTAACTAAACAATCGTCAAGTAAGGGGAAAGGGTCCATACACCTATACACATATATATATATATATATATATATATATATATATATATATATACACACACAATAAACACAATATATACAATATATACAATGATTGAGTACTGCAGTTTCTAAAGCAATTTTGTTGTGCTGATTTTAGCAGTAGCAGTATCAGGATTTAAAGTGGACCAACACCCTCCACTGATCGGCCCGGGAATCTATAAGATTCCCGAACCGATCAGACCCCTGACAGCGGGGCACCCCCCAGAAACCCCTAAATCCCTACCTGATCCTCGATCCAGCGGCGCCCGCCGCCGCCTCCCGCGCGTCCCTCTAGCAGGATGCGCACCCGCGCCGGCCGTTTGTGGCGCACGCGCCCTGTAAGAGGGACACGTGGGAGGCGGAGGCGGCGGCGGGCGCGCTCTCTTGTCCGTCACTGCCTCCCGCTTGTCCGTCGGCGGGGATTGGCAGCAGCGGTCACATAGGTGAGTTTTTGGGGCTTTCTGGGGGGTTTCACACCCCCGATCGGGGTGCCCCACCAAAGTGGACCAAAACCCAGGATAGTCAAAATCCTGTGTGTTGGTCCACTTTAAGGTAGGTATTGTGGTTAGTCTCAAGGGAGAGTGTTGCTCAGTTCTTGCTATTATGCAGGTTTGCAAGCGGAGAAATATCAGGCAAATGGAAGCAATACCTTGCAAGTGTTTGTGAGGCGCGTGCGTGAGTCTCTTCCCATAAGCAGGTGACAGGAAAATGTCCACAAGATGGAAAGCGCTGCTGCTGCGATTCTTGCTGACACGCGTTTCGGTTGTAAGACAACCTTCGTCAGAGCGTGATGCTGGTTGCCAGATGGTCCCAAAAGGTGCGGTGCCTGTTAGCTGTGTGGCTGTTTACTGTTTAAATAGCCCTAATGGCGCGATCCCCCCCCAAGGGCCGGCCCTATGGCGCGATGATTAAGCGAACGTCGTTCGCGTCATATCGCGTCACTTCCGGCGACAGGCGTCCCGACCAGGCCGCAAGTTTGCCACACACAACAAGGGCAATGAATGGAGGAGGCGGAGCTTTACAGCTTAAACAGGCGCCATTATCTGCGATTAGAGAAGCAGGAGCAAATAAAATTGGCAAAAGTTGCTCTACATAGCGGGAGCAATTCGGGGGACGCAAGTTGTGGCTTTTGGTCCGCTTTAATGAAATGCCTAAGCCCTTAAAAAAACGTATCCTCAGCCTTTAAAATTAATATATTTTAAGTCGCTTAAGTATTATTATTTTTTTTCCCTGTGGGCTGCAACTCTGTTCTGGACTCATGGATATGGGCGACGCCATCTTGCCTCGGAAGCATCACATACTGAGGAGAAGAGGGGAGGGGGCAAGTGCAGAGGGTAGGATTATAGCTGTGCTTATAACTGCGTGATAACTGTGGAACTGGGTCGCTGTTAGGGGGTAGCGACCTGGGTGTCACTCGCCGCTACAAGTCCAACCTGCCTTGCGGCGGGCTCTGGTGAATACCGGTGGCCTCTTAGACTCCGCTCCCCTGACACGGCGCTCGCCATCAGTTCCACAGTCAAAGCGGATCCACATCCAAGTCCGCTCCACCTGGTCCGTGACAACAAGATAGGCTCTTATTCAGGTTAAAGGTCTGGATTAATGTGAGTAATCTGTATGTACAGGGGGGAAACATACAAGATAGGCTCTTATTCAGGGTGAGGGTCTGGATTAATGTGGGCAATCTGTATGTACAGGGGGGGAAACATACAAGATAGGCTCTTATTCAGGGTGAGGGTCTGGATTAATGTGGGCAATCTGTATGTACAGGGGGGGAAACATACAAGATAGGCTCTAATTCAGGGTGAGGGTCTGGATTAATGTGGGCAATCTGTATGTACAGGGGGGAAACATACAAGATAGGCTCTTATTCAGGGTGAGGGTCTGGATTAATGTGGGCAATCTGTATGTACAGGGTGTGGGAAACATATAAGATAGGCTCTTATTCAGGGTGAGGGTCTGGATTAATGTGGGCAATCTGTATGTACAGGGGGGGAAACATACAAGATAGGCTCTTATTCAGGGTGAGGGTCTGGATTAATGTGAGCAATCTGCATGTACAGGGTGTGGGAAACATATAAGATAGGTTCTTATTCAGGGTGAAGGTCCGGATTAATGTGAGCAATCTGTATGTACAGGGGGAGAAACATACAAGATAGGCTCTTATTCAGGGTGAGGGTCTGGATTAATGTGGGCAATCTGTATGTACAGGGGGGAGACATATAAGATAGGCTCTTTTAAAGGGTGAGGGTCCAGATTAATGTGAGCAATCTGTATGTACAGGGTGCGGGAAACATATAAGATAGGCTCTTATTCAGGGTGAGGGTCCGGATTAATGTGAGCAATCTGTATGTACAGGGTGTGGGAAACATACAAGATAGGCTCTTATTCAGGGTGAGGGTCCGGATTAATGTGGGCAATCTGTATGTACAGGGTGTGGGAAACATATAAGATAGGCTCTTATTCAGGGTGAGGGTCCAGATTAATGTGGGCAATCTGTATGTACAGGGTGTGGGAAACATATAAGATAGGCTCTTATTCAGGGTGAAGGTCCGGATTAATGTGAGCAATCTGCATGTACAGGGGGAGAAACATACAAGATAGGCTCTTATTCAGGGTGAGGGTCCGGATTAATGTGGGCAATCAAAACCTAAAATATAGGCTCTTATTCAGGGTGAGGGTCTGGATTAATGTGGGCAGTCTGTATGTATAGGGGGGAGACATATAAGATAGGCTCTTTTAAAGGGTGAGGGTCCAGATTAATGTGAGCAATCTGTATGTACAGGGGGAAACATAGAAGATTTAAGGGTTTTTGTCCACTTTAAGTAGAGGCCCATGCTGCGGTACAGCCTGAATGTTTACCCTGCTGCAGCACCCATGCCACTTGGGCCTCGCCCCTGAGCAACTATACTTAACAAGCTGGGCAAGCCAATGCGAAAAGCCAACGGAACGAGAAAGCACAGCAGAAAACAACAATAACGCAAGTCAAATTGCCATATGCAGTGGCTTCAGAGCCAGCTTGCACTCATTGGTAAGTATCAATGCTGTTGGTTGAGGTATAGGACATCCTAAATCAGCATGTGGGGTTGTTGGTTGCTGCACCTCCATTTTTAAAATGTGGCAACACCTAAAGTCCTATTTGGGGGTTATCCAGCACTGGGATTAGAGGATGGGGATCAGAAGCTGCAGTACCCCTGCACACAGTCTACCATTCCCTGGGTACCTAGTTTAAAGTGTCCCGAAACCCAAGATTTTGACTATCATGGGTTTTGGTCCTTTGACTATACTTGGTCCCAGCTGGCTATACTTGTTTGGTAAAAATGGAGACCTGAAGACACAGAAAATACTTTAGTAGTCAGTGGGTTCTGTTCATGAGGAAAGGTCAACAGGAAGTGCCTCAATAGCTGCAGCTATCTCGGGACCACACGGGGAGGCCGATTCATTAATAGCGCCAGTAGCGTTATTTTCACAGCGCACGCTAGTATTCGCTGTGCTTGGCCGTTGTTCGGCTGTTGATAGCGACTCAGTCGGTGTGCGGTAATGTTGAATACGGGGTTTGGAGTCGCTGTTTGACAGGTTCCGTGCTGTATGGGAGCGCATGACAACGAATGGCCATAGCGAACGGCTCCCTCCATATTCATTAACAAATCACGCTCAAAAAATTCTCGCGCTGTGAAAAGCTTGTTTAAACCCCAGAGCGCTGGCGGCGATGGGTTAAAAGTAGTTTTTTAACCCCCAAACAACCATATTTTTTGAAAAAAAAAATTAACATGTTTTTATAAACATTTTGTAATATGAATACATTAATATCAGACCTGTAATATCAATTCTGCACATTTTTTTTTTTTTTTTGTACCTTAAAAAAAATGATCTAACATTGCAGAAGTGCTCACAGAATTTTTGACAGTTAAAAAAAAAAAAAAAACATTAATATCAATTAATTATGAATATTTAAAGATTGCTCCATTGAAATACATTGGAGAGCGCCAGGTAGCGAGAGGTCATACCTGGCGCTGTGATGGGATTAGCAGCGGCGCTGTTCGTTGCAGTCCGCTACATGATGAATCCCGCACTAGGTGACGCTCTCGCCGGCGCTAGCCTCATTTAGCGTGATAAATGCGTGATTGTGTTCGCAGCCTGGCGTTCTGGAGTCGGTAGCCGCCGATAGCTGGCGATACCTGGTGCTAGTGAGACACTACCTGGCGCTAGCCCTTGATAAATAAGGCCCTAAGTTGTCTGCACGTAGACTGAGGGTCCACTGGAGCCTGAAGGGGATCAAAGTGGGACTGTTTTATGGGGTCCCAGGGGAGACCTTTGCAATCTATTTTTTTGTGTGGAGCAGGGGATGAGCAGAGGTGAGGTTGTGGTGCAAACCCCCCACTATGTGGGTGAAAGGGGAAGGAGAAGGGGATTTTAACCCACTTTATGCCAAGGCTTGCTTAACCTAGAATAGAGGCTGAGAGTTATGCTTTAAGATATTCATTTACCGTAAAATATAAGAAATGCTTTTTTAGTTATTAGGACATGTTGTAGCAGAATGTGCCCATTGTTCTTTCTCTGTTATCTCCCCTCCCTAAGCAGAATGTACCCAGCTACAAGGTCGCACATCTTTCTGTCTTACTTTTGTTTTCTTAAAGTGGACCAACACCAACCGCTGATCGGCCCGGGAATCTATAAGATTCCCTGGCCGATCAGCTCCCTCCCCGCGGGGCATCCGAAATCGCTGTGTGAAACCCCCCCAGAACCCTATCGGGATGCCCCGCAGAAGTGGACCAACACCCAGGATAGTGAAAATCCTGGGTGTTGGTCCACTTTAAGTTGCTTATCTATGTGTTCTGTGTGAGATTTTGTTTTGGAAAGGTGGGGGCACTGGTTGCGGCTGGGGTATAAGATTGTAAGCTTCTCTTCATTAAACTGAACTTGTATGAGAAAGCTGTTGTATTCACTTTCCCTTTGCACATCATATGAGTTCATAGCTCGAGCTACGCAAAGATTTCTCAGAGGCAGACGCTCAACAGGCAGGGGTACAGGAGGATACCACAGGGAATTACCCCAACAATGGGTAGATTGAAGGGCACACTAGGCACTAGCGCCTGTCAGGGCCAGGGATGTGGGAAGTGCTGCCTACTTGGCTTACTGGTTTGTGGGCAGTTTTTCTGATTGGAGTTGTTGATTGGAGCCCGGAAGCTTGCAGATAGTCGCTTCTGAGGGGCTCACCTCTGCCCACTTCCACAAGCTTTCCAGTTTAAAGTGGATCAAAACCCAGGATTTTGACTATCCTGGGTTTTGGTCCTTGACCCTGGGGAACCCCGATCGGGGGTACCCCACTGTGTGAAACCCCCCAGGTCACTTGAGCTAACTAGCAGGGCGGGTGCCATGCCAGCCATTTGTGAAAGGCCGGCTTGGGCATATTCCTTGTTAGAGGGAAGCGGGGGATGTGGCGCACTTGACTTAGACAAAGGCTTACACAAAGAGGCGGGAGCGGATCCGAGCATGCTGACTAGAAGAGTGGCAACTCATGCGCCATAGGGGGAAAGTAAAAAAATCCAGGATAGTCAAAATCCTGGGTTTTGGTCCACTTTAACTCACTGACAATATACCGCACCTTTCTGTAGAGATGTCCAATCAGAGGACAGACATCAGAGGTGATCTTCATATTAACATTTTAGAAGAAAATATATTTTGAGCTGAATCGGCCTCTTTTCTCTTTCTGCCTGTTTTGTCATATATTTAGTTTAGCTTTGGGCTTCCTTGGTAATCTCTGTTTTATCAATATTCTAAGGAAGTTGGAGGGCTGTCCAATGACATGTGTGCGGCGATAACAAAATGGAAAAAAAAAAAGGCAAGCTCACAGACAATCTTATACAGACAATCTCAGTCTCAGTTTTGGAATATATCTCTAATATACTTGCAATATTCTGGTTTAATGTCTGTAATGTATAAACAGTGGGGTAAAAAAAGTCAGTGTGTCCCTGTTACAGTGACAGGTATTTGTCATGAAAAGGCCAAGAAGAATCGTGTCAGAACTTCCTCCACCTTCAATGGCGCCTTTAGTTTGAGCAATGGCATTGAAAAATTACTATTTTTTTTCTTATTTGTTTTTGTTTTATTTTCAGCTCTCAGCCTCCTGTGCCCACAAGCCATGGGACCCCAGCCCCCAATGCTATAGCCCCATTGTCATGGTGGGGGGGGGGGGCTCAGCAAGGATGTCTCAGTTGGCCAGGGGCTGGTAAAATCCAGGACTGTTAGGGCTGGTAAAATCCTGGGCTGTGTTTGGGTCCCAGTCCTCCACTGCTGAAAGGTATCTGTCAGGAGAAAAGGCTTTATATTGAAGACAGTGAAGTCGGTCATCAAAATGTGGCACAACAGTGAAGTTAATAGGGAATGGCGCAAGCTAAAGAACAACCCAACCAGGAAGTCCAAACAGAACTGGGACACTCAACCAGACAAAACATTAATTAAGATATTTATTGTATAGACTTAAACATAAAAAAATCTAACAAACACAAATGACACAATGCCAAAACACTTTAAAACATAACACTAAAACACCCGGGGCAAATAGGACTACAATACATATATAAGATTAATAAATAATAAATTAATCACAATGCTATCAGTATTATTAAGTCAAATGAGTACAAAATAAGTGCGGCTTCTTAACCTATTATAAATTCATCATGTCCCATAATAGTTCCCAAATACAAAACACAAGAGTAAAAAATGTGACTAATTAATCCTTAGTAACCCCTAATAACAATAAACACTGTATATATAAAGTGACCGTGCTAAATAAATGACTAGTGCCTAATATAAAGTGCTATAAAAACAAAAATAATTATAGCCTAACTTCAAAACATATTAGATACTATTTGTGCAATTGATCAGTGCAGACTCTAAAGTGCTAGTGAAATAAATAATGTTTAAAATGCCGGCAATTGATAATACATGAAGCTAGCATGTAGCCTACAGACTCCACTGGCTATCATAATGCATGAAGCTAGCATGTAGTCTACAGACTCCACTAGCTATCATAATTAGAGATGAACGAACTTTTGAAAAATTCGATTCGACTGATTCGGCGAATTTTCTGACAAAAATCGCTTTGACCCGAATTTATTTGCGACGAATCGCTATTAAAATGGCTATTTCTGAGCTTCCTAGAGCCTCAATAGGGTTGTAAACCATTCTGCCTTGCTGTAACACGCACAGGATGCGTGCTGGGTTAGTTAAATAATACTTTGAATAAATATCACATGCAGATCAGAGGCATCGCTAATAGAATCGCAGAGCGGCACAATTACAGAGAGTTGAGGTGGCATCACTATGAGGGGCCCCTATAAAGCCTGAAAAACACACCCTGGAGCTGGCAGCGGCAGGAGCCCAAACATTGGATTTGGCTCAAAGAGACATTGGAGTTGGCAGCAGGAGCAGCAGGAGCCCAAAAATTGGCTGAATGACACCCTGGAGTTGCAAGCAGCAGCAGGAGCCCAAACATAGCTTGAAAGAGACACTGGAGTTGGCAGCAGGAGCCCAAAAATTGAATGAATCACACCCTGGTGTTGCAAGCAGCAGCAGGAGCCCAAACATTACTTTAAAGAGACACTGGAGTTGGCAGCAGGAGCCCAAAAATTGGATTAATTACACCCTGGTGTTGCAAACAGCAGCAGGAGCCCAACATTGGCTGAAAGAGACACTGGGGTTGGCTTCAGGAGCCCACAAATTGGATGAATCACACCCTGGAGTTGCAAGCAGAAGGAGCCCAAACATAGCTTGAAAGACAGGAGCCCAAAAATTGGATGAATCACACCCTGAAGTTGCAAGCAGCAGCAGCAGGAGCCCAAACATTGGCTGAAAGAGACACTGGAGTTGGCAGCAGGAGCCCAAAAATTGGATGAATCACACCCTGGAGTTGCAAGCAGCAGCAGCCCAAACATAGCTTGAAAGACACACTGGAGTTGGCTTCAGGAGCCAAATAATTGGATGAATCACACCCTGGAGTTGCAAGCAGCAGCAGGAGCCCAAACATTGGCTGAAAGAGACACTGGAGTTGGCAGCAGGAGCCCAAAAATTGGATGAATCACACCCTGGAGTTGCAAGCAGCAGCAGCCCAAACATTGCTTTAAAGAGACACTGGAGTTGGCAGCATCAGGAGCCCAAAAATTTACTGACACACCCTGGAGTTGGCAGCAGCAGCAGCAGTAGAAACCTAGAAATTGGCTGGAAGGCACCCTGAAGTTGGCAGCAGCAGGAGCACATACATTAGCTGGAAGGCACACCCTGTAGTTGGCAGCAGCATAAGCAGGAGCCCAAACATTGCTTGAAAGACACCCTGGAGTTGGCAGCAGCAGCAGGAGGCCAAAAATTGGCTGAGAGAGACACTGGAGTTGGCAGCAGGAGCCCAAAAATTGGATGAATCACACCCTGGAGTTGCAAGCAGCAGCAGCAGGAGCCCAAACATTGGCTGAAAGAGACACTGGAGGTGGCAGCAGGAGCCCAAAAATTGGATGAATCACACCCTGGAGTTGCAAGCAGCAGCAGGAGCCCAAACATAGCTTGAAAGACACACTGGAGTTGGCTTCAGGAGCCCAAAAATTGGATGAATCACACCCTGGAGTTGCAAGCAGCAGCAGCAGCAGGAGCCCAACATTGGCTGAAAGAGACACTGGAGTTGGCTTCAGGAGCCCAAAAATTAGATGAATCACACCCTGGAGTTGCAAGCAGCAGGAGCCCAAACATAGCTTGAAAGACACACTGGAGTCACACCCTGGAGTTGCAAACAGCAGCAGCAGGAGCCCAACATTGGCTGAAAGAGACACTGGAGTTGGCTTCAGGAGCCCAAAAATTGGATTAATCACACCCTGGAGTTGCAAGCAGCAGCAGCAGGAGCCCAAACATTGGCTGAAAGAGAAACTGGAGTTGGCAGCAGGAGCCCAAAAATTGGATGAATCACAACCTGGAGTTGCAAGCAGCAGCAGCAGCAGGAGCCCAAACATTGCTTTAAAGAGACACTGGAGTTGGCAGCAGGAGCCCCAAAATTGGATGAATCACAACCTGGAGTTGCAAGCAGCAGCAGGAGCCCAAAGATTGCTTTAAAGACACACTGGAGTTGGCTTCAGGAGCCCAAAAATTGGATGAATCACACCCTGGAGTTGCAAGCAGCAGGAGCACAAACATAGCTTGAAAGACACAATGGAGTTGGCTTCAGGAGCCCAAAAATTGGATGAATCACACCCTGGAGTTGCAAGCAGCAGCAGCAGGAGCCCAACATTGGATAAAAGAGACACTGGAGTTGGCAGCTGGAGCCCAAAAATTGGATGAATCACACCCTGGAGTTGCAAGCAGCAGCAGCAGCAGGAGGCCAAAAATTGGTTGGAAGGCACACCCTGAAGTTGGCATCAGCAGGAGCCCAAAAATTGGCCTAAAGACATAAATATGTTTTGCACCATTTTGAAAGTGTAAAACGTGGCACCATGCTGAATCTAGTCGCATGCATCAGGCATTGGTGGGTGGAAATCCTGGCTGATCCATCCCTGATTCATTTTGACAAAGGTGAGTCTCTCCACATTTTTAGTTGACAGACAAGTTCTCCTCGCCGTAACTATGGCCCCCGCCGCACTAAACGCCCGCTCAGATGGCACGCTACTTGCCAGGCAGGACAGCTTTTCCAGGGCAAACTCTGCTAGTTGCGGCCACAAATCAAGTTTGGCTGCCCAGCGGATCCTCAAGGTGTGTTGGCATGGTCATGTCAAGGTATGACCTGACCTGCTGGTTGAGGTCCTGCTCCAGGTCTTCCTGCTGCTCATGAGTAGCCTCACTATGCGGGTGTAGAAAGCTACTCATTAGCGACGGAAGACTGAGGCTGCTGCTGATGGAGCTGCTGCTGCTGCTCCTGCCAACCCCCCCCAGCAGCCATGGCAGTGGAAGGTGAGCGCAGAGGTCCCCTCGAGTCAGACCTGCGAGAGTATGGACCATGGCGCAGATAGGCATCGGCCAACTGACTACGTAGAATGTCTTTGTAGTAGTTCAGTTTGTCCTCCCTCTCGGCGGGTTTAAAAAATGCCCCCATTTTGTGCCGGAAGCGAGGGTCCAATAAGGTGGACAGCCAGAAGTCATCCCGCCGACAAATGGAAACAATTCTGGGGTCACTACGCAAGCACGTGAGCATGCTTCCTGCCATTTGTGCAAGTGACTCAGATGGACTACCTGTCTCCATCTCCACTGCATACTGCCACGGTGTGCCCGGGTCCTCTGTCTCGCCTTCCTCAAAAACCTCTAGCTCCTCTGGCTGCTCCTGCTCCTCCTCTCCTGTCCGCTGACTAGATAAACCAGCCATTTCGCCAAGCCTAAACTGTGCTTCACTGTGCCCCTCCTCCTCCTCTTCCTCCCCCTCCTCCTCCAGTTCAGCTCCAACGGGGTTCATGTGGCCGTAAGATGTAGACACCATGTCTCCAGTGCCCTGACCAGCCATGGTTTCCAACATGTGTTGTAGTACATGAAGCAGTGGAATCACGTCGTTCATCCCGTAATCCTGCCGACAAATAAAGTGGCTTCCTCAAAGGGCCTGAGCAAACGGCAGGTGTCACGTATGAGCTGCCACTGGTTGACATTGAAGTTACACAGGGGAGTCCCCCTATCCGCTTGGATCATCAGGAAATCCATGATGGCTTTTCTCTGTTCATATAATCGGTCCAGCATGTGAAGGGTGGAATTCCAATGGGTGGAAACATCGCAAATCAGACTATGTTGGGGGATACCGTTCTGACGCTGTAGCTCAAGAAGGGTGTGTTTGGCGGTGTATGAGTGGCTGAAGTGCATGCAAAGTTTCCTTGAAGTTGTTAGGATGGCTTGCATATGGGGGGAACACTTCAGAAACCGCTTGACAACCAGATTGAAGACGTGAGCCATGCAGGGGGCATGGGTCAGCCTTCCTTGGCACAGCGCAGACAAAATGTTCTTCCCATTGTCGGTAATCATGATTCCCATTTTCAGTCTTGGCGTAAGCCATGTTTGGATTTCCTGATGAATAAATTTAAGCAGTTCCTCCCCTGTGTGACACCTCCGTGCCCTGCACACATGGTAGACTGGAGGGGCACTGAGACTTGAGCCTACAGTGGAGGGTGAGGAGATGGTGGAGGATGAGGAGGCCAAGTCGCACAGTGTCACAGGCCCAACGGGCAGGGAGCGCGGAGGCCGAAGCGGCGTGACCTGTCCAAGTTGCTGCTGCTGCTGCAAAGGGACCACATTCACCCAGTGGGCCGTAAATGACATGTACTGTCCCTGACCGTAGTTACAGCTCCAGACGTCAGCGCTGCCATGCACTTTGCTACATACTGACAGGCTCAAGGACTGGCCCACCTTCTGTTCAACAAAAGTGTGCAGGGCTGGTACTGCCTTCTTGGCAAAAAAATGACGGCTTGGGACTCTCCACCTCGGCTCGGCACAAGCCATCAGTTCTCTGAAAGGTGCAGAGTCCACCACCTGAAAAGGGAGCGACTGCAGCACCAGCAACTTGGACAGGAGCACATTCAGCTTCTGCGCCG
The DNA here is from genome assembly GCA_027917425.1 of Gastrophryne carolinensis. Taxonomy (NCBI): domain Eukaryota; kingdom Metazoa; phylum Chordata; class Amphibia; order Anura; family Microhylidae; genus Gastrophryne; species Gastrophryne carolinensis. Next base: position 655,417,859 of record CM051234.1, on the reverse strand, counting down.
TAGGATGAGTGGGCGCATACTGCTGTCTCTTGGACATGGCTTCGCTGATGAATTGCTGGCGGGATGCATGACTTGGAGGAGGAGGAGGAGGAGCAGGAGCGACAGAGGATGGGTATGACGCACAGCTGCCTTCGGCTGAGGTGCTGGAGCCTTAGCTGGCAGAAATTGGGAGCGGCGTGCCACTTGGTGAGGAAGCAGACTGGACCACCCCTTGGGATCCTCGGTTCTCCCAGGTCGCTTTATGGTGACGCATCATATGTTGACGCAGGGCCGTGGTGCCAACATTTGGGCCCTGGCTGCGCTTCATCTTCTGCCTACATATCTTGCATGTGGCCATGTTACCTTCTTGCGGATGCTTCAGGAAAAACTGCCACACTGCCGAGTAGTTACTTTTCCCACCAACAGGCCTCACTGATTCGCTGCTATTGTCGCCAACTCCAGGAACCCCTGCTCCACTACCTCCCGATAAAGTAGCCTGCCGCGCAGCAGGTGCTCTACCCCGGCCCCGGCCCCGTTTGGCTCCAGGCTTTACAATTGTGCCCCCATGCTGACTGCCAACCATGCTGCTAACACCTTGCTGCCTGAGCTGCTGACACCGGGGCAACCTGCGCCCCTCTTCTCCTGATGACGACAATGAAGCCCCTTCATCACCCGGCTCCCAAGTGCGATCGGCTTCATCATCATCATCACCGAGTTGTGGCTGTACGTCACTGATGTTCTCGGTTTCCTCAACAGTGTCTGGCGCAGAAGCTGGAAATCTCGCAACACCCACGACACTGTCCACATCACTATTTGTCTGCCGAGCTAAAGAAGCCACCTCCATTTCATGGCTGGGCAGTAGCTGCTGACTGTCCTCTATCTGATCGTCCTCCTCACTAAAGAGTGGAGCTGAACCCAAAGCATAGGATACGTCGCTGGGGAGGGAACGGCGTAGGACAGAGGCAAATGGAGGACGGGGACTGCTCTTGGGGCATGCCAACTCAGGGTTGTGTCAGAGGAACCTACCGACCCTAGACTGGGGGTCTCAGACGTAACTTGTGATGATGCTGATGAGCGCGTTAACCAATCTACCACGGCAGATGCGTTACTGGTGGAGACACGACCGCTAGCAGATACTGGCAGATCAGGTCTCTCAGTGTGACTCCTGCTGCCACTCGCCCCTAGTCTGCTGCGACCTCTGCCTGCTGAATCTTGGCCTCTGCCACTCCTCTTTGAACATCCTGGCACTTGTCTGCCTGAAATTTTTATGTATTTGCTTATTTAGTATAAACAGATAGGGTGCAAGTTGCAGCTTTGGGGTGCCCTGCGGCCTGGTTTATTGAAAGCAGTTAAAAAGGAAGTGCAAACTGAAGTAGCTTAATGAAGCTGATGCTGAACAACGCTTATGTTGTATAAGAGATAGTGTGCAAGGTGCAGCTTTGGGGTGCCCTGCAGCCTGGTTTATTGAAAGCAGTCAAAAACAAGTGCAAACTGAAGTAGCTTCATGAAGCTGATGCTGATCAACGCTTATGTTGTATAACAGATAGGGTTAAAATAGCATGTGCCTTGGGATGCCAGTGTGGCGTAATGTATTTTAAGCTGAACAGAAACTTTTAACACTAATCCAAGTATGAGAAATGCTTTTGTTTAACAGATAGGGTTAAATAGCATGTGCCTTGGGATGCCAGTGTGGCGTAATGTATTTTAAGCTGAACAAAAACTATTAACACTAATCCAAGTATGAGAAATGCTTTTGTTTAACAGATAGGGTTAAATAGCATGTGCCTTGGGATGCCAGTGTGGCGTAATGTATTTTAAGCTGAACAAAAACTATTAACACTAATCCAAGTATGAGAAATGCTTTTGTTTAACAGATAGGGTTAAATAGCATGTGCCTTGGGATGCCAGTGTGGCGTAATGTATTTTAAGCTGAACAGAAACTATTAACACTAATCCAAGTATGAGAAATTATTTTGTTTAACAAATAGGGTTAAAATAGCATGTGCCTTGGGATGCCAGTGTGGCGTAATGTATTTTAAGCTGAACAGAAACTTTTAACACTAATCCAATAATGAGAAATGCTTTTGTTGAACAGATAGGGTTAAATAGCATGTGCCTTGGGATGCCAGTGTGGCATAATGGATTTTAAGCTGAACAGAAACTTTTAACACTAATCCAATAATGAGAAATGCTTTTGTTGAACAGATAGGGTTAAATAGCATGTGCGTTGGGATGCCAGTGTGGCGTAATGTATTTTAAGCTGAAAAGAAACTTTTAACACTAATCCAATAATGAGAAATGCTTTTGTTGAACAGATAGGGTTAAATAGCATGTGCCTTGGGATGCCAGTGTGGCGTAATGTATTTTAAGCTGAACAGAAACTATTAACACTAATCCAAGTATGAGAAATGATTTTGTTTAACAAATAGGGTTAAAATAGCATGTGCCTTGAGATGCCAGTGTGGCGTAATGTATTTTAAGCTGAACAGTTTTCATGTTGGGCAGATATGAAATCTCTGGTTCTGGAACTTGTTGCCTCTGTGTATACATGCTGACTCGATCACTGCTGCCTATTTTAAGATTATGTAATATGCATTGCAATGGAACAACAGGTGTTTGAGACTGATGCTAAGTGTGATATCATGAATGGTGCATGCTGTAACGATACTGATTTTGATACTGACTATGATGCATGTTTGTCTGTCATTTATGGTCTAAGGAAATGCGTTTTAAGTTCCAGGAACTGCGCATTTATGAGGTGGTCAGGGAACCACAAGAGTTGCTTTAATGCAGGAGTTTTGAACAGATTTCTAAATTGTCAATAAGGACAAGATTTAAAGTTGGGTAATATAAGCAGAGTTTGCCAGGGGCCCTTTGCTTTTATTACTTTTAGAGATCTGGCAGTTTGGGGGTTAATTAATATGGAAAATCGGTTGACCGTCCCCAATTCTGTGAAAAAGATCATATTAGTGATCAGACTTAGAAAATGAGGGTTTTAGAGCTGCCTGTAAGGTGGGATTTTCCCTAAACAGGAAGCATCAGTTTCGGCTGTATAAAAAAATTGTCTAAGGTTAGTTTGTGACAGGGTAGGAAAGAAATGTTTTCTGTGCATGCTATATGGTACTAACAGCTAAACAAGATTGTCTGTGTCTAATTGCCTGTAATTCCTGAGGGTGTATGTTCAGGGAACATATCACATTATTTGGGCTGCAAGAAGACAGCACAAGTTAAAGCAAGTTTGCCAGGGTGCACTTCTGGGTGAAATTCCATTTTGTCAGGGACAAAAAAAAAAAGTAGGGATTTTCACAGAAAAGGATGGGAAATATTGTAAGGAAAAAGTCGACTCAGGTCCCATCCACATCTGGGTTATTGGCAGAAGACATAATGACAAAAAAAAGTTGGTAATTAGACTTGTCATAAAATAAAACCACTTTTTAAGACAAATGCATATCAAAGGTGATATTGAGGACACAAGATGACATACACACAAAAAAAAAAAAATGGAAAATAGACAAAGATTAGAATTAAAACATTCAGAGATCTTTACAGAGTATAGTATTGTATTTTAAAACTCTGCCTTGCCTTCTCAAGATCAGCTGTCATGTAACATGAGTTCTGGTAAGCTATTTTAAGGTGCTTCTAGGCCAGTGTAAGCTCAAATTCACAAGCTGCTATTTGTGAGAATACGCGGCAGACAAAGTTGAAATATAGATTTGTTTGAAATGACTTCTGTAATGCAGTTTTTCAGCGAATTCAAGGAAGAAGTTGGTAAGTTTTCTTATCATTTTTTCTTTACTATAGAATGTGTATAAGGAAGTTATTTAAATTTAAGGTGACACAATTATTAGCCTCTGTCTTGAAAAGCTCTGTAGGACTTCAATTCTTGTTGCAGTAATTTCTGCATGTCACTGCTAAAGCTTAGCCATGAAAAGTTTAGCAGTTGAATGAAACAAAAAGTAACAATGAAAGTTTTTTTTTAAGAAACATAAGTAGCTACTGTAAAAAAAAAAAAAAAACAAAGACAAAAAAAAAAAAAAATGGGGTCTTGTACAAGAATAGAAGACTAAAGAATAAAGTTAAATTAGTTAATTAGTTTTATATGCCGGCATTGCATTAAATTAAATTGCATTAAATTAAAATTGCATTAAAGTAAGTTAAATTAAAAATTGAATTGAAATAAAGTAAGGTAAAGTAGAAACATTATTTTAAGGTATTAAGTTTTGATTAAATATTGTATACAATATGTAATATGATATGTGAATAATGCTATCTGGAAGATAATTTCCATAGAACAAAGTAAGGATCCGACCTTGTTCTCCTGGAAATTGTGTAAATGTGTAATGTTTAATTTATTTGATATTTATGTATTATGTTTTTATGTTTTAACAGCAGCTGTGAAGATAATTAATTATTCTATCAGACACTTGAGGTTTAACTGGCATTCCTTGAAACTTTTGTTAAACTGGACCAATGGCTTGGCATAGTTTTCCTCTGCCAATTAACGTAACTGAAAATGCACAGTAACATGACTTTGAGCATTATCTCCTGTTTGTAGGTGGTCTGCAAGTACATGAGCAGACAATTTTTGTTTTTTAAAAGTTTACCATGGTTAATCTTTATGTGCAGCAATCTAAATTGCTCTGCTAAGAGATTTATATGAGAACTGTCTGCTGTATTAATCTGGTTTAGGTCATTTTTGACTGATGGTCCGCTTTAAGATAAGTATTTGGTAACCGGTTTGCAGTTATGCTAGTCTGAAGGTTAGAAGCAAAAAATAAATACCTTCATGATATTTGGTTTCAAAGCTTAGGAATGTTTTAAGCAGTTGTTTGTGTACGTCGTCAATGCTCTAATTTTGAGTAAAGTTTTTATGAAATAGTTTACGTTTATTTGATAAGAATTCATTTGCTAAGAATACTGTGAGAATGGTATTGCTTGTATAAGGGCAAATAAGTAATGACTTTGGAAGGCCTAATTAATACAAAATTATTGCTGTCTTGTATTGCATGTCAGTAGTTGCCAAGGGCAGTGAAGGACAAATGCTACATGTCACTTTACTCAATAAGTGTCTTATGCATTCAAATGATTCTTATACAAGTCTAAATACTTATTTGTGTAAAAAAAAAAAAAAAAGCTTTAAGATATATTTTTGTAACAATGGTCAATTACCTTTTTTTTGGAAAAAGAAAGATTTACTAGTATATTGAAGCCTAGTTAAAGTGGACCAACACCCAGGATTTTGACTATCCTGGGTTTTGGTCCACTCCGGTGGGGCACCCCGATCGTCTGAAACCCCCCAGAAAGCCCCAAAAAACTCACCTCTCCCCGCTCCCACATGACCGCGCCAGCCAATCACAGCGCTCAGAGCCGCTGTGGTATGCGCGTCCAAGGCCGCCTGGACGCGCATACCAGCTCAGCTGCCTCTGAGCGCTGGAGGCCGCGTCTCGCGCTTCCCTCTAACAGGGAGCGCGCCTGCACCGGCCATTCACAAACGGCCGGCGCGGGTGCGCACCCTGCTAGAGGGAAGCGCGAGACGCGGCCGGGGCTCGTGCATGCGCCGATGGAACGGGGCTGAGGTAAGGTTTGTGGGCCTCCTGGGGGGTTCCTCCCGATTTCGGATGCCCCGCGGGGAGGGATCTGATCGGTCCGGGAATCTTATAGATTTCCGGGCCGATCCCCCCATGGTGTTGGTCCACTTTAAAGTCCAATTATTATGATAAGAGTTTGCCTTATTAGATATAAGGTTCCCTATTTATTTTTAATCTTGTTAAAAGTCATCATTATTTAAAGAAATCAACAGTCGGTTCAAAAACTTTTCATATAGTTTTAAAAAGGTTTTTCTAGGAATACTCTAAATTTGCTTATTATGAGGAATAAGGAATATACCTAAGAAGCTTTAACATACAGTCACATAATTTTGAGCACTCCAGCATGTTTAAAGTGATCATTACTTGGAGAAGTTTTGTGAAATACAAGTTCACCTTATGGTGTTACACCTAGTGAAGGTTTTAAAAATAGAATGAGCTAGAAGTATTTTTGACCTTTCTGAATCACTAATGTTAAGAGCTGAAAAGAGCTAAATGAAGTTGAGTTTGTTCCACAGAGTTCAAACAAAGAGGGGAAATATGTATAATGGTTACATTCTTTGGTATTAAAAAGGTGTTTGAACTCATGAAACAATTTAATAAGTATAACACTTTATATGTGATAAAAAAATATTTGTGTTTAAGTAAAGTACACAGGTACGCCCCCTTTACCTCTCTTCTGCGTTTTCAGAAGTACAAAATTAATTTGTTAAAGAATAGCAATTTATCACCATGAAGGATCATACATAATGAGGTTTTTGTGATAGTGGATGATAAAGGTGAAAAATTTTGATTTTAGCATAAATGGCTGAAGGAAGAACACATCACTGAAATGTATGAATTGGCATTAGGTGGAAGGCAAAATGTGTGCACTGACAATAGATTAGCTTATGAGAAAGTTATAGATGGAATATTTTTATGATGTTGTTGTATAACTGAAACAAATTAATGAGAGTTACGGTGACAGCCATGAATCCTGATCATGAATTCCTATGAGGCCCTCAAACACGCTGGCACTTCTGGAAAAGGTTCATACCCAATACAAATCTCACCTGAGAGACTCAGTGCCACTTGCTGCCAAGATGAGACTGCGAAAGGAGTAAGTCTTGAGCTCAAGCATTGGTAGTACTTAGGTTGGAGAAACTGTGGGTAATAATAAGTGTCAAAGCATAAGTCTGCTTCAGGAAGGAGCGCTGCTGTACTTATTGCCTCTCGATGGTGCCTCAAGAAGACATAGCCCATAGCCCAGTAGGTGTCACTGTCCAACTTATTCAGCCCAGTACAGTGCATTACATTGTTTCAGATATAAGCAATATTGGTATTTAATTTAGTTTATATGAAGACCTGTTGTACAGGTAATATAGTGTAAGTATTTACTCAGTGTATACTTAGGCCTAACCATCCATTTCAGAGATTGCTGAACTACATCCAACTATCTGAAGTGTGACTCTATTAGTATGTTCTGGTGAACAAGGTCATATCATCATATCATATTGGATTCTTTAAAATGATAAAAGTCTATTAAGAAAAATCTATGAAATGATTAAATTGTTTATGCCCATTTGTCATTCTTATATTTAAGTTAAGATGAAAGATGAAAAGATCTTTTAAGATAAGTATGTAACAGATGAAAAGACCACTGGAAAGAAAGTATTCAAAGGCTTTGTTATAGTGAATTTTGCATGGTTTACAGTTCTTATTGGATGTGTTTGCCATTGCAGAAATCTCTGGATACAGTCATGGGATACTAAGTGCAGATGAGTTAATAATTGCATCAGTAGAAAGAGAAAAGAGTCTGAATACCAATCAAAAGACAGAAGTTGGCTTCAGCGGCAAAAGAGCATCGTTGTTTACTTTGCCTTATTGTTAATTGTGCTGCTGTTATGAATTTGTACTTTGTACATAAGTGATTGGTTATTTTGAAAATCTTCAAGAAATTGTAAATTTCTCTTTTTATTTGAGGACATTCATGATGCAAAATGTTTGCAAACATTTTTAAGACACTTGTGTATAGAATAATGGCATCTAAGTGTATTTTCCACATGGAGGGAAACGCTGCAGGTGTGCATGGTGATTAAGGCTAAAGGCCTAGTCCAAGTATTGATGCTAAGCAGAAAGAGTTAGATTTCTTCTGAATAGTACCAGTACTGCATGCCTTTGCGGAATGACTATTGTCTCCTTACCTCAAGTTCTTAGAAATTTGGGCTAACGAAATGTACGCCAAGGCCTGTGAAGTATTTCACTCCCGTCAAAGCAAGATACTTGGTCCCGCTCTGACTTTCTTAAAAGTGAATTAAAGGTGTATTAACTGTAGTGGTTAAAAATATTTGCTGTTTACATATGACAAGATAAGATCATATTAGTAAAATAGCTTATGGGCAGTGGATTTTAGATTATTAAATTTTGGTAAAAAATTATAAAAAGGAGGAATATGTGAAGGAAATTATAAGTTTGACCAAAATCTAATGAAAATTCACATTTGAACTGATCTAGTTGAAACATATAGCTCCATGCAAAGGTCAGCTCCAGTGCCTATATATAGTTAGCATTCGTCTTACAGACCAGCAAGGGAGATGAACAGTTGTCCCTATCAATCAATGTATGATGTAATATGTGCATTCGGTTGTGATAGGCATTTCTTCATATATGGTGTATGCTATATGTATATGCTGATGTACGAATCATTCAGTGATTGGCTGCAACACAGTATGTCTGTATATGGCTTCTCTGTAAAGCTATAAAATAAAAATGATCCAAAAGGTCAAAGCTGAGAGGGAGGGGCACTCCCCACACGTGCCCACGAAGGACAAGCTGGCCTATGGATAAGTAAGAAAACATGTGTGTCTCTCTTTGTCTTTAAATAATGTTAATTTCCCCGACACCGGCTGCTGATAGGCTGCATGTGACTGTCCCATCGTCACTTGCCCCTGGGGACATGTCTGAACATGTCCGTCCACCATCTTAGAATGCCTGTCATTGAGTTTAAAGGAAAACTTTGATCGATCAAATCGCCGGGAATTTCAGATTCGTTCAGAATCGAATTTTTCATGAAATTCGGAACGAATCTGGGTTCGTCCGGATCGATTCGCTCATCCCTAATCATAATACATGAAGCTAGCATGTAGTCTACAGACTCCACTGGCTATCATAATGCATGAAGCTAGCATGTAGTCTACAGACTCCACTGGCTATCATAATGCATGAACCCGGGTGTGCAAGGCTCCCCCGCACGCTCCGCCGTGCGCGCACAGCTTCTCTAGGGGAATGACCAGCCCTCAAAAACTGATGTAAAGACAAGAAGAAAACAGCTTAAAAGTTTATTTTATAACAAGTGTTATAGGTCCAAGGGGAGGAGGCGGTGGATGTGGCAGTGTAGATGGAAGACAAAAGTCTTAAAGGAGCCACTGCACTCAACCCTGTTAGCTTGCAGACCAAGCTAATATCTGTCTCTAATCCTGTCTACATCTGCAGAAGTAGCTGAAGCTGCACCACCAAGCGCCAAGGCTCCTCTGTGGGGTGCAGTCCTAACTCTAATCTCTGAGAGCCCCAACTGGGACATACAATGCAATAGATAAATTGGGAGCAGGCTTACCTGAGGTTGCCCTAAAACCTCGAGTGCAGCCCATGGGGTGGAAGGGTTAAAGACCTTTAGTACAGCCTAGACCCCACACCCCATGTGCTTGCACAAATTCAAAAGAAACAAAGGAGGGGGTGGCAGCTGCTCAGACCATTTTATAACTAACCTGGGAGGGGCATGTTAGCAGGGCAATTAGGATACAAAAGTCTTAAAGGAGCCACAGAACTCAACCGTGTTAGCTTGCAGACCAACCTCAAATCTGTGTAGATGGAAGAGGCGAAGGAGGAGGAAGTAGCCAACACTAAAACCACTCACTCAAGTGCCTGCACACCCAAGTCACCTGCAATCCACACCTGGTTCATTAAGACAAAAGGCGGCACCAACTTGATTAGCAATTTGGGTGTGCAATGCTCTGGTCACCAAAAGCTAAGTTACATGCAATGGTTTTGCCCATCCCCTAGTTGTATGTGGGCCAGAGACTAAGATTGCACCACTCCAACAAATCAGATCAAATTGTTTCTGATTTGTTGGGGTCGTGCAATATTAGTCTCTGGCCCACATACAACCAGGAGTTGTTAGGTTTTTTTCTGGGAAAAAAACATTGTAGCTTTTTTATTTTTTTCACACCTGGTTCATCTTAAGGAATGTAAGGATGTCCACGTTGGCTACGGATAGGCAGATGGTCCTGTCAGTGATGATACCCCCTGTGATGCTCAACACATTTTCTGATAGGACACTTCGGGCAGTCCAGCACCTCCAAGCCAAAGAGGGCAAGCTCTGGCCACGTGTCCAATTTTGTGACCCAGAAATTCAATGGGTAGGACCCACCGCTCAGTACCTGGAGATGTGTCGACAGATAGTCATCCACCATGTCAAAGTCTGCCTCCTGGTACTAAGGCCATATCCGATGGTGGTTGATGTGGCGGACAATTGATTAAGGTGTTCCACATTGTGACTATGCTAACTCTCGCTTGTGTGGTGGTGCTGGTGCCACTGCTGCATTGGTGACCTGCCCCTCCTCCTTGGCCTTGTGCCGCCTCTGAGCCCTTAAATTCAGCTGTGAACTCCAGAGATGTTGCATCCACCAGAGTGCATTTGTACTCCCTCATCTTTCTATCCCTCTTTAGTGCTCGAACCAAGCAGGTGGTGTTATCCTGATAACAGGGTGGCCATCCAGTAATTGGCACTGGTGACTATGCAGGCAACTCTGCAGTCATTCAGCAGACATTGGATCATGTAGTGGCTAATGTGAGTCAGAGAGAAGCTGTCTTCAGTGTCAGTGTCAACTCCTCCTACTTCCAGACATGCTCCAGTGACGCCTGTGAGCCGCACTGGGTGCCACCCTGCCGTAAGAGAAAGACATTGAGTCTAGGACATTGTCATCCTCACTGGCATCCTCTTCTACCCACTTATCCCTGCTATCCTCCATCTCACCCTCAACATTGGCAAAAGCTGCAGCAGTTGGCACTAAGGTTTCATCATCATCCAGGGTGTCCTCTGTCTGAGCAAAGCACAGCTATAACCCTGCCCCCTGCACTCTATCCCACTCTCTTCTCCTCAGTATGTGATGCCTCTTAGTCAAGATGGTGGCGCCCATATCCTAAAGTCCTGTGCAGAGTTGCAGGCCAGTGGGGGAAAAAATAATGAGTAAGTGACTAAAAACTTAAAATGTGTTAATTTTAGATGCTTGGGAATCATTTTATAAGGGTTTGGGCTTTTCAATAAATCATGGTGAAGGTCCCGTTTAAGAGGGGTTAGGTGAAGGACTCAGCACTTGGCAGAGGTGGAGTGGGTGAAAGACAATCCCAAAGAACTGGTAGCAATGCAGTATTGGAACCTACAAAAATACGCTACAAACACTGGTGCCTTTTTGCCCCAGAGGAAGGTCCCCTTCTATGTCATAAGAAACGACTGTGATTTGTATAAGATTAAAGATAAACTCGAAAAAGTTTAGAGTTCCCAAAATGATTACAGAAAAAAAAAATTCAATATAATGGGTGTATATCCTACACAAGAGTCACAAAACGGTGGAGCTACAAACAACGACGTGAAGAGGAACTCTGACGAGCAGTGCCGAGACCCGCAGCCGAGGGAACGCACTACAGAGACTCGTCTGGTATCGTAGTTACAAAGTCACGTAGTTAATATGGTTGAAAAAAGACATATGTCCATCAAGTTCAACCAAGGGTGTTGGGGTCGGGGAAGTTATTTTGTATTTTATTTTATAGGTGGAAGTTATTTATTTTATTTTTTTTTTTTTACTGATAACAGCCAATAGTAACTGTCAATGTTATGTTCTTCTAAATAAGCATCTAATCCTTTTTTGAAGCTGTCAGCGGTTGATGCTGTAACAAGCTTCCGGGGGAGGCTATTCCATAGATTTATAGTTCTTATGATAAAAAACGATTGTTGCCTCTGAAGACTAAATTCCTTTTTTTCCAGTCAAAGGGAGCGCACCCTTGTCATTAGAAAGGATTTTACCTGAAATCCCTCATATTTTTTGTATGGGCCATTTATATATTTATACAAGTTACTCATGTCTCCCCTCAGTCGTCTCCTCTTAAGACTAAACAGATTTAATTCTCATAATCTTTCCTCATAACTAAGATCTTTCATTCGTCTTTATTAGTTTGGTGGCTGCTCTGCTCCCTTTCCATTGTCAGAGCGTCCTTTCTATGAACCGGTGCCCAGAACTGGACGGCATATTAAGTGAGCTTGTTGATTCATGCTGGTGTGTTTATCTATTAAATAATTTTTAATTTAATTTAAAATAATCAATTAAGAGAGTGAATAAAGTGGAGCAAAATTCATCCTAATGTCGATTAGCCACCAATTGTACGGTACTTGTGTGTCATAGAACCAGGAATGTTCCTCTTGTTTCCCAGCAGAGGGCGCCAAGGTTTCCCGTGTGCTCGCATTTTTGCATTAGTCATAGTAGGGCCAGTAAGCGCGCGGACCTTGCAAACGAGTGGAAATGCGCTCGCATTTGCGCCTGCACAGCGACCTTTATATAGTGGCGAGCCCGAGCTCCATTGCCAGTTGGTCAGTTCTCCTGCCTGTTCCTGAGTTTCAGTCTTCAATTCCTGTGTACCGACCCGGCTTGTTCCTGACTACGCTCCGGCTCTCCTGACAACCTCGGCATGTTTACGAATTTGATCCAGTTCTGCCTGCCCACGACCTTGGCTTGTTTACAACTGTTCTACCTGCCTACGACCTTGGCTGGTTTACAACTTTGATCCTGTTCTGCCTGCCCACAACCTCGGCTTATTTACAACTGTTCTGCCTGCTCATGACCTTGGCTTGTTTACGGCTTTGATCCTGTTCCGCCTGCCCATGATCTCGGCTTGTTTACAACTGTTCTGCCTCCTCATGACCTCGGCTTGTTTCACTGTTCTGCCTGCTCATGACCTCGGCTTGTTTACGGCTTTGATCCTGTTCTGCCTGCCCATGATCTCGGCTTGTTTACAACTGTTCTGCCTGCCTACGACCTTGGCTGGTTTACGGCTTCGATCCTGTTCTGCCTGTCCACGACCTCGGCTTGCTTACGGCTATGATCCTGTTCTGCCTGCCCACGAACTCAGCTTGCTTACAACTTCAATCCTGTTCTGCCTACGTACGACTTTTGCTTGTTCCACGTTTCCAGTCCAGCTCTGGTCTGTCTCCTACCCAGAACTTGGCAAAACTTACTCCTAGGTTGCCTGACCTGGGGCCTTCCTGCAGCCCAGCCTAGCCTCACATTTAGAGGCTCTAGTGAAAACTAGTCCTTAGATTCCAGGCTTCCCGGTCGAGAGGTGAGCCGGTTCTTAGTCTCTGCAAGCAGGGTTCACACCCGTTAGCCTGACATTGTGGCTTTAAATGCATTGAAGCAATAAGTGATTGATTAAAGTGGAGTCAAATTGATCAGGATATTGATGAGCCATCTCTTTATGAGAATCTGGTGCGTCATTTTATTTAAATGGGTGATGGAAATATTGCACTGGATTTGAAGATTTAGTGAAGCTCTTTTGGTGATAAGTCTCTGCATTTATTGTGTCCTGCTGAGCTGGATATATAGACTGTGTCATATATATACTTTGTGGTTTATCAAATTCAAGGGACTGTTGTGACAACAGTTCAATGCTCGCAGCGATTGGACTCATATGTTTAATGTGTTTTAAAGTTTTTTGTATTAGCGCGGTCTTTGGAAATTTTATATTTCTTGTTTGGTATCAAATATTTATTAAGTTTGGCCGACAGTAGGGAAGATGTTACATGCCAGACCAAGACAAAGCAATCAAGGTGACTCAACTCTTTGGAGACATGAAACCTACGCAGTGTGATATAACACCTAGTGGTTGCCACAACTACAGGTCAAAAACAAATATAATGGAAGGCACTCCTATGTATCAAAAAATCATATCTTTATTTGATATATAAACATACATGAGACTCGCAGTTCCCTATAACATGTAGTCAGGGCTTGACTAAGTGTGGTGGAGGCCCCTGAGCACAAAATCTGGTGGAGACCCCAAATACAGCACTTTTTTCAACAAGACCCTGATATAAAAAGGTGACAGTTACTAAAGTTATCTCCGTTTCAAGCTAAAAATAGGTTTGATGGCATTGTTCTTTTACTTGTTTTTTAAGCAGACTCCTAGATTTTTATTCGGATGCTGTAGTAAAATAAAAGGGACATTTTTTCACTCTATAATGACATTATTTTGTTAAAGAAAACCTGTAGCTTTACAATGAGTCAAAGAGTTAACATCAGGGGAGGTAAAAACCATCCCAAAACCTCACCGATCTGCAACCCCCCCCCCCCCCCGGTTTCACAATTGGGCAGTATTTACTCACCTTGCCGGGGAATCCATCTTCTGGTTCCCTTGAATTTCGGGCGACCTCCAAATGGGTGGCACCGCCTTGCACCCCAATAGGAACTGAATGGTCCCCGATCTCGTCCTTGCAGGATACAATGGGCCCTCCCGAAATCCTGCAAGACTTTGCAAAGCTGCAAGATCAGAGTGTGACTTTGAAGAGCAAAGCGTCACGTAGCGGCAGATTCATCATCACAGATGGCTCAGTGGATCCCGGCGGCGCTCTGGCTTCCAGAGCCTGGTATTACCTGTCGCTACCTGTCATTCTCCATACATTTCAATGACCGTTAATTTTCTTCTCTTTAAACAGGGTTTTATTTTAATATTTTTATATCACGTTTTGTATCAACTCATTAGCCTCGATTCAGAAAGCCAAAAAAAAACTTCTGTTTTAGTGCCGATGTCGTATTTTTTTCAAATGTTCCCGCTCTCATATGAGCGTACGAGTGATTCTGTGCATGCATTGTAAACCTTCTGTAAAGTTTCCGTCTATTCGTACAGCAGATTACGAATACGAGGATGTAATTTTCCATCCAGACTTTTCCGTTTCATTTTCACATGTTACAACGTAGGCTTTTGTTTTTGCCCTTTTCCCATCGTATCCTCCAACGAATCCTTTACGTTTCCCGTTCGATTCTGTTTCCCTTTTTCAATAAATATTCGTCCAGACGGAAATCCTTACGATCTTGCGCCTGCGCACTACAAACTTAACTCATTAAAGTGCTTGGCTACATATTTGCCACCCTCACTTCTACTACAATGTTTAGCTAAATCACTTAGCACTATCCTCCATCTTCCCTTTTGGACCCTTAAAGCTCACCCAAACCACTTCTTGGTTAGGTTCTTCTTCCATTTTAGCCCCCTAAAACTTACCCAAATCACCTCTCGGTCATGTGAATATTCATCTTTAAATATTTCTGGGCCCATTAGTTTGTATTTTGTAAATGAAATGACAATGTAAATTTTTTTTTTTATTCCATCATAAAATAAAAAATGTTAAAAAATTTAGAACATTTCAAATTTTTACAACTCTAAAAAACAAAATAAATAGCAATGGCAGGCCACTGAACATTATTCTTCATCTGTGGTCCCCAACGAGTTGCGGAGCTCCTGCATTTTGCCCACCAACTGAAGGACCCTGACACTCAGTTGTGCCACTCTGGCACGTGTGGTCCCTGTTAAAAAAACGTAAATTAAAATTTTGGTATAACCTTGTTGGGGTCATACTGCAGTGCCCCCCCCCCCCCCGTATGGTCCAAACACCTAAATCTGGACTTCAAAAGCCAGAGGGCCTTTCACCACCAAGGCCCGGGTTTTGCATAGTGCCCGATTAGAGAGCCCCTGGCCCGCATTCTGCAGGCAAAGAACGGGCATCAGGAGCAAGGGCGAGTGGCACATCTTGCAGTTCCTGCAACCAAATATAAAATAATTACACAAAGCAAAGGTAACCAACTAAAACAATAACTCCTACAACAAATTAAGATTCAAGTTCAACAATCCAAATAAAATTCACAAAGGACATAAGTCTAAAAAAATAAATGTTTACATGCTAAGGACTAATTAAGGTCAGCATTAAAATGCATCTATAAGGCATACATGAAATATATTGATTCAGGTATGCATTTCTATACAATTTATGGCCTCGGCCATGCTGATACATGCAATGCCTTGGAGCTAAAGGCGCGCAGACTCCTCCACATAGCCGCAAAACATGTTCAACAATAGCAATCCGAGCCCTCAAAGGTCCCGTAAGTGGATCGGAAATGAAACGGATTTATAGAGTGGTGGCCCATCAGAAATCAGCTCTCTGAATCAGACAGAAACCCATCCCAACAACGGAAGTTATCTGAACGAACTGAAAATTTCTGATTTTGTTTAGAAAATGATCCGAACTAACGGAAATGTTCCGATTTGCTTCCGTTCATCGAAAGCGCATTCCCGAACGATCGTACGAATGACAAATGAACGAAAAAAAGCAAAAAAATGACAAACACCCACCAAAACTTTCACAGACAGCTACGGAAGTCTGTACGAATGTGTCTTTGAATCGAGCCTATTGTGTGACCTCTCCTGGCCTATTTAAGTAAAAATCCTGGGTTTTGGTCCACTTTAACTCACTGACAATATACCGCAGCTTTCGGTAGAGATGTCCAATCAGAGGACAGCGTAAGAGTTCTTCATATTAACATTTTAGAAGGAAATATATTTTGAGCTTAATCGGCCTCTGTTCTCTTTCTGCCTGTTTTGTCATATTTTTAGTTTAGCTTTGGGCTTCCTTGGTAATCTCTGTTTTATCAATATTCTATGGAAGTTGGAGGGGGTCCAGCGATAACAAGATGGAAAATAACACATGACAAGCTCACAATCTCATCAAATGATGTCAGGGACCAATACAGACAATCTCAGACAATAATAGAAAATATTTCTAATATATTTGCAATATTGTGTTTTAATTGTAAAAAATGTAAAAAAATCAGTTTGTCCCTGTTACAGTGGTCGGTATTTGTCCTGAAAAGGCCAAGAAGAATCGTGTCAGAACTTTCTCCTCCTTCATTGTTGCCTTCAGATTGAGTAATTACATGGCCGCTCAGACCATTTTATAACTAACCTGGGAGGTGCACGTTAGCAGGGCAATTAGGATACAAAAGTCTTGAAGGAGCCACAGCACTCAACCCTGTTATCTTGCAGGCCAACCTATAATCTGTCTCTAAATCTGGTTAAAAATAGAGGCTCGGTCACACACATCTGCAGAAGTAGCTGAAGCTGCACCACCAGCACCAAGGTGCCTCTGTGAGGTGTAGTCCTAACTCTAATCTCTGAGAGCCCCCTTTGGGACATACAATGCAATAGATAAATTGGGAGCAGGCTTACCTGAGGTTGCCCTAAATCCTAATGAGCAGCCCATGGGGTGGAATGGTCGAATACCTTGCAGTACAGCCTAGACCCTGCAGTACAGCCTTTTCTCCTGCCCTAGATTTTACCAGCCCTAACAGTCCTTCATTTTACCAGCCCCTGACCGACCGAGATAACCTTGCTGAGTCTCCCCCCATGATGCTAGGATCTTCAGGATTAGAAAATACAGTTTGTAACTGGATTGAAAACTGACTGAAAGATCATGTGCAGAGAGTTGTGGGTAATTATCCCTACTCTGAATGGTCCCCGGGTGTAAGCGGTGTACCCCAGGGGTCAGTGCTGGGCCCTCTATTATTCAACTTGTTTATAAGCAGCATAAAAGATGGAATTAGAAGCAGATGACACAAAGATATGTAGCACAATGCCTATGTGTCTATTGAAGACGGTCACATTGCCTATGTGTCTATTGAAGACGGTCACATTGCCTATGTGTCTATTGAAGACGGTCACATTGCCTATGTGTCTATTGAAGATGGTCACGAGCTTCAGGCTGGCTTGGACACATTGAGTGTCTGGGCCTTACTTGGCAAATGAAGTTCAATGTGGAGAAATGTAAAGTCATGCACTTGGAGTCTAACAACCTGAAGGTCACATATGTCCTCGGGGGAGTAAAACTGGGAGAGTCACTTGTTGAGAAGGATCTGGGGGTACTAGTAGATCACAGGCTAAATAACAGCATGCAATGCCAAGCAGCTGTTTCCAAGGCCACCAAGATATTATTACACATTAATAGAGGCCCGGAATCATGGAATAGGTGAGTAATATTGGCTCTTTATAAGGCATTGCTGCGCCCTCACCTGGAATATACCGTCCAGTTCTGGGCACCCGTTCATAGAAAGGACGCTCTGACTATGGAAAGGGAGCAGAGGAGCCACCAAACTAATAAGAGGAATGAAGGATCTTAGTTATAAAGATTACGGGAATTAAATCTGTTTAGTCTTGAGAGGAGACGGCTGAGGGGGGACATGATTAACTTGTATAAATATATAAATGGCAAATACAAAAAATATGGGGAAACACTATTACAGGTAAAATCATCTCTAAGAACCAGGGGGCACGCGGCTGAAAAAAAAAAGAAATTTAGTCTCCGGAGGCGACAATCATTTTTTACCATAAGAACTATAAATCTATGGAATAGCCTCCCCAATGTCAGGTCCCGTGGGACGCCCACCTTCCAATAAGTCTGCAACCCCCAATCTCCGCTGCTTTCTTCGCCTATAGCCAAGCCCCCGTTTGCTGGGACGCAGGACATGCCTCACCGGACACGGTTGCCCCCAGGACTTGTTAGCACAAAGGATGCAGACTTATGCAGGGGAAGGCAAACGAACCAGGAACGAGACTGGGTAGAGTCAATCGGGCAAAGGTCATACACAGGAGATCAATCCAAGGAAGCACGGTACAGGAGGGTTGAGATAGAAGAATAGTCAGGACTAGCCAAAGGTCACACCGGGGAATCAGAGATACGCAGTACAGAGGAGCAGGCAGGAATCGTGGTCAAAAACAGGCAAGGTCGGTCCAGGCAGCAGTCAGGGATGGTCATACACGGCAAGATTCGTAAGGGAAACAGAGATCAAAATCACACCCAGCAGCACGCTATCACGGGCAAGGATCAACTGCAGAGGGAACACCTTTATAGGAATGATGGAGCAGGGCGAGGGACATGATTGGTGCAACCAGGAACCCTGAGGCTGATTGCCCCATTCAAACTTAATGACCTTGGGCTCATTGGCCCAGAACTAATTACCTCCAGCGGGCGCACTGTGTATGGCGCCGCCGGAGAGCATAAATAGAGGAGACTCTCGCGCGCGCGCATGATGCTGTGCGCCGGGAGCGCGCCGAGATGGCAGTGGCGCGGCCGCTCCCGACGCCGCCGGAGAGGAAGCCGCCCAAGCAGCCGCTCGCGACGGAAACAGCCGAGCGGCTGCTCGCGTGGGAAATAGCCGAGCGGCGGCCGGGAACAGCAGACGCCGAGCCGCCGCCTGCCGGAGACGCCGCCCAGCCCGCGCGCCGGCCGACCGAGAGCAGCCGGCGTGGGACCGGAGGACAGGTGAGTGCGAGGGGGTCCCCGTGACACTACTTCCCCCTTCACGAGGGGCCTCTGGACCCTTACCCGGTTTATCCGGATTCTCACGATGGAATCTATTAACTAAGGTTCTGGCATGGACATCCTTGGCCGGTACCCAACGCCTCTCCTCAGGACCAAAACCCTTCCAATCAATTAAATACTGTAAAGAATTTTGAACTACCCGAGCATCGAGTATTCTATTAATTTCATATTCAGGCTCATCTCCCACTATGACCGGAGGAGGAGATGACACCTGAATATTTTTGGCAGATTTTAACAAAGAAACATGATATTATGATATTAATGTTTTTTTTTTTTTTTTTTTTTTTTTTTTTTTAAATGTCAAAAATTCGGTGACCACTTCTGCAATGTTATTTTTTTTTTTCAAGGTAAAAAAAAAAAAAAAAATTGTGCAGGATTGATATTACAGGTCTGATATTAATGTATTCATATTACAAAATGTTTATAAAAACTTGTTTATTATTTTTTTCAAAAAATAAGGTTGTTTGGGGGTTAAAAGACTACTTTTAACCCATCGCCGCCAGCGCTCTGGGGTTTAAACATGCATTTTACAGCGCGAGAATTTTTTGAGCGTGATTTGTTAATGAATATGGTGGGAGCCGTTCGCTATGGCCATTCGTTGTCATGCGCTCCCATACAGCGCGGAACCTGTCAAACAGCGACTCCAAACCCCGTATTCAACATTACCGCACACCGACTGAGTCGCTGTCAACAACCGAGCAACGGCCAAGCACAGCGAATACTAGCCGGCGCTGTGAAAATCACGCTACTGTCGCTCATCTGTCGCTACCTGGCGCTATTAATAAATCGGCCTCTTAGTCTCAGCAAGCAGGGTTCACACACGTTAGCCTGACATTGTGGCTTTAAATGCATTGAAGCAATAAGTGATTGATTAAAGTGGAGTCAAATTGATCAGGATATTGATGAGCCATCTCTTTATGAGAATCTGGTACGTCATTTTATTTAAATGGGTGATGGAAATTTTGCACTGGATTTGAAGATTTAGTGAAGCTCTTTTGGTGATAAGTCTCTGCATTTATTGTGTCCTGCTGAGCTGGATATATAGACTGTGTCATATATATACTTTGTGGTTTATCAAATTCAAGGGACTGTTGTGACAACAGTTCAATGCTCGCAGCGATTGGACTCATATGTTTAATGTGTTTTAAAGTTTTTTGTATTAGTGCAGTCTTTGGAAATTTTATATTTCTTGTTTGGTATCAAATATTTATTAAGTTTGGCCGACAGTAGGGAAGATGTTACATGCCAGACCAAGACAAAGCAATCAAGGTGACTCAACTCTTTGGAGACATGAAACCTGCGCAGTGCGATATAACACCTAGTGGTTGCCACAACTACAGGTCAAAAACAAATATAATGGGAGGCACTCCTAGGTATCAAAAAATCATATCTTTATTTGATATATAAACATACATGAGACTCGCAGTTCCCTATAACATGTAGTCAGGGCTTGACTAAGTGTGGTGGAGGCCCCTGAGCACAAAATCTGGTGGAGACCCCAAATACAGCATTTTTTTCAACAAGACCTTGATATAAAAAGGTGACAGTTCCTAAAGTTACCTCCGTTTCAAGCTAAAAATAGGTTCGATGGCATTGTTCTTTTACTTGTTTTTTAAGCAGACTCCTAGATTTATATTCGGATGCTGTAGTAAAAAAAAAGGGACATTTTTTCACTCTATAATGACATTATTTTGTTAAAGAAAACCTGTAGCTTTACAATGAGTTAAAGAGTTAACATCGGGGGAGGTTAAAACCATCCCCAAACCTCACCGATCTGCCCCCCCTCTCCGGTTTCACAATTGGGCAGTATTTACTCACCTTGCCTGGGAATCCATCTTCTGGTTCCCTTGAATTCCGGGCGACCTCCAAATGGGTGGCACCGCCTTGCACCCCAATAGGAACTGCATGGTCCCCGATCTCGTCCTTGCGGGATACAATGGGCCCTCCCGAAATCCTGCAAGACTTTGCAAAGCTATGAGATCAGAGTGTGACTTTGAAGAGCAAAGCGTCACGTAGCGGCAGATTCATCATCACAGATGGCTCAGCGGATCCCGGCGGCGCTCTGGCTTCCAGAGCCTGGTATTACCTGTCGCTACCTGTCGTTCTCCATACATTTTAATGACCGTTAATTTTCTTCTCTTTAAACAGGGTTTTATTTTAATATTTTTATATCACGTTTTGTATCAACTCATTAGCCTCGATTCAGAAAGCCCAAAAAAAACTTCTGTTTTAGTGCCGATGTCGTATTTTTTTCAAATGTTCCCGCTCTCATATAAGCGTACGAGCGATTCTGTGCATGCATTGTAAACCTTCTGTAAAGTTTTCCTCCATTCGTACGGCAGATTACGAATACGAGGATGTCATTTTCCATCCAGACTTTTCCGTTTCATTTTCACATGTTACAACGTAGGCTTTTGTTTTTGCCCTTTTCCCATCGTCTCCTCCAACGAATCCTTTACGTTTCCCGTTCGATTCTGTTTCCCTTTTTCAATAAATATTCGTCCAGACGGAAATCCGCACTACAAACTTAACTCATTAAAGTGCTCGCCTACATATTTGCCACCCTCACTTCTACTACAATGTTTAGCTAAATCACTTAGCACTATCCTCCATCTTCCCTTTTGGACCCTTAAATCTCACCCAAACCACTTAGCACTTACCTCCATCTTCCCTTTTGGACCCTTAAATCTCACCCAAACCACTTAGCACTATCCTCCATCTTCCCTTTTTGACCCTTAAAGCTCACCCAAACCACTTCTTGGTTAGGTTCTTCTTCCATTTTAGCCCCCTAAAACTTACCCAAATCACCTCTCGGTCATGTGAATATTCATCTTTAAATATTTCTGGGCCCATTAGTTTTGTGTTAATGTATTTTGTAAATGAAATGACAATGTACATTTTTTTTTTTTTATTCCATCATAAAATAAAAAATGTTAAAAAATTTAGAACATTTCAAATTTTTACAACTATAAAAAACAAAATAAATAGCAATGGCAGGCCACTGAACATTATTCTTCATCTGTGGTCCCCAACGAGTTGCGGAGCTCCTGCATTTTGCCCACCAACTGAAGGACCCTGACACTCAGTTGTGCCACTCTGGCACGTGTGGTCCCTGTTAAAAAAACGTAAATTAAAATTTTGGTATAACCTTGTTGGGGTCATACTGCAGTGCCCCCCCCCTCCCCGTATGGTCCAAACACCTAAATCTGGACTTCAAAAGCCAGAGGGCCTTTCGCCACCAAGGTCCGGGTTTTGCATAGTGCCCGATTAGAGAACCCCTGGCCCGCATTCTGCAGGCAAAGAACGGGCATCAGGAGCAAGGGCGAGTGGCACATCTTGCAGTTCCTGCAACCAAATATAAAATAATTACACAAAGCAAAGGTAACCAACTAAAACAATAACTCCTACAACAAATTAAGATTCAAGTTCAACAATCCAAATAAAATTCACAAAGGAGGGAGTGCGCATGCGCGCGTGATGAGGTCGGACGCTTGCTGAGCTTGTCCCGTGTCCGCCCTGCGGAGTTAGAGGCAAACGGAAGATTTCGGGGGCAGCGTGTCTACCTGTGAGCTGGGCTGACGGCGCGCTCAGGCTACTGAGTCTGGAGGTGGTTCGTTGGTGGTGCCCGGTTGCTGATTCCTGCGACAGCGCGGAGGAGGAGGAGAGGGCTGAGGCCGCAAGATGGCGGCGGCTCTGGCTTCATCCGTGACGGAGGAGGGAGCGGAACTACAGCCTACTGTAACTGTGAGTCCTGTTGCATTGGGGGCAGAATGCTCTATTACTGCTTTCACCCCAGGGATGATGGAACAACTTGAATCTATGTTTCTTAAAGCGCTGGACTTAAACACTAAGAGGATCAATGAGCACTTTACTAAAGAGCTGCATAAAATCTCACACTGTCTATCTACATTGGATGAGAGGCTGGGTGATGTGTCTACTGTCATAGAGGCCCATGAGGATTTGGGTAAAATGTTGTAATACAGGCTACTAACCCTGCAGTGTTTTTGGATAACTAGAGTATTACCTAGTTTGAAGGGCTTGTCGGCTTAAAGACTTAATAAGGTCTGTTATAATACGGATGTTGCCTCCTTATCCGTGGGGCGGCTTTGTCTTGTTGCACTCCATATCTACATCTACTGGGGATTGTTTTTCTCAGTGGGGTGGTAGATTTGTACATTTTTGTCCGACCCCCCAGTGGCAGGGGTTTTGTTTTTTTTGTTTTTATTTTATTATTATTTAATATTCTGTTTCCTTTCCCTTGTATCTCTGTTGCTTCCTAGGTGTATTGGACTTTTATAATATTACTTATTATAGATTCTAAATCTGTGGCAATGTCTTGTACAGTTTTATCCCTAAATGTGCAGGGACTTAATTCGCCGCAGAAAAGATCTATAGCCTTCAGGAAGATGCGTTCCCTGAAAGCGGATGTGATCTGCTTCCAGGAAACGCATTTTTCAATGGGTTCCAAGCCTAGATACTTAGATGCTTCATACCCTCAATTTTTTCTGTCCTGTGCACAGACGAAGCAACGTGGGATTCTTATTGCCTTTAAGAAATCTGTACAATTTGTATGCAATTTAGAGATCTCTGATCCTGATGGGAGGTACTTGATTTTGTGTGGCACAATGCAAGACGTGGAAGTTACGTTTGCATCTTACTATGCGCCTAACACCAGTCAAGTGGCTTTCATGAAAGGTTTTTTTTCTGAACTTTTTAAACATGTGAAAGGCTTATTAGTGGTTTGTGGGGACTCTAACATGATACTTCAGCCCCATATAGATAGGCATTCTAGTAAGTCGTTGGTCCCCTCCTCACAGGTGCTGGCCACTGCGAGAGCTTTTAGGTCGCTACTGGAATCTTATGGTATGGTGGACTGTTGGAGGGAGGGCCATCCTGGTACACAGTCCTTCACACATTACTCCTCTCCGCATGATCTGTACACATGGATAGATCATGTGTTTGTTAAGTTTCAAGCTCTGTCAAGTCTTCAAGGCTCGCAAATACTTCCATTACCATGGACAGATCAATTTTGATAAAATTTAAGTCTCTTTTATTAAGGCAGGTAGGTGTCTCGTGGTCTCTGAATGAGACGTTGTTGTCAGATAAAAAAATTGTAGATGATACTAGAGAAAGCCTTCTTAATTATTTTAAGGATAATGATCAAACTGAAATTTCAGATGTTTTGCAATGGGAGGCTCATAAACCAGTTATTAGGGGGCTCCTCTTACAGGCGGCGGCGGGGAAATGTAAAGCACGGAATGCCTATATTGACTCTCTAGAAAAGAAGTATGCGGATTTAGTTGCGCAAGTACCTCAGATCATGTCAGCTGCATATAGATCTACCTTAAGAAGAATATCAGAAGAATTGAATTTAGCCTTGGCAGAACGGGCGGGATGTTGCTTGGCTTGGGTAAAACATAGGTTTTACGGCTAACAAACCTGACACATTATTGGCTCGTAAGCTTAAAACACCAGATTGTTTATTTAAACCAATCAAGTTAAAGGATAGTAGAGGTTCTCTTACTTCTAACCCTGTAAAGATTGTTGATCTTTTTGGAAATCAGATGGAAAGACTCTATTCTGCATCTGGTACGACTTCTGAGATCCCTCTTTTGGAATTTATGCAGGGGTTGGAGTTACCACACCTCCCGATAGAAATGAAGGAGTATTTGGATGGTACGTTTACTTTAGAGGAAGTAATGGCTGCTGTTAAAGGGTTAAAAATTAATAAGGCCCCGGGTCCTGATGGCTTTTCAGCAGGTTACTTTAAAACATTTGTGGATGTCCTGGCACCGCGGATGGTTAGAGCTTTTAACGCGATTAGACAAGGGGGAGCTTTCTCAAGGGACACTGTAACTGCTGCGATTAGTATGATACCAAAGTCTGATTCTGACCCAACGACCTGGTCAAATTATAGACCGATATCTCTTTTAAATATTGATATTAAGGTGTATGCGAAGGTCCTAGCTCAACGTTTATCTCAATTTTTGCCACGATTGGTTCAGGGAGATCAAGTGGGCTTCATCCCAGGGCGGCAAGCAGGGGATAATGTAAGGAGAATTGTTCATGTGATACATGCTGCAGAACATTTAAAGAAGCCGACAATGCTTTTGTCACTTGATGTGCGCAAAGCCTTTGATTCGGTCTCGTGGACCTATTTGTTTCAGCTTCTGCAGTGGTGGGGCTTTGGTGAAGGTTTTATTTCATGTGTTAAAGCTCTATATAATGAGCCACGAGCATTTATAAAATATTGTGGGTTCAAATCTCGAACCTTTACTCTTCAGAGGGGAACCCGTCAGGGGTGTCCTTTATCTCCCCTGCTTTTCGCCCTGGTGATGGAGCCGTTAGCACATGCTGTTAGAGAAGCTAAGGACGTGTCGGGGGTTACTATTGGAGGCATTAAACATAAGCTTTGTTTGTTCGCTGACGATGTCATTGTGTTTCTTACCAATCCTTTGATCTCTATACCGAATTTAATGAAAATACTAGAGAACTTTGCACAAATCTCAGGGTTGGAGGTCAATATGGCAAAGTCTAGAGCCTTGAACATCACAGTTCCCGATGATACCTGGGAAGGAATGATCTCCAATTTTGATTTTAAGGTGGAGGAAGCTCGGCTCAAATATTTAGGTATCTATTTGACGAATAATGTTACAGGTTTGTACTCTGCTAATTTCCCCCCATTGTATAACACTCTGATGGAATTACTAAAGAGATGGAGGGATCTTGGATTGTCGTGGCTGGGCAGAATAAATGCTATCATAATGACCCTTCTTCCGAAATTTTTATATTATGTTAGGGTGTTACCAATAAAAATTCAATTGCACCATCTAAGGAACTTTGAACGGAAGGTTTTGGATTTTATTTGGGAAGGGAGGAAGTCTAGAGTGGCTAGGAATGTCTTATGTAGACCGAGAAGTTTAGGAGGACTAGGGGTACCAAATTTTTTTCGTTATTATCAAGCAGCTCAGATAGCTCAATTAACTGCATACCACGAGACTGTGGACCCTCCTATTTGGGTGTCTATTGAGAGAGAGATTATGGCGCCAATTGATGTAAATAATTACATATGGGTGATACCCTCTGTTAGGAAAGCTCATAGTAACCCTATACTGTTGCACTCTATGGCAGTATGGGATGGGGTTAAATATTCTGGAGGTTTATTGTCCCCCCATGTCCCACTGCTGTCATTTTGGAATAACCCTATGTTTCAGCCGGCAGTACTCTCCCCACAAAATTTCTATAATTGGAATACTAGGGGTGTTAATTGTGTGAAGGACTGTGTACAGGATTCTAATGTGCTTACGTTTCCACAATTTAGGGAAAAATTTGATTTGGGGGCTGAACATGTGTTTGCCTATTTACAATTAAGAAATTTCCTTCTGAGCCTTTTGCATGGTAAACAAAATGTAGAGGAGCTAACGGGGTTTGAGAGGCGGTGTGCTACTGATCCCAGAGGCAGAGCTATTCTCTCACAGGTGTATATATCTCTAACCAGCTCAGCCTTAAATAATACCCCGGGATATATAACAAAGTGGCAAGAGGATCTGGGTAGCTATCTGGAGAATGATGATTGGCAGAGGATGTGGAGTACCACATTGCGTGGGAATACATCGGTGCTTGCTGTGGAAGCCAATGTTAAGGTGATGATACGTTGGTACTGGGTTCCTGCTCGATACTCAACAGATGTTTCAGGCCTTCATAAAAATTGTTTTAGGGGGTGCCAGGATTTGGGTTCCTTTAAGCATATATGGTGGGATTGCCCATTAGTGAGTACATTTTGGAGTAAGATATTTCGAATATTGTCCAATGTTATGGGAACCTATGTTAGTACAGATCCGTGGGTTGCGCTGTTAAATAAGCCTATAGAGGGATCTGGGAAGGATTCTCAAAAGCTTGCACTTCATTTGCTAACCGCAGCCAAATTAGTAATAGCCAAGGCTTGGAGAACTAAGACTCTCAGTATCCTGGAATTTAAGAGTAGAGTAAATGATATTATGGCGATGGAAAAATTATCCGCTTTAAAAGAGGGACGCTTGGAAAAATTTGAACGAACTTGGTTGCCATGGGTGGAAAAGTATTTACCTAGAACCTTTGATAGAAAACTTTTAATAGTGTAAGCTTATCTGCTCTCTTGTTGCCTTTAGGAAAATCCCTTTTTTTTTTTTTTTTTTTTTTGTTTCTTTGTTTATTGTTTGTGTTTTGTTGTTTTGTTTATGAGTCCCTGCTGCTGGGGGGTGGGACTTGGGGGGAGGGAGGGGGGGTAAGGGGGGTGTCGCTGTTTTGTGAAAGTATGTTATATTTTTCAATGATGCTGAAATACGGCAGTTATTGACTCGCTTTAATTATTTGTTACTTATGATACTGCATATTGAACATGGAGGCCTCCCTCTACTGAAGGGGTTGTCAATAATTTGATATGGAGCGAGGAAGACGGGGGGAGGGGGTGGGGGGGATGGGTATATAGGATATATAAAGTTGACAATTGATAATTTTTTGAGATGTATATATTTGTCTGTCACAAGCCTGGTCTTATTAATGTTTCTACTTATATATTTCTATTACTCTGATTCGCTACTCCTATGTAAACTATTTGTATGATGCCATTGCTTGTATATTTTATTATGCTTATTGGAAAATAAAAACCTTTGAGAAGAATATTTGCTCCAGAAAAAAAAAAAAAAAAAAATTCACAAAGGACATAAGTCTAAAAAAATAAATGTTTACATGCTAAGGACTAATTAAGGTCAGCATTAAAATGCATCTATAAGGCATACATGAAATGTATTGATTCAGGTATGCATTGCTATACAATTTATGGCCTCGGCCATGCTGATACATGCAATGCCTTGGAGCTAAAGGCGCGCAGACTCCTCCACATAGCCGCAAAACATGTTCAACAATAGCAATCCGAGCCCTCAAAGGTCCCGTAAGTGGATCGGAAATGAAACGGATTTATAGAGTGGTGGCCCATCAGAAATCAGCTCTCTGAATCAGACAGAAACCCATCCCAACAACGGAAGTTATCTGAACGAACTGAAAATTTCTGATTTTGTTTAGAAAATGATCCGAACTAACGGAAATGTTCCGATTTGCTTCCGTTCATCGAAAGCGCATTCCCGAACGATCGTACGAATGACAAATGAACGAAAAAAAGCAAAAAAATGACAAACACCCACCAAAACTTTCACAGACAGCTACGGAAGTCTGTACGAATGTGTCTTTGAATCGAGGCTATTGTGTGACCTCTCCTGGCCTATTTAAGTAAAAATCCTGGGTTTTGGTCCACTTTAACTCACTGACAATATACCGCAGCTTTCGGTAGAGATGTCCAATCAGAGGACAGCGGAAGAGTTCTTCATATTAACATTTTAGAAGGAAATATATTTTGAGCTTAATCGGCCTCTGTTCTCTTTCTGCCTGTTTTGTCATATTTTTAGTTTAGCTTTGGGCTTCCTTGGTAATCTCTGTTTTATCAATATTCTATGGAAGTTGGAGGGGGTCCAGCGATAACAAGATGGAAAATAACACATGACAAGCTCACAATCTCATCAAATGATGTCAGGGACCAATACAGACAATCTCAGACAATAATAGAAAATATTTCTAATATATTTGCAATATTGTGTTTTAATTGTAAAAAATGTAAAAAAATCAGTTTGTCCCTGTTACAGTGGTCGGTATTTGTCCTGAAAAGGCCAAGAAGAATCGTGTCAGAACTTTCTCCTCCTTCATTGTTGCCTTCAGATTGAGTAATTCCATGGCCGCTCAGACCATTTTATAACTAACCTGGGAGGTGCACGTTAGCAGGGCAATTAGGATACAAAAGTCTTGAAGGAGCCACAGCACTCAACCCTGTTATCTTGCAGGCCAACCTATAATCTGTCTCTAAATCTGGTTAAAAATAGAGGCTCGGTCACACACATCTGCAGAAGTAGCTGAAGCTGCACCACCAGCACCAAGGTGCCTCTGTGAGGTGTAGTCCTAACTCTAATCTCTGAGAGCCCCCTTTGGGACATACAATGCAATAGATAAATTGGGAGCAGGCTTACCTGAGGTTGCCCTAAATCCTAATGAGCAGCCCATGGGGTGGAATGGTCGAATACCTTGCAGTACAGCCTAGACCCTGCAGTACAGCCTTTTCTCCTGCCCTAGATTTTACCAGCCCTAACAGTCCTTCATTTTACCAGCCCCTGACCGACCGAGATAACCTTGCTGAGTCTCCCCCCATGATGCTAGGATCTTCAGGATTAGAAAATACAGTTTGTAACTGGATTGAAAACTGACTGAAAGATCATGTGCAGAGAGTTGTGGGTAATTATCCCTACTCTGAATGGTCCCCGGGTGTAAGCGGTGTACCCCAGGGGTCAGTGCTGGGCCCTCTATTATTCAACTTGTTTATAAGCAGCATAAAAGATGGAATTAGAAGCAGATGACACAAAGATATGTAGCACAATGCCTATGTGTCTATTGAAGACGGTCACATTGCCTATGTGTCTATTGAAGACGGTCACATTGCCTATGTGTCTATTGAAGACGGTCACATTGCCTATGTGTCTATTGAAGACGGTCACATTGCCTATGTGTCTATTGAAGACGGTCACATTGCCTATGTGTCTATTGAAGACGGTCACATTGCCTATGTGTCTATTGAAGATGGTCACGAGCTTCAGGCTGGCTTGGACACATTGAGTGTCTGGGCCTTACTTGGCAAATGAAGTTCAATGTGGAGAAATGTAAAGTCATGCACTTGGGGTCTAACAACCTGAAGGCCACATATGTTCTCGGGGGAGTAAAACTGGGAGAGTCACTTGTTGAGAAGGATCTGGGGGTACTAGTAGATCACAGGCTAAGTAACAGCATGCAAAGCCAAGCAGCTGTTTCCAAGGCCACCAAGATATTATTACACATTAATAGAGGCCCGGAATCATGGAATAGGTGAGTAATATTGGCTCTTTATAAGGCATTGCTGCGCCCTCACCTGGAATATACCGTCCAGTTCTGGGCACCCATTCATAGAAAGGACGCTCTGACTATGGAAAGGGAGCAGAGGAGCCACCAAACTAATAAGAAGAATGAAGGATCTTAGTTATAAAGATTACGGGAATTAAATCTGTTTAGTCTTGAGAGGAGACGGCTGAGGGGGGACATGATTAACTTGTATAAATATATAAATGGCAAATACAAAAAATATGGGGAAACACTATTACAGGTAAAATCATCTCTAAGAACCAGGGGGCGCGCGGCTGAAAAAAAAAATAAATTTAGTCTCCGGAGGCGACAATCGTTTTTTACCATAAGAACTATAAATCTATGGAATAGCCTCCCCAATGTCAGGTCCCGTGGGACGCCCACCTTCCAATAAGTCTGCAACCCCCAATCTCCGCTGCTTTCTTCGCCTATAGCCAAGCCCCCGTTTGCCGGGACGCAGGACACGCCTCACCGGACACGGTTGCCCCCAGGACTTGTTAGCACAAAGGATGCAGACTTATGCAGGGGAAGGCAAACGAACCAGGAACGAGACTGGGTAGAGTCAATCGGGCAAAGGTCATACACAGGAGATCAATCCAAGGAAGCACGGTACAGGAGGGTTGAGATAGAAGAATAGTCAGGACTAGCCAAAGGTCACACCGGGGAATCAGAGATACGCAGTACAGAGGAGCAGGCAGGAATCGTGGTCAAAAACAGGCAAGGTCGGTCCAGGCAGCAGTCAGGGATGGTCATACACGGCAAGATTCGTAAGGGAAACAGAGATCAAAATCACACCCAGCAGCACGCTATCACGGACAAGGATCAACTGCAGAGGGAACACCTTTATAGGAATGATGGAGCAGGGCGAGGGACATGATTGGTGCAACCAGGAACCCTGAGGCTGATTGCCCCATTCAAACTTAATGACCTTGGGCTCATTGGGCCAGAACTAATTACCTCCAGCGGGCGCACTGTGTATGGCGCCGCCGGAGAGCATAAATAGAGGAGACTCTCGCGCGCGCGCGCATGATGCTGTGCGCCGGGAGCGCGCCGAGATGGCAGTGGCGCGGCCGCTCCCGACGCCGCTGGAGAGGAAGACGCCCGAGCAGCCGCTCGCGACGGAAACAGCCGAGCGGCTGCTCGCGACGGAAATAGCCGAGCGGCGGCCGGGAACAGCAGACGCCGAGCCGCCGCCTGCCGGAGACGCCGCCCAGCCCGCGCGCCGGCCGACCGAGAGCAGCCGGCGTGGGACCGGAGGACAGGTGAGTGCGAGGGGGTCCCCGTGACACTACCCCCCCCTTCACGAGGGGCCTCTGGACCCTTACCCGGTTTATCCGGATTCTCACGATGAAATCTATTGACTAAGGTTCTGGCATGGACATCCTTGGCCGGTACCCAACACCTCTCCTCAGGACCAAAACCCTTCCAATCAATTAAATACTGTAAAGAATTTTGAACTACCCGAGCATCGAGTATTCTATTAATTTCATATTCAGGCTCATCTCCCACTATGACCGGAGGAGGAGATGACACCTGAATATTTTTGGCAGATTTTAACAAAGAAACATGAAAGGTCGACGGAATCTTCATGGACAAAGGTAACTTGACTTTAAAGGTAACATTGCTCAGTTTGTTAGTAATGGGAAAAGGATCGATGTACTTAGGGCCTAACTTTGACGAGGGTTGTCTAAGGGCAATATTTTTTGTAGACACCCAGTCTCCCACCTGAAATGGTGGTTCTCGCGACCTATGTCGGTCCGCAAAAACTTTATAACTTCTGGAGGCTTTCTTAAGGTTCATCTGTATCTCAGACCACACCTTAGTCCTTTCCCGTAGCCATTCCTCCAAGGCCGGCAAGTTGGAGGAAGGACCAGAGAAGGACGACGCCTTAGGATTCCTACCATAAGGCTCGATTCAGAGAGACACAAACAAACTTTCGGTTTGGTGCCGACGTCGTAAGATTTTCAAAATTTCCCGCTCTCGCATGAACGTTCGATCGATTCTATGCATGCTTCGTAAACCTTCCGTAGCGCGTCCGTGTGCTCGTATGCCAGAGTACGCAGACGAGGATGTCATTTTCCATCGAAAAGGTTCAGATTTATTTTGGCCAACTACCAACGTAGCCTTTCGTTTTTGCCCTTTTCCCATCGTATCCTCACACGAATCCTATCATTTTCCCGCTACATCCTGCTTCATTTTTTCCTAAAGTATCTGTCCAGACGAAATTCTTACGATATTGCGCCTGCGCACTACAAACTTCTCTCATTAAAGTGTTCGCCTACATAATTTCACTTCCATCACTAAACTCACCCTAACCACTTAGCGCTCTCCTGCCTTTTCCCTGGAGCTCCCTTAAAGCTCACCCTAACCACTTAGCGCTCTTCTGCCTTTTCCCTTGACCTCCCTTAAAACTTACCCCAATCACTTAGCGCCTTGTTTCTTCTTCCATTTTCACACCCTCAAACTTACCCAAATCACATAGCGCCTTGGTTCTTCTTCCATTTTAGGTCCCTAAAACTTACCCAAATCACTTAGCGCCTTGTTTCTTCTTCCATTTTAGGTCCCTAAAACTTACCCAAATCACTTAGCGCCTTGGTTCTTCTTCCATTTTTGTTCCCTAAAACTTACCCAAATCACTTAGCGCCTTGGTTCTTCTTCCATTTTAGGTCCCTAAAACTTACCCAAATCACTTAGCGCCTTGGTTCTTCTTCCATTTTTGTTCCCTAAAACTTACCCAAATCACTTAGCGCCTTGGTTCTTCTTCCATTTTAGGTCCCTAAAACTTACCCAAATCACTTAGCGCCTTGGTTCTTCTTCCATTTTTGTTCCCTAAAACTTACCCAAATCACTTAGCGCCTTGGTTCTTCTTCCATTTTAGGTCCCTAAAACTTACCCAAATCACTTAGCGCCTTGTTTCTTCTTCCATTTTAGGTCCCTAAAACTTACCCAAATCACTTAGCGCCTTGGTTCTTCTTCCATTTTTGTTCCCTAAAACTTACCCAAATCACTTAGCGCCTTGGTTCTTCTTCCATTTTCACACCCTCAAACTTACCCAAATCACATAGCGCCTTGGTTCTTCTTCCATTTTAGGTCCCTAAAACTTACCCAAATCACTTAGCGCCTTGGTTCTTCTTCCATTTTAGGTCCCTCAAACTTACCCAAATCACATAGCGCCTTGGTTCTTCTTCCATTTTAGGTCCCTAAAACTTACCCAAATCACTTAGCGCCTTGTTTCTTCTTCCATTTTAGGTCCCTAAAACTTACCCAAATCACTTAGCGCCTTGGTTCTTCTTCCATTTTTGTTCCCTAAAACTTACCCAAATCACTTAGCGCCTTGGTTCTTCTTCCATTTTCACACCCTCAAACTTACCCAAATCACATAGCGCCTTGGTTCTTCTTCCATTTTAGGTCCCTAAAACTTACCCAAATCACTTAGCGCCTTGGTTCTTCTTCCATTTTAGGTCCCTAAAACTTACCCAAATCACTTAGCGCCTTGGTTCTTCTTCCATTTTTGTTCCCTAAAACTTACCCAAATCACTTAGCGCCTTGGTTCTTCTTCCATTTTTGTTCCCTAAAACTTACCCAAATCACTTAGCGCCTTGGTTCTTCTTCCATTTTCACACCCTCAAACTTACCCAAATCACATAGCGCCTTGGTTCTTCTTCCATTTTAGGTCCCTAAAACTTACCCAAATCACTTAGCGCCTTGGTTCTTCTTCCATTTTAGGTCCCTAAAACTTACCCAAATCACTTAGCGCCTTGGTTCTTCTTCCATTTTTGTTCCCTAAAACTTACCCAAATCACTTAGCGCCTTGGTTCTTCTTCCATTTTAGGTCCCTAAAACTTACCCAAATCACTTCACGGACATCACAATCTTGATTTTCAAATATGTCATTGTCCCCTTGTTTTTTTTCAATGTATGTGTGCAAATAAATGGGACAACATGTTTTTTTTGTTTTTTTGGGTTTTTAATAGCTCAATTGCCATTTGTTGGCAAAATTTTTCAGGCAACTTTGGCCCAAAAAAAAAATAATAACTATATACAAATTTTTTGGGCATAACTAAAAATATATACACAGTTTTTGTTAAAAACTTTAAAAACTATATACAATTTAAAACTTTTTAAAAACCAGACAACTATATACAAAGAAATTTGGTGTTTAACCAAGAAAACTATGTACAAATACAACTATTTACAAATCTACAGGGCCAGGAACCCGGACACTAGTCTTCCTCTTCTGTTGTCCCCAACGTGTCCCGCATCGCCTGCAGATCGGCCACCAACTCAAGGACCCTCCGATTGATATCAGCAAGTCGCTGTCTTGTGGTCCCTTCCCAAAAATCAGAAATTCAAATTATTCGGAGAACAATACATGTTTTTCACCTGTGTAATTAATGTATTTCAAGAAACAAATTAAGTATAATGCACATATGATTAATCACAGGAATTAAGGTTAGTAAGTGGCCACAGGACAGTTGGGCAACTAATTAAGCTAATTCAGTGGCCACAGGACAGTTGGGCACCTAATTAAGCTAATTCAGTGGCCACAGGACAGTTGGGCAACTAATTAAGCTAATTCAGTGGCCACAGGACAGTTGGGCACCTAATTAAGCTAATTCAGTGGCCACAGGACAGTTGGGCAACTAATTAAGCTAATTCAGTGGCCACAGGACAGTTGGGCAACTAATTAAGCTAATTCAGTGGCCACAGGACAGTTGGGCACCTAATTAAGCTAATTCAGTGGCCACAGGACAGTTGGGCACCTAATTAAGCTAATTCAGTGGCCACAGGACAGTTGGGCAACTAATTTAGCTAATTCAGTGGCCACAGGACAGTTGGGCACCTAATTAAGCTAATTCAGTGGCCACAGGTCCCTCTTATATTGGCATTGACTAGGGCATTATGTGTTTTTGTGTTCATGGGAATTTAGACCGAAATCTCTATAATGACATGACTACTTACTTGGTTGGTGGCCGAGAGATGGCTCGTTGGGGACAACACCCTGAGGTCCTGGTTCCTGGCTCTGCTGTGAAGAAGTGCCTGTAGAAACATGGGCCAAATGGTTAGTTTGGATGTCTGATTCCGCAGTCCTCCAATGTTTTGAGCTAAGTCTGGGTCACATCACTCACCTTCTCCAGGGTCTTGTGGGCTCCTATCTGCTGCCTCCTCACCCACTACTTCACCCGCAACAGAAACATCTACAAATACAGAATAAAGGATTCAGTTTGGTGATATCAGTAGCTAGCAATTCTCTGTTTTGGTGTAGACATGAAGAGTGACATACCCGAGGATCCCGCATGCGTGGCAGGGTACGACTGCCTGCCCACGCTGTGCCGCCCCTCCTCTGTGGTAAGGTCCAGGGGCTGGTCTGAGGAGGCCACAGAGGAGGGGTCGGCCCGTCGCCCTGGAGATCCACCACCTTCACTCCCAGCTGCAGAATCATGCAGCACTGGTCGTCCTCTGCGCCTCCGGGTGCGGCGAATTCGGTAATCCATTTCCAACACTAGAAAAGAAAAGGCATTCTAAGTAAAGTCCTACCTTCTGTCTTAGTTACATATTGCATGCAATCGCAATCTACTTACTTGGAAAATGGATTCCGAAGAACCTCCGCACCCGGGGCATGTGCAGCCGTTTGAGGTCCGACCAATGCTGCATGATCTGCGTGTGGGTGAAGGTGGTGTTGGTCTGCTGTTGGATGGTGGAGATTATCTCCAGGGCGACGTGGCGTTTTTCAAATGTGTTGGGCAGGTAGTCGTACCTGCGCTCCAGCATGGTCTACAAAACAGAAAGAAAACATCGACTTTACTTCTCAATACATATCAATATGTGTCAGCAAAACATTTTTTGGGGTAATTACATTAACACACACACATTTCTAGTGTTCATTAATTTCACAATATGGCCTAAATGTTGTTTGGCACGTGTGTTGCGTGCCTTTGCTTGTGCATGTAGTTTATCACATTTTTAACCAAAGCCATTTATTCCTGCGCTTCCTTCACATATAGAGCAGCATTTCCTAATCTAACAAAAGTCCATCGAATACACTTACGAACATGATGATCTCTTCTTGTTGGCGGGTGAAGATAGTGGGTGCCATCTTGCTTCTTTTTCTCGGCAGCAGATAAGTAACGCCCCAGCGCGTTCCGCACGGCCGTGCGAACGTACGCAATGCCTCAGCGGGTTCCGCACGGCCGTGCGAACGTACGTCACACGCTGGCTTGCTTACTTAAAGGTCCCTGCACACCCAGCTGATTATTTGAGAAAATCAAAATGGCACCCAAAAAACCTCCGGCCAAAACTGGAAAGGAGCAGACGGGGAAGAAGGCAGCCAAACGGCAGGAGCCTTCCGAAGGGCCCAAAACCAGGTCGCAGCAGCCAAAAGCAAAATTACGGCCTAGTACCAAAACGCCGGCCAAGCCAACTACCAGCTATGGGCAAAAAAAGGAGCAGGCAGGCAAACCAAAGACCCAGGCCACAAAGGCTAGTATGGCTACTGGGCCAAAAACGGGTAAGAGGGTCCGAAGACCCACCCCACCCTGCCCCACTACAACACCCACAATAGTCCGCAGTAGGTCCCGCAGTCCCCCTCGAGGCCGAACCAGGTCCCGCAGCCCCCCTAGACGCCGCAGCAGGCCACGCAGCCCACAAAGAGGCCGAACCAGGTCCCGCAGCCCCCCTAGACGCCGCAGCAGGCCACGCAGCCCCCCTCGAGGCCGAACCAGGTCCCGCAGCCCCCCTAGACGCCGCAGCAGGCCACACA
Source organism: Gastrophryne carolinensis (assembly GCA_027917425.1). Classification (NCBI taxonomy): domain Eukaryota; kingdom Metazoa; phylum Chordata; class Amphibia; order Anura; family Microhylidae; genus Gastrophryne; species Gastrophryne carolinensis. The sequence goes on along the minus strand of CM051234.1, from coordinate 655,381,114 downwards.
GCCCACAAAGAGGCCGAACCAGGTCCCGCAGCCCCCCTAGACGCCGCAGCAGGCCACGCAGCCCACAAAGAGGCCGAACCAGGTCCCGCAGCCCCCCTCGAGGCCAAACCAGGTCCCGCAGCCCCCCTCGAGGCCGAACCAGGTCCCGCAGCCCCCCTAGACGCCGCAGCAGGCCACGCAGCCCACAAAGAGGCCGAACCAGGTCCCGCAGCCCCCCTCGAGGCCGAACCAGGTCCCGCAGCCCCCCTAGACGCCGCAGCAGGCCATGCAGCCCACAAAGAGGCCGAACCAGGTCCCGCAGCCCACCACGAGTGTGCCCAAAAAAAAAACAGAAGAGGGCCGGCCCTGCAAGATCGCCCTCACCCTTGGTCCGCCCTACTACCTCCAAGGGCAGCACTACTTCAGGCTCCGAACGAAGCTCTCCTGCTCGCCCACATTTGGCACCGGCACAGGTGGAAAGGCAAGGTTACTATGCCACATCAACACCTGGGACTTCTGTGGCCAGCCAGGCCAGAACACCCAGTCCCTTGCCCAGTCCAGGCCAATCCCCAGGCAGCCACCATTCCCTGCATTATACCCCACAAACCCAGCCAAGGATGTCACCCCATTTGGATGACACCATGGAGGACCCACAACCCAAAACAACAGGGCGCACATTGCGAAGAGGGCAGTTAAGTGGGCGTTTTGGTGAGGCCCAAATTATGGCCTTGGCTAGTGGCCTGACCTTAGTTTATGATGAGCTATATGGGCGCAGATCAAAAAACACCACCAAACAGCGCAGAGCCAACATCTTGGCAGACCTAACCAGACAAGTGAATGCAGCGGGGGAAGAGTTAAAGGATGTTGTACAGATTCAGCGCAAGATATCGGACCTCAAATATGCTGCACGGAAGAAAGAAAATCAAAGGCGGATTGACAGGTAAAAATGTTAGCTTTAGGATTAGACTGGATGTTGTATTGGCCACCTGGTTCTAAATTACCCTAACTCTGTTTTGCAGCATGAAAACTGGAGGAGGTTTTCCCTCAAAACTCAAGTTGACCCCGGCTGAGGAGATGATTTATGGATTGATGCATCCAGTCGCCGTCGAAGGCCACGCGGCCCTAAGGGACACAGATTCCCCGACCCGTCCTGCAGGTGAGTAAGATGTATGTGACCTTTACAATTAGTGAGCATGCACAATTAGCCAGTAACACATCTGGGAAGCCAGGCACCTAGGCTGTGGCTTGTAGGTGATTTCTGTGTTGGGCCAGGGTGTGGCATGTGTGTGGCCACTTAACTGTTGATTTTTGGTCCACATACAAGACGTGAATGTACATTGAACCCGAGTGTAAAAGTTTGTGGGTTCCCATTAAACCGGACCTTCACCATGATTTAATGAAAAGCACAAACTCTTATCCAAAAAATCCTCAGCATCTAAAATTAATATATTTTACATGTGTAGTCACTAATGTATTATACTTTCCACCACTGGGCTGCAACTCTGTTCGGCAATTTAGGATACGGCCGCCGCCATCTTGACTCGGAAGCATCACACTTACTGAGGAGAGGAGAGTGGGATAAGGTACAGGGGGGCGGGTTATAGCTGTGCTTTGCTCAGACAGAGCAGAGCTGGGGTCAGGGAAAGGTCAGCAGTCCAAGAATGCAGAGCAGCACAGTCAGGAGGCACTTACTGTTTGCAGGCTGCCTGATAAGATGGCGGATTCCATAAGCCGCCATCTTTAATGTTTAAAGGCTCATAACATGCAGTAGATGCAGGTTGGAAGATTTGTAATGTGGTCAATCTGTATGTACAGGGTGTGGGAAACATAGAAGCTAGACTCTTAATCAGAGTGAAGGTCCGCTTTAATGGCCTCTAAGGGATGTGGTCAGCCACATAACAAGCTGAACTTGAATGTTTGGCTTAGTTGAGTAGAACAATGTGGAAGTAGTTGTAGGCCAAAAATTTAACCACATAATGGCATGGAAATTGAAGCTTATTTGGCCCCGTTGTTGAAGTGCCCATGACAGTTTTGACCCGTTAACTAATTCGGCATATGTCTTTTGACCCGTCAACAATGCATAGGTGTGTGTTTACATAGTGTCTTTGCTTCTCATGCAGGCCACCATCATCGCTCAGCTACTGTGGAATCCACTGCCAGTGTGGACATGCCGTCAACTTCCGTGCAGCCTAGGAGGGAGGAACCGATATATTCGGTAAGTTTATTGAGCAAATGTCGTTTAGCCATGTTACTTTGCATGTTACTACTAACAGATTGACATATGTAGTGGGCAAGCTAACATCTAATTTGTCTCTGTCCATACAGACCCACACACTCATGGATGAAATCCAGGAGCTGGAGGAGGATGGATCCTTTATGTGCCCTTCTGAAGATCTACCCCTGGCCCAGAATCTGCAACTGGTCCAAAATGTTTCACCACCAACTCAGCAGCAGCAGAGGGAATCTGGCAGCATGGTGGCTGCACATGATGGCCAGCATGCACAGACTGACAGTCAAGTCCCCAGTGTTGTCTCTGCTGTTGAGGATAGTGAAAGCATGCCTGTGTCTGTTGAGGGGCCCAGACCAACAGCCTCGGCACGACCCCGAACCAGGGGATTGGGGAGGCGGAATCCGCTACGGCGCAACCAGGGGAGGGGCATGGCAATGTTGGACGCATGGCACCACGAGAGGGTGACCTTCCAGCAGCAAAACCAACTAAACCGAGAGGCACTGCATGGCCGGATCGAGAACCTAAATACCACATTACAGGCTGTGCAGAACGAATTGAGGACCCTCAACAGCCACATGGAGACTGCCAACAATGACAACCGTGCCTACAGGGGTGAAATGGTAAATATCATGCGCAACATTTTGGACCAGTTGCAGATTCAGAATGCCACACAGGCCCACGTTCGGGGCAATCAGCAAGGGCCACCACCTGGGTACTATGGCCATCACCCATATTAATGTCTCCACAACATGAATCTGTACAACATCTTTGCTCTTAATCCCCCCTGTATTGACTTGTCTGGTGAGGCAAACCAAGATACCCTTGGTGTATGCCTTGGGTTGTGTGTTTTTGATTTGCGCCCATAGAGCTCCTTAGAGTGGTGAGGTAGGCCACTAGCCAAGGCCATATCTGAATCCTCACTGAACGTGCCACTCAAGCTTCTACCCCTGTACCAGGTTTACACCTGTGGCAGGGCCAAATGTGGCCAACCAGGATTGTTTGTTTTTTTCATTATTGCCATGGTTGATCTAACCATTAATCCTTTGTGTTTACCTCAATTTTTTGAGCAAATTGGAGTGAGCAGCAACTCCAAGTTGGAGCTCTTATTTTTTACAAATAAACAGTTAAAGACACCTGTGGCTCATAAATTTTATTGTCTCTTTTTTGGGTGTCACAGAGAAATATATACTTGGACATTCACACAGTTCACACATCCAAAAAAGAGAGTTGGAAAGCATTAGGCCTGTGGTGAGTAATTACTTTATTACTTATTTGAACACCACAAACATAACGAAACATACACAAAGGGAAATAAAACTTAATCAACAACACAATGTTAAACAAAGGCCAATACAGGTTACATTAAGCAAAATGGGTCGCGATCAAATTAGTCCGCACACTTTGGCCAGACACACTACTGTGTGTGTCCAGAAATGACTCCTCCTGGTCTTCGCTGGGTGGAGAGGGAGCAAATTCTACATACCGGGGGACCCGTTGTGAAATAGCAAAATTGTGAAGAACAGCACAGGCCATTATTATGTCTATGACCTTTTTCGGATCATATTGCAGGGCGCCCCCGGTATGATCCAAACAACGAAACCTAGTCTTCAAAAGACCAAAGGCCCTCTCTACCACAGCCCTGGTCTTGCGGTGCGCACAGTTGTAGGCATCCTGGGAGGCATCCTGGGGCCGGAGTACTGGCGTCAAGAGCCACGGCAGCAGCGGGTATCCTGAATCACCTTATACATAAGATTAGGAAAACAAACATGTAAGACCATCAAGGCACCAGCAACATCAATAGGAGGCTATTTGTCAATTGTGTGATCAACATGAGGCAACATTTGCCACTGTCCCAGTCCCAAACTAAACATCTGTCCTAGAGGTTTACAAAAGGACAACATACAAAGAGTGAGGATGAGGGACAATCATACATATGGATCCCAGCTCTGGGTTTCAAAGTGTGCTTAGGATGTAGGTTTTGCTGACCCCTTATATGCTTTGTGTGAGACCAAAACAGCAGAAACACGCCACATGCACTTTATCCCGCTCTACTCTCGTGTGGAAGTGCAAACCAGCTTAGCAAAGATGGGTCCGAAACTATGCTCAAGTTAAGTGCACGATTCCACACAAGGGTGGTGTAAGAGGGATTATTAAATTAGACCAACAGATAATTTAGAATGTGGCTAATGCAGGCCAAACTTGGCGAAACGCTTGGTTGGTTACTAACTAACATTCAAGTGTGGTTTCACATGGGCAGAAGTTTATTTAAGGTGTAAGTTTGGCAGACATTACTGCCAAATGCTAATTAAAAACAAACATCCACAACTACATTATGTGGTTTATGTTCACTTACCAAGGAGCCATGCACCTGAAAATTCCCCAGACTCAAACCGTCGGTACAATCCTGATCGTCTAAGGATGTACGCATCATGGGCTGAGCCTGGGTAGCCGGCGAGGACGCTAAGGAACCGCATGTCCGGCCCCACCACTGCCTGCACATTAAAGGAGTGGCCCATTTTGCGGTTCCTGGAAAAAAAGGAAGACAAGAAAACATTAGGAAGGCATTTAGAAAAATGAACACACACATTTCGATAAGGAGGGACCATTACAAGGTGGGACCATTACAAGGTGGGAGCATTACAAGGTGGGACCATTAGAAGGTGGAAACATTACAAGGAGGGACCATTACAAGGTGGGACCATTACAATGTGGGACCATTAAAAGGTGGGACCATTACAAGGAGCGACCATTACAAGGTGGGAGCATTACAAGGTGGGACCATTACAAGGAGCGACCATTACAAGGTGGGAGCATTACAAGGTGGGACCATTACAAGGTGGGAGCATTAGAAGGTGGAAACATTACAAGGAGGGACCATTCCAAGGTGGGACCATTACAATGTGGGACCATTAAAAGGTGGGACCATTACAAGGTGGGAGCATTACAAGGTGGGACCATTACAAGGTGGGAGCATTACAAGGTGGGTCCATTACAAGGTGGAGCCATTAGAAGGTGGAAACATTACAAGGAGGGACCATTACAAGGTGGGACCATTACAATGTGGGACCATTAAAAGGTGGGACCATTACAAGGTGGGAGCATTACAAGGTGGGAGCATTACAAGGTGGGACCATTACAAGGTGGGAGCATTACAAGGTGGGTCCATTACAAGGAGGGACCATTACAAGGAGGGACCATTACAAGGAGGCTTAACCTAAAATGAAATCAAAAATTAAAAACATTACTTACCTGTATATGTACTCGTCGGCAGCAGGAGGCACCAGGGCGACGTGGGTACAGTCAATGGCACCAATGACGTTGGGCATGTCGGCGATATTATAAAAACCAAGCTTAATGGCGTTTCTGGCTACCATATCATCGGGGAAAAAAATATATTTGGGGGTTAGGGTAGCCATGCCTTCCAAAAAATGTGATAGTGCGCGGCTCAGCGTAGGCTGTGAGATCCCCACGGAGAGGGCACCCAGCCTCTGGAACGAGCCGTTCGCCAAAAATTGCAGGCAGCCAAGCATCTTGGTCATACCTGAAATTGCATGCCCCTTCCTTGTGGTGCGGGCTAACCATGGCCGCAGCTCACTATACAATTTATGGAGGGAAGCGCGATTAAGCCTGGTCAGCTCGAACAGCTCAACGTCATGCATGCCATTGATGTTCATGCGTCGCCGCCGGTGCAATCTGGGCTCTGACCTCAAGATCCCATCAATGCCAAACAGAAGAAGACCTTGATGCTCTTCAAAGTCACTCTCCATCACGCTTGGCTGCCTAGTCCCGAGGTCAAAAAGGTGCCGTAAGACGCTCGACAAGGAAATGACTATATGGGCGTCGGAATACTTGCCAATCAGCTCTCTGAATTAATCGCCAGCCCATTGCAATGACGTAAATGATTTGACCGATCGAAACATTTTCGATTTCGAAGGAAAAAAGTCCCGAAGTTGCGTAAAAACACAAAATGAATTTCGATGGACGAACGAACATATACGTCTATGTTCGAACGTTCGTGCGAGTCGAAAATGGCCAAAAAAAAAGGAAAAAATGACAAACACCCAACAAAACTTTCGATTGCAAATACGAACATAATGACATTTGGGATTTTGAATCGAGCCTATAGTTACAGAAAAACGTCGAAAACTTAGTCGACTCGCTAGGCGCATTGTTAAAGGCGAATTCTGCAAATTCGATAAATTCCGCCCACTGCTCTTGACGGTCAGACACGAAACAGCGTAAGTATTGTTCTAAGCTCTGATTCACCCGTTCGGTCTGTCCGTTAGACTGGGGGTGATAAGCTGTAGAAAGAGAAACATTAATACCTAAGCGATTACAGAAAGCTTTCCAGAAACGGGATACAAACTGAACCCCCCGATCTGAAACAATATTTTGTGGTAAACCATGGAGGCGAAAAACATGCTTAATGAATAGCTGTACTAAGTCTGGCGCCGACGGAAGTTTTATTAACCGGATAAAGTGTGCCATTTTACTGAAGCGGTCCACCACTACCCAAATTACAGTATTCCCCTGCGACGGAGGTAGATCTACAACAAAATCCATGGATATATGAGACCATGGCTCACTGGGAATTTCTAGAGCAACTAATAATCCCGCTGGAGACCCATGGGTAGTTTTACTCCGGGCACATACAGGACATGCTTCGACAAAGGCGGTTATATCACGTCTGATGGTGGGCCACCAGACACGGCGTTTAGCGATGGCCAAGGTTTTCCGGATACCTAAGTGACCGGCGGACTTGGCATCATGAAGTTCCTGTAAAACGGCAAGACGTAAGTGAGGTGGAACAAATAAACATTCAGAGGGTTTACCAGGAGGAGAATCAATCTGGAATGGCGTCAACGAGTTAGACAAGTCAGGGAGAAGAGCACCACAACACAACCTAGGGGCAGAATCGATTCAGCAGGACCAACTTGGTCCTTACAATCCCCGAAGTTCCGAGATAGGGCGTCTGCTTTGGTATTCTTCTTCCCTGGTTTATAGGTAATAATGAAATTGAAACGAGAGAAGAAGAGTGCCCAGCGAGCCTGACGGGAGTTGAGCCTTTTGGCGGACTCTAAATATTCTAGATTTTTGTGATCAGTATATACAGTAATGGGGTGTAAGGAGCCTTCTAGCCAGTGACGCCATTCTTCAAAAGCCAGTTTAATACCCAATAGTTCCCTATTCCCAACATCATAATTGCGTTCGGCTAGAGAAAACTTACGGGAGAAGAACGCACAAGGATGCAGTCTTTCTGGATTGCCCGAATATTGGGAGAGAACTGCTCCTACCCCTAGTTCAGAGGCATCAACCTCTAACAGAAATGGGTGCTTAGTATCGGGATGTATCAAAACTGGAGCTGAAGTAAAGGTTTCTTTCAGTAGTTGGAAGGCGTTTATTGCTGAGGGAGGCCACTCCTCAACAAAAGCGCCCTTCCAAGTAAGATCAGTTAAGGGACTCACAATAGAAGAGAACCCCCTTATAAATTGTCTGTAAAAATTCGCAAACCCTAAAAATCTTTGAAGCGCCTTAAGGGTTCTAGGTTGCTCCCACTCCATTATTGCGGAAACCTTGGAGGGATCCATAACCAACCCACGCTTGGAGATTATATATCCCAGAAATGGAATTTCAGACACCTCAAACACACATTTGGAGATTTTTGCATACAGACGATTCTCCCGTAACCTCTGCAACACCACTTTGACATGCTGACGGTGTTCCGACAGGGAACGGGAAAAAATAAGTATGTCATCCAAATAGACCACCAGAAACCGACCCAGGAAATCGCGAAATATGTCGTTCACAAAATCTTGGAACACTGCAGGGGCATTACATAAGCCGAAAGGCATCACCAAGTATTCATAGTGCCCGTCTTTTACATTGAAGGCTGTCTTCCATTCATCTCCCTGGCGTATGCGAATTAGGTTATAAGCCCCTCTAAGGTCAAGTTTGGAGAAGATCTGAGCCCCCGAAACCTGATTGAAAAGGTCATTGATTAAAGGTAGCGGATACCTATTCTTAACGGTAACTTTGTTTAACCCTCGATAGTCTATACAGGGGCGTAACCCGCCGTCCTTCTTCTCAACGAAGAAGAAACCTGCACCAGCAGGTGAGGTGGAAGGACGGATAAATTTCTTCTTGAGGTTCTCTGAAATATAATCTTTCATGGCCAGCTCTTCTGACCGTGTGAGATTATATATTTTCCCTCTAGGGGGCATTGTCCCTGGGAGTAAATCGATAGGACAGTCGTAGGTCCTATATGGGGGAAGAATTTCAGCGGATTTTTCAGAGAACACATCTGCCCAATCTGCATAGGCTGGTGGTAACCCATCACCGGAATTCTGCGCTGTACTCCTCCGCAGAGCGTTTTGCCTGTCTAAGGTTCCGTAACTTGGAATCAGCAGTTAAAGCCCGATCAGGATCAGCATATAAAAGCTCCATGGCAGAAAAGAAGGAGGAGACCGATTGTAGGGCCTCATCAGAGGGTGTCAATCCAAATGCCCAGGTCTGAGGATCACCCTGAAGAAGAGAGATGACAAGGCCAACTCGTTGAGACTCTGATCCAGTTGAGTGGGGCCGTAGACGGAAGTAAAGCTCGCAAGAGTTCTTAAAGTTAGAAAACTTCGTCCGATCCCCGAGGAATTTCTCTGGAAGAGGAATCTTTGGCTCAATTGAAGGCCCAGGATCCAATGGCGCAGGTATTTGGCGACTTTCTTGAGAAGCCACACGCTGGGCCAGCTGGTTGATGGCGGTAGCCATAGCTTGCACCTGCTGCATTAATTCTTCCATCTAGGATAATTTTTCTGGCCCGTGATAATGTCAGGTCCCGTGGGACGCCCACCTTCCAATAAGTCTGCAACCCCCAATCTCCGCTGCTTTCTTCGCCTATAGCCAAGCCCCCGTTTGCCGGGACGCAGGACACGCCTCACCGGACACGGTTGCCCCAGGACTTGTTAGCACAAAGGATGCAGACTTATGCAGGGGAAGGCAAACGAACCAGGAACGAGACTGGGTAGAGTCAATCGGGCAAAGGTCATACACAGGAGATCAATCCAAGGAAGCACGGTACAGGAGGGTTGAGATAGAAGAATAGTCAGGACTAGCCAAAGGTCACACCGGGGAATCAGAGATACGCAGTACAGAGGAGCAGGCAGGAATCGTGGTCAAAAACAGGCAAGGTCGGTCCAGGCAGCAGTCAGGGATGGTCATACACGGCAAGATTCGTAAGGGAAACAGAGATCAAAATCACACCCAGCAGCACGCTATCACGGGCAAGGATCAACTGCAGAGGGAACACCTTTATGGGAATGATGGAGCAGGGCGAGGGACATGATTGGTGCATCCAGGAACCCTGAGGCTGATTGCCCCATTCAAACTTAATGACCTTGGGCTCATTGGCCCAGAACTAATTACCTCCGGCGGGCGCACTGTGTATAGCGCCGCCGGAGAGCATAAACGGAGGAGACTCGCGCGCGCGCATGATGCTGCGCACCGGGAGCGCGCCGAGATGGCAGTGGCGCGGCCGCTCCCGACGCCGCCGGAGAGGAAGCCGCCCAAGCAGCCGCTCGCGACGGAAACAGCCGAGCGGCTGCTCGCGGCGGAAATAGCCGAGCGGCGGCCGGGAACAGCAGACGCCGAGCCGCCGCCTGCCGGAAATGCCGCCCAGCCCGCGCGCCAGCCGACCGAGAGCAGCCGGCGTGGGACCGGAGGACAGGTGAATGCGAGGGGGTCCCCGTGACACCCAAGAAGCTTGTTACGGCATCAACCGCTGACAGCTTCAGAAAAGGATTAGATGCTTATTTAGAAGAAAATAACATAAACAGTTACTATTAGCTGCTATCAGTAAAAAAAAATAAAAATAAGGGGCTGTCAGCGTCGGTGACAGCGAGGAGGAAGCCGAGACAGAGCAGGCACACGGACCGGAGCTGTGCGCTGTGACAGGGAGAGGGAGATCAGTGGTAGAGAAACGCAGCAGCGAGAGCCTGGGACAGAAAATATCACCTGCGGAGCTGCATCCAAAATGGCGGACGACATCACCCCAGAGGACCTGGACGCAATAGAACTCTCGGAGGCATCCTTCCAAGAAGAGCAGAGAGGTAGGATGGGACTGACCGGCCCTGAGGCTCAAATAGAGGTGAGCAGTTCTTTGCTCAGTCGCTTTGAAAGTATGCTGCAGAGTGCCCTGCTAACTAATACAGTGCAGATTAAGGCACATATGTCCAGTGAGTTGGAGAAGGTGGCAGGTGGTTTATCTAATTTAGAGACCAAAATAAGTAATATTAAGGTTGCTCAGGAAGTACTTGATACTGAAATCAATCAGCTTAAAACAGATAATATTGCCTTGGCGACGAAGTTGGAGGATATGGAGAACAGGGATCGGCGCTCCAACCTGAGATTTAGGGGCATCCCTGAGCATGTAGAGGATCTCAGAGGGGCAATTACTGCTTTGTGTCACGAACTGGCCCCTGATGTGCCAGCTGAGAGACTAGAGATGGATCGAGTCCACAGAGCCTTAAGACCACGTAGCTCACCTAATGATCCGCCTCGTGATATTATCGCCAAATTTCATTTTTTTACAACTAAGGAAATGATTCAGAGAGCGGCGAGGCAAAATGCTGATTTGTCATTTCAGGAACATAAATACCAAATTTTCTCTGATTTATCGGCAACCACCATGGCAAAGCGGCGAGAGATGAAGCCACTGTTACTAATCCTTCAGGAACAAAAGATAAAATACAGATGGGGTTTCCCCTTCCGCCTTACTTTTTCACATAAGGATGCAACCTTCTCTGCAGTAAACGTGGAGGAATTAAAGGCACAGATGGCGGCTGCAGGCATATCTAGATTGGTCTCTATGAAGTACTCCAGAGTGGGGGAAGACTCACCAAAATCCCAGAGATCTGGGAAACGCCAAAAACGTGGGGTCCCGCGACCGGGATACAGCGCATCATTGGCTTTTGAGAATGCCTGAATAATGCTTTCTCCCTTTTGGGTTTGGAATACGTGTTGGTGTAATGAGTTATAGATAATATAACCCAGTAGATTACTACAAGGAGAATTTTATTAAAGTTATGTTAAGGTTACAGTTTAATGCCCTGGCCCTGACCTGAAGGGCATGATCCTAGGGTCTGTTTAATGGAGGCTGAGGTGTTTACACAGATCCTTGTTTGATGGGTTGGTGTAAATACCTTAGCGGGTCAAATAATGTTTATATATTTCACGAATACTGTTTTTGTACCTCCAAGCGGATTTAATTGAGAATATGGACGCCCCCCTGTCCGTCGGCTATTGCATGACGTACTCTCTTATAATCAGAGGGTTTTCCCTGTGATTTATTGGTAGTTCTAACGGTAATTTTCAAAACTTACGTTGAATAGTTTCACGATCAGAATAAGTAGATAGGCTGCAAGGCAGACTTCTTTTCGCCTACACTAGGGGTGGAAGAAGGTGCCGGCTAGCAAGCTGATTTGGTCGGATAGACACTATAGGGGTGAGTGCTGATACTACTGGCACCACGGGTGTGGTGCTTAACCGACCGAATCACATTTAAAATAGATATAGGTTCCCTCCTTTGATCTTCCCTTGACCTTTTTCCTCTCCCCTTTTTTTTTTTTTTTTTTTTTTGTAAAGAGTACAGTGTAAGGTGGTACTTTGGTACCTCAAAAATAATCATTAAAAATGGTAAAGATCTTATCATTAAATGTTCAAGGTTTCAATTCTCCAAATAAACAATGTTATGCTTTTAGAAGGATTAAGGCCTTAAATCCAGATGTTATCTGCTTGCAGGAGACACATTTCTCGAGATCGTCCCAGCCCCGTCTTCTGAATTCATCATTTCCTCAGGTATTTGTGGCAAATGCAAACACTAAACAGAGGGGAGTTTTGATAGGTTTTCAACGAAGGGCACCATTCCATTGCCATAGGGAGATAAAAGACCCGGAAGGGAGATATGTGATTTTGGTGGGAATGTTGCAGGAAACTCAGGTTACCATAGCTAATTATTATTCACCCAACTCAGGACAGGTAGCGTTCCTTAAAAAAGTTTTTGAGGTAGTTCAAGAGGTAGCGCAAGGCAATGTGATAATATGTGGAGACTCAAACCTTACCTTAAATCCATATTTAGATAGGCAATCCTTAGCTGGAAAAGTAGTAGGTACTTCATATGCGGCCGCCTCTAGACAATTTCGGGGATTACTGGATGAGTTCGCTCTAGCAGATGCCTGGCGGGAATTACACCCAGGGACACAAAATTTTACTCATTTTTCGCATGCTCATAATGTATGGTCAAGGATTGACCACATATTTCTGTCTCAGAGGGCCCTAGTGACGGTAAAGTCAGTCAAAATTAGTCCAATATCATGGTCGGACCATGATTGCGTGGTCATGACTATGGATTTGTCAAATTGGGGGAGATCTGGTTTTACATGGACTCTTAATACTGCTATCATATCGGACCCTAAAGTAGCGTTAGAGGTAACTGAGGCCCTATCAGAGTACTTTCAGTTTAACGAAAACCCAGAGACGTCTGAAGTGCTTAGTTGGGAGGCACATAAGCCAGTTATCAGGGGTCGGTTGATAGAGATCGCGTCCAAGAAAAAGCGCGAGAGAAATGCATGCATTGAGGAATTAGAGAGGAAATATGAGGAAGTTGCAGAAGAGGCAAAACAAAGAATGTCCCCCGATATCCGCTCTAAGTTATTTGAGGTGACTCAAGAGCTTAATTTAGCTCTTGCAGGCAAAGCTGAGAAAGTGTTGAGATGGATGAAACATGGATATTATTGTAAGGCCAACAAGCCGGATTCGCTATTGGCCAAGAGACTTAAGTTCCCGGATCAGAACTATACGCCCATCAGATTAAAACATGAGAGGGGAGAGCTCACGAGTAATCCAGATAAAATAGTCAAAGTTTTCGGAGAGCAGCTTTCAAAACTATACTCCAATGACACTCCGGTTAGATCTGACAAAGTAAACGGATTTCTGGCTGATGTTCCCCTGCCTGAACTCCCCTTGCAGTTGAGGGAATCTCTTGAGGAAGGATTTAGTGAATTGGAGGTCCAACGTACTATCGATAAACTGAAAATTAATAAAAGACCGGGACCTGATGGTTTCTCGGCGGCCTACTATAAGACATTTAGATCTGTGTTAGTGCCTAAATTGACAGCATGCTTTAATAGGATGCGTAGTGGGGTTTCCTTCTCAAGAGATTCCCTTACGGCATCTATAAGTATGGTGCCAAAGCCGGATTCGGACCATACAGTGTGGTCTAATTTCCGACCAATATCGCTTATCAATGTCGATATGAAGATATTGACTAAAATTCTTGCTGACAGATTGTCGAGTTATATGCCCAGATTGATTCACAAAGATCAAGTGGGATTCATCCAGGGCAGACAGGCAGGGGACAACATAAGGAAAGTGGTTCAGCTGGTGCATTTGGCCAGAACTGCCCGAGCCCCGGCTATGCTTCTTTCCTTAGACATCAGAAAGGCTTTTGATACAGTGCTTTGGGAATATCTTTTTGGCCTGTTAAGCAAGTGGGGATTTGGTCCTCAATTTTTAGGAATGTTAGAAGGATATATTCAACCTCTAGGGCTTATGTTAAATATAATGGCGCCAAGTCAGAAGACTTCTCGTTGCAGAGAGGCACCAGACAGGGGTGTCCGTTGTCTCCCCTTCTGTTTGCGCTAGCAATGGAACCCCTAGCACAAATGATTAGGCTATCCCCAGATATCTCAGGGATTCAGATAGGGAAAATTCAACATAAGTTAAGTCTTTTTGCTGACGACGTGATGGTAATAATGTCGAATCCTAGTGTGTCCCTTCCTGGTATTGTAACGAGACTAAACGAGTTTGAGCTAGTTTCGGGCCTTCAGGTGAATATGTCAAAATCAAGAGCCTTAAATATAAACATCCCCTCAGAGTTGTGCGCTAGTTTGAGAAGATCCTTTGGTTTTCAGTGGGAAGAAACGGGAATTAAGTATCTTGGAATTAAACTAACAAGTGAATATTCATCCCTTTTTGCTGCCAACTATGGCCCTCTGAGACAGAACCTCCTTGGACTTCTAAATAGATGGAAAGGCTACAAACTGTCATGGCTTGGTAAGATAGCGGCCATTAAAATGTCCATTCTACCCAAGTTCTTGTATCTAGCCCGAACACTGCCAGTTAAAATCCCTCAGAATTTTTTACAGGCGTTGCAGTCTAGAATTATGGCATTTATATGGGGTGAGAAGAGGCCTAGAGTAGCGGGAAGCATCATGATGACATCTAAGACACAAGGTGGGTTAGGGGTACCTAATTTTACTAAATATTACCAAGCTGCCCAACTAGCTCAAATGGTATCATATCACGCAGAGGTAGAGGCTCCAATATGGGTCCAGATTGAATCTGAACTTTGTAAACCAACCTGCTATATTTTGGATTCCAAGGAAACTTAGAGGTAAATTAGATAACCCTATTATATCCCACTCGTTAGAAATTTGGGATGGACTGTGGTTCTCTAAGGGATTAGCGTCCCCCCATCTACCATTAATGCATTTATGGAATAATCCGATGTTTACTCCTGCTCTCATGGACTCGAGTAGGTTTAACAATTGGAAAAAGGCAGGGGTCAACTGTCTGTTAGATTGCCTGGAAGGATCGAAGATGGCAGGGTTTCAGGTGTTGCAGTTAAAATATCAATTACAACCTAATGACCTCTTCGGGTATCTTCAGATTAAACACTATGTGAGTTCAATGATGAGAGGAGTGGACACGGGTTCACAGCTTACTTTATTTGAGAGAAGGTGTAAGTTAGACCCTAGAGGGAGGAGACTGGTTTCTGATATCTATTGTGAGATATCCAAGGTCGAAAAGGGGAAAATTGTGCCATATAGACAGAAATGGGAAAAAGACCTAGGGGAGGATAAGGAGTTGAAAGAATGGGAGAGAATGTGGATGGCTTCTTTTGGACCATCGGCATCAGTGTGGGCGATAGAGGTCAATGTCAAAGTGGCCATGCGTTGGTATTTAGTCCCTAAACAACTAGGGCATTTTAAAGGGAGAGCAGCGGGACTATGCTTTAGGGGCTGTGTGGATGAAGGATCATTCTGTCATACCTGGTGGGAATGTCCCAGAGTAGTGGGATTTTGGAGGAAAGTTTTTGTAGCCCTGGGTAAAGTATTACAGAGACGTATCAGTTTAAACCCTTGGGTGGCCTTACTAAACGGGTCAATAGGACATTGTTCAAGGAACCAGAAACGATTAGTTTACCATATATTGACGGGAGCCAAACTTACCATCGCTGGCGCTTGGATGACTCCTAATCTGTCATTTAGGGACTTTAAGAATAGAGTCCATTATATTATGTCAATGGAGAAGATATCGGCAATCAGGGATGATACGCTGGATAGATTTCGAGAGATGTGGACTCCGTGGGTTCAGGAATTTAAGTCGGCTAACTTTGATGTCAACTTGTTAGTGGTGTAAACTGTCATTAGTTAATTGTTACTTTAATGTTCCCCCCCTTTTTTTTTTTTTTTTTTTTTTTATTTAGGGACTCCATCCATTCTCTCCCATTCCCCTCTTTCCCTCCCCCTTCCTTTTTTGGGCATAAACCCACATGCCCATGAAGATGACCGAGTGTCTTCTTCTCACAAAATGTTGATATATAGAGATAATGGATAATTTTTTTATTGTTTCTTTCTAGAAGATATGATAGAATCTTACATATTCTATGTGCATTAATGTAATATATTTAACCCAAGTTGATATAACTGATTTTGTAGTGCATTGATGGCACTTTACAAATACATGTATCACTGTTGAGAGTGTTATGCTACTGATAAATAAAAATTATATGAAAAAAAAAATAAAAATAAAAATAAAAACTAAATAAATAACTTTCTCTACCCCAACACCCTTGGTTGAACTTGATGGACATTTGTCTTATTTCAACTGTATTAACTATGTAACTATGCAAAATAGTATTGGGGGATGGGTTCCTTGGCTTGTGGGCACAGTGGGGCTGGGTACAATGGGCTGAGAGCTAAAAATAAAACAAAAACAAATAAAATCTTTACTTTATAACAGTTGTTGGTGGAATGGGGGGAACGCCACACTGCCTATATGGGGAATGGGAAGGGGGGTGCCACACTGCCTATATGGGGAATGGGAGGGGGGGTGCCACACTGCCTATATGGGGAATGGGAGGGGGGATGCCACACTGCCTATATGGGGAATGGTAGGGGGAATGCCACACTGCCTATATGGGGAATGGGAGGGGGAATGCCACACTGCCTATATGGGGAATGGGGGGGGGGGAATGCCACACTGCCTATATGAGGAATGGGAGGGGGAATGCCACACTGCCTATATGGGGAATGCGAGAGGGGAATGCCACACTGCCTATATGGGGAATGGGAGGGGGAATGCCACACTGCCTATATGGGGAATGGGGGGGGAGGGGAATGCCACACTGCCTATATGGGGAATGGGAGGGGGAATGCAACACTGCCTATATGGGGAATGGGAGGGGGAATGCCACACTGCCTATATGGGGAATGGGAGGGGGAATGCCACACTGCCTATATGGGGAATGGGAGGGGGAATGTCACACTGCCTATATGGGGAATGGGAGGGGGGAATGCCACACTGCCTATATGGGGAATGGGAGGGGGAATGTCACACTGCCTATATGGGGAATGGGAGGGGGGAATGCCACACTGCCTATATGGGGAATGGGAGGGGGAATGTCACACTGCCTATATGGGGAATGCGAGGGGGGAATGCCACACTGCCTATATGGGGAATGGGAGGGGGAATGCCACACTGCCTATATGGGGAATGGGAGGGGGAATGCCACACTGCCTATATGGGGAATGGGAGGGAGGAATGCCACACTGCCTATATGGGGAATGGGAGGGGGGAATGTCACACTGCCTATATGGGGAATGGGAGGGAGTAATGCCACACTGCCTATATGGGGAATGGGAGGGGGGAATGTCACACTGCCTATATGGGGAATGCGAGGGGGGAATGCCACACTGCCTATATGGGGAATGGGATGCTGCGCACCGGGAGCGCGCCGAGATGGCAGTGGCGCGGCCGCTCCCGACGCCGCCGGAGAGGAAGCCGCCCAAGCAGCCGCTCGCGACGGAAACAGCCGAGCGGCTGCTCGCGGCGGAAATAGCCGAGCGGCGGCCGGGAACAGCAGACGCCGAGCCGCCGCCTGCCGGAAATGC
Source organism: Gastrophryne carolinensis (assembly GCA_027917425.1). Lineage (NCBI taxonomy): Eukaryota > Metazoa > Chordata > Amphibia > Anura > Microhylidae > Gastrophryne > Gastrophryne carolinensis. The sequence continues at coordinate 655,363,681 of CM051234.1, read as the reverse complement.
CGCCCAGCCCGCGCGCCGGCCGACCGAGAGCAGCCGGCGTGGGACCGGAGGACAGGTGAATGCGAGGGGGTCCCCGTGACACCCAAGAAGCTTGTTACGGCATCAACCGCTGACAGCTTCAGAAAAGGATTAGATGCTTATTTAGAAGAAAATAACATAAACAGTTACTATTAGCTGCTATCAGTAAAAAAAATAAAAATAAAAACTAAATAAATAACTTTCTCTACCCCAACACCCGTGGTTGAACTTGATGGACATTTGTCTTATTTCAACTGTATTAACTATGTAACTATGCAATATAGCATTGGGGGATGGGTTCCTTGGCTTGTGGGCACAGTGGGGCTGGGTACAATGGGCTGAGAGCTAAAAATAAAACAAAAACAAATAAAATCTTTACTTTATAACAGTTGTTGGTGGAATGGGGGGAACGCCACACTGCCTATATGGGGAATGGGAAGGGGGGTGCCACACTGCCTATATGGGGAATGGGAGGGGGGGTGCCACACTGCCTATATGGGGAATGGGAGGGGGAATGCCACACTGCCTATATGGGGAATGGGAGGGGGGAATGCCACACTGCCTATATGGGGAATGGGAGGGGGAATGCCACACTGCCTATATGGGGAATGGGGGGGGGGGAATGCCACACTGCCTATATGGGGAATGGGAGGGGGAATGCCACACTGCCTATATGGGGAATGGGAGGGGGAATACCACACTGCCTATATGGGGAATGCGAGGGGGGAATGCCACACTGCCTATATGGGGAATGGGAGGGGGAATGCCACACTGCCTATATGGGGAATGGGGGGGGGGGAATGCCACACTGCCTATATGGGGAATGGGAGGGGGAATGCAACACTGCCTATATGGGGAATGGGAGGGGGAATGCCACACTGCCTATATGGGGAATGGGAGGGGGGAATGTCACACTGCCTATATGGGGAATGGGAGGGGGAATGTCACACTGCCTATATGGGGAATGGGAGGGGGGAATGTCACACTGCCTATATGGGGAATGCGAGGGGGGAATGCCACACTGCCTATATGGGGAATGGGAGGGGGAATGCCACACTGCCTATATGGGGAATGGGAGGGGGAATGTCACACTGCCTATATGGGGAATGGGAGGGGGGAATGCCACACTGCCTATATGGGGAATGGGAGGGGGAATGTCACACTGCCTATATGGGGAATGGGAGGGGGGAATGTCACACTGCCTATATGGGGAATGGGAGGGGGGAATGCCACACTGCCTATATGGGGAATGGGAGGGGGAATGCCACACTGCCTATATGGGGAATGGAAGGGGGGAATGTCACACTGCCTATATGGGGAATGCGAGGGGGGAATGCCACACTGCCTATATGGGGAATGGGAGGGGGAATGCCACACTGCCTATATGGGGAATGGGAGGGGGAATGCCACACTGCCTATATGGGGAATGGGAGGGGGGAATGTCACACTGCCTATATGGGGAATGCGAGGGGGGAATGCCACACTGCCTATATGGGGAATGGGAGGGGGAATGCCACACTGCCTATATGGGGAATGGGAGGGGGAATGCCACACTGCCTATATGGGGAATGGGAGGGAGGAATGCCACACTGCCTATATGGGGAATGGGAGGGAGTAATGCCACACTGCCTATATGGGGAATGGGAGGGAGTAATGCCACACTGCCTATATGGGGAATGCGAGGGGGGAATGCCACACTGCCTATATGGGGAATGGGAGGGAGGAATGCCACACTGCCTATATGGGGAATGGGAGGGAGTAATGCCACACTGCCTGTATGGGGAATGGGAGGGGGAATGCCACACTGCCTATATGGGGAATGGCAGGGGGGAATGCCACACTGCCTATATGGGGAATGGAAGGGAGAAATGCCACACTGCCTATATGGGGAATGGGAGGGAGGAATGCCACACTGCCTATATGGGGAATGGGAGGGAGGAATGCCACAATGCCTATATGGGGAATGGGAGGGGGGATGCCACACTGCCTATATGGGGAATGGGAGGGGGGATGCCACACTGCCTATATGGGGAATGGAAGGGAGAAATGCCACACTGCCTATATGGGGAATGGGAGGGAGGAATGCCACACTGCCTATATGGGGAATGGGAGGGAGGAATGCCACACTGGCTATATGTGGAATGGGAGGGGGGATGCCACACTGCCTATATGGGGAATGGGAGGGGGGGGTGCCACACTGCCTATATGGGGAATGGGAGGGGGAATGTCACACTGCCTATATGGGGAATGGGAGGGGGGATGCCACACTGTCTATATGGGGAATGGGAAGGGGATGCCACACTGCATATATTGGGAATGGGAGGGGGAATGCCACACTGCCTATATGGGGAATGGGAAGGGGAATGTCACACTGCCTATATGGGGAATGGGAAGGGGATGCCACACTGCCTATATGGGGAATGCGAGGGGGGAATGCCACACTGCCTATATGGGGAATGGAAGGGAGTAATGCCACACTGCCTATATGGGGAATGGGAGGGAGGAATGTCACACTGCCTATATGGGGAATGGGAGGGAGGAATGCCACACTGCCTATATGGGGAATGGGAGGGGGGGACGCCACACTGCCTATATGTGGAATGGGAGGGGGGACGCCACACTGCTTATGGGGAATGAGAGGGGGAAATGCCACACTGGTTATGGGAGGGGGAATACCATACTGGGGAAAAGAGACCTGATAATCCCTTTTATATCTTGATCCAAGTGTAGCCCACCTTTCTTGCAGATGGTGTGGCAGTTTGGAAACAATTGGGTTTACGCCATGAGCAGTGTCCAAGTAACTTAGTCCCAGTAAATGAGGGTCTGCCTTGGCAAGTTGGAGCTCTGACAGCAGGTCACTGAGTTCTAAACATTTCTGATTGTCTCTGCCGGAGATCTTTGGAGAAAACTGTAGTCTTTTGAGAAGTGCTTTCTCTATAGCTTGAGGACTGCCAAAGCTTTGTTCAAGTCTTTCCCAAGCAGCAATAAGTCCTGCTCCTGGGTTGTTAGTATGAACATATATGAGTCTCTTAAAACATTCAGTGGATTGTGGGCCCAGCCACTATATAAGTAAATCAAGCTCCTCAGCTGCAGTAATGCCAAGGTCAATGATTGCCGCTTTAAATGCACATTTCCAAGCTCTGTAGTTCCCAGGTTGGTCATCAAAGCTTGTGAAGCTGGTCTTTGTGAGTTCTCGGCGAACCATGTATCTGCAAACTCTGACATTTCTGATTTCTCAGTAACAGATGTGGGTAAGGGGCTGCATGAGCATTCAAACCAGGAACTGCCTTAAAGTCCATAGGCTCGGTTCCGTACAATTGGAGCTGTGTAGCGGTGAGGTGGTTGGTACTGTGTTGGGGTATTGGCTTGAACATGAGTATCTTTGAAATATAATTCAAAAAAATGGCTAAGGGGAAAGAAACCCTCTTCACCACATGACAGGAGCACCACAAAATGAGATGTAAGTCTAAAACATTCCATACATCATTTTATTAATAGCTTGACAAAACTAAATGACATAGACTATACATAAAACACATTAAAAACACTGCTTATCCCAGATAAATACCAGAGCCAACACATAAAAGGCATACAATCACTGGCAACTCTCCTCATTACACTACTGTAAGAACTACACTCAATAGAATCCTGATATTTTGTGCCGGCACAAAAACTACAAGTGGACCTAAATTCCTATTTCCCAAAAACGGGAATAGGCGTATCAACAATTACTAAAAAGTGCAAAATACTGAGCAAGTAACAATCCAATTCCAAAAGATATATATCTGTGCAACAAAGCAAAGTGACTAGTGCTTGAATAAATTAAAGAAAAAGTGTTATATATAGCTATCTATACAAAATTCACAAAAAATATATAAATACACTAAAAATATATATATATATATATATACATATGCAATAACCCATCTAAGAGTATCTACAATAATAATGCTATCAACTGGTCATAGTCACCAAAGTATGCAAAGATGACAATAGAATTACAAAAAAAACACACAAAAGTGAAATACTTAACACCGGACTAAGGAGTCCAGACAGAGTGAAGGAGAGTGGGACTAGCAGGTGGGAAACCTGCGCACGCGGCCGCCGGTGCCACTTCGCTGGGTGAAACAAGACATTTTTTGTCTTGTTTCACCCTGCTAGTCCCACTCTCCTTCACTCTGTCCCCCGCCACTGTGCAGAAAAGTCTCTAATATCAGGAACATCTGTAGCATTCAGGGGCACACTATTTTGGCTTAGCACAAAGTCCCTTGTGCGCTCTAAAGGGTCCTCTGCTGATAACTCACCTAAACAGACACTGTCTCTTTCCGCTGATGGCTTGTTCTAAAGCCTGCAGTCTTGCCATAGCTGTGGCATGCTCACATTGTTTTTTCAAAGCATCTATTTCTGCTTTCTTACATGCCTCCACTGCTGCTGCTTCTATATCTGCTTTCTTTTTGCAAACATTGCCTGGACCTTAGTAGCTGCCACCTCTGAGCGAGCCTGTATAAGTTGTTGGCTGATTGTTGAATATTTAGATGATCGTGATTTGGATGGTCATTTTGAACCTTTAGAATGACTAATGGCCTTAGAAATGTGAGAAGCAGTTTCCTGGAGTTGGGCAATTTTTGCTTGAGCATTGGTTTTAATCTCACTAATTAAACAGTCTCTTTCAGAGTTAAGTTGCTGGAAGTTTTCCAACTCTTTTAGTGAATGGTCTGAAAAAATCCTCTCTAAAGTATCAATATACTTCTGAGTTAACTGCATATGCTTCTCATAAGGTGTAGAAAGTTGTCTTAGATCAGCCTCTAATAATGACGCATCATTAGCAGTTTGAGTAAAGGTAACTCAATGGGTTAATATGGTCTCCCAGTGCTGGGTGATTTAGGAAAGCAGTACTTGACTCTGAATTCTCAAGACTTTCCTTTGCTTTGAATGTGGGCTTAACAGACCATTTTGTTCTATACCTGGGCTGTAGTTCTGTATTTTGTGATGACAGCATAAATCTCTGGGCTGCAGAGATGTTTGCAGAAAAGGTAACAACTTGTGAGTTGGCAGGCTGCCCAGGAAAACACACCTGCTATGTAACAATTCTGCTAGAGACTCTAGGGGAGAATTAGTTGAAATTGATCCATTTGGGAGCTGGCTGGTGGAAGGCAGAAATTAATAGCTTTACCTGCTTCTAGAAACAACGCTGATAATCTGAGCAAAGTCTAAATCACATATCCATAAATGCACTTCAATAATCTTTCAAAGGCACACAGATGAATATAGGTTACTTGATATTAGCCCAGTTAGCTGTGCTGTGGCTTATCAAGCTGTAATAACTCAGGCTGGTTGTAGATGAAGACCTAGTCTTCTGTGATGGCCGCAGTCACACAATGCAATGTATAGCTCTGTAGCTAAGTTGACGTTGAGAACTGCTGGACAATCTTTTTACTATTCAGACTCACCAGATGGCAGCAAATGGGATCCTGTAGAAAGCTCCATGTTCCTTGTGTGTGTCTGTGCTGGATGTTTTTTTTACTCCATAAGGCTCGGCAGATAGCTTACTCAGTTGTTGGTTAGATCACGTAGAAGTTTTGAAAGCTTTATTTCAGTACAGAATCTTGTAACAGCAGACATGTGCGTTCAACACAGCTGGAAACTTGTGGTGTAATCCATACAGCAACAACAGGTAAAAGAAGTGTAGCTGCAGAACAGCAGGTGTGCACTGCTTGGATGCCAGAATAGAAATGGGCACAAGGGAGAGGAAGAAGGGAGGAGTTATTTACATCAGCGCAAAACTAAGGGAGCCTGGAGGGGACAAGGGGAATTAAATGCACACTGTTCAGCCTATACAAATAAATGTATATTAAACTATTACCCGGGGTAGAGTGAAATGTAAGTCGTGGGACATGACACACAATGCCTATGGGGAATGGGAGGGGAAATGCCTGTAATGGGGAAAGGAGTTGGGAGAATGCCGCACAGCCTGTAATGAACTGTTTTAGTACAACATTTGGTTTACATTTTTTTATTTTACCCTTCCAAATCCTAGGTGCGTTTTATGGGCATGTGCGTCTTATGTGACAAAACACTGTTTATGCAGCGTTGTTAATATATATTTTTATTTAATTTATCTATTTTGGAGTTTCCTCTCCCAGCATCTCAGCCATGCTGCTGCCTGGATTCAACTGACATAACTGACAATGTGCAGTAGCAGGAAGCCCAGAAGCACTTCCTATATTTCCTAACAACCTCGGGGCTGATTCAGAGCCAGGTGAATATTTACACCCGGAAGACAATGAAAGTCAATGGCAGTTTTCTCTCCTAAAAAAGAGTGAGAATTCTCACCTGGCTCTGAATCTACGACCATTATCTGTCACCTGTCACTAAACTCTAGTTTTATTCATCCAAAAAAAAGATCTACATGTTTCCAAGTGAAACATTAACAGAGAAACATTTGCCGCTCTATGACATGCGGCTATACCGGCTCTGCTCGTGTGATTGGCTGCACAGGATCTGCAGAAGATTGAGGAACATGTGACCGTTAGTCAGTCATCGCCCGTCATCTTTATCTTCATTTTTGGTTTTGAGATAATGTGATATAAATGTATAAATGTTCTCAGCATATCTGTGACTCAAGCATGTGATGTGTCCAGAGATCTGTGTGTGACTGAGCGGAGGAGACGCACCGAGCAAGTAAGTAACATTTATCCCATATATATATATATCACACGTAGCCTGGGGGGGTAACACTCAAGCGTGTGAGGAGTAAGTTCGGGATGCTGAGCTCTGGGGGCCTCATGGGTGCCATATGGAATTAGGATACTGGCAGGCTCCAGACACCTGCAGGGTGCACATACAATCCACAGGAGAAATGTAGGAATAAGGCTGCAGCAGGTTCTGTCCCTTCTAATAGTCACTTATCTTAAAGAATCAGGGTGCACCTCTCACTTCTTGTTCCTCTATAGCAGCGGTACCCGACTTGCGGACCGGGTCCGAATGTGGACCTCGGCACCAGATTTCTGGACCCCTGCCCTGACAGCCCTGCATTGGGTTGTCCCCTCAGCTCTGCCCCATCCATTGCTGTCCCCCAGCTCTGCCCCATCCATCCCTGTCCCTCCAGCTCTGCCCCATTCATCCCTGTCCCCCCAGCTCTGCCCCATCCATCCCTGTCCCTCCAGCTCTGCCCCATCCATCCCTGTCCCCTCAGATCTGCCTCATCCATCCCTGTCCCCTCAGCTCTGCTCCATCCATCCCTGTCCCCTCAGCTCTGCCCCATCCATCCCTGTCCCCCAGTTCAGCCCCATCCATCCCTGTCCCCTCAGCTCTGCCCCATCCATCCCTGTCCCCCCAGTTCAGCCCCATCCATCCCTGTCCCCTCAGCTCTGCCCCATCCATCCCTGTCTCCCAGCTCTGTCCCATCCATCCCTGTCCCCCAGCTCTGCCCCATCCATCCCTGTCTCCCAGCTCTGCCCCATCCATCCCTGTCTCCCAGCTCTGCCCCATCCATCCCTGTCCCCTCAGCTCTGCCCCATCCATCCCTGTCCCCTCAGCTCTGCCCCATCCATCCCTGTCCCCTCAGCTCTGCCCCATCCATCCCTGTCCCCCCAGCTCTGCCCCATCCATCCCTGTCCCCCCAGCTCTGCCCCATCCATCCCTGTCCCCCCAGCTCTGCCCCATCCATCTCTGTCCCCCCAGCTCTGCCCCATCCATCTCTGTCCCCCCAGCTCTGCCCCTTCCATCCCTGTCCCCCCAGCTCTGCCCCATCCATCCCTGTCCCCTCAGCTCTGCCCCATCCATCTCTGTCCCCCCAGCTCTGCCCCATCCATCCCTGTCCCCCCAGCTCTGTCCCATCCATCCCTGTCCTCTCAGCTCTGCCCCATCCATCTCTGTCCCCCCAGCTCTGCCCCATCCATCCCTGTCCCCTCAGCTCTGCCCCATCCATCCCTGTCCCCCCAGCTCTGCCCCATCCATCCCTGTCCCCCCAGCTCTGCCCCATCCATCCCTGTCCCCCCAGCTCTGCCCCATCCATCCCTGTCTCTCAGCTCTGCCCCATCCATCCCTGTCCCCCCAGCTCTGCCCCATCCATCCCTGTCCCCCCAGCTCTGCCCCATCCATCCCTGTCTCTCAGCTCTGCCCCATCCATCCCTGTCTCTCAGCTCTGCCCCATCCATCCCTGTCCCCCCAGCTCTGCCCCATCCATCCCTGTCCCCCCAGCTCTGCCCCATCCATCCCCGTCCCCCCTGCTCTGCCCCATCCATCCCTGCCCCCCAGCTCTGCCCCAGCCATCCCTGTCCCCCCAGCTCTGCCCCATCCATCCCTGTCCCCCCAGCTCTGCCCCATCCATCCCTGCCCCCCCAGCTCTGCCCCATCCATCCCTGTCCCCCCCAGCTCTGCCCCATCCATCCCCGTCCCCCCTGCTCTGCCCCATCCATCCCTGCCCCCCAGCTCTGCCCCAGCCATCCCTGTCCCCCCAGCTCTGCCTGGGAGGCCTGGGAGGCTCTCTCCTCTCTTCTGCACGATGGCGGCCGCCATCATGCCTCTAAGCCCCGCCCCCTTGGGGGCGGGGCTTATGAAGTCATCCCGGCCCCGATCTCAGGCTTCAGCCTTCTCAGCTTCTCAGATGCCGGTGATCGGCACAGGGGAAGGAGGTGACAGGAGATCCTCTGATCTCCTGCCTTCTCCTTCTCTGGATGCCGATCACCGGCATCTGTCAGCTGAGCGGCGAGGGACAAGAGCTTGCAATCGAAGGTAAGTACAGTAAAAAAAAATTTTTTTTTTTTCTAATAAAATACTTTTTATTATTGTGTGGTGTTTTTTTTTCACATTAACCCTTTGTGAGCTGGTAAGGGGTCCATGAGACCCCTTATACCAGTTCACAAGGCTGGGGGGGTGGCAAGTCACCTGCCCTCGCGGGTGGCTTGCCATTAACCCCCGCACCCCCATTACCTGCCTCCCCAAAGGCCAGGGGGGGGCAGAAGAGCCCGGGCCCACATAGGCTATGTGGGCTCGTAGGCTGCAGGGTGGGGGGGCCACCAAAGCTGGCCCCCCCACTCTGTGCCTACAAGCCCCCATAGCTGGTCCCGGGCTGGTTACTTTGGGTAAGGGGGACCCCACGTCATTTTTTTTTTTGGATTTTGAAGGGTTTTTAACCCTTCAAAATCCAAAAAAAAATGGGGTCCCCCTCCCCGGGAAGGGGGACCCTATGTCATTTTTTTTTTTAATTAACCATTTGTCATCCAGCAGCTATAAAAGGCTTCTGGGCAGGAAAGGGTGTCTACCTATACATATGTGGTATCGCTGTAACCGGGAGAAATTGGGGTTTCTCACGCAATAAGATTTTATTGACAAACTTACATTTTTTATTACAAAAAAACTCTACAAATTGTAAAAAAATGTTTTTTTTTTGTTTTTTTTCACACATTTCACCCAAAAAAATTGAGAATACACCTAAAAAATACAAACAAGACATTTCATGTTAAAGCCCAGACTCTGTTGAAAAAAACAATATATAATTTTCCTGGGAAATCCCTGGAAATCCCTTCAAAAATGACAGTTGAATATGTGTAGCGCAAAATGGTGAAACATCGTCTGGCAACAGGGAGTGGCAAATGCTGCAGGTAGGCTGGCAGCGAAAGGGTTAAACCCATGTTCTTCCTCTGCACTTCCACTGAACTAACTGTGACATAGCTTATGGAACTTAACCCTTTATAAGTTACACTAGAGTATAAGCTCCACTACCTCTACTACTTAATGTAGTGTATATTAATGCATACCTAAACTGATGGGAAACAGGTGTTAAGGAATTTACACGTTTGACCAAATCCATGTAAAATTTAGTTCAATCTGATCAAATCTGTATTCTGTAGAGATGACCCTCGGATATATCATGCTGTATGTAAAAATAACCTCCATAGGAAAAGATCATATAGCTGTGTACAGCTGTTGTCGGGGAAATTATCCATCTTAATTTAATGTCATATTTAAAGACACGCAGAGACACACACGTTTTCTTACTTATCTATAGGACTTGATGTCCTTCGTGGGCGCGCGTGGGGTGTGCCCCCAGCTTTATTTTATAGCTTTACAGAGAAGACTTTACAAGGAAATGTTCTATTATAACCAATCGCAGAACGAGTCTTAAACTACGTACATCAGCATATACATATAACTGTGTTACAGTCCATATATAGAGACATGCATATCACAAGTGAACAACCAATCAGCATAGTTTAACCAAATGCACACATTACATCATACATTGATTGATAGGGACAACTGTCCATCTCTCCTTGCTGGTCTGTATGTAAGATGATACGAGGTATACGAATACGAATATTTTATTGGTCGCCAAGTAGGTACAGAATACATACAGGGAATACTTTTTGGAAGGGAGGTTCACCCATAGAGCTTAACAATTGCTAGTCATGCATATTACACACACACACATTACACACACCATTGGAGCTTAAACGTTTGCTAGTCATACATATTATACACTTGGGCCTTAGTTACATACGACATTCTACTAACTGGTGATACGCCGGGGACCGAAAGTTCTTGCAGGATTCTTAGAATTGATTATTAAGCGCTTTAACTGCTAGAGGGAAAAAACTGTTTTTGTATCAAGAGGTCCTGGACGAGATGGCCCAGTGTATATATATATACGAATACGAATACTTTATTGGTCGCCAAGTATGTACAGAATACAACAAGGAATACTTTTTGGAAGGGGGGTTCTCCATAGAGCTTGAACATTTGCTAGACATACGACTATATACATCAATGACTTTATACAATCAGTATATACATCAACACATACTATATACATCAATGGGGGAATAAACATTCGCTGCATATTTACAAAGGGTTTTAGTTACAAACGATATTCCTTTAAGTGACTGGGGATCAAAAGTTTTCCAGGATTCTTAGAGTTGATTATTCAGTGCTTTAACAGCAAGTGGGAAGAAACTGCTTTTATACCGAGAGGTTCTGGACGAGAGAGCCCGGTACCTTCGTCCAGATGGTAGGAGATTGAAGAAGGGGTGACCTGGATGTGTGGGGTCACCTACTATTCTCTTTGCCCTTGAGCGAATCCTTTCCTTAAATTGTTCATCTAGGTCAGGTAGGGGGCACCCTATGATCCGTTCAGCAGTCCTGGTGATCCTCTTCAGCCTGATCTTGTCTTTGGCAGTGATCCCACAATACCAAGTAGTGAAGGAGGAGCTCAGGAGTGAGCCTACTGCGCCGATGTAGAAGGTCTTCAGGATCCTTTTAGACATTCCGAATTTCGCAAGTTGTCTTAGGCACTGGCTCGCAAGGAGCTGACCTAAAATACATATCCATATAATCCAATTGAATTGAAACTAGATCAGTTCAGATATAGTAGAGTTTTTAGTGGATTTGGTCAAACTTATAAATTCTTTTACACTGTTGCCATCTATCAGATGAGCCAAGAGTGTGATCTCATGGATACTGCTTTGGTTGTTCACTTGTGATATGCATTTCCCAATATGGACTGTAATACAATGACATGTATAGGCTGATATACGTAGTTTAAGACTCGTCCAGTGATTGGCTCCAACACAGTGTGTCCTTCTTTGTTTTCTCTGTTAAACTATAATAAACCTCCAGGCCTAGTCAAGCACGCCCACGGAAAGAATGAGATGGCCTAGGATAAGAAAGCATATATCTGTGTCTGTGTGTATATGTGTCTGTCTTTAAATGGCATAATGAAGATGGTCAATTTCCCCGACACAGGCTCATACATGCCACATATACTGTGACCGTGTGTAATATTGGACATACAGTAAGTGCAGGTCTCTGGGCCGCTAGTGATCTCCTCCATAGGCTGCACTGCTCATCCTTTATCTTTCTGGACCAGTCACATGTCTCAGTATCTGTAATAACAATCAGCGTGTGATATGTCAGTACATTAATGGGGGACTGGAACAGGGCAGAACAGAGAGGAGCTTCAGTGCTCCGGGTGACCTTATTGGAGGAACTCTTCTTATCACAAAATAAAAGTGTGGAAACTCCTCCCCCCTCTACAGCTTATAAAGCAGAAATGTATATACAGCATAGAAAGGCTTTTCTGTGTGTTATTGTGACCATTATTATTAAGTAGATAAGATATAGTAAATGGCGTTTATATTAAAGACACTGTCACACTGCTTCTGGATGTTGGTCACATGGCATCAGATTTGCATTCTTTAGACAGTTGTCCAAGTCTTTAGATAAGTGACTGTGAATTTTGACTATGAGGGTATGGGTTCATTCCCCCGGGGCCCCCCGACTTGTAATGTCCTGCTGTGTTTAAACCCCTCAGGTTTTCCGATCCCACACATCGTTCCCCGGTCCTAAGACGTATGCACTGCCCTTGTATGGGAAATTTGCCATGTCTCTTTTGATTACATTGTTGTGAAAAAATATATTCAGAAGCAAAATGTCTTCAGGAAATGCAATATTTATTCGGTTAACCGGGAGCCGATATTCCTCGAATGCCCAATACAACAGTTGCTCGGAGTTGCTTAAATACAATTTCAGACAAAGGATCTTAAATGACCATCCGGATTGGATGGCTTGACACATGTCATCATTGGATTGGCTATTTCAGACATACACAGACATATATGGAAGGTATAGCTCGGACATAAAGAACATCTGTTTCTCATCAAGCAGACACAACATTCCATTCTTGTTAATGGTTTAAACCTATTCGGTGGGAGGGGTGAAAACCCCTCCATCCACTGGAGATGTGAGAGATGGCATTCAGGCGGGTCATAAAATTAATTCTAAGTTTAATATCTAATTTTCCACTTCAACATCATTGATTGTTGGATTTGGGACACCCTCTGACCAAACATCACACAGACACTGGGGGCTTCTGTCTGCCCTGATAGAGTGAACGTTCTGACCTCTCCTGGAAGCTTTATTTTATAGTCAAGCAAAGGGGCGGTTCTTACAAACATTTTGGACAAACATCTGTTATAACCAATCACAGAGTACAAACCTTATAGCACAGTGACATCATCATCAGCGTATGTACATGAGATAAGCACATGACAACATTTCTGCCAGTGTGTAAGCTGAGACAAGATATATATATACATTTAGCTTCAAGGATAATCTTACAATTTCAAGCTTAAAATAGAAACTCTGCTTTTAATAATATAAATGAATAAAGATAAGACTGGATTGCATTGGATTGGTCAAGTTTTATCAATCATCATTTTTACAAACCCTGTATTTCCTTATCACTCTCTCCTCCAATCAGCGTGCTCGGATCCACTCCCGCCCCTTCATTTAAGAGCTTGTCTAAGGTGAGCCGAGCACACATCCCCCACTACCACTTACCAGGAAGCTTGCCTTTCACAAATGCCTGGTGCGAGAACACACCCTGCTAACGGGATAGCGTGGATGCGGTCGCTGCTCGCACATGTGCAACATTGGACTGGGAAATAAGGTGTGTTTCCAGAAGACCTGGGGATTTTCACACAGCGAGGCATCTTCATTTGAGATGCGCTGGTGGGACGGAATCCAAAGGCTCTAGAATGTTATAGATTTCAGGGACATTGGGGCATGAGTTTTGCTCCACCTAAAGGGCCACCTTACTAACATTTCAACTACAGGCAAAGTCTGGTGGCTTAGAGCTTCTGTATGGAATTTTCCATCCCCCATAATTCCCAGTTCTTTCTCTCCATCCTTTGCAGCTCCCCTCCTCTGACTTTCCTATGTATGATATAATCCATTATAAATGGGAGCAGAGGTCCTGGCTCTGAGCTGATGATATAAGAGGTGACGTCACTCTGAGAGACAGAAGAGGGGAGCCGCCATAACATGGCCAGGACACATTTATACCAGCACAGCTTCCTCCATGTGACATTGTACAGCCAATCAGAATGCAATCTCTGAGGATGAGCTTTAGCTCCACCAGAAGCAGGTTTCCCTTTCCAGCAGAGATGTGTGATTGGTAAATAGGGAGAATTCATGGAGAGGAATATGATGATGTCATAGCGTATGTGTATGATGCAGACACAGAAACCCTGAGCTCAGCCTCAGTTATTTAGGAAAGAAGCTGATGATAATGGAGGGGAAAGATTTTCAAGGACAGGAGATATCTGGGTTATGTTCTCACAGAGGAGGCTGCTCAAAGACCCCCCACCCCTCATTACCCTCCATAGAAGAGCTGAGCACAGTGCTCACACCCATCCCTCATTACCCTCCATAGAAGAGCTGAGCACTGTGCTCACACCCATCCCTCATTACCCTCCATAGAAGAGCTGAGCACTGTGCTCACACCCATCCCTCATTACCCTCCATAGAAGAGCTGAGCACTGTGCTCACACCCATCCCTCATTACCCTCCATAGAAGAGCTGAGCACTGTGCTCACACCCATCCCTCATTACCCTCCATAGAAGAGCTGAGCACTGTGCTCACACCCATCCCTCATTACCCTCCATAGAGGAGCTGAGCACTGTGCTCACACCCATCCCTCATTACCCTTCATAGAAGAGCTGAGCACTGTGCTCACACCCATCCCTCATTACCCTCCATAGAAGAGCTGAGCACTGTGCTCACACCCATCCCTCATTACCCTCCATAGAAGAGCTGAGCACTGTGCTCACACCCATCCCTCATTACCCTCCATAGAGGAGCTGAGCACTGTGCTCACACCCATCCCTCATTACCCTTCATAGAAGAGCTGAGCACTGTGCTCACACCCATCCCTCATTACCCTCCATAGAAGAGCTGAGCACTGTGCTCACACCCATCCCTCATTACCCTTCATAGAAGAGCTGGGCACTGTGCTCACACCTAGAGATGAGTGAACTTTTGAAAAATTAGATTCGACTGATTCGCAGAATTTTCCGACAAAAATCGTTTCGACACGAATTTATTTGCGCTGAATCGCAATTAAAAACGGCTATTTCTGAGCTTCCTAGAGCCTCAATAGGGTTGTGAACCATTCTGCCTTGCTGTAACACGCATAGGATACGTGCTGGGTTAGTTAAATAATACTGTAAATAAATATCACATGCAGATCAGAGGCATCGCTAATAGAATCGCAGAGCGGCACAATTGCAGAGAGTTGAAGTGGCATCACTATGAGGGGCCCCTATATTGCCTGAAAAACACACCCTGGAGCTGGCAGCAGCAGGAGCCCAAACATTGCGTGAAAGAGACACTGGAGCTGGCTGCAGGAGCCCAAAAATTGGAAGAATCACACCCTGGAGATGCAAGCAGCAGCAGCAGGAGCCCAAACATTACTTTAAAGAGACACTGGAGTTGGCTGCAGGAGCCCAACAATTGGACGAATCACACCCTGGAGTTGCAAGCAGCAGCAGGAGCCCAAACATTGCTTTAAAGAGACACTGGAGTTGGCTGCAGGAGCCCTAAAATTGGATAAATCACACCCTGGAGTTGCAAGCAGCAGCAGGAGCCCAAACATAGCTTGAAAGAGACACTGGAGTTGGCTGCAGGAGCCCAAAAATGGGATGAATCACACCCTGGAGTTGCAAGCAGCAGCAGCAGCAGGAGCCCAAACATTGCTTTAAAGAGACACTGGAGTTGGCTGCAGGAGCCCAAAAATTGGATGAATCACACCCTGGAGTTGCAAGCAGCAGCAGCCCAAACATTGCGTGAAAGAGACAATGGAGCTGGCTGCAGGAGCCCAAAAATTGGAAGAATCACACGCTGGAGTTGCAAGCAGCAGCAGGAGCCCAAACATTGCTTTAAAGAGACACTGGAGTTGGCTACAGGAGCCCAAAAAATGGATGAATCCCACCCTGGAGTTGCAAGCAGCAGCAGCAGCAGGAGCCCAAAAATAGCTTTAAAGAGACACTGGAGTTGGCTGCAGGAGCCCAAAAATTGGATGAATCACACCCTGGAGTTGCAAGCAGCAGCAGGAGCCAAAACATTGCTTTAAAGAGACTCTGGAATTGGCTGCAGGAGCCCAAAAATTGGAAGAATCATACCCTGGAGTTGCAAGCAGCAGCAGCAGAAGCCCAAACATTGCATGAAAGAGACACTGGAGTTGGCTGCAGGAGCCCAAAAACCAATTCAAAATGCAATAGCTTGATTAAGCTGAGGATGAACAAGCATATATAGTATAACAGATAGGGTGCTATGTGCATGTTTAGGATACCCTGCGGCGTAGTGTTTTGGCAGCAGGACAAAAAACAATTCAAAATGCAATAGTTTGAATAAGCTGAGGATGAACAAGCGTATTTAGTATAACAGATAGGGTGCAACGTGCTTGTTTGGGATACCCTGCGGCCTAGTGTTTTTTTGACCGCAGGACAAAAAACAATTCAAAATGCAATAGCTTGATTAAGCTGAGGATGAACAACACTTATTTGGTATAACAGATAGGGTGACATGTGCTGGTTTGGGATGCCCATGTGGGCTGGTGTATTTAAAGCAGACAAAAAAAGATTAAAACTAAATTAAAACTAATCCAGTTATGATAAATGCTTGTGTGTAACAGGGTTAAATATGCCACTGCATAGATGGGATGCACAGTGGCAAGGCAGATTTACAGCACAAAGAACACCAATTTAAAAGTGATCAAAACTAAATTAAAACTAATCCAGTTATGATAAATGCTTGTGTGTAACAGATAGGGTTACACTGCAATTAACACAAAAACTGACTGCACCAGCCCGTGAATGGGGCGTGCTCACCTGGTTATATGCACACAGTTACAAAAAGTGGGGGTACCCACAACCCCCCTATAAACCAGGATATAAATAGCACCACCCAATAGTCTTCACAAGATATAAAGATCCAATTTATTGTTACATAAAATACACATAATTACAAACATTTAAAACACAATTAAAACATTTAATAAATGACCACCAGGGGGCACTGTGTGCAGGCCAATCCTATTAATCAACATCCAAAATGCACCAATTATAATCTCACTAAATCCCTCATATAATCAATCCTTCTCTAATTCAATTAATATATTAAAGTGCATACAATGCTATATATAAAGGCTAAACATGCTATGGCCTTCTATGAGGACCGCCAAGTAAGGAAAAAAAGAAAAAACATCAAAAACATAGTCAAATGTGCCAATAAATCATAATATATAGTTACCCACTAAGTAGCCTGCCACACAGCATGATGACCCTCGCCCCAGCCGACGCGTTTCGTAGCGGTACAGACACCCGTTACTTCCTCTGGGCCAAAGATCTAACCTAAACCCCTCACTACTCCCTTATATACTGACCTGCCACACTCCCACGCCAATGGCCGGCACCCGCTGCGGCGCCGCCGCACGTACCCCGGCCGGAAGTGCGCCGGCGGCCCCAGCCTATAGCAAAGGGCTGAGGCCGCCTGATGCACCCCGTCCGGAAGTGCATCAGCTGCTCCGCCCCCTCAACAATGTCCAAGGACGCCCCGAGCCAGGATTGCAAGCAGGAGTGAAACCGGCCACCGAGTGTACTAGAGTACTACCCGGTGGTTACAGACAGTGGCGCAGAGCGAGGCAGGTAAGCACACAGCAGCAGATTGTCCTCTAGGGGAATTTAGTGGTAGTCACCTACAACAACAGCAAATAAACAAAAGTGTATTTTCACAACAATCATATATAATCTGCAATTATCAAATATAAAGCATCTATAAAATGTTAACCCTGGAGGTAATCTGAAAGAGCATTTACAATAATCCAATGGATCCCACTAAGCGGGGCAACACATTCAAGTAGACCTAATATCCCTGGGGGACAAACTCCAGTGACCGCAACCCATACGGTCACTGGGCAAACCACTCACACATGAGTAGTACTCTAGATGTCAAAATAAAGACATCCCTAAATAAAGGGTATCCTATATGTCCTATTCACCCCCCATATACCCAGAACTAAATACATATCAAAAGATGTAATACTACAGAAACGGAATGCCCTAAGCCTCCCAACAGTATTATAATGTACACCCATATTCCCAATCTCACCTCGCCATCCCACCTCCACACCACCTCAACACCAGCCGGGAGAGGGGAAGGTGGGGGGGAGTAAAAGATGACAATTTGCGAATTCTGAAGGGGAGTGGGTCCCCCTAAGATGGTACAGATCCAGCCACGTTGTTCATAATATGATTCTCCACACGACTCCCACACCGTTCCAACTCCCCAAGAGGATGTTATCATTCAGGACACAACTTAACTGAGGACGAAGCAGTATAACTCATACGTGAATCTGAAAAAACTTAAGTGCAAAACAATTACCACCTTCATCACCAAACAAAATAATATACCTATACATCCCTAAACCTAACCCTATAGTGATACCCTCAAATAATATTAAGTCCCGAAGGAAAGTGCCCCAAAACCCTAATTCTTCCCCCAAAAAGGTGAAAAGTCTAGGTCCTCATTAAGCCCAATGGGTGTCTGGGAATCAAGGTTGAAAATCCATCGGAGTTCATGTTGTTGCAGCCGACGTTTCAAGTTACCGCCTCTCTGACCCATACTCACGTTCTCTAATCCTACCACCTTCAAACTACTGAAATTACCATTATGCACACATAGAAAGTGGAGCGCTACCGAGGGCACTACCTTTCTTAACTGTAAATTCCTAGAAGCCAGTCGTATGTTAGAGATGTGGGCCTGTATACGTGCTTTTAAAGCATTCTTTGTTTCTCCGACATACAGTTTCGGGCAGCCACAAGATAACGCATATACGACTCCCACAGACTTACAATTAATAAACTGTCTAATTTGATATTTGGTACCTGTATGCATATTGGTCACCCATTTCTCTTTTTGCAGGTATGGGCAAATCGAACAGGCACCACATCTGTGGCTGCCACCCACATCTTTTTTCTCACCCAGCCAATTCCCTGGTCTCTGGTAATGGCTTCTACAGAGTTTGTCTCTAATGTTGGGGGTCCTCTGTGCCGTAATATTGGGTCCCTGTCTAACCCATCTGGCCAGCTGAGGATTGCTTAAGTTTTCCCCACTCATTATTGTACCTAGTAATGAGTCTTACCTGTGTATGGTCTCGATGTCTTTTCTTGGGAATCAACAGCCTCTCTCTCTGGGTATTACTGGCTCGTTGTAAAGCTTTTGCAATCACCCATTTCGGATACCCTCTCCTTTGAAATCGATCTGAGAGGTCTCTAGCTTGTGCATGGAACTCATTATCTTTTGAGCAATTCCTACGAACCCGAAGGAATTGCCCCACGGGTATCCCACACTTCAAGCTGGCAGCATGAAAGCTGTCAAAATATAGAAATGAGTTTACCGAGGTCTCCTTACTGTATAATCCCGTCTCCAACGCTCCACCCCCCGTCAATTTAATATCCAAATCCAAAAAAGTTACCTGTTCTTTAGAGATATTTGCTGTCAAAAAAATATTTAGATCATTAGTGTTCAAAATATCATCGATATATCGGAAATATCCCAATATATTCTGATGGAAATTTGATAGACCCTCCTGAAAGACCACCTCTCTCTCCCACCACCCCAAAAAGAGATTGGCAACCGAGGGAGCACATTGTGCTCCCATGGCTACCCCACATATCTGGCGGTAGTAGGTAAGATCAAACATGAAGAAATTATACATGAGTATAAATGTCAATAGTTGTATAATAAACCGTTGGAGGGCAGGTGATTCAAAATTGCTCATCCCCAAAAAGTATTGACATGTATGTATAGCCCATCTATGCGATGTATTTGTGTATAATGACTCCACTTCTAAGGTAATCAATACAACATCCGATGGTACATGTAAAGCATCAAGTCGTTTCACGAGGTCCATGGAGTCCCGCACATAAGATTGTAAAGTACAGACATGTGGTTGTAAATATTTATCAACAAAGATACACGCTTTTTCTGTCAAACCCCCGATGCCCGCCACTATAGGTTTCCCCGGGGGGCACCGGGGGTTCTTGTGTATTTTAGGCAACATATAAAATGTTGCTACTACTGGACACTCCACACTCAAAAATCCATAACATTTAACGTCTATGGTCCCATTTGCCCATGCATCATGAATAAGTTCTTCATATTCAAGTTTGTAATTCACAAGGGGATTAGAGGGGAGTTTCTCATCATTTTTAACATTCTGCAACTGACGTAGGGCCTCAGTGCGGTAATACTCACTTGTCATTATGACTATATTCCCGCCTTTATCGGCCTCTTTGATGGTTATGTCAGTGCGTGCTTGTAGATTTTTAATCGCATCTAACTCCCCTTTTGTCAGGTTTTGGGGACCTTTACCAATGGGTAGCCTCCGAATTTCTTCGCTTAGCCGCCGGGCTAAGGGACCACAACGGCATAAACATGGCAGGATTTACAAAAGGGCTTATGAGTATCTTCTTGTGGGTCTTGTTCATCTAACAGGATCACCAGGTCATCCAACGCTTCCCCTTCCTCCCACGTAAATCAGAAACCATGGATGTCTCAAATTGTTTTTAGGAGCAGTTTTTTACAAAACATGTAAAGATCTTTAATTACTGTAAATGTATCCATCTTGTTATTTGGTGCAAATGTAAGCCCCTTAGAGAGCACTGACCTTTCTTCCTGTGGTAAGGGTATATGGGTCAGATTCACAATTGTCAGCTCATGTTTATCCTGGCTTTCATCTGCCCCAATAACAGATGGTATAGACTCCTGGTTTATGGACTGGGTTCTGTCCTGGAGCGTTTCTTCGTCCAGGACCGTAACCTGCGATGTTCCCATCGGCCTGTGGCCATGTTTTGATCAAATTCTATTCCCCCCCCCCAGCGTGTCCTCTTATACCGTCCGGTAGATTCTGCCATTGGGTCTTTGACTGTATTCAAATCCTCTCCCAGGATTAATGTGCCTTTACTAATTGTATTAATTTTCTTTAGTACTGATGCAATAAAGGTATGTTGCTTGTGTTTGGGGCATAGATATTAGCCAAGGTGCACAGCTTCCCTTGCAAATCCCCCACAAAGACCATGAATCTACCATGTTCATCATTGTATCCTGCTTATTGAATCTATTTTGTTTGTTAATTACTATGGCCACTCCTTGTGTTTTTTTATTGCCACTAGAGAAGCATGTTGTACCATCATCTTGCAAGGCCCCACCTGGCATACTAGATTGTTTAATATGGGTCTCCTGTAAAAAAAGCCCCATGAATGTGCTGGTGTATAATACGCTTCTTTTTTGTTACCACCTCTAATGTTTAATGGACATAATTTAAGTTCCATCTATTTTATGTGTTATCTGAATTGCTTTCCTCTGCAGTAGTGTTATCCCTGTGCTAAGTGAGAATTTGCCTCATCCCCCTTCCTTATCCTCCCCATTCAACATCACACGTCTGTCATCCTTCTACCCTTTCCCACCAACAGATTTACCATCTCTTGTCATTTTAGGATCCTTCCTTATCTAAAAATCTGGATAACCATCCATTTTCCCTGTCGTCTCCACCGACCCTTTTTATTGTTTGTAATTCTTTGTAAAAACAGTTGCTCAAATAACAAGCTGCTGACACATTATACCAGAGCTCCAATCATATGATATGACAAGCTGCGTACACATTATACCAGAGTTCCACTCATATAATATGACAAGCTGCTTACACATTATACCAGAGCTCCACTCAAATGATATGACAGGCTGCTTATACATTAAACCAGAGCTCCACTCAAATGATATGACTGGCTGCTTACACATTATACCAGAGCTCCACTCAAATGATATGACAGGCTGCTTACACTTGATTGGCTTATCTCCCTATTAAGATAAATGCTCCTCCAAACGTAGAGACCCATACATGCATTCTGGAAACAGCATAATCCGCACTGTCCTGTAATAGCTTCCTGCTGCCTGTCCTTCATCTGCTCATCCTACTGGCTGCCCCCTGCCCAGAGTAATGTGTACCTGGGTAACAAGGTCAGCATGCCCCACCCTCTGTATGAATATATTGGATGATTGATGAGCCAACTCTTGCCTGGCCGTGTTCTCTAAATTGCTCTGGCACTACAAGCACCAGCATGGCTTTCATCTAAATCCTGTGCCCAGGGAAGTGATGGGAGAGGAAAGGAATACCAATGACTGGAATAAAGGGAATGATCTTAATGATAAGTACAATACAAAGTATAACAATCAATAAAAAATCTGCCAAGCACAGGACTCTAACCCCTGACCTCTGTGTTCATAGTTCATTATTACTAACCTATTCCTTCTAATGAGCTAATGATAGCGGAGGGGCGGGGCTGGTGTTTTCCTGCCAATCCTGCCCATGGGGGCTGGCGGGTTATGTAAACCCCCCTCAGAGGGGATTCTGATTTATACACAGTAGGTCTCTCTGACATTTCTTATCTGAATTCTGCAGTGAGATCAGATGAACTATTATGTATATAAATGCAGATTGTATCAAACAGGAAGTGACCGTGTGTGGGCAAAGTAACAGAACAGCGATATATTGACACAATGAACTGAAAACATTCAAATAATATTCATTGTGTGTGTGACAGTAACTATTATTTTTATTTATTGTTTTTTTAGAAAACCATCTGTCTCTGGGTGTGTCTGGCAGAATGGAGAACTCCACCAATGATTATTGGGATTTATTTGAATACTATAATCATCTAGAAAACGGCAGATATATTGCTGATGTTTACCTCTCGGTGGCTTTATCTGTGGTGTCTCTGCTGGGAACAGTGGGGAACGGTCTGGTCATCTGGTTTGTTGTCTTCAAGATGAAGAAGACGGTCACCTCTGTTTGGTTCTTGAGTTTAGCTCTCGCCGATTTCACCTTCTCGTTGTTCCAGCCTTTAGAGGTCATAGATCTTGGTCTTCACCACTGGCCATTTGGTGGATTCATGTGTTATCTGCGGGGCTTTGTTACACCACTAAACATGTTCTCCAGCATCCTACAACTCACCGTCATCAGCATTGATCGCTGGGCCTGTGTAGCCTTTCCTTTTTGGTGTCGGACCCACCGGACGACAAGACTGGCTTGGATGGTGACACTGGGAGTTTGGGTCCTCGCTGCTGGCTGCAGTTTGCCTTACTTCATAAATACAGATATAGATACTCTTAATAGTGGACGTGTGTTTTGTCTGGGTGCATTGATGTATTATGTATCTGAGGAAACAGTAATACTGAGATTTATGCTTTTCTTTGTCGTTCCTCTAATCATCATTGTCTCATGTTACACGGTGATCATTTTGCGCATGAGAAGAAGCCGTGTGGTCACAGCTACCAAACCTTTCAGAATGATCACAGCCATCATCATCTGCTTCTTTACTTGCTGGATGCCATTCCATGTCTGTCACATTTTATATGAATTTCACTCATTCAGTGGTTATGGAGATGCAGTAATTTATATTGTTTCCAATATATGTATGAGTCTGGCCTATGCCAACAGCTGCGTCAATCCTTTTCTCTATGTCTTCTTTGGGCGAGACTTCAAGGAGAGATTTTGGAGCTCCATCCAATCTGCTTTCAAGAGAGCTCTCACCGAGGAGCCTGACTGGAGAGATCCCGAGAGACCCACAGCCCAGGGCAGAGCCTCAGCCGATCATGACGGCGGGATACCATTGGCTGTGATAAATGTTAATTAAACTATAAAAACCTAAGACTTTAGGTCCAGCAAACACGGTACATAGGGGGCATCTTGCACTGTAAAACTAAAAAGAAATCCTGAGAATAGGTTGAGTTACCTACCCACTTCCTGGTTTGAGCATGGCTGCAGCAGATAGGAGCCTGATACTGCTTGTGACCACTTGCTAACCAATTGGATTCACCAGGCGTGCAACCACAAGTGGGGCAGTCTTGTGCTACTCTACTGAAACCATATTTAAGGAGCACTATCGCTAAAAATGGCCTAATGATAAAAATCCATATAAAAATGCCAGATGGCGGGAGGAGGGGTCACTTATACACCCGAAATCAAAAAATATCCAACCAGGCTTGTTTCTTATTATTGTAACAGAAAGAAGAGGAAATTAGGGGTGATGCGCTCTGTCACCCCTAATGCACTAAACCTGTCACCCCTGGATTTTTTTCCTATCATTAGAAAATAAACCACAAGCTTGGTGGGAGTTTCATTCAGTTGGGGCATATAAGTGACCCCTCCTCTAATTAGCAGACATGTTTATATGGATTTCTAATATCACACAATTACGCAATAGCGCTTCTTTACATGTAATGAGGTCTCTTGGGCAAAAAGTCTATTAGAAGCCCCATAAGTAACCATAGTCCAATTAATACCATTGCTAACAAATGGTGGAGGCGACAGGGTGGGAGGCCACTTTGGCCCTCTGCTAATCCAGCCCGTTCTCTGCAGTGTGCTGCTCTATGATGAAGCTTACAGCCATGCTGAAAACAGAAAGTGGGTGAGTATTTCAGCCCCTTCATGGGCTATGAGTTTAGTTTTATGTTGAGGCATCCAACATCAATTTTAGAACTATTTCAGGTGTTTAGTGGTCTTATTGTTTTGGAATGTAAAATAATCCTGTGATTTACTTACCAGCAGCTGCTTCCACGATTCTCATATCCCTGTGGCTCTGCTTTGCTACAGTGGGAGTCGTTTTCATGGCCTTGAGTAAAAACAATGGACGATAAGTCCCAGAATTCATTCAATGTAACGCGTGAGCTCATCGGCAGCTTCAGCTAAGTCTAAGCATCCTAATGACCTCTCCAGCTGAGAACCCGACCATTAACTCCTTTCCTACCAGAACACAAGACTGTGATCCTTCCAAACTGAAGAACCTGAATTTCAGCAGAATGGGTTACACCAATCACCCACTCCTTAGCCAAACAGACGTTTAGCAAGCTACAGTGAGGAAGTCTATTATATGTTCTCGAAACCACCACTTTGTTGTACACATGTAAACACATTGTTGCTAAGGAAAACTGTTGCAAATAAATAAATAATTAAACCAATAACAGATAAGCTCAGCACATTGATGACATAATTTTGCCACACAATAATGGAAAATTGCCATTGAACATGAAATTACCCTTTAAAGCTCTCAGATCTCTAAAGGTGAGCAGGTGGCGGAGAGGGTTGAACCCCTGTATGCTGAGCTTTTCTTGGTATAGCTCTTCTTCAAAGAGTACTTTATCTACTAGGTACTACTGCTCGACCCCCTGTGAAACACCCGTGAGTGCTTACCCACCTGCAGACCCAACACTCAATGAGTATTTCCGAGAAAAGGTGAATTTTGCTGCGGAAATTGGGAAATACTCACAGAACTGGACTCGGTAACTGGTGAGTCTTACATTGGCCCACCATGCAATCCTGCTCCGGTCTCCAAAATAACAATATATTACTGAAGATGACAGCTGGTGTGAAGAGAAGAGACAGCAGCGAGGATGAGAGCGGCCAGTGATGAGGATAGACATTATGATTCATTCAGAGACATTTTTTGGATGTCTCGCTACCAAATAAAAGAACACGCTAACATTTCACACAAAATCTCTCGCAGAGAAAAATGCTGAGCTGAATCAGATGAGGGGGAAAAATGGACGTGAAAGGACACTGAAAAAATGGTGAGAAAGGGGCTCTGAATCAACTCTGTTGTCTGCCATCTTTTACTCAAATCATCTAATGCAAAAAGCATTCTAGAGGTTACACATGAAAGGCTAGACGTGTACAGAGACTTAATAGTGGCCATTTGCCTGTGGCATGCAGTTACTGTATAACGGCTCTTCTCATGAGATTTGCTGGAAATAACCTAAAGGCTATGTTATCACAGGGTCATCTTTATCTTCAGTTTTGGTTTTGAGATAAAGTGATTGGCTATAAATGTTTTCAGCGTGTGATGTGAGTAGAGATCTGTGTGACCGAGCAGAGGTGATGCAAGAACAAGTAAGTAACACTTATCCCATGTATACATAGATATATATATGTAATAAGTAAGGGGCCTTGAACACCTTTCCGGAGCTCCCCTGTAGGCTGAACCTTTAGTGTGTTATATTTGTATATTGTACATTAATAGCGAGGGGCTGGAACAGGGCTGGACAGTGAGGAGCTTTTTAGTGGACTTGGTGCCTTATGGAGAACCTCACTACATCACAGAAGAATTTCCCCAGCTTATGCACAAATTTAGTCGATTCAAAGAGGCACTGAACACTCATTATGTTCCCTATCACCCCCCCAACCCAAACACCCAGTGTCCCCGTCTGAGACCTCAGTCAATGCAGCCTGCTTGGTAAAGGGGGAGGGGAGGGGAATTTAACTCACTATATGCCAAGGCTTGCTTAACCTAGATTGAAAGGTGGGAGTTTTGCTTTAAGATATTCATTTACCAGAAAATATAAGAAAATATAAGAGGTGCTTTTTGTTATTATCACCTTGCAGGTGATAGATGTGTTTGCTTGTAAATCTTATCTGTATGTCCTCTCCACTGTCTGCTCTACAAGGTTGCCTGCACTCCTTCTGTTTCTTAGAAGTTCCATGGTTTAAGTTTTTATTTTCTGTTCTTGTCCATGTAAGAATGTCCAGCTTTTATTGTCCCTAAAGGGAGGGGGCGAAGAGTGCTCCTGTGTCTGTATACTATATATTCCGCTCACTCAACAATAAAGGGGAACTTGTATGATGAAAGCTGTTGTATTCCCTTTTGCACATCATATGAGTTCCTAGCAGATGCTGAACAGATAGGGGTACAAGAGGATACCCCAGGAAATTACCCTCAACAGTTTTGGTGGAGAATGCGGGCCACTCTGCCCTCTCTGGGTAAGTGACATTTTATTCTAACTACCCCGGGGATGGCAGATTTAGAGAACCAGGTTGGGGAGGTTTAGTCCCAGGCATCACGACAGGAAGCATCAGGAGAGACACAGGAAGTCCAGGTACAAGACTCCAGGTTATAGTCGCAGGTGTAGCAACAGGTTTAGTCACAGGTGTAGCGACAGGTTTAGTCACAGGTGTAGCGACAGGAAGACGCAGGGAGTCCAGGTACGAGACTCCAGGTTAAATAGTAGCGCTACAAGGTTTTTAAGTTGAGCCTCTGCCCTGAGGAAATATCTTTGCATATCTTCTGCTTTTCTTACTGTCGCGTAGAAGTTTACGATTATTTGTTAGTGTGGATTGATAAGTGTGAAGGTGAGCACGCTTTAAACCACGGACATTGTTATTTGTTAATTGATGATGTGTAATCAAGAGTCCAAGACCGCCCGGATAGGAGAGTCCTGTGTGTATGTAGAGAGGGGGTCAGGATTAGAATTTTTTGTGCAACCTTTTGTAGACTGTCTGGCGGAGTGGACTGAGGGACAAAGAAGTAGTTGTCTTTTTCCCAGGGAAGGAGCGAATGACCCAATGCTTGGGTGATCAGGAAAGGTTCCCATATTATCAAGGAAACCCAAACTGGGATAAAGATTATATGAAGAAGGGAGGTGGCAATGGGTTAAAACATGCTCCCTATTGGTTTAAAAGGGATGACTAAGAGTTTTAGTAATAGACTAGTTATAGAGGACATCGAATTCAGGAGACAAAGAGTCACCAGGGTTTCATGCCCAGGAACACAAACTAGGAACAAATATAAAAAAATAAAAAAAGCAAAAAAGAGTCTAGGGCAAAACTGCCCCACTGCCCCTCACCTTACATGCCACCTAAAAACAGCCTCTATCTCTTCTTGTACTGAAGAAGAGATAGAAGTCTTAGTAACCCACAGGAAACAAATGAGCAGCGACTGACAGAAGCTGTTTGCTGATGTTTCTCTGCTAGATAAAGAGAAACACAAAGAGAAAAATGAACTAGTTGAAGATGACAGCTGGGTTTCCTATGGGGGTCCCGCTGCAAATATTAGGAGTAAAATTAGTTAAAAAAAGTTAATATAGAAGGTCATATAAAAGGTCAGGATACCATGTGAGAGAATTTGTCGCAGAGTTCTATGAAAGATTCAAAAATATATGTTTTAGCGGTAAAGCAAAAAACGTATAGATGCTTTGTTAGGATCCACATGAGATTGGGCTAATATGAAATTATTTCATAGGCATCCAATGCTGTATGAGAGCGTATGGGTTAAAAGCGCGCAAGCTGGCAAGGACGCAATATGAGTTTGGGGGGGAGTTAAAGACAGAGATAATACGAGCTGAGAGTAGCAGATTACAGACTGGACAAACCAAGATCAGGAAACTGACAGGGAAAGAAGCTGCGGGATGGATTTGATCTCCCAAAATTAGCCCTATGCTGAGGGAGAAATAATTAACCCTGCAGCCAGTCGGCTCTCTCTAGCATGCTGTCAGATGCCCTGCTCAGCAGCACAAGCAATTGGGATAAATACACCGCCCTTACTAATTTCTGACCCCCTCCAGTCTAAACAGGGAATCAAACATAGTTTCACAATAAAACTTAATGGGAAAGGTTGTATGCAGACTTAAACCAGATGAGCCCCTAGATGTGAGATTTTATTCTCAGAATATTTTAAAAAGCCACATTGAAACCATGAGATTTGTCTAAGATCTCAGGGACATAAATAGTTTAAAGATACCAACTGCCTCTTTAGTGCCTGCCCTGCCATCTCTTCTCACCTCGTGACACGGGCTGGTATAGCAACATTGATTTAAGAAATAGTTTTCGGTGTTCCAGTGGACAAGGAGACACAGCCATCTTTGCTTTTGTTTCGGGTCACATTTGCCCTAGGCCTATGTGTAGTGGCTAATAGTTTTTATGTGTAATAGTGCAATATATCCAATCCGCTCTTAAAGCCTGGACACCCAGCCTTGGTTCCGTCATACACCAGACAGTTTTCTCCTCTGCAGTTTTGATCAAGAGGCCACCCTGTGGGGCAAGAGGGATCATTTGAAATGTCTTTTTGAAAGTGGTTATAAAGTGTCTAAAGAAAAGTTGCAATGGTGGGATGGAAAAGGTTGAATACCTGGGATGTGTGCTTTCCCAGGGACAAAGAGAAATAAGCTATAAGAGAATAGCTGCTGTCGTGGGTCTGTCCCACCCACTTACCAAGAAGGACATGCTAACCTTCCTTGATATGATTGGTTGCTGCCGCCAATGGATTCTAGATTGTTCATGTTATAGTGAGGGGGGAAAAGAGGTCGGACCCATCCCCTATTTGCGGAGGGGGGAGGGAAGAAACCTCTTAAAATAAGGGAGTTTAGACCTAGGAGAGGACGTCCATTGATTTTCCTCTCTATGATTTGTGTCGGTGGTGTACACAAAGATTATAGGCTCGATTCAGAGACACATTCGTCCGGACTTCCGTAGCTGTCTGTGAAAGTTTTGGTGGGTGTTAGTCTTTTTTTTGCTTTTTTTCATACATTTTTCACTCGCACGAACGTTCGAGAACATGCGTATATGCTCTTTCGATAATGGTGCCAAAATCGGAAGATTTTCGTTACTTCGGGAGCTTTTTCCCAACAAATCGGAAATGTTTCGTCCATTCAGAAATTTTTTGTTATTGCAATGGGCTTGCGATTAATTCAGAGAGCTGATTGCCGATGGTCCCACACCTCATAAATTCGTTTCAGGGCAAAAACATTCCCGGCACCTTTTGGACTACGGGAGCGCGAGCCATCCATGGACGAGGCTACTGCCTTTGAGGAGCATGAGGATCTGCAACTCATGGGCATTGAGATCGTCCGGAGGGCAGAGACCAGATTGCACCGGCGGCGACGCATGGACATCAATAGCATGCATGACACTGAGCTGTTCGAGCTGACCAGGCTTAATCGCGCTTCCCTCCATAAACTGTATAGTGAGCTGCGGCCATGGCTAGCCCGCACCACAAGGAAGGGGCAAGCAATTTCAGGTATGACCAAGATGCTTGGCTTCCTGCAATTTTTGGCGAACGGCTCGATCCAGAGGCTG
This sequence comes from Gastrophryne carolinensis, assembly GCA_027917425.1. Lineage (NCBI taxonomy): Eukaryota > Metazoa > Chordata > Amphibia > Anura > Microhylidae > Gastrophryne > Gastrophryne carolinensis. The sequence goes on along the minus strand of CM051234.1, from coordinate 655,333,919 downwards.
GGTGCCCTCTCCCTCTGGGGATTTCACAGCCTACGCTGAGCCGCGCGCTATCCAAATTTTTGGAAGGCATGGCTACCATAACTCGGAAATATATTTGTTTCCCTGAGGATATGGTAGCCAGAAACGCCATTAAGCTGGCATTTTTTAATATCGCCGACATGCCCAATGTCATGGGTGCTATTGACTGCACCCACGTTGCCCTCGTCCCTCCGTCAAGCGACGAGTATATATACAGGCAAGTTTTGGCTTCCAATTGTCTCTAAATATTTGTGTGTCCCTCCTTTGCTCAATCACATTATTAGTTTGCTTCATTGGCAATAGTCCCTCCTTTAATGAAAAGCTTCCTTGTGACTAATCTCGCCATTTGTAGTAACTTTCATTGGCAATAGTCCCTCCTTTAATGAAAAGCTTCCTTGTGACTAATCTCGCCATTTGTAGTAACTTTCATTGCCAATAGTCCCTCCTTTAATGAAAAGCTTCCTTGTGACTAATCTCGCCATTTGTAGTAACTTTCATTGCCAATAGTCCCTCCTTTAATGAAAAGCTTCCTTGTGACTAATCTCGCCATTTGTAGTAACTTTCATTGCCAATAGTCCCTCCTTTTGTTTAGTCCCTCTAGGTTAATATACTCTCTGATTTTACATCTTCCCTCATTGCAATCACTCCCTCCTTGCTAATGCTCCCTCCTTGCCAAGAGTGTATGTGCAACAACGGCCCTTATTTATAAATTAGTTCCAAAGTTAGTTATTTCAAAGTAAAACATTTGTAAGTGTCCTTTTAATAGAACAAGTAAGACTGTCAAGGCTCAAACATTGATATTATTTTGTTGACCACTTAAATGGAACGTAGTTGTTTAGTGTTATTTGTCTGGATGTTACATTTTGACATAGGCTGTTTGAAGTGTGCGTTGGATTTGTTTACTAAACGTTATTTTTTTGTGGTTTCTGTTTCCTTTTTACACAGAAATCGCAAAATGGGCCATTCGCTGAATGTGCAAGCGGTGGTGGCCCAGGACCTGCGCTTTCTGAGCGTCCTGGCAGGCTACCCTGGCTCAGCCCATGATGCGTATATCCTGCGCAGATCTGGATTATTCCGCCGGTTTGAGTCAGGGGAATTTGCGGGTGCATGGCTCCTTGGTAAGTTGGCTCAAATTATCGATTTGGATTGTATATGTATGGCCAAGTTTTATGTTGGATTTACCTTTCATAAACGCTGCCTTGCCCCTCACCTTGTGAACATGTGTAAGCACACTGGAACCATTACATTAGACAAACTCCATTGGCTGCAAAATTGTTTTGCCTGCATTGTTTTAATTAATAAGTGTAATGTGAGGCCAAGTCTGAAACAGCCTTCTAAACCATTTTCTTTCCAAATCTGTTATTGACTTTACCAGAGAGTCAGCGCCATCTTTGCTTACATGCATTTAAGTTACTGAGTAGAGGTGAGCGGGATAAAGTGCAGGGGCCGGCTTACACCGGTTTTTGACTAAGCCAAGAATTATAAAGGGTCAGGTCAAGTTAGACCATACTACATTGTTCTGCAGCACAGGCAGGAAACAATAGCTGCTAACAGTCTGCCTGATTGGCCACCATCCCCAGTATTATTTGCCTACTTTTGACCCACATCTATCACATATGTTTAATTCTTGGTTTAGCATCTGCAATCTGTATGCTCATATTTGTGTGACCATGTCACATACCTCTTTTATTTTTATTGCAGTAGGAATGTTGCGTGGCAATGTATGATTTACTGTTATTAATTTTTTTTGGGGGGGGGGTTATTTAGGAGATTTGGGGTATCCACTACTGCCGTGGCTCATGACTCCGGTCCTCCGGCCACAAACTCCAGCACAAGAGGCCTATAACCGTGCACATAGAAAGACCAGGGCAGTGGTGGAGAGGGCCTTTGGACTCCTCAAGACCCGGTTTCGGTGCTTGGACCACACTGGGGGCTCCCTGCAGTATGACCCGAAAAAGGTCATTGACATTATAATGGCATGTGCCGCGCTCCATAATTTAGCCATTATGCAAAGGGTCCCCCGATATCTGGATTGCCCACCCTCTCCACCCTCCGATGAGGCAGACGACGCCTATGTGGGCCAGCCAAGTGCGTCTGGGCAAGCCGTGCGGGAAAATTTAATAGCCACACATTTTTCCTAATTTAGTTTTTATTTTAATTTGTTTTTTTTGTTTTTTTTGTTTGTTTGGCTATGTTTAATTTCATTATGAAGTAAACAATAATGAATTTGTGCAACCAAAACAAAAATCTATGTTTGAGTATTTATTTGTAGACCTTGGTTATTGTTTGTTTTGGTGCCAACTTGAACTCATATTTCTCTATCAAAACACCACACACATGAGCTTGTTCAAACAAAAATGTTTACTACTTAGTAAAAGGTTTAAGTGATACAAACAGAATCGGAGGTGAGTGCCCCTCACATACTTTGGGACCACACCTGTACATGCAATTATGTTCCATACATTTGTCAACAAAGGAAATAGCACAAAATTAATCCCTCTCCTGCTTGCCCACATTTTCCACCGACACAGGTTGAAAGCAATCCTAGCTATGCCACATCTACACCTGTAAGTCAGTGGGCCACCCAAACAAGAACACCCAGTCCCAATCCAAATCCAGTACAATCACAGCCAGGGTCCAAGGTCTTAGATGTTAAGGCCAGAATGTCACCCAATCATGCCGCCAAACATGAGGAGCCACCACAAATGTTATTGTGGCCATGGCAGCCGCGCAACACCTTAAGTGGCCGATTCAGTGAGTCTTGGACTCTGGCATTGGCTACTGGGCTACCTCAGGCCTTGAATGAGCTATATGGGGGATAATCAAAAACAACCGAGCAAGAACAGCGCAAAATAGGAGATTTTTAGGCCTCACCAGACAAGTCAATCCAGTGGGTAGGTATCGCAAAGATATGGACCAGATTCACGCCTAACACACCTTAATATGTGTGATGCCCATAGAACCCAGGTTGGGGCCCTTGGTGGGGGGGGGGGCATAACATGGGCCTGTGTGGCATTCAGAATCTGCAACTGTTCCAAAATGTGTCTTTGGTTAGTGTGCATTTCGGCCATGCCTGACCTTATTTCAGAAGTCAAGTTGGCCATGTGGCTGTTATGGGTCCTCAATTCAGTCAGCACGGCACTGAAGGTAGTATTTAGGGACTCTAATTGGCCCCTAATATGCTCCTGATTTTGTTGGTTTTGGCGGCGAAAAAGGCGCCTCTCATGGTGCCATGCTGACTCCATCATCTGCACGCCCCTCCCCTGGGAAACTGTGCGACGTTGCTGAGTACGCCGCCCAATTCCCCGGGTTGTGGGGCGTGCAGATGATGTTGCTCGAGGACCCCCAACAGCCACAGGTGTGCTCGCCAAATCCTCAGCAGCAGATCTGAAACTGGGGACTGGAGGGTCAGTCTCTGCATGCTGCCCACGATGTGCAGGCAGCATGCAGCCAGCTTCACTCTGCTGCTGAGGATTTGGCGGAGACACATTTTGGGACAGTTGCAGATTCTGTCCCAGGGGAAGATCTTCAGAATCTCCTATGAAGCTTCCATCTTCCTCCTGCTCCTGGATTTGCTCCATCAGTGTGTGGCTCTGTTGGGGACATGTAAAAAAAACAGGTTCAGTGTGTGGAATACCTATAAAAACCACACAAGCAAAACATGGCAAGCTACATGCATACACAACAGCCTCAAAATACACTTACCGTAGACATTGGATCCTGGGTCCTATGCAGCGCGGAAGAAGACGGATGCGGTAACATGGCAGAGGAGTCCCCACTAGCTGAGGGATGATGCTGGCCTGGTTTGGAAGAAAAACAGCGATTAATACACACAACTATGCCTAGTTTATGTTTAAGAACACATATGGTAATCCAAGAAACGTGGCAAAGCAGTAAGGGCCCCTCCCACAACGTGGCCACTTGGCATTCCCTAGGAATCCCATTACATTAGTGCATGGATTGTTAAACCAGACTAGACACATTGGTCACGTGTCTAAAACCAAACATGCAAAGAATGGCTGATGTGTGAGTTGCAACATCCCTTTAAGGCGATGAAGTTAACACACTAAGGTGGGAAAAAACACTTACAATATGATTCTGGTGGGGAACATTTGTATGGCATAAACCCTTCCTAGAAAACCATCTTAATCAGTTGTGCAACTAAACCAGCTCCAACCAAATTGACCAACAGGCAAATATGTTATTGTGGCGTGTGCTTGTCAATTAATACATAGCACCCATTCCTTTTCTACACTTCTAAGTGACATATTTGTCACACATTTCATTAAACATCATGTATGTGGCTGTCAATTTGCACATTACCAGGCCACACCCATGACACTCCCTAGTCAAAGTGAGCACTCCTAACAAACCCACCCCCTAGAGCCATGTGCTTAGCTAGCCCTTGCTCCCACCCCCTAGAGCCATGTGCTTAGCTAGCCCTTGCTGCCACCCCCTAGAGCCATGTGCTTAACTAGCCCTTGCTGCCACCCCCTAGAGCCATGTGCTTAGCTAGCCCTTGCTGCCACCCCCTAGAGCCATGTGCTTAGCTAGCCCTTGCTGCCACCCCCTAGAGCCATGTGCTTAGCTAGCCCTTGCTGCCACCCCCTAGAGCCATGTGCTTAGCTAGCCCTTGCTGCGTATGTGTATGTTTCAATACATTTGTGTGGTCATTCAGACATTACTAACCTGCAGGAATTGGTGGGTTGTCGGTGTCCTGCTGGCCCGAGTGTCCCTCTAAGGCCACGGGATGTAATAAGGCCAGAACCATCTCCTCAGCCGGTGTAAATCGCATTTTTGTTGGGAAACCTCCGCCAGTTTTTTCGCTGTAAAACATAGTAAGCATAATTAAGCGCACTGATGGACAGACAAGAATAATACAAACCCAAACATTAGCTATGTACCTGTGCATCCGCCTTAGACTCTCTTTCTTCCGCACTGCATATTTCAGGTCCGAAATCTTACGTTGAATCTGGTCCATATCTTTACGTTCCTCACCCGCTGCATTGACTTGCCTGGTGAGTTCTTCAAAAATCTCTGTTTTGCGCTGTTTACTGGTGTGTTTTGATCTTCTACCATATAGCTCATCAAAATGTAAGGTGAGCCCAGTAGCCAATGCCAGAGTTTGGGACTCAGCAAAACGGCCACCCAAGTGTCCTCTGCGCAAGTTGCGCCCTCTTCGGGGTGGTTGTGGCTCCTCACTGCTTGGTTGCAAATGGGGTGACATTCTGGCCTGGGGGGATGGAGGAGACCTCAAGGACTGGAGGCTGGCTGTTGATCTTACTGGACTTGGGAAGGGACTGGGTGTTCTTGGCTGGGTGGCCCCTGAAGTTGCAGGTGTAGATGTGGCATAGGGGGAATGCATGCCAACCTGTGCCGGAGGATAATGTGGGCGAGCAAGAGAGGGTCTTGGCGAGCTTGAGCTGCTGCTGTGGGTCTGTGGGGCCTTGGAGGTGGTTGGCTGGGTCTGTGGGGCCTTGGAGGTGGTTGGCTGGGTCTGTGGGGCCTTGGAGGTGGTTTGCTTGGCCTTAGTTTTTGAGCCACGTGCGGGGGGGAGGGGGCCGTTGGCCTTTGGCGGCTTTTCGGGCTTCTGGAGCGTGTTCTTGTTTGGCCCCTGCGGCGCCTTGGGCCCCTGCTGCGGCTTCTGGACCGTGAGGTGGTTCGGCCCCTGTGGCGCCTTGGGCCCCTGCTGCGGCTTCTGGACCGTGAGGTGGTTCGGCCCCTGCTGCGCCTTGGGCCCCTGCTGCGGCTTCTGGACCGTGAGGTGGTTCGGCCCCTGTGGCGCCTTGGGCCCCTGCTGCGGCTTCTGGACCGGGAGGTGGTTCGGCCCCTGCTGCGCCTTGGGCCCCTGCTGCGGCTTCTGGACCGGGAGGTGGTTCGGCCCCTGCGGCGCCTTGGGCCCCTGCTGCGGCTTCTGGACCGGGAGGTGGTTCGGCCCCTGCGGCGCCTTGGGCCCCTGCTGCGGCTTCTGGACCGTGAGGTGGTTCGGCCCCTGCTGCGGCTTCTGGCCCTGTGTTTTTGGCCTTTGCCTATGGCCTTGGTGCCACGTGGGGGGGGTGATGTGGGGCAGGGTGGGGTGGGGCTTCGTCCCCTCTTACCCATCTGTGGGCCATGAGTTTTAGCAGGCTTGGTTACCTTGCTCCTTGGTTGTGGTGGTGCTGCAACCTCCTTTTTGGCCGCAGCCTTGGTGGTAGCCCTTAGTCGGGCTTTAGGCTCTTGCGACCTTGTTTGCGGACCCTCGCCCTGCTCAGCCTGCTTGCTCTGCTTCTTCGCTGGAATTTTTTTTTTGGGTGCCATTTTGTGTGGACTCTCAAAGAGAATGAGCTGTGTGTGCAGGGACCTTTAAATAAGGTCTCCGGCGTGTGACGCCTACGCGTTCGCTTACGCGCACGTCCGGAAACCGCTGGGGCCGTGCTTATCTGCTGCCTAGAAGAAGAAGAAAGATGGCGCCCACTATCTTCACCCGCCAACAAGAAGAGATAATCATGCTTGTAAGTGTCTTTTAACGACTTTGCTTGATTGTTAATTGTTGCTCTACATGTTAAGGATGCGCAAAAAGTAATATTTTGGTTAAAGCTTTGGTTCGACTACATGCACACCCAAGCGCACGCCACACACGTGCCAAACGACAGTGCTGCCATATTTGAAAGTTAACTTAGGCTAGAAGTGTGTGTGTGTATGTGTTCATGTGATTGAACCAAATAATGTATTGTTGCCACTTCTAGATATGCATTTCTGAGTTCTTGCTATGTTTGTTTTTTGTTTTGCAGACCATGCTGGAGCGCAGGTACGACTACCTGCCCAACTCGTTTGCCAAACGAAACGTCGCCCTGGAGATCACCTTGGAGATCCAACACCAGACCGACACCACCTTCACCCACACACAGATCATGCAGCATTGGTCGGACCTGAAGCGACTGCACATGCCCCGGGTGCGGAGGTTTTTTGGGATCCATTTCCCAAGTAAGTACATAGCGCTTGCATGCAAGATGTAACTATGACAGAATTTCGGCCTTTTATTTATAATGCCTTCTCTTTTGTAGTGTTGGAAATGGATTACAGAATTCGCCGCACCCGGAGGCGCACAGGCCGACCAGTGCTGCATGATTCTGCAGCTGGGAGTGAAGGTGGTGGATCTCCAGGGCGACGGGCCGACCCCTCCTCTGTGGCCTCCTCAGACCAGCCCCTGGACCTTACCACAGAGGAGGGGCGGCACAGCGTGGGCAGGCAGTCGTACCCTGCCACGCATGCGGGATCCTCTGGTATGTCACTCTTCATGTCTACACAAAAACATATAATTGCTAGCTCTTGATATCACCAAACTGAATCCTTTATTCTGTATTTGTAGATGTTTCAGTTGCGGGTGAAGTAGTGGGTGAGGAGGCAGCAGATAGGAGCCCACAAGACCCTGGAGAAGGTGAGTGATGTGACCCAGACTTAGCTAAAAATATTTGAGGACTGCGGAAACAGACATCCAAACTAACCATTTTGTCCATGTTTCTACAGGCAATTCTTCACAGCAGAGCCAGGAACCAGGACCTCAGGGTGTTGTCCCCAACGAGCCATCTCTCGGCCACCAACCAAGTAAGTAGTCATGGCATTATAGACATTTCTGTCTAAATTCACATGAACACCAAAACACATAATGCCCTAGTCAATGCCAATATAACAGTGACCTGTGTCCACTTAATTAGCTTAATTACTTGCCCAACTGTCCTGTGGCCACTGAATTAGCTTAATTACTACCACAACTGTCCTGTGGCCACTTAATTAGCATAATTACTACCACAACTGTCCTGTGGCCACTGAATTAGCTTAATTACTACCACAACTGTCCTGTGGCCACTTAATTAGCTTAATTACTACCACAACTGTCCTGTGGCCACTTAATTAGCTTAATGACCTGTGGCCACTTCATAACCTTAATTCCTGTCATTAATGACATATGTGCATTATAGTTAATTTGTTTATTAAAATACATTAAATCCACAGGTGAGAAACATGTATTCTCCGAATAATTTGTTTTTCTGATTTTTTGCCAGGGACCACAAGACAGCGACTTGCTGATATGAATCGGAGGGTCCTTGAGTTGGTGGCCGATCTGCAGGCGATGCGGGACACGTTGGGGACAACAGACGAGGAAGACTAGTGTCCTGGTTCCTGGCCCTGTAGATTTGTAAATAGTTTTATTTGTTAAACACCAAAGTTTTTTGTATATAGTTTTATTGTTTTAAAAAAAAAAATTATTGTATATAGTTTTTAATGTTTTTAAAAAATCTTAGTGTATATATTTTTATTAACCACCCAACAATTTGTATATAGTTTTTAATTTTTTAGGCCCAAAGTTGCCAAAAATAATTGTTAAAAAAATGACAATTGAGCAATAAAAACAAAAAAAGAAAAAGAAAAATGTTGTCCCATTTATTTGCACAAATACATTTACCAAAAACAAGGGGACAATGACATATTTGAAAATCAAGATTGTGATGTCCGTGAAGTGATTTGGGTAAGTTTTAGGGACCTAAAATGGAAGAAGAACCAAAGCGCTAAGTGATTTGGGTAAGTTTTAGGGACCTAAAATGGAAGAAGAACCAAAGCGCTAAGTGATTTGGGTAAGTTTTAGGGTGTGAAAATGGAAGAAGAACCAAAGCGCTAAGTGATTTGGGTAAGATTTAGGGACCTAAAATGGAAGAAGAACCTAAGCGCTAAGTGATTTGGGTAAGTTTTAGGGACCTAAAATGGAAGAAGAACCAAAGCGCTAAGTGATTTGGGTAAGTTTTAGGGACCTAAAATGGAAGAAGAACCTAAGCGCTAAGTGATTTGGGTAAGTTTTAGGGACCTAAAATGGAAGAAGAACCAAAGCGCTAAGTGATTTGGGTAAGTTTTAGGGACCTAAAATGGAAGAAGAAGCAAAGCGCTAAGTGATTTGGGTAAGTTTTAGGGACCTAAAATGGAAGAAGAACCAAAGCGCTAAGTGATTTGGGTAAGTTTTAGGGACCTAAAATGGAAGAAGAACCAAAGCGCTAAGTGATTTGGGTAAGTTTTAGGGACCTAAAATGGAAGAAGAACCTAAGCGCTAAGTGATTTGGGTAAGTTTTAGGGTGTGAAAATGGAAGAAGAACCTAAGTGCTAAGTGATTTGGGTAAGTTTTAGGGACCTAAAATGGAAGAAGAACCAAAGCACTAAGTGATTTGGGTAAGTTTTAGGGACCTAAAATGGAAGAAGAACCAAAGCGCTAAGTGATTTGGGTAAGTTTTAGGGACCTAAAATGGAAGAAGAACCAAAGCGCTAAGTGATTTGGGTAAGTTTTAGGGACCTAAAATGGAAGAAGAACCAAAGCGCTAAGTGATTTGGGTAAGTTTTAGGGTGTGAAAATGGAAGAAGAACCAAAGCGCTAAGTGATTTGGGTAAGTTTTAGGGTGTGAAAATGGAAGAAGAACCTAAGCGCTAAGTGATTTGGGTAAGTTTTAGGGTGTGAAAATGGAAGAAGAACCTAAGCGCTAAGTGATTTGGGTAAGTTTTAGGGACCTAAAATGGAAGAAGAACCAAAGCGCTAAGTGATTTGGGTAAGTCTTAGGGACCTAAAATGGAAGAAGAACCAAAGCGCTAAGTGATTTGGGTAAGTCTTAGGGACCTAAAATGGAAGAAGAACCAAAGCGCTAAGTGATTTGGGTAAGTCTTAGGGACCTAAAATGGAAGAAGAACCTAAGCGCTAAGTGATTTGGGTAAGTTTTAGGGACCTAAAATGGAAGAAGAACCAAAGCGCTAAGTGGTTAGGGTGAGCTTTAAGGGACCTCAAGGGAAAAGGCAGGATAGCGCTAAGTGGTTAGGGTGAGCTTTAAGGGAGCTCAAGGGAAAAGGCAGGATAGCGCTAAGTGGTTAGGGTGAGCTTTAAGGGAGCTCAAGGGAAAAGGCAGGAGAGCGCTAAGTGGTTAGGGTGAGTTTAGTGATGGAAGTGAAATTATGTAGGCGAGCACTTTAATGAGAGAAGTTTGTAGTGCGCAGGCGCAATATCGCAAGAATTTCGTCTGGACAGATACTTTAGGAAAAAATGAAGCAGGATGTAGTGGGAAAATGATAGGATTCGTGTGAGGATACGATGGGAAAAGGGCAAAAACAAAAGGCTACGTTGGTAGTTGTGAAAAATGAATCTGAACATTTTCGATGGAAAATGACATCCTCGTCTGCGTACTCTGGCATACGAGCACACGGACGCGCTACGGAAGGTTTACGAAGCATGCATAGAATCGCTCGAACGCTCATGCGAGAGCGGGAAATTTTGAAAATCTTACGACGTCGGCACCAAACCGAAAGTTTTTTGGTGTCTCTCTGAATCGAGCCTATTATACCAGAGCTCCACTCACAGGTTATACCAGGCTGCTTACACATTATACCAGAGCTCCACTCACAGGTTATAGCAGGCTGCTTACACATTATACCGGAGCTCCTCTCACAGGTTATACCAGGCTGCTTACACATTATACCAGAGCTCCACTCACAGGTTATACCAGGCTGCTTACACATTATACCAGAGCTCCACTCACAGGTTATACCAGGCTGCTTACACATTATACCAGAGCTCCACTCACAGGTTATAGCAGGCTGCTTACACATTATACCGGAGCTCCTCTCACAGGTTATACCAGGCTGCTTACACATTATACCGGAGCTCCACTCACAGGTTATACCAGGCTGCTTACACATTATACCGGAGCTCCACTCACAGGTTATACCAGCCTGCTTACACATTATACCAGAGCTCCACTCACATGTTATAGCAGGCTGCTTACACATTATACCAGAGCTCCACTCACAGGTTATACCAGGCTGCTTACACATTATACCAGAGCTCCACTCACAGGTTATACCAGGCTGCTTACACATTATATCACAGCTCCACTCACAGGTTATAGCAGGCTGCTTACATATTATACCAGAGCTCCACTCACAGGTTATAGCAGGCTGCTTACACACTTAAATGATATGTCAGGCTGCTCCATATATGTTAATGCTCCTCCAAGTGTAGAGCCGCATAAGTGCATTCTGGGAATAACATAATCCCCACTGATGTAATAGCTTCCTGCTGCCTGTCCTTCACCTGCTCATCCTACTGGCTGCCTCCTTCCCGGAGTAATGTGTACCTTAATAACAAGATCAGCATGCCCCACCCTCTGTATGAATATATTGGGTGATTGATGAGCCAACTCTTGCCTGACTGTGTTCCCTAAACTGCTGAGGTACTACAAGCACCAGCATGGCTTTCATCCAAATCCTGTACCAGGGCAGTGAAGGGAGGGAATTCCAAATGACTGGAATAAAGGGAATGAGCTTAATGATAAGTACAATACAAAGTATAACAAGCAAGGGGCTCTAACCCCTGACCTCTGTGTTCATAGTTCATTATTACTAACCTATTCCTTCTAATGAGCTATTGATAGCGGAGGGGCGGGGCTGTTTTTTTTCTTGCCCATGGGGGCTGGCTGGTTATGTAAACCCCCCTCAGAGGGGATTCTGATGAATACACAGGTGGTCTCTCTGACATTTCTTAGCTGAATTCTGCTGTGAGATCAGATGAAACATTATGTATATAAATGCAGATTGTATCAAACAGGAAGTGACCGTGTGTGGGCAAAGTAACAGAACAGCGATATACTAACAAAATGAACTGAAAACATTCAAATAATAATCATTGTGTGTGTAACAGTAACTATTATTTTTATTTTTTTATTTTTTAGGAAATCGTCTGTGTCCGGGTGTGTCTGGCAGAATGGAGAACTCCACCAATGATTATAGTGATGATTATAGTGATTTATATGAATACCATGAAGATCCAGACTATCTCGAATATATTGCTGTTGTGTACCTCTCAGTGGCTTTATCTGCGGTGTCTCTGCTGGGAACAGTGGGGAACGGTCTGGTCATCTGGTTTGTTGTCTTCAAGATGAAGAAGACGGTCACCTCTGTTTGGTTCTTGAGTTTAGCTCTCGCCGATTTCACCTTCTCGTTGTTCCAGGCTTTAGTGGTCGTACATCTTGCTCTAGACCATTGGCCATTTGGTGGCTTCATGTGTTATCTGCAGGGCTTGGTTACACCACTGAACATGTTCTCCAGCATCCTACAACTCACCGTCATCAGCATTGATCGCTGGGCCTGCGTAGTCTTTCCTGTTTGGTGTCGGAACCACCGAACAACAAGACTGGCTTATATGGTGACGCTGGGAGTTTGGGTCCTCGCTGCTGGCTGCACTGTGCCTTACATCATAAATACAGACAATGTCAGGTTTAGTAGTGGAGATGATTCTTGTCAGAGTACATTGTTGTATGAATTTTCTAAGGAAACAATAATGATGGCATTTATTCTTTTCTTTATCATTCCTCTCATCATCATTGTCTGGTGTTACACGGTGATCATTGTGCGCATGAGAAGAAATCGTATGGTCACATCTACCAAACCTTTCAGAATGATCGCAGCCATCATCATCTGCTTCTTTATTTGCTGGATGCCGTTCCATGTCTGTTACCTTTTATATATGTTTCCTTCATTTAGTTATTATGGGTATATAGTGATGTTTCTTGTTTTCCGTATATCTCTCTCTCTGGCCTATGCCAACAGCTGTGTCAATCCTTTTCTCTACGTCTTCTTTGGGCGACACTTCAAGGAGAGATTCTGGAGCTCCATCCAGTCTGCACTCAGGAGAGCTTTCACCGAGGAGCCCGACTGGAGAAATCCCGAGAGACACACAGCCCAGCGCAGAGCCTCAGCCGATCATGATGGCGGGATGCCATTGGCTGCGATAAATGTTACTTAAACTAAACCAAACCTAATGAGTAACAAAGACTTTAGGTCCAGCAAATAAGGGGGATCCCGCAACTAAAAAAAAAAATTATGAGAATGGGTTCAGTTACCTACCCACCACCTGGTTTGAGCATGGCTGTCAGCTTTGGCAGAAAGGAGCCTGATACTGCTTGTGACCACTTGCTAACCAATTACCTTCACCAGGTGTGCAACCAGTAGGGGCAGCCTTGTGCTATTCTACTGAAACCATATTAAAGGAGCACTGTCGCAAAATAAGGCCCAATGATAAAAATCCATATAAATATGCCGGAGGACTGAAGGAGGGGTCACTTATACACCCCACATCAAGAAATATGCAGCCGGGCAGCGCAGGCGTCATCACCCGGCAACGCGGAGCAGATGCCGGGGCCCCCACTCTCTGGCCACCGCCACAGCTGATTTCCTATCCCTGGAGCATCCCAATCTTTGATACATACTACCCCCTGGGATCGCTGACATACACACCATGCAAGCAATTCAACCCCTGGGCTTTGGTCCACTTTACAGGGGCATTTCAATTTGGGATACTCGCGTTTGTGAAAGAACCCGCCTGGTTTGGCCTTTACCTCAAATTGCTGCTTCCATAGTAAATTCACCAGTTTTAAGAAAATAATGAACAAAGTTCACACCCAGGGGCATCCAATATCAGGAGAATCTAGATTCATTTAAACTCTTGGGTCAGGCTTTAATGAGTTTGGTGCACTTCAAAGTAGACCAAAACTAGATTTTTATTCCGAATAACATAATCAATGCTGTCCAAGGGCCCAAATAAACCTGAAGCCGGCACCACATCTGGGCTTGTTATATTTTTATTGTAATAGAAAGAAGAGAAAATCAGTGTTGTCACCCCTGGATTTTATTCCTATCATTAGAGAATAAACCACAAACTTGGTGGGAGTTTTATTCAGTTGAGGTGTATAAGTGACCCCCTCCTCTCATTGGTCGACGTGTTTATATGGATTTATAATATCACACAATTACGTGATAACGCTCCTTTACGTGTATTGAAGTCTCTTGGGCAAAAAGTCTATTAGAAGCCCCACAAGTAACCATAGTCCAATTATTACCATTGCTAACAAGTGGTGGAGGCCACAGGGTGGGAGGTCACTTTGCCCCTCTTCTAATCCGGCCCGTTCTCTGCAGTGTGCTGCTCTCTGATGAAGATTACAGCCATGCTGGAACCAGGAAGGGGTGAGTATTTCAGACCCTTCTTGGGCTATGAGTTTAGTTTTATATTGCCAGGCATCCAACATCTATTTTAGATCTATTTCAGGTGTTTGTTGTTCTGCCTTATTGTTTCTTCTTTTGGAATGTAAAATAATCCTGTGTGTTAGGATTGTGTCCTCATACCTGTGATTTACTTACCAGCTGCTGCTTTCATGATTCTCATATTCCTTGTGCTTTGCTTTGCTACAGTGGGAGGGGTTTTCCCGGCCTTGAGTAAAAACAATGGACTACAAGTCCCACAGTTCTTCCTTTTACAAAGGTTTTCAAGTACAAAAGACAGCACATCAAAAATCACACGCTATGACCTTGTCTAACAGATGTGTCTTAAACTGTTGTCAACTGAAATAAAGCTTATAGTCTCTCTGCTGACTATTATGGATCTCGTTGTCTGATTTCCTGCGCTAGTGTCCTGGATTTGTCGGATAAAAGGATATAAAAGAATATTTAACTGAAATTTAGTTGAACTGGTTGCTGATTAAACCTTCTAAGGTAAACCTTGATCTTAATCTTTGCTTTGGTCCAAAGTGCTGTCTTTGCTGATATCAAACATTATAGACATAGATTTTAAGAATAACACAAATTAGAGTTGGAAGAAAAAGGTTTGGAGCGGGTGGGGGGGAAGTGGCTTGAGTAAGATTACCAGGGATGGTGTATTGGTGTTCTTCAGGATAGTCCAGAGCCCCCCTCTGGACTATTAATTACACCGGGAAGACCGGGTCAACCTGGGAGTTCTGCAGGCCTATATATTCCACCCATGGGTCCCACACTTTCCTGAACTTATCATAGGAATCGTTTACTATTGCCGTTATTTTTTCATTGCAAAGGGTGTCAGATATTCTATTTTGTATCTCTGACCAAGGGATGGAGGGCGTTTTCCAACATCTGGCTATCGTGGCTTTCACTGCTGCGAAAATATGGAGGGCTAAATGCCACCCACAATTCTTCCAATGTAATGTGTGAGCTCATCAGCAGCTTTGACTAAGTCTAAGCAGCCTATCCAGCTCCAGCTCCACCATTAACTCTTTTCCTGCCAGAATACTAGACTTCAAAACTGAAGAAGAACCTGAATTGCAGCAGAAGGGGTTAAACCAGTCACACACTCTTTAGCCAAACAGATGTTTAGCAAGCTAGAGTGAGGAAGTCTATTATATAAACTCGAAACCCCCACTTTGTTGTACAAATATAAACACATTTGTAGCGATAACCTCTATCGCCGGAGGGTTCCCCCGCCAGAGAGCCAGAGACGTCCTTTTCCCAATGGTGAGAGGTGCTGCAGGAATTCCAGAGTCATCCGTGAGGAACCAGGAACAGCCCTTACAAGGGCTAGTGAATTGCGATATAGCGTTTCCCCCAATAAGAGACGGAACTCAGTATTGAGGGTGAAGATGAACTTTCTTTATTAGTCCCACCCTGGGCCTTATATGCAAGTCTCCATGCAAGGGGACCTCCCCCGTGGACCTGATGGAGAACTTTGTGACAAACACACAGACCAATGGGAGCAGGACCCACAATCCCTCAACTCTGCCGGTAACATAATCAGCAACAAAATAGCAGCCTGTAACACAATCAATCAGCACAATGACAGTCTGTAACACAATCAATCAGCACAATGACAGTCTGTAACACAATCAATCAGCACAATGACAGTCTGTAACACAATCAATCAGCACAATGGCAGTCTGTAACATGCTTAAGAAAATGAAAATAATGAGTCTATGCAAAAGTCCAAGGGCAGAAACAGTGCCTTTAAAATCCGAAAGGCAGAGAGTCTGTCACAACATTGTTGCTAAAGAAAACTGTTTTCTTTTATAACACAGAGTTTCAAATACATAGAAAATAAAAACAATAACAGATAAGCTCAGCACACTGATGACATAATTTTGCTGCGCAATAATGGAAAAATGTAAAAAATGCCATCGAATGTGGAATTACCTTTTAAAGCTATCTCTAAAGTTAATTTTAGAAGCAAAAGGGTGACTCATGCATTTGCAGACCACCTGCAAACAGGAAGTGCTGCTGGGCTTCCTCTTACTGTGCATTGTCAGTTGAATCCAGGCAGCAGCATGGCTGAGATGCTGGGAGAGGTAGCTCCAAAATGGCCGCTACCTTTTTTTTCTTTTCCAGCTGTGCCAGGCTGTTGGTCCAGTTAAAGGCACATCTGTCTGTTTTATCTGGGCTGTGCAAGTGTATCATTTAGGTGTGTGCACTGCTCCGAATATATATTTTTTTAGATACTAATTAAAATATCTGGGAAAAGAAGGGGTGGGAAACGACGTGGTAAAAGAAAAGACATTCCTGCAATTCATTCTGCTACTGAGCATAAGAATGTTGGTGCCAGTACCAACACTGTGGTCAGCAGCCATGTGCCCAGGCCCAACACTTCTAGTAATAGCAGCAGCAATGTACATGGTAGTAGACAACACTCAGTCTTTGGAGTGTGTTGCGGGTGTGGTGTATGTGGAATCGGTGTCGGAGACACATAGCTGTGGCAGTGGAGGTGGTGGTAGATATGGACAAACTGGCAGTTATGAAGGTGGTTGTTGGGGGGGCAAGTAGATCATGATGAAACATCAGAACAGGGAAGTGGCGGGGATCAGGAGGATTATGATGATGTCATTTTAGACAGGCAACAAGGATGGGACATTGTCAGAGCAGGAGGGAACTTCTGGCACTGGCAGCGAAAAAGAGCCGAGCCAAGGTAGGGCCAGATCATCTGCAAAACAGCACAGGGCTAGGTCTGCTAAGGAGCAGGTGATGGCGACACCGATGCTGCTTTTGCAAAAACCTGCCAGAGGAGGAGCAAAGTCTGGTGGTGGTGGACATTCTAGATCTTATTTACGGTACACTGCCATGTGGCAGTTATTTTGTACCTTTCCTGGAGAACAAAACCTAGCACAGTGCGAGATCTGCAAGCAGAAAGTTAGCCATGGCCAGGGTACAAATCTAGGACTAGGAAGTAAGGCTCTACATAAACACCTGGAGCGGCATCACAAAGCTGTGTGGGACAATTGAAATGCCTTTCTTCAATTTCCAAGAAGCCAGTCCTGTTGCTACCCCTCTAAGAAACTGCTTGTCAGCTACTGCTAGGGCCAGGCCTACACAAGGCCTGCACAAAAACCAGAGGTCTCCTGCCCTATGGCTCAGTCTTTAAAAGCTGTGCCTCTGCTAATGCTACCATCAAGGCTTGTAAAAAGCCATTGTTTCGTCTTCTGCAACTAAATTGCCAATCCTGCTGCTACCCCCCTTTACAAATAGGATCATTTCTTGAGGTCTTGCCGGTACTACCATCCCTACACAACCACAGCTCTACCCACCGTGATGTCGAAAATGGGTATATTTTTCAGAGCTTGTAAAAAGATATTTCTTTTTTTTTCAGCTAAAACTTAAGAGTGCCAATCCCACTTCTATGCCACGTTATAACCCAAATGGGACAATTTCTTGAGGGCTTGCCTGCTATTGCCAGACCACCACAGGTTTCCTGTGCCATGGCCTAGTCTTTCTTCAACAGCTACAGCCTCTGCTAATGCTGCTACTTCTACTACCAACAATAGTGCCTCCGCTGCCAGCCTGCCACCCTCTGTTACAGCATGGACAAGACAACCACAGTTTAACCCTGTGAAGCTCAAAATGGGAACATTTTTCAACACTTGTAAGCTGTTACTTCTCCCCATTTTTTACGTGCTTTAAATTATCAAAGACAGCTGTGAGCTATTGAAATAATAATTAAAGTGGACCAACACCCAGGATTTTGACTATCCTGGGTTTTGGTCCACTTCAGGGGGGCACCCCGATTAAGGGTGCCCCGCTATGTGAAACCCCCCAGAAAGCCCCCAAAACTCACCTCACCACGCTCCCCCGTGGCCGCGCTGACCAATCAGCGCCATCGGACAAGCGGGTGACAGCGGCGGACAACACAGCGCGCCCGCCGCCGCCTCCCGCGCGCCCCTCTGACAGTGCGCGCGCCCGCGCCGGCCATTCACAAACGGCCGGCGCGGGCGCGCGCACGGCTGCCGCCGCCGATGAGGTGAGTTTTTCGGGGGTTTTGGGGGGGGTCCCTCACCGCGGGACATCCCGATCTCAGATGTCCCGCGGTGAGGGAGGTGATCGGTCTGGGAATCTTATAGATTCCCGGGCCGATCACCACTGGGTGACGGTCCAATTTAAGTCACGAGTGATTTGTTTGCTAATTAGCATTGGCAAATTCAAATGCTAATTAGTCCACTAAAACATGTTTTTATAGAGCCTTAGGTGACGTCACCTTTAAGGCCATCGGCCATTGTTTTCCATGTATTTTAGATGAAAGTTCTTACCAAACGTTTTTGGAAAAGTTGGCACCCGCCAAACCGAACTTTTGAAAAGTTTGCTCATCTCTAATTATAGACCTTGGAAAATGAAACATTTCGCCAAATTTCTTTAATTTCAAAATCTTCTCAACTTTTTTCCCATTCAAAAGTCACAGCTTGCTGAGTCAGCAGAAAGCACGGAGATTTCAAGCACAGTGCTGTATCTTCAGACACACATCACAGTCCCTCATTCATCATAAGTGTCAGTTCTGTGCTCACGCAGCAAGGTTCCCGACTTTCAAGTGGGAAAAAGTATATCACAAATGAGGCGTTACACTCAAGCGTGTGGGAAGTGAGTTCAGGCTGCTGAGCTCTGAGGGCCTCGTGGGTGCCATGTGGAATTGGGATGCTGGCAGGCTCCAGACACCTGCAGGGTGCACATACAATCCACAGGAGACAGGGCCCTTAAAAAGTTACTCACTTTATTAGTATTTTCTGGTGCACGTCAGTAGTCACAGGTACAATCCAAGGTAGTCACTTCCATCAACAGCATAATAAAGTCAGTTCCCCTTCAGCAGAAATAAGACTGCAGCAGGTTCTGTCCCTTCTAATGATAACTTGGGGTTTTATCTCCCTCTCTAAGCACCTCTCACTTCCTGTTCCTCTATAGCAAAGTAGAATCAGGCTTCTCTTAGTCTGGCTACTGTCTCCTCTCCTCCTTCACATGTCTTATCTCACTCCAGTTACTACAATATGAGCAAAGGCTAAGCCTAACTGCTAACGTTTTTATAGTCTAAAAGTTAGAGTTCCTCCTAAACCTAACTGGTGAGTCAGACCAATGTATCCATCCATCACATGTCAGTACGGGTGTTGGGATGTTCACTATAGTCTGACCTCCGAAGTTGATACATTAAACCCAAGTTCCTCTTCTGCACTTCCACTGACCTAACTGTGGTTTAGCTTATGTAACTTAACCCTTTCTAAGTTATACTTCTCAGTGTAAGCTCCACTACATTTGGTGTTGAAAGTAGAACTTAGTGTATTGTCTATTAATGCAGACCTAAACTAATGGTTAGATGGTTCATACCTACCACAAATGTACAGAATGAAAGTTTTTTTTTCAAATTAAAGTATATTGGTGAAATGTTTCTTTTCCAAGGTTTATAACATAAGAATATACAGGCTTCAGCCTACCTGTGTCCATAAAACTGCCAGGGCACTACAAGCTCCAGCATGGCCTTTCATCCGAATCTTGTACCAATTTCAGAGAAAAGGATTAGTATGGCTGGAATGAAGGCTGAGCTCAATCATACAACACAAAGTATAACAAGCCATACAAAAATCTGCCAACCACAGAACCCCTGACCTCATAGTCATAGTCCATTGCCTCATAAGTGACTTGTATTTTCTAATTAAGTATTGTTAGTGGAGGGGAGGGGCTGGGGTTTTCCTGTCAGTCAAGCTCATGGGGGCTGGTGACTTAAAATTTACGTGGTTGCCTCTCGTCACTTAAGTGCCAGCCACGTAAAATTTACGTGCCTGGCATTTACCCCTGCTAGCGGCAAAAAAAAAAAAAAATACTCACCTGACCCCTCATTGGATCCGGCCGGGTCTCCTCTTTAATTTGGTGCCATCCGATCCCCCGTGGGGGCTCGGATGGCTCCAGGAGAGCCCCCGGAATAGCCCCCCCCCCCCGCTTCTGCAGCAGCAGCTGCTAACTGTAAAAAAAACAAACAGACAAACAAAAAAAAAACTGACAATCACTTACCTGCGTGTGCGCTGGCTCCTGCTGTCCCTCCTCTTCACCTGGGGAGCCTCCGATCCCCCCCCCAGGACTTACCAATCTTCAGGAGAGAGCCCGGGAGGCTCTCTCCCCTTCCCCCCTTGGGGGCGGGGCTAATGACGTCATCACGGCCCAGATCACCGGCTTCAGCGTTCTCAGCTGTCAGATGCCGGTGATCGGTGCCCGGGAAGGAGGTGGCAGGAGATCCTCTGATCTCCTGCCTCCCCCTTCTCTGGATGCTGATCAATCACCGGCATCTGTCATCAGAGCGGCGAGGGACAAGAGCTTTCAATCGGAGGTAAGTACTTTTATTACTTGTGTGGTGTTTTTTTTTCACAGTTAACCCTTTGTGAGCTGGTAAGGGTTCCATGAGACCCCTTATACCAGCTCACAAGGCTCTGGGTCTGGTAAGTCACCTGTGGCTAGCGGGTGACTTGCCATTAACCCCCAGCCCCCCATTACCTGCCTCCCCAATGGCCAGGGAGGGGCAGAAGGGCCTGGGCCACTTAGTGGCTATGTGGGCTAGTAGCCTACAGGGCCAGGGGCCACCAACGCTGGCCCCTGCGCCCTGTTCTACAAGCCCCCATAGCTGGCCCGGGTCGGTAATGCTGGGTAGGGGGGACCCTACGTCATTAGAGAATAAACCACAAACTTGGCGGGAGTTTTATTTAGTTGGGGTGTGTTAGAGTGAAGAGTAATTCCTTACGGTTTGGTATTGCCCTTGACTTGGAATTATTCTTTGTTGTTCCATGTTTCGCAATTAGATTTAGCAAGGAAGGAACCAGATAGGTTCCGTTAAGTTCTCCTGCATGGTACAAAGCTATAAATTAGAATTCCTAAAACTAGACTTTGTTCCCTTTATTGTAACCACAACATAAGTCATCCTGTCCTGAGGTTTGACATTTTGCTTGGCCTTCTGACCTCTTGTCAGTTCCACAGCGAATGCTTCAATCTTAAGTTTAAGTTGTAACCCTTGCAGTACTGGTCGGATGTTAGCCAAATATAGATGTGTATCCAGCTTTTTACTTTGATTTTATTGGATAATTGATAGACCGCCTAATGGCTTATGGTTGGTTGTTTTTACTTCTTCTTTTACTATTTCTATTTGAATATCCCTATATCTACCTCAATTAAGAGATGATTAAAGCTATGACGCTGCTAACTACAGAACTGTGGTCTGTGGTTTTTGTGTGGTCATCTTGATCAAGATCCAAATAGCAAGTGATTCACTAAGGGCTGTGATAAAAGCTGCAGTGTGGGAACGGGGTGAGTAAAAAAATCATGCCCTGCATGCCCAACTGGAGAGCCTAGCAACAGGCATGCTCCCCAGCCCCCCCCCCCCCACTGCCTCCAGGGACTAAAGGAGTCCCCTACTTCACCCCATCTCCAGAAAGGGGTAATCAGTTAAACACACATTTTTCTGTGAATGTGCTGGAAAAGGGGTGATCACTTAAGGGGTTAAAGTAATTGGCAAGCATCTGTATTGTGTAGGGCTGCACATGTCTATGTCCTCATAAAAATACCCTATAGGCTCCACCCCTGTGGCAGTGACATCATCACTGATGTAGGGGAGATTCCATGTAGACCACGGCTCCCAGAATAAAAGCTGGTGGCCCCGCCCAAACTTCAGTCCCTTGTTGGCGACTATGGAAAAAGGATGAACCTATGTTTTCTACTCATCCAAATGGCGGCGCAGCTGTCAGCTTATGATGGCCGGCGCCAGCCCCAGAAGAGTCCCAAAGTGATGTCTTTTTTTTTACTAAAACTTGGGGTGAACTTTGGGCTCTGAATCAACCTTATTGTGGGCATTGTATTGGAGCGAGCTGGGATTGACTGACCTTGTGAATGGGTTTATTCTAGTCTACCGTTTACAGCGGGGGTGTCAACCTGACACAAACCTCAGGATTGAATTTGTGGCCTGGATCATGGGGGAGACATTGGTGGCAGAAGATCTCCTTCCTTTCAGGGACCAGGTAAGCTGCCAGGTAATTTATTTTAATGTTTGGCGGGTCAATCCCTTTAACCTTTCACTCCAATTTAAGCATGGCCTGGGGCTAACAAAACATCAGGATATGTGATATGTGAGACAAGGCAATCACTGCGTTGCTGTGTTATGTAAACCCCCCTGATTCTGATAAATACACAGGAGGTCTCTCTGCCATTTCTTATCTGAATTCTGCTGTGAGATCAGATGAACTATTATGTATATAAATGCAGATTGTATCAAACAGGAAGTGGCCGTGTGTGGGAAAAGTAACAGAACAGCGATATACTGACTCAATCAACTGAATAATAATCATTGTGTATGTGACAGTATTCATTTTCTTTTTTAGGAAACCATCTTTCTCTGGGTGTGTCTGGCAGAATGGAGAAGTCCACAACTGATTATAGGGATTCATATGATATTGCTGATGTGTACCTCTCGGTGGCTTTATCTGTGGTGTCTCTGCTGGGAACAGTGGGGAACGGTCTGGTCATCTGGTTTGTCATCTTCAAGATGAAGAAGACGGTCACCTCTGTTTGGTTCTTGAGTTTAGCCCTCGCCGATTTCACCTTCTCATTGTTCCAGCCTTTAGAGGTCGTACATCTTGCTCTAGACTATCACTGGCCATTTGGTGGCTTCATGTGTTATCTGCAGGGCTTTGTTTCACCACTGAACATGTTCTCCAGCATCCTACAGCTCACCGTCATCAGCATTGATCGCTGGGCCTGCGTAGTCTTCCCTGTTTGGTGTCAGAACCACCGAACAACAAGACTGGCTTGGATGGTGACGTTGGGAGTTTGGGTCCTCGCTGCTGGCTGCAGTGTGCCTTACGCCATAAATACAGAGATACGAAATTTTAGTAATCAAAATGCATTTTGTCTGGATACATTGATGTATTATATACCCGAGGAAACAGTAATAATGAGATTTATCATTTTCTTTATCGTTCCTCTAATCATCATTGTCTTGTGTTACACGGTGATCATAGTGCACATGAGAAGAAATCGTATGGTCACATCTCCCAAACCTTTCAGAATGATCGCGGCCATCATCATCTGCTTCTTTATTTGCTGGATGCCAATCCATGTCTGTGACTTTTTTTATCTGTTTCACTCATTCAGTGATTATATGCATATAGTGATGTTTATTGTTTCCCGTGTATGTATCAGTCTGGCCTACGCCAACAGTTGTGTCAATCCTTTTCTCTACATCTTCTTTGGGCGAGACTTCAATGAGAGATTCTGGATCTCCATCCAGTCTGCACTCAGGAGAGCTTTCACCGAGGAGCCCGACTGGAGAAATCCCGAGAGACCCACAGCCCAGCACAGAGCCTCAGCCGATCATGATGGTGGGATGCCATTGGCTGTGATAAATGCTTCTTAAACTAAACCAAACCTAATGTGTAACAAAGACTTTAGGTCCAGCAAAAATGGTAAATAGGGGGAATCTGGCAATAAAAAGCTAACAAGAAATTCTGAAAATGGGTTGAGTTACCCACCCACTTCCTGGTTTAAGCATGGCTATTTGGCGGAAACCTGCCTGATATTGCTTGTGACCACTTGCTAACCAATTAAATTCACTAGGTGTGCAACCAGTAGGGGGCGGCCTTGTGCTACTCTACTGGAACCATATTAAAGGAGCATAAAATATCACAAAATATGGCCCAATGATAAAAATCTATATAAATATGCCGGATGGCAGGAGGAGGGGTCAGTTATACACCCGACATCGAGAAATATCCAGCCGGGCTTGTTA
Organism: Gastrophryne carolinensis; assembly: GCA_027917425.1. Taxonomy (NCBI): domain Eukaryota; kingdom Metazoa; phylum Chordata; class Amphibia; order Anura; family Microhylidae; genus Gastrophryne; species Gastrophryne carolinensis. Next base: position 655,310,035 of record CM051234.1, on the reverse strand, counting down.
TTTTTTTATTGTAATATAAAGAAGAGGAAATCAGAAGTGAGGTGCTCTGTCACCCCTAAATACTAAATCTGTCAGCCCTGGATTTTATTCCTACCATTAGAGAATAAACCACAAACTTGGCGAGAGTTTTATTTAGTTGGGGTGTGTTAGAGTGAAGAGTAATTCCTTAAGGTTTGGTGCTATGTGAACATTTTTGATGCAATAAAAGATTTTCATGATTAATTTTTAATCCCTGTGTGCGCACTTTAATTGTAATATATTGCTTTGTAAAGATAGGGTTAGTGTGTGGATACCCTGATTATAAAGTGGCAGCACCTTTTGCTTGGTTGGGCTTTGACTGAATTGTGGTATATTGATTCTTTGAGTGCTGGACCATTATATATTTAATAATTTTAAGGTTTGGTATTGCCCTTGACTTGGAATTATTCTCTGTTGTTCCATGTTTCGCAACTAGATTTAGCAAGGAAGGAACCAGATAGGTCCCGTTAAGTTCTCCTGCATGGTACAAAGCTATAAACTAGAATTCCTAAAACTAGACTTTGTTCTCTTTATTGTAACCACAACATAAGTCATCCTGTCCTGAGGTTTGACCTTTTGCTTGGCCTTCTGACCTCTTCTCAGTTCTTAAAGGGTTTAAGTTGTAACCCTTGCAGTACTGGTCGGATGTTAACCAAATATAGATGTGTATCCGGATTTTTACTTTGTTTTTTTGGGATAATTGATAGACCGCCTAATGGCTTATGATTGGTTGTTTTTACTTCTTCTTTTACTGTTTCTATTTGAATATCCCTATATCTACCTCAATTAAGTGCTGATTAAAGCTATCACGCTGTTAATTACAGAACTGTTGTCTGTGGTTTTTGTGTGGTCATCTTGATCAACAGCAAGTGATTCACTAAGGGTTGTGATCCCTGAAAAAACCTATTATTGACTTAGGATAGAAAAGTATACTCTATCAGGTGTATAAGTGACCCCTCCTCTCATTGGCCAATGTGTTTAAATTAATTTTTAATAATACACAATTACACAATAGTGCTACTTTACATGTAATGAAATTGTCTTGCGGAAGCCCCATGAGTAACCACAGTCCAACTAATACCATTGCAAAAAAGTGGTGGAGGCCACGGGGTTTTTTTTTTTTTTACATTGCCAATCCTGTATGTTAGGATTGTGTCCTCATACCTGTAATTTACTTACCAGCTGCTGTTTCCATGGTTCTCATATTCCTGGGGCTCTGTTTTGCTACAGTGGGAGGGCTTTTCATGGCTTTGAGTAAAAACAATGGACACAATTCTTCCTAAGTAACCGGTGAGCTCATCAGCAGCTTTGGCTAAGTCTAAGCAACCTAATGACCTTTCCAGCTGAGAACCCGGCCATTAACTCGAAACTTCAATCGAAAATTGTTTTCTTTTATAACACAGAGTTACAAACAAATAGAAATATAAAACAAAATAACAGATAAGCTCAGCACATTGATGACATCGTTTTGCCGCACAATAATAGAAACTTTTTAAAATGTCATCAAAAGTGGAATTGCGCTTTAACCCTTCTAGTGCCAGCTACGTGAGACTCACATAGCAGCCTCTGCTCCACTTAAGTGCCAGCTATGTGAGACTCACGTAGCTGAATTTAAACCCCCATAGTAAAAAAATATAAAAGTAAAATACTCACCTGACCCCTTGTTGGATCCAGCCGGGTCTCCTCTTTAATTTGGTGCCATCAGATCCCCCGTGGGGGCTTGGATGGCTCCAGGAGAGCCTCCAGAATAGCGCCCCCCCCCCCGCTTCAGCAGCAGCAGCTGCTAAAAAAAAAAAAAAAAAAAAAGACATTTACTTACCTGTGGCCATACTGTCTCCCGACGGGTCTCCTCTTCACTGAGGGGGCCTCCGATCGCCCCCCTAGGCTCTTCCGTGTTGAGGAGAGGGCAGAAATTGCCCCCCCCCCACTTTCTGCATCGTGACTGCTCTCCCCGCACCCTGGGGGGCCAGGTGACATCATTGTGATGTCACCAGCAGCCGGCTTCATAATACCGGCACGCGAGATTCTGAATCAGTCTGCTCGGGTGCTTGGAGGAGAGAGGTGGGGAGGGGGGCGATCACAGCACAGATCACAAGCTCTCTCCTCCAAACACCCGAGCAGACTGTCAGCTGTCATCGCAGATCGCCGGGGGAGAGAGGATCGGAGGTGAAGTAAAAAAAAAAAAAAATAAATAATAAAGATAATTTTTTTCTCTTTGTGTCTGTGTCTTTTTTTTTTTACATTTAACCCCATGTGAACTGGTAAGAGGTCCATGAGACCAGTTCAGAAGGCTGGGGGATGGCAAGTGGGTGACTTGCCATTAACCCCCGGCACCCCCATTACCTGTCTCCCCAAAGCCCGGGGGGGGCAAAAGAGCCCGTGGCTATGCGGGCTTGTAGCCTTCAGGGCCAGGGGCCACAAAAGCTGGCCCCTACACCCATTTTTCTACAAGCCCTGCATAACTGGTCCCGGGCTGGTTACTTTGGGTAAGGGGGACCCCCTGGGAGGGGGGACTCTATGTAATTTTTTTCTCAATTTAACCCTTTGTAGTGTGGATGGTGTATTTTATTTGTAAATGTTATAAAGTACTTGTTTCAGTTTGGGTGGTCTCCTGGGCAGGAACGGGGGGCTACTGATAAATATGTGGTACCGTTCTAATCGGTAGAAATGGGGCTTTCACATGCAATATGGTTTTCTTTAATAAAATACATTTTTTATTTAAAATAAAGGAGACAATTTTCTAAAAAAAATGTATTTTTTTATTTTTTTTACTTAATAATATTGTAAAAAACAAAATAAAATTTACAAACAAGACATTTCATGTTAGAGCCTAAACTCTGCTGCAAAATATATATATATATATAATTTTCCTGAAAATTCCAGCAAAAATGGTGCAAAACATGGCGCAAAATGGGGAAAAATGACCTGTCAACAGAGGGTGACAAAATCTCAAGTAGGGTGGCAATTAAAAGGGTTAAAAGTAGCTATGCATGTTGGGTATTGTTCTGTTGGGACCTTGCGATTTCAGACTTAGCTTGTTTTTTCTTGTTTGCATATTTATATTTTAGTAAAAGGTGTTTTTTATTCAGGTTTTTTATACATTTTTTAGGGAAACCCTGCGCAACCAAAGAATTCTTTGAGGGATTAATTCCAGAAAGATGAGCCCACTACAACAAGCTGGGTACTCTTAGAAAGCTTAACATGTGTACTTTCAGGGAATATATGGTCTATGGGGGATATTCCAAATGTAAAGGGTTGTTTTGGTTGAAAAATCGCAAGGTGCGCACTTTGTCTGCAGAGCTGAAATTTTCAAGTAAAATTACCGTTACGCACACGCTTTACTTTGGGGTGTTTGGCAACTCTGCCCTTGACAGTAGCTATGCATGTTGGGTATCGTTCTGTTCGGGTGATGTTGTTTTTTCAGATTAAACTTGTTTTTTCTTGTTTGTATATAGTTTTTTTTAGGAAAATGTGGCTTTGATTCTGTTTTTTTATCCTTTTTTAGGAAAACTCTTTGCAACCAAAGAATACATTGAGGGATGACTTCCAGAAAACTATGGCCACATCAACAAGCCTGGTACACCTAGAAAGCTTGAGGTATGTACTTCCAGAGAATATATAGTTTGTGGGGGGTATTTCAAATGTAAAGGGTTGTTTTTCTGGAAAAACTGCAAGGTGCGCATAGCTCATAGCATAGTTGTATTTTATCTGAAAATCCCCTAAAGCGCTGTTTCAGTTTGTGGGAGTCTCCTGGGCAGGAAAGGGTGTCTACCTATACATATGTGGTACTGCTGTAACCGGAAGAAATTGGGATTTCACACGCAATAAGATTTTATTGACAAACTAACATTTTTATTACAAAAAACACTACAAATTGTAAAAAATAGTTTTTTTTTTAATTTTTTTGCACATATTTCACCTAAAACTATTGAGCATACACCTAAAAAATGACAAACAAGACATTTCATGTTAAAGGCCAGACTTACTAGACTCACTAAAACAATATATAATTTTCCTGGGAAATCCCCCGAAATCCCTTCAAAAATCACATTTGGACATGGGGAGCGCATAATAGTGCAAAATAGTCTGGCAACAAAGTGTGACAAAAACTCCAGGTAGGCTGGCACTTAAAGGGTTGCCTTTCACTGGGGGGCATTGTCAGTGCTACCACTTATCTTTCAAGAGTACCTGCTGACTAACCTTTTGCCTTTTTTCAAAAAAGTCTGGTTTTCAAGTTTAAAGCACCCATTGCCTTTCACCGGGGGGGCATCCTGAATACTAGCACCTAGCTTTTTAGAGTATCTGCATCTTAACCTTTTTTACATTTTGAACAAAAACCACGTTTTAAAACTGACTGTGGTGCATTTAACTCTGACCAGGCACATCCTGTGTAAGAACATTTGACAGTGTCTTTTTGCATTAGCTTTTAGCTACAGTGTCTGCATATTTTGATCTAACTTTTCTACACACCTGCTGTTACAAAAATACTGTTGTAGGTGTAGTGTAGTGTATTGTTCCCCCTCCTAAACGCAGTAAAAATGTCAGGCAGAGATGTGTCAGGATGTGCACCAAGGAGAGGCCTAGATTCATCAGGCAGAGGTCGCAGCAGACTAGGGGCGAGTGGCAGCAGGAGTCACGGTGAGAGGCCTGATCTCCCGGTATCTGCTAGCGGTCGTGTTTTGAGCAGCAACTCATCTGCCGTCATTGATTGGTTAACGTAGTCATCGACCTCATCACAAGTGACATCTGACACCTCCAGTCAACAGTCGGTCGGTTCCTCGGACACAACCCTGAGTTGGCATGGCCCGTGAGCAGCCCCTGTCCTTCCATTGCCTCTGCGCTACGTCCCGCCTCCAGCCGATGGACCTTATGCTTTGGGTTCAGCTCCACTATTCAGTAAGGACGATGTAGGACGATGGAGGAAAGTCAGCAACTACTGCCCAGCCAAGAAATGTAGGAGACATGCACTGCTTCTTTCGCTAGGCAGACAAACACTGAGGAGGAGAGTGGTGTGGGAGGTGGTGTGGCAAGCGTTCCGTCTTCTGCAGCACAGGCTCTTGTGGAAACCGAGGAGGTCATCAGTGACATGCAGACACAACTCGATGATGATGATGAAGCCGATCGCACTTGGGAGCCCGGTGCAGAAGGGGTTTCAACATCATCAGGAGAAGAGGGTCCCAGGTTGCCTCAGAGTCAGCAGCTGAGGCAGCAAGGTGGTAGTAGGGCTGGCAGTCAGCATGGTGGCAGAATTGGGATGTCTGGAGCCCCTTGTGGCCAGGGAGGGGGTAGACCACCTGCTGTGTGGCAGGCTGCCTTCCCGGGAGGTAGTGGAGCAGGGGTTCCTGGAGTTGGCAGCAGTAGCAGTGAATTAGTGCGGACTGTTTGTGGGAAAATTAGCTACTCGGCAGTGTGGCACTTTTTCATCAAGCATCCGCAGGAGGGTAACCTGGCCACATGCAAGATGTGTAGACAGAAGGTGAAGCATGGCCAGGGCCCCAATGTTGGTACCACGGCCCTGCAGCAACAAATGCAGAGTCACCATAAAGCGGCCTTGGAGAACCGAGGCTCCGAAGTGGGGGTCAAGCCTGCTGTGTCAGCCAGTGCCACACCGCTTCCAATTTCACCCAGCCAAGGCTCCAGCACCTCAGCCGAAGGTAGCTGTGCATCATACTCATCCTCTGCCACTCCAGATGCTCCTGCTCCTCCTACTAAAAGTCAGTCATCCCGCCAGCAATCCATCAGGGAAGCCATGTCCAAGAGACAACAGTATGCGCCCATTCATCCAATGGTGCAGAAGCTAAATGTGCTCCTGTCCAAGTTGCTGGTGCTGCAGTTCCTCCATTTTACGGTGTTGGACTCTGCACCTTTCAGAGAGCTGATGGCTAGTGCCAAGCCGAGGGGGAGAGTCCCAAGCCATCATTTCTTTGCAAAGAAGGCAGTACCAGCCCTGCACAAATTGGTTGAGCAGAAGGTGGGCCAGTCCTTGAGCCTGTTGGTGTGCACCAAAGTGCACAGCAGCGCTGACATCTGGAGCTGTAGCTGTCAGGGACAATTCATGTTCTTTACGCCCCACTGGGTGAATGTGGTTCCTGCACAGCAACTTGGACAGGTCACACCACTTCAGCCTCCACACTCCCAGGCCATTTTGCTTGTCACAGTGTGCGACTCCGCCTCCTCATCCTCCGCCGTCTCCTCAGCCTCCACTGTACGGTCAATTCTCAATGCCCCTCCAGCCTACCATGCATGCAGGGCACGGAGGTGTCACGCTGTGCTTAGCATGGTTTGCCTTGCCGAACGGAGTGACACTGGGGAGGAGCTCCTGAAATTCACTCATCAAGAAATCAAAACATGGCTTACTCCACGAAAATTGGAAATGGGAACCATGGTGACTGACAATGGGAGTAACATCTTGTCTGCGCTGCGACAAGGAAGCCTGTATGGGACACATGTTCAACCTAGTTGTCAAGCATTTTCTGAATTCTTCCCCCCATCTGCAAGACACCCTAACAACAGGAAGGAAACTTCCTTTTTGTATGCACTTCAGCCACTCCTACACCGCCAAGCACACCCTTCTTGAGCTACAGCATCAGAACGGCATCCCCCAACATAGTCTGATTTGCGATGTTCCCACCCATTGGAATTCCACCCTACATATGTTAGATCAACTATACGAACAGTGAAAAGCCATCAATTATTTCTTGATGAACCAAGCAGATAGGGGGACAGCTCATACATGACACCTGCCGTTTGCTCAGGCCCTTTGAGGAAGCCACTTTATTTGTCAGTCGCCAGGATTATGGCATGAACAACGTGATTCCGCTGCTTTATGCACACATGTTGGAAACCATGGCTGGTCAGGACACTGGAGACATGGCGCATACATTTCACGGCCACATAAACCCCGTGGGAGCTGAGGAGGAGGAGGTGGAGGAGGAGGAGCACAGTGAAGAACAGTTTAGTTTTGGCAAAATGGGTGATTTATCTAGTCATCTAACAGGAGCAGCCAGAGGAGCTAGAGGGTTGTGAGGAAGGCGAGACAGAGGACCCAGACACACCGTGGCAGTATGCAGTGGAGATGGAGACAGGTAGTCCCTCTGAGTCACTTTCACAAATGGGACGATGCATGCTCACGTGCTTGTGTAGTGACCGCAGAATTGTCTCCATTTTTCAACAGGATGACTTCTGGCTCTCCACCTTATTGGACCCACGCTACCAGCAGGTCATGTCATATCTTGAAATGACCATGCCAACACACCTTGAGGATCCGCTGGACTTCTGGGCAGCCAAACTTGACTTGTGGCCGCAACTGGAAGAGTTTGCCCTGGGAAAGCTGTCCTGCCCGGCCAGTAGTGTGCCACCTGAGCGGGTCTTTAGTGCTGCGGGGGCCATAGTAAGGAGAGCTCGTCTGTCCACAAAAAATGTGGAGAGACTCACCTTTGTGAAAATGAATAAGGCATGGATCAGCCAAAATTTCCACCCACCAATAGCTGTGAGTAGCTGATGTACGGTAGCTCCTTTGCTGCTGCCAACTCCAGGGTGTGTCTTTCAGGCAATATGTGAGTTCCTAATGCTGCTGCCAACTCCAGGGTGTGTCTTTCAGGCAATATATGGGCTCCTAATGCTGCTGCTGCTGCCGCTGCTGCTGCCAACTCCAGGGTGTGTCTTTCAGTCAATATATGGGCTCTTAATGCTGCTGCCAACTCCACGGTGTGTCTTTCATGCAATATATGGGCTCCTAATGCTGCTGCCAACTCTAATGTGTTTTTCAGGCAATATATAAGCTCCTAATACTGCTGCCAACTCCAATGTGTTTTTCAGGTAATATATGAGCTCCTAATATTGCTGCAAACTCCAATGTGTTTTTCAGGCAATATATGGGCTCCTAATACTGCTGCCAACTCCAATGTGTTTTTCAGGCAATATATGGTCTCCCTATGCTGCTGCCATTTCCAGGGTGTGTCCTTCTGGCAATATATGGGCCCCTAATGCTGCTGCCAACTCCAATGTGTTTTTCAGGCAATATATGGGCTCCTAATGCTGCTGCCAACTCCAATGTGTTTTTCAGGCAATATATGAGATCCCAATACTGCTGCCAACTCCAGGGTGTGTCTTTCAGGCAATATATGGGCTGCTCATGCTGCTGCCAACTCCAATGTGGTTTTCAGGCAAAATGGGCTCCCTATGCTGCTGCCAAATTCAGGGTGTATTTTTCTGGCAATATATAGGCTCCCAATGCTGCTGCCAACTCCAGGGTGTGTTTTTCAGGCAATATATGGGCTCCCTATGCTACTGCCAACTCCACTGTGTGTCTTTCAGGCAATATATGGGCTCTTAATGCTGCTGCCAACTCCAATGTATTTTTCAGGCAATATATGCGCTCCTAATACTGCTGCCAACTCCAATGTGTTTTTCAGGCAATATATGGGCTCCCTATGCTGCTGCCAAATTCAGGTTGTGTTTTTCAGGTAATATATGAGCTCCTAATATTGCTGCAAACTCCAATGTGTTTTTCAGGCAATATATGGGCTCCTAATACTGCTGCCAACTCCAATGTGTTTTTCAGGCAATATATGGTCTCCCTATGCTGCTGCCATTTCCAGGGTGTGTCCTTCTGGCAATATATGGGCCCCTAATGCTGCTGCCAACTCCAATGTGTTTTTCAGGCAATATATGGGCTCCTAATGCTGCTGCCAACTCCAATGTGTTTTTCAGGCAATATATGAGATCCCAATACTGCTGCCAACTCCAGGGTGTGTCTTTCAGGCAATATATGGGCTGCTCATGCTGCTGCCAACTCCAATGTGGTTTTCAGGCAAAATGGGCTCCCTATGCTGCTGCCAAATTCAGGGTGTATTTTTCTGGCAATATATGGGCTCCCAATGCTGCTGCCAACTCCAGGGTGTGTTTTTCAGGCAATATATGGGCTCCCTATGCTACTGCCAACTCCACTGTGTGTCTTTCAGGCAATATATGGGCTCCTAATGCTGCTGCCAACTCCAATGTGGTTTTCAGGCAATATATGGGCTCTCTATGCTGCTGCCAAATTCAGAGTGTATTTTTCTGGCAATATATGGACTCCCTATGCTGCTGCCAACTCCACTGTGTGTCTTTCAGGCAATATATGGGCTCTTAATGCTGCTGCTAACTCCAACGAGTTTTTTAGGCAATATATGAGCTCCTAATACTGCTGCCAACTCCAGGGTGTCTTTCAGGCAATATATGGGCTCCTCATGCTGCTGCCAACTCCAATGTGTTTTTCAGGCAATATATGGGCTCCCTATGCTGCTGCCAAATTCAGGTTGTGTTTTTCAGGCAATATATGGGCTCCCTATGCTGCTGCCAACTCTAGGGTGTGTTTTTCAGGAAATATATGGACTCCCTATGCTGCTGCCAACTCCACTGTGTGTCTTTCAGGCAATATATGGGCTCTTAATGCTGCTGCCAACTCCAATGTGTTTTTCAGGCAGTATATGCGCTCCTAATACTGCTGCCAACTCCAATGTGTTTTTCAGGCAATATATGGGCTCCCTATGCTGCTGCCAAATTCAGGTTGTGTTTTTCAGGCAATATATGGGCTCCCTATGCTGCTGCCAAATTCAGGGTGTGTCTTTCAGGCAATATATGGGCTCATCATGCCGATGCCACCACAAGGCTCTCTAATTGTGCAGCTCTGCAACAGCGAATCTAATAGCGACGCCTCTGATCTGCATGTCATACTTCTTTACAATATTATTTCACTAACCCAGCATGTATCCTATGCATGTTACAGCCAGGCAAAACATTCTTCAACCCTATGGAGGCTATCAGAAGCCCAGAAATAGCCATTTTTTAATAGTGATTTGTCGTGAATAAATTCGGACAAAAACACATTTTTCCGGAAATTTCGGCGAATCGTCCGAATCAAATTTTTCAAAAGTTCATTCATCTCTTAATACACACCTAAGAGAAATTGAACATCACATTAATATGTAACTCTTTATTGTCTTTTCTGATGAAACAAAATTATTGCCAAATACCAAATGTAACATTTGCAAAGTTGCCCTTAATACAGCATAATAAACAGCTAACATAAGTCAGAGGATTTTTACTGCCCCTTCTTTGAGGTAATAGAATAGATCATGTATATATTTTTTATAGTCAGTCATTAATGTAAATTTATATGTACTGTTAAGTAATTGTATTAGAACATTGATCATAAATGTATAATACGATAGCCATTAAGATGATTGTCTTTATGAAGTATCAATCATGTTTTTAAAGGAATATGTGTTAATAATGACATTCATTTGTGATTGTATTTATATTTGCATTTAGATTACTGGTATCTTCTTTGAAAAAGCACTCAGATGAAATGCGTTGGATGCACTAGTAAACTATATCTTACTGAATTACCATTTCTTTGATATGATTGTTACGTAAATGATCCTCATGATTGAAAAAAAAAAAACTGTCATATGTATTTAATGAAGAAAACAAATAAATATTACTATTTAGAAATAATTTGGTGGATGTGACAGAGGCTCTGTCTTTTGGATGTCATCACTATTCAGTTGCCCACCGGGTCATTCACTGGCCTTTTCTTAATTAGGTTCCAGACAATGTCATTGTATTTTGATACTGTTACAGGCAATGTCATTGTAGTTTGGATTGTATTATAAACTGCCATTGTGTTAATTGATTACGTCACAGACAATGGCATTGTTCGGATTGAGTGTATTACAGACGTCTCTATTGTATTGCTGATTGCGTCACCGGCAGAGTTGAGGGATTGTGGCACTAATAAAGACACTTCACCTTCACCCTCAATACTGAGTTCTGTCTCTTATTGGGGGAAACGCTATATTACAATTCACTAGCCCTTGTAAGGGCTGTTCCTGTTTCCTCACGGACGACTCTGGAATTCCAGCAGCACCTCTCACCATTGGGAAAGGACGTCTCGGGCGGTGAAGCCCTCCGGCGATAAGGGTTATCGCTACAGTGGACAAGGGTGTTCTTTCTCTTTAGATAATTGTTGGTAACTAACAATTACAAACGAATAGAAAATTATATTTTAACCCTGACCATAGATTGTTAATAGGAGCTGGAGTGGCAAGCCATGTTCCTTGATCTAATCTAGTTTACATAACACTTGTAAAAAAAGCTGTGACAGACGCCTTTTGGATGTCATCACTATTCAATTGCCCACCGGGTCATTCCCTGGCCTTTTCTTAATTAGGTTCCAGACAATGTCATTGTATTTTGATACTGTTACAGGCAATGTCATTGTAGTTTGTATTGTATTACAGACTGCCATTGTGTTGATTGATTACGTCACAGACAATGGCATTGTTCTGATTGATTGTGTTACAGACGTCTATTGTATTGCTGATTGCGTCACCGGCAGAGTTGAGGGATTGTGTGCCCTGCTGCTATTGGTCGGTGTGTGTGTCATGCAGTTCTCCATCAGGTCCACCTTGCATGGAGACTTGTGTATATAAGGCCTAGAGTGGCACTAATAAAGTCACTTCACCTTCACCCTCAATACTGAAGTTCTGTCTCTTATTGGGGGAAACGCTATATTACAATTCACTTGCCCTTGTAAGGGCTGTTCCTGTTTCCTCACGGACGACTCTGGAATTCCAGCAGCACCTCTTACGATTGGAAAAAGGGGTATCGCTACAATTGGTGGCAAGCGGTCGGATGGTCCTTTCTACCCAGAGAGAGTGCTACCCTGATGGAGAGTCAGTATGACAAGTTGAAAAGGCTGACCCTGAAGGATCTACTCGAGAGCCGGGGAAGGTCAGCTAGCAACCGCCCACGTCAGGAACTGATAGCCGAGCTGATCGAAATGGATCGTGCAGCAGTGAGGACCGAAACCAATATAGAGATCGATGAAGACGCTGCTCTTGTTCAAGCGGTTCGGAACAGATTGTCGGTCTATGGCCCGAATCCATCACAGGAACTGATCGACCGAGTCTTTGCCGCAGCGGAGGCAGAGGCCAGTAAGCGAAGGGAAGATTGGCGACTTTCAACCCAGCAGCCTCTCAGCCTCAGTTACACTGGGGGGAGAAAGATTCCATTTGCAGCATTTAAGTCCTTCCAGGAAAGTGGGGACGAGATTGACGGATTTTTTGGCCGATTTTGAACGGCAGTGCGCTTTACACCGGGTACCCACGGAGGAATGGGTCACCATATTATCAGGGAAACTATCTGGGAAAGCTTCCGATGCTTTCCGGGCCATCCCTGATGCGTACATACCACACTACCATCTGGTAAAGGAGACTTTGTTAGCCCGGTACGCTGTCACCCCGGAAGCCTACAGGCGACGCGGCGCTGAGGATGTACTACAGTTGTTTTTACTAGAACATTTTCTCAATGCCCTGCAACCAGAGCTAAGAGAGTGGGTACGTGACCGGAGGCCTCTAATGCTACCTGAGGCTGCTCGTCTAGTTGACGAGTACACCGATGCGCGCCGGACAGAACAGTCCGCTCCAAAACCACAACCTCCCATCAAATTTCAAGCACCTGTGGCTTCAGCGCCAACTCGTGACTCTGGGCCACATAGGCCAGCGCAGCAACCGAACCTCTCCACAGTTCAGTGCCATTGTTGCAAACAATGGGGACATTATCGCAGTGATTGCGCCCTAGAGCGTCCACGAAACACGTGGGGGCAAAGCAACCTTCCACCTCCCATACTCCTGTGGCACACTGTTTGGAAGCTGAGATCAGTTCGGATGAGTATCTGGGGGTACTGTATGAAGCTGATCCCGTACAAGCGGCCATCCAAGACAACCCACAGCACCATTGCCAGGAGGTACGAGTCAATGGGCGCACCGCGCAAGGATTACGCGACACCGGAGCCACACTTACCTTGCTCCAACCTCATTTGGTCAAGAACAAAGACCGCACTGGACACACCGTTGCAGTAAGGGTGGCGGGGGAAGCTGTGTTTCGACTCCCCACCGCCCGAGTACATCTTGACTGGGGCGCTGGATCCGGCAGGGTACAGGTGGGACTTATGGACAACTTACCAGCAGAAGTACTATTGGGAAATGATCTAAGACCAATGACTTCTGCCTACGCTACCTCTGGGCCAGCCAGCGTCAACCCTGTTACAACCCGGTCTCCAGCCCGAGCTGCCGACTCCAGCCCACTGGTCGGGGAGACCCAGGGGTTTCGTCTGCATCACGTCATGTCTGTTACACGAAGTCAAGAAGAGGATCAGCCATCAGGTTACGTCCTTCCAGAAGGGAAACTTATGCCAAACACTATTTTTGTTGGGGGCATTGACCGTCGGATTAATCAGCCTGAAATTAGGATGTTTTTTCAAAGTATGGCGCTGTAAAGAATGTCAAAATTATTAGGGATGCCTCTGGCGTTTCTAAGGGTTATGGTTTTGTCTACTTTTACGATGATGTAGATGTGCAGAAGATTGTGGATTCTCCGATCAGCTTCCATGGAAAGAGATTGAAACTTGGGCCAACTATAAGAAAGCAAAGCACCTGTGCACACATCCAACCAAGGACTTTGGTGCTGAACTCACCAACGCCACAATATCCCAATGTTTGGACCCCACCCATGACCGATTCCTATGTACAGCCCACGTCAATGTTTAGTCCGGTTACTCACTATTTGCAGACTTGTCCTTACACAGAACTCTGCCCATAACAAGAGTCCGGACAGCCCCACGTTAACCCGAACAGGGTTAATCCGGGTCTGCCGGGTGTTCCACAAAAAGGGGGCATTGTGACAGACGCTCTGCCTTTGGGATGTCATCACTATTCAATTGCCCACCGGGTCATTCCCTGGCCTTTTCTTAATTAGGTTCCAGACAATGTCATTGTATTTTGATACTGTTACAGGCAATATCATTGCAGTTTGGATTGTATTACAGGCTGCCATTGTGTTGATTGATTACGTCACAGACAATGGCATTGTTCTGATTGATTGTGTTACAGATGTCTATTGTGTTGCTGATTGCGTCACCGGCAGAGTTGAGGGATTGTGTGCCCTGCTGCTATTGGTCGGTGTGTGTGTCATGCAGTTCTCCATCAGGTCCACCTTGCATGGAGACTTGTGTATATAAGGCCTAGAGTGGCACTAATAAAGTCACTTCACCTTCACCCTCAATACTGAAGTTCTGTCTCTTATTGGGGGAAACGCTATATTACAATTCACTAGCCCTTGTAAGGGCTGTTCCTGTTTCCTCACGGACGACTCTGGAATTCCAGCAGCACCTCTTACGATTGGGAAAAGGACGTCTCGGCGGTGAAGCCCTCCGGCGATAAGGGGTATCGCTACAAAAGCTATTGTTTGGTCTCATTCAACTAAATTGTGAAGATGCCAGTCCCTCTGTTCCCCCCCTTTACAAATGGGATCATTTTTTGAGGACTTGCTCGCTACTGCCATCCCTACACCACAGGTCTCCTGTCTCTCTGCCTAGTCTTTCAATACTGCTAATGCCAATAATAAGACCAACAGCACCTCAGCTGCCACCCTCTGCTAGTACTAGGACTACACAACAGCACCTTGGCTGCCGCCCTCTGCTACTATTGGGCCTACACAACAGCACCTCGGCTGCCACCCTCTGCTACTACTAGGCCTACACAACAGCACCTCGGCTGCCACCCTCTGCTACTACTAGGCCTACACAACCACAGGTCTACGCCATGATGCACAAAATGGGTACATTTATCAAGGTTTGTAAAAAAAAAACATTGGCCTTCTTCAACTAAGTTGTCAAGGTGCCAATTCTGCTGCTACTACCATCAAAATGGGATCATTTTTTGTTAGGCTTTATTCATACTTATCCACTTACGCTGTGTTGGAAAGCAAGGGAAAATGCTGCCCATTATTTTTAATTGACCTTTAACGGGGGTCCTGGGTGTCGTTCAGTCTTTCAAATCAGTCCAGGACATATGAAATACATGAGACAGAAGGACACAATCATTGGAATGCATTCGACCATCTCATTGAGAGTGCTCCTGGCGCTCCTCCCTTTGACATTTTTATTTATAGTAAAATATAAATCTTACTTATGTCATCTACTGGGGGCATATCATCATATTAGAAAAAAAAACTAAATCTAGCTCAGTAATTGGTCTGTTCTACCTAACGAGCACATTAAAATGTTAGCTACGCCTGGAAGCAGGACACTCAACGGCATTGTCCAGCTTCCTGACGCCATGTTTATCACAGTAATACATTCGTACCCACATATTCTATTATCTTCATAATCCTAAGCATTATTGTCAAGCAAAAGAGAAAAAGCGCAGAGTGAAGTGGCTGCCTGAGGGTTTGTTTCACCTTTATTAGCTACTAAGCGTACAATGCAGAGAGAAAGATAAGAAAGAGCGGAACAAATGGAGGGAGGGAATGTTCACCATCATATGTTTAGTTTATCATTTATGACCTCCATCCATCACAATACGCTGCATATATATATGTGACCTGGGCCATTAAAAATAATGAGCTGCATTTTCCCTTGTTTTGTGATTACGTTGTCACAAGCGGAAAGGTGTGAATAGAGCCTAAAACATTAGGTTTGCTAAGTCCAATTAACATTTAGTGCATACAATGGCATTGTGCCATCATGATTGGCCAAGGCTCTACTCTGGGCTGTGTGTCTCTCAGGATCTCTCCAGTCGGGCTCCTCGGTGAAAGCTCTCCTGAGTGCAGATTGGATGGAGATCCAGAATCTCTCTTTGAATTCTCCCCCAAAGAAGACGTAGAGAAAAGGATTTACACAGCTGTTGGCAAAGGCCAGACTGAGAGATATTATATAAACAATATCCAGCACTATATGCATATAGAAAGAGAATGAGGAAAACTTGTATAAAATGTGACAGACATGGAGTGGCAGCCAGCAAATGATAAATGAGATGATGATGACTGCGATCATTCTGAAAGGTTTGGTAGATGTGACCATACGATTTCTTCTCATGCGCACAATGATCACTGTGTAACACAAGACAATGATGATGAGAGGAATGATAAAGAAAAGAATAAATCTCATTATTAATGTTTCTTTAGGTATTGTAAATAGCAATGCATTCCAACAGTACACATAACCAATATAATTAGTGTGTATATTTGTTAATATTGTGTAAGGCACACTGCAGCCAGCAGCGAGGACCCAAACTCCCATTGCCACCATCCAAGCCAGTCTCGCCGTCCGGTGGTTCTGACACCAAACAGGGAAGACTATGCAGGCCCAGCGATCAATGCTGATAACGGTGAGTTGTAGGATGCTGGAGAACATGTTCAGTGGTGCAACAAAGCCCTGAAGATAACACACAAAGTCACCAAATGGCCAGTGGTGAAGGGCCAGGTGTGTGATATAGAAAGGCAGGAGCAACGAGAAGGTGAAATCAGCGAGGGCTAAACTCAAGAACCAAACAGAGGTGACCGTCTTCTTCATCTTGAAGACCACAAACCAGATGACCAGACCGTTGCCCACTGTTCCCAGCAGAGACACCATAGATAAAGACACCAGGAGGTAAACCTCGGCAATATTACTGTCCCTGTATAGATGTGTAATGTTTTCAGACTCCTCATAGTCTTTAGATACTATATCACTATAATAAAGGGTAGAGTTCTCCATTCTGCCAGACACACCGGAGTCAGATGATTTCCTAAAACAAATAATAAATAGTTACTGTCGCACACTGATTATTATTTTAATATCTTTGTAATTGATCGTTACAATATATCAACGCTGGTTTTGTCACTTTCCACACATTTAGTCACTTCCTGTTTGATACAAGCTGCATTTACATACACAATATTTTATGTTATTCCCAGAATAAAGTAAAATCATATTGTGTGTAAAAGCCCTATTTCTCTCGGTTGCAGCAGTACCACATATGTATTGGTAGACAATTTTCCGGCCTAGGAAACTCCCAACAAACTGAAACAGCGGTTTAGGAGATTTTCAAATTATAGGGTTGATTCAGAGACACATACGAATGCACTTTCACATGTGTCTGTGTATTAGTTGTGAATTTTTGCCTTGTTTTTTGGTTGTTACGTTACTTTTTTTATGCATAAATGCTTTTACAATAACGCGTATATGCGCATTCAATGGACGGATCAAATTGGATATTTTGTGTTATTTCTGATGCTACGTTATTGGTATGGCTTGCGTCTGATTCTGAGAACTCATTGCCAACGGACCTTCGCCCTATATAACGGTTTCATTTCCGCTCCACTTGCGGGACCATTTAGGACTCGGCATTCCTGTAGAAAATGTTTTGCGGCTATGTGGAGGAGTATAAGCGCCTTCAGCTCAATGGCATTACCTGCATCAGCATGGCTGGGGCCAGATTGCACTGGAGATGCATGAACATTGGTCGCATGCATGATGTTGAGCTGTTCGAGCTGACCCGACTTAACAGCGCTTCTCTACATAAGTTGTATAGTGAGCTGCGGCCATGGTTAGCCCGCACCACAGGGAAGGGGCAAGCAATTTCAGGTATGACCAAGATGCTTGGCTGCCTGCAATTTTTGGCGAAC
This sequence comes from Gastrophryne carolinensis, assembly GCA_027917425.1. Classification (NCBI taxonomy): domain Eukaryota; kingdom Metazoa; phylum Chordata; class Amphibia; order Anura; family Microhylidae; genus Gastrophryne; species Gastrophryne carolinensis. The sequence continues at coordinate 655,292,524 of CM051234.1, read as the reverse complement.
GGTTCAGTCCAGAGGCTGGGTGCCCTCTCCCTGGGGATGTCCCAGCCTACACTAAGCCACGCGCTAACCAATTTTCTGGATGGCATGGTTACCCTGTGTCCCAAATATATTTCCTTTCCTGACGACATGGTAGCCTGGAACGCCATTAAGTTAGAATTTTATAATATCGCCGACATGCCCAACATCATGGGTGCGATTGATTGCACACACGTTGCCTTGGTCCTACCTGCAGCTGATGAGTACCTCTATAGGTAAGTTAATTATGTCAATTTTTAATATTGGTTAAAAAGTTAATATTGGTACCTTTATCCCTCCTTCTCAAGTATCCCTTAGAACCAGTTTACAATGCATACCTTAATCCCTCCTCAAGAATCCCTTAGAACCAGTTTAGAATGCATACCTTAATCCCTCCTTCTCAAGTATCCCTTAGAACCAGTTTGCAATGCATACCTTTATCCCTCCTTCTCAAGTATCCCTTAGAACCAGTTTACAATGCATACCTTTATCCCTCCTTCTCAAGTATCCCTTAGAACCAGTTTAGAATGCATACCTTAATCAATGCTTTTCATGTAGGCCTTATAAAAGCATTTGAATGCTGACCTTAATTAGTCCTTAGCATGTTCACCTTTATTTTCAAAAACATCCATATTTTTTTTTTTTTTTGTTTTTTAGACTTATGTCCTTTGTAATTTATTTTGGGATTGTTGAACTCGAATCTTTAATTGTTGTTTGAGTTAGTGTTTTTGTCGGTTACCTTGGCTTGGTGTAATTTTTTTTTTTGGGTTTCAGGAACCGCAAGATGGGCCAATCGCTGAACATACAAGCAGTGGTTGGTCTGGACATGCGATTCCTCAGTGTCCTTGCAGGGTATCCAGGGTCGTCCCATGATGCCTATATATTGAGGAGCTCTGGCTTATATCGTCGCTTTGAATCTGGCGAATTATCTGGTGGATGGCTCCTGGGTAAGTTTGTTCAAATTCCATAATTTCCTTTTCACTGTATGCCTATGAATATAGTTGATGACCCATGTCTTAACCTATTGCTGTTTTTAGCTCTTGATGACATGTTAAACAATAATGTTGCTTAGAATGTGTAGTTTATGTTAGTATTTTGTTATTCTTTCAGGGGATTCTGGATATCCGCTCATGCCCTGGCTCCTGACAACCGTTCTTCGCCCGCAGAATGCGGCCCAGGATTCCTATAATCTGGCCCACCGCAAGACCCGGGCCATAGTGGAGAGGGCCTTCGGTCTGTTGAAGTCCAGATTTTGTTGTTTGGACCATGCAGGGGGGGGCACTGCAGTATGACCCCAACAAGGTTATAAAAATAATCCTAGCATGCTGCGTGCTCCATAACTTTGCCCTGAGGCAGCGTGTCCCCCGTTACGTGGATATGCCCCCCTCTCCACACAGGCATGAACCTGATGAGATATATGATGGCACCCCGAGTGCCTCTGGGCAATCTGTCCGTGCCCATGTTATAGATTCTTTCTTTTCTTAAGATTCGTTTAGTTTGTTTATGATTTTGTCTGATTTGTATATTTGCTGCCTATGTGAAGGCCTTTTTTTTGGTTTAAGAATGTTGTAATGACTTACTTACAAAACATTTTACACCTGATTTGAGCGTAATGTAGTTAATTTTCTCATGTTTGTCATTACAAACCTTCATTAATGTAAAAACCACACAAACATAAAGGCATCAACTTAGGCAGCTAAAGTCACATTCATACATTTTAAGGAAATAAGTATACATTGGGCCAGACTCCTTGCCCCTAACAATTGTCCACATCCAGGAGTTCTAAGCTAACTTACTCCAGGCCGAAATTTACCCGCCCACCAACATCAAGATCCATAGGGAGCACGACTTTCAAGGGAAATAGTCGGCCAAGAATACATAGGGTCACATACACACCCATGACAGCTAGACCCCATGCTAGTCCAGTCCAATCTTTGCCATGGCTAAATGTTGATGTTCTTCAGCCAAGAATGCCCCCTAATATTGCCAACAAACAGGATGAGGCAGCCAGCATTTCCTTAGGCCCAAGTCTGCTGCATGTGAGCTGGAGCGTGCGCTTGACTAAGGCTTAAACTCAGCCATAGTGGGTTATGTGAGCACTATAATGAGCTTTATGGGCGAATTCCAAAACAAACCAGCAAAGGCATAAACCACCCAATCTTGGTTGCATTCACCACACAGGTAAATAGTGTTGGGATGTAGAGGAAAGATGTTTAGAAGATCCAGGTCAAATTATTACTATTGATGCTGCCCATAATAAGGTTGTGGTGGGCCTTGGAGGTGGGCCAAGACCTGGGCATGTGTGGCATTCATAATCTGCCACTGCTCCAGCATCTGTCTGTTGCTAGTTCTAAATTCATCTAGCATGGCAGTGAAGTTTGTATTTAAGGTGGCCATGTGTTCTGCCATCTGGCTGTTGCTCGTCCTAAATTCAGTCAGCATGGTATTGAAGTTATCTAATTGTGCAGTAATCTGCTCTGTGGTTCCTTGAGTCATCTGCCTAAAGTAACGGCTGTCATGACACCATGCTGACTCCAGGATCGGCACGCGCCTCCCCTGGGAAACTGGTCGACATTGCTGACTGTGTCTTCCAATTCCCTGGGTTCGAGCGCCTGCAGATGCTGGAGGTCTAGGGCGAGCAACAGTACCAGATGTACTAGGCCAAACCTCTGCAGCAAAGCTAGCACTGGGGACTGTAGGCTCAGCCTGCTGCCCACGATGGGCTGGCAGCATGTGTCCAGCTTTACTCTGCTGCAGAGGATTTGGTGCAGTAGGATGCTGGGGCCGTGGCAGATTAGGTTCCAGGGGGAATACTCCTCCTCCATATGCTGGATTACATCCATTAGTGGGGGAGTCTGTTGGGACATGTGAAAAACTGTGTCAGATTTTTTGCAAAATATATTTGGGACCATTTAGTCATGTGCATTCACATGCATCACCAGTTTCTGCAAAGTACACTTACCCTATCTAGCTGGTCCTGTGTCCTAGGCAGCAGGGAAGTAGATGGCGTGCTCAAACTGGAGGAGGCTTCCATACTTCCAGAGGCTGGATGCTAGGCTGGGGTAAAAATTAAAAGGCACGTAAACACACAAAAATCCCTTGATGAGCCTGATGAGTAGATATGCTTTAGAAAACAGGTGGGCAAGCAGGAATGACAACTCCCCCAACGGTCAAAGTGGACCTTCCCAATGAATCTGAATCTTATATGTATGACTCACCCTGTACCTACAGATTGGTCCCCTTACATAATAAAAAGCATTAAGGGTGCAAAATAAAGAAAAATGAAACCGCGTTGGAATTGAGGTAAGCATTAAGGGTGCAAAATAAAGAAAAATGAAACCACAAGGGAATTGAGGTAAGCATTAAGGGCGCAAAATAAAGAAAAATGAAACTGCGATGGAATTGAGGTAAGCATTAAGGGCGCAAAATAAAGAAAAATGAAACCGCAAGGGAATTGAGGTAAGCATTAAGGGCGCAAAATAAAGAAAAATGAAACCGCGAGGGAATTGAGGTAAGCATTAATGTCGCAAAAAAAAAAAAAAAATGAAACCGCAAGGGAATTGAGGTAAGCATTAAGGGGCGCAAAATAAAGAAAAATGAAACCGCGATGGAATTGAGGTAAGCATTAATGGCGCAAAATAAAGAAAAATGAAACCGCGAGGGAATTCAGGTAAGCATTAAAGGCGCAAAGTGAAGAATATTCAAAGCGCGATGGAATTGAGCTAAGCATTAAGGGCGCAAAATAAAGAAAAATGAAACAGTGAGGGAATTCAGGTAAGCATTAAAGGCGCAAAGTGAAGAATATTCAAAGCGCGATGGAATTGAGCTAAGCATTAAGGGCGCAAAATAAAGAAAAATGAAACAGTGAGGGAATTGAGGTAAGCATTGTAGCAGAAGTGAGTGAGAAAAAAGTTGAGAGGGGCACAGGAATGAGCTAATTTTGGTGTGTGCATGCGTCAGATTTCCGTCTGGACGTTTATTTATAGAAAACAGTATTCAGAATCTAACGGTAAACGTAAATACAACGGTAGACGTTGGAAATACAAAAAAATGGAAGCCTACGTTGTTTCCTAAGTAACGTAAATGAAAAACGAAAGCTGAAAAATGAAGCTGAAAGCTGAAAAAAATCTCGTTGGCGTACGCAGCGGCGAACGCTTGACAGAAGGCTCCCAATGCATGCTTAGAATCACGGGTACACACATACGCAAGCGGAAACAAAACAGAAAAAAAAAACAGATCGACACAAAAAAAAAAAAAAATGTATGTCTCTCTTAATCAACCCTTATATATTCCGTGGAAGTACACACCTCAAGCTTTCTAGGCGCACCAGGCTTGTTGATGGTTGATTGTTTTCTGAAAGTAAGCCCTCTAAGAGCTACTGTCAGAATGCCCGGCTGGTGGCTGGGGTCTATTACCCCATCTGCGGTATCGGTAGCCACCAGCGGGTGTCAGCAGAGCTCTGGCTGCTCACCCAATCTGCAGATCCACCTGCCACCAGTGGGTGTCAGCAGAGCTCTGGCTGCACACCCCATGTGCAGTCCCATCAGCCTCCAGCGGGTGTCAGCAGAGCCCTGGATGCTCTCTTCCCTATCATCTGCTGCACCTGGTGTGTGGAACTATTTAAGTAAGATCGGCCCTCCACCTGGTGCAGCAGGATTTTGTTTGTTTGTTTGGTTACTTGTGTCTGGAGTTCTGAACTTAAGTCTGTACCCGTTCCTACCAGAGTCTGGAGACTGCCGGCATCTGTCATAGGCCCTTGGGTGAGTGCTTCAGCACCTTAGGGTATCTGTTTTTTGTTATTAGGTTTTTTGTTAGTGAGCCTTATTTTGTATCTGTAAGATATTTTTGTTGTTGTTTTTTCCTTGATTAAAACCTTTAAATACATTTTGGTAGTTGTGTCATTGCTCTGGCCAAACTGTCTGCTCCCTGGCCGAGAGTTCACATTAGAGAACTCCTCGGCCCTGACAGAATCCTGCTGCCACCCACCTGGCCAGAGCATTGCGCATCCTGGGACCTGTAGTCCCTCTAGCTTTTGCCAAAGTCCGTTCCTAGCCCCCTAAATGGATCCTGGAGTGATCAAAAAGTTGCTTTCATTAACGGAAAGCCATGCTGATGCTGTGCAAGCATTATTTGTGGGATACTCTAAATCCATGTGTCTAGACATGATCAATTTTATTCATTCTTTGATTGATCAAGGAGATTTTGATTTCCCAGCTGCTCAACCCCTCATTAAGATCCTGGTGGATGTAGCTTTTGAAATAAATACTCCTTTGCCACAGGTTAAACAGACCTGTTCCATTGAACCCAGTGTCCCTGATCAGATTCCCCCATCTTCTGTCCCTTTAGCTAGATCTGTAGGGTCTAGGGGTTACTCTGAGGTGCTGTGTGCTTCACCTGGGGCCTTGACTCAGGGGCCTGCTGCTTCCTCATGGAGCCAACCTGTGCCTGCTGCTAGAAGCCAGGACCCTGATTCCTGGTTCTATGAAGAATCTGACGATGATGATCCTGTCTTTGAGATCCATGCCACTGATTCTGATGATGCTTGGACCGATTTTTCTGATGAGGATGATGTGGTCGATGCCAGCCTGCCACCAGAGCGTCCCATGGTCGATGCCAGCCTGCCACCAGAGCGTCCCATGGTCGATGCCAGCCTGCCACCAGAGCGTCCCATGGTCGATGCAGCCTGCCACCAGAGCGTCCCACCGCGAGTCAGCCGCCGCTGGGCCCCACCGCGAGTCAGCCGCCGCTGAATGTCTTTTTAAAATCTACCTTGTCTCGGTCCCACAGCGAGCCGTCAGCCGGGTCCCACAGCGAGCCGTCAGCCGGGTCCCACAGCGAGCCGTCAGCCGGGTCCCACAGCGAGCCGTCAGCCAGGTCCCACAGCGAGCCGTCAGCCAGGTCCCACAGCGAGCCGTCAGCCGGGCTCTGCTACCAGCCGTCAGCCAGGCTCTGCTACCAGCCGTCAGCCGGGCTCTGCTACCAGCCGTCAGCCGGGCTCTGCTACCAGCCGTCAGCCGGGCTCTGCTACCAGCCGTCAGCCGGGCTCTGCTACCAGCCGTCAGCCGGGCTCTGCTACCAGCCGTCAGCCGGGCTCTGCTACCAGCCGTCAGCCGGGCTCTGCTACCAGCCGTCAGCCGGGCTCTGCTACCAGCCGTCAGCCGGGCTCTGCTACCAGCCGTCAGCCGGGCTCTGCTACCAGCCGTCAGCCGGGCTCTGCTACCAGCCGTCAGCCGGGCTCTGCTACCAGCCGTCAGCCGGGCTCTGCTACCAGCCGTCAGCCGGGCCCTGTCTTGGATCCGCACCCGGGCCCTGTCTTGGATCCGCACCCGGGCCCTGTCTTGGATCCGCACCCGGGCCCTGTCTTGGATCCGCACCCGGGCCCTGTCTTGAATCCGCACCCGGGCCCTGTCTTGGATCCGCACCCGGGACTGGTGAAATTTGGCCAACTATTTGGATCCCTACCCCTATGGACTCTAGCTCCACAGTGGATCCCGGAGGTGGGATTAATACCCAGATTTTGGACATTTTATTTCATGGACTTGAGTTTGTTTTGTTGGTCTTGCTCTCTGTGGAGAATTTTTTTGTTCAGAGGAGCGTTCAGGAGCCCGCTCCTGAGAGAGGGGGTAATGTCAGAACCCCAGGTTTGGCTGATGCCCGGCTGGTGGCTGGGGTCTATTACCCCATCTGCGGTATCGGTAGCCACCAGCGGGTGTCAGCAGAGCTCTGGCTGCTCACCCAATCTGCAGATCCACCTGCCACCAGTGGGTGTCAGCAGAGCTCTGGCTGCACACCCCATGTGCAGTCCCATCAGCCACCAGCGGGTGTCAGCAGAGCCCTGGATGCTCTCTTCCCTATCATCTGCTGCACCTGGTGTGTGGAACTATTTAAGTAAGATCGGCCCTCCACCTGGTGCAGCAGGATTTTGTTTGTTTGGTTACTTGTGTCTGGAGTTCTGAACTTAAGTCTGTACCCATTCCTACCGGAGTCTGGAGACTGCCGGCATCTGTAATAGGCCCTTGGGTGAGTGCTCCAGCACCTTAGGGTATCTGTTTTTTGTTATTAGGTTTTTTGTTAGTGAGCCTTATTTTGTATCTGAAATTAAGATATTTTTGTTGTTGTTTTTTCCTTGATTAAAACCTTTAAATACATTTTGGTAGTTGTGTCATTGCTCTGGCCAAACTGTCTGCTCCCTGGCCGAGAGTTCACATTAGAGAACTCCTCGGCCCTGACAGCTACTCTGTTTCTCTGCTCAATAGGTTGTCTAGCACCCTCATAAGCTTGCTACAGGCTGATATGTCTTTCGAGGACATCAATACTTTGACGCAACACCAGGCGGATACCCTGGCATTTAGCCAGGTGCAGGTAGATAACATCATTGCACAGTATTCTAGACCAGATAATCCACTGATCAACGACCATACTGCCACCAAGAAACAGTTTGAGTCCCTCTCTAAGAAGGCAATACAATACCAACTTAATTCTGACACCTTGATTGAATACCTTAAATCAAAAATATACCAAGGGGACTCCCTATTAAACCGACATTCTGCCAACAAAATAAGGAATTTGTGTCAGATTGGCAAAAAATCCTAAATAAGTGTAGTCTAGATTTGATTGCATTAACTATCACCGGGCTCCAAACAGAACTTCGTTCCATTAATGACACAATCGTCACTTTAAAAACCCAGTTGGAGTCTAAATTATCATTAGATACTTATAAATCCTACCTTGAAACTTGCAATTCAAGTCTAGAGCAATACAAACAAGAGACTATCCAATTCAAACTCCAAGGCTCTGACTCCGATACAGGCAACTCCAATTCCTCCTCTGGGGAGGATTTTTTTAGAGGTAGGTCCAGGTCCAGACCAAAGGGGACCCCCCCCCCGCCCAAAAGAAATCCAAGAAAACCAGGAGAGGGCGGAAGAAGACAGCGCCAAGCAACCAATCATCCCACAGCATCACAGGCAACGTACAATACCCGGAGCAGATCAACACGACAGTAATTAACATCTCTGACTACACACTAACTCAGGACGAAACAAAGGTATTGTCAAAAGGTCTGACGTTTGTTCCATACTACAAGGGGGATCGGTTTACTGTTGAGGTGGAATTACAAAAAAATTTTCGCACTTTGCGTATAAAATCCTTCTTTTCACAACACCCACCATCAGCACTAGTGACAGCACTAGTGACACTCAGAGCACCAGTATGTGTAGACCTAAAAGTAAGTGGAACCCCCCTCCATCCTCGAATGCCATAGAGACCTTCATTAAACTAGTAAAGAGGGACATGGACCATCTCAAGCCTCCACCCAATAACCCCTGCCCCAACTTGTCCTACAAAGAACGCAAAGCCCTACAATCACTTAAAGACAATACTAGTATAGTATAGTATAGTATAGTATTACCACTGCATCTTTTCTCCAGGATACCACCGACTTCCTGGCTGGAGTCACCTCATTGGGCACACTCACACAGGATTGTATCCTAGTCACCATGGACATAACAAGTCTATACACATCCATCCCGCATGCAGCTGGCATTGAGGTCATTCGGAATGCCCTGGCTAACACCTCGACCCCGGTAGGTACACAACATCTAGCTATTTAATTACTTACAATAATACTTACCCAAAATTATTTCCGCTTTGATTGCAAGTTTTACCAACAGGCACAAGGCACAGCCATGGGGTCTAACATGGCCCCTAGCTATGCCAATCTTTTTATGGCTGATTTTGAAAACCACTATGTATATCCCTCTGATCCTTTTAAAGAGAATATTCTCATATGGTTAAGATACATAGATGATGTTTTTGCCATTTGGAAGGGTGACACTCATTCTCTAGAGGCTTTCCACGCATATCTCAACCAATGTTCCCCTACCATCAAATTCTCTATTGAACACAGTCACACCAAGATACACTTCTTGGATGTCTCCATCTCCCTAGATGAGGGTAACCTTACTACGGACATCTTCAGAAAACCCACCGACAGAAACACCTTCCTGCACGCAGATAGCTTTCATCCACCTGCCCTTATCCGAGCCCTTCCTTACAGTCAATTTGTAAGATGACTTATTTGAGAAGAGATCTGAGGAACTCATCCAGAATCTCCTTCAAAGAGGCTATGAGCTATCTCAGCTTAAAATGGCACAATCTAGAGCACGTGCCCTGGATCGACAAACATTGCGGAAATTTAGGGAAAAGAAAACCAGTAACCGCATACCTCTGGTACTGACTTACTCCAAACTCTCTCAAAAAGTACAAAGGGTCATCAGGAGACACTGGCATGTCACCCACACTGATGAGAAACTAGGGGATCCCTTTAACCCTTTAAGTGCCAGCTTACCTGGAGTTTTTGTCACACTCTGTTGCCAGACCATTTTGCACTCCCCATGTTCAAATGTGATTTTTGAAGGGATTTCCAGGGATTTCCCAGGAAAATTATATATTGTTTTTTTTCAGCAGAGTCTGAGTTTTAACATGAAATGTCTTGTTTGTCATTTTTTAGGTGTATTCTCAATATTTTTTGGCAAAATATGTGCAAAAAAATAAAAAAATATATTTTTTACAATTTGTAGTGTTTTTTTGTAATAAAAAATGTAAGTTTGTCAATAAAATCTTATTGCGTGTGAAACCCCAATTTCTCACAGTTACAGCGGTACCACATATAGGTAGACACCCTTTCCTCCCCAGGAGACTCCCCCAAACTGAAACAGAGCTTTAGGGGATTTTCAGAAAAAATACAATTGTGATATGCGCCATGCGCACCTTGCAGTTTTTCCAGAAAAACAACCCTTTACATTTGAAATACCCCCCACAAACTATATATTCTCTGGAAGTACACACCTCAGGCTTTCTATTTGTACCAGGCTTGTTGATGTGGCCACAGTTTTCTAGAAGTAATCCCTCAATGCATTCTTTGGTTGCGAAGAGTTTCTCTAAAAAAAGGATAAAAAAGCAGAATCAAAGCCACATTTTCCTAAAAAAACTATATACAAACAAGAAAAAACAAGTATAATCTGAAACAGCAACATCCCCCGAACAGAACGATACCCAACATGCATAGCTACTGTCAAGGGGGGAGTTGCCAAACACCCCAAAGTAAAGCATGAGCATAACAGTAATTTTTCTTGAAAATTTCAGCTCTGCAGACAAAGTGCGCACCTTGCGATTTTTCAACCAAAACAACCCTTTACATTTGGAATATCCCCCATAAACCATATATTCCCTGAAAGTACACATGTTAAGCTTTCTAAGCGTACCCAGCTTGTTGTAGTGGGCTCATCTTTCTGGAATGAATCCCTCAAAGAACTCTTTGGTTGCGCAGGGTTTCCCTAAAAAATGTATAAAAAAGCTGAATAAAAAACACCTTTTCCTAAAATATAAATATGCAAACAAGAAAAAACAAGCTAAGTCTGAAAGCGCAAGGTCCCCCGAACAGAACAATACCCAACATGCAGAGGTACTATTAACCCTTTTAATTGCCAGCCTACTTGAGATTTTGTCACCCTCTGTTGACAGGTCATTTTCCCCATTTTGCGCCATGTTTTGCGCCATTTTTGCGACATTTTTGCTGGAATTTTCAGGAAAATTATATATATATTTTTTGCAGCAGAGTTTAGGCTTTAACATGAAATGTCTTGTTTGTAAATTTTATTTATTATTAATTTTATTTATTAAGTAAAAAAAAAAAAAAATAAATAAAAATTTCTTTTAGAAAATTGCCTCCTTTATTTTAAATAAAAAATGTATTTGATTAGGGAAAACCATATTGCATGTGAAAGCCCCATTTCTATCGATTAGAACGGTACCACATATTTATAGGTAGCCCCCAGTTCCTGCCCAGGAGACCCCCCTAACTGAAACAAGTAATTTTTAACATTTACAAATAAAATACAACTACCATCCACACTACAAAGGGTTAAACCGAGAAAAAAAAATGACATAGGGTCCCCCCTCCCAGGGGGGGGGGGGGGGGGGCATTTTTTGGGGGGATTTTTAAGGGTTAAAAAAATTACATGGGCCCCCGCTTACCCAAAGTAACCAGCCCGGGACCAGCTATGCAGGGCTTGGAGGAACAGGGTGCAGGGGCCAGATTTTGTGGCCCCTGGCCCTGTAGGCTACAAGCCCGCATAGCCCGTGGGCCCGGGCTCTTCTGCCCCCCCCGGGCTTTGGGGAGGCAGGTAATGGGGGTGCCAGGGGTTAATGGCAAGTCACCGGCTAGCGCAGGTGACTTGCCATCCCCCCAGCCTTGAGAACTGGTATAGGGGTCTCATGGACTCCTTACCTGTTCACAAGGGGTTAAATGTAAAAAAAAACACAGACACACAAAGAGAAAAAATATTTTATTATTATTTTTTTTTTAATACTTACCTCCCATCCATAGTGGAGCACTCTGTCCTTCGGCGATCACTGGCTTCTGCTCACTTGCTAGAAGCCTTTTATAGCTGCTGGATGACAGAACACAGAAGGGTTAATTAAAAAAAATGACATAGGGTCCCCCCTCTGGAATTTTAAGGGTTAAAAACCCTTAAAAATCCCCCCAAAAAATGACGTAGGGTCCCCCCTACCCAACATTACCGACCCGGGCCAGCTATGGGGGCTTGTAGAACAGGGCGCAGGGGCCAGCGTTGGTGGCCCCTGGCCCTGCAGGCTACTAGCCCACATAGCTACTAAGTGGCCCGGGCCCTTCTGCCCCCCCCGGCCGTTGGGGAGGCAGGTAATGGGGGGCTGGGGGATAATGGCAAGTCACCCACTAGCCGCAGGTGACTTGCCAGACCCAGAGCCTTGTGAACTGGTATAAGGGGTCTCATGGACCCCTTACCAGTTCACAAAGGGTTAACTGAAAAAAAAAAACACCACACAATAAAAGTATTTAAAAAAAAAAAACAAAAAACAATTTTTTACTGTACTTACCTCCGATTGTAAGCTCCTTCGTCCCGCGCCGCTCTGATGACAGATGCCGGTGATCGGCATCCAGAGAAGGGGGAGGCAGGAGATCAGAGGATCTCCTGCCACCTCCTTCCCCGTTGCCAATCACGGCACCTGACAGCTGAAAGAGCTGAAGCCGGTGATCGGGACAGGGATGACGGGGGGCTTGGCGTGCAGACGGACCGGGATGACGTCATAGCTTAGCGGCAAGATGGCGGCCGCCATCGAGGAGGAGAGAGGGGAGGAGAGAGGAGAGAGCCTCCCGGGCTCTCTCCTGAAGATTGGTAAGTCCTGGGGGGGGATCGGAGGCCCCCCAGGTGAAGAGGAGGGACAGCGGGAGCCAGCGCACACGCAGGTAAGTGAATGTCGTTTTTTTTTTTATTTATTTTTTTACAGTTAGCAGCTGCTGCTGCAGAAGCGGGGGGGGCTATTCCGGGGGCTCTCCTGGAGCCATCCGACCCCCCATGGGGGATCGGATGGCACCAAATTAAAGAGGAGACCCGGCCGGATCCAATAAGGGGTCAGCTGAGTATTTTTTATTTTTTTTTTGCCCACTAGCAGGGGTAGATGCCAGGCACGTAAATTTTACGTGGCTGGCACTTAAGTGACGGAGAGGCAACCACATACATTTTATGTGGCTGGCATTTAAAGGGTTAAGGATCCACCGATGGTGGCCTATAGACGTTCCAAAAGCATCCGCCAAACACTTGTCAAGGCAGACTTTAACTCCCCGACCTGTCAAAGGGAACCCAATTGGCTTATTGCACAGGGACCACCGAAAGGCATGTTTCCTTGTGGTCACTGTGCCCAATGTGGGTTCACCTATAAGACGACTACTTTTACGCACCCTAAAACGGGTTTTAGATACCAAATTCGGGACTTTGCCAACTGCTCCTCTACGAATGCAATTTATCTACTTAAATGCCCATGTGGGAAGGGCTACGTGGGCAAGACCAAACGCACTATAAGACAAAGAATTAGTGAACACCGCTCTGACATTAGAAACAACAAGTTGGAATCCCCGATAGCCCGGCACTTCTTAGAAGCTGGCCATCATATTAGTCAACTACGTTTATTGGTGATAGAGTTAGTCAAACCACTTGATAGGGGTGGCCATCTAGACCAGAAATTACTTCAACGAGAATTGTACTGGATATTCCAATTACAAACACTTAACCCTGATGGGCTTAATGAAGAAATGGATTTCTCAGTGTTTTACTGATTTGGTTTGCTTTATCTACAGCTTTACGCCCTCCTAAACTTCCCCCTACCTGACGTCACTTCTAGACCACTTATGCCACTGGTTAGTATAGCTCTACTAAAATACTGTGCAATATGGTGCTAACCTGCCCAGAAACTCTCTGGGCTTGTTTTTAAGGTATCACTTTCACACTTTTTTAATAATTCTCCCTTTTATATGATTTTAGGGGCTTGATTCAACTTATGAATTTACTTATGCTGATCCAGCGTGATAAACATCGAGTTGGAGTTTTCCTTTAAACCCCAGCGTGCTCGGGCTGACCCAGTGTTTCACTATAGAGTTGGAGTGCCCTTTTGTAAATCCCAATATGCCTGCACTGTTCTGGTATTGAAGTATGGAGCCGGAGTGCTGCCTTATATTCCGGCAAACTGATCCTGACTGGATATCAACCTAGGAGCTGGGAAGCTTCTTTAAAAATCATCATTCATGAGCTATAATCCGCATCCCCCCTTTAGGATATGCAGTGCCTCGATTGCATCAAGCTGACATCCTTGCTTTAATGTGGTTTCCCTTATTATGGGCTGCAACTGGAAACGTCGCCTTCACGATGGCAGCCATTTTGTTGGTTAGATTTTGAACTGTCTGGGAGGATTTGATCGACGAGAGTTGCGGCCGCCATCTTGGATCTCGCGAGATTTGCGGCCGCCATTTTGGGTGCATCTCCTGAAGCTAAGAAGCACCATTTCTCTGTAGCCCTGCTCTGGACTTGCACAATCTAGCTGCGCCCACAGATTGGGCGCCATTTTACTATAGCCCAAACCTCGGAAACAATGCCTCTTAAACTTCATTATACATCTCGTTTTCACTCCTAACTCCTCTGTGGACATTGCGGAGAGCCCCGCGCGCCGTCCCCTGGCCCGATGGCAAATACTGCCGCCTGGCCTGAGGGCGGTCGGGACTCCCTGTAATGACCTTTGATGACGTCATCAGGCTCGCAGCGTGTTTTTGGCGCCATCTAGCACGCTGGGTCCCCACACTATTTAAAGTCTGACTGCCCTTTATTTGATACCGCATCTCCTGATGAAGACATCATTGTCGAAACGTTGAGAGAAGTTCCAGCTGTTATCTCTACCTGTATCCTGCCTGTAAGCCTTTTTTTGACCTATGTGTCTCTTATTACTTGCATTGCAAATGGGATTATAATGGATCTGTTAAGCCCATGATTATGCTACTTCTACTAACTTATTGGACATTGCTTCCTTTGCTTTACTCTGATGGGCAACAGAACCTGAATTGTGAGAACTTGTACAACAGCGTCACCCAGCTGTCATCTGTTGCTATTATGTATATACGTCATGTCTATGTCTGAATCATGTTTTCACATTATTAAATCACTTTTGTTTATTGCAATTTACATTTCTTGGGTGTTCATTCCTTCTACAATTTGGTTTCCATGTATTGTTCACTGCATATTGGGCGGATGCAGCTTGGAATGGTTTGAACCCCACACAGTGATATGGCATCCCCTCCCATTCCCCATATAGGCAGTGTGGCATTCCCCCTCCCATTCCCCATATAAGCAGTGTGGCATTCCCCCTCCCATTCCCCATATAGGCAGTGTGGCATTCCCCCTCCCATTCCCCACATAGGCAGTGTGGCATTCCCCCTCCCATTCCCCATATAGGCAGTGTGGCATTCCCCATATAGGCAGTGTGGCATTCCCCCTCCCATTCCCCATATAGGCAGTGTGGCATTCCCCCTCCCATTCCCCATATATGCAGTGTGGCATTCCCCCCTCCCATTCCCCATATAGGCAGTGTGGCATTCCCCCCTCCCATTCCCCATATAGGCAGTGTGATATTTCCCCTCCCATTCCCCATATATGCAGTGTAGCATCCCCCCCCCATTCCCCATATAGGCAGTGTGGCATCCCCCCTCCCATTCCCCATATAGGCAGTGTGGCATTCCCCATATAGGCAGTGTGGCATTCCCCCTCCCATTCCCCATATAGGCAGTGTGGCATCCCCCCTCCCATTCCCCATATAGGCAGTGTGGCATTCCCCCTCCCATTCCCCATATAGGCAGTGTGGCATTCCCCCTCCCATTCCCCATATAGGCAGTGTGGCATTCCCCCTCCCATTCCCCATATATGCAGTGTGGCATTCCCCCCTCCCATTCCCCATATAGGCAGTGTGGCATTCCCCCCTCCCATTCCCCATATAGGCAGTGTGATATTTCCCCTCCCATTCCCCATATATGCAGTGTAGCATCCCCCCTCCCATTCCCCATATAGGCAGTGTGGCATTCCCCCTCCCATTCCCCATATAGGCAGTGTGGCATTCCCCCTCCCATTCCCCATATAGGCAGTGTGACATCCCCCCTCCCATTCCCCATATAGGCAGTGTGGCATTCCCCCTCCCATTCCCCATATAGGCAGTGTGGCATTCCCCCTCCCATTCCCCATATAGGCAGTGTGGCATTCCCCCTCCCATTCCCCATATAGGCAGTGTGGCATTCCCCCCTCCCATTCCCCATATAGGCAGTGTGGCATTCCCCCTCCCATTCCCCATATAGGCAGTGTGACATCCCCCCTCCCATTCCCCATATAGGCAGTGTGGCATCCCCCCTCCCATTCCCCATATAGGCAGTGTGGCATTCCCCCTCCCATTCCCCATATAGGCAGTGTGGCATTCCCCCTCCCATTCCCCATATAGGCAGTGTGGCATTCCCCCCTCCCATTCCCCATATAGGCAGTGTGATATTTCCCCTCCCATTCCCCATATAGGCAGTGTGGCATCCCCCCTCCCATTCCCCATATAGGCAGTGTGGCATTCCCCCTCCCATTCCCCATATAGGCAGTGTGGCATTCCCCCTCCCATTCCCCATATAGGCAGTGTGACATCCCCCCTCCCATTCCCCATATAGGCAGTGTGGCATTCCCCCCTCCCATTCCCCATATAGGCAGTGTGATATTTCCCCTCCCATTCCCCATATATGCAGTGTAGCATCCCCCCCCCCATTCCCCATATAGGCAGTGTGGCATTCCCCCTCCCATTCCCCATATATGCAGTGTGGCATTCCCCCCTCCCATTCCCCATATAGGCAGTGTGGCATTCCCCCCTCCCATTCCCCATATAGGCAGTGTGATATTTCCCCTCCCATTCCCCATATATGCAGTGTAGCATCCCCCCCCCCATTCCCCATATAGGCAGTGTGGCATCCCCCCTCCCATTCCCCATATAGGCAGTGTGGCATTCCCCATATAGGCAGTGTGGCATTCCCCCTCCCATTCCCCATATAGGCAGTGTGGCATCCCCCCTCCCATTCCCCATATAGGCAGTGTGGCATTCCCCCTCCCATTCCCCATATAGGCAGTGTGGCATTCCCCCTCCCATTCCCCATATAGGCAGTGTGGCATTCCCCCCTCCCATTCCCCATATAGGCAGTGTGGCATTCCCCCCTCCCATTCCCCATATAGGCAGTGTGGCATTCCCCCCTCCCATTCCCCATATAGGCAGTGTGATATTTCCCCTCCCATTCCCCATATATGCAGTGTAGCATCCCCCCCCCCATTCCCCATATAGGCAGTGTGGCATCCCCCCTCCCATTCCCCATATAGGCAGTGTGGCATCCCCCCTCCCATTCCCCATATAGGCAGTGTGGCATTACCCCTCCCATTCCCCATATAGGCAGTGTGGCATTCCCCCCTCCCATTCCCCATATAGGCAGTGTGGCATCCCCCCCTCCCATTCCCCATATAGGCAGTGTGGCATTCCCCCCTCCCATTCCCCATATAGGCAGTGTGGCATCCCCCCTCTTATTCCCCATATAGGCATTGTGACACCCCCCCTCCTATTCCCCATATAGGCAGTGTGGCATCCCCCCTCCCATTCCCCATATAGGCAGTGTGGTATCCCCCTCCCATTCCCCATATAGGCAGTGTGGTATCCCCCTCCCATTCCCCATATAGGCAGTGTGACATTTCCCCTCCCATTCCCCATATATGCAGTGTAGCATCCCCCCCCCCATTCCACATATAGGCAGTGTGGCATTCTCCCTCCCATTCCCCATATAGGCAGTGTGGCATCCCCCCTCCCATTCCCCATATAGGCAGTGTGGCATCCCCCCTCTTATTCCCCATATAGGCATTGTGACACCCCCCTCCTATTCCCCATATAGGCAGTGTGGCATCCCCCCTCCCATTCCCCATATAGGCAGTGTGGTATCCCCCTCCATTCCCCATATAGGCAGTGTGGCATTCCCCCTCCCATTCCCCATATAGGCAGTGTGGTATTCCCCCTCCCATTCCCCATATAGACAGTGTGACATTTCCCCTCCCATTCCCATATATGCAGTGTAGCATCCCCCCCCCCATTCCCCATATAGGCAGTGTGGCATCCCCCCTCCATTCCCATATAGGCAGTGTGGCATTCTCCCTCCCATTTCCCATATAGGCAGTGTGGCATTTCCCCTCCCATTCCCCATATATGCAGTGTAGCATCCCCCCCCCCCATTCCCCATATAGGCAGTGTGGCATCCCCCCTCCCATTCCCATATAGGCATTGTGACACCCCCCCCCTCCTATTCCCCATATAGGCAGTGTGACATCCCCCCTCTTATTTCCCATATAGGCATTGTGACACCCCCCCTCCTATTCCCCATATAGGCAGTGTGACATCCCCCCTCTTATTCCCCATATAGGCAGTGTGGCATTCCCCCCTCCCACTCCCCATTTAGGCAGTGTGGCATCCCCCCTCCTATTTCCCATAGGCAGTGTGGCATTCCCCCTCCCATTTCCCATAGGCAGTGTGGCTTCCCCTCCCATTCCCCATATAGGCAGTGTGGCACCCCCCTCCCATTCCCCATATAGGCAGTGTGGCATCCCCCTCCCATTCCCCATATAGGCAGTGTGGCATTCCCCCTCCCATTCCCCATATAGGCAGTGTGGCATTCCCCCTCCCATTCCCCATATAGGCAGTGTGCATTTCCCTCCCATTACCCATATAGGCAGTGTGGCATTCCCCCTCCCATTCCCCATATAGGCAGTGTGGCATCCCCCCCCCCATTCCCCATATAGGCAGTGTGGCATTTCCCCCTCCATTCTCCATATAGGCAGTGTGACATCCCCCCTCCCATTCCCCATATAGGCAGTGTGGCATTCCCCTCCCATTCCCCATATAGGCAGTGTGGCATCCCCCCCCCCATTCCCCATATAGGCAGTGTGGCATTCCCCCTCCCATTCCCCATATAGGCAGTGTGACATCCCCCCTCCCATTTCCCATATAGGCAGTGTGGCATCCCCCCCCCATTCCCCATATAGGCAGTGTGGCATTTCCCCCTCCCATTCCCCATATAGGCAGTGTGGCATCCCCCCCCCCATTCCCCATATAGGCAGTGTGGCATTTCCCCCTCCCATTCCCCATATAGGCAGTGTGGCATTCCCCCTCCCATTCCCCATATAGGCAGTGTGGCATACCCCCCCCACCCATTCCCCATATAGGCAGTGTGGCATTCCCCCTCCCATTCCCCATATAGGCATTATGACATTCCCCCTCCCATTCCCCATATAGGCATTATGACATTCCCCCTCCCATTCCCCATATAGGCAGTGTGACATTCCCCCTCCCATTCCCCATATAGGCAGTGTGACATTCCCCCTCCCATTCCCCATATAGGCAGTGTTGCATTTCCAACACACAGACACCTGGATAGTGCGAGCTGGAAGGATGGAAAGGTGAATTCACTTTTTTCCCCCACATTTGCATGAATAAGACACAATGACATCCCCCTCCCCCACACGTTTTGGGGGAAAATAACTGTACACTGGAAAATCCCCCACACTATAGGGTGAAAAATGCAGTAAATTGTCCAGTATTTTTTTATAGATGAAAGTAACATTTTCAGTAAACTTCCTTCCTCCTTAGTGGTTACAATGTGAACTGCAGCATTTACAGAGATTAGATAAGATAACCAAATTTCAAGGCGCAACAGCTTTCCTGAAAGAATCCCAAGTTTAACCAATTTGAAGATTATTTTTATTATTATTATTATTATTATTATTATTATTATTATTATTATTATTAATAATAATAATAATAATAATAATAATAAAATAATAATAATTCTTTATATAGCAGCATCATCTTTCGTATCACTTTACTAGGTATGATTACAGCCAAAGTAAAACACTAGTACAGGGAACAATACAAACCAGATGCTATGAGGTTTAAACCAAGTGTTGTGAGCACAGGAGACAATAGGAGAGAGAGCCCCGCCCTGCGATCTTACGTTAAAGTAGCTCTAATGCCATGTGGGGCGCAGTCCTGGAATTTAAACGCCACTAGTCTGCCCCAGGGCATCCGATATTGGAATGTTCCTCCATGTGAAACCCCCAGGGTCACCTGTAAACTCACTTTTATCAGCAGCTCCCTTGATGGTCACATCCCCGGCTTCCCGTAACTGTGGCACAGAAACTGGGGATGAGGTGGGTTGATGACATTGTTGAGATCAGGCAATCGGCAATCTCAAAAATGCCGTGTGGGCATGGCCACAGCGGTGGAAAAACATGTTTATTTCAAAACCTGGCCACTGCCGAGCAGGCTGCATCGACCGAGGTCTCAGACGGGGACACTGGGTGTTTGGGTTGTGGGGGTGCGAGGGAACACAATGAGTTTTTAGAGCCTCTTTGAATTGACTACATCTGTACAAGTGGGGAAATTCTTCTGTGATGTAGAGAGGTTCTCCGTGAGGCACCAAGTCCACTAAGTAGCTTCTCGCTGTCCAACCCTGTTCCAGCACCTCACTATTAATGTACAATATATAAATACAACACACTAAAAGTTCAGCCTATAGGGGAGCTCCGGAAAGGTGTTCAGGGCCCCTTCCTTATCCACTAAGCCATGACTGTTCCTTGTCTATTACATATATACATATATGAGATAAGTGTTACTTACTTGTTGGTGCGTCTCCTCTGCTCGGTCACACAGATCTCTACTCACATCACGCGCTGAAAACATTTATATCCAAACACTTTATCTCAAAACCGAAATTGAAGATAAAGATGACATTGATAACTAATGGTCATATATCCTGTAGGTTATTTCCAGTAAATCTCATGAGCAGAGCCGTTATACAGAAACTGCATGCCACAGAGGCAAATGGCCACTATTAAGTCTCTGTACACGTCTAGCCTTTCATGTGGAAACCTTTAGAATGCTTTTTGCAGTAAATGATTTGAGTAAAAGGTGGCAGACAACAGGGCTGATTCAGAGCCCCTTTCTTACCATTTTTTTCGCATGTAAATGTTCATTCACGTCCATTTTTCCCCCTCATCTGATTTAGCAGAGTCTTTTTTTTCCTAGAGAAATTTTGTGTGAAATGTTAGCGTCGTTTTTTGTTTGGTAGCGAGACCTCAAAAAAAATGTCTGTGAATCAATCATAATGTCTAGAGATGAGCAAACTTTTGAAAAATTCGATTCGACTGATTCGCCGAATTTTCCGACAAAAATCGTTTCGACCCGAATTCGCTATTAAAAACGGCTATTTCTGAGCCTCCTAGAGCCTCAATAGGGTTGTAAACCATTCTGCCTTGCTGTAACACACATAGGATGCGTGCTGGGTTAGTGAAATAATACTGTAAATTATTATCACATGCAGATCAGAGGCATCACTAATAGAATCGCAGAGCGGCACAAACCATGTGAAGCACTGCGTGACACCTCCCTGCCCTGCACACATGGTAGACTGGAGGGGCACTGAGACGTGCGGCGTGACCTGTCCAAGTTGCTGCTGCTGCAAAGGGACCACATTCACCCAGTGGGCCGTAAACGACATGTACTGCCCCTGACCGTAGTTACAGCTCCAGACGTCGGCACTGCCATGCACTTTGCTACACACCAACAGGCTCCAGGACTGGCCCACCTTCTGTTCAACAAAAGTGTGCAGCGCTGGTACTGCCTTCTTGGCAAAGAAATGACGGCTTGGGACTCTCCACCTCGGCTCGGCACAAGCCATCAGTTCTCTGAAAGGTGCAGAGTCCACCACCTGAAAAGGGAGCGACTGCAGCACCAGCAACTTGGACAGGAGCACATTCAGCTTCTGCGCCGTAGGATGAGTGGGCGCATACTGCTGTCTCTTGGACATGGCTTCGCTGATTGCTGGCGGGATGCATGACTTGGAGGAGGAGGAGGAGCAGGAGCGACAGAGGTTGGGCATGACACACAGCTGCCTTCGGCTGAGGTGCTGGAGCCTTGGCTGGCAGAAATTGGGAGCGGCGTGCCACTTGGTGAGGAAGCAGGCTGGACCCCCTCTTCGGAGCCTCGGTTCTCCCAGGCCACTTTGTGGTGACGCATCATATGTTGACGCAGGGCCGTGGTGCCAACATTTGGACCCTGGCCATGCTTCACCTTCTGCCTACATATCTTGCATGTGGCCATGTTACCCTCCTGCGGATGCTTCAGGAAAAACTGCCACACTGCCGAGTAGCTACTTTTCCCACCAACAGGCCGCACTGATTCACTGCTACTGTCGCCAACTCCAGGAACCCCTGCTCCACTACCTCCCGATAAGGTAGCCTGCCGCGCAGCAGGTGCTCTACCCCGGCCCCGTTTGGCTCCAGGCTTTACAATTGTGCCCCCATGCTGACTGCCAACCATGCTGCTAACACCTTGCTGCCTGAGCTGCTGACTCCGGGGCAACCTGCGCCCCTTTTCTCCTGATGTTGACGATGAAGCCCCTTCGTCACCCGGCTTCCAAGTGCGATCGGCTTAATCATCATCATCATCACCGAGTTGTGGCTGTACGTCACTGATGTTCTCGGTTTCCTCAACAGTGTCTGGCGCAGGAGCTGGAACGCTCGCAACACCCACGACACTCTCCGCATCACTATTTGTCTGCCTAGCTAAAGAAGCCACCTCCATTTCTTGGCTGGGCAGTAGCTGCTGACTGTCCTCTATCTGATTGTCCTCCTCACTAAAGAGTGGAGCTGAACCCAAAGCATAGGATACATCGCTGGGGGAGGGAACGGCATAGGACAGAGGCAATGGGAGGACAGGGACTGCTCTCGGGGCATGCCAACTCAGGGTTGTGTCAGAGGAACCTACCGACCCTAGACTGGGTGTGTCAGATGTAACTTGTGATGATGTTGATGAGCGCGTTAACCAATCTACCACAGCAGATGCGTTACTGGTGGAGACACAACCGCTCGCAGATACTGGCAGTTCAGGTCTCTCACCATGACTCCTGCTCCACTCGCTCCTAGTCTGCTGCGACCTCTGCCTGCTGAATCTTGGCCCCTGCTACTCCTCTTTGAACATCCTTGCACTGACATTTTTATGTATTTTAAATGCGCAATAGGTACGATAAAAAAAGTGAGGAACTGCTTCTCTGCACCAGATACTATGAAAATATGAGATACCCTGTGGCTTAGTGTTTTGGCAGCAGACCAAAAACCAATTCAAAATGCAATACTTTGATTAAGCTGAGGAGGATCAACAAGCGTATTTAGTATAACAGGCTACTAAGTGCAGGTTTGGGATGCCCTGCGGCCTGGTGTTTTTTTTTGTTAAAGGCAGATCAAAAACCAATTCAGAATGAAATACTTTGATTAATCTGAGGAAGGATGAACAAGCGTATTTAGTATAATAGATAAGCTGCTAAGTGCAGGTTTGGGATACCCAGGTGGGCTGGTGTTTTTTTTGTTAAAGGCAGACCAAAAAATATTTAAACTAATCCAGTTATATTATGATAAATGCTTGTGTGTAACAGGGTTAAATAAGCCACTGCATAGATGGCATGCACAGTGGCAAGGCAGATTTACAGCACAAAGAACTGAAATTTAATTGAAAACTGATCTGGCTAATGAAAAAAAAAAAAATGTCACTGTCACTTCTAAGCTGTCCCTGGCTGGATGGTTCTGGTTTTTCCCTATCTTTCCCTATCTGTCCCTGGCTCTGTCTACCTCTCTGTCTGCCTCTCTGACTCTCCCTGCCTGACTGTAAGTCTCTCCCTGTCTGCAGCAACCTCCGTTCTGTCTGCAATGCAAGGCTGAAATGCGCAAAAGGAAAATGGCCGCCGGTTTATATAGCATGGTGACGTCACCGGGCTTCCTTGCTGCTGATAGGCTGCATGTGACTTACCCATGATACCTTGCCCCAGGGGGTATGTCTGGACATGTTCATCCACCATTTTAGAATGCCTGTAATTGAAATAAATGGAGTTTAAAGGAAAACTTCGATCAATCGAATTGCGGGGAAATTCGGATCCGTTCAGAATCGAATTTTCCATGAAATTCGGAACGAATCCAGGTTCGTCCGGATCGATTCGCTCATCCCTAGTGAGGGCCGTTTCAGAAGAGTGCTTACAGCAGAATCCTGATTGTAAGGGGTCAAGTAAGTTGTTAGTGGATAAGTATTGTGCCAGTTCTGAGAGGACATGTTGTTCAAGAAGTTTGGAGGAGAAAGGGAGTAGCGAGATAGGGCGGTAGTTGGAGAGGGCAGAGGGGTCAAGAGAGGGTTTCCTAATTATTGGAGTAATAACTGCATGTTTGTAGGAAGAAGGAAAGGTACCAGTGGAGAGGGAAAGGTTGAATTTAGAGGTTAAGGCTGGAGTGAGGGATGGAGACAGTTGAGGAATAAGGTGGGATGGAATAGGATCAAGGGAGCAGGTAGTCAGGTGGGCCCTAGAAATGGGAGAGGTTAGTCCAAGCTCAGTTATTGGAGTGAAGAAAGGAGAGTAAGGCAGGGGGATTGGTTGAAGTGGTGAGGGATTCTGAGGGGAAAGCCAAGTCGAATGTTGTCAATTTTTTCTTTGAAAAATGTAGAAAATTCTTCTACTGTTATTTGGGAGGTTGGAGGAGGGGGCGGTGGGCGGAGTAAGGAACTGAAAGTGTTGAAGAGTTGTTTGGAATTCCGGGCTTGTGCAGAAATCAGTGAAGATAAATAAGCTTGCTTAGCAGATGTAAGGGCCGTCCTGAGTTCCTGAAGGGCTTGTTTATAGAATAGAAAGTCATGATTGGCTTTGGTTTTCCTCCATCGCCGTTCAGCAGCTCGAGACAGCTGTTTCAATCTGGTTGTGCTTGCATTTAGCCAGGGTTAGCGATTTTTCGGGCGGGGACGGCTATAGGTGAGGGGGCGGCAGAGTCCAGAGCTGAGGAGAGTGTATTATGGTAGTGTGATGATGCAGCGTCCGTGAATGAGGTCAAGGTCTGAAGAGGTTGAAGTGAGGCAGAGAAGGACTGAAGGTCTAGGTTTCTTAAGTTCCTGTGTTGAGTTGTGGGTTTGTGTGGAGGGGGGTTTGCAGGCATTGGGGAGAGGGTCATAGTCAGCAGATTATGGTCAGAGAGGGGGAGCAAAGAGGATGAGAGGTTTGATACAGAGCAGAGGTTAGGGAAGAGGAGGTCAATTGTGTGGCCGTCTTTGTGGGTGGGTGCAGTAGACCATTGCTTGAGGCCGAAAGATGAGGTTAGTGACAGTAGTCTGGTGGCAGCAGGGTCGCTAGTGTCGACAGATATGTTGAAGTCACCCATGATGATTGCAGGGATGTCTGTGGACAGAAACTGAAGGAGCCAGGTAGAAAAGTGGTCGAAGAAAAGAGTAGTAGTTCCAGGAGGGCGGTAGATGACTGCGATTTTCAGGTTACAGGGAGAATATAAACGGACGCAGTGAACTTCAAAAGATGAGAAGTATAGAGATGGCAAGGCGGGGAGTGGGTTAAAGGAACAGAGTTTGGATAGAAGGATGCCCACACCCCCACTCTGTTTGTTGTTGGATCTGGGGGTGTGGCTGAGATGTAGTCCCCCATGTGAGAGGGCAGTGGGTGAAGCTGTGTCTGATGGGGTCAGCCATGTTTCTGTGAATCCCAAGAAGGTAAAAGAGTTAGAGAGAAACAGGTCATGAATATAGGCAAGCTTGTTGCGCACTGAGCGTGCATTCCACAGTGCGCAGGTGACAGTGGCAGGAAGGGGTGGGGAGGGAGTAAGATGAATCAGATCAGATAGGTTGCATGTGTATCCCGGTTTAACACGGTTGCAGATATTTGGCTTTGCTGAAAAAGATATAGTTCTGGAGGAGGGGGGGAGGAGAGAGTGGGCCTGGATTAGGACTGATGTCGCCGGCGGCACGTAAGATTAAAAGGAGAGAGAAGAGATGGTTGTGGCTTTTGAGGGTGGAATAATGTGTCTTGTGCTTGGATATAGAGGTGGTGTGTGATTTTGCCAAGGAAAGGAATTCATGAGCAGAGAGGTAGTGGGAGGAGAGCAGAGAGGGGGAGATATATAGGGACTTACCAGGAGCAGGGGCATACTGTGAGCCTAGGATTCTGAGGGTAAGAGGAAGCAGTGTGATGAGATAAAAGATGATCATTTAGCTGATGCTGGGCTATTCAGACAAGCAGAATCCGGTGCAGATTTCTTTCAAGTTGAATTCAGGTTAAATTCGCTGCAGACTTAGAAGGATTCAGACTTGGAAAGGAGTCTGAATTGCAGCCACTGCCACTCAATATGAACAGTTTCTAAGTGCCATTGATTAGCTCATGCACAACAGTTGGGCCTAAAGGGTGGGGCTAGGTCAGTCCTAAAAGTTTGGCCTGGGAGGGCACATAAAGTAATAAAACTTCAAATGGAATGTTGCTAGGTGCTATGGGTCAGTGAACACACAAGGGGCAATATTGGTCAGTTTAAGTTTAGCAGATAGTAACCGATTTCACAAATATTGATACGGGCAGGGGAACCAGATGGGGCATTCAAAATAATTACATATCTCTTAAATAAGGCATATGCACAAGTAAGATGACAAGGGAAAAATCAAGTTTTAAATATTGAATCTGATGAGAGAATGGCAGCAGGTTTTACACAGGCAGGAAAGGGTTAAAAGTTGCAGATCAAAATGCGTACCTTACTGGTATGACGGTCAATATGAGGGCAAACATGTTTCGCCGAAAAGGCTTCTTCAGTGCCCTGACAGCACGAAAGAAAAAAATATTTTAAAGCCTCACACATCGTCCAACTGGTCCCCATGCACTCTGCCCTCAAACCCCCAATGTGGATATTCCTTGAGCTTCCTAATACATTCACTTGCCGCGTGGGACTCGGTCTGATACTCCGCTTCCTTGATGTCCCCCTATACCCCCCTGGCACACTTGTGGGACAACCCAAGCTTTCCCCCAGGTGAGCGGAACAGAATGGCCTTTAAGTGGTGGCAGGATCGAGGTATAAACAAAATATGGGATTTGCTCATGGAGGGGGGCCTTGGGTCCTTCCGTGATCTACAAGAGAAATACGGTATTCCTCGCAAAGAGTACTTCCGATACATCCAATTAAAGCATTGGGTTCTGCCATTTAGAGTTACTCTGGCACTAACCGTACCCCCTAAACCTATTGGGTTCTGCCCCTGACAAAACTGGGTCCTTCCTTTCGGGCGTAGACCCCTTTTGAAGAACTATGTGCTAATAACCGTTCCCAAAGGGGAATAATCTCCCTAATTTACTTAGTGCTAAATGAAACTAAGCTGGAGTCACACAGATATGTGGGTAGCTGGGAGAAGGACCTGGGCCCCTGTCGGGGGGGGGAAAGGTGGTGGACAGAGATATGGTCTTGCATTTCAAAATGCTCCATAAACATCCTGAAATGACCTACAAGGTAATGCTTCGCTGGCACCTGGTGCCAGACCGCCTGGGCAGGATGTTCCTGGGGCAGACTAAGACATGCTTTAGGGGCTGCAGTGCGGAGGGGAACTTTTTGGTGGACCTGCCCTATGTTGGCTCGTTTTTTAAGCCAGGTGTACAGGATGGCCAATGGAATCCTCCAAACCAACATGAGAAGGGATCCCTGGGTCACCCTCTTGCACTGTAAGCCCTAGGAGCTCACTAGTAAGCAGCACAGACTTCTTGTCTATTTACTTCTAGCGGCCAAGCAGGTCATAGCTAAAGCTTGGAAGAAGCAATTTACCCCAATCTCGGAGGTGTCGGCCAGGATGAATGGGTTTTTCATTAACGAGAGACTATCTAGTATCGTGACCGACTCCCACGACAAATTCCTCTCGGTATGGGAACCCTGGATAAGGTTTGCTTGGCCTGGCGAGCCCTTGCGGATGCTGTAATGATCATATGTGATGGCTGGTGGAGCGCGGGAGCGACAAACCCCTCTCCCCCCCCTAGTTTCCCCCCTTTCTCTACCTTGACCCCCTGAGCTTGGTCCTCTTTTCTCCTTTTTCGTAATACTATGGTTCTAAATGTTTTCAGCGGTTTCCCCCTGTCCATACACATGGCCGGGTTTGACAGTCCAGGGCACGCCCTAAGACGCCTAACATAAAGGTCACAAGATAATAGGTTTGCGGGCGAAAGTGCAGGATGCGGGCACCGGAACTGTTACCAAAAAAGGAACAGGGTGTATTGCAGATCGTACTATTTGCTTTGAGTATGTTGTATGTCCCTTGCTCTATCATTATTTCCATGTTTGCTACTTCCCCTGCGCGGGATGGCAGTATAATGCGATATATCTTGCATACCTGTATTGGTGAAAATCTAATAAAATATTGAAATATTGAAAAAAAAAAGTGTGGCTCTTTTCAGCTAATCACATGTGTCCAAAGGCAGGAAGCCAGCAAGCTACCTGTACATCATGTGGGTGGGTGGCTTAGCCATTGTTGGGGGGGGGGGGGTAGTCTTGCCTGGCCTCTGTATTGTTCACCTTTTAACAACCGGCTGGAGAATCATGTGTTTAAATTTAAGAGAGAGACACGAACCACGGGACGATTCAACACATGACTCTGTCTCTATGGAAGGAAGGATTTATCTTTTAAAGACCAATGAGAGCTTTAGCTTGTGAGAAACATCATTTTCACATAACACAGAATAAATATATCGCTGTTGGCATTGGGGAGTTACTTACCTTAACCTTGGCTGCATGGAATGCTCCAGCTGTACCAAGCCTCAGAATCACACGTACACCACAAACTTAGCGTAAAACTCTAAGGGCGTTATTCATGAAGGGATAGCGCCAGGTAGCGAATCAAAATGGCAGGCAGCATCTGGTGAACGCCCGGTGCTGTACGCAAAGCCACATTTATGAAAGCAAATCTGGTGAGCTACTCTAACAGCGCCATGTAGCGTCACATGTCTTATTACAGGCAGGTCAGTGTATAGCGCTTCTAACAGCGCCATGTAGCGTCACATGTCTTATTACAGGCAGGTCAGTGTATAGCGCCTCTAACAGCGCCATGTAGCGTCACATGTATTATTACAGGCAGGTCAGTGTATAGCGCCTCTAACAGCGCCATGTAGTGTCACATGTATTATTACAGGCAGGTCAGTGTATAGCGCCTCTAACAGCGCCATGTAGCGTCACATGTATTATTACAGGCAGGTCAGTGTATAGCGCCTCTAACAGCGCCATGTAGCGTCACATGTATTATTACAGGCAGGTCAGTGTATAGCGCCTCTAACAGCGCCATGTAGCGTCACATGTATTATTACAGGCAGGTCAGTGTATAGCGCCTCTAACAGCGCCATGTAGTGTCACATGTATTATTACAGGCAGGTCAGTGTATAGCGCCTCTAACAGCGCCATGTAGCGTCACATGTATTATTACAGGCAGGTCAGTGTATAGCACCTCTAACAGCGCCATGTAGCGTCACATGTATTATTACAGGCAGCTCAGTGTATAGCGCCTCTAACAGCGCCATGTAGCGTCACATGTATTATTACAGGCAGGTCAGTGTATAGCGCCTCTAACAGCGCCATGTAGTGTCACATGTATTATTACAGGCAGGTCAGTATATAGCGCCTCTAACAGCGCCATGTAGCGTCACATGTATTATTACAGGCAGGTCAGTGTATAGCGCCTCTAACAGCGCCATGTAGCGTCACATGTATTATTACAGGCAGGTCAGTGTATAGCGCCTCTAACAGCGCCATGTAGTGTCACATGTATTATTACAGGCAGGTCAGTATATAGCGCCTCTAACAGCGTCATGTAGTGTCACATGTATTATTACAGGCAGGTCAGTGTATAGCGCCTCTAACAGCGCCATGTAGCGTCACATGTATTATTACAGGCAGGTCAGTGTATAGGGCCTCTAACAGCGTCATGTAGCGTCACATGTATTATTACAGGCAGGTCAGTGTATAGCGCCTCTAACAGCGTCATGTAGCGTCACATGTATTATTACAGGCAGATCAGTGTATAGCGCCTCTAACAGCGTCATGTAGCGTCACATGTATTATTACAGGCAGGTCAGTGTATAGCTCCTCTAACAGCGCCATGTAGCGTCACATGTATTATTACAGGCAGGTCAGTGTATAGCTCCTCTAACAGCGCCATGTAGCGTCACATGTATTATTACAGGCAGGTCAGTGTATAGCGCCTCTAACAGCGCCATGTAGCGTCACATGTATTATTACAGGCAGGTCAGTGTATAGCGCCTCTAACAGCGTCATGTAGTGTCACATGTATTATTACAGGCAGGTCAGTGTATAGCGCCTCTAACAGCGCCATGTAGCGTCACATGTACTATTACAGGCAGGTCAGTGTATAGCACCTCTAACAGCGTCATGTAGTGTCACATGTATTATTACAGGCAGGTCAGTGTATAGCGCCTCTAACAGCGCCATGTAGCGTCACATGTATTATTACAGGCAGGTCAGTGTATAGCGCCTCTAACAGCGCCATGTAGCGTCACATGTACTATTACAGGCAGGTCAGTGTATAGCGCCTCTAACAGCGCCATGTAGCGTCACATGTATTATTACAGGCAGGTCAGTGTATAGCACCTCTAACAGCGCCATGTAGCGTCACATGTATTATTACAGGCGGCTCAGTGTATAGCGCCTCTAACAGCGTCATGTAGCGTCACATGTATTATTACAGGCAGGTCAGTGTATAGCACCTCTAACAGCGCCATGTAGCGTCACATGTATTATTACAGGCAGGTCAGTGTATAGCACCTCTAACAGCGTCATGTAGCGTCACATGTATTATTACAGGCAGGTCAGTGAATAGCGCCTCTAACAGCGTCATGTAGCGTCACATGTATTATTACAGGCAGGTCAGTGTATAGCGCCTCTAACAGCGCCATGTAGTGTCACATGTATTATTACAGGCAGGTCAGTGTATAGCGCCTCTAACAGCGCCATGTAGTGTCACATGTATTATTACAGGCAGGTCAGTGTATAGCACCTCTAACAGCGCCATGTAGCGTCACATGTATTATTACAGACAGGTCAGTGTATAGCACCTCTAACAGCGTCATGTAGTGTCACATGTATTATTACAGGCAGGTCAGTGTATAGCACCTCTAACAGCGTCATGTAGCGTCACATGTATTATTACAGGCAGGTCAGTGTATAGTGCCTCTAACAGCGTCATGTAGTGTCACATGTATTATTACAGACAGGTCAGTGTATAGCACCTCTAACAGCGTCATGTAGCGTCACATGTATTATTACAGGCAGGTCAGTGTATAGTGCCTCTAACAGCGTCATGTAGCGTCACATGTATTATTACAGACAGGTCAGTGTATAGCACCTCTAACAGCGTCATGTAGTGTCACATGTATTATTACAGGCAGGTCAGTGTATAGCACCTCTAACAGCGTCATGTAGCGTCACATGTATTATTACAGGCAGGTCAGTGTATAGCGCCTCTAACAGCGCCATGTAGCGTCACATGTATTATTACAGGCAGGTCAGTGTATAGCGCCTCTAACAGCGTCATGTAGTGTCACATGTATTATTACAGGCAGGTCAGTGTATAGCGCCTCTAACAGCGTCATGTAGCGTCACATGTATTATTACAGGCAGGTCAGTGTATAGCGCCTCTAACAGCGCCATGTAGTGTCACATGTATTATTACAGGCAGGTCAGTGTATAGCACCTCTAACAGCGCCATGTAGTGTCACATGTATTATTACAGGCAGGTCAGTGTATAGCGCCTCTAACAGCGTCATGTAGCGTCACATGTATTATTACAGGCAGGTCAGTGTATAGCGCCTCTAACAGCGCCATGTAGTGTCACATGTATTATTACAGGCAGGTCAGTGTATAGCGCCTCTAACAGCGTCATGTAGTGTCACATGTATTATTACAGGCAGGTCAGTGTATAGCGCCTCTAACAGCGTCATGTAGCGTCACATGTATTATTACAGGCAGGTCAGTGTATAGCGCCTCTAACAGCGCCATGTAGTGTCACATGTATTATTACAGGCAGGTCAGTGTATAGCGCCTCTAACAGCGTCATGTAGTGTCACATGTATTATTACAGGCAGGTCAGTGTATAGCGCCTCTAACAGCGTCATGTAGCGTCACATGTATTATTACAGGCAGGTCAGTGTATAGCGCCTCTAACAGCGCCATGTAGCGTCACATGTATTATTACAGGCGGCTCAGTGTATAGCACCTCTAACAGCGTCATGTAGTGTCACATGTATTATTACAGGCAGGTCAGTGTATAGCGCCTCTAACAGCGCCATGTAGTGTCACATGTATTATTACAGGCAGGTCAGTGTATAGCGCCTCTAACAGCGCCATGTAGCGTCACATGTATTATTACAGGCAGGTCAGTGTATAGCGCCTCTAACAGCATCATGTAGCGTCACATGTATTATTACAGGCAGGTCAGTGTATAGCGCCTCTAACAGCGCCATGTAGCGCCACATGTATTATTACAGGCAGGTCAGTGTATAGCGCCTCTAACAGCGTCATGTAGCGTCACATGTATTATTACAGGCAGGTCAGTGTATAGCGCCTCTAACAGCGCCATGTAGCGTCACATGTATTATTACAGGCAGGTCAGTGTATAGCGCCTCTAACAGCGTCATGTAGCGTCACATGTATTATTACAGGCAGGTCAGTGTATAGGGCCTCTAACAGCGTCATGTAGCGTCACATATATTATTACAGGCAGGTCAGTGTATAGCGCCTCTAACAGCGCCATGTAGTGTCACATGTATTATTACAGGCAGGTCAGTGTATAGCGCCTCTAACAGCGTCATGTAGCGTCACATGTATTATTACAGGCGGCTCAGTGTATAGCACCTCTAACAGCGTCATGTAGCGTCACATGTATTATTACAGGCAGGTCAGTGTATAGGGCCTCTAACAGCGCCATGTAGCGTCACATGTCTTATTACAGGCGGCTCAGTGTATAGCGCCGGCGCTCTAGGCTCAGGAGCGCCAGGTATTGCCTTTCGCTCAGTGTCGCTCTCCCATACATTTCAATGGGGCTTCATTAGTTAAACAGCGTGTTATGCATTTACATTTTTTTATTTTTTTTTGCTCCAATCATTGTGTGACGTCTCCTGGCTGCAAACAAACACTTTTAGAAAATGTTTTGACTTTTTATATTTTATGCAGATTTGTCATTACATGTCCGGCACTAAAGTGTTAATGTCACAGTGTTATAACAATGTCATTCCATGTGTTTTCGCTTTGTTACCGGTGGAAATGTGTTCGAAAACAAACTTTAATCACACAGCGTCTGGTGCTCTATGCTACAGCGCCCAGCTTTAGAGCTCCGACGTTGTGTGTGTGTCTCCTTTTTTGATAAGTATGGTGTGGATCGCCGAGTGGCGGACGCACTGAGCTTGACACTGATGGTCGCTGCAGCGCTGTACTGTTGTTAGAGCGCCCAACATATATCACATTCAACAATGCCGGCCGGGTTACTACAGCGACTGAGGCGCTTTGTTACAGCGCCCGTTACCCACTTGCAGCATCTACTAGCGGTCGCTCTAAGCGCCTCTATACGGAAGCTCATCTGCCGATACCTGGCGCTAGTAATGGATCAGCCGCCACGTCTAAATACATTAAAGCAGCGAGATGGCTGAAATGATGTCAAAGAAAGAGAGAGGAAGAGAATGAACCCTTCACCCATAAACTTAGAGAAAAAAACTTTATTTTATAACACAATGCTACAAACAAATACAAAAGGAAATCAGCTCAGAACCTTGATGATATGAAAACTTTATAAAATGCCATAGAAAGCGGACTTTTCACTTTATTTTAAGGCCACTCATCGTAGTTAATGGGCCGGCAGGCGGCTGCACACACACAACAAAAGTGCTGGATGCATCGGATCTCATTGAAATCAATGGGGACCCGAACATGGTCACCCAAATATGGCTGCAAAGGGGGGACAGTAAAGGGAAGACACTGCAAAAAAATGGGATAGGGAAAGTACTTAAAGAGGAACATTAGAGTCTTTTAGACTTCAGGGCCATCAGAGTTTCACTCCTTGGGGCTTCCTGAATTGGGATGCCCCACTGTGTTAACCCACCCCCCTCCCCAGAAGCCCCATTTCACTCACCTTATCCTGGTGCCCTTTCTGTGCCACGGACGCATCCCGGCTCACCTCTAGCTGTGAAACCTAATGTCGAAAGAAAAGGGGGTGTGCAGACTTGTACTAAACACAAAACCCCAAAGGAGGCTTCCACCAAGCCCCCAGAACCCAAGTGTCAACCTGCACTACTCCAAATGAAATACAAAAATAATATTTTATTGGTACAGCTACAAAAAGAGCTTACGTGTGAGCTGTGCCAGCACCGCCCCTCCCCCGTCCTACGCGTTACGTGACTGACATTACTTCCTCAGGGCTAATTGATGTCCAGGAAGCTGCACATAAACATAGAAACATAGAAGGTTGACGGCAGAAGGAGACCATACGGTCCATCTAGTCTGCCCTCATGTGTATACTGTATGTTCTCTGTATCTTATGTGTATACTGTATGTTCTCTGTATCTTATGTATATACTGTATGTTCTCTGTATCTTATGTGTATACTGTATGTTCTCTGTATCTTATGTATATACTGTATGTTCTCTGTATCTTATGTATATACTGTATGTTCTCTGTATCTTCTGTATATACTGTATGTTCTCTGTATCTTATGTATATACTGTATGTTCTCTGTATCTTCTGTATATACTGTATGTTCTCTGTATCTTATGTATATACTGTATGTTCTCTGTATCTTCTGTATATACTGTATGTTCTCTGTATCTTATGTGTATACTGTATGTTCTCTGTATCTTATGTATATACTGTATGTTCTGTATGTTCTCTGTATCTTATGTGTATACTGTATGTTCTCTGTATCTTATGTGTATACTGTATGTTCTCTGTATCTTATGTATATACTGTATGTTCTCTGTATCTTATGTGTATACTGTATGTTCTCTGTATCTTATGTATATACTGTATGTTCTCTGTATCTTCTGTATATACTGTATGTTCTCTGTATCTTATGTGTATACTGTATGTTCTCTGTATCTTATGTATATACTGTATGTTCTGTATGTTCTCTGTATCTTATGTGTATACTGTATGTTCTCTGTATCTTATGTGTATACTGTATGTTCTCTGTATCTTATGTATATACTGTATGTTCCCTGTATCTTATGTGTATACTGTATGTTCTCTGTATCTTATGTGTATACTGTATGTTCTCTTTATCTTATGTGTATACTGTATGTTCTCTGTATCTTATGTGTATACTGTATGTTCTCTGTATCTTATGTATATACTGTATGTTCTCTGTATCTTATGTATATACTGTATGTTCTCTGTATCTTATGTATATACTGTATGTTCTCTGTATCTTATGTATATACTGTATGTTCTCTGTATCTTCTGTATATACTGTATGTTCTCTGTATCTTATGTATATACTGTATGTTCTCTGTATCTTATGTGTATACTGTATGTTCTCTGTATATTATGTATATACTGTATGTTCTCTGTATCTTATGTATATACTGTATGTTCTCTGTATCTTATGTGTATACTGTATGTTCTCTGTATCTTATGTATATACTGTATGTTCTCTGTATCTTATGTATATACTGTATGTTCTCTGTATCTTATGTGTATACTGTATGTTCTGTATGTTCTCTGTATCTTATGTGTATACTGTATGTTCTCTGTATCTTATGTGTATACTGTATGTTCTCTGTATCTTATGTATATACTGTATGTTCTCTGTATCTTATGTGTATACTGTATGTTCCCTGTATCTTATGTGTATACTGTATGTTCTCTGTATCTTATGTGTATACTGTATGTTCTCTTTATCTTATGTGTATACTGTATGTTCTCTGTATCTTATGTGTATACTGTATGTTCTCTGTATCTTATGTATATACTGTATATTCTCTGTATCTTATGTGTATACTGTATGTTCTCTGTATCTTATGTGTATACTGTATGTTCTCTGTATCTTATGTGTATACTGTATGTTCTCTGTATCTTATGTATATACTGTATGTTCTCTGTATCTTATGTGTATACTGTATGTTCTCTGTATCTTATGTATATACTGTATGTTCTCTGTATCTTATGTGTATACTGTATGTTCTGTATGTTCTCTGTATCTTATGTATATACTGTATGTTCTCTGTATCTTATGTATATACTGTATGTTCTCTGTATCTTATGTGTATACTGTATGTTCCCTGTATCTTATGTGTATACTGTATGTTCTCTGTATCTTATGTGTATACTGTATGTTCTCTTTATCTTATGTATATACTGTATGTTCTCTGTATCTTATGTGTATACTGTATGTTCCCTGTATCTTATGTGTATACTGTATGTTCTCTGTATCTTATGTGTATACTGTATGTTCCCTGTATCTTATGTATATACTGTATGTTCTCTGTATCTTATGTGTATACTGTATGTTCCCTGTATCTTATGTGTATACTGTATGTTCTCTGTATCTTATGTGTATACTGTATGTTCTCTTTATCTTATGTATATACTGTATGTTCTCTGTATCTTATGTGTATACTGTATGTTCCCTGTATCTTATGTGTATACTGTATGTTCTCTGTATCTTATGTGTATACTGTATGTTCTCTGTATCTTATGTATATACTGTATGTTCTCTGTATCTTATGTATATACTGTATGTTCCCTGTATCTTATGTATATACTGTATGTTCTCTGTATCTTATGTGTATACTGTATGTTCTCTGTATCTTATGTATATACTGTATGTTCTCTGTATCTTATGTGTATACTGTATGTTCCCTGTATCTTATGTGTATACTGTATGTTCTCTGTATCTTATGTGTATACTGTATGTTCTCTTTATCTTATGTGTATACTGTATGTTCCCTGTATCTTATGTGTATACTGTATGTTCTCTGTATCTTATGTATATACTGTATGTTCTCTGTATCTTATGTGTATACTGTATGTTCTCTGTATCTTTTGTGTATACTGTATGTTCTCTGTATCTTATGTGTATACTGTATGTTCTCTGTATCTTATGTGTATACTGTATGTTCTCTGTATCTTATGTATATACTGTATGTTCTCTGTATCTTATGTATATACTGTATATTCTCTGTATCTTATGTATATACTGTATGTTCTCTGTATCTTATGTGTATACTGTATGTTCTCTGTATCTTATGTGTATACTGTATGTTCTCTGTATCTTATGTGTATACTGTATGTTCTCTGTATCTTATGTATATACTGTATGTTCTCTGTATCTTATGTATATACTGTATGTTCTCTGTATCTTATGTGTATACTGTATGTTCTCTGTATCTTATGTATATACTGTATGTTCTCTGTATCTTATGTGTATACTGTATGTTCTCTGTATCTTATGTATATACTGTATGTTCTCTGTATCTTATGTGTATACTGTATGTTCTCTGTATCTTATGTATATACTGTATGTTCTCTGTATCTTATGTGTATACTGTATGTTCCCTGTATCTTATGTGTATACTGTATGTTCTCTGTATCTTATGTGTATATACTGTATGTTCTCTGTATCTTATGTGTATACTGTATGTTCTCTGTATCTTATGTATATACTGTATGTTCTCTGTATCTTATGTGTATACTGTATGTTCTCTGTATCTTATGTATATACTGTATGTTCTCTGTATCTTATGTATATACTGTATGTTCTCTGTATCTTATGTGTATACTGTATGTTCTGTATGTTCTCTGTATCTTATGTATATACTGTATGTTCTCTGTATCTTATGTATATACTGTATGTTCTCTGTATCTTATGTGTATACTGTATGTTCCCTGTATCTTATGTGTATACTGTATGTTCTCTGTATCTTATGTATATACTGTATGTTCTCTGTATCTTATGTATATACTGTATGTTCTCTGTATCTTATGTGTATACTGTATGTTCTCTGTATCTTATGTATATACTGTATGTTCTCTGTATCTTATGTGTATACTGTATGTTCTCTGTATCTTAGGATAGATGTGTGCTTATCCCAGGCATGTTTAAATTCAGTGACTGTTGATTTTTCAACTACCTCTGCTGGAAGTTTGTTCCCGGCATCTACTACTCTTTCTGTAAAATAATATTTTCTAACATTGCTCCTGATCTTCCCCCCGACTAGCTTCAGGTTGTGCCCCCTTGTTCTCAGGAAGTACACACCTCAAGCTTTCTAGGCGTACCAGGCTTGTTAATGTGGACGCAGTTTTCTGGAAGTAAGGGTTTCCCTAGAAAAGAATAAAAAAGCAGAATCTTTGTATGGTTGTGTGGTCCCTCTCGTCATCCTGCTGTGTCCACTTTATGTATTTTTTTTGCCATTTTTGCACTATTAAGTACGTTGCTGCTTTCACTTTGATTAATTTTGCACTTAGTCACTTTGTATATGTTGCACATTTTAACATATTTAGCATTTATTGCATTCTCTTACATATATTGCACATAGCACCTTCTTTGGGAGACATAGGACTCGGCCATGTATATTCAGGGACACACACCTTGGAAATGTGACCATTGCAATTGTGTTGTGCCACCAGCGCCCTCTAGTGCATTGTTCATCTAATCACCTCTAGCTGTGCACGCACCAGCGCTCGGCCTTTTTGAATGGGTGGTGAGGGCTCACGACTGCTAGGAGGTGGGGGATGCGTCCCACGGCTCACTCGGCTCGCTTAGGCGCCACTTGGCTTAGCCGTCCAGGCGGTTTAGCCGTCAACGGAGCCGTCGGGAGTCGAGTGAAAGCGAGCGGGCTGATTGGTTGAACAGGCAGTTAAGCCAATCAGCGTGCTCGTTCTCATACGAGTCTGCATTGTGGGAGCGACAGGAAGGTGAGCAACCTAGGGGCATATACCCAGCGGGGTATCCCAATGGGGGATGCCCACACTGAGAGGAACAACACCCCAAAAAGTGCAAAAGTGGGTGCGTCGTTCCTCTTTAAAGTGATATTATAGGCAAATGCAATTGTTACACCATTGCGTCGGGTTACGTTTGGTGCTGTCCTAAACTGTCTTCATATTATGATTTCTTTTCTGAATTGAGTGGGAGTGGCTCTTGGTTCTGTAATGCTGCATAATAATCAGCATAATCATCAGCATAATGGGCGGGGTCTGCCTGAAATCCCGCTTTGACCCTTTAAGTGCCAACCTACCTGGAGATTTTGTCAACCTCTGTTGCTGGACCATGTTTCACTATTTTGCGCTACACATGTTCAACTGTGAATTTTGAAGGGATTTCCAGGGATTTCCTAGGAAAATTATATATTGTTTTTTTTTTTTTCCCGCAGAGTCTGGGCATGTTTTTTGGCCTTTTTTAGGTGTATTCTCAATACCGGGTGAAATATGTGCAAACATTTTTTAAAAATCTATTTTTTACAATTTGTAGTATTTTTTTTTTTTGTAATAAAAATTGTACGTTTGTCAATAAAATCTTATTGTGTGTGAGATCCCAATTTCTCCCGGTTACAGCGTTACCACATATGTATTGGAAGACACCCTTTTCTACCCAGGAGACTCCCCCAAACTGAAACAGCGCTTTAGGAGATTTTCAGATAAAATACAAGTGTGCTAGGCGCTAGGCGCACATTGCAATTTTTCAAGAAAAACAACCCTTTACATTTGAAATACCCCCCCACCATACACACCTCAAGCTTTCTAGGCGTACCAGGCTTGTTAATGTGGACGCAGTTTTCTGGAAGTAATACCTCAATGAATTCTTTGGTTACACAGAGTTTCATTAAAAAAGAATAAAAAAGCAGAATCAAAGCCACATTTTCCTAAAAAACCTCTATGTAAACAAGAAAAAACTAGTTAAATCTGAAAAAGCAACATCCCCTGAACAGAACAATACCCAGCATGCATAGGTCCTGTCAAGGGAAGAGTTGCCAAACGGTAACGGTAATTTTGCTGAATAATTTCAGCTCTGCAGACAAAGTGCGTGCCTTGTGCTTTTTCTGCCAAAACAATCCTTTACATTTGGAATACCCCCCATAAACTATATATACCCTGAAATGTGTTAAGCTTTCTAAGTGTACTCAGCTTACTGTAGTGGCTTCATCTTTCTGAAAGTAATCTCTGGAAGGATTCTTAGGTTGCATAGGGTTTCCATAAAAATGTATAAAAAAGCTAAATAAAAAACATGTTTTCCTAAAATATCAATATGCAAATAAGAAAAAAACAAGCTAAATCTGAAAGTGCACGATCTCCAGAACAGAACAATACCCAACATGCATAGGTACTATAAACCCTTTTAATTGTCAGCCTATTTGAAGTTTTGTCACCACAGGTTTACAGGTCATTTTTTCACCATTTTGCACCATGTTTAACTGTGATTTTTGCAGGAATTTCTAGGAAAATTATATATATATTTATTACAGCAGAGTTTAGGCTTTAACATGAAATGTCTTGTTTGTAATTTTTCTTTTTTTTTTTAAGTATTTTTACGTAAATTGTTTTTTAGACAATTGTCTCCTTTGTTTTAAATAAAACATTTGTTTTATTAAAGAAAACCATATTGCATGTGAAAGCCCAATTTCTCATGATTACAACGATATCACATATGTATCAGTAGCCCCCCTTTCTTGCCCAGGAGACCCCTAAACTGAAAAAAGCATGTTATAACATTTACAAATAAAACATAACTACTATCCCCACTATAAAGGGTTAAAAAAAATGGTGGTCCCTCTCCTGTGGGCCAGCTTTGGTGCCCCCCCCCCCGCCCTGACGGCTACAAGTCCAGTGGAGGTATTCTCATGTTTGGGGGGGATTTTAAAGGATTAAAAATCATTAAAAATCCCCAAAGAAATTACATGGGGGTCCCTCCTACCCAGCATAACCATCCCGGGACCAGCTATGCAGGGCTTGCAGAGCAGGGCACAGGGGCCAGCTTTGGTGGCCCCATGCCCTGCCGGCTACAATCCTGCACCGCCTAAATTTCCCCCGGGCCCTTATGCCCCCCTGGGCTTTGGGGAGGCAGGTAATAGGGGGACTGTGGGTTAATAGCAAGTCACCCGCTATCCGCTGGTGACTTGCCAGCCCTTAAGACTTGTTAACGAGTATAGGGGTCTCACAATGGGTTAAATGTAAAAAAACACACAACACACACACACACCCACCGCCCCGGGCGCTATTCAGGGGGCTAATCTGGAGCCATCCAAGCCCCCATGGGGGATCGAATAGCACCAAGTTAAAGAGGAGACCCGGCCGGATCGATAGAGGGTCAGGTATTTTTTTACATTTTTTTTTAACTAGCAGGGGGGAAAGTCAAGCACGTAACACCTACGTGCTTGGAACTTATGTTCTGGACAAGCCAGCACGTAGGTGTTACGTGCTTGGCACTTAAAGGGTTAAATACAGGCATTTGCTACACCCTTGCTGTGCTCCTCCCTTCCCTCCCTGTTGCTAGGCGACATTGGCCAGGGGGATATCAGTGGGACTGGGAATTGAGACCATGGCTTCTCTTAAATTAAGATTTTGAGCAGCCAATGGCATCCCGCCATCATGATTGGCTGGGGCTCTGCCCTGGGCTGTGGGTCTCTCAGGATCGCTCCAGTTGGGCTCTTCAGTGAAAGCTCTCCTGAGTGCAGACTGGATGGAGATCCAGAACCTCTCCTTGAAGTCTCGCCCAAAGAAGACGTAGAGAAAAGGATTCACACAGCTGTTGGCGTAGGCCAGAGTGACAGATACAGAAAGAACAATTTTCATTATTACATATAAAGTGTGTGAGTAAAACACCTTGAAAATGTAAGAGACATGGAAGGGAAACCAGCAAATAAAGAAGCAGATGATGATGGATGCAATCATTCTGAAAGGTTTGGTAGATGTGCCCATACGATTTCTTCTCATGCGCCTAATGATCACCGTGTAACACGAGACAATGATGATGAGAGGAACGACAAAGAAAAGGATAAATCTCATTAATACTTTTTCTTTTTGTAGAACATGTGACTTTCGTCCATCACAAACACCAAAATAAAAACTATATGGATTTGTAAAAATTAGGAAAGGCACATTGCTCCCAGTAGCAAGGATCCAGACACCCAGTGTCACCATCCAAGCCAGTCTTGTTGTCCGGTGGTTCCGACACCAAACAGGAAAGACTACACAGACGCAGCGGTCAATGCCGATGACGGTGAGGTGTAGGACGCTGGAACAAAGGTTCAGTGGAACCAAAAAAAAGTACAGCTTACACATGAAGCCACCAAATGGCCAGTGATCATTCAGAGCGATGTATGTGACATAGAAAGGCTGGACCAACGAGAAGGTGAAATCGGCGAGGGCTAAACTCAAGAACCAAACAGAGGTGACCGTCTTCTTCATCTTGAAGATGACAAACCAGATGACCAGACCGTTCCCCACTGTTCCCAGCAGAGACACCACAGATAAAGCCACCATGGAGTAAACACGACGAAAATCTATGGCTTTGTAACGAATGCCTATAAAGTCTTCATATGTATCAGTGGTGGAGTTCTCCATTCTGTCAGACACACTCGGAGTCAGATGATTTCCTAAAGGCGAGTAAAAAGTAAAAAAGTTACTAAAAACATTGATTATTATTTGTTTTAATTAATCAGTTGGAATGAATAGATGTGTTATTTTCACTTTCCACACACAGTATCACAACCTGTTTGATTCCCGGAGCACTGTATCTCCATACACAATATGTTATACAGCACGTGTTTATAAAAGAAACGATGTTCCATGTGCCACACTTATTGTAAAACATAGTTACAAAGTTAATACGGTTGAAAAAAGACATGTCCATCAAGTTCAACCAAGGGTGTTGGGGTCGGGGAAGTTATTTTCTTATTTTATTTTATAGGGGAAGCTATTTATTTTATTTTATTATTATTATTTTTTTTTTACTGATAACCACTAATAGTAATTAATTAAGTTAATATAATCAGTGGTGGAGTTCTCCATTCTGTCAGACACATTCGGAGTCAGATGATTTCCTAAAGGCGAGTAAAAAGTAAAAAAGTTACTAAAAACATTGATTATTATTTGTTTTAATTAATCAGTTGGAATGAATAGATGTGTTATTTTCACTTTCCACACACAGTATTATTTTTTTTTTTTACTGATAACCACTAATAGTAACTGTTAATGTTATTTTCTTCTAAATAAGCATCTAATCCTTTTTTGAAGCTGTCAGTGGTTGATGCTGTAACAAGTTTCTGTGGAAGGCTATTCCATAGATTTATAGTTCTTATGGTAAAAAACGATTGTCGCGTCCAGAGACTAAATTTCTTTTTTTCCAATCGAAGGCAGTGCCCCCTTCTGTCCTTAGAGAGGATTTTACCTGAAATAGTGTTCTCCCATATTTTTTGTATGGTACATATATATATTTATACAAGTAAATAATGTCCCCCTCAGTCGTCTCCTCTCAAGACTAAACAGATTAAATTCTCGTAATCTTTCCTCATAACTAAGATCTTTCATTCCCTTTATTAGTTTGGTGGCTCCTCTGCACCCTTTCCATAGTCAGAGCGTCCTTTCTATGAACGGGTGCCCAGAACTGGTCGGCATATTCCAGGTGAGGGAGCACCAGAGCCTTGTAAAGAGGCAAAATTACTCACCTATCCCGTGATTCCAGGCCTCTATTAATACATGATAATATC
Organism: Gastrophryne carolinensis; assembly: GCA_027917425.1. NCBI lineage: Eukaryota > Metazoa > Chordata > Amphibia > Anura > Microhylidae > Gastrophryne > Gastrophryne carolinensis. Next base: position 655,249,515 of record CM051234.1, on the reverse strand, counting down.
TTGGTGGCCTTGGAAGCAGCTGCTTGGCATTGCATGCTGTTATTTAGTCTGTGATCTACTAGTACCCCCAGATCCTTCTCAACAAGTGACTCTCCCAGTTTTACTTCCCCGAGGACATATGTGGCCTTCAGGTTGTTAGACCCCAAGTGCATCACTTTACATTTCTCCATGTTGAACTTCATTTGCCAAGTGGAGCCCAGACACTCAATGTGTCCAAGTCAGCCTGAAGTTTGTGACCATCTTCCATAGACTGCACTGTGCTGCATATCTTTGTGTCATCTGCAAAAATAGAGACAGTGCTTTTATTTCCACCTTCTATGTCGTTTATAAACAAGTTGAATAATAATGGGCCCAGCACTGACCCGTGTGGTACACCGCTTACACCCGGGGACCATTCAGAGTAGGGATCATTGCCCACAACTCTCTGCACACGATCCTTCAGCCAGTTTTCGATCCAATTACAAACTGTGTTTTCTAATCCTGAAGATCTCAATTTCCCCAATAAGCGTCTATGGGGGACAGTGTCAAATGCTTTTGCAAAATCCAGAAAAACTATATCCACAGCCGCCCCTCTGTCCAGGCTTCTACTCATCTCCTCATAGAAGCCAATCAGGTTAGTCTGGCAGCTTCTGTCCTTAGTAAAACCGTGTTGGTTGTCACTTATAATATTATGGATAGTTACATATTCGTGTATGTTGTCCCTTAAAAGCCCCTCAAGCAATTTCCCCACAATGGATGTTAAGCTAACAGGTCTGTAATTGCCCGGAGAAGACCTAGAGCCCTTTTCAAAAATTGGCACCACATTGGCCTTGCGCCAGTCTCTTGGCACTATACCAGTTACTAGTGAGTCTTTAAAGATTAACAACAGGGGTGATAAGATAACGGAACTAAGTTCTTTGAGAACTCTTGGGTAACGTCCATCTGGTCCTCCAGTCTTATTCACATTTAAATTATTTAGTTTTCTTGGATGATATCCACGTTTAGCTTGCTAATTATTATACTTGGGCTATTGCTATCAGTGGCATCTCCTGTGTTGGCTCCTTGCGCTTCTCTTGTGTACACAGAGCTAAAGAATCCATTTAACAGCTCCGCCTTCTCTTCATCCCCAGTGACCATTTCCCTGTTATCATTAATTAGGGCACCTACCTGTTCTGATTTAATTTTCTTTGAATTAATAAATTAAAAAAAAGTAACATAGTAACATAGTAGCCTGTTTATCTCCCTCCAGTGGTCTAGTAGCCATAGCTGGAAATGTTATTACATGCCAGGAAGGCATCAAGGCCACTTTGAAAAATGTTTACTGTATCCATCATTACCACCTCCTCTGGCAGCGAGTTCCATAGTCTCACTGCTCTTACAGAGAAGAATCCCTCCTATGTCGGTGGAAAAAGCACCTTTCCTCTAACCTTAGTGGATGCCCCTGGGTTATAGTTACACTCCGGGGTATAAATAGATTGTGGGACAGATCTTTGTATTGACCCCGAATATATTTATACATATTTATGAGATCACCCCTCAATCGTCTTTTTTCTAAACTAAATAAACCTAACTTTGACAATCTTTCAGGGTCCTCTAGCCCCCTCACTCCTTTTATTAACTTTGTTGCCCTTCTTTGAACGCGCTCCAGTTCTGATATGTCCTTCTTAAGCACAGGTGCCCAGAACTGTACACAGTATTCCATATGGGGTCTAACCAGTGACTTGTACAGGGGTCACATGATGCTCTGGTCATGAGCACCTATGCCCCTCCTGATGCACCTCATGATCCTATTTGCTTTGGCAGCAGCTGCCTGGCATTGATTACTACAGTTGAGCTTATTGTTAACTAAAACCCCTAGGTCCTTTTCCATTGTTGTTTTACCAAGTGTTTCTTTATCCAGTGTGTAATCATGACACAGATTTCTCCTTCCCATGTGCATAACCTTACATTTATCTGTGTTGAACTTTAAGCCAATTTCCCACCCATCTGCACATGTTTTCCCCCAGTCCAAGCATTCTGATCTTTTGTACCAGCCTTTTATGTGGCACAGTATCAAATGCTTTAGAAAAGTCAAGATATATAATATCCAATGACTCCCTCTGATCCAATCTTGAACTTACCTCCTCATAAAAGCTGATCAGGTTTGTCTGGCAGGAGCGATTCCTCATAAATCCATGCTGATATGGAGTAATAAGGTCATTTTCCCCAAGGTGCCTCAGGATAGTATCCCTTAAGAAACCTTCAAACAGCTTGCCCACCACAGATGTTAAGCTTACCGGTCTGTAGTTCCCAGGTTCCCCCCTAGATCCCTTTTTGAATATTGGCACCACATTTGCCAAGCGCCAATCCATCGGAACAAACCCTGTAATTATGGAATCCACAAATATTAGAAATAACAGCTTGTCTATTACTGTACATAACTCCCTTAAAACACGAGGATGTATGTCATCTGGTCCCGGTGATTTATCGATTTTCATCTGCTTGAGACGGTGCCGGACTTCTTCCTTGGTTAGACCAGTGACATTTAATGAAGGGTTTCGGTTATTCCCCTGCATTTCACTCGACATGTCACATTCTTTTGTGAATATAGAAGCAAATAAGTTGTTTAGTAAATTAGCTTTCTCCTCATTTCCCTCTATAGGGGTCTCTTCCTTGCTTTTCAGGGGGACCACACCCTCAGGTTTGTACCTTTTACAGTTTATGTAGCTAAAGAATAATTTGGGGTTAGTTTTACTTTCTTTCGCGACCAGTCTTTCTGTCTCCAGCTTAGCTGCCCTTATCTGTTGTTTACATTATTTTCTTCTTTATATTTTTTTTAACGCTTCCGCTGTTCCTTCCTGCTTTAAACGTTTAAATGCCTTTTTTTGCTGTTTATTGTCCCTTTTTATTTAGCCACATCAGTTTACACGTGTGTCTAACAGTTTTATTCCTGTAAGGTATATATCTGTCACAATGAATATTGATTCCTTTGAAAGTATCCCATTTAGCGTCCATGCTTTTGTTTCTAAGGACATTTTCCCAGTCAATGCAGTGTAGGGCATCTCTAAGTTGGTCAAACTTTGCCTTTTTGAAGTCCTGCGTTTTTGTGGCTCCTTGATAAGGCACCCTAGTGACTGCTAATTGGAAATTAATGATATTATGATCACTGCTTCCAAGGTGTCCCCCAACCTGTACCTTTATTACTTTGTCTGGTACATTGGTTAGTATTAGGTCCAATATGGCTTTCCCCCTTGTTGGTGCTTGTACTTGTTGGGAAAGGTAGCCAATCTTTTGTTTTAGATAAAAAACTATTACTTTTATGAGAACCACATGTTTTCAGCATCCCAGTCTATATCTGGGTAGTTAAAGTCCCCCATAATCACTACCTCATTTAGTTTAGTGGCTATATCTATTTGCCTTAGCATCATATTTTCTGTGGATTCGGATATATCTGGAGGTTTATAGCAAACCCCCATCAGTATTTTATTTTTGTTTCTTCCTCCATGTATTTCTACCCATACCGACTCCACATGGTCATTCCCCTCACATATATCCTCCCGCAGAGCGGGTTGTAGAGAGGATTTTACAATTAAGCAGACTCCACCCCGCAGACTTTTGCCAACCTTATTTCTTTCTTACACATTTTATTTACTAGTTTATACTTTTCAAGTGTTACAGCTGAGAGCTCAGCCTTGTAATGTGTAAATGCCCTTTTTTTTGTTCTTTATTGCCCTTTAAACCGCAGGTGTCAGCCAAGAGGGGTTTAATTCTAGCCACTTATATTTGTTACCCATAGGAATACTTTTTGCAATGTTGCTACTCACAATTGATTTAAAGAACTCCCATTTGGCATCTGTATCTTTATTCCTGAACAGATGCTCCCAGTCAATGCCCTGGAGCTGCTCTGAGCCTGGGGAAGTGGATATATTATAAATATTGGTGTTTATGTTCATTTGGGTTATGGATTTTGGCACACTGGGCACTTGCACTTATAAAGAGATCTTCAGTTCCTTTTTTTTTTACTCACTTTTTTTTACTACTGCACATTTATAGGTAGCTTTATTATTTGAATGCAGCTTTTGAGTTAGGATTTTAATGGCTAATAGATATTGGTCTCTCCCAACCCCCTATATACCTGTCTCTGTTGGTATGTCCTGTATGTTCTGTGTTAATGTGTTTTAATGTTTTTAACATGAGTAGGATAATTGTGTGACTCCCTTCTTGGTGTTGTTCTCTTTTGACATATGTTTGGGGTCATTGTCCTGCTGGAAGACCCAAGATCCTGGAAGCAAACCCAGCTTTCTGGCAATAGGTTGTACAGCGTGACCCAAAATCCATTGGTAAACCTCAGATTTTATGATGCCCTGCACACATTCAAGGCACCCAGTGCCAGAGGCAGCAACACAGCCCCAAAACATAATTGAACCTCCACCATATTTCATTGTAGGTACTGTGTTGTTTTCTTTGTAGGCCTCATCCTGTTTTCAGTAAACAGTAGAATGTTGTGCTTTACTAAAAAGCTCTATCTTGGTCTCATCTATCCAAAAGACTTTTCCCAGAAGGACTTTGGCATATTCAAGTGCATTTTGGCAAAATGTATTCTTGCTTTTTTATGGCTCTGTGTCAGCAGTGGGGTCCCCCTGGGTCTGGTGTCAGCAGTGGGGTCCTCCTGGGTCTGGTGTCAGCAGTGGGGTCCTCCTGGGTCTCTGTGTCAGCAGTGGGGTCCTCCTGGGTCTCTGTGTCAGCAGTGGGGTCCTCCTGGGTCTCTGTGTCAGCAGTGGGGTCCTCCTGGGTCTCTGTGTCAGCAGTGGGGTCCTCCTGGGTCTCTGTGTCAGCAGCGGGGTCCTCCTGGGTCTCTGTGTCAGCAGTGGGGTCCTCCTGGGTCTCTGTGTCAGCAGTGGGGTCCTCCTGGGTCTCTGTGTCAGCAGTGGGGTCCTCCTGGGTCTCTGTGTCAGCAGTGGGGTCCTCCTGGGTCTCTGTGTCAGCAGTGGGGTCCTCCTGGGTCTCTGTGTCAGCAGTGGGGTCCTCCTGGGTCTCTGTGTCAGCAGTGGGGTCCTCCTGGGTCTGGTGTCAGCAGTGGGGTCCTCCTGGGTCTCTGTGTCAGCAGTGGGGTCCTCCTGGGTCTCTGTGTCAGCAGTGGAGTCCTCCTGGGTCTGGTGTCAGCAGTGGGGTCCTCCTGGGTCTCTGTGTCAGCAGTGGGGTCCTCCTGGGTCTCTGTGTCAGCAGTGGAGTCCTCCTGGGTCTGGTGTCAGCAGTGGGGTCCTCCTGGGTCTCTGTGTCAGCAGTGGGGTCCTCCTGGGTCTGGTCTTTACAGTGGGGTCCTCCTGGGTCTGGTCTTTACAGTGGGGTCCTCCTGGGTCTCTGTGTCAGCAGTGGGGTCCTCCTGGGTCTGGTCTTTACAGTGGGGTCCTCCTGGGTCTCTGTGTCAGCAGTGGGGTCCTCCTGGGTCTGGTGTCAGCAATGGGGTCCTCCTGGGTCTCTGTGTCAGCAGTGGGGTCCTCCTGGGTCTTTGTGTCAGCAGTGGGGTCCTCCTGGGTCTGCTGTCAGCAGTGGGGTCCTCCTGGGTCTCTGTGTCAGCAGTGGGGTCCTCCTGGGTCTGGTCTCCACAGTGGGGTCCTCCTGGGTCTCTGTGTCAGCAGTGGGGTCCTCCTGGGTCTCTGTGTCAGCAGTAGGGTCCTCCTGGGTCTCTGTGTCAGCAGTGGGGTCCTCCTGGGTCTCTGTGTCAGCAGTGGGGTCCTCCTGGGTCTGGTGTCAGCAGTGGGGTCCTCCTGGGTCTGGTGTCAGCAGTGGGGTCCTCCTGGGTCTCTGTGTCAGCAGTGGGATCCTCCTGGGTCTCTGTGTCAGCAGTGGAGTCCTCCTGGGTCTGGTGTCAGCAGTGGGGTCCTCCTGGGTCTCTGTGTCAGCAGTGGGGTCCTCCCGGGTCTCTGTGTCAGCAGTGGAGTCCTCCTGGGTCTCTGTGTCAGCAGTGGGGTCCTCCTGGGTCTCTGTGTCAGCAGTGGGGTCCTCCTGGGTCTGGTGTCAGCAGTGGGGTCCTCCTGGGTCTGGTCTTTGGAGTGGAGTCCTCCTGGGTCTCTGTGTCAGCAGTGGGGTCCTCCTGGGTCTCTGTGTCAGCAGTGGGGTCCTCCTGGGTCTCTGTGTCAGCAGTGGGGTCCTCCTGGGTCTGGTCTTTACAGTGGGGTCCTCCTGGGTCTCTGTGTCAGCAGTGGGGTCCTCCTGGGTCTTTGTGTCAGCAGTGGGGTCCTCCTGGGTCTGGTGTCAGCAGTGGGGTCCTCCTGGGTCTGGTCTTTACAGTGGGGTCCTCCTGGGTCTCTGTGTCAGCAGTGGGGTCCTCCTGGGTCTGGTGTCAGCAGTGGGGTCCTCCTGGGTCTGGTCTTTACAGTGGGGTCCTCCTGGGTCTCTGTGTCAGCAGTGGGGTCCTCCTGGGTCTGGTGTCAGCAGTGGGGTCCTCCTGGGTCTGGTGTCAGCAGTGGGGTCCTCCTGGGTCTGGTCTTTACAGTGGGGTCCTCCTGGGTCTCTTGATAATGTTGTGCACTGTGGACAAAGGCAAATCTAGACTAGGACAAGTCCTCAGACAGGTCTCTCCTCCTCTTTCTGTTGCCCATGCTTAGTGTGGCATACAAGTGAACTTCTCTCCTTTTTATCTACTTTCAGGTGTGATTTTCATATTGCCCCCACCAGTTATTTGCCCCAGGTGAGTGTAAAGGAGCATTACATGCTTGAAACAATCTTATTTATCCACAAGTTTTGAAAGGTTGCCAATAATTTTGCCCACTCCATTGTTGGAGTTTGGTGACATTATGTCCAATTTGCTTTTTTTCCTCCCTTTTTTGGTTTAGTTCCAAACATGTGTATAGCAAAACGTGTTACTGCAATCCTGCACCTGTGAGAAATACTTCATTTTCTTGAATCATTTCATAGGTGCCAACATTTACGATCATGACTGTATATGTACCAAAATTATGTCCTTAAAGTGCTGAGCTGATTTAATGTTTTTAATGATTCCCATGTTTCTTTTAAGAAAGCAGTTTTTACACCCTGTAATCTGCTGCCATTGGTAACTGTACACCAGGAAGAGAGATGTGAGCCCTGTACACACAGAATACTGCTGCTGGGCATGTGTAAGGTCAGAGTGAGCTCGCTCACCTCAGCAGCGGCCATAGCAGCAGTGTTCTGTGTGTACAGAGCTCACTTCTCTCTTCTCGGTGCACAGACATATTCTAACACAATACCAGGGGGATGATTTATCAAGCACTTCTGCCAGACAATGCTGCATCGGTGCTAATTAGAATAGTGCACAATATAATTTACAATTATCTTTTCACACTTGCGCATGTTGCTGCATTACAAGAAGCACATTTACTAAAACATTAGAGGTGCAGCAACACGCTGCGAAATGTGGAAATAATATTTTGCACTACTCGAATTTGCACCGATGCAGCACTGTCTGGCAGAAGTGCTTGATAAATCAGGCCCTAGATCAACTCAAATTAAGGACATCCTTTAGGCACAAAAAATAGACAGTTTCCAAAATTCCATTTAAAGTGGACTTAAAAGACCCTTTAAACAAAACCCTTGTGCAAGACATTTAAATAAAATCTGTAGGCAAATATCTCACTCCTCTCTGTAATTCTTGTCGCTTAAAATAGCTGTTTTAGGTGAGATGAACATCGGACCTCTGCAGCCTGGAACAGCATTCGACATGCAGGAACTGGCACAGCTCGCTATACCTATATACCCCGCACCCCTTGCATCTGTGATGTCTGCTCGCTGCAGAAATCAACTATGTGCTTAGACCGGGCGAAGGCTCAAGATCAGGGACACAGGGAGGCAGCTTGTGCTTTTACTCTACAGTCCAACCCCATTGCTGTTGCCGGCCCATCCAGCATAGATGGTGGTCAAATCTACAACTACTGTATAAATATTTAGTGGATTAATTAGACTTACGTGCTTGGTGTGTCTCCTCCACTCACAAGCAGATCTCATACTCATACATCCTCTCACACTGTAGTTACTGATAAGCCGGAAACACTTTTGGCCAATCACGTTATCTGGAAAACAAGAAAAGATAAAGATGGAGATAGGTAGTGGCTGACACATACACCCATGTTTCAGAAATGTCGACATAAACTCTCTGGCCAATCACACTGCAGTGCAGTTATATTTATATTTCTTAAAGGCAATTTTTGCTATGAGGTTTTTTGTAAATTTCTCCCTCTTAATATGCAAACGTCCAGAATAACACCACTAGATTGGAGTGACAAGCGGCACACAAATGTCCGTTTCTCAATGTAGCACACATAGACCTGAGGGTTTTGGCTACACAGGCGTGTTGGCAGTGGGTTCTTTGTTACGGGCTTGAGGAGATCCCCAAAGTGGGTTTGTATCCAATAACTCTAATAGCAGTTAGATCGATTTTATGAAAAGGGAACTTACTTTATTAGCAGGACTTCAGGTACACTTCAATGTTCACAACAGGTCATACAGTCATATTCCAACAGTTGTTCCATTAGCAGTTTCCATAGCACAGCATTACATGTGGACGCTTACAGGTGGTGGTCACACATTCTGGTCTTTTAGCAGGATACTGAGGCTTTAGCTTCCTCCGTCAGCACCTCAGGCTGAATGGTTCACCTGTGATCGCTTGTTAGGTATTAATGTGGCTCCTCTGCTCTCTCTCCTTCTCCAATGACTGCTCCCAGTAGACTCTGCCGGTGCCTTCCTCCATCACTCCAGGTTACTACAATAATAATGTAGAAGAGTGCCCCCCATATAGATTCCCATATTCCCATTCCCTTCTGTTGTTCAGTACAATGTTACTCACCTCAACCAATGGGAGCACATCTTAATGTTGCTAAAGACATCTCTTAATTCTCTATTTATTGATTTATCCTGTTAACTGTTTGAGTCATAATTCATTCCTTATCTAACAGTGTCATCTAGGGATGAGCGAATCGATCCGGACGAACCCGGATTCGATCCGAATTTCAGGAAAAATTCGATTCGGATCGAATCCGAATTTCCCCGCGATTCGATCACTCGAAGTTTTCCTTTAACATCCATTCATTTACATTACAGGCATTCTAAGATGGCGGGCGGGACATGTCTGGACATGTATCCCGCGCCAGTGCAAGCTGGGGCAGTCACATGCAGCCTATCAGCAGCCAGCAAGCCCGGTGACGTCACACAGCGGTATTTAACGGCGGCCATCTTGCTTTTCCTCATTTCTCTATTGCATTCGTGACAGACAGACAGAACGCTGTGTAGCTGAGGCAGTTAGACAGGCTGGAGACAGGGACAGACAGGGACAGGCTGGAGACAGGCAGGAGACAGGCAGGAGACAGACAGGAGACAGACAGAAAGCCAGGGAAAGGTAGGAAAAACGGAGCTGGCTGACAGGGAGATTTTTTTTTTTTCATCCAGCCTTTGTTAGCGTTTTCAGGCTGCTTATAGTAACTAACTGTGCATATATACTGAACTGATCTTAAGTCTGCTGTGAGGCATCCCATTCTGTGACTAAAGCAGCCTCTGTTTAAGACCATATAAGCATTTGCTCTTATCATATTTGAAATTAGGCCTGATAAAGACACTTTTGCTGGCCAAAGCACTACTGTACCCTGCCAGCTCGATTCCTGCCCGGGGCATCCCATTCTGTGACTAAAGCAGCCTCTGTTTAAGACCATATAAGCATTTGCTCTTATCATATTTGAAATTAGCCTGATAAAGACACTTTTGCTGGCCAAAGAACTACTGTACCCTGCCAGCTCGATTCCTGCCCGGGGCATCCCATTCTGTGACTAAAGCAGCCTCTGTTTAAGACCATATAAGCATTTGCTCTTATCATATTTGAAATTAGGCCTGATAAAGACACTTTTGCTGGCCAAAGCACTACTGTACCCTGCCAGCTCGATTCCTGCCCGGGGCATCCCATTCTGTGACTACAGCAGCCTCTGTTTAAGACCATATAAGCATTTGCTCTTATCATATTTGAAATTAGCCTGATAAAGACACTTTTGCTGGCCAAAGCACTACTGTACCCTGCCAGCTCGATTCCTGCCCGGGGCATCCCATTCTGTGACTAAAGCAGCCTCTGTTTAAGACCATATAAGCATTTGCTCTTATCATATTTGAAATTAGGCCTGATAAAGACACTTTTGCTGGCCAAAGCACTACTGTACCCTGCCAGCTCGATTCCTGCCCGGGGCATCCCATTCTGTGACTAAAGCAGCCTCTGTTTAAGACCATATAAGCATTTGCTCTTATCATATTTGAAATTAGGCCTGATAAAGACACTTTTGCTGGCCAAAGCACTACTGTACCCTGCCAGCTCGATTCCTGCCCGGGGCATCCCATTCTGTGACTAAAGCAGCCTCTGTTTAAGACCATATAAGCATTTGCTCTTATCATATTTGAAATTAGGCCTGATAAAGACACTTTTGCTGGCCAAAGCACTACTGTACCCTGCCAGCTCGATTCTTGCCCGGGGCATCCCATTCTGTGACTAAAGCAGCCTCTGTTTAAGACCATATAAGCATTTGCTCTTATCATATTTGAAATTAGCCTGATAAAGACACTTTTGCTGGCCAAAGCACTACTGTACCCTGCCAGCTCGATTCCTGCCCGGGGCATCCCATTCTGTGACTAAAGCAGCCTCTGTTTAAGACCATATAAGCATTTGCTCTTATCATATTTGAAATTAGGCCTGATAAAGACACTTTTGCTGGCCAAAGCACTACTGTACCCTGCCAGCTCGATTCCTGCCCGGGGCATCCCATTCTGTGACTAAAGCAGCCTCTGTTTAAGACCATATAAGCATTTGCTCTTATCATATTTGAAATTAGGCCTGATAAAGACACTTTTGCTGGCCAAAGCACTACTGTACCCTGCCAGCTCGATTCCTGCCCGGGGCATCCCATTCTGTGACTAAAGCAGCCTCTGTTTAAGACCATATAACCATTTGCACTTATTATAATTGAAATTAGGCCTGATAAAGACACTTTTGCTGGGCATAGTACTTCTGGACCCTGCCAGGGCATCCCATTCTGTGACTACAGCAGCCTCTGTTTAAGACCATATAACCATTTGCTCTTATTATATTTGAAATTAGCCTGATAAAGACACTTTTGCTGGGCATAGTACTTCTGGACCCTGCCAGGGCATCCCATTCTGTGACTACAGCAGCCTCTGTTTAAGACCATATAACCATTTGCTCTTATTATATTTGAAATTAGCCTGATAAAGACACTTTTGCTGGGCATAGTACTTCTGGACCCTTCCAGGGCATCCCATTCTGTGACTACAGCAGCCTCTGTTTAAGACCATATAACCATTTGCTCTTATTATATTTGAAATTAGCCTGATAAAGACACTTTTGCTGGGCATAGCACTACTGGATCTTTTTTGGGGCATCCCATTCTGTGACTACAGCAGCCTCTGTTTAAGACCATATAACCATTTGCTCTTATTATATTTGAAATTAGCCTGATAAAGACACTTTTGCTGGGCATAGTACTTCTGGACCCTGCCAGGGCATCCCATTCTGTGACTACAGCAGCCTCTGTTTAAGACCATATAACCATTTGCTCTTATTATATTTGAAATTAGCCTGATAAAGACACTTTTGCTGGGCATAGCACTACTGGATCTTTTTTGGGGCATCCCATTCTGTGACTACAGCAGCCTCTGTTTAAGACCATATAACCATTTGCTCTTATTATATTTGAAATTAGCCTGATAAAGACACTTTTGCTGGGCATAGTACTTCTGGACCCTGCCAGGGCATCCCATTCTGTGACTACAGCAGCCTCTGTTTAAGACCATATAACCATTTGCTCTTATTATATTTGAAATTAGCCTGATAAACACACTTTTGCTGGGCATAGTACTTCTGGACCCTGCCAGGGCATCCCATTCTGTGACTACAGCAGCCTCTGTTTAAGACCATATAACCATTTGCTCTTATTATATTTGAAATTAGCCTGATAAAGACACTTTTGCTGGGCATAGTACTTCTGGACCCTGCCAGGGCATCCCATTCTGTGACTACAGCAGCCTCTGTTTAAGACCATATAACCATTTGCTCTTATTATATTTGAAATTAGCCTGATAAAGACACTTTTGCTGGGCATAGTACTTCTGGACCCTGCCAGGGCATCCCATTCTGTGACTACAGCAGCCTCTGTTTAAGACCATATAACCATTTGCTCTTATTATATTTGAAATTAGCCTGATAAAGACACTTTTGCTGGGCATAGCACTACTGGATCTTTTTTGGGGCATCCCATTCTGTGACTACAGCAGCCTCTGTTTAAGACCATATAACCATTTGCACTTATTATAATTGAAATTAGGCCTGATAAAGACACTTTTGCTGGGCATAGCACTACTTGTCCCTGCCAGGTGTACTTACTGCTGGTTTTTAGGGCATCCCATTCTGTGACTACAGCAGCCTCTATTTAAGAACCTAACCATTTGCACCTATTCTAATTGAAATTAGGCATGATAAAGACACTTTTGCTGTGCATAGTCTTACTGCTGCCTGCCAGGTGCTCTCTGGTTTTTGGGACATCCCATTCTGTAACATACCATTAGCCTCTGCATTTACTGTATGCTGCACAGTTATTTAAAGAAATTTGGCCTGTATGAGCCTGCTAACACACTGCTGCTGTGTGCATATATACTGATCTCAAGTCTGCTTGGGGCATCCCATTCTGTAACATAACATAACCTACCTACCATACTAAGCAGCTCTCTTATTTAAACTAAGCAGGCCTCTTGGAGGCTGATTGTCCACTTTTGGGTGTGCATTTATATTCGGTTTCATATACAGTGGGGTATCCCAATTTGTAAGATAACCTACCCCAACCATGTAAACTAAATAGGCCTGTTGCAGCCTGAGTTTCTCTGCTTGCGTATGGCCTGCATTACAATCTGTCTCTTTCAATGACACTGCTGCCTGGGGTATCCCAATTTGTAAGATAACCTACCCCAACCATGTAAACTAAAGGTTACGTCCTTCCAGAAGGAAAACTTATGCCGAACACTATTTTTGTTAGGGGCATTGACCTTTGGATTGATCGGCATGAAATTAATTTTTTTTTTTCAAAGTATGGCGCTGTAAAGAAGGTCAAAATGATGTCTCATACTTGGATTATTGTTACTTTTTGTTCAGCTTGAAATATAACAGGCCACACGGGCATCCCAAGGCACATGCTATTTTAAACCTATCTGTTATACAACATAAGCGTTGATCAGGCTACTTCAGTTTGCACTTGTTTTTGACTGCTTTTAATAAACCAGGCCGCAGGGCACCCCAAAGCTGCACCTTGCACCCTATCTGGTATACAACATAAGCGTTGATCAGCATCAGCTTCATTAAGCTACTTCAGTTTGCACTTCCTTTTTGACTGCTTTCATTTAACCAGGCCGCAGGGCACCCCAAAGCTGCACCTTGCACCCTACCTGTTTATACTAAATAAGCATCTACAGCCTCAGCTTTATTAAGTTATTGCATTTTGAATTGGTTTTGGTCTGCTTTAAATACACCAGGCCGCAGGGCATCCCAAACCTGCATGTTGCACCCCATCTGTTATACTAAATAAGCGTTGATCAGCATCAGCTTTATTAAGCTATTGCATTTTGCATTGGTTTTTGTACTGCTGCCAAAACACTAGCCCATATGGGCATCCCAAACCAGCACATGTCACCCTATCTGTTATACTAAATAAGCTTCTACAGGCCCTTTTTTTATTTATTTATTTTTATTTATATAGAGCTGCAATAGCTTATATTGTGAGGTTAATTTGCCATTTTGCAGCATAATATAGAGCAGCCCCTGTGTAAATCTGAGGGGCAATAGTTTATATAGTGAGGTAAATTTGCCATTTTGCTTTGTTATATAGAGCAGGCCCTGTGTAAATCTGAGGGGCAATAGCTTATATTGTGAGGTTAATTTGCCATTTTGCAGCATAATATAGAGCAGGCCCTGTGTAAATCTGAGGGGCAATAGCTTATATTGTGAGGTAAATTTGCCATTTTGCAGCATAATATAGAGCAGCCCCTGTGTAAATCTGAGGGGCAATAGCTTATATAGTGAGGTAAATTTGCCATTTTGCTTCGTTATATAGAGCAGCCCAGTTGCCATCTAAATCAACTACTGCCCGGCCAGTACAGCTTTTCCAGGGCAAACTCTGCTAGTTGCGGGCACAAGTCAAGTTTGGCTTCCCAGCAAATCCAGTGGATCTTGAAGGTGTGTTGGCATGGTCATGTCAAGGTATGACATGACCTGCTGTTTGAGGTCCAGCTCCAGGTCTTCCTGCTGCTCATGAGTAGACTCACTATGCGGGTGTAGAAAGCTACTCACTAGCGACTGAAGACTGAGGCTGCTGCTGATGGAGCTGCTGCTGCTGCTCCTTCCACCCCCCCCAGCAGCCATGGCAGTGGAAGGTGATCGCAGATTTCCCCCCGAGTCAGACCTGCGGGAGTATGGGCCATGGCGCAGATAGACATCGCCCAACTGACTACGTGGGATGTCTCTGTAGTAGGTCAGTTTGTCCTCCCTCTCAGTGGGCGTAAAAAATGCCCCCATTTTGTGCCGGAAGCGAGGGTCCAATAAGTTGGAGAGCCAGAAGTCTTCCCGCTGACAAATGGAGACAATTCTGCGCTCACTAGTACGCATGCATGTGAGCATGCATCGTGCCATTTGTGCAAGTGACTCGGAGGGACTACCTGTCTCCATCTCCACTGTAAACTGCCACGGTGTGTCTGGGTCCTCTGTCTCGCCTTACTCACAACCCTCTAGCTCCTGTGGCTGCTCCTGCTCCTCCTCTCCTGTCAGATGACTAGATAAAATGGTCATTTTGTGAAACCTAAACTGTGGTTTGCTGTGCCCCACCCCTCCTCCTCCTCCACTTCAGCCCCCACAGGCTTCATGTGGCTGTGAAATGTATGTGCCATGTCTCCAGTGCCCTGACCAGCCATGGTTTCCAACATGTGTTGTAGTACATGAAGCAGTGGAATCTCATCGTTCATCTCATAGTCCTGGCAACTGACTAATAACGTAGCTTCCTCAAAGGGCCTGAGCAAACGGTCGGTGTCACGTATGAGCTGCCAATGGTTTACATTGAATTTACACAGGGGTGTCCCCCTATCCGTTTGGATCATCCAGAAATCCGTGATGGCTTTTCTCTGTTCCTATAGTGCAGTGGTCCTCAACCCTGTCCTCAAGGCCCACCAACATGTCATGTTTTTTGGATCTCCAAATAGCCAGCTCTATTGCTCTGCAGCTGCACTAATTACTCCACCTGTGCATCTTTGTGGAGATCTGCAAAACCTGGCCTGTTGGTGGGCCTTGAGGACAGGGTTGGGGACCACTGCTATAGTGGATCCTGCATATGGAGGGTGGAATTCCAACGGGTGGAAACATCGCAAATCAGACTATGGTGGGGTACACCGTTGTGACGCTGAGGCTCAATAAGGTTGTGCTTGGTGGTGTAGGAGTGCCAGAAGTGCATGCTAACTTCCTTTCCTGTCTTTCAGATGGGGGCAAGACTTAAAAACTAGACTGAACACGTGTGCCATGTCAGGACGCATGACTCTGGCTTCCTTGTCGCAGCGCAAACAAGATGTTCTTCCAAGTGTAATGCAGCAGGCTGGACTTATGGTGACGCTGTCTGAGAGGAGAAATCCCTCAGACATCAAGATTAAAAATTCCAAGAATTTTTGAGGGCTAATTATTCAGAGGCAAATGATAGCTAGTTGTTTCTGATTTAATTACAAGGTGGAAACACACCCTCAAACAAAACTTCACTTTGGCAATACTATTGCATTTGTCTATTCATAATTTTATGTATATACACTAACTAACCTACTTTTTCTCCACAGGATACTGCATGAAACACTGCCACATCGCTGAGTAGCTGATTTTTCCGAACAACAGTCCGCAATAATCTGCTGCTGCTGCCGCCGCCACCGCAGCAGACTCCAGGGACCCTCTTCCACTACCTCGGCTTGCAACACCTCCTCCCACGACACTCTCCTCATCACTAATTGCCGGCTAGTGGAAGAAGAGGCGAGTGTCTCCTCCACTTCTTGGCTGGGCAGTAGCTGCTGAATTTTATGATTATCAGATCTTCATCAATGGATAGTGGAGCTGAACCCAAAGCATAAAAGACAGACAACAGACAGTTGACTGGGGGTGTCAGATGCCACTTGTGATGCAGTGGACTGCTTTTGCAGCACTTCCAGACAAAGTTGCTTCATTGGCTGACACAATGACTGGTAAAGCTGTGGAACATATGGTTTAAAAGCAAAAATAACCATTTGTTTTTATATGAAAAAGACCCTGGTTTATACATAGTTTTTTTTTTTTTCCAGAGACTGCCCTGCGTGGAAATGAATGGCGCATGGATCATCCAAGCTTTCCTCCCAACAATGCCTGATGTATTCCAGTAGATTGATGACGGGGCCAGACCTACACTAAAGAAAGATGGATCGTGCAAAACAGATTTAAGGCGCTGCTCTCCAGTTACAGACATTCCTCCGCATCGGACCACAAGTAAGTATTAATAAAAAATCCTTTACGTTACTCTTACTTTTTATTAATATTCTTCGGATAAGACGGATCAGACATGATTCCAGATTAAAAATTCCAAGAATTTTTGAGGGCTAATTAGTCAGAGGCAATGATACCTTCTTGTTTCTGATTTAATTAAAAGGTGGAAACACACCCTCAAACAAAACTTCACTTTGGCAATACTTTTGCATTTGTTTATTCATAATTTTATGTAGATATTACTAACTAAGCTACTTTTTCTCCACATGACTCTCCACAGGGTGTGATTCATCCAATTTTTGGGCTCCTGAAGCCAACCCCAGGGTCTCTTTAAAGTAATGTTTGGGCTCCTGCTGTTGCTGCTGCTGCCAACTTCTGCCAACTCCAGGGTGTGATTCATCCAATTTTTGGGCTCCTGAAGCCAACTCCAGTGTATATTTGGGCTCCTGCTGCTGCTGCTGCCAACTCCAGGGTGTGATTCATCCAATTTTTGGGCTCCTGAAGCCAACCCCAGTGTATATTTGGGCTCCTGCTGCTGCCAACTCCAGGGTGTGATTCATCCAATTTTTGGGCTCCTGAAGCCAACCCCAGGGTCTCTTTAAAGTAATATTTGGGCTCCTGCTGCTGCTACTGCCAACTTCTGCCAACTCCAGGGTGTGATTCATCCAATTTCTGGGCTCCTGAAGCCAACCCCAGGGTCTCTTTAAAGTAATATTTGGGCTCCTGCTGCTGCTGCTGTCAACTCCTGCCAACTCCAGGGTGTGATTCATCCAATTTTTGGGCTCCTGAAGCCAACCCCAGGGTCTCTTTAAAGTAATATTTGGGCTCCTGCTGCTGCTACTGCCAACTTCTGCCAACTCCAGGGTGTGATTCATCCAATTTTTGGGCTCCTGAAGCCAACCCCAGGGTCTCTTTAAAGTAATATTTGGGCTCCTGCTGCTGCTACTGCCAACTTCTGCCAACTCCAGGGTGTGATTCATCCAATTTTTGGGCTCCTGAAGCCAACCCCAGGGTCTCTTTAAAGTAATATTTGGGCTCCTGCTGCTGCTGCTGTCAACTCCTGCCAACTCCAGGGTGTGATTCATCCAATTTTTGGGCTCCTGAAGCCAACCCCAGGGTCTCTTTAAAGTAATATTTGGGCTCCTGCTGCTGCCAACTCCAGGGTGTGATTCATCCAATTTTTGGGCTCCTGAAGCCAACCCCAGTGTCTCTTTAAAGTAATATTTGGGCTCCTGCTGCTGCTGCTGCCAACTCCAGGGTGTGATTCATCCAATTTTTGGGCTCCTGAAGCCAACCCCAGTGTATATTTGGGCTCCTGCTGCTGCTGCTGCCAACTCCAGGGTGTGAATCATCCAATTTTTGGGCTCCTGAAGCCAACCCCAGTGTATATTTGGGCTCCTGCTGCTGCCAACTCCAGGGTATGATTCATCCAATTTTTGGGCTCCTGAAGCCAACCCCAGTGTCTCTTTAAAGTAATATTTGGGCTCCTGCTGCTGCCAACTCCAGGGTGTGATTCATCCAATTTTTGGGCTCCTGAAGCCAACCCCAGTGTCTCTTTAAAGTAATATTTGGGCTCCTGCTGCTGCCAACTCCAGGGTGTGATTCATCCAATTTTTGGGCTCCTGAAGCCAACTCCAGTGTATATTTGGGCTCCTGCTGCTGCTGCTGCCAACTCCTGCCAACTCCAGGGTGTGATTCATCCAATTTTTGGGCTCCTGAGGCCAACTCCAGTGTATATTTGGGCTCCTGCTGCTGCTACTGTCAACTCCTGCCAACTCCAGGCTGTGATTCATCCAATTTTTGGGCTCCTGAAGCCAACTCCAGTGTATATTTGGGCTCCTGCTGCTGCTACTGTCAACTCCTGCCAACTCCAGGGTGTGATTCATCCAATTTTTGGGCTCCTGAAGCCAACTCCAGTGTATATTTGGGCTCCTGCTGCTGCTGCTGCCAACTTCTGCCAACTCCAGGGTGTGATTCATCCAATTTTTGGGCTCCTGAAGCCAACTCCAGTGTATATTTGGGCTCCTGCTGCTGCTGCTGCCAACTTCTGCCAACTCCAGGGTGTGATTCATCCAATTTTTGGGCTCCTGAAGCCAACTCCAGTGTATATTTGGGCTCCTGCTGCTGCTGCTGTCAACTCCTGCCAACTCCAGGGTGTGATTCATCCAATTTTTGGGCTCCTGAAGCCAACTCCAGTGTATATTTGGGCTCCTGCTGCTGCTGCTGTCAACTCCTGCCAACTCCAGGGTGTGATTCATCCAATTTTTGGGCTCCTGAAGCCAACTCCAGTGTATATTTGGGCTCCTGCTGCTGCTGCTGCCAACTTCTGCCAACTCCAGGGTGTGATTCATCCAATTTTTGGGCTCCTGAAGCCAACTCCAGTGTATATTTGGGCTCCTGCTGCTGCTGCTGCCAACTTCTGCCAACTCCAGGGTGTGATTCATCCAATTTTTGGGCTCCTGAAGCCAACTCCAGTGTATATTTGGGCTCCTGCTGCTGCTGCTGTCAACTCCTGCCAACTCCAGGGTGTGATTCATCCAATTTTTGGGCTCCTGAAGCCAACTCCAGTGTATATTTGGGCTCCTGCTGCTGCTGCTGTCAACTCCTGCCAACTCCAGGGTGTGATTCATCCAATTTTTGGGCTCCTGAAGCCAACTCCAGTGTATATTTGGGCTCCTGCTGCTGCTGCTGCCAACTTCTGCCAACTCCAGGGTGTGATTCATCCAATTTTTGGGCTCCTGAAGCCAACTCCAGTGTATATTTGGGCTCCTGCTGCTGCTGCTGCCAACTTCTGCCAACTCCAGGGTGTGATTCATCCAATTTTTGGGCTCCTGAAGCCAACTCCAGTGTATATTTGGGCTCCTGCTGCTGCTGCTGTCAACTCCTGCCAACTCCAGGGTGTGATTCATCCAATTTTTGGGCTCCTGAAGCCAACTCCAGTGTATATTTGGGCTCCTGCTGCTGCTGCTGTCAACTCCTGCCAACTCCAGGGTGTGATTCATCCAATTTTTGGGCTCCTGAAGCCAACTCCAGTGTATATTTGGGCTCCTGCTGCTGCTGCTGTCAACTCCTGCCAACTCCAGGGTGTGATTCATCCAATTTTTGGGCTCCTGAAGCCAACTCCAGTGTATATTCGGGCTCCTGCTGCTGCTGCTGTCAACTCCTGCCAACTCCAGGGTGTGATTCATCCAATTTTTGGGCTCCTGAAGCCAACTCCAGTGTATATTTGGGCTCCTGCTGCTGCTGCTGCCAACTTCTGCCAACTCCAGGGTGTGATTCATCCAATTTTTGGGCTCCTGAAGCCAACTCCAGTGTATATTTGGGCTCCTGCTGCTGCTGCTGCCAACTTCTGCCAACTCCAGGGTGTGATTCATCCAATTTTTGGGCTCCTGAAGCCAACTCCAGTGTATATTTGGGCTCCTGCTGCTGCTGCTGTCAACTCCTGCCAACTCCAGGGTGTGATTCATCCAATTTTTGGGCTCCTGAAGCCAACTCCAGTGTATATTTGGGCTCCTGCTGCTGCTGCTGTCAACTCCTGCCAACTCCAGGGTGTGATTCATCCAATTTTTGGGCTCCTGAAGCCAAGTCCAGTGTATATTTGGGCTCCTGCTGCTGCTGCTGTCAACTCCTGCCAACTCCAGGGTGTGATTCATCCAATTTTTGGGCTCCTGAAGCCAACTCCAGTGTATATTTGGGCTCCTGCTGCTGCTGCTGTCAACTCCTGCCAACTCCAGGGTGTGATTCATCCAATTTTTGGGCTCCTGAAGCCAACTCCAGTGTATATTTGGGCTCCTGCTGCTGCTGCTGCCAACTTCTGCCAACTCCAGGGTGTGATTCATCCAATTTTTGGGCTCCTGAAGCCAACTCCAGTGTATATTTGGGCTCCTGCTGCTGCTGCTGCCAACTTCTGCCAACTCCAGGGTGTGATTCATCCAATTTTTGGGCTCCTGAAGCCAACTCCAGTGTATATTTGGGCTCCTGCTGCTGCTGCTGCCAACTTCTGCCAACTCCAGGGTGTGATTCATCCAATTTTTGGGCTCCTGAGGCCAACTCCAGTGTATATTTGGGCTCCTGCTGCTGCTACTGTCAACTCCTGCCAACTCCAGGCTGTGATTCATCCAATTTTTGGGCTCCTGAAGCCAACTCCAGTGTATATTTGGGCTCCTGCTGCTGCTGCTGCCAACTCCTGCCAACTCCAGGGTGTGATTCATCCAATTTTTGGGCTCCTGAGGCCAACTCCAGTGTATATTTGGGCTCCTGCTGCTGCTGCTGTCAACTCCTGCCAACTCCAGGGTGTGATTCATCCAATTTTTGGGCTCCTGAAGCCAACTCCAGTGTATATTTGGGCTCCTGCTGCTGCTGCTGCCAACTTCTGCCAACTCCAGGGTGTGATTCATCCAATTTTTGGGCTCCTGAGGCCAACTCCAGTGTATATTTGGGCTCCTTCTGCCCCTCATAGTGATGCCACTTCAACTCTCTGCAATTGTGCCGCTCTGCGATTCTATTAGCGATGCCTCTGATCTGCATGTGATATTTCTTAAAAGTATTATTTAACTAACCCAGCACGCATCCTGTGCGTGTTACAGCAAGGCTGAATGGTTTACAACCCTATTGAGGCTGTAGGAGGCTCAGAAATAGCCGTTTTTAATAGCGATTCGTCGCGAATTTATTCGGGTCGAAACGATTTTTGTCGGAAAATTCGGCGAATCAGTCGAATCGAATTTTTCAAAAGTTCGCTCATCTCTAGTGTCATCATGTGGTGATGTAGTGCAACTGTAGGACAAATATGAACTACTACCCTAAAGAACTCTGAAAGCATTTGTTGACCACTTTCCACTGGCCACATCAACCTTGCCCTTACTGGCCTCACCCTGCTCTATCACTACTATTTTGCACTGGCCATCTCGTCCTGCACTGCTGTCTCTACCCTCTGTTGTCTGCCATCCTCTCCACTCTGTCTCTCGTTGGTTGTGGCCACTTCTACCCCCTCCAGCTCTTGTGTTCTCTACTATCACCTCTTGTTTGGTGCTGACTGTGATCTTTACCACCAGCTGTCCTCCCTAATGCTGACCATTCCACTGATGCTCTTCTCTTATTCACTCATTCCTCGGCCAGATGTTATCCTCATCGCTGCTTCCAGTAGCTGTTATACCCACCACTATTCATTAGGCTATTCTTATCATTCTGCTACTCAACAAACTGGGCTCTAATTTTCCCTGTTGTCCCGTCTCCCTACATTGATGGGTCTTCAATGCCCGCTCCTCACTATATTCAGTAGTTACTGTATGTCCTCAATTATTTAACCAAATAATCAGATAATACCAATCAAATGTGTCTCGTGCTAATTTCACTGCTTCTTTGTGATTAGAGATGAATGAACTTTTTGAATGTTTGGTTCGCCAGTTGGCCAAACTTTTCCAAAAAAGTTTGGTTCGGTCCGAACTAGTTTAGGACAAACTTTCATCTAAAACGCATGGAAAACAATCATTTTTATAGTGTTGTAGGGAAGCGCTAGAGTAAATAAAGAGAGAAGCATCTGGATTTGAGGGGCAGCTCAAATAGTAAAAACAAAGGTTAAAAAAAGTTGACAAAGTAGATGGAAAAAACTTTGAACTTCATTTGCGCTGCAAAGAATAAATGTTTCTTAATTGTCGTAGAGGATTCTAACCGCAAATATATTAAATATTAGCTTAATCTCTAGGAGTTCTCTAAAGTTTAATTGTTGGCTGTATGGGCAAATTAATCTGTCTTAGCAGCCTTGATAGGGTCAGAAATAATAGAGAACATCCTTTTATATATATAATCAATATTAACAGCCCTGATAGGGTCAGAAAAAATAGAGGGCATCCTTTTATATATAATCAATTTTAGCAGCCCTGATGGGGTCAGAAAGAATAGAGAGCATCCTTTTATATATTTAATCAATATTAACAGCCCTGATGGGGTCAGAAAGAATAAAGGGCATCCTTTTATATATATAATCAATTTTAGCAGCCCTGATAGGGTATAAAGAAAAGAGAGCATCCTTTTATATATATATAATTAGAGATGAGCGAACTTCTCAAAAATTTGATTCGGGCGATTCGCCGAATTTCTCAAAGAAATTCGGGTTTGTCCGAATCGAACTTTAGCGAATCGCTCATCTCTGGTGGGAGCGGGGAGGCCGGCTGCGCTGTCAGTGGGCGGCGGAAGCCGGCTTCCGCCGCCTGCTGACAGCGCAGCCGGCCTCCCCGCTCTCACTATACAGCAAACACTTACCGGCATGGTGGGAGCGGGGAGGCCGGCTTTCTCTGATGACGCGTCCTCTGATGACAGCTGACAGCGCAGCCGGCCTCCCCGCTCCCACCATGCCGGCATTTTTTTTTTTTTTATTTCAGGGGAAATTCGGTCAGCACGAACCACTAAAAATTCGGGTTCGTGCTGAATCGAATTTTCCCTGAAATTCGGAGCGAATTCAGGTTCGTTAGAATCGGTTCGCTCATCCCTATATATAATCAATATTAACAGCCCTGATAGGGTCATAAATAATAGAAGGCATGCTTTTATATATATATATATAATCAATATTAGTGGCCCTAATAGGGTCAGAAAGAATAGAGAGTATCCTTTTATATATATAATTAATATTAGCGGCCCTAATAGGTTCAGAAATAATAGAGAGTATCCTTTTATATATGAAATCAATATTGCATTCCTAGATCTAGTGTAAGTTGCCAAAGACTAAAAAGAATGGGGCACTTACCACTACACCCAATAACAAGCTTCAGGTTCATCTTCAGAAGTGGTTAACTCTCAAGGGCCCAGGTCAGGTTTTTTAACCCCAGGCCGCAGCGGTAAGTGCCCCATTCTTTTTGATCTTTGGCATGGAAAACAAGGCCAATAAAGCCAATAAAGTTCTTTATAACACTCTGAGGTCACCCAAGGCTATATAAAACATGTTTTTGTGGACTAATTAGCATTTGAATTGGCAGCAGATAATTAGCAGACAAATCACCTGCAACCTAATTTCCATTTCAATAGCTATCAAAAGCCTGCAACAATGAGAAGGTGAAATCAGCGAGGGCTAAACTCAGGAACCAAACAGAGGTGACCGTCTTCTTCATCTTGTAGACAACAAACCAGGTGACCAGACCGTTCCCCACTGTTCCCAGCAGAGACACCGCAGATAAAGCCACCATGATACAAACATGAACAATATATATGTGGTTAACCGTTCTTCCAGATAAATCCGGAGTCAGAAGATTTCCTAAAAAACAAAACAAAACATGTGCATTAATATTTGAATGTTTTTAATTCCTCATGTCGATACAGCAGCGCTGGTTTTATCACTTTCCACAAACAGAGCCACTTCCTGTTTGACAGAAGCTGAATTTCCATACACAATATTTTACACGTCTCATCTGATCTCACAGCAGAATTAAGCTAAGAAATGGTGGAGAGACCTCCTGTGTATTCATCTGAAAATACTTTGGCGGGGTATATTGAACCCACCAGCCCCCTTGAGCTTGACTGACAGGAAAACCCCAGCCCCTCCCCTCCACTAACAATATTTCATTAGAAAATACAAGTCACTTATGAGGCAATGGACTATGACTATGAGGTCAGGGGTTCTGTGGTTGGCAGATTTTTGTATGACTTGTTATACTTTGTGTTGTATGATTGAGCTCAGCCTTCATTCCAGCCATACTAATCCTTTTCTCTGAAATTGGTACAAGATTCGGATGAAAGGCCATGCTGGAGCTTGTAGTGCCCTGGCAGTTTTACGGACACAGGTAGGCTGAAGCCTGTATATTCTTATGTTATAAACCTTGGAAAAGAAACATTTAACCAATATACTTTAATTTCCATTTTTTTTCATTCTGTACATTTGTGGTAGGTATGAACCATCTTACCATTAGTTTAGGTCTGCATTATTAGACAATACACTAAGTTCTACTTTCAACACCAAATGTAGTGGAGCTTACACTGAGAAGTATAACTTAGAAAGGGTTAAGTTACATAAGCTAAACCACAGTTAGGTCAGTGGAAGTGCAGAAGAGGAACTTGGGTTTAATGTATCAACTTCGGAGCTCAGACTATGGTGAACATCCCGACACCTGTACTGACATGTGATGGATGGATACATTGGTCTGACTCACCAGTTAGGTTTAGGAGGAACTCTAACTTTTAGACTATAAAAACGTTAGCAGTTAGGCTTAGCCTTTGCTCATATTGTAGTAACTGGAGTGAGATTAGACATGTGAAGGAGGAGAGGAGACAGTGGCCAGACTAAGAGAAGCCTGATTCTACATTGTTATAGAGGAACAGGAAGTAAGAGGTGCTTAGAGAGGGAGATAAAACCCCAAGTTATCATTAGAAGGGACAGAACCTGCTGCAGCCTTATTTCTGCTGAAGGGGAACTGACTTTGTTATCCTGTTGATGGTTCTTCTTAAGAGCCTTGTCTCCTGTGGATTGTATGTGCACCCTGCAGGTGTCTGGAGCCTGCCAGTATCCCAATTCCACATGGCGACCACAAGGCCCTCAGAGCTCAGCATCCTGAACTCACTCCCCACACGCTTGAGTGTAACTCCTTAGGTCATGTGTGCTATACTTTTTCCCACCTGAAAGCCAGGAAACTTGCTGAGTGAGCACAGAACTGACACTTATGACAAGTGAGGTGTGTCTGAAGATACAGCACTGTGCTTGAAATCTTCGTGCTTTCTGCTGATTTAGCACGTTTGTGACTTTCAAATGGGAAAAAGTAGAGATATTTGGTGAAATGTTTCATTTTCCAAAGGTCTATAATTAGAGATGGGCGAACTTTTCAAAAGTTCGGTTTAGCGGGTGCCAACTTTTCCCAAAAAGTTTGGTAAGAACTAAAATGTATGGAAAACCATGGCTGAGTAATTAGCATTTGAATTGGCCGCTGCTAATTATCAAACAAATCCCTTGTGACCAAATTAGCATTTCAATAGCCTGCAGCTGTCTTTGATGGTTTAAAGCACATAAAAATGGAGAGAAGTAACAAGTTACAAGCGTTGAAGAATGTACCCATTTTGGGCATCACAGGGTTAAACTGCAGTTGTGTTTTCCCAGCTGTAGCAGAAGGTGGCAGGGTGACAGGCCGGTAGCAGAGGCAGTGTTGTTGTTAGTAGTAGTAGCAGCATTAGCAGAGGCTGCAGCTGTTGAAGACTAAGCCGTGGCACAGGAAACCTGTGTTGGTTGTGTTGGCCTGGCAGCAGCAGGCAAGCCCTCAAAATGTGTCCCATTTGTAACTGGGGGTAGTAGCAGTGTTGGCACCCTTAAACCTGTGGTGGTTGTAGGGGTGATGTTAGTAGAGGGCAGCAGGGCTGCTGGTGGTGGAAGCATTAGAACAGATTTTAAAAACTAGGCCAAAGAGATTTCTGGTTGTTGTGTAGGCCTTGTGTAGGCCTGGCACTGGCAGTAGCTGACAAGCACTCAACAAATGATATTATTTTTAAAGGGGTAGCGACTGTGTGGAGCTTACCTGCCACGGGTGACCTGCAGTGAGCTCTTCCCAGCCGGCACGGCGTTCGCTGGCTGTCTGAGGCAGGGCCCGCTTGCTGCACCAGGAAGCCAGAGAGTTGCCCTGTCTGCCTCCCTTGCTCCCATGCGTTTTGACAGAGTGGCTCGTAGGAGACGTAGGAGACGTAGGAGACTCAGGTGTAGTCTCACCTACACCTGAGTGTTTCATGGGCTGGACAGCCTCACTGGTCAGGGATCTATTATCCAATCCTCAGGATCCTAGTGGCACCAATCACTCACTTCTTCCCCTCAGTGTTCCCATTGGCCAGCCATCCTTTAAATAGTGTTTATCCATGACCTCATTGTTATAGCTAGTGTTGCTCAGGATGTGACTTTCTGTCTGTGCTATACTTGTTAGTGACCCAGCTTTGATTGACCATCCCAGCTTGCTGCACAAACTGACCTTTTGCCTTCCTGACCCCCTTGGCTACCACATTACCTCTGACCATCCAGCTTGACCTTCGGCTAGTGTTTGACAACTCTACTGTCTCATCCCTGTGTGTAGACGCACCCTCGGACTGATCACCTATGTACAACCATGGCCAAACTAAACCCTCATGTTCTTTCTATCTTCACATAAGCTGGCATCCTGGGGCAGACCTGGGGCAACCGTGTGACCGCCGAGGCATATCGGGCGTCCTGGCAAACGGGGGCTTGACTATAGGTGTAAGCGGCGGCAGAGATTGGGGCTACCAACTCACAGAAGGTAGAAGACTCACAGGGCATTACAGCAATGGGATTGGCTCCCTGATAATTGAAGCAGGGGCTACAGCCAACTTTCTGCTTGCAGACCTGGCACTGTGCTAGGATTTGTTCTCCAGACAAGGTATGAAATAATTGCCACGTGGCAGTGTATCATAAATAAGAAGATCTAGAATGTCCACCACCTGACTCTGCTCCTCCTCTGGCAGGATTTTTCTGGAGTCTCCAAAAGCAGCACCAGTGTCATCATCACCTGCTCCTGAGTTAATCATTTCAGCAGACTAGCCCTATGGTGTTTTGCAGATGATCTGGCCCTACTTTGGCTCCGCTCTTTGTCGCTGCCAGAGCTGGAATTCCCCTTTTGTTCTGACTATGTCCGTTCCATATTGCCTGGTCTCCCAGGCCTTGTTCAAAACAACATTATCATATTCCTCAACCTGATCCCCACCACTTACCTGTTCTGATGTTTCATCATGGTCTACTTGCCCCCCCCCCACACCACAACCTCCTTCATAACTGCCAGTATGTCCATGCCTATCACCTCCCCCACTGCCACAGCTATGCTTCTCGGACACCGCTTTCACCTCCACCACCTCCCCAACACACTTAAAAGGCTGTCTATCAATAAACAAATTCTCCTCATCACTATCCATAGCAACTGGGCTGCTGAGAAAAGCTGGTGTCCCACTAGGAGGAGGCACTAAAGAGACATAATGGAAGAGAAAGGCTCCTTTTACTGTGACGTGTAGCTGCAGTGGAAGAAGAATCCACTGCAATCTGGCTCAAAGTCATTGCATCAAAGTCTTCCTCCTCCTGAGATAAGGGAGTCAACCAGTCCACAATAGATGCATTGTCTGACATAACACGCCCATCAGAGGAAATGGACAACTGTGAGTTGCTGATACTGCTACTACCACGTACATTACTGCTGCTGCTACTATTACCTCGTACATTGCTGCTGCTGCTACTACTACCACATACATTGCTGCTTCTGCTGCTACTACTTCGTACATTACTGCTGCTGCTACTACTACCACATACATTGCTGCTGCTGCTACTACCACGTACATTACTGCTGCTGCTACTATTACCTCATACATTGCTGCTGCTGCTACTACTACCACATACATTGCTGCTACTACTACCACATACATTGCTGCTGCCGCTACTACCACGTACATTACTGCTGCTGCTACTATTACCTCATACATTGCTGCTGCTGCTACTACTACCACATACATTGCTGCTTCTGCTGCTACTACTACGTACATTACTTCTGCTGCTACTACTACCGCATATATTGCTGCTGCTACTACCGAGTACATTGCTGCTGCTGCTACTACTACCGAATACATTGCCGATGCTACTCTACTAGCAGTGGTGGGCCTGGGCAAATTAATGCTGCCACTACCATGGCTGGGCCTGGACAAATGGCTGGTGTTACTTTTACTTGGCCTGGGCACATGGCTGCTGACCACAGTGTTGGTACTGGCACCAACATCCTTATCCTTAGTGGCAGAAAAAAATTACAGGAATGTCTTCTGCTCTACCCCGTCCTTTCTCAGATGGCCCAGCTAAAACAGACAGATGTGCCCTAAAATCTTGCTTGACCAGTAAAAAAGATTTTATTTTAGCTAAAATACACACTGAGGTACCGTGACCCCCAACTTAGAGAGAGACTTGGCCTGGACACATGTAAAGCAGAGATGCCCCTAAAAAATTCCTTGGCAGGAGAAAACGATAGATTTTTTAAAAACTGTATTAAACACTGAGGCACTGTGTACCCCAAGTTTTCCAACACAGTGACAGGGGCCAGATAAACCAGACAGATGTGGCCAAAACTTCACTGAAGTTTTCAGACTTTACAGGGTGGACTACAATGACCAGCAGATCTCAACACAGGCTGATGCTATTTTTCTGTGGAGCACACCCTCACTCAGCATCCCAGTGTACCCACTTCCTTTCCTGCCCCTTCTTTTAGCCTATGCTGTGGTTCAAAATGGCCTAAACTGTCGCTAAACTGTCTCTTCTCTAAGCCAGCTCGATAATGGTGGATAGTCGGGGCATCACGTGACTATCTTCTGCAATAGCGCCTCTTGATTCGCCCAGCTACCCTGACCTCTTAAGCTGTGACCATGTGACCCTGACTCTCTGCTTCTCCTTGGCTGGCTGTGACCTGTGGGGTGGGGCAGGTGAAATCTTCCGCGTTTTGCCGTGGACCATGTGAAGTTCGCTTTTGCGGAAAACCAAATTTTTCCTGAAATTCGTGTTGAAACCGGGTTCTACCTGTTTGGTTCCCTCATCTCTAGTCCGGATGTTGTATTTCTAGTGATCCATTTATAATGTAGATTAATGGGGAGTTTATTAAGATGAGGGTCACCGGCTTCTTGAAATCCTCTCCAGTCATTAGTGGAAACCAGAGCTTATCTTACCCAAGAAACATTCCTCTCCCTTTCATTGGCTGTTATGAGGGGGTGGTTCTCCAGGTGAGAGGCAAGTTTTGTATAAGGAGGTGGAGACTTTATTTGGAAACGTTATGAATAATCCTCCTGAGGTGTAATAATTAGTCATCTGGAGAGAATTTCATCCGACTTATTTATAAATGCCTCATAGATGGCTGTAATTTATGTAAGAGACTTAGCTCTGCCAGGGGGCCCGCGGTGAGCATCTGCTGGGCGACGCGGCACTCTGGCAGCCTCTCGCAGTCTGTAAATGTTGCCACTAGGAGGTGCTGCGCTGCGAGTGGCAGGCAGCGCAGAGTCCTCCACACCTGATGGGAATCAGGGGCTGATCAGCCTTGCTGCCAAGACTGACCAGCCCCTGGATAGTGTCTCCAATCACTCACAGTGTTATAAGTTGCACCAATCAGCACATACACTCCCCCCCAGGGTGGCCATTGGTCAATTCCCCAATAAATATGGAGTCAGCCCAGTACTCAGGGCCCGTGATAGTCGCTTGTGATTAGGGTGTGATTCTGTTTAGTTATTATCTGATTCCGACCCGGCTTGATCGACCATCCCTGTCTGCTGCCTGTACCAACCTCTGCTTTGTCTGACCACGAACCTGCTCTTTTGGATACCCCGCGATCTCTGACCTCCCAGCTTGACCCTTTTGCTACCCCTGACTACGCACCTGTCTCACTGTCTCATCCCTGTACTCTAACTCACCTTTCGGACTGACTGCCTGTGAATTTCCTCGGCTTTGGGATACCCTCATGGTTCATCGGCCTTCACCATAAGCAGACATCCTTTGCGCCTATTAAGACCAGGGGGCAACCGTGTCCGGTGAAGCGTACCTAGCGTCCCAGAAAACGGGGGCTTGACTATAGGCAGAAGCGGTGGTGGAGATTGGGGGTTGTCAGCTTACAGAAGGCTGGTGTCCCGCTGGGCATCACAATTTACACATGTGTAAAATAAATTCTCCACCAGTATGTAAGTTATGTTGTTGATGGAAGTGACTACCTTGGATTGTATCTGTGACTACTGACGAGTACCAGAGGCTACTAATAAAGTGAGTAACTACTTTTTAAGAGCCTTGTCTCCTGTGGATTGTATGTGCACCCTGCAAGTGGCTGGAGCCTAATTCCTAATTCCATATGGCACCTACGAGGCCACAGAGCTCAGCATCCCAAACTCACTCCTCACATGCTTGAGTGTTACCCCCCAGGCTACGTGTGAGATATATATATATATATATATATATATATATATATATATATATATGGGATAAATGTCACTTACTTGCTTGGTGCGTCTCCTCCGCTCAGTCACACACAGATCTCTGGACACATCACACTCTGGAGTCACAGATATGCTGAGAACATTTATACACTTATATCACATTATCTCAAAACCAAAAATGAAGATAAAGATGACGGGCGATGACTGACTGATGGTCACATAGTCCTCAATCTTCTGCAGATCCTGTGCAGCCAATCACACGAGCAGAGCCGGTATAGCCACATGTCATAGAGTGGCAAATGTTTCTTCGTAAATGTTTTACTTGAAAACATGTAGATCATTTTTTTAGATGAATAACACTAGAGTTGAGTGACAGGTGACACACAATAGGGGTTGATTCAGGACAAAAATAGGGGTGCAGAGAGGAGCAGGACAGAAATGGGGGAGCAGAGAGGAGCAGGTAAGAAATGAGGGGTGCAGAGAGGAGCAGGACAGAAATGGGGAGCAGAGAGGAGCAGGTAAGAAATGAGGGGTGCAGAGAGGAGCAGGATAGAAAAGAGGGAGCAGAGGAGAGCAGGTAAGAAATGAGGGGTGCAGAGAGGAGCAGGACAGAAATGAGGTGTGCAAAGAGGAGTAGGGAAGAAATGAGGGGTGCAGAGAGGAGTAGGGCAGAAATGAGGGGTGCAGAGAGGAGCTGGACAGAAATGAGGGGTGCAGAGAGGAGCAGGACAGAAATGAGGGGTGCAGAGAGGAGTAGGGCAGAAATGAGGGGTGCAGAGAGGAGTAGGGCAGAAATGAGGGGTGCAGAGAGGAGTAGGGCAGAAATGGGGTTGCATAGTGAAGCAGGAGAGAAATGGGGGTGCAGCAGGGAGCAGGACAGAAATAGGGTTGCAGAGTGTAGCAGGACAGAAATGGGGGTGCAGAGTGTAGCAGGAGAGAAATGAGGGGTGCAGAGGGGAGCAGGACAGAAATGAGGGGAGCAGGAGAGAAATGAGGGGTGCAGAGAGGAGCAGGACAGAAATGAGGGGTGCAGAGGGGAGCAGGACAGAAATGAGGGGTGCAGAGGGGAGCAGGAGAGAAATGAGGGGTGCAGAGAGGAGCTGGACAGAAATGAGGGGGCAGTGGGGAGCAGGACAGAAATAGGGTTGCAGAGTGTAGCAGGACAGAAATGGGGGTACAGTGGGGAGCAGGACAAAAATGGGGTTGTAGAGGGGAGCAGGACAGAAATAGGGTTTCAGAATGAAGGACAGAAATGAGGGGTGCAGAGGAGAGCAGGACAAAAATAAGGGGTGCATAGAGGAGCAGGACAGAAATGGGGGTGCAGAGAGGAGCAGGACAGAAATGAGGGGTGCAGAGGAGAGCAGGACAAAAGCAGGATAAAAGTCAATGGCACTTTTCGCTCCTAAAAATTAGTGAGAATTCTCACCTGGCTCTGAATCGACCCCAATGTCTCTCCTCACCACTGACCTCTCTGGCTGTCATCCTCAGGAACAATGTTAGAAAATATTATTTTACAGAAAGAGTAGTAGATGCTTGGAACAAACTTCCAGCAGAGGTAGTTGAAAAATCGTCAGTCAGTGAATTTAAACATGCCTGGGATAATCACACATCTAAGATAAAGAGAACATACAGTATACACATAAGGGCAGACTAGATGGACCGTATGGTCTCCTTCTGCCATCACCCGCCTATGTTTCTATCCTCTCAGCTGACATTTCTCCTCACACCATATACCATCTTCTCCTCCATTGCTTTACCTTTTAGCCTGGCTGCTATGTTCTCTATTGCTGCTGCCATCCACTTAACTGGTCATCGAGTTATTATGAGCCACAGTATCACACATTGAATGATGAAAGCTGGTGATTTCACAATGCAGAGCACACAGCATGTCTAGCTTTGGGGAAAAGTAAGGAAGGACGCATCTGTAGTTTCATCTTCACTTTCCTTAATGGAATCCCAGGCTTGATTGTTCTCCACTAATTGCACATGTTGGTAATCTCAATCTTGACTCTGCTGCAACCTAGAATATCTTGACAAAACTTGTTGGCAGCCATCACTCAACTGCCAGCAGCAGAATTTGATATTTTTTTTTACACTGCCGGACCCCCTGGGGACTTTTCTGGGGGTGAGCCATAGGGAGCAGCACAGAGAAGGGGTGCAGAAAGGGGCACAGCAGATAAGATTAGGGTGCAGTGGGTAGCAGCAAAAATGCGGGATGCAACAGGAAGCAGGGCAGAAATGTGGTGGGCAGCAGGAAGCTGGACAGTGATGGGAGTGCTGTGGTGAGCAGGACAGAAATAGGGGTGCAGTGGGGAACAGGACAGAAATGGGGTGCAGCAGGGAGCAGGGCAGAAATGGGGTGCAGCAGGGAGCAGGGCAGAAATGGGGTGCAGGACAGTGATGTGGGTGCTGTGGTGAGCAGGGCAGAAATGAAGGGTGCAGAGGGAAGCAGGACAGAAATAGGGGTGCAGTGGGGAGCAAGACAGAAAAGAGGGGTGCAGAGGGGAGCAGACAGAAAGAGGGGTGTAGAAGGGAGCAGAGCAGAAATGAGGGTGCAGCAGAGAGCCGTACAGTGATGGGGGTGCTGTGGTGAGCAGGACAGAAATGGGGTTGCAGTGTGAAGCAGGACAGAAATGAGGGGTGCAGAGGGGAGCAGAACAGAAATGAGTGGTTCAGCAGAGAGCCGTACAGTGATGGGGGTGCTGTGGTGAGCAGGACAGAAATGGGGGGTTGCAGAGTGAAGCAGGACAGAAATGAGGGGTTGCAGAGTGAAGCAGGGCAGAAATGAGGGGTGCAGAGTGAAGCAGGAAAGAAATGAGGGGTACAGCGCCTCCCAAAATAAGGAAACCCAAAAAAGGATAGTCAAAAACATCTGGACTTATTTTTTTTTTTTTTGCAGCAGCAGCAGGAGGACATCCCAAATATGGGGCTACCAACAACCCAAATCTTTGCTGTATTACAACAGGTAAGAGCAAAAGAGGACAGGAGCACCTTACCTATCGTGTCTGTTATTTATGGTGTATCCCTAAGTTTCCTCCAAAATATATCCCACTCTAACAGTTGACCTACAGTAGCTCCATCCCTGTATTACAACAGACAGCAAGATTCAGTACCTAGGACAGCTCCCTGTCGGAGATTACACATAAAGCACGGTGTATTTAAAGGGAAAAAGTTAGATGGACACAACTTCTCTCACTCCTTTATAGGATTGGGCAGTGGTGGAATGCACCTGACGCCCCCTCTATTGTGAATATGGGCATCCTCTTTTCTGTTTCTTTTTTGTTTTTGGATATTCTGCTGAGTTGTCATCATTGGACGCTATGCTAATATTGTCCACACCTGATTATGATGTACTGGTGTCCTCTCTTCCACGGAATTCATTAATATAAATGTGTGT
Organism: Gastrophryne carolinensis; assembly: GCA_027917425.1. NCBI lineage: Eukaryota > Metazoa > Chordata > Amphibia > Anura > Microhylidae > Gastrophryne > Gastrophryne carolinensis. The sequence continues at coordinate 655,215,703 of CM051234.1, read as the reverse complement.
CTGCTGTGATAACTTGGGAGCCCAATTTATCACTAGAGCCTTGTATCCCAACTTGAGCATCTGCTGAGAGGCGCTATCAGTGCCTCAGCCGCAACACCTGCCACATGCAGGCGGGGCTGCTAATTTTTGCGCTGAAGACTATGCGGCACTGTGGCAATGTTTGTTTTTTTCAATGTGGATTGCAATAGGTAACGCCGGTGGGGCAGTAATACCTTAACTGTAATGGCTAATTGAAGTCTATATGGGCAGGATACTGAGTGCCTGATGTGATGTGGCTGTAGGGAACACAGCGTCAGCACTAACAAAACACCCAGTGCTCTTGATACGTGGAGAGGTACATGGCTCTATGAGTGGTGCTAAACATTTTTTTCATCATATAAATATGACTTGCCTGTGGTGCTGAAGAAAAATACCTGCCGCTACATGGCGCTACGTAGTGCTAGCGTTACTTAAGTAAGGCCCTAAGTATCATTAAGCACTTGGCTTTTATAAGGAGTATAGCTTGAAAATTCAGAAGCGCTGGTAAGATTACCCTAAGCTGGTGGTGGACACTTTGATGTGAAGCGTGGTACACGACAGTGGATTGCATCATTCCCTGTACAATTTATTGCCACATCAGTTTCAGTTGCTCTGTGAATTATTTGGACTGATTTTGTTCAGACTATTTTTGGGGAAAATCCGTTTCAGCACATTGAGCAACGCCGAGTGTATATTTGAGTTTCATTTCTTTATTTAGTTTCACAAACTGTGCTTATTAGCGCGGTATTTTAACCTTTTTTTGTCATGATAGTGTTAACTCTGCTTTTGCTTCTTTTTTTTTTTTGTTTAATCTGTTTTTATTGCTGTTCAAAAGAAGACACATACAGAATGTTGTACACAGAACAGCATTACATCAATCAAAATAACTCAGAATTACAACACCAACTTTACATAGTGCCCCAACAGTTCCCCAATACCCGTATTTCTGCCCTCATACCTTGGGGGGTGTCTGGGTGATGCGCCACAATGCGGGTGTCTACACCTCCATATCAAGTTGAACCAAAGCCTCTCTGGCCAACTCTGCGGCCCTCCAGGGATGACAGGGCTCCAAGGCGTCCCATCCGGTGAACAGGGAAACCCGTTCCCTTCATCTGAGTAATATCTGGCCGGATCAGCCAAAGACCAGCCCGGCGCCTATTATGTCTAAGCCGATCACAGACCAAACACCAATTCCGCACCCCACTGCTTAGTTAGGGGGGCATGGCACAAATCAGTAACATATTAGATATAATGGAACAAAATGTGACAGTAACCAAGATAGAAGGAAGAAAGTAAGAAACCTAGAAAGAAAAAAAAAAGAAAAGGGGAAGAATGGGGGAAGGAAGGAAGGAAAAGGGGGGAAGTACCCTGATCTGGATCAGAAGTACCGATCGTTTTGTTGTAATAGCCTTAGCTCACAGCCAAATTAAATTAACAGCCAGTTACCTTCTTCCATCCACAATTTGCTATTGCTTTTTACATGTCCGTGCTAATATCTGTTTTGCTGCATTGAAAATGAGTTGGGTCAAGATAAATTAAATTTCAACTTCAAGTTCAATAATGGAACCTCCGGAGTACTGGAGTCCGGAGTCAAGATGTGTCGAGAAGATAATGCATTAATTTGAATGCTTTGGTCCAGAACCAGACAACTATTGGGCATGGCAAACGGATATGCAAATGAGCTAACCTCTAGACAGCCTCTAAAGCAATTTGGAGGATAGTTTGGTACAACTCAGTGTATACATTGCAGTACCAAGTGTCATGATAGGAGACCTGGTCCTACTCACGTGAGTCGGCGGGTGCACTCTCGTCTCCATGAGTGTGTGCATGCTAGGTCCCCATCCTTTGGGTATCTCCATTCAGGCCATGCATGGTCGGGAGCATGCGTGGTCCTGTAGGCAGGTTCTCGACCCCTAGCTTGGATTATTACCTGTTATGCTCTCTGAAATTCGGTACTGGATTTGGATTTCCCCGGCTCTGGAGTCTCTGGCTTCCCTGCATCAGCTTCCCCAAAAACCCAGACTGGACTTTTTCCATATTTGGGTGGGACTCCGACTTTTCTGCAGCACAGTCCGACCCTCTTTGCAGAAGGCTCCAGAGAAAACCATATCTGTCAGCAGACTCCCCATGCTGAAACCAGTGCATGAGGTAGCACTCTACCAGTTATTCCCCGCTAGCTCCCCTAAGTTACAGTCAGCTTTAATACACTATTGGTGTCCAGATCTCCCTCAGTTCCTGCCTGGTGTTCCTGATTCTGCATCATCCTCACAACTGACACTCCAGCCCTCCCCTCTGCTGAGTTTACCCAGTCCCTACTCTGTGGGGAGGCCGCAGGTAGTATTGCTGGTAGCTGCTTTATCTACATTGGCTTGGTCTCCAGAAAGATACCTGATGGTATCTGCAGGCCAGACAAAAAGGACCCAACCCAGACACAGGTAGCCTTTAAAGCCATCATGCAATTCCTGGGCGAACTAACCCAAGTTGTGGTGGAACTGTGTCACGGTCACTCTGAACTCCTCGGGGAAATAAAGAATCTCTGTCATCCTCCAGCGAAACCCAACACCTACATCCCTGCTGAGGTTGCTCCGCCTCCTCCCATTCCAAGAAATTACTCGCTGGCAGAACCCAGGGCTCCCATTCCGAATGCTATTTTGGGGGATCAGAAATAAATTGGCTCTTTTAAGGACAGTTGCCAAACTAAAACAAGAAAAGAGGCCCGCAGAGGAGTATGCTGCAGAATTGCAGTGCTGGGAAAGTGACGCAGGTTAAAAGGACAACGCTTTAAAATTTAAATTTAGACTGGGACTTTCAGAGTCTATTAAAGATGAACTTGCCCGAGTTAAAGCACATGATACTTTCAAACAACTGGTGGATTTGTCAATCCAGATTGACAGACGACTTAGGGAATGCCACTCAGAATGCTCCTGGTTCAACTCTGCAAACTTCCAGTCATCCCCTGCCCCCTGGGGATCCAGGTCTGGTACAGAAACAGTACCTGAACTTATGCAGCTGGGCATTAAGTGAACCCCCTTGTCTACCGAGAAATGGGCCCACCATCACTTTTGTGTCCAATTGTCATGCTTAAGGCCTTTTTCAGCTTGAGGTTTTGGTCACTGTGGACTTTTTTTGGACTCTAGATTCGCTACTGAACATAAGATTCCCATCCAACCTAAGTCAACTCCTCTTGCTGTCATTGTGGCAGATGGGTCAACCGTGAATTCGTGCCCCATCTGTTTTGAGACTCCTTCTCTCACTGTTTTAGTCAAACTACATCATACAGAACTTGGCCATTTTGAAGCTTTTCCCTCTGCTATCTATCTCGTCCTCCTGGGCATGCCCTAGTTAAAAGCCCATACTCCATGTATTGGCTTGATTACATTCAAATCAGACTATTGACCCCAAAATGCCCCCGTAATATTTCTCTTCCAGAACCTTATATTAAGTTTCAAGATGTGCCTGATGAGAAGGGTGCAGATACGTTACCACTGCATTAGAAAACGATTGTCCTTTTGATTTGCTGCCCAAGGCCACTATCCCTTTTGGCCGTTTGAACCTGAAATTAAAAGATTGAAGAATTGAGGAGAATCGGCAAAAAGGGGTTCATCCGCCGGTCCTCTTCACCAACTGGTGCTGGTATCTTTTTTGCAGAAAAGAAAGATGGGTCCCTTAGTCCCTGCAAGTACAGGTACCCACCTCCATTAATACCTGAGCTTAGTCAGGGTTGTAGTGCTGCCACCATTTTATTCAAAAATGACTTAAGGAGAACATACAACCTGGTGTGCATTAGAGAAGAGGACGAATGGAAAATCTTTCACACTTGCAACTGATATTTGGTGATGTCCTTTGGGTTATATAACACCCCCGCTACCTTTCAGCACTTCATTAATTATGTTTTACGTGCATACCTGGATGTCTTTGTCCTTATCTGGATGATATATTGATATTCTCTGCCAACCTACAGCTCCAACGGGTCCATTTAAAAAAAAGTTATCCAATGCCTTCAGGACCACCATCTTTTATTAGAAAATGTAACTGCGACTGGTCTGTGGTCATCGAATCGAACCAAGAAGCAACCAAGATTTAAATGGTCTGAGTCAGCACAGGAAGCTTTTGAGAGACTAAAACACCCTTTTACTTCTACTCCACTCCTGAAACACCCTGAATTTCAACTCTCTATTATCATGGAAGGGTATGCTTCTGAATTAGCAGGGGGCGCCATCCTGTCACAAAGAAAAGAATACTCTACATCCGTTGGCCTTGTTCTCAAAAAAATTATGTCAAAATCCAGGAATAAAGTGCAATAAGAGAAAAACACAGAACATATAGCATTGTTCACAATTCTTACATATCCCGGTGTGTAAACAGCGCCCCCCGCTGGCAAAGCCCATGCTTTTCGAGACAGCCAGGGTCTCTTTTTCAAGGCAGAGTATGTTCTGTTTTTCTCTTATTGCATTTTATTCCTGGATTTGGACATAATTTTTGCACATGCTCTATTGGAAACAAATGCAATTGTTGATTGTATAGTTATTTGCACAGCTCAAGACCATCCTGCCAGGCCAGCCCCCCCGGTAGTCCAGAGGCTGCCCCTTAGGGATGGCCAGTGTCACAATAGGAGACCTGGTCATACTCACATGTGCACGCTCATCCTCGCGAGTGTGTGCACGCTTGGTCAAGCCCCACGGGTGTCTCCGTCTGGGTTGTGCATAGCCGAGTGTGAGAGGGGCTCTCGACCCCAGCTGGAATGACTACCCATTTTGGCTCTCTGAAATTTGGCACTGGATTACAGCTTTTCCTGGTTCTAGACTTTCTGGCCTTCTTGAAAGTAGGTAGTCGGACCCCGGCTTGTCTGCAGTGCAATCCAACCCTCCTTCCAAAAGGCTTAGGTAAAAACCAGAAGAGTCGGCAGATTCCCCGCACTAAATGTAGCACCCCACCAGTTACTCTCTGCTGACTCCCCCAGATACCAGTCAGCTCCCTGTTGCCTTTCAGATCTTCTTCACTTCCTGTCTGGCGTTTCTCAATTTGCATCATCGTCACACCTGACACTCTGGCCCTCCCCTCTGATGAGTTTCCCCAGCCTCCACTCCACAGGCCGTAGGCGGTATTGCTGCCAGCTGTCTATATCAACATCAGCCTGGTCTCCATAAAGGTAAGTGACAGTTTGGCTTAAACTGTTTTACATTTTAAAATTAAAGAAGAAATGGTCGAGATATTTAGGTTTCCAGTTTCACTTCAAGATCTGAGTGTGTGGGTGGGGCCTTTGGAGCTGTGATTCTGCACAGCAGACTTGCACAGAAAAGACAGGCAGATTAGACTGCAGTCTACAGATGCAGATCTGTGCCCCTCAGAAAAGAAAACAGTGACTGACAAACATTCTGCTGTCCTGTTCTGTTCTAACCTGTCCCTCTCCTAACAGCTCCAGCTCTTAACAGCAATCCTGTTCACCAGCCAGCTCCAAACTTAGGGATAGCCCACCTAGCACATGCCTTTCTCCTGCTGACAACTCCCAGCTCATCTTAACGTGCCTCCTGATTGGCTGGGACTATGCATGATGTCATATAGTGTGAGTCACCATGTGACCCTGTCTCTCTCTCCACTCCTTGGGTGACATGTGGGCAGCACTGGCAACATCCCAACAGGTTCTCTCAAACCAAACCCTATGGAGATCAAGTTCATGGCAAACCAAACAACCTAAGTTCGGCCCGAAAGCAGGTACTACCAGTTCGGTTTGATCAAGCTGCCCCACGATTTCTGGCATTTGTGAACATATAATTTATGTTCCTATATAGTTTGACACATTTAGCTTTAGTATCAGCTTCTGCAGTAAGGCACCCGCCTAGTTTTTCAGAGAGTACAACATTGGAGGTCCCTCTCTTCCACTTGGTGCCTTATTCCTTAAATGCATTCTTAAGAATACTCAATCTCCCATTAATTCTGTCATTGGTCCCCACATGGACCACCACAGCTGGGTCATTCCCAGCATTTCCCAGTATTTTAGCCACCCTTTCCACCACATACCAAACCCTGGCACCAGGGAGACTGCAAACCATTCAGTTGAGGTGGTCTTGGTGACAAATTATTCTGTCAGTCCGCCTGATAATAGAATCCCCTATGACCACTAACTGTCTAGTCCTACCTGCAGCCCCAACCACCCGCACAATAGCGGGGCTGTCCTCCCAGCTGTTAGTGAGAGCAGTATCTGCTATGGCTGCTATGCTGCTTTTCTACTCCCTCTATCTACATATATAGTTTGTATATAATATATCACATGCCAGCCAGACTTCTTGGGCCTGCGGCCAAAAGTGGGGCATCAGCAATGGTTGTTTAAGAATTACTGTTTGTTTTTACATTACCAAGCCCACAAGTCCAGATTGGTGAGACATAAATGGTGAGATCCATTTCTAAAAACAAGCAAACTATATGTTACATATGGCCAGCTCCTGAAAATGTCATAACTCTAAACATGATGGGAAAGTAGAGATTTTCCAAGGTAAAATAAAGTACAAAAAAATTGAATGTACCAACAAAATAATACATAGCTCAAGAAAAACATAACAGGTATTATTACTAGATTGAAAAGATGGATTTCTGCTGGATGAACCGGGGGGAGGGGGCGCTGTCAGGTAATCTCAGAATGTAGCAAGGCTGCTGAATCTGCTGTTTCTGGAGCACCACTTAAGAGAGCATAGGCCAAAAAAAAAAAAGCTTACCTCTGTTGGGGATTCAGTGCTACAGTTCTCTTCTCTTCCCAGGGGGGCATCCAGACCCCCCCAAGGTTCTTTATTAAGGCAGATAGCAACCATACCCTGACCCATGTGGTGGCTTTGGACATCTGCTGGCTGCCGCAGGGTGTGGCCTTTTATGTGCGGAGTGAGAGGCTATCATCTGACTCTATGGTTTAAAAGAACACTTCCAGCAGTGGAAGAGCAGTCAGTGATCGGGGAAGGTTGGGTGGAGGGCAGGGGCATTTGGCCATCACTTCGACCTGTCAGTGAGCAGCATAGTGATTGCCAGTGGAATCAAGGTAGAAAAATAAATAATAATAAATGAATTTTTCGGTGTGTGTGCATACCTGCGCCGGCCATTTTGAAATGCTCTACAGCTAGAGGTGAGCAGGCATGCGTCTGCGGCACTGAGACACAGCAAGGGCATCGAAAACAAATGAGTGGAATGTACGATCCTGGAGGGTTCTACCACCTGGAGGCCCCAGGGGGTTGGACGCGGACGGCCCTACAGTCTTTTAGACATTTCAGGTTTTTGGACCCCTGATACATCCACCCATGGATTTTATTCCTACGCGGAAAAGAAAACCACAAGCTTTGTGGGAGTTTTATTCAGTTCAGGTGTATAAGGGACCCCTCCTCTCATTATTCGATATGTTTATATGGCTTTTTAATATGACACAATATCACAATACAGCTCCTTTAAGTAATGTACAAGGTTCACACAGCTTGTATTTTTTCTCTATCTACACTCTCAGCGTTTTAGGCAGACAGTCATCCCACCATCACAGTGGGTGAAAATCGGACCTGGTGTCTCTCGAAACCTGTCCAGTCGACTCCTCTGCAAAAGCTCTCCTGAGTGCAGACTGGACGGAGCTCCAGAATCTCTCCTTGAAGTCTCGCCCAAAGAAGACGTAGAGAAAAGGATTGACACAGCTGTTGGCGTAGGCCAGGCTAAAAGATATATACCAAGCATAAACCGTCACATCATATGCACCAAAAGACGCCCATATTATGTAACAGACATGATACGGCAGCCAGCAAATGAAGAAGCAGGTGATAATGGCTAAGATCATTTTAAAAGGTTTGGTGGATGTGACCATACGATTTCTTCTCATGCGCACAATGATCACTGTGTAACACGAGACAATAATGACAAAAGGAATGACAAAGAAAAGAATACATTGCATTATTACAGTTCCCCAATATATAGGAAGCTCCTGTTCATAGCAAAATACCCATCCATCATCAAAATGGTATGTCTCTCTAAATATAAAGAAAGGCACACTGCAGCCAGCAGCGAGGATCCAAACTCCCAGTGTGACCATCCAAGCCAGTCTCGCCGTCCGGTGGTTCTGACTCCAAACAGGGAAGACTACGCAGGCACAGCGATCAATGCTGATGACGGTGAGGTGTAGGATGCTGGAGAACATGTTCAGTGGGACAACATAGAAATACAGCTTACACATGAAGTTACCAAATGGCCACAAATAGGAAAAGGCAACCCGTGTGATTTCTAAAGGTTGGAGCAATGAGAAGGTGAAATCGGCGAGGGCTAAACTCAAGAACCAAACAGAGTTGACCGTCTTCTTCATCTTGAAGACAACAAACCAGATGACCAGACCGTTCCCCACTGTTCCCAGGAGAGACACCACAGATAAAGCCACCATGTAGGAAACATGAGCAAAATGCATGCCTTGAGATTCATATTCTTCATTCTTCAAACTGGTGGTGGTGTTCTCCATTCACATCCACTGTCAGTTGATTTCCTGGAAAAGACAAAAAAACACTGACACACAAACATTTGAACTGTCCATTCTGTTCTGTTAGCACATCACACTGTACTGGACTATTTTATCCCTTGGACTTTCAGCATAATAACCTGCCTTGGGCAAAACTCACCTTGTGCCTCCGACATTAACCCTTTCAGGTGTCCTTCTCTATAGCCCTTATGCACTTCTAAACTACAGTGGCATCAATTTGTCATTATTTACTGGGCTACTTTTTCCAGCATAATACCTGTGACAGACGCTCTGTCTTTTGGATGTCATCACTATTCAGTTGCCCACAGGGTCATTCACTGGCCTTTTCTTAATTAGGTCATTGTAGTTTGGATTGTATTATAAACTGCCTTTGTGTTAATTGATTACGTCACAGGCAATGGCATTGTTCTAATTGAGTGTATTACAGACGCCTATTGTTTTGCTGATTGCGTCACCGGCAGAGTTGGTCTGTGTATTTGTCATGAGGTCCACGGGGGAGGTCCCATTGCATGGAGACTTGTGTATATAAGGCCTAGAGTGGCACTAATAAACACTTCACCTTCACCCTCAATACTGAGTTCTGTCTCTTATTGGGGGAAACGCTATATTACAATTCACTAGCCCTTGTAAGGGCTGTTCCTGTTTCCTCACGGACGACTCTGGAATTCCAGCAGCACCTCTTACGATTGGGAAAAGGACGTCTCGGGCGGTGAAGCCCTCCGGCGATAAGGGTTATCGCTACAATTGGTGGCAAGCGGTCGGATGGTCCTTTGTACCCAGAGAGAGTGCTACCCTGATGGAGAGTCAGTAGGACAAGTTGAAAAGGCTGACCCTGAAGGATCTACTCGAGAGCCGGGGAAGGTCAGCTAGCAACCGCCCACGTCGGGAACTGATAGCCGAGCTGATCGAAATGGATCGTGCAGCAGTGAGGACTGAAACCAATATAGAGATCGATGAAGACGCTGCTCTTGTTCAAGCGGTTCGGAACAGATTGTCGGTCTATGGCCCGAATCCATCACAGGAACTGATCGACCGAGTCTTCGCCGCAGCGGAGGCAGAGGCCAGTAAGCGAAGGGAAGATCGGCGACTTTCAACCCAGCAGCCTCTCAGCCTCAGTTACACTGGGGGGAGAAAGATTCCATTTGCAGCATTTAAGTCCTTCCAGGAAAGTGACGACGAGATTGACGGATTTTTGGCCGATTTTGAACGCCAGTGCGCTTTACACCGGGTACCCACGGAGGAATGGGTCACCATATTATCAGGGAAACTATCTGGGAAAGCTTCCGATGCTTTCCGGGCCATCCCTGATGCGGACTTACCACACTACCATCTGGTAAAGGAGGCTTTGTTAGCCCGGTACGCTGTCACCCCGGAAGCCTACAGGCGACGATTTCGGGAATCCCAAAAGAAGGGAGGGGATTCTTACACGGAGTGGGCATGTCGCCTCCATCGTACAGCATCACACTGGGTCACTGGATGCAAAGCCACGACCGCTGAGGATGTACTACAGTTGTTTTTACTAGAACATTTTCTCAATGCCCTGCAACCAGAGCTAAGAGAGTGGGTACGTGACCGGAGGCCTCTAACGCTACCTGAGGCTGCTCGTCTAGCCGACGAGTACACTGATGCTCGCCGGACAGAACAGTCCGCTCCAAAACCACAACCTCCCAAATTTCAAGCACCTGTGGCTTCAGCGCCAACTCGTGACTCTGGGCCACATAGGCCAGCGCAGCAACCGAACCTCTCCACAGTTCAGTGCCATTGTTGCAAACAATGGGGACATTATCGCAGTGATTGCGCCCTAGAGCCTCCCCGAAACACGTGGGGGCAAAAGCAACCTTCCACCTCCCGTACTCCTGTGGCACACTGTTTGGAAGCTGAGAGCAGTTCGGAAGAGTATCTGGGGGTACTGTATGAAGCTGATCCCGTACAAGCGGCCATCCAAGACAACCGACAGCACCATTGCCAGGAGGTACGAGTCAATGGGCGCACCGCGCAAGGATTACGCGACACCGGAGCCACACTTACCTTGCTTCAACCTCATTTGGTCAAGAACAAAGACCGCACTGGACACACCGTTGCAGTAAGGGTGGCGGGAGGAGCTGTGTTTCGACTCCCCACCGCCCGAGTACATCTTGACTGGGGCGCTGGATCCGGCAGGGTACAGGTGGGACTTATGGACAACTTACCAGCAGAAGTACTATTGGGAAATGATCTAGGACCAATGACTTCTGCCTACACTACCTCTGGGCCAGCCAGCGTCAACCCTGTTACAACCCGGTCTCCAGCCCGAGCTGCCGACTCCAGCCCACTGGTCGGGGAGACCCAGGGGTTTCGTCTGCATCACGTCATGTCTGTTACAAGAAGCCAAGAAGAGGATCAGCCATCAGGTTACGTCCTTCCAGAAGGGAAACGTATACCAAACACTATTTTTGTTGGGGGCATTGGCTGTCGGATTAATCAGCCTGAAATTAAGGATGTTTTTTCAAAGTATGGCGCTGTAAAGAGTGTCAAAATTATTAGGGATGCCTCTGGCGTTTCTAAGGGTTATGGTTTTGTCTACTTTTACGATGATGTAGATGTGCAGAAGATTGTGGATTCTCCGATCAGCTACCATGGAAAGAGATTGAAACTTGGACCAGCTATAAGAAAGCAAAGCACCTGTGCACACATCCAACCAAGGACTTTGGTGCTGAACTCACCAACGCCACAATATCCCAGTATTTGGACCCCACCCATGACCGATTCCTATGTACAGCCCACGTCAATGTTTAGTCCGGTTACCCACTATGTGCAGACTTGTCCTTACACAGAACTCTGCCCATAACAAGAGTCCGGACAGCCCCACGTTAACCCGAACAGGGTCAATCCGGGTCTGCCGGGTGTTCCACAAAAAGGGGGCATTGTGACAGACGCTCTGTCTTTTGGATGTCATCACTATTCAGTTGCCCACAGGGTCATTCACTGGCCTTTTCTTAATTAGGTCATTGTAGTTTGGATTGTATTATAAACTGCCTTTGTGTTAATTGATTACGTCACAGGCAATGGCATTGTTCTAATTGAGTGTATTACAGACGCCTATTGTTTTGCTGATTGCGTCACCGGCAGAGTTGGTCTGTGTATTTGTCATGAGGTCCACGGGGGAGGTCCCATTGCATGGAGACTTGTGTATATAAGGCCTAGAGTGGCACTAATAAACACTTCACCTTCACCCTCAATACTGAGTTCTGTCTCTTATTGGGGGAAACGCTATATTACAATTCACTAGCCCTTGTAAGGGCTGTTCCTGTTTCCTCACGGACGACTCTGGAATTCCAGCAGCACCTCTTACGATTGGGAAAAGGACGTCTCGGGCGGTGAAGCCCTCCGGCGATAAGGGTTATCGCTACAATACCCAGCTCCACAACCATTTAACTGTGTACGGTTACAGCATAATATATATAGCGAGCTGGGTTTTACTAGACAACTTTGTTCATGATTGTTTATATCTCATGTATATATCTATATTATATTGTATATTTAACCCTTTGTGGTGTGTTCCACATTTTGTCAGCTTCCTAATCCTTTTAGGAGGACCTAAACAGTGTCCTTATAAAAACACGAGTACCTAAATTAAATTCACCAACTATTTGCATTAAATCAGTGGTTTGTGATATGCATTTATAAGTTTGTTTGTTTATAAGTTTATAAGTTTGTTTCTGGAGCTAGCAAGGTGATTTTGCCCAATTTTTAGATAGATGCACCCTATCATTTGGTCTATCACCGTTTATAATTACTTTTAAGTGTGCTTACCAGTTCTCTATAATATAATTTAATACATTGGGATGGGCTATCTCTCCCTCGTGCTGTGACTTTAACAAACAAGATGAGTCATTCCGAAAAGCCTGACTGCTCCCTGGTGAGAGTTTCATTGGGTTACATTGTTATAGCCAAGGAGTAGTTGATGTTTTTAATTGTTTCTATTGTAATCAGCTGTGACACCATCTAAAGCAGTCATGAGCCCTATTAGAATAGCTTACAGATAATTTACAGCTTTCTGCGATGAGTGCATCACGCTGATGTGATGGAGAGAACATTGTGAAGATTGTCTCCTATGTACAACGCATGGGAGAAAGTCATTAACATGCTGAGTGTCATTGAGGGAAAACTTAGGTGTGTAGGATTTTAATGACATATTTTTATTTTTAGAAGGAGAGAGACCCCTACTAATCACAAACTACACACGTTCAAGACAATCGCATCATGCACAGCACATATGCTCTTCCTCCACCACCAGGCCAGGTTTTGCGCTTCTCCCCACAGATGCACAGGGGAATTATTTAGACAGAGCAATAGACTCAGTTCGTATTACATCACCTGTGCTTCAGTGTGGAAATCTGCAAATCCTGGCCTGTTGGTGGTGTCACGGCGTGCTTACCTCGTGCCCGGTCCCTCGTGACCCTGGCGTCCTTGGGCGGCTTTCCACTCGTCCTTGGGTTACTCCTCTGGCTTCTCAGCACAAGTAACTTATGTAACTTAGGTTAGCTTAAAGGGCCAATGAGTCCAAAGATTACTATGGCCGAAACTCCCTAACGGTTTACATTGGGCAATTAGCCCATAGCTTGTTGAACACCCATTGAGCCAGGTTCTTCCCATCCAATCCCCTGTACCCATGCCCTATAAAAGTATTCCCAGGTCACCCAGTCATTGCCCGTGATAGCGTTTAGCTGGGTGGGATTTATCCTGAGATTCCTGTGTTGTTTATCCGTTGCCGACCTTGCTAACCTGACTATTCTGACCACTGCCTGTACCGACCTCAGCCTGAAATTTGACTACGAACCCATCCAATCCCTGCTGCCGAAAAGCTCTCTGATCTCCTGGTTTGACCCTTGGCGTGACCTTTGACCTTACCCATTTTCTCCCACGGAGTTCCCAGAACTGTATTCTGTATTTACCTCGGCTACCCTATTACCACCAGTCCTACCTTTGGTTCTTCCATCTTCAACCCGTGTGCTTACATCCTTTGAGCTAATAAGTCCTGGGGCAACCGTGTCCGGTTTGCGTCCTGGCAAACGTTGGCCTGGCTAAAGGTGAAACTAGCTGCAGAGCGGTTGTAAGCTCACGAAAAAGACCAGTGTTCCTGAGGTATGATAAGTGACCCTTGAAGAGGATGGTTGAGCACCTACGATGTACGGGGATCTCTGACTGTTTTAACCAGTTCTAACTAGTTCTGTCCACAACCTGATGTTCAGGCTCTTTCCCTCTATTTGTTAGATAATGGATTTACCATGACTAAACTACAACCTGCCATTAATAAATAAACTAATAAATAAAACTGAAAGACCATTTTTCAAAAGACATGTATTCATGTATTATGACACTGTATCTGTGTATGCTCATCTCTGTATTTCCCATAGGTTGTCACCCATCACTGCTTTTGTCTATGCAATGACTCTGTTCTCATAAATACTGTTTGTTTTGTGACCCCCTAGCTTCCCCTCCTGATAACCCCAGCTAAGCAACTTTATTGCCCTAGTACAACCCACCCCCCAGCTGTTTGAGCTAATCAAGGCATCTCACAAGTGGTATATCGTTGTGAGGAATGGCTGCACTCAGCCTGGGCTGCTGTCCTGGATTTATCAAGTCCAGGATTTTTTAAGTCCTTCAAAGAATTAGGCCCGAATTGAGCCCGAAGTGACCAGAAGGGAACAGGCACCAGACTCTGCTCGTCTGAAGAACTCATCTCCAACAATGCTCCTCTGGTATTTTACCGTCCTGCTTCCTCTGACTCTAAAATTCCTGAACTCCCAGCATCCCCTGCACCTGGTAAGTGTATCTATACCTCTCCATCACTGCTCCTATCCCCCTACCTTTGCTCGCATGAATTTATCTCACTGGCTAAATCTCTCTCCTTTTCTCCATGCTCCCGCAAAACACGCTCTGCCACTTTCAAATCCCACAGTCACCTCCTCTCCTTTTCTCTGCTCCTACTTGCTGCTGGTGACATCGCTCAAAACCCAGGTCCATTTCCTTCACCTCCCCGCTCCTCTACACCCCACAACTCATCACAGAATAGCCTTCACCATGGTAGCAAACCAACAAACACACGGAACCTAGCCAACCTCTTAACAATCACCCCCTCCCCACGCACTCCCCCCGTTGTCACCTGTGCACTATGGAATGCACGTTCAGTGTTCAACAAACTGGCTTACATCCATGACCTCTTCACTACCAACCTCTTCACTTTCATGGCCTTTACTAAAACCTGGCTCACTCCCTCTGATACAGCCTCACCCGCTGCCCTCTCATATGGGGGCTTACAGTTCAGCCACACCCCAAGATCAACCAACAAACAGGGTGGAGGTGTTGGCATCCTTCTGGCTGAATACTGCTCATTTAACCCAATCCCTGCTCTACCCTCCCTTTCCTTCCCTTCTTTTGAAGTTCACTGTGTCCGTCTCTACTCTCCCTGTCACCTAAATATTGCCATCATCTATCGCCCTCCTGGACCTGCCTCTCTCTTTCTGGACCACTTCTCGACTTGGCTTCTCCACTTCCTGTCCTCTGACATCCCAGCTATAATCATGGGGGACTTCAACATACCCGTTGACACCAACAATCCTGCAACCACCAAACTATTATCCCTAACCTCCTCCTTTGGCCTCAAACAATGGTCTACCAGCCCCACCCATAAAGATGGACATACGCTTGACCTGCTCTTTACTCACCTCTGCTCTGTATCCAGTCTTTCCTCATCCCCACTTCCTCTCTCTGATCACAACTTACTAACACTAACACTCTCTTCCCTTACCACTACCCCCCCTGCAATTCTTCGCAGGAAACTCAGAAACCTAGACCTTCAATCTCTCTCCGATGCTTTACATCCCCTTCACACCCTGCCCTCATTTACCAATGTAGACGCTGCCGCTTCATACTACCATAACACACTAACTGCTGCCCTTGACTCTGTTGCTCCCCTTAACTACAGTTGCCCTCAGGCCAAAAAAAGACAACCATGGCTTAACACTAACACTGCAACATTGAAACGGCATTCTCGAGTTGCTGAACGGCATTGGAGGAAATCCAAAACCAAGGAGGACTTCCTTTTATACAAGAAAGCCCTTCAGGAACTCAGGACTGCCCTTTCATTTGCCAAACAGGAATATTTCACATCACTCATATCGGCACAGGCCCAGAATCCAAAACAGCTATTTAACACTTTCAACTCCCTTCTCCGCCCACAGCCACCTCCTCCATCCTCACAGCTAACGGCTGAGCAATTTGCCACGTACTTCAAAGAAAAAATCTACAGGATTCGAAGTGGCTTCACCCCCCAGAACACCTCTCTCCTACCAACATCCCCCCCTGCCCCACTCATTAACTCATTTCACAGTGTTAACTGCTCAAGGTGTCTCCTCCCTGGTCTCAAAGGCTCACCTGACCACCTGCTCCCTTGATCCCATTCCAGCCCTAGCATCCATATTCAACCTCTCCCTCTCCACTGGTACCTTTCCCTCCTCCTATAAGCATGCTGTTATAACTCCACTCATCAAAAAACCATCTCTGGACCCCTATGCCCTCCCCAATTACCGCCCAATCTCTCTGCTCCCTTTCTCATCCAAGCTTCTTCCATACAGAACTTACCAACTATCTTTCTACAAACTCCCTCCTAGATCCCCTCCAATCTGGTTTCCGCTCATGTCACTCTACAGAAACGGCCCTCACCAAAGTCACCAATGATCTACTGACAGCCAAATCCAAAGGCCACTACTCTGCTCTCATTCTTCTCGACTTATCATCTGCTTTTGACACTGTTGACCATGCTCTGCTCCTCAATATACTTTTTTCCCTTGGAATCCCCGGTCTCGCACTCTCTTGGCTCTCCTCCTGTCTCTCTCACCACACATTTAGTGTATCTTAGTCAAACACCATTTCCTCTCCCCGGCCTCTGTCTGTAGGGGTACCACAAGGCTCAGTCCTAGGACCCCTACTTTTTTCAATATACACTTCTGATCTCAGACAACTAATAACCTCGCTAGGCTTCCAATATCACTTTTATGCAGACAACACTCAGATCTTCCTCTCTGGCTGAATCTCTCTTCTATCCTCTCTCGCCTTCCTGACTGTCTAACAGCCATCTCTTCCTTCATGACATCTCGCTCTCTTAAACTGAACATGAACAAAACAGAACTGGTCATTTTCCCACCATCTCACTCCCCTCCCCTCTCTAACAACACAATCTCTGTAAATAATTTTACAATAACTGCAGCTCATCAAGCTCGATGCCTGGGTGTCATTCTGGACTCCTCTCTCTCCTTCAGACCCCACATTTACTCCCTGGCCACCTCCTGTCGCCTCCAACTCATAAATATCTCCTGCATCCGTCCCTTCCTCTCACCTGTCACCACTAAAATGTTAGTGCATGCCCTGGTCATATCCCGACTGGATTACTGCAACTCCCTCCTCTGTGGTTTGCCAACAAACAGACTGGCTCTCCTCCAATCTATCCTAAACTCTGCTGCTTGCTTCATCCATCTCTCCTCTCGCTTCTCCAGTGCTGCCCCCCTCTGTCAATCCCTCCACTGGTTACCTGTTTCCCATAGAGTTCAGTTCAAAATTCTAGTGCTAACCTACAAAGCTCTCTCTAACCAGGCCCCTTCCTACATTTCATCTCTGATCCAGCATTACCAACCAAAGCTCAACCTCTGCTCTGCCTCTGACATTCTCCTGTCCTCTTCCTTGGTTACTTCCTCGCACTCCCGCCTTCAAGACTTCTCCCGTGCCTCCCCACTTCTCTGGAATGCACTCCCCTGCTTGATCCGCCACTCTCCATCACTCCAAGCCTTTAAAAGCGCCCTCAAAACTCTCTTCTTCAGACAAGCATATGACCTGGCGTAAGCAAATCCTATAACCTTTAATGGCACATGCAGCCATACTCAAGCTCTACCACTTGTGACCCCGCCCCCTTTGTCTCCACCCCCACCCTTTAGACTGTAAGCTTGCAAGGGCAGGGCACTCCTCCCTATTGTCTCCTGTGCTCACAACACCTGTGGCATCTAATTTTGTATTGTTCTCTGTGCTATATGTTTTACCTTGTCTGTATTATTAACTTGTAAAGCACTACGGAAGTTGATGGCGCTATATAAATAAACAATAATATTAATAATAATAATAAAAGACTCCAGGGCCGGCAGTGCCAGAGGGCACTAAATTATCTGCTTACCTTTACACCAATCCTATTCTGCCAGTTGTTGCCCTTCAACCTTGATTTGTAAAGCCGGGCGCAGCTTTTCCTTCCACAATGGCGAGTGAACTTACCTGGGCTCCCGTCCCGCGGTGTCTCCGGGAGCCTGGCTGGAGCTCTTCCCGCCTGGCACTGGCTCACGCAGCTCTGAGCGCAGCCGTCTCCTTCCCCTACACTCGCTGCCGCATCCCCGGCTTCTTTGCTCACACGTGCGTGTGAGCACGGCTCTCATATGCCCACCGCACGGAGGCTGAATTAAAGGGCCAATGAAGCCAATTATTGTTCTGGGTGAAACGCCCAAAAAGTTTGAACTGGGCAATCAGCCCAGGTGTTATTAATGTCCTCTTTGTGATTGGTTCCCTTCCGTGCCATCCCCGAGTCCATGTCCTATAAAGGTGTTCCCTGGTCATTCAGTCGCCTCCCGTGATAGCGTTTAGTTGGGTGTGTGTTGATCTTGAGATTTCCTACTTTATTCCGTTGCAACCTCTTTTTTTTGACCATCCCGTAATTGCCTCCTGGACCGCTTGTCTCTCTCTCTTGGTGCTGCGATAGTTAAGGACAGACTTCCCGTGTATGACCCCGGCTTACCTGACATTGCCCAGCCTTGCCTCTGCTTCACCGGCCTTCACCCCCTGTAAGCGCACATCCTTTGTGCTACGAAGTCCTGGGAGCAACAAATGGGGGCTTGGCTATAGGTGAAGTTAGAAGCGGAGATTGGGGGTTGTGGACTTGTCCCACGAGTCCTGACAGCAAGTGAATGAAGCCTGTGTCCGACCGACCATTGAAACAAAAAATGGGTGCCTCTGTTCATGGAAGTGGAAGTTCTCGGGGTATGGAAGCACTATTGTTTTAAATGGGAGCTTGGCATACACTGGCCATGCCCACTCCTCTTCACAATCCGATCGGTGGTGAGAGGGCGGTAAGGTAAACCAATAGTCTAGTGCCCTCTGGGCACTCCCAGCCCTGGAGTCTTTGAGTCCACAAAAGCTGACTTTTCCTTTAAGCTTAATCTAAATGTTAAAGCATTTGTCAGGCCCCGTGAGACATCCGCCTTCAGGTGAGTCCGCAACCCCCTAATCTCCGCTGCTGCTTCTGCCTATAGACAAGCCCCCGTTTGCCGGTAAGCTGTATACACCTCACCGCACATGGCTGCCCCAAGGATAGCACAAAGCATGTGGACTTACAGGTAGATGAACCAGGGTGAGGCTGGACGGAAGTGGGGCTGGCTGGGGTCATTCATGAAAATGACTGTGACAGACTCTCTGCCCTTTGGACTTTACACAGGTTCATTACTTTCCTTTTCTTAAGCATGTACAGACTGCCATTGTGTTGATTGATTACGTTATTCATTGTTCTGATTGATTGTGTTAGACTGCCATTGTTCTGATTGATTGTGTTACAGACGTCTATTGTGTTGCTTATTGCGTCACCGGCAGAGTTGAGGGATTGTGTGCCCTGCTCCCATTGGTCCGTGTATTTGTCATGCAGTTCTCCATCAGGTCCACGGGGGAGGTCCCCTTGCATGGAGCCTTGCATATAAGGCACAGTGTGGCACTAATAAAGGACACTTCACCTTCACCCTCAATACTGAGGTCTGTCTCTTATTGGGGGAAACGCTATATTACAATTCACTAGCCCTTGTAAGGGCTGTTCCTGTTTCCTCACGGACGACTCTGGAATTCCAGCAGCACCTCTTACGATTGGGAAAAGGACGTCTCGGGCGGTGAAACCCTCCGGCGATAAAGGTTATCGCTACAATGACCCCAGGGTTCCAAGGGGATAAACAGGAGAATGGTCAAGGGTGAAGCCAGGGGACAACTAGGTGGCAGAGGGTTCCCGGTACAGATGGGAAGACAAGCCCAAGGTCAGGCAGGGAGGCGTCGGTCCAGGTGGCGATCAGAGGAGGGTCAGACAAAGCAAAAGTCAGTGACAGGCAATCCAGCTAACAGTGGCACTATAACAACCAGCAAAAAGCTGCATGCAGGGATAGGCCTGGTTTTATGTGGCCATCTGCCAATCAGAAGAAAAGGCCAAAGTCAGCCCACATCCTTATCCCCAACAATACCTGTGGGGAAGCTGACCTGCAAAACATGGCCATAAAGGAAGACAGCACGCCTAAGGTATGGCGAGGATGCGCAGCCATACTTACAGCCAGAGCACACAGAGGAGGTGATTAAAGTGGATTGAAACCAAGCTGGATCGGCCCGGGAATCTATAAGATTCCCGGGCTGATCCATTCCCTCCCCGCTGTGTGAAACCCCCCAGGTCGCCCACTACACTTACCTTAATCCCTGGACAACGGCACTTGCACAGGCCGTGGCCGCATCCCTGCTATCCCTCTAGCAGGGCAAATGCCTGCACCGTTAGAGGGAAGCGCGAGATGTGGCTGCCAGCGTGCTCGGAACCGAGCGCACTGATTGGACGAGTGGCCGCAGATGCTCCGGTATGGTGAGTTGATCCAGGAGATCTGGGGGGTTTCACATAGCGGGGCACCCCCAAGCATTAAACCCCCCCTTTGTTTTTAGGAGTTTCACATAGCGGGGCACCCCCGATCATTACACCCCCCCCCCCCTTTGTCAGTAATAAAAACCGCACCACTGCAAATCTAAAACTGTATAATGAAAGTCAATGCCACTTTTTTACTCCTGAAAAAAAAGTAGTGAACCTTTTATCCCTTCCTACCTGTAGTAAAAAAAGTGCCATTGACTTTCATTGTCTTCCTATCCGGTGATTCACTAACAGTGACATTCTCAGGCTTTTTTCTCATGAATTGAATCAGCGTCTTATAATTTCTATATATCTGTAGGGTGGGCCCCCAGATTCGGTTCTGCAAGATGTGTTTTTGCTTACCCTGTGGCCCCTGTAACCCTCTATACCCCCCCTCTGGGCAGATGTCATCTGTGTGTGTGAATATTGCTGGTTACTCACTGGTTCCTGTTTCTGTCGTCTGTTTCTTCTTCTCCGGTTTGTAGGATCTGCTCAGTCACTCTGGTCACACTCTTTATAAAGAGCCACAGAACTCAGAGGGAGGGGGAACCTCATGATTTTTTTTAAGTTTAAAAAAAAAAAAATAAAGATGTATAGGTTTGGTCTGTAAGTTTTTGAATTATCAGCCAATGCAATTTTATTTCTTGACTAATTAAAGTGACTAATTTTTACTATCTTGGGTTTTGGTCCTTTCATAAGTGGGTCACCTTGAGTCTGTTGGCACATCTGGTCTGAGATCTTTGGTGTAAGTTGATGAAAGTGGACTATTTTTTACGTGTCAGTAACCGTGTGACCAAAGCAGCCAATCAGATTGCTAAAAAGTGATTAAACAAGCAAGTTGTTTAAAGAATACCGCGCTAAATTAATAATCCCAAAGTGATAAGCTCGACGTGTATGACTCAAGTCCAAAAAAAGTCCAGATCAAATCAAAAAAATATATAAACACAGAGCTAATTAAGTGAATCAATAGGTGAAATGTCCCAAAAAAACATATGTGATATCCACCGTTGCGTGCCCGTCACCGGTATCACAAAACTCTTACCAGATCAAAACATGATTAGTGCATTAAATATATAGGTGCAAACTCCTCCAGAGAGAATGAATGATGATTCCTCTCAAATTAGGGAAAACCAGTTGAAAATGACTTCAATTCTCCTTTAATGTAAATATGTGGCTTAAACTTCAATGCCACAATTCCATAAGGGCCAGAAAGGACTCCAATCACATGTAACAAAATGTAAAAAGGAAAGACTAGTGCAACATTGCTAGATGTAAAGACAATCCATTTAAATACCAACAAAGATGCACTCACAAACAGATAAAATCATTCAGCGTGTAAAAGGTTAAAAACCGCAAACAGCTCTCACCGCTCCCGACTGGTATACTTGCAAGTAGGAAGTGCCTCCAAACATAAAGGAAGCCCAAGCCTCCAACGCGTTTCGTCGCTCGTGGGCAACTTTAACTAGCATTGAAGTTTAAGCCACATATTTACATTAAAGGAGAATTGAAATCAGATTGCTAGATTTCTTTGGGGAATTAAGGAGAAAGGTAAGACTTATCCTGTTTCTCAATGTTAATGCACCCGGGGGGCATCGGCAATCATGGAGATTTTGCAGTTGCAGTTCAAACCACAAAGTAAAGTTACTTCAGCAAAACTTAACATGACCCTGATGCTCACCTTTTTTCAGCGAGACTTCACAACTCAGTTCAGGACTGTGTGTATAGGTAAGTACTTGCTAGATTGCACATTGCTTTTGTTTGCCTAATATAGAGACACCCTCTTGCATTATATTCTTGAGTATTGATAAGCGAACCCATGGAAGATCGAGTTCAACGAGTTCAGCCGAACTTGCCACTAAAGTTTAAGTCTCCCGAACTCGACCTGAACCAGAACCCCATTGGAGTCAATGGGGGCTCGAATTTGGGGGCCCAAAAATGGCTGTAAAATGGGGATAGCAAGGGCTAAAGGGCTGCAATTGGAGGGGAACAGCAGGGCAATTGCCCTGTATAAAATGGGCTGTTTATCAATGACCAAGAGGGTGTAATGCAAAGTGTGCCCTTGAGTAACTAGTTTAGCAAAAACCAAGAGGGTGTAATGCAAAGTGTGCCAAGTAACTAGTTTTTCAAAGACCAGGGGTGTAATGCAAAGTGTGCCTCAAGTAACTAGTTTATCAAAGACCAAGAGGGTGTAATGTAAGGTGTGCCATGTAACTAGTTCAAGAAAGACCAAGAGGACATAATACAAGGTGTGCCAAGTAACTGGTTTTTTCGAAGCCCAAGAGGGTATAATGCAAGGTGTGCCAAGTAACTGGTTTATCGAAGCCCAAGAGGGTGTAATGCAAGGTGTGCCAAGTAACTGGTTTATCGAAGCACAAGAGGGTGTAATGCAAAGTGTGCGAATAACTGGTTTATCGAAGCCCAAGAGGGTATAATGCAAGCTGTGCCAAGTAACTGGTTTATCGAAGCCCAAGAGGGTATAGTGCAAAGTGTGCCAAGTAAATAGTTTATCAAAGCCCAAGATGGTATAATGCAAGGTGTGCCAAGTAACTGGTTTATGGAAGCCCAAGAGGGTGAAATGCAAGGTGTGTCAAGTAAATAGTTTATCAAAGCCCAAGCGGGTATAATGCAAGGTGTGCCAAGTTACTGGTTTATCAAAGCCCAAGAGGGTATAATGCAAGGTGTGCCAAGAAATTGGTTTATCGAAGCCCAAGAGGGTGTAATGCAAGGTGTGCCAAGTAAATAGTTTATCAAAGCCCAAGATGGTATAATGCAAGGTGTGCCAAGTAACTGGTTTATGGAAGCCCAAGAGGGTGAAATGCAAGGTGTGTCAAGTAAATAGTTTATCAAAGCCCAAGCGGGTATAATGCAAGGTGTGCCAAGTTACTGGTTTATCAAAGCCCAAGAGGGTGTAATGCAAGGTGTGCCAAGTAACCGGTTTATCAAAGCCCAAGAGGTTGTAATGCAAGGTGTGCCAAGTAAATAGTTTATCAAAGCCCAAGCGAGTATAATGCAAGGTGTGCCAAGTAACTGGTTTATCGAAGCCCAAGAGGGTATAATGCAAGGCGTGCCAAGTAACTGGTTTATTGAAGCCCAAGAGGGTATAATGCAAGGTGTGCCAAGTAACTAGTTTATCAAAGCCCAGGAGGTTATAATGCAAGGTGTGCCAAGTAATTGGCTTATCGAAGCTCAGAAGGGTGTAATGCAAGGTGTGCCAAGTAACCGGTTTATCAAAGCCCAAGAGGGTATAATGCAAGGTGTGCCAAGTAAATAGTTTATCAAAGCCCAAGAGGGTATAATGCAAGGTGTGCCAAGTAACTGGTTTATCGAAGCCCAAGAGGGTATAATGCAAGGTGTGCCAAATAACTGGTTTATTGAATTCCAAGAGGGTATAATGCAAGGTGTGCCAAGTAACTGGTTTATCGAAGCCCAAGAGGGTATAATGTAAGGTGTGCCAAGTAACTGGTTTATCGAAGCCCAAGAGGGTATAATGCAAGTGCCAAGTAACTAGTTTATCAAAGCCCAAGAGGGTATAATGCAAGGTGTGCAAAGTAACTGGTTTATCGAAGCCCAAGAGGGTATAATGCAAGGTGTGCCAAGTAAATAGTTTATCAAAGCCCAAGAGGGTATAATGCAAGGTGTGCCAAGTTACTGGTTTATCGAAGTCCAAGAGGGTACAATGCAAGGTGTGCCAAGTAACTGGTTTATTGAACTCCAAGAGGGTATAATGCAAGGTTTGCCAAGTAACTGGTTTATCGAAGCCCAAGAGGGTGTAATGCAAGGTGTGCCAAGTAACTGGTTTATCGAAGCCCAAGAGGGTATAATGCAAAGTGTGCCAAGTAACTGGTTTGTCGAAGCCCAAGAGGGTATAATGCAAGGTGTGCAAAGTAACTAGTTCATCAAAGCCCAAGAGGGTGTAATGCAAGGTGTGCCAAGTAACTGGTTTATCAAAGCCCAAGAGGGTGAAATGCAAGGTGTGCCAAGTAACTGGTTTATCGAAGCCCAAGAGGGTGAAATGCAAGGTGCGCCAAGTAACTGGTTTATCGAAGACCAAGATGGTGAAATGCAAGGTGTGCCAAGTAACTGGTTTATCGAAGCCCAAGAGGGTATAATGCAAAGTGTGCCAAGTAACTGGTTCATCAAAGCCCAAGAGGGTGTAATGCAAGGTGAAAATTCAATTCGGCACGAACCGAACCGAAAGTAACTAGTTTATCAAAGCTCAAAGTCTAATGCCAGGTGTACCCATAATTAAATAGTTTATCAAAGCTCAAAATGGTCTGAGACTCAGGTCGTCGCGGTCTTCGTTTTTCTTCTTTGTTTTTGACTAACTTTCATGAGATTCGGGCAAGGAGAAGAGGGGACAGAGACTGGCGGCTGCTGACCCAGTGGCACTCTGATGTCACTTTTTGGTGTGGACTCTACTCATAGGTGACCCGGAGGTGTAGGCAGCACATACAGATGCTGGAGAGATCAGGAACAGAGCAGCAGTGGTGGTGGCGGCGATCTGGCCCAGCAGCATCGGGCTTTTGTTCCTAAGCCCAGTAAGGATCGATGGTCTTGGGCAGTAAAATCTAGGTGCTGGCAGTATATCTTCTTCTATGTTCTTCTTTGTGTCTAAACGCTAAGAAGCTCAGCGCAATGCAGGTTACAATCCAATCGCAATGCACACTGCAAGTCACACTGGCATCACCAAATATTTAGCACGAGCCCCTAGGTAGTTAAGCCATCAAAAGTGTTAGTCTATTCTTTTTTTTTTTTTTACATCATTTTGTTTTACGTATGTTATTGATACGGAGCCGTCATACAAGCTCCCTCTGATGTTTTTTTAAATGTTCTGTGTCATGATCAGTTTTTAGTAATTGGTAGATATTTCTTGTTACATTAAACATTGCTGTCATGCGGCTGCTATGGCGGCCGGATGTGTTTTGGGTATTTGTAACTGTAGACACGGCATCATTATCCTTACTGCAGAAAGAATGTTTATTTCAGTGTACAACAGGAAACATGTCTGCCCGCACTTTCAGGGCCCTTTGTCTGGCTGTATTTTGCAACAGAGAGAAAGAGGAAGTGATGAGAAATGTATTTCATAGCCCAGAGGATACAAAGATATTCACCTACACACAACTACTGCTGGGCTTCAGATTTGGGATTTCACTAAAGGTTCTGCCAGAGGAGAATACTGACAAAATTAAGGT
This sequence comes from Gastrophryne carolinensis, assembly GCA_027917425.1. Classification (NCBI taxonomy): domain Eukaryota; kingdom Metazoa; phylum Chordata; class Amphibia; order Anura; family Microhylidae; genus Gastrophryne; species Gastrophryne carolinensis. The sequence goes on along the minus strand of CM051234.1, from coordinate 655,190,298 downwards.
CCAATTTGAAAAGTGCTGTTTAAAAAAAAATGAAAAAAGTAATGTGTCTGTAGATAATGGCAGAGGTCACCCTTAGCTAATTCATTTAACCATTTAAGTGCCAGCCTATCTGGAGTTTTTGTCACCCTTTGTTGCCAGGCCATTTTGCACCATTTTGCGCTCCCCATGTTCAAATGTGATTTTTAATTATATATTGTTTTTTTCAGCTGAGTCTGGGCTTTAATATTTTTGGGTGAAATATGTGAAAAAAATAAAAAAAAATCTATTTTTTACTATTTGTGGTGTTTTTTTGTAATAAAAAATGTAAGTTTGTCAATAAAATCTTATTGCGTGTGAAATCCCAATTTCTCCCAGTCACAGCGGTACCACATATGTATAGGTAGACACGCTTTCCTGCCCAGGAGACTCCCCCAAACTGAAACAGCGCTTTAGGGGATTTTCAGATAAAATACAACTGTAATATGCGCTATGCGTACTGCATCCGCAGTTTTTCCAGAAAAACAACCCTTTACATTTGAAATACCCCCACAAACTATATATTCTCTGGAAGTACATACCTCAGGCTTTCTAGGCGTACCAGGCTTGTTGATGTGGTCACAGTTTTCTGGAAGTAATCCCTCAATGTATTCTTTGGTTGCAAAGAGTTTCCCTAAAAAAAGGATAAAAAAGCATAATCAAAGCCACATTTTCCTAAAAAAACTATATACAAACAAGAAAAAACAAGTTTAATCTGAAAAAGCAACATCCCCCGAACAGAACGATACCCAACATGCATAGCTACTGTCAAGGGCAGAGTTGCCAAACACCCCAAAGTAAAGCATGTGCGTAACAGTGATTTTTACTTGAAAATTTCAGCACCTTGCGATTTTTCAACCAAAACAACCCTTTATATTTGGAATATCCCCCATAAACCATATATTCTCTGAAAGTACACATGTTAAGCTTTCTAAGCGTACTCAGCTTGTTGTAGTGGGCTCATCTGTCTGGAATTATTCCCTCAAATAATTATTTGGTTGCGCAGGGTTTCCCTAAAAAAATTATAAAAAAGCTGAATAAAAAACACCTTTTCCTAAAATATAAATATGCAAACAAGAAAAAACAAGCTAAGTCTGAAAGCGCAAGGTCCCCCGAACAGAACAATACCCAACATGCATAGCTACTTTTAACCCTTTTAATTGCCACCCCACTTGGGATTTTGTCACCCTCTGTTGACAGGTCATTTTTCCCCATTCTGCGCCATGTTTTGCGCCATTTTTGCTGGATTTTTCAGGCAAATTATTTATATTTTTTTTTGCAGCAGAGTTTAGGCTTTAACATGAAATGTCTTGTTTGTAAATTTTATTCTGTTTTTTTACAATATTATTATTAAGTAAAAAAAAAAAAAATAAATACAAATTTTTTTTTTAGAAAATTGCCTCCTTTTATTTTAAATAAAAAAATTTATTTTATTAAAGAAAACCATATTGCATGAGAAAGCCCCATTTCTACTGATTAGAATGGTACCACATATTTATTGGTAGCCCCCCGTTCCTGCCCAGGAGACCCCCCAAACTGAAAAAAGTACTTTATAACATTTACAAATAAAATACAACTACCATCCACACTACAAAGGGTTAAATCGAGAAAAAAACCAGCCCGGGACCAGCTATGCAGGGCTTGTAGAAACAGGGTGCAGGGGCCAGCTTTTGTGGCCCCTGGCCCTGCAGGCTACAAGCCCGCATGGCCCGTGGCCACGGGCTCTTCTGCCCCCCCCCCTGGGCTTTGGGGAGGCAGGTAATGGGGGTGCTGGGGGTTAATGGCAAGTCACCCGCTAGCCACAGGTGACTTGCCATCCCCCAGCCTTGTGAACTGGTATAGGGATCTCATAGACCCCTTACCAGTTCACAAGGGGTTAAATGTAAAAAAAAAAAAGACACAAAGAGAAAAAAATGACCTTTATTTTTTTTTTTTTTTTTTTTTACTTGACTCACCTCTGATCCTCCTCTGCCCCCCGGCGATCTGCGATGACAGCTGACAGTCTGCTCAGGTGTTTTGAGGAGAGAGCATGGGGAGGGGGGGTGATCACAGCCCTCTCCCCCCCCACCTCTCTGCTCTAAGCACCCGAGCAGACTGATTCAGAGTCTCGGGTGCGGGTATTTAGAGGCCGGCTGCTGGTTACATCACAATGACGCGATCCAGGAAGTGGGGGAAAGGGCAATTTCTGCCCTCTCCCCGCCATGGAAGAGCCTGGGGGGTGATCGGAGGCCCCCCCCACTGAAGAGGAGACTTATTTTTTTAACTAGCAGGGGGGAAAGTCAGGCACATAGATTCTACGTGCTTGGCAATTAAGTGGAGTAGAAGCGAGCACGTAGAATGTACGTGCTTGGCACTGAAAGGGTTAAATAGTATTTGTCCCTGACCTCATTGTTATAGCTAGTGTTGCTCAGGATGTGACTTTCTGTCTTTGTTATACTTGTTAGTGACCCAGTTTTTATTGACCATCCCAGCTTGCTGCATGAACCAACCTTTTGCCTGCCTGACCCCCTTGGATACCACATTACCTCTGACCATCCAGGTTGACCTTCTTCTAGTGTTTGACTACTCTCCTGCCTCATCCCTGTGTGTAGACGCACCCTCGGACTGATCACCTGTCTCTGACCATGGCCAAAGTAAACGCTTGTGTTCCTTCTATCTTCAGCATAAGCTGGCATCTTTTGTGCCTTGTAAGACCTGGTACAACCATGTCCGGCAAGGCATATCGTGTGTCCTGGCAAATGGGGGCTTGACTATAGGCGGAGGTGGCAGCAGAGATTGGGGCTACCAACTCACAGAAGGTGGAAGACTTACAGGGCATTACAGCAACAGGATTGGCTCCCTGATAATTGAAGCAGGGCATTTCGATGTCCCAGGCAGCTTTGTGATGCCGCTCCAGGTGCCTATGTAGAGCAATAGTTCCAAGTCTCAGATTTGTACCCTGGCTACAGTTAACTTTCTGCAAACCTGGCACTGTGCTGTTCTCCAGGAAAGGTATGAAAGAATTGCCACATGGCAGCATATTATAAATAAGAAGATCTAGAATGTCCACCTCCTGACTCTGCTCCTTCTCTGGCAGGCTTTTTTTCTAGAGTCTGCAAAAGCAGCACCAGTGCCTCCATCACCTGCTCCTGAGTTAACCATATCAGCAGACCTAGCCCTATGGTGTTTTGCAGATGTTCTGAGTGCCAGAGTGCCGCGCAGCACTCTGACCTCCCGGCTTGACCCTTTGGCTACCCCTGACTATGCACCTGTCTCATCCCTGTAATCTTACGCACCTTTCAGACTGACTACCTGTTAACGACCTCGGCTTCGGGATACCCTCGTGGTTCATCAGCCTTCACCATAAGCAGCCATGCTTTGCGCCTATTAAGACCTGGGGGCAACCGTGTCCGGTGAGGTGTACCTACCGTCCCGGCAAACGGGGGCTTGACTATAGGCAGAAGCGGTGGTGGAGATTGGGGGTTGTCAGCTTACAGAAGGCTGGTGTCCCGCTGGGCATCACAATTTACACATGTGTAAAATAAAATCTCCGCCTCCCTGGGAGGTCGTCCCATCACATGACTCAATCCGGAGCGCCATCCCGAGCTTTATAAATACACCCAAGTGAGACGGTAACAACAAAATGGCGAGACGTTCCCTTTATATAATTAGTGGAATATTATTATTACGCTAAAGTATAAAATGACTTCCTCTCCCCCCTTCAGAATGGGGGCATCCGGATGTGGCACTGCACATCTCCTCCTAGCATGCCTGAGATCGAGCGGCCAATACTTACCCCTCCTGGGGTCCCCCCCGAATCCAGATGTGCCCATGCTGCGGGGGTGAGAGGATGTAAAGTCACATTTTACCTTTAGTTACTCTTTAAAGCAGAGCTATACCAAGAAAAGCTCAGCATACAGGGGTTCAACCCCCTCCCCCACCTGCTCACCTTTAGAGATAGCTTTAAAGGGTAATTCCACTTTCGATGGCATTTTTTAAATGTTTCCATTATTGTGCGGCTAAATGATGTCATCAATGTGCTGAGCTTATCTGTTATTGCTTTTATTTTCTATTTGTTTGCAACTCTGTGTTATAAAAGAAAACAATTTTCTTTAGCAACAATATGTTTAGAATTGTACAACAAAGTGGTGGTTTCGAGTACATATAATAGACTTCCTAACTCAAGCTTGCTAAACATATGTTTGGCTAAGGAGTGGGTGTTTGGTTTAACCCATTCTACTGAAATTCAGCTTCTTCAGTTTAGAAGGATCACAGGCTTGTGTTCTGGTAGGAAAAGAGTTAATGGCCGGGTTCTCAGCTGGAGAGGTCATTATGCTGCTTAGACTTAGCCAAAGCTGCTGATTAGCTCACGTTACATTGAAAGAATTGTTTTTACGCAAGGCCATGAAAACCCCTCCCACTGTAACAAATCAGAACCCGAAGGATATGAGAATCGTGGAAGCAGCAGCTGGTAAGTAAATCACAGGTATGAGGACACAATCTTAACACACAGGAGTATTTTACATTCCAAAACAATAAGACCACCAAACACCTGAAATTGATCTAAAATATATGTTGGATGCCTGGCAATGTAAAACTAAACTCATAGCTCATGAAGGGGCTGAAATACTCACCCGCTTCCCAGTTTCAGCATGGCTGTAAGCTTCATCAGAGAGCAGCACACTGCAGAGAACAGGCCGGATTAGAAGAGGGGCAAAGCGGTCTCCCACCCTGTGGCCTCCACCACTTGTTAGCAATGGTATTAATTGGACTTTGGATACTTATGGGGCTTCCAATAGACTTTTTGCCAAAGAGATTTCATTACATGTAAAGGAGCGCTATCGCGTAATTGAGTGATTAAAAATCCATGTAAACACATGCAAACTCCCACCAACCTTGTGGTTTATTCTCTAATGGTAGAAATAAAATCCAGGGGGGACAGGTTTAGTGTGTTAGGTGCGCGTCACCCCTGATTTCCTTTTCTTTCTGTTACAATGATAAGAAACAAGCCTGGCTGGATATTTCTTGATGCCGGATCTATAAGTGACCCCTCCTTCCGCCATCCGGCATATTTATATGGATTTTTATCATTTGGCCTTATTTTGCGACAGTTCTCCTTTAATATGGTTCCAGTAGAGTGGCACAAAGGCCGCCCCCTACTGGTTGCACGCCTGTTGAATGTGATTGGTTAGCAAGTGGTCACAAGCAGTATCAGGCTCTTTTCTGCCAAAGCTGACAGCTAGAGATGAGCGAACTTCTTGAAAGTTCGATTCGGAAAATTCGCCGAATTTCCCCAAGGAATTCGGGTTCGCCCGAATCGAACTTTCACGAATTGCTCATCTGAAAAAAAAAATGCCGGCATGGTGCCAGCGGGCAGGCCGGCTACGCTGTCAAAAAAAAATCGGGTTTGTGCCGAATCGAATTTTCCCTGAAATTCGGAGCGAATTCCGGTTCGTCCGAACCGGTTCGCTCATCCCTACTGACAGCCATGCTCAAACTAGGAAGTGGGTAGGTAACTCAATCCATTCTCAGAATTTTTTGTTATGTTGCGGGATCCCCCTTATTTACCAAATTTGCTGGACCTAAAGTCTTTGTTACTCATTAAGTTTGGTTTAGCTTAGGTAACGTTTATGGCAGTCAATGGCATCCCGCCATCATGATCAGCTGAGGCTCTGCGCTGGGCTGTGGGTCTCTCGGGATCGCTCCAGTCGGGCTCCTTGGTGAAAGCTCTCCTGAGTGCAGACTGGATGGAGATCCAGAATCTCTCCTTGAGGTCTCGCCCAAAGAAGACATAGAAAAAAGGATTGACACAGATGTTGGCGTAGGCCAGAGTGAGAGATATAAGGAAAACAATAAACAGCACTATAGACGTAGAATGGCTAAATGAGTGAAACTGATATAAAATGTGACAGACATGGTGCGGGAACCAGCAAATAAAGAAGCAGATGATGATGGCTGTGATCATTCTGAAAGGTTTGGTAGATGTGACCATACGATTTCTTCTCATGTGCACAATGATCACCGTGTAACACAAGACAATGATGATGAGAGGAACGACAAAGAAAAGAATAAATCTCATTATTAATGTTTCCTTGGATGTATAATACATCAATGTACCCAGACAAAACGCATGCCCTCTACTAATACTGATTTTGTCTGTATTTATGAAGTAAGGCACACTGCAGCCAGCAGCGAGGACCCAAACTCCCAGTGTCACCATCCAAGCCAGTCTTGTTGTCCGGTGGCTCCGACACCAAAAAGGAAAGACTACACAGGCCCAGCGATCAATGCTGATGACGGTGAGTTGTAGGATGCTGGAGAACATGTTCAGTGGTGCAACAAGAGAGTTCAGATAACACATGAAGCCACCAAATGGCCAATGCTTAAGAGCAAGATATACGACCTCTAAAGGCTGGAAAAATGAGAAGGTGAAATCAGCGAGAGCTAAACTCAAGAACCAAACAGAGGTGACCGTCTTCTTCATCTTGAAGACAACAAACCAGATGACCAGACCGTTCCCCACTGTTCCCAGCAGAGACACCACAGATAAAGCCACCGAGAGGTCAATCTCAGCCATATATTTGGCATTGTCTAGATCATAGTATGAAGCATTGGTGGAGTTCTCCATTCTGCCAGACACACCCGGACACAGATGATTTCCTAAAAAATAATAATAATAGTTACTGTTACACACATAATGATTATTATTTGAATGTTTTCAGTTCATTGTGTCAGTATATCGCTGTTCTGTTACTTTTCACACACACGGTCACTTCCTGTTTGATACAATCTGCATTTATATACATAATAGTTCATCTGATCTCACTGCAGAATTCAGATAAGAAATGTCAGAGAGACCACCTGTGTATTCATCAGAATCCCCTCTGAGGGGGGTATACATAACCCGCCAGCCCCCATGGGCAGGATTGGCAGGAAAACACCAGCCCCGCCCCTCCGCTATCATTAGCTCATTAGAAGGAATAGGTTAGTAATAATGAACTATGAACAATGAGGTCAGGGGTTAGAGCCCTGTGCTTGGCAGATTTTGTATTAATTGTTATACTTTGTATTGTACTTATTAAGCTCATTCCCTTTATTCCAGTCATTTGGAAATCCTCCCCCCTCCCTTCACTGCCCTGGGTACAGCATTTGGATGAAAGCCATTCTGGTGCTTGTAGTGCCTGAACAGTTTAGGGAACACAGTCAGGCTAAAGCTGGCTCATCAATCATCCAATATATTCATAAAGAGGATGGGGCATGTTGACCTTGTTACCAAGATACACATTATTCTGGACAGGAGGCAGCCAGTAGGATGAGCAGAGGAAGGACAGGCAGCAGGAAGCTATTACATGTCAGTGGGTATTATGTTATTCCCAGAATGCACTTATGCAGCTCTACACTTGGACGAGCATTTAGGGAGACAAGCCAATCAAGTGTAAGCAGCCTGTCATATCATTTAAGTGGAGCAAAAGGGTCGGTGGGTCGGTTAGAAAGGATTCTAAAAGCAAGTTTGAAAATACAAAAAGATCGAACTTAAATTATGTCCATTTAACATCAGGTGCGAACTTGGGTAACAACGGGAAGTGTATTATACACCGGCAAATTCATGGGGTTTTTTTTTACAGGAGACCCATATTAAACAATCTAGTATGCCAGGTGGGATCTTGCAAGATGATGGTACAACGTGCTTCTCTAGTGACAATAAAAAAGCACAAGGAGAAGCAGGATACAATGATGAACATGGTAGATTCATGGTCTTGGTGGTGGATTTGCAGGGAAACTGTGCACCTTAGCTAATATCTATGCCCCAAACATGAAACAATATATCTTTATTGCATCAGTACTAAAGGAAATTAATAAGATTAATAAAGGCACATTAATCTTGGGAGGGGATTTTAATACAGTCAAGGACCCAATGGAGGATGCTACCGGACCCCTCTGCCAGGAAGCAATCACTTTAGGGCAAGGAAAACATGGAGCAAATTCAGGGAAATGAAACTGGTAGATGTGTGGTGGGTAGTTTACACCAATAAGAGAGACTACAATCTATAAGACTTATAGATTTCTTCTTTGTTCCCCTGAATAAACTAAGCAAAGTAATACTATGCAAGAGTGGACAAAGAACATGATCCACGCCCCAGTTGCCTTAATAATGCATTGGCAGGTCATAAAAAAGGAAAAATCAGACTGAACCTTTAATACAGGGAGGTTAGAGAACCCAGAGATCAGAGAAGAACTAAAGGTAGCGACAAAAGAATTCTTCCAAACTAATGAAACATCAGTAAACTGTCCGACCACCTTATGAGAGACCTATAAGTGTCACCTCAGGGGAATATGTATCCAAGTCTCATATAGGGAATCAAGGAGGGAAGAAAGTAAATAAATACACTGATCTAGCAATTCAGTTTTCTGGGGTGGCATTGAGAGAATTGGACGCAATACGAGACAGAACACTTAGGCTAGCACAATAAAACAAAAAGAGAACGAAGAGAGAACAATTGTATGCAAAGCGCAACCTTTATAAAAGATCGCAAAACCGAAATTTATATAGAAGAAATAGGAAGGCACGATGTGACATCACTTTATTCGCTAGAAGATATCAAAGACAACTTCTGAATTAAAATTCAATAGAGGAATAAACTAGAGAATGCACAAAATATCTACAAAATTTACATTTACCAAAAATATCTAATGAACAATTAGGGGAGTTAGAAAAAACAATCTTAGAGGAAGAATTAAGCAAAGAAAGAGTAAAGCTGAAAAAGGGCGAGAGCCCAGGACCAGACGGATTCCCCAATGAATTTTATCAGGAATTTAGTGGTGAACATCAGCAGTATCTAATAAAAAAAAAACAATTTTTTTCCTAAGTGCAATTCATTTTTAGCTCTGCAAATTATTCAAAGATTTGCACAGATAAAAATGGTGCTGAATTGCACTAAGGAAAGTATTCAAGATACATTTTTTCTCACAAAAAAAGTGAGAAAAAACAATTCTCATGGTACTGACTCAGCCCTATAGATAATCCAAACATTTTAAATGAAGCCACAGTACTGTAACTCTTCTTCCCAAACCAGGAAAGGCCAAGAGCCAATGTACCAACTATAGGCCTATTGCACCTGTTTTATATTTTGGTGCTGTTATGTTTACAGAATGACAGTCCAAATGCCTGATTATTAATAATCAGCGTGGGTTGGGAAACTAGGCATTGATTGGGTTGTGTCAGCGTCTGTTGGACTCTTATGCTGTTTATAACAGCAACAATGAATGCTACTCTGTACCACCCTTTAGGCGATGCACACAGTATTTAATAATTTTTGGCACATGTGGGGGTCTCCCTTTTTCAGCACAACCAGCCTGGACAGCAGCTATGGGGGCTTGTAGACCGGGCCTCAGAGGCCAACATCAGAGCCCCTCTGCCCCAAAGTCTACAACCCCTCACAGCCTTCGCAGCCCCTGGGCTCTTCTGCCCCTTGGGCATTGGAGAGGCATGTAATGGGGGCAGTGGGTTTATAGCAAGTCACCCATTATGCACAGACGATTGCCAGACCCCAAAAACTGGTATAGGGAGCTCTTGGATCCCTTACAATTTCATAAAGGGTTAAATGTAAAAAAAAATGCACACACATATTTTATTATTTATTTTTTTGGGGGGGGTTAAATGTAAAAAAAATGCACACACATATTTTATTATTTTATTTTTTTAATATTGCCTCCGATCAATCTGTCCCTGAAAACTGTGTCACATCTATCCTTCTGATTTCTGCTCTGCTGCTGGGAGGGTGGTTAAAAACTAATCTTGCGAACTGGTATTGGAGGGTCTCATGGATCCCTTAGCAGTTCACAAAGGGTTAACTGTAAAAAAAGTTTTCTTTATTCACCTCCGATCATCAACTCTGGCCCTCACTGATTCCATGACAGATGCAGTGATCACTGGAGGGGGGGTGGGGAGGCAGGAGATCAGAGGATCCCCCACCCTTCTCTCCAGTGATCATCTCATCTGAGACTTTGAGGGAGTGGTATAATGTCAGTGAGATCACATCATCCACCCTGCCCCAAGAAGGTGGGGCTACAGGCAGCGGTGCAGCAAGGGCCCTCTCCTGAAGACTAAAGAGCCCGAGGGGACTGGCTTTAGTGCCGGTCATCGCATACAAAAAGGCGCAAGTGAAAATTTAGACCCAGGCTGGAGGCCATATCCATGCAACGTGCTTTTGGCTTCTTAAATTGTACATTGATTGCTGCGGAGGCTAATACATTGGTGTATTGACGTTTGATAAATTAGGCTCCCAATATTTAGGCATTAATATCCCGGTTAGGTTAGATGAGATATATGCATTGAACTATAAAACACTACTTAATCTGATTAGGGAACAATTCAGTGAGTGGACCCACCTTAATCTTAAATTAGTTGGGAGGATAGCAGTTTTTAAAATGGCTAACAGCGTTTCATATTCCTGATACAGAGTAACCCAATGGCTCTCCCTAGATTATACTTCTCAGAGATAAATTCATCCTTAACAATAAATTCTCTGCAAGAAAGGCATCCAACCTTAACCTGCAATGCAGACCACAAAAATCAGGAGGCCTAAAATCACCTAACTTATATACCTACTATCAGGCGAATGTAAAACAACGAGCATTTAAATGGATGAAAGAAAGGGAAAAGAAAATAGGTAGGGACAGAAGAAATACCCTCCTATAGCATTCATCCAGGCATTCAGTTTTTTGAGTGGTCACTTATATATTCCATATATAAAAATAACAGGGAAAGTTACCTCCAAGGACACTGAAGGCTGCTCTTCCATATAAAGCCAAATGTAAAAAAAAAAGTTTACTTGTTGTATTCGCATTATTGCACTCATCATTCTGATTGGGTTTTTATTACTCTGCACTTAATAAGACGTGTAGGCTATTGTTCTGTTGACATGGATGCACTTTAAAAGCACTGGCACTTTGATATAATGTATATATTTTTATATGGAGTAGATAGTTAGGTTATGAATTGGTCACAGTGTGTAGACAGAGTTAGAGTTGAGGCTCCCCTGGTGGCGTAACAAAGTTATGGCACAGCATATTTGTTTTTAAATTATGTTTTTAATGGATTAATTACAATAAATTGATAACATTTTGATATTTTTGAGTGCAAGTGTCAGTCTCTGGGGGTAGAGATTTTGGGGGTGGTTGGGGACCACTCCATTTTGTCTGGTTCACTAATTGGGATCTACCCCACGGAGCAGTGCACCTATATAACAATATATTCCTGCATGTATTGAGTCAGTGCCACCTCTTCTTTTGCCATTCCCAATTGGCAACAATATAAATATATTTAAAAAAAGTTGACGATAGGAGGGTGGAACTTTGCTCAGTGAAGGTGCATGTGTGCTTCTCTCCCAGCCTTAATGTGTGATCAAAACTAGTTAAAACTAGTGCTAAATGGCCTCTTCTGGACTATGGGCAGTGGGAACAAGATAAAGTAGCTAAGAGCTCCACCAGAGGTCGTCAACCATCTCGTAATCAGATATCAGCCACTTCATAACTAAGCCTGCCGATCGGGAGACACAACCCAAGATGGTGCTGCCTCTTCTCGATGCTAAAAAAAACAGAAGCGAAATCTAAAGCTAGAAGATCCAATACATCCAGGAACTCATCCCGAGATCACACCCTTCATGAAATCTGCACTCATCTCTGATCGCTTCCTACAAAGGAGGACATAGCAGACGTTGCTCGTTTCGTAGGAGCAAAGTTGACTGAAAAGGTACGATGTGAGGATATATCAGGCAAACCAGACAATACTTTCTGCGCTTGAACAGGATAAATCTACCATGTCAAGACATAACCTTCCTGAAACTGAGACGCTACAATCAAAAGAAGAAGTAAATGCATCTTTAACCCTTAAATTTGAAACCATAGAGAATCGCCATAGGCAAAATAAAATCCATTTACAGGGTGTGTCTAATGTGATGCGCTCTGCTCATTGTGTTTGCCCAGGAATTGCAAACAGCTATTAAGAACTACTTTGAACATAATAACTCATTAGTCCTTCCCATTCACTATTTGGCAAGCTCATAAAGCAGTTATCAGAGGGTGATAATTAAATACGCCTCCAGAACGAAAAAAGAGAACAGTTTGAAGTTTCAGACTCTGTGACACTGCTGCTAAGCTGGAAATCTCCACGAACAAAGGATACCCTACATTAGCTTGCCAATGTCAGATCCGGATTAAATTCCCTGTTACTTTTTAGGGCCTCATATACCATAAAATGATACCACCATCTGGGAAGTCTCCTGGCCCAGATGGATTTTCTATTGCTTATTACAAACTTTTTGCGCACCAGTTACCCCACACTTCCTAGCTGCATTCAACTCTCTAACAGATGAGTCTTCCCCATCTGAGATACCAGGTGAGGCCTTCTCTGCTTATGTCACCATCATCCATAAACTTGGTTAGGACTCCTTATCTTGTGGCAGCCATAGGCCAATTTTGCTTTTGAATGGTGACCTCAAGCTCCAAGATACTTGCAAATAGACTCTCTGGCTTTCTTCCGTCACTAGTGGACAGTGACCAGTCAGGCTTTATTCAATGCCAAGAGGTACATGACAACACATCCAGGGTGCTTAGACTTAGTCATACAGCCAACTTATCAGGGGCCTGGATGTGTTGCTGTCCATGGATGCGGAAAAGGCCTTTGACAGAGTCAACTGGACCTTCATATGCAGAGTTTTGGATCATCTTGGGTTGAAGGCAAGGGTAAGGTCCTCTACACGGACCCCTAAGCTAGGATAAGGGTCAATGAGTCCCTGTTTGAAAATGTCCTGCCTGTGATCCACAACAGGAAGCATCCCAGAGAAAACCATGATTGTCATGGGGGCCAGAGGTGAGTCACTGGCACAGGAGCCCCATATTTTGTGTCATTTAGAACCGTTCTGCCCTTATAACTCTCCAGATGTTCTGCCTCTGATGATGAAATAGGAAGTGAGAGCAGATCTCTTCGGTGGGGTCACAGACAGCAAGTAGAGCATTAATGTGACCTTCATCCTCCCATCCACAATACAATGATGTGAAGGATGGGGTGGGATCTCTGAGCAGCCCCCTCTGTGAGGACATCACCCAGATATCTCCTGCCCTGGAGAAACTCTTCCCTCCATTATCATCAGCTTCTTTCCTAAATGACTGAGGCTGAGCTCAGGGTTTCTGTGTCTGCACCATACACATACGCTATGACATCATCATATTCCACTCCATGAATACTCCCTATTTACCAATCATACATCTCTGCTGGAAAGGGAAACCTGCTTCTGGTGAAGCTAAAGCTCATCCTCAGAGATTGCATTCTGATTGGCTGTACAATGTCACATGGAGGAAGCTGTGCCGGTATAAATGTGTCCTGGCCATGTAATGGCGGCTCCCCTCTTCTGTCTCTCAGAGTGACGGCACCTCTTATATCATCATCTCAGAGCCAGGACCTCTGCTCCCATTTATAATGGATTATATCATACATAGGAAAGTCAGAGGAGGGGAGCTGCAAAGGATGAAGAGGAAAATGGAGGAAGAACTGGGGAATTATGGGGGATGGAAATTCCATATAGAAGCTATAAGCCACCAGACTTTGCCTGTAGCTGAGATGTTAGTGTTGGGTGAGCTGGCCCTTTAATAACTGTCTAAAGAATGCAAACCTGATGCCATGTGACCAACATCCAGAAGCAGTGTGACGATGTCTCTAATGTAGACGCCATTTACTATATCTCATCTACTTAATAATAATGGTCACAGTAACACACAGAAAAGCCTTTTCTATGCTGTATATACATTTCCGCTTTATAAGCTGTAGAGGGGGGAGGAGTTTCCGCACTTTTATTTTGTGATGAGAATAGTTCCTCCAATAAGATCTCCCAGAGCACTGAAGCTCCTCCCTTTTCTGCCCTGTTCCAGTCCCCCATTAATGTACTGATTGTTATTACAGACATGTGACTGGTCCAGAAAGATAAAGGATGAGCAGTGCAGCCTATGGAGGAGATCACTAGCGGCCCAGAGACTGCAGACTGAGAAGCACTGTGGCCCCACTGACATCGAGCCATTGCGGTGCAAATGATCTTTCATGGCAAGCGCCCTGCTATCACTGGTGTTTGCTATTTTGCAACATTTGGAAGGCTCTTTCAATATCAGTTTAATCTCAATTGAGTGAAATTGCCGTGACCTTCAATATAGCACAAGTCAGTATATTTGAGGCAATTTAAAAGATACGGTATGTCTTAGGGAATCTTAAAAACCTTCTACAAGCTGCCATAGGTTCAATATTAGCCACCTCATTCACAGGTACGCTGGGGCTACAGCCAAGGACAAACATAGGCTGAAGAGGATATCCAGAACTGCCGAACGGATAATTGGACCCCCCCCGACCATCTCTGGATGAGCAATTCATCAACAGAATCTACTCAAGGGCCAAGAAAATAACTGAGGACTCGACGCACCCAGGGTGAAGGGTTAATTCTCTTTCTCTGTCTTTCTTTAACATCATTTCAGCCATCTTTAATATATATAGACTTTCGCTTTGTGGTGTACGTGTGATTCTGAGGCTTGGTACAGTGAGAGCTTTCTATGCACCCAAGGTTAAGATAAGTAACTCCCTAAATCCCAAATACCAACATCGAGATAACGTTATTCTGTGTTATGTGAAAATTGTGTTTCTCACGTAGGGAGGGGCAAGCTAAAGATCTCTTTGGTATTTAAAAGGTACATCCTTCCTTCAATAAAGACAGAGTCATGTTTTGAATTGTCCCGCTGTGCATGTTTCTCCAACCGGTTGTTAAAGGGTGAACAATACAGAGGTTGGGTCAGAGAGGCCAGACAAGACCTCCCAACACAGGACATTCCTTCTTCAGGTTCTTACGCTCTGCTTGCAGTTTCATGTCTCTTTTGACTAAAACCTCCTTTGGACGTTATGGCTCTAAACAAATCTAGTGTGAGAGGTTCTTAGTCTCTATCCAGAAACGCATTGTTGCTAATTCTGTTATTCTGTAATTTAACCTGCACTAAACCTTAAATGTAATTCCTGTTATTACTATGTTGTTGTATGTAACTGTTAATATCTCTCCTGGTGTATCTCCTTGCCAAAAAGTATTCCTTGTTTGTTCCCTGTACTTACCTGTCAGAATAAATAAAGTATCTATCTGGAAGCAATTGTGATCACTTAGCAATTGTTTTTATGAATGTGCCATAGCACAACATAGGCAGCATCTCAAAGACAATTGTGGGGCACTTTGGCTTGAAAGCACAATCTCCTCATAGTTATTTGGTGTGAAGAGAGCATTTATGTATGTACAATATTACACATGGTCAGAGTATATATATATATATATATATATATATATATATATATATATATACACACACACATTTCTCTATATATATAAATACATTTCTATATGTGGGGGATAGATGCCACTTACTTGCTTGGTGTGTCTCCTCCGCTCAGTCACACACAGATATGCTGAGAACATGTTTAGCCGATCACATTATCTCAAAACCAAAAATGAAGATAGAGATGACAGTTGATGACTGAACGGTCACATGTTCCACAATCTGCAGTTGTATCCGCATTTTACAAAAATCACCAGCAATGCAAATGTCTGCTATCAAGTCCTCTGAATACATCTAATTTTCACATATAAACGTCTAGAGTATTTTAGATGAATAACACCACTAGAGTTGAATAAAAGGCATCACACAAATGTCTCTTCTCACCACTGGCTTCACTGGTTGTCATCCTCATTGCTGCCACTTCCCACCATATACCATCTTCTCCTCCATCACTTCTCCTTTTAGACTGGCTGCTATATTCTGTCTATAATATTTTAAGTACGTCTGTTTTGACCCGGGCCACACTCTCCCCCTCTGAAAATTATGCCGTCCTCAAAATCAGCAGGTTACACTGGTGAAGACAGGTTGGTTGGTTCTATTTGACCAAAGTTATGTTCTGGTATGGGTTTTTATCCCTCTTGATCTATGACCCCTGAGTGGTTACCGGTATACACCCTCAGTGTAGACTGGTTTGGTGTGTTTCCCAGATTCCCACTGGAGAAGTTACGTATTTTAAGACCTGTCTCTATTTAGGTGAAAAGGAGGTGGTGACCTAACATATAAGCAAATGTAAACAAGTCCTCTGAACACATTTTCACATATAAACTTCTAGAGTGCTTTTTTTAGATGAATAACACCACTAGAGTTGAATAAAAGGCAGCACACAAATGTCTCTTCTCACCTCTGGCTTCACTGGCTGCCATCCTCATTGCTGCCATTTCCCACCATATACCATCTTCTCCACCATCACTTCTCCTTTCAGACTGGCTGCTATGTTCTCTATCCTCTGCTCTATCCTCTTCCTGTTGCAATTCTCTCTCTAAGCTCTGTATTTCACTTCTCTCCTCCAGCAGATGGTGCACTTTCTGTGGCCCCTTGCAAGCCCCTCCTACTCTCATGTTGCTGATAACTGCAATCTGCACCAGTGACCCCACCGTCTGTCATCCTCAAGTTCTGAAGAAGTAATCTCCACTGATAGTCTTCACACATACAATAGTTGCTATGTTCAATACTGCTTCACTTCCTCCTCATTGCAGCCACCACCAGCTATCATACCCACCACTCTTTACCATCATGCTGCCATATTCCTGTTGCCCTCTACTGTTGCTGTTGCTGTTGGCCGTGGCTTTCTTCATTTACTTTGTGATGGTGTGCGGGTACGCAAAACTAATTGGTTCTATGTTTCTATGTTTTTGTTTCCTCAGGCAAACCCAGCACCCAATTCTCTTTCTTTGTCTTTTCTATAACTGACATATTATGTCTTTTGATGATATAAATAGTCTTACACAGCAGCAAGCAGACACCCTGGCATATAGCCAGGAGGATATTGATAACCTCTTGTCTGAATACACTAGGACGGATATTCCGTTCCTGTCAGATCTCACATCGGTTAAGAAACAATTTGAAGTGATCAAACGCAAGAAAATACAGTACCAACTCCACTCGGATACCTTGATTGAATACCTACGGGTGAAAAGGATAGCAAGGGGCCTGAGATAATAAAACCAACTTTCTGCCAGAACAATAAGGATTTTGTTGACAACTGGCAGAAAATTCTAAACAAATGTAGCCTTGACCTTATCACCCTAACCAGAGTGAATTAAGAACCTTTGAACAGACAATTGAAAACCTAAGGTTAAAACTAGAGTCTGGCCTTAAAACAGATGACTTTAAGGAATATTTGGATAACTGTAAAGCAACCTTAGATAAATATCGTCAAGACACATTCCAGTTTAAACTTAACAAGTACAAACGGGACGCTCTTGACTATCAGGTGAGGAGGGTATACACATGGAAAGATTCCACGCGTAGTCGCTTCCAAAACCTCAGTTCCCAGAATCGGCAGGAACAACCATCAGACACTGATAGTAGTGCCTCTACCTCCTCAGCTCCACCTTTTTTAGGACCCAGACGCCGGGTTCGATTCGACAGAAAAGGACCCGGCGAGGCAAACCAAGTAAGCGGAAACGCTCGACAGACATCTCAGAAACGATACGAGACACGGAGCCAGTCATCCCAGCCTCGCTAGTCGTTAACCTGTCATCAAGGAGACTGACGGAGAAAGAGGAATAGGTATTGCACTGGGGCTTATGTTTTGACCCCACATTTATGGGAGATAGATTAGACACAGATATCAGTCTTCAAAAATTTTTAGAACACTCAGACTTAAAGCCTTTTTTGCTAATATGGAAAATCCAGATAGGTCTGAACCTGTGGTAATCCCAGGGGTGGACCTCTCTAGATGTAAACCTAAGAGTACATGGTCACCCCCCACAACGTCACATAGTGTTGAAACGTTTATTAAATTAGTTCAAAAAGATATCAAGAAACTACAATGGTATAAGCCAAGTGCCCATGGTTCCCCTCATTTCAACCTCACTAAACAAGAAGCACTGGCATTAAAACAATTACAACAGGACCAGAGCATAGTAATCAAACAGGCGGACAAGGGAGGGGCAATAGTTATTCTTGACAAACATAAATATCATAATGAGATTATGCGACAATTAAATTATACGCTTGTCTACGAAAAAATCCGGGATGACCCCATTCTGTCCACAAAGAAGGAGGTTGATGCCATATTTACCCAGGCTAAGGAAAATCAAATCATAGACAGACAAACAAACATCCTTTGATTTTTCAACCTCTAGCTATCTTTATAGATCAAATTTTGCAACCGCTTGTATTAACTATGCCCTCATACCTTTTCGACACGACTGATTTCTTACAACATATTGCCACATTGGACCAACTACCGGCACACTGTATATTGGCAACCATGGACGTCACCAGCCTATACACGGCAATTCCCCATGAAGAAGGGATGGGGTAATTAATAAGCGCCTAAGGGATTTAAATATTCCAGAAGGGCTATGCACATTTGTTATCACACTATTGAGCATTATACTAAAGAAAAACTACTTCATGTTTAACGATCAATTCTATTTGCAACGACAGGGAACCGCTATGGGGGCCAACATGGCCCCCAGTTATGCAAACTTATACATGGCGGACTTCGAACAGGAGCACGTATGCAGCTCAGCCGAGTACCAGGTACATGCACTCCTCTGGTGTCGTTACATAGACAATATATTTCTGATTTGGCAGGGATCACTGTCCTCCCTACAGAATTTCTATTTATCCTTGAACCAGGCAAGACCTACCATAAGATTCTCGCTGGAGGCTAGCTGCGAGCAAGTACATTTCCTTGATGTCTTGGTTACTTGCAAGCAGCTAGTTTCCACCCTAAAGAATTGATTGACAATCTACCTTATAGTCAATTCTTGAGGGTTAGGCGCATTGTGGACACAGATGAGCTGTATGATCTGAGATCCGAAGATATGAAAAGAGATTTTTTGGCCCGGGGCTATAAAAAATCGAGAGTTGAAGCAAATCAGCATAAGGCATGGGCTAAAATAAGATCTGACCTCCTAAAATTTAACCCTAAAAAGAGTGAAACACGTATACCTCTTGTGCTTACATATTCTGAGCAATCATATTCTGAGCAATCAAAAATATTGTGCGACGACATTGGCCAATCTTATCCAGTGATGAGAAACTAGAAATGGTGTTCATGCACCCCCCAATGATGGCGTATAAAAAATCTCGTAGCATTAGAGATAGACTGGTACACGCTGATTTTCCACTAAAAGAATCCACAGCTCCAGAGTCCACATGGCTATCTGCGGGAACTAAACCCCGGGGCATGTACCCATGTGGACAATGCGCCCAGTGTAGCTTTGTGCTACGTACCAATACCATCCCAGATCAGGACAAAAATTTGAACTTAAGGACTTCTTTAATTGTAACAGTAAAAATGTTATCTATATGATCAAATGTCCCTGTGGATTGGCGTACGTAGGACAGACCTCAAGAGCCATAAAAACACGTATTGGAGAACATAGATCTGATATCAGAAGAGGAAATCCAGACTCGTCCCTCACTAAGCATTTCTTTGATATGGGACATCAGATCTCACAATTAAGGTTTACTGTAATTGAAAAAGTGTTATGCCCCCGGAGGGGGGGGGGGGTAACATGACACATAAACTATTACAACGAGAGACCCATTGGATATATAAATTAGATACAATCCAACCAGCAGGGTTAAACGAGGATTGTGACTTTCAGTGCTATTTTTAGACTTGAACCTACAATAGCACCAACAAACTGGATACAACTATACTTACCCCCTTTTTTAGGAGTACTAGATACAACTAAACTTATCTCTCGTAGTGATTGTCGGATGGGCCTCTAGCAGAGATAGAGTTTCTAACCGTTATCTTTATTTTTTTTCAGCAAGAACTTATCAATGTATATATGTAAATAAGAATTGTTAACTAATTGTTTCACTTCACTAATTGGTTTTAATATTTTCTGCTATACCCCTTTAAATGATGTACTGAGACTGCGGGATAAGGGACTCTCAAAATATATGCCCTAAATTAATACTATATTTCCTGTCCTATATAGAATGTAGTGAACTATTGGCGGCTTTTTCTAAGACCCTTGGCAGCATTATTACACCCATATGCAAGGGAGCCATAAAATCTGGAAAATAGCACAAGGAGGACCACGACTGACATGCAAGCAAAAGGGCTGGACACAGCAGGAGCCCCCCTTAAGATGAACTTCTCTCTGCCCATGAGTAACGCAGCAAAAGTACAAACAACAATGAATAAATCTCGCAGCGCGCATCAAAGGAAAGGATCCGAGAAGCTCCTGTCATGCAAGCCCGCCCTCCTCTGACAGGAACCAATCAGTAATCGTCTGTTGTCTCCTAGGCGACGGAGTCGTGGCCCCGTGCGCCACCCTTCCCCAAACTCCATGGCGCCTGCACAATCACCATCTTGGGGCTGGCCGGCTGGGACCCGATCCGCCTCCTGGTGACGCAGCTGGTTGGCGCACGCACGCGCGCCCCCGGTGACGTCACGGGCCGGCCCGGAAAAGCCCGCCATTAGGTCCGTACTTAAATTCCCTCCCCGCAGCCTCGTATCAGCATCGCTCTTCAGTCTCCCTGAGGAAAGACCCAGCGGGGTCTGAAACTTTGGAGTTTGTGCCTGCTCACGCTGTAATGTATCCCCTTTTCTTTATAAATCATGCTAACACTGGCTTTCTGGACTATTGCTATTGAAAGCCTGGCTTGGATCTTCATGTGCATTGTTTCTATTGGAACTCATACTGACTGGACACTAGCGCCACTTGGTGGCCGGTTGCTATATTACAGCGAATTCTTTTTCAGCAACACTATACTAAATGCATGATCTTTCTCTGTTATTTAAATAATCATTACCCTTACATGTGTGGGTTAAAGATGTATGTTTTGCCTTGTATATATATATATATATTTTTTTTTTCACCTTAAATACAAAAATCAATTGCAATCAAAAAACCTTGGTAGTAGGTGTGCTTCACTTCAACAATAGTGTTTTGTATATATGTTTTGGATCTAATTGGGGAATAGATCCCGTTGGATAGTTTGAAGCACCCAGATATATATGCTTATGTTATATGTGATGGTGTGCGGGTACACGAAACTAATTGTTTCTTCATTTACTTGTCTTCTTAATTGTTGGCTCCTCACCATGTTAAGCATCCATGCTTTGCTCCTTACCGCCAGCTGTCGTTGTTCTGTTACATACGGCTTTTATACAATACCAACCAGAGATCTACTGTGCTTGTTTTTGTCAGGAGGTTATTCCTTACTTCCACAGACTTGGGGAAGATCTTCCAGAGACTTACAATACAATATCTGTCACAATATGTAACCCACACTCCATTACCAGGACCGGGCGACATGGGGAAGAGTTGTTCATGAGTTCTTTTGGATTTTGAGGGAGCTTGGGTTTGGGGCCTGTGGAGTCACCACACACTTCAAAAGCCTCTTTTGAATGCTTATTGCACACAGCAACTTCCATATCAGCAACTTCAGATAGTAAACACAGTTTCTTGATCCCGTGGTCACTCTCGGGGCTGGAACTGTACACCTCGTGCTCCTCCTAGGCTCTCAGGGATTGTCACACAGAGGCACACACTGTCTTGCTCTGCTGGCTTGCCAGGATATCATACTCCTCACTGCTGTGTGTGTTAATTCTCTCTCCAAAACAGTGCTCTTGTTCCACGTTATGTCTCTCATGCTGCTTCACTAGGCCTCCTGTGCCCTGTATGTTACTCTGGTGCACTTTCCACACTACACTGTAACTCTGCTGCCTCACTACATGATTCCTTCTGGAACACTCACCAAACACTCACTATAACAGGAAGTAGAAGAATCAGTGAACACCTCTAGTGGCGATGTCCCTCCCTATTGCAGCCTCTGGTGGTTAACTATATAACTTCTGTTCTTTATTATACACAGCTAGGCTGTTTCTGTGCAGGGATTTGTATAATATTTTAAGTACCCCTGTCTCCACCCGGGCCACATACCCTTTTTTAACATATTTGTGCTCACTTGGCATCATTTATAGAAAGGATCTGCCATGCGTCTCCCCTGTTCAAGTCTTTAATTGCCTAACTGCATCCAGTTGAGTTAAAAGGCAGAAAAGCATTTACTGTATGAGCCGTGAAATGGCCCCATATAATGTTCGCACCAGGGCCTCATCACATTTTGTTATGCAGAAAGTCTGTTGTTTTCAGTATTGCTCACCCGTGTACCGACCTTTGCCTGTCCCCCGACTCTGAACCTGTGCTGCCAGCCCTGACCTCTGCTTGAACTTTTACATCGCCTTTTGCCTGCCTCCTACGTACCATGCATTACCTCGGCTGACTTTGTGGCTGAGCCACTGTTGGGGGGTAGCGACCTGGGGGTCACTCGCCTCTGCAAGGCCAACCTGCTTTGCGGCGGGCTCTGGTGAATACCGGTGGCCTCTTAGACTCCGCTGCCCTGACGCGGCACTCGCTATCAGTAACACAGTCACAGCGGATCCACACCTGTGCCGCCACACCCGGTCCGTGACAGTAAGATCCGGCCATGGATCCCGCTGAGGTGCCACTGCCTGATGCCACTGAATTACCTGCAATAGTGGCTAAGCAGTCTCGCCAAATTAACTAGCTCTCCGCCATGGTTCAGCAACAGCAATTGCCACCAGCTGCCCCAGTATTGCTGCCACAGCCTCCAGTAGCATCAACTTCTAGAATCCGTCTCTCCTTGCCGGCTAAGTTTGACGGGGATGCCAAGTTATGCCGAGGCTTCCTTACCCAGTGTTCTATGCATTTGGAAATGTTGGCAGACCAATTCCCCACAGAACATGCTAAGGTGGCCTTTGTTATTAGTCTGCTCTCAGGAAAGTCTCTGGCCTGGGCTACCTCATTATGGGATCGCGAGTCCCTTCCAATATACTCGCTTTTGTCTCTGAGTTCCACCAGGTCTTCGAAGAACCAGCCCGGGCCTCGTCTGCAGAAATGGCCCTTTTGAACTTGGTCTAGGGCAACCTGTCAGTTGGTGAATATGCCTTTGAGTTCTGTGCATCTGAACTGTGTTGGAATATTGAGGCCTTATGTGCCTCCTTCAAGAAGGGACTGTCTAGCAATATTAAAGATGCTCTAGCCGCACATGATTTGCCTTCATCTTTGACTGATCTCATCCATTTGGCCACACACATCGATGTGTGTTTTTCCGAAAGACGTGAGGAAATCCGCCTGGAAAAAGACTCTCAGCGCCCCAAGAGGGCATCCCGTTTGGCTCCTGTGTTTCAACATCCTTTGACCGCACATGCACCCTCCAGTGAGGAGGCCATGCAGGTGGACCAATCCTGCTTAACCCAGCTGGAGAGAACTCGCAGGAGGAATGAGAATCTTTGAATTGTGCTGGCTCGGAGCAATTCCTGAAAACTGTCCTATTCGCCCGCTGCGACAGGGAAACAAGTGCACCTAGTGAATGTGGGAGAGGCGTCCCTAGGTGTGTGTGCTACCTCTCCCCGGCATACGGTTCCTGTGCAACTCACCATTGCAGCTACCGTCTCCTTGGACCTGACTGCCTTTGTGGATTCTGGCTCTGCAGGAAACTTTATCGAGGCCTCCTTGATTAATAAATATAACATCTCTGTGAACCACCTTGCAAAGCCTCTATTCATCGCTTTGGTTAATGGTGACAGGCTTGATTGCACCGTGCGTTATCGCACAGTACCCCTCCTTTTAAAGATTGGACTTTTTCACCAAGAGAATATTGAGTTCTACATGCTCCCACATTGTACCTCTCAGGTTCTCCTCGGCCTACCCTGGCTTCAACGTCATGACCCTACTCTTGACTGGAATATCGGCGATATCAAGAGTTGGGGTGCAGGCTGCTACAAGAGGTGTTTGAAGTCCATTCCGGCCAGACCTGTTCCTGCCTCTGCTCCACTTCCCGCCCTGCCTGCGATTTATCAGGCCTTTTCTGATGTTTTCTGCAAAAAGCAAGCGGAGGTACTTCCGCCTCATCGATCTTATGATTGTCCTATCGACCTCTTGCCAGGGACTACTCCACCTCGTGGCAGAATCTATCCTCTCTCAGCTCCTGAGACACAGGCTATGTCAGAGTATATACAGGATAATCTCCAAAGATGCTTCATACGGAGATCTTCCTCTCCTGCAGGCGCAGGCTTCTTCTTTGTGGCCAAGAAAGATGTCTCTCTTCGCCCCTGCATTGACTACTGTGGCCTCAACAAGATTACCGTCAAAAATCGTTACCATTTACCTTTAATTTCTGAATTATTTGATCGACTTTGTGGTGCCAGGATCTTCACTAAACTCGACCTGAGAGGGGCCTATAATCTGATACGTATACGTGAGGGTGATGAGTGGAAGACCGCCTTTAACACCAGCGATGGCCACTTTGACTACTTAGTGATGCCCTTTGGACTTTGCAATGCACCAGCCGTATTCCAGGAATACGTGAATGACATATTCCGGGACTTGCTTTACTCCTGCATGGTAGTGTATCTGGATGATATACTCATCTTCTCTTCTAATCCTGAAGAACATCACCGCCACGTCCGGCAAGTCCTGTCTCGCCTCCGCCTACATCGTTTATACACCAAGTTGGAGAAGCATATTTGATCAGACCTATCTACCTTCTTGGGTACATAGTTTCTGGTCAAGGTCTCCAGATGGACCCCAGCAAGTTAAAGGCAGTGTTGGACTGGCCACGTCCTTCTGGCCTACGGGCTATCCAACGCTTTTTGGGTTTCGCTAATTATTATCGCTAGTTTATTCCCCACTTTTTGTCTATAGTTGCGCCTATTGTGGCTCTCATGAAGAAGAACGCTAATGCTAAGCCGTGGCCTCCTCAGGCTGAAGAGGCCTTTAATACTCTTAAAAATGCCTTCTCTTCTGCTCTGGTGCTTTCAAGACCAGATCCAGCTAGACCCTTTGCCCTTGAGGTAGATGCCTCCTCCATTGGAGCTGGAGCCGTGCTTACTCAAAAATCCGCTACTGGCAGGACTCTCACTTGCGGTTTCTTTTCGAAAACGTTTTCTCCGGCAGAGAGGAATTACTCCATTGGAGATCAGGAATTACTCGCCATTAATTGGCCTTGGAGGAGTGGAGACATCTCTTGGAAGGTTCTACCCACCTTGTTACCATCTTTACCAACCACAAGAATCTGTCTTACTTAGAAACTGCCCAGCGGTTAAACCCTCAACAAGCCCGATGGTCGTTATTTTTCGCCCGTTTCTACTTTCAAATCCACTTCCGTCCAGCCGTCAAGAACATCAGGGCGGACACCCTTTCTCGTTTTACAGACGTCTCTGGGCCGGAATCCACTTCACAGCATATTATCCATCCTGAATGCCTAGTCCACTCTGCTCCCGCAACCCTGTTACAGGCATCACCTGGAAAGACTTTCGTGCCTCCTCGCCAACGTCGCAGAATATTAAAATGGGGACATTTTTCTCATATAGCTGGCCATGCAGGTATCAGAAAAATCTTGTTCTCTCATTTCCAGATATTATTGGTGGCCCTCTCTAGTGAAGGACGTAACGGAATTCATTCAGGCTTGTACCATCTGTGCACGTGACAAGACTCCTCGCCAAAGACCCGCAGGCTTACTTCTTCCCCTAACCTATTCCAGACACTCCATGGTCACACATTGCTATGGACTTCATTTCTGACCTCCGTCTTTCACATGGCAACACCGTTATTTGGGTGGTAGTAGATAGGTTTTCTAAGATGGTGCATTTTACACCTTTGCCTGGTCTTCCTTCGGCTCCCTTATGCATATCTTTTGACTTCATGGGCTGCCTGCACATATCGTGTCTGACAGAGGAGTGCAATTTGTTTCTAAGTTCTGGAGGGCTCTTTGTAAACAAATGAAGATAAAATTGGACTTTTCCTCTTCCATTCATCCCCAGTCAAATAGCCAAGTGGAAAGAGTAAACCAAGTCCTCGGCTATTATCTTCGCCATTTTGTTTCCACGCGTCAAGATGATTGGGTCAACCTTCTGCCCTGGGCAGAGTTCTCATATAACTTTAAGGATTCTGAACCTATGAGAAAATCCCCGTTCTTTGTGGTGTACGGTCATCATCCTCTTCCGCCACTGCCCTTGTCCACCACGTCTTCTGAAGTACCCGCCGTGGAAGAACTCACACAGGATTTTTCCACCATCTGGCAAGAGACTCAACGTGCTCTTTTTCAAGCTTCCGCTCATATGAAAATTAGCGCTGATAAAAAGAGAAGAACTCCTTCTGTTTACTCTCCTGGAGATAAGGTGTGGCTTTCGGCAAAATACATCCGCTTCCGAATTCTCAGCTACAAACTGGGTCCCCGCTACCTGGGTCCTTATAAGATCAAGCAACGGGTCAATCTGGTTTGCTATAAGCTTCACCTTCCAGCATCTCTTCGTATCCCTAACTCCTTCCACGTCTCTCTTTTGAAGCCAGTAATTTGCAATCGTTTTTTTTTCTCCGAAAATCCTGGAGCCCGCTCCAATTTCCGGTACCGCGGATGTTTTCACGGTGAAAGAGATCCTGGCCTCTAAGGTCTCCAGAGGCAAAAGATATTATTTGGTCGATTGGGAAGGCTGTGGTCCAGAGGAAAGATCTTGGGAACCCGAGGAGAACATTCTGGACCATAGTCTCATCTCAGATTTTCTTGGTCCCAAGAAGAGGGGGAGACCCAAGGGGGGGGTACTGTTAGGGCAAGCGCTGCGCGCCCATCTCGAAGCACTTCCCTCACCTCCGTTGCTGCTCCCGCTGCCCGAGTGAGCGCTGCGCGCCCATCTCGCAGCTCTCCCCAGTCCCTCTCTTTACACGCTCCTGCCGGCGGGTCCGCCGCTTCCGGCGCGGTGGCTGACCGTGCGTCGGCTGCTCCCAGCCATCTTCCTCCTCCTCGTGCTGCTTCCTCGCATGGTTCGGTGCGCACGCGCCCCGTCCGCTAGAGGGCGCGCGTGCCGGATTCCTGAAACTTAAAGGGCCTGTACACCACTGGTTGGTGCCTGGCCATCCAATCCTGCATCCACTTCCCCTATTTAAGGGGCACTTCCTTTTCCATCAGTGCCGGATCTTGGTCTTCCTTTGTATACAGAAAGTCTGTTGTTTTCAGTATTGCTCACCCGTGTACCGACCTTTGCCTGTCCCCCGACTCTGAACTTGTGCTGCCAGCCCTGACCTCTGCTTGAACTTTTACATCGCCTTTTGCCTGCCTCCTTTGTACCACACATTACCTCGGCTGACTGTGCGGCTGAGCCGCTGTTGGGGGGTAGCGACCTGGGGGTCACTCGCCGCTGCAAGGCCAACCTGCTTTGCGGCGGGCTCTGGTGAATACTGGTGGCCTCTTAGACTCCGCTCCCCTGACGCGGCACTCTCTATCAGTAACACGGTCCCAGTGGATCCACACCTGTGCCGCCACACCCAGTCCATGACAGGTTTCATTGGTCAGCCTGGTAATTGAGGGGGAGGTTGTGGGGCAGCCTGGTAATTGAGGGGTGTCATGGGTCAGCCTGGCAATTGAGGGGTGTCATTGGTCAGCCTGGTAATTGAGTAGGAGGTTGTGGAGTAGCCTGGTAATTGAGGGGAAGGTCATGGGGCAGCCTGGTATTTGAGGGGATGTCTTTGGGCAGCCTGGTAATTGAGGGGAGGTCGTGGGGCAGCCTTGTAATTGAGGGTTGGGTCATGGGGAAGTCTGATAATTGGGGGGAGAGGTTGTGGGGCAACCTGGTAATTGAGGGGAGGTCATTTGGAAGCCTGGTAATTGAGGGGCAGGTCATGTGGCAGCCTGATAATTGGTGGAGAGGTCATATGGCAGTCTGGTAATTGAGGGGGGTCACAGGGAAGCCTGTTAATTGAGCAGAGGTCATGGGGAAGCCTGGTAATTGAGGGGGAGGTTATGGGACAGCCTGGTAATTGGGGGAGCGGTCGTGGGGCAGTCTGGTTATTGATGGGGGTCACGGAGCAGCCTGGAAATTGAGGGGGGTCGATGGGCAGCCTGATAATTGAGGGGAGGTCATGGGGGAGCCTGGTAATTGAGGGGGAGGTTATGGGATAGCCTGGTAATTGGGGGAGCGGTCGTGGGGCAGTCTGGTTATTGATGGGGGTCACGGGACAGCCTGGTAATTGAGGGGGGTCATGGAGGAGCCACCTTCCCAGGATTTTCACTAATCTTGGTGATAATGCCCAAGTTCCAATTGTAGATCCAAAGCATATATTGTGTAATGCTTCTGAGTGCAGCCCGCACAGCGCTGTTGGGAGCCCCCCACCAATTAGAGGAGCAGCTCTCTGACGCCACCTGTTGCCGGGCAGGTTTTTGCGGGGATCACATCTTCCCCAACACAGACAGGGGGGTGGCGTGCAACCCAATCGCCGAGATTGCGACAGTGACACATTTGATGTTTTGTTTGAAGCTGTTCACTTGTTTTATTAACTAGAAGGTCATGACCGGCACACGTCACTGATGACGTCAGGTGGGACTTGTACAGCTGTTTAGGCATTTAACCTGCACTGAGTGTGTACCTTGCTTGCTTGCTGGCTGGTCTATCCCAGATGCCCCGAAACGTTGGATTATATTATGGACTATGAAGTATATAAATAACCTTTATTTGAT
Organism: Gastrophryne carolinensis; assembly: GCA_027917425.1. Classification (NCBI taxonomy): domain Eukaryota; kingdom Metazoa; phylum Chordata; class Amphibia; order Anura; family Microhylidae; genus Gastrophryne; species Gastrophryne carolinensis. Next base: position 655,161,717 of record CM051234.1, on the reverse strand, counting down.
GGATTATACATTATATGCTTTGAATCTATAATTGGATCGCTGGCTTCATCACTTTCGGGATGTGTGCAGTGCCACCGCTGACCGGATCAACCAATGGTAATATGCTCCTGTTACTATAATTCTAACCTTGGTGATAAGCCTGTGGCATCCCGGTTGTGCCTAGCTGTGTCAAAGCACCCAGATCACCCACACAACTCACCTTTCCCCAACTTTCCTAACTCAGGCTGAAACCAGGTTAGAACTGGTTGGTGGGTAGGATTTTTTCTGCATATCCAAGGGGATGGCATTTGTGTTAAAGTTGACCAAAAGTGGCCCTGGAGTCTATAAGAAAAACCTAGACTGGATTCCAGTTGCTAGAGGAAGCAGTAAAAATGGCGGCAGATGCTGAGGGTCGTGGGGCAGCCACACAATTCACCTTTCCCCCATTTCCCACAGCACATGCTCAGGTCTCATGCAATCAGCGCATTATGCCGTGTATACTAATGCAATATGGGACCAAGCATCAGCATAGGGACTGGGAGTGACCGCATCCCTGGTTTCTCTGTGGTTTAAGGCACACTCCTGCATCCAGCATATCTTGGTGGCCATGGGGGGCTGCACCTCAAATGCGAGGGTGTGGGGTGTGCCGCCCGCGATTGCAATAAAGGACCAGCTGAAAGGTGCGGATCAGGATATCCTGATTAGATGCCAGGGCCAGCAATGCCGGAGATTGGTCTACTTGGATACGGGCCACATAAGAGGACTCCAGGGCCACCCGAGTCCCTCTCTACTCTGCTGCATGAAACCCTCCCGATCGCCAGTTTCACTCACTTTCTCCCAGAGCCCTTGTCGCGTCTCTGCCCCACGTCCTCATCTCCGCTCACCTCTAGCCGTGCGCGTGCCGGCGTCTGGCCTTTCTGAATGGGCGGCACAGGTAAGCCACACCTAGGAGGTTAGCAAGGGATGCGGGCAGCGGTGCACTCGGCTCCCGTCAATGCCGCTCGGCTGCTTAGCTGTCCAAGCGGCTTAGCCATCAGTGTAGCCAAGGGGAGCCAAGTGAAAGTAAGAGCACTGATTGGCTGAGCAGCCCATCAGTGCGCCCACTTTCAGCTCGAGTCTGAGCCATGGGAGCAACTGGAAGGTGGGTGGATCGGGGCGACCTGGGGGAAACACACAGCGGGGCATCCTGATTTGGCATGCAGCCGCATTGAGGAGCAACACCCCAAAATGTGATAACTGAGTGTGTAGTTCCTCTTTTACCCTGCTGCACTTGCCCCATGTATGGAACCCCTCTTATTTGCGGGGTGATGCAGGATCTATAGGTATATGAGGTGAACCAGGGGGCAGGGCCGGCTCCAGGTTTATGTGAGCCTTTGGACGGCATGGTCTCAGTGGGCCCCTTTGGGATGGGGAGTCACGTCACATAACAGAGATGTCCCAAATCTGGATGCCCCCTAAGGATCATGCTATTTGGACCAAAACCCTACTTTGAAGCTCACCAAACCCCTTTAAACCTGACCTCGGAGTCTAAACAAATCTAGATCGACGGCCAAACCGGGGGGGTTCTAAATTGAGGAGCCCCTATAAAGCGGACCAAAACTCAGGGGTGGCATTGCTTGCATAGCAGGGGGTTTCACACAGTAGGGTATCACAGATTGGGATGCTCCAGAGGTAGGAAATCAGATGAGGTGAGCAACTTAAAGCAGAACAAAACCCAGCACTTCTAAATCGAGATGCCACGTTGTGTGGAATCCCACCATCCTTGGAGATGTGGGCACCACAGCTGGTGTCTGACGCCGGTGAAGCGTCATCGCACACCCCAAAGGCCGGTCCTGTAAGTCGTCCCCCCGGAGGGCTGCCCCGCCTTGCTGAGTGCTGATGCTGGCTCTGACCGAGGGTCTCACACCCAGGGAGCATCCAAACTGATAGAGCCCCTCTACATAAAGCACAATGGAGCCTCCGTGTCCTGCAATGAGCAAATCCATCCATAGCTTAGCTGCAGCCGCCTCACACCTGACATCAGTCACATGTCTGCTATAAAAGCCTGGCCACACCCCTGCCTAGGCCTGCTGACATTCAGGTAAGGGGTCTGTCCATCTGTTCTTATGTAGGGCACATTACTTGGATCCATATTCATGGTTATGGTGGTAACACTCTTTTGTCATGCTTAATCTTGTATTTAGCTTCTATTGTGGCTTTATAACTATAATGCTATAGAGCACATTTCTTATTGAGATTTATTCTTGCACTTTATTGTATAGTAATAGTTTTTGGGCATTAGTGTTCAGTTGATATCACTTAGCACTTTATTATAGGTATTTATTATTACATGTTTATTACGTGCAATTAATTGAGGGTTTTTTTATAGATATATTTATATATATTTTACTGCCTGTATGAATTTAATCCTGTTATTTGAATATAACCTATAAAATCATGTGTAGGATTTAATCATGTATAACATGTAGTTGATTATACATTCTAAGGTAGTGAGCGATCGTTGTTTTTTAATTGTCTTGTGGATTAGTGTATTTATGTCTTTTAGGTCCTGGAGTGGCCCTTTATAGAACTTTTTTATATATACTTTTATATACCTGGTGGAGTGTACACACAGAGATGAGGCTGCACCGGCAGCCAATCAAATAGTGTCGCACACTGGGGGATTATTATATACGTAATTAAGGACGAGGAGGAATCTCACAAACTTCCTCAAAATGGTCCCCAAGCAAAAGTGGCATAAAAAGTCACAATTTTATTGTATAGAGAAGTCAAAATTACATCCACACATTACATGACTAAAAAGCAAATATGATAAACAACCACTAGGGGGCCCTTCTATATAGCCACCAATTAAAAATCCAATATTAAATGACAGGGCTTAAATGACTAAACTATAGGGATAGTATTTAATACTCACTATTCCAGTGCAAACATATAGTGCAAAATCCTATATATTAATGTGCCAAAAATCTAAGTAAAGTGCAAATTATTAGACATGAGGACAAAGCAGGTGAAAGGATAAAAGTGTGAAAGGATGAAGCTGCTTTGTCCTCATGTCTAATAATTAGCACTTTACTTAGATTTTTGGCACATTAATATATAGGATTTTGCTATTTTGCTCTATATGTTTACACTGGAATAGTGAGTATTAAATACTGTCCCTATAGGTTAGTCATTTAAGCCCTGTCATGTAACATTCAATTAATTGAAGTGGTGGCTATATAGCAGCGCCCCCTGGTGGTTGTTTGGCATGTTTGTTTTTTAATCATGTAATGTGTGGATGTTATTTTGCCTTTTCTCTATATAATAGAATTGTGATATTTTTTTATAATTAGTGGCGACACTTTTTTGCTTGGACTATTTTGAGGAAGTTTGTGGGATTCCTTCCTTGTCCTTTATTACCTGTTTTTTGCCCCTTTATTCCGAGTTCCACGTGGAGGCTTTTGGTTTACAGTCTGGTTATAATATAATTTGGGGTGCACCCCCCCCCCCCATAGGGGTGATTGTTTATTTGCTTATCTTGGTTGTGATGCCCTCACCAATACGTTTCTTAGCTTATGTAGAGCTGGAATTTGGGGGGTCATTGTACAGGGTGCTGCCCCCAGATGGCAATGTAGCGGTGCAGTGGTGTAACTTAATGTGATGGGGCCCTGGTGTGAGCATTGAATGGGGCCCTTTAATGGCTCATACAGGAAACCCTTTTTTTTTTTTTATCAATTGAATGCAGCCAGACAATTAAAGACTGAAACGGAAGAGATGTTTGGTGTTTAATTTCTCAAAATGATGTCGTGACTATAAATGATAAAAAAAAAAAAAGTTGGAGGGGCAACAAAGATGGGGCCCCTGCACCCCTCAGGTTATACCCCTGTAGGGGCCCCATGTAAGGCCATGCTGAGGGCTAAGCAGAAATAAGTGTAGGACGCTAATGTTCACCTTCTGTTTGCAGCACTGATTATGTTTCTTTTATTGGAGCTCTGGGGAGTTTCATACAGCAGGGCATCCCCCGAACTGGGCAAAATGGGGAAACTTTTTGAAATTCAAGCTAAAAATATGTATATAGGATCAATGAATGAGGGGGCCCAGACATTGTGGCTGTACGGGCCCCAAATTTCCTAGGGATACAGGAGGGTATGTATGGGAATACCATGCTGGGGGCTGCCTGAGCCCTTGTGTGGGTGCAGGGGAGAGCACCTGGGTACTGCGGTGGGTGCATAGGCCTACCTCTCCAAGTATCCCTGATTTGGAGGGACTGTCCCTCTTTTTAGCCCATGTCCCTCATTGCTCTCATTTGTCCCTCTTTGAGGTGTAATATGCAGATCTGCAGCAATAAATGATTCATTTGCCTATTCAAAGTGTTTCTATTGTTATAACTGTTCCCTTATACCCTAATAGATTGTAAGCTCTTCTGTATCCTCCCTTATATCTTAATAGATTGTAAGCGCTTCTCCTTCTGTATCCTCCCTTATACGCTAATAGAGTGTAAGCTCTTCTCCTCCTGTATCCTCCCTTATACCCTAATAGAGTGTAAGCTCTTCTCCTCCTGTATCCTCCCTTATACCCTAAGAGTGTAAGCTCTTCTCCTCCTGTATCCTCCCTTATACCCTAATAGAGTGTAAGCTCTTCTCCTCCTGTATCCTCCCTTATACCCTAATAGAGTGTAAGCTCTTCTCCTCCTGTATCCTCCCTAATAGAGTGTAAGCTCTTCTCCTCCTGTATCCTCCCTAATAGAGTGTAAGCTCTTCTCCTCCTGTATCCTCCCTTATATCCTAATAGAGTGTAAGCTCTCCTCCTCCTGTATCCTCCCTTATACCCTAATAGAGTGTAAGCTCTTCTCCTCCTGTATCCTCCCTTATACCCTAATAGAGTGTAAGCTCTTCTCCTTCTGTATCCTCCCTTATACCCTAATAGAGTGTAAGCTCTTCTCCTCCTGTATCCTCCCTTATACCCTAATAGAGTGTAAGCTCTTCTCCTCCTGCATCCTCCCTTATACCCTAATAGAGTGTAAGCTCTTCTCCTCCTGTATCCTCCCTTATACCCTAATAGATGGTTAAGGTGGGAGGAGGTGTGTGAGTGAGCTCTGCAGGTGATGTGAATGTCTGGCTCTAGCCCAGGGCCTGGCTGCCTTGGGTGGGGTCGCTCCCCAGGTGAGCTCCAGGCTTCTGGGTCTGAATCTGGAGTCCATGTTAGAGACCCTCTGGCTACTGAATATGCTGCTGACCGGTTGACCGCGGTGGATTACAATGAAGGTGGAAGAGTCTTTATGGAAGAAAGTTACAGTAAAGTAAGTGAAGCTGGAATGGAAGTGGTGGATAATAATGATGGGCCGTGTAGCAGTGTCTGTGTGCAGCATGTAATGGAGGGAGGGCGGCAGCCCCAGCAAAGTGACTGTGCTGATCCAGGCAGGGAGATCCAACAACCTGTTGTGATGGACACTCAGCAGCCAGCTCAGGCCGGCAGTGGGAAGCAGCACAAGCTGAGGAGGACATCTTTGGAAAGACTGACAATGCAGGAAAACATGCAGCAGAATGTGTGTGAGCCGAGAGTCCCGGGCCCTGCGATCCAAGACCCAGCCGGCCACCGGTGACCCCACAACTGGGGGGAAATCTGCTAAATCTGCCACTGGACATGAATCTGGGAAGTTATCAGACAATGCAAATGCTGAGCTGGGGGAAAATGGCCACAAGTCTCCCAGGACTGAGGCAGCAGAGACCTTCAAACACCCAGCAGAAAACCCAAGGTGCAAGGCAAGTCTTAAAGAGACAGAATAGGCACCAGAACTGCAGCTTGCAGATGAGATTCCAGATTTAGTCAACAACATGAACAGCTTAAGAGCAACCAGGACAGAGCTGCGAAGAAAAATAGAAGGAATGAAGGCAGCAAACTCCGGTGGAGCGGCCGCCTGTGATGTGGTGATAGTCTCCGCACAGAGCTTGCTACAATTGTTAGACATTGAGACCCTGGAGAAACAAATGGGGCCCATGGCAGAGAGATACAAGAACCTGGATCGGTTTTGAGGAGTCTCAGAAGCTCCTAAAACAGACAGATACCTGAACCCAGCTCAGCCATGCCCTCACCATCAGAGCAGGAGACATCCTCACAGAAGCTGCTGTACAGGACCCCGGTGCTGCAAGATTCTGCCCCTTTTCATGATACCAGCCAAGTAAGCCAACCACCCCCAGGGGGCAGCAGTGAGCAATCCCTGAAAGGTTCCAGCAATGAGCTTTGTGTTTCACAAGGAGCCCTCCCCAAGCCTGTGAATGGATGTGATGGAGCCAGTGACACTATGGAAGTTGGGGAGACCCCCCAAATTGCAAGCCCGGGGTCACAGCCGGGACATAGTGACACCTCCTGGACTGTCCCCCACATTGCTGAACATCAATCGATGAAACAAGCAAGCAAGTCCCAATGCATTACAATCTGGGACAATGAACAACCTGAGGTTCCTGATAGTAATGGGACTGAATCGTCTGCATGCACTAAATGTTTTTCCTCCCAAAGGTGACCGACCACAGGTACCGGGTCCCCCGCAATCCAGACCCCGCAGTGATGATACTGGCAATGCATTTGGCCATGCTCCTCCTCAATGTCTGGAGCCATAGTGCCTTATCTTTTAGCTCCAGCTTACATTACATTGGTCAGCCATTTAAGAGGAACGTGGTATTATTTAAGAATAAGGGAGCAAAGGAAGGTCTGCCAGACAGGAGAAGTGTGATCCGGGAGCTCCTGTGTAACCAGATGGGGTTCACACCCGCAGATATCTTGGCCATCATAAACCTCCCGGACAGGCAGGGCTATGATATAAGCTTGGACAGGATCTGGGCAAGTGTGACAAAGCTTAGGGGTGGTGAGGGTTGGGACCAGTTTATCCTTATCCCGGTGTCAAAGCCGGGCACTGTGAGCGTTAATATCTTGTTCTGGAATGAGTCTGTCCCCCCGCAGGATATTGTGAGGAGACATTGTGATATGGTGTCTGACCTGACAAAGTGTCTTGATGATGATGGGATCTGGACGGGAGGCTGGAGGGTGCTGGTGAAGCTCAGGCAGCACAGTAATGTTACTTTACATTTGCCCAACTCCTTCTTTATCGGCTGTGAGAGGGGCGTGTGTTTCTATGCCGGTCAGCCCTGCTTGTGTTTCAAGTGTGGGAAGGCCGGTCATGTGGCCGGAGTGTGCACTGTAGTGAAGTGTAACCTGTGCGGGGAGATTGGTCCCACCAAGGCCATGTGCACAAATGTCCGGTGTAACTTGTGTGCTCAGATGGGTCATTACCATAAGGACTGCTCGGAGGCCTTCCATAACCTCTATAGCCAGGCTGCGGAGGAGCTGGAGGCATCAGGTGAGGTTATAGAGGAGGCTCTGATGTCTGGGCAGATAGTAACACGGCCAGGGTCTGAGACAACTGAGATAAGAGATCAGACAGGTGTAACCCCACAGCCTGTGGCCACCATCCCACGGCCAGCACCGGAGCAAGCTGATGGCCCATCTTCCTCTGTAGCCCCTTTCCCTGCTATGGCCCATTGCCCTGCTCCAGCCTCTTCTGGAGATGACAAAGTCCCTGGTGATAAGGGGGGGGGGAAGACAAGTCCACCCACAGACCGAAGGACGCATGGTCCTTAGTCCAAAAGTCCAAGGGCAGAACAGATACAGCAGTGACAGTTACATCAAACCGATATAACATACTGTCTGAGTCAGGTGCAGATCTTTCTGGGCACGATACTATGGAGCTGGAGCAAGAGTTAAAGTGTATAGCCAGAGGAGGACCCACCGACTAAGTCACCAGCAGCTATAGACCCGATAGACTCTGATATGGAAGTGACTGGCAGGCAGGACGACTCTGATGATTCAGATCTATGATGGTGTGTAATGTGTTACTGCTCTACATAATGATGGCACCTGACCCCTGATCTGTAACCTGATGTATCTTCACTGATTAACCATTAAGAGTATAGACATGGTGGATAATGAATAGTATGCAGTAGTCTGCTGTGGTATGTTTTTATTTGTATATAATTATAAGTTTTCTTTATATTATGTATTAATGCTGATTAGCTGAGGTTTGTTTACCAATAAAAATTCCCTTATACCCTAATGGAGTGTAAGCTCTTCTCCCCCTGTATCCTCCCTTATATTGGGGTGAAGCTATAGGGGAAACATTGTGCCATGTGGTTTTCTCATCTTCTCTCTTCTTTAATTCCCAGAGATGCTCTTCTTCTTCTCTCCGTGGAGCAGCCATATTCAGAAGATGTTCCAGCTGCTGGTTCTGGGGTCACTTTGGCTCTTTGGTACAACTGGGGCCACAATCGGAGATATAGTGCAAGACCTGAAAAATGAAGGCTATTCAGTGATTGTGTGCGGAGGTCAGGGGAAGCCTGGAGGGGAAGCCTGGATAGAGGGGCTTCCAGGGCCACAAGGAGAACCAGGTACAAATATTTGGTCCCTTTTAAATGTTTAGAAAGTGGGAGTAGTTATAACTGTAGAATGTGCAGCAGGAAGCGGCTGTGCACTTATCTGAGCCCTTAGATCCCATTGAAGTTCTTTCCACTGTCAAATGGGCTAGGGCTGGGGCCTCTGAAAGATTGCTGCTGATTCCACTTCTAGTTCCAGCTGCCAGACTCATGGGAGCGGCGGCCATATTTCTTAAGGCCTGGCCGTAACCTATTTGACAGCAGAACGCAGACTACCGATGTAATGGCAGGGCTCGGGTAAGTTTTGCAGCAGGTTAAAGTGGACCAAAACTCAGTATTTGGACTATTCAGCCAGTGGAGGGTTCGGAAGAGGACTCTCCCACATAGCAGGTGTTGGGGTCTAAAGGGTTGTCTGGCCTCCCTTGTCCAACCAAGGTCTGTCGGTGTACGGTGAGCAGCTGCTGGAGATGGCCCCCAAGAACCACAATGCACAGTGAAGGAGCTATCTTAGTTTATTTAGAGATCATTTGCATGCTTAGACTAGCATGCAATACATGCTCTGACCCCCACCATTGGAATGCTCCCACGGTGTATCACGTAGTAGGGTTAAAAATTATATTCCACACCTATCAGAGAAATAATATATCTTACTGGTTGGACCATTTCTCACAATATTTCAGTACACTCCTAGCTTACCCATCCATTAATCGGTTACACAAGCCTTGTGGGCCTCTCCTGACTCTACGCCCAGACTAGTTATCTTATATTCCTATAAAAACAAGCATGTCAATATATTTCTTAGTATCTCATCAGCATGGAAGCTGAAAATCAAAATGGCAGAGAACAAAATGGCAGTGCTGTTGCTAAGCATATCCCCTCCAGCAGGGTGGCTCCAAATGCAGCTCACGGGTGTCACTGAAGTCTAGTTGGGTGGGGGAGGAGGGAGACACCTGCAACTGACGCAAACTTATTTGGACTCGGGGCAGCCTGGTTCACATGAGCCACTCCAGTGCCTGCAGGGTGATAACATCACCTCTATTCCAGCACTGGGGTGTAATAGGAGGATGAGGAAGTACATATGGCCGCCCTGATAGAGCTCCCAGTTGACCTTGTGAGGGGTCAGTGGTGGCACAAGGCTGAGGAGGAGGAGGAAGTCACCAATGTAGCAGGAACACCAACATCACCTCAGAAGGGAGGGTGAGCATGGCCACAATGTGGAACACCTTGCGCAATTCTTTGGCCCATAATTCCAGGAGGCCGACTTTGACTCACATGATGCATGATTGGCTGTTATCAGGTCTCCTGGTGATGGGTCCTCGCTGAATTTCTGGGTTGGTAAATTGGACACGTGGCCAGAGCTTGCCCTCTATGCCTTGGAGGCGCTGGTCCTCCCTGCAGAAGGTATCCTATCAGTATGTGTTCAGCACTGCAGAGGGTGACAAGATGATCCACCTAGCTACAGGCAATGTGAACACCCCCCTCCCCCAATTTAAGAAAACGGTGTGGATCTCCATGGCACTTGGCTGTACCAACACCTGAGCAGTTAGTGTTGGCTACATCCTCCTCTGCCTCTTTCGCCACATCCACCCCTGGACCTCTGACACCTGGTAAATGTATATAAAATTATATTGAATACTTTTTTCTACTCCATTTTGCGCAGGGCAATTGCCCAGGTATTTTACCCAATGTGGAGGTCTTTGCCCCTTACTACTCCTTACAAAGTTTGGGTCCCCATTGACTTCAATGGAGTTTGGGTCGGGTACCCGAACCGTACTGTTGCTAAGGGTTCAGGCGAAGTTGTCAGACCTGGTCAGACATGGAAATGGATCAGCAACAGTACAGCAGGTCAGATATGGCAATGGATCAGCAAGAGGACAGTAGGTTTGACAGGGTGTTTGGGTAGCAAAGCGGACAGCAGGTCAGAAGTGGTCAGATATGGCTAAAGGTCAGACATGGTAACATTGCAATGAGTCTGAAATGTTTCTACAAAATGACAATTTATGAACTAGGCACAAAGTTGATGAGAAGGACCTCCAAGGTTGTATTCTCTGGAATACTGCCGGTGCCATGCGCTAGACATGAGCCACCATTGGAGCTTAGAGTTAAATGTGTGCCTCAAATCCTGGTGCAGGGCAGAAGGATTTGGGTTCCTAGAACACTGGGCTGATTTTTCATTCGGGTACAAACTGTATTCTACAGATCATTTGCACCTGAATGGAAGGGGGGCTGCTGTGCTGGGTAAGAGGATGCTAGAAGGGGTGGATAAGGGGGGAGGGAAAGACTTGTTACTTGGGGGACAGAATATGATGGTGGGTGGAGAATTGGAGGGGAGGACTGCTATGATGGATCCAGAGGAGATCCATGTGTTGTAAACCAGCAGTGAAAAATTAAGCGGATGCATTACTGCAGAAGCTAATACTAAAGCTCAACTTGATAGGAACTTTAAGTGATGTTCACAAATGCCAGAAGTCTGGCAGGTAAGTGGAGGAGCTTGAGGTTCTGGTACTAGAAGAAAATATTATTGTTGGTGTGGCGAAGCCATGGCTGGATTCCACTCAGGATTGGATTGTTCATCTTCAAGGGTTCCCCCCCCCCCCGCCCCTTTCAGAAAGACAGAGCAAGTAAGGTAAGGAGTGAAGTGTCTTTTTATTTAAACAAAAATTGAAAGCTTATATTGAGTGGATACTAGCTGAGGATTGTGGGAATGTGGAATTGTTGTGGGTAGAATTGCGGGGCAATGGAAACAATGTTAAAATCTTGGTGTAATCTATGGACCTCTAACATAAGTGAGGACATGGAGGGTGAGCTGCATAAGAGTGGGCAGCACAGGCTGGTACAGTGGTGGTGATGGGGGGGCTTTAACTAAACAGGTATTGACTGGAGACACTGATCTGCTTTAACGTAAAGTAGAGAGCATCAGAGGAATGAAGGTCTTAGTTATGAGAAAGATTATAGGGAATTAAATCTGTTTAGTATTGTGATGAGATGACTGAGGGGGGGGGGGGGTGTGATTAACTTGTATAAATATAAAAATGGCCCATACAAAAAATGGGGGAAACACCATTTCAGGTAAAATCCTCTAAAGACAAGGGGGCGCTCTTTTCCTGGGGAAAATAAATTAAATCTCCAGAGACGACAATCCTTTTTACCATAAGAACTATAAATCTGTGAAATGGCCTCCCACCGGAGCTTGCTACGTCAAAAGCTGACAGCTTTAAAAATAGATGCTATATCAGCAGAAAGTAACAAGTTACTATTGGCTGTTATCAGAAAAAATTGCCCCGTTCCTTGGCTGAACTTGATGGGACTTATGTCCTTTTTTTTTTTTTTTTCTTTTTTTTTTCTTCAACTGTACTAACTATGACAATGGGTTAGCAACAGGAAACCTGGTTAGACAAATGGTCAAAGATGGCCATAGGTCAGCTGGGCAGGGGCATCGGATATGGACAGACATGGTCAATTGTATGAGATGTCAAACCTGCAGGTGTCTGGTGTTGCTAGGCAATAAGAATGCCAGTTATTCTGCAGTTACTTAATTCTTGCATTTGCACTTTATTCATGTTTTTTTTTTATATAACTTGCTTCTAAATGTCTGTCTTAGTGTTAATAAAGGCCCAGATTTTTTTAGTAATCAGTTGTGTGCTGGGTTTTTGCTGGCTTGTGCGGGGGTCAATCCCTTGTTTGGTATTGCTCTTGGTGGTTTAGCCAGCACATTTGCACACTGGATGTATTTTCAGCATTATTTTAGTGTGGTGGGTGGTCTTAAATGTTTACATTTAATGGTGCCATAGGAAGGTACAGCCACTATGCCTGCAACACTGCTGCTAAGCTCTGACAAAGTATAGTCCTGAAACGCACGTCAGCCACGCATCTCCCACAAATGCACTAGGGAATGGCCTTCATTGGATCTAAGCACATATACATGTTTTATTCACATGTATACGTATGTATATATGTTTAGATCCACTTTTTGATGCACAAGACTAAGCAAAATGTATTTATTGAAACGCGTACTTAAAGTGAAGAAATAATTGCGTCATTAGCAGAACATTTAATTTATGAAATTATGTTGGATTGAAAGGAATCAAGGCATATGTCAAGTTTGTCTTTTTTTTCTAATTAGATTAATATTGATCATGTTAAATATAGAAAATTGATAGTTGGTCATTGTACTATGTTGAATATAGAACTGTGGGGCATAGAGGGATTTTTATTGATATAGAGATATCAATGACTATGTAATAAAATTGAAATATAGTTGCTGTCCGTGGCCTCGATTCAGTAAGAATTGAGAAATTCTTATGAAGTGAATTTCTTACTACCATGAGCAAAGCCTGAGAATTTCAATGTTGAATCACCAGATAAAGACAATGAAAGTCAATGGCACCTTTTTTACTACAGTGTTAGAATGAGCAAAAAGTTCTCTACTTTTTTTTTTTTTTTTTTCTTTAGGAGTAAAGTGCCACTTTCATTTCAAACTTTCATTGTTTTTTGGACTGGTGATTCAACTGTGAAAATTCTCAGGCTGTTCTTATAAAGTGAATTTTTTTACTACCATGAGAATTTTTTTTCAACTCTTAATGAATCAAGGACTATGGCCTTGACTCACTTCATGAAAATCTTTCAACTCTTAGTGAAGTATATTCAATTCATGAGAAAAAGGCCTGAGGATTCCACTGTTGCTGAATCACAATTGATAGGAAGACTATGACAGTCAAAAAGGCAAAAAGGGGTAAAACGTTTAGTACTTGCCCAGGAGTAAAAAAGTGCTATTGACTTTAATTGTCTTCCTATATGGTGATTCCCTAAAAATGAAATTCTATTTTTTCTTATGAATGGAATTTTTTTACTACCATGATTCTTCTTCTTTTTTTTTTTTCTTTCAATTTAGAGAATCCATGCCCATGTCTTAAAATATATCAATACAACATCCTTGATTCATTAGGAGTTGAGAAATTGTCATGGTAGTAAATTCACTTTTTAGTATCGGTACATATGGTGGGGTATTAGAACTAGCCTCCATTATAACTTATCTCTGAACTGTTTGTGTGCCAACCTTCATTTCTTTTTTGCTTGATGGCTGACAGGTTCTGTGGCCTAGATCTAGGTTCTGTGGCCTAGATCTAGGTTCTGTGGCCTAGATCTAGGTTCTGTGGCCTAGATCTAGGTTCTGTGGCCTAGATCTAGGTACTGTGGCCTAGATCTAGGTTCTGTGGCCTAGATCTAGGTTCTGTGGCCTAGATCTAGGTTCTGTGGCCTAGATCTAGGTTCTGTGGCCTAGATCTAGGTTCTGTGGCCTAGATCTAGGTTCTGTGGCCTAGATCTAGGTTCTGTGGCCTAGATCTAGGTTCTGTGGCCTAGATCTAGGTTCTGTGGCCTAGATCTAGGTTCTGTGGCCTAGATCTAGGTTCTGTGGCCTAGATCTAGGTTCTGTGGCCTAGATCTAGGTTCTGTGGCCTAGATCTAGGTTCTGTGGCCTATATTCATGAAAACTCTCATCAATAATTGTTCCAGTTTATATAAGTAGATTCCATATTTTGTTTGTAATATCTGGTAATCACTTTGAAATGCTTTTGCTGGTTGGCTGTACCAAGTGGGCATCAGTACTCTGCTGATCATGATACAGCTGGTCGCCAACTGTTGGGTCTTAATCCAGGAAACGCAAGTATTATGGGCAGCTCTTATATTCATGATGTTTGATACTGTTACTCATGTGACCATTTTCCACTACTCTGCCTTGATCAGAAGGAAGAATACTGAATACAAAATGACTGAGGGATCTTGTCCTATATCCGTGTATTTCCCCTGGTTATATAGATATAACAGCTGTATTGTCGGAGGCCACTTACACACCCAGCATTAAAGGAATCTCCGGTTCTGAGCCCATGCTGGCTCCCCTTGCTTTTGAACAAAACCAGAATTTTTTGCTACATTGAGGATTTTTACTTGCTCTATATTCTCTTGGTGGGCTTTATCAGTAAATGCATGTTTTGTCTATCCAGGACCAGAGGGACCAATGGGTCCACCAGGACCACCGCCGTCTGATTCAGGTAATTTACTTTTACAACAAGTCTGACATTTCAATTTCTGTGTGACGTATTCTGCTTTCTATGAATACAGTAAAGTTTAATATGTGATGCTTATAAGACAACCTGCTGTTTAAGGCCTATCCCCCTCCATTGCAATGAGTGGAGTGGGCGTGATCATACAGTGACACTTTGCTTTATCTGTACATCCTCACACAGCCGTAGAGTCAACAGTTTGGCTGGAGACTATTAATAGCTGCTAATTTCTGGAAAAAGAGGGCTTCACCCTATGATACCTGAACCTATTAATCTATTTCTGTATAGATGGGGTGGGGGGGTGCTTAGTTCATCGTTAATGGTGATCACCTCTAAGCAGTGGAAATCTTCTCATGGATCGTTGCTAAGAGAAGATTGTCACGATCACACTCTCAGCCCAGCCAAGACGCTAGAGTGTGATGGTGCAAGGGTTGAAGCCACCAGACCCCTGGGTATTCACTACTGGTCCCACCAAATTACCCCTTTGATAAGCGTTTCACCAGAGCTTCCTTCAGAAAGGTGAGCTCATATATTTAGAGATCAAAGACCAGAGCTGATTAATTAAACATTTAATCTGATTAAAAGGTATCGCAGTGCTAGATGTAATATACAGAAACAAATTACATACAGGTACAACAATACATAAGGGTACAACAAGACAAGTTCAGAAAACAAAGTCCTTACAGCATAATGGCATAGCAGTCCTTGTGAGGGAGTCTCCAGCTGTTGCTTAGGGTCTTTTGTCCAGCTTGCCACAGGCTTGTGACAGAGGTTTGACTCCAGAATGTCCTTAGCATCTAGGTATTTTTAGCTAAATTTAGTGAAAAGCTTCTCCTCCCCTCTGACCCCACCTGGTGAGGGTATCTGTTTGGTTTTATGGTGGGTCCAGAGACAGCACATCCTGCTGCTACAAAGGCCTTTGACTTCAAAGAAGGAAGTACCACAAACAGAACCCCCCCCCCCCAATAAAACTGGAATACACAACAGGCACAGTCTGAGTGACCCCCCTCACCCAGGTTTTGGACTATACATTATACACAAATACAATTATAATACGCATGCTTATTCTATAATCAGGCCTTGGGCCTGACAGATGTATAGTATCTCCCCTGCAATTGGTTAGGACTAAACAGAATCCAAACATCTAGATAGTGTGGGTGTGGTATCAATATGGCCACATGAGTTGCCTTCTTTCTAGAACCTAATGTAGCCTGATACGTCAAGACTTTTCCTTACCTTTCAAACACCAATGAGGTCCCAAAGACCAAAGGATATGGAGTCGGGAAGTACTGTACTTAGATTCTGGCACACTGGAGACAAGTTCCATGGGAAGCAAGATGGTACCAACCAGAGACAACCAGTTGCTGGGCAAAAGGGATCCAGCTGATCAATCGAGTCCCCGCTCAAACTGTCAGGACCTGGCAAAGGGTAGCACAGTGAGACAACAGCACTGCCCCACCTATGAAGGAAAATGTTGACAGCATTGGGGACATAATGTCGTCCTCCCGGACAAAATGGCAGCGATAGATGAGAACAGGACCCAACATCCGCTACTGCCCTGACAGGTGGGCCCAGACAGATTGGCGCAGTGAGGGACTCCAGACACAATCTCAAACTCTTTCAATACCAAACTCTGCCAAAACTTTCATCAAAAATTTGTATAACTGGTACAGTGAAAAAATGGTCTGGCAACAAAGGGTGACCAAATCTAAATCTGAGGTGATGGCCATTTTAGGAGATGTGACAGGGTTAGCCTGGTGTCGGTTAACTCATTTAGCCAGTTAGTAACTCCTGCAGGTAGAATAGGGAAATGTTAGAGTACTTGATCAGAAGGAAGTTTGCCAGACTGCCATTTGGAAGGGAAGTATTGCTTTATATAAAATTGTTTAAAGCGACTTCAGGAGCTTTTGCGAGTTCCGGTTGTATTATAAGTGAGGGGACTTTTTATTAAGGGACTTTATATTGGGACTTCAAGTGTTCTTATTGCCTATGTGCTAAAATAAGGAGGTAAAAGCCAAAGTTGCTGCATCTGAGTACTAAAATTGTTTTTACTGCTGTATTGTAACTAGGATAATGGCTAGCAATATTGGAGGTCTACTTCAGTGCACAGTTTGTCATATGTATACACTTCAGGAGCAGCAGTTCCCGGGTGAATACCTCTGTGGTAAATGTGAGCAAATTGCAAACCTGGAAGCTCGGGTTAGAGATCTGGAGGAGCAAAATGCAAGACTGAGGAGGATTGACAATATGGAAAAGTTTTCTGCTCACTGAGCAGGTAGTAAATGGGGTAGATACAGAGGGTGGGGAAATGGGTCAGGAGCAGATAAGTAGCTGGGTAAATGTAGATAGAGGGAGTAGAAAGGGTGCACAGAAAAGGAAGGCCATACCTGTGTCTGCGCAGCCTAGCAAAATTGCCAAGTTGGGTAATGATGCAAGAGTGTCAGTCTCACAAATGGCAGCCCTAGCAGATACTGTTCTCCCTAACAGCCGGGAGAACAGCCCAGCTAGTGAGCGGGTGGTTGGGACTGCAGGTAGGACTAGACAGTGGTCATAGGGGATTCTATTATCAGGCGGACTGCTGTCTCCCTGGTGTCAGGGTTCGGCATGTGGTGGAAAGGGTGGACAAATTACTGGGAGGGGCTGGGGATGACCCAGCGGTCGTGGTCCATGTGGGGACCAATGACAGAATTAATGGAAAATGGAGGATCCTTAAGAATACATTTAAGGAATTGGGCACCAAGTTGAAGGGAAGGACCTCCAAGGTTGTATTCTCTGGAATACTGCCAGTGCCATGCGCTACACATGAAAGACAGCTGGAGCTTAGAAAGTTAAACGCATGGCTCAAGTCCTGGTGCAGGGCAGGGGGATTTGGATTTCTAGAGCACTGGGCTGACTTTTCATTGGGGTACAAACTGTATTCTAAAGATAATTTGCACCTGAATGGAAGGGGGCTTCTGTGCTGGGTAAGAGGATACTAGAGGGGGTGGAGAGTTATTTAAACTAGTGATGAGGGGGGAGGGCAAGAGGGAAAACAAGTAAAGACAGGTTGCTTAGGGGACAGCATATGATGGTGGGTGGAGAATTAGAAGGGGGGAGGACTGCTATGATGGATAAGGAGATCCATGAGTTGCAAACCAGCAGTAAAAAATTAGACGGATGCATTACTGCAGGAACTAATACTATACCCCAATGTGTCAAACTAGATAGGAACATAAAGTGTATGTTCACAAATGCCAGAAGTCTGGCAAGTAAAGTGGGGGAGCTTGAGGCTCTGGTGCTGGCAGAGAATATTGATGTTGTTGGTGTGGCTGAGACATGGCTGGATTCCACACATGACTGGACTGTCAATCTACAAGGTTTTGCTCTTTTTCGGAAAGACAGAGCAAATAGGAAAGGGGGCGGCGTGTGTCTTTACGTAAAGCAAGAACTCAAAGCATATATTGAGAGGATACTAGCAGAAGATTGTGAGGATGTAGAATCCTTGTGGGTAGAAGTAGGGGGTGATATAAACAATGCTAAAATACAGTTTGGTGTAATCTACAGGCCCCCAAATATAACTGAGGAAATAGAGGGTCAACTGCATAAACTGAGCGGGCATCACAGGCTGGTACAGTGGTGGTGATGGGGGACTTCAACTATCCAGGAATCGATTGGAGACATGGTTCTGTTTCCACTACAAGGGGAGTACATTCCTCAGCTTGCTACAAGATAATTATATGAATCAGTTCGTGGAGGCACCTACTAGGGGTGATGCTATTCTAGATCTTGTAATATCAAATAATGATGGCCTGATGGGGGCAGTAACAGTCCGTGAAAATCTTGGTAACAGTGACCACAATATAATTGTATTTAACATAAACTGTAAGATTTTCTTCCTGGGAAGGCAAAAACATTAAATTTTAGAAAGACCAACTTCCCCAGGCTCAGAGCTGCACTCAAGGACATAGACTGGGAGCATCTGTTCAGGAATAAGGTTACAGATGCCAAATGGGAGTGCTTTAAATCAATTGTGAGTAGCAACGTTGCAAAATGTATTCCTACTGGTAACAAATACATATAAGCGGCTAAAGTTAAACCCCTCATGGCTGACACCTGTGGTTAAAAGGGCAATAAAGAACAAAAAAAGGGCATTTAAACATTACAAGGCTGAACTCTCAGCTGTAACACTTGAACAGTATAAACTAGTAAATAAAGTGTGTAAGAAAGAAATAAGGTTGGCAAAAACACAAAATGAACGAGATGTGGCCAGAGAAAGCAAAACAAACCCTAAATGATTTTTTTAATATATATTATATATTATTATATATTCGAAGAAAACTAAATCAGAACAGGTAGGTGCCCTAATTAATGATAATGGGGAAATGGTCACTGGGGATGAAGATAAGGCGTCGCTGTTAAATGGATTCTTTAGCTCTGTGTACACAAGAGAAGAGCAAGGAGCCAACACAGGAGATGCCACTGATATCGATAGCCCAAGTATAATAATTGGCAAGCTAAACGTGGAAATCATCCAAGAAAAACTCAATAATTTAAATGTGAATAAGACTGGAGGACCAGATGGACTTCACCCAAGAGTTCTCAAAGAACTCTGTTCCGTTATCTCGTCACGTCTGTTGTTGATCTTTAAAGAGTCACTAGCAACTGGTATAGTGCCAAGGGACTGGCGCAAGGCAAATGTGGTGGCCATTTTTAAAAAGGGCTCTAGGTCTTCTCCGGGCAATTACAGACCTGCTAGCTTAACATCCATTGTGGGTAAATTGCTTGAGGGACTATTAAGGGACAACATACACAAATATGTAACTATCCATAATATTATAAGTGACAACCAACACGGTTTTACTAAGGACAGAAGCTGCCAGACTTACCCGATTGGCTTCTATGAGGAGGCGAGTAGAAGCCTGGACAGAAGGGCGGCTGTGTATATAGTTTTTCTGGATTTTGCAAAAGCATTTGACACTGTCCCCCATAGACGCTTATTGGGGAAATTGAGATCTTCAGGATTAGAAAACAGTTTCTAACTGGATTGAAAACTGGCTGAAGGATCGTGTGCAGAGTTGTGGGTAATGATACCTACTCTGAATGGTTACCATTTGTAAGTGGTGTACCCCAGGGTTCAGTGCTGGGCCCTCTATTATTCAACTTGTTTATAAACGACATAGAAGATGGAATTAAAAGCACGGTCTCTATTTTTGCAGATGACACAGATATGTAGCACAGTGCAGTCTATTGAAGATGTTCACAAGCTTCAGGCTGACTTGGACACATTGAGTGTCTGGGCATCCACTTTGTATGGTCTTCCTATCTAGTGAGTCGCTAACAATGAAATTCTCAGGTTTTTTTCTCATAAATTGAAGTTTGTTCTACCATGAGAATATTTTTCAACTTGGTGAATCGAGGCCATGATCTTTATTTTCCTAAAGCTGTTTCCTTCTGGAACATGTCTTTATGGAAATATCACATAACGTAGTAAATGTCTCCTGTCAGAAGGTGAGGTGCACAATTAACTTTATCTTTATTTTTCTTACTAGAAATGCTGCACACCTGATTGCATGTTGGGGTAGAAATTCTCTCCAATTGAGGCAGAGATATTAAAGATTTTAATAGTCCTTAATCGGACATATTGTAATCTGGTGTTTTTCTACTTTCTCCGTAGAGCTAACGTTTCTTCAAGATCAAATTTCTGCTCTGGATGCAAAACTAACCTCTCTCCAACAGCAGCAGCTAAAAGGTGAGCTGGAGACTTTCTGGTGACCTTAGATCAGATACACACTTTGAGCCCCGACCACTCTTCCCCTGCTCCTTCATGTGTTCTGCCCTATTTAGCCAGTCTGTAATGTCGGATAATTCTAGACAAAACTGACTGAGTTCTGGGGGGACAGAATTACATTTGGTGTAATGACATGGTGTGTCTCCTGGAGACACTTCAAATTTGAAGTATTCCAAAGGTGACTTTTCCTTCTGTGTGGTTTGTGGGGTTTCGACCAGACCAGAAACCTTGTAGAGGTCTAACACACTGATTAGGACTGGTGGAAATGCTTAGCTGGGTAATCTCGGCATTGTGCATTGTCAGTGCAGAAGTGGGTAAACAGATGCATGCACCACACTCCACATGAAAGCTGGAACACAAAATGTGGTCATGTACCACTCCATTTGCTGAATCGCCCAGCAATGTGGTTGACAGAAGAAATTGAAAGTAGTGTTCCCATGCTGAATGCTGCTGATGACCTGCAGCTCTGTCTAGCAGGCTTCCCTAGGGCCACTGCTGGATTTTGGAATGGAGGCCCACCTTTAGTCCGTCCTTGTGGGTGTATGTTGGGAGCCGCACCCAAAACGCCAAGGAGCCTCTATGTAGGTGCAATCCTAAATCTATGGGAGTCGCATTCAGGACATACAATGCAATAGATAAATTGAGAGCAATGGGCAACCTCGGGTAAGCTGCTCCCAATCCATTACTGTGTACATCACACATGGGACTTTCATAGATTATTCAGGACTGCACCTACAGAGGCACCTTGGCTTTTGGATGTGCAGCTTCAACAGATTTTAGAGACTGATTATAGGATTAGTTGCTGGCTAACTGGCAGTACAGCGAGCTTCCTCTGCTCCCCTCATGCTGTGCAATACACAAATCCGGAGGGAGCCATCTGCACTATCGGTGCCCATTGCTATCCACCGGCCGCTTCTCCCAAGCAACAGGAAAGTGACGGTAAGTATAAAAATTTGGTTGGCACGAGCCCTATTTAATTCAATTTGTGCCGAAACAAATTTTCCCTGCAATTCGGAGTGAATGATTTTAACGAATTGGTTAACTCATCTGTTTATAAAAACACAATGGCAATTAAATGTTAATTTACATTTTGTCAGCCTTTACATTCTTAAAAGGAGCAGCTAGAGCTGGGGAGAAGATCTATTCTTCTAATGGAGCTCAGAAAAGTTATTCTGAAGCCATAGAGACCTGTAGCCAAGCCGGAGGACAGCTGGCCACGCCTCTGAATTCTGCTGAGAACGACGCCATCCTCTCCATTCGCAATCAGTTTGGCACTTATGCGTTCCTGGGTATAAATGACATCGACACAGAGGGCACATTTACATCCCTATCTGGAGAGCCCATCAGCTACACCAACTGGAAGGAAGGCGAGCCCAACAATCAGGGGAATGAAAATTGTGCAGATATTCATGAAACTGGAAAATGGAATGATAGGTTATGTTCCGATCCAGGTCTCGTCATCTGTGAGTTTAATGTAGCACAATGAGGAGGTTGTGTCATCTTACCATTCATATTAGATCATTAAAATGGTAACGAGTCCTGAAAATAAATGAGCACACCTTCTTGTCATTCTAAATTGTTAATAAATTAACAATGTTGATAATTCACAATGTGCTCTGTCTCTAATTTTGATGTGTTGTCAGAGCAAATGAACAAATGTCGTCAGAGCAACAAACCCAAATGTTACCTGCACAGTTAGAAAGCTATAACGCAAGTGTTGCCCTCGTGCACCTGGTGTTTGGTGAGGATGTCAGAGCAGGTTCTTCTGAGCCCAGCTCCAAGTGTCTTGGTGGGGTCCTGGGGCTCTACCAAAGGGGATGTTGGTACCCACTATACAACTCGGTGGAACTATTTCATCTACTGGATTGTTTATCATCTAACTTCAAAAGTTGACCTCCAGGCATGGCAAAGGTTCATACATCCTTCCAGTTATATACCCTCCTGTCACATCCACAGCCAAAGATCAAGCTGCTTTTACTCCCAGATAAAGATTTCCAGACTTCCTCCATAGTTACCACCGGTGGCCACTGCTTTTGGGCTGCAGCTCAACCTCACACAGATAGGGACTGGTCTTGGGCCAGCTTCTCAACAATTCAAGTGGTATAGAACACTGGTTACAGGGCTTCTAGCTTCCTACTAGAACCTTCCATCACATGTTTGTAAACATATGCTGGTCAGTTCCCTCCAAACCCTTTTAACCAATGGCTTGCCTCTAGGTGCTTACACTATTTCTATCAAGAATCCTGCTCTAGTTACCTTTCTACTGACCTTTCTAGAACAGTCTCTTCTAGTCTATGGCCTAATGATTCTCTATGACCTGTTCACACTGCTGCCATCTTGTGTCTGGATGAGGATGCTACAACTGCTATACACTTTCATAGCTAAACATAAGTTTGATTGCTTATTAAAGGTATGTACAAGACTTTAACTGGCATGTACCTCCTTACACTCGGACCCCCCTACACTCTAATTCATTTTAAGGTTGTGTTTGACATTTGGAAGCAAATCTACAAATGTGAGGGATGCTAAGCTGTCTTCCCTGATCTTGCAGACACCTGGGCCTTTTTTCTCCCACCTGAGTTACTTTGTATTGTCTGTACTCTGACACTACCTGTGGCTGATCACTGTATGTATGGGACCTTATGACATTTACTCGCTTTCACTTTCCAACATCACATGTTATCTCTGCAACAACCACTATAGGAGCATTTATGGGTGATGTACAAGTTAGGAACCTGTTTGAGATGCTCCCGTACAGCAACCAAACTGGATATATCCTGTCCTAAACCCCATAGATCATTGTACTTACCCCTTCACTCCTGTGTGGGTCACTTACCTTCTTCTGGACACTCAGTTCCTTTCCACCGAACTACACTGAATGTGGGGCTGCTTACTTTACAAACTACTACCTATGTGGGGCTGTCTACTACTTGAGCACGGGACTACAAGGTATATTATTACTATTCTGGTAAAACGTTCTACACCTAAACCGGACCAACGCGCATTTTTACCTAAACGGGTGGTGGTCCCACTGTGTTGAGATTGTAAGAAGCGAGGGGGGCATAAAGAATGCTGGAGCCCCCCTCGCAACA
This sequence comes from Gastrophryne carolinensis, assembly GCA_027917425.1. Taxonomy (NCBI): domain Eukaryota; kingdom Metazoa; phylum Chordata; class Amphibia; order Anura; family Microhylidae; genus Gastrophryne; species Gastrophryne carolinensis. The sequence goes on along the minus strand of CM051234.1, from coordinate 655,138,412 downwards.
AAACGGCTTGTTTTACTCGCCTGCATAACGAGCCAGCGGCAAAAAGGGAGTCTTGCGATTGGCCGCGGGGCGGTCATGTGGGCGCAGTCACGTCCTCTGCGCCGGCCACTGGCAGGACCTTCCCACATGACCGCAGTGCTGCCAATTTGCCGCTGGCTCATTATGAAGGTGAGTAAAGCAAGCTATTTGTGTCTTGCTGCGAGAGGGGGGGCTCCAGCATCCTGGATTCCCCCCTCGCTTCTTACAATTCCTACACAGTGGGACCAACACCCATTTAGGTAAAAACGGGTGTTGGTCTGGTTTAAATGTTTTAACACTTACTCCTTACAAAGGATAAATGTCTGCAGCACAAGATAAACTTGAAACAACTTAATTAGACAGGCAGGGATGGACCATTTCCCCCTCCCCCCCCCCAAACTCATTGTATCACATCATGGATGTTCAGCAGAATTTACAGGGAGTGGTTTATCGGTAATTAACTTTTCCGTTGTCTTTTTACCATCTTACATGGGCTACAAGCCTCATTCCTATTTTTATTCTCTAGTGTGGGACCACCTGCCCCTTGTCACGGATTTCTCAGCAGAGAAATCCCTATTATAGAATTTTGGCTACCCTCTAACTGAGAAGAACCAATCCCAAACTCTCCTATTATAGAATGACCAGTAATTGGGAGAAGTGAGGCGGATTTGTGGCAAACCTTGTTTAATGGTGATAAATGGAAACAAATATACATAACACACCAAGCAGACTGCTGTACAAATACACAAGTGAACATAACACACATTCTAAAGTAATGGTATAAGAATATAGATGAACACTACATGCTACAACTGCTGTGCAGAAATATAGGTAAACCTGGGAAACATACACACTCAGGCTGCTGTACATATACACAGGTAAAGTTGGGAAACATACCTGCATAGGGATCCAGTGAAAGTCCAAAGACGGATGGAAGGCAAATCGCAAAGGCTGTGGCAGGAGTCCTGGGTTCAAGATTTAGAGTTCAGGTCCAGGAAGACAATGCAATGCTGAACCACCGGCTGCAGGGATGGATCAGCTTATAAAGGCCAGGAAGTGACACACCTGCTGGTGGAGCAGCATACCGCAGGGGAAAACCCAGGGAGTGGAGACAGGCAAGGTCTATACAGGGCAGAAACGGGCTTCCATATTTTGGAGGAACTGCAGACCTTACACCCTGGTTGCTGCTTCCGTACTTGGCTTACTCCACAGCAGCACACGTGCACTTTAAACAACACTTAAGATCTGCTTTAAATTTGCACGTGGAGCTACCTCTCTAGGCTTATCTCTGTCATAGGGCTTTACCCAGGGAACCTAAAGGGTGGGGCTTAGTTTCAAAAACAAGATGGCAGCTCATGCATTTGCAGGCCACCTGCAAACAGGAAGTGTTGCTGGACTTCCTGTTACTGTGCATTGTCAGTTGGGAGAGAAAGCTCCAAAATGGCCGCTACCTTTCTTTTTCAACTGTACCAGGCTGTTGGTCTGGTTTAATATTTAAATCCATAGGTTTGTGGATATGTAAGACCATATTTGGCTCAGTGATGTATCAACTTGCCTTATTGATAGGAATCCTTTATGGAAAATGGGTGCCTCTACTTCATCAAGGTGAAATTATAGACCATTTCTCCATTACCAAAGTTTTATCCAGTTACTTGAACCATGTTACAACACTAGGATGCAGCTTGTTGTCCTGGTGTCCTGCAGTATAACTGACTCTGCCGACCATCCAACACTTGTGATGGGACTGGTAAGTTGCCAGAGCTGGGGAAGGTTTCTCAAACATCTGGTCCTGGCCTTACAATGCCTGGTGCAACAGTCTAGTAATCTGGAGGAAGGACTGTGATGTGAGTTAAGTGACTGGTTGCTCTAGTGCATTAAAAAAATGTTACATATTCCCAATAGCAAAAAAACTTATTGTGGTCCCAGCACCACACAACAGACAAAATCCCAGAATGGCACCAAACTAGCTAAACTCACATAAATTATTTCAAAAATAGATTTCATTTATTGGTTTCAATAATTAAATTCCTACCACACAACAAATATAAAAAAAAAAAACAATAAGGTCCACAGCAGGGGCATCCCAATTACATCAAAATAATACCAGATCCCATGATATTCAAACATCTATTAGCAGCCAAATTACCTTCCCAAATAATGTGAGAAAATATCCCAAGCTAAACCCCAATAAAGTACATAGTGCTATAAAGTGCAAAAGTGGCAAGAGATGAAAACACAACAAAACAAAGGTAACTACAAGTAGTGAGATCACCTAAGTGAAAGATCTGGTTTCCCCGCTGTGTCCAACTGGTATCTTTTCATCGTTCTGTGGTTACAAGTCAAATTTTCAAGGTGCCATTCCCCTGTGCAGCCCCCCTCACCTGCTCATATATGGTTCAAGGAGCAATCAATAGCCCGCACGTGTCTCCATACGCGTGGCGGTCCCGGCTTTTTACATATTCCCAATGTTATATTACATTCAGGGACATATGAAGTACAGACATTTCATCATTCTGAAGCTGTGTGTAAGCTAGAAAACAAATGCACCATTTGGGCGCAGGTTTCTCGGCACCAGAGAAGCTTTCAGGGGTTTTACATTTTAGTTGGAAAATACAAGGCGATTGTCAGGTCTGGAGTTCCGCTTTAGTTTTCGCCTGTTTATTTTTGGAACATTTCTCTGTGGTTTGCAGCTTGACCAGCAGGTGGCAGCAGAGCTCCTGGAAATCAGCCAGAACCTGTGCTGGCCCTTTATATGCTGATGCTGCTATGCAGTCGGCGGCTCAGAATTGACTCAGAAACCTGAACTCTGTACCCAGAACTCTGAACCCGGATTCCTGAAACCCGAACTCTGAACCCAAAAGCCAGGACTTCCTTTTCAGCCATTGTTTCCCCTACTTTTTGCTCTGTTTTCCCTCTTGGACTTACCTTTGGTCTGGATCTCTCATGCATGTACGTTTTCCTCACTGCACCTTGTGTATGTATAGCAATCTGAGTGTGAATGTTTGCTTGTTTCTCACAATAAACACAGTTTGCTGCATATTCATAGTCTCTCAGCCTCGCAGTACTCAAATTACTGGTCACTCTTCTCCCTTGAGAAATCCGTGACAGCGATTTACCCAAACTTTTTGCTTATTTAAACCATTTTCACTTGCAGACATACATTTTTTACACACATCTCTGAGCCTATTTTTTAAAGTGTTTTTTTTTTTTTCGATCTGTTAGCAAATGTGTGTTTTATGGAAGCAGTTCTCAATACCTGTAAGTTGATAGCAAAGTACATCAAGGAGACAGAAGTGAGCGCTGCACATACAGAACACTGCCACTATGGTCCCTGCTGAGGGGAGGTGGCTCAATCAGTCTTACACATGCCCAGTGGTGATGTCCTGTGCAAATATCCGCAATCTGTTGCTTTTGGCAACGTACACCAAGGGCTTTATTTATCAAGGGATAGCGGCAGGTAGTGCCTTGTAAGCGGCAGGTAGCGCCAGGTGAACGCCGGGCACGGCACGCAATACCACATTTATGAAAGCTAATCCGGTGAGCGTCTTTTACTGTGACACTAAGCGACCGATTCATCATCACAGACAGCTCTGCGGATCCCGGTGGCGCTCTGGCTTTCAGAGCGCCTGGTATAACCTGTCGCTCTCCTATACACTTCAATGGCCGTCAATTTTCTTCTCTTTTTCTTATTTTCATTTTTTTTAATCAAATCATTGTGTGACCTCTCCTGGCCTATTTAAAATACATTTTTAAAAACTTTTTTTTAATTTATTTGTGTGCAGGATTGTCATTACAGGTCTGGTATTAAAGTGTTAATATCACAATGTAATAACAAAGTCATTCCATGTGTTTTCGTTTTGTTACTGGTGGATATGTGTTCAGAAACAGACTTTAATCACACAACTTCTGGTGCTCTGCGCTACAACGACGACGAATTTTGAGCACCGGCGCTGTGTGAGGCTGTTTTTTTGATGAATATGGTTTGATTCACTCACACTGACCAGTCGCTATCGTTCGCTCCCATATAGCTCTGTACTTGTGTTATAGCGACTCGCATATCAAATTCATCAATGCCGGCAATGTTACTACAGCGACTGAGGCGCACTGTAATAGCGACTCAAGGCCGATCAGAGAGACCACTAGCGGTCGCTTTTAGCCCCTGTACAGGCACTAATCTGCTGTTACTTGGCGCTAGTAATGAAACAACCTGCGAGTCTACACTTGCTGGACATTGCCAGTCGCAACAGATGAAAATTGCTTCCATAAAACATTTGCTAACATCATAAAACGTGCTAGATCAGACGAGCACCTTTAAGACCTCACGTTACCGCCCCAAAGATATTCAGTCGAAAGTGGACTTACCCTTTAACCAGTCAGCGTTGCTGAATCACTGAAGGTTACTTAAGTTTTTGCATGCAATTCTATTTCTAATTATTTTCTGTTTGTTGAATCAAGCCCTCAATCTGGTGAGTTGCACAGCCCTGATTTCTCCTTCCTGTGAATCGGATGGGTTTTCATGGTCACGAGCAGCAGTGGGCTGACCGTATCAGCCGTTCTGAAACATGGAAGGGGGAAGAATTTTAGCCCATTCTCAGATTTTCGGTTTTACATTGTGAAATGTCCCCTAGGTATCATGTTGGTAGGACCTTAAATCTTGGTTACACATGAAGTTTGCATTAGTTTAATTAACATTTATCGCAGCCAATGGCATCCCACCATCATGATCGGCTGAGGCTCTGCGCTGGGCTGTGGGTCTCTCGGGATCTCTCCAGTCGGGCTCCTCGGTGAGAGCTCTCCTGAGTGCAGACTGGATGGAGCTCCAGAATCTCTCCTTGAAGTCTCTCCCAAAGAAGACGTAGAGAAAAGGATTGACGCAGCTGTTGGCGTAGCCCAGACTGACACATATATAGAAAGTCATATTACCGAATACATAATACAAATCTAAAGTGTGACAGACATGGAACGGCATCCAGCAAATAAAGAAGCAGGTGATGATGGCTGCGATCATTCTGAAAGGTTTGGTAGATGTGACCATACGATTTCTTCTCATGCGCCTAATGATCACCGTGTAACACCAGACAATGATGATGAGTGGAACGACGAAGAAAAGAATAAATCTCATTATTACTGCTATCGGCGATATATTATAAATGAATAGATTCAGGCAATGAGTCCGTCCATCACTAGCAGTGAGTGTCCCTATAAATATGGTATAAGGCACACAACAGCCAGCAGCGAAGACCCAAACTCCCAGTGTCACCATATAAGCCAGTCTTATCGTTCGGTGGTTTCGACACCAAACAGGAAAGACTACGCAGACACAGCGATCAATGCTGATGACGGTGAGTTGTAGGATGCTGGAGAACATATTCAGTGGTGCAACAAAGCCCTGCAGATAACACATGAAGCCACCAAATGGCCAGTGATAATTCAGAGCAAAATATGTGACATAGAAAGGCAGGAACAACGAGAAGGTGAAATCAGCGAGGGCTAAACTCAAGAACCAAACAGAGGTGACCGTCTTCTTCATCTTGAAGATGACAAACCAGATGACCAGACCGTTCCCCACTGTTCCCAGCAGAGACACCGCAGATAAAGACACCATGAAGTAAACCTCAGCAGTATAGTGAACATTATATATGTCATCTTTATATTCTTCATTTGTATCATTATAATCAGTGGTGATGTTCTCCATTCTGCCAGGTGCACCCAGATAATTTCCTAAAACAAATAATAAATAGTTACTGTCAGACACATAATGATTATTATTGGAATGTTTTTAGTATTTCATGTTAATATATCAATAATATATATTTGTCACTTTCCACACACAGAGTCACTTCCTGTTTGATACAAGCGGCATCTACACACACACAACATTTTATACAACTTTTCATATGATCATCATTGCAAAATTGCATAAGAAATGGGGAGACCTGTAAATTCATCCAAAATAAAACTCAGAGTGAGGAATATATAACGCACCAGCCCCATGGGCTTGATTGTCAGGAAAACACCAGCCCCCATCCCTCCACCATCAGAACCTCATTAGAAAAAAATGATCAATAGAGTTTGAGGGGCACAGTCCAGAGCTTGGTAGATTTATATTATTAATAGTTATAGTTTGTACTTTACATATCATTAAGCTCACGCTTCATTCCAGTCATGCCGATCCTTTCCCCCGCTCTTCTCTGTCATGGGTACAGGGATTTAGATACATGGCCATGCTGGCGTTTGTAGTTATCCCCAGTATATTTATACAGAGAGTGAGGCATGCTGATGCTGTTACCATGGTACACATTAGGCTGGGCAGGTAGTAGCCAAAGCAGCAGGTTGGACAGAGGGCGGGCAGTAGGATGGGCAAGGGATGAGATTGGCAGAGAGGAACATGGGGAACAGGTGTGGGCTGGACTACCAGTGCGTACTGTGACCACGCCGATGGGAGATGTGTTGTATGTGATGCCCTGGAAGAGGTCAGCGAGGACCGTCTCAGAGCTCGCGGAGGAAGAAACCTCTGCTGCAGCAATCCAGGATGTGCCCAGAGCTGCCGACGCCTCTGGGGTGACCGTCACCACCGAGGATAGTGTCATCTCTGTAAGCAGTGCCCTGGATGCTGCTGTCCTGGCTACAGAAAGGGAGATGACCACCGTTAATGATTTCACTGCACCCAAAGCTACGTTACCCAGCGAGACCGCTGATACCGCTGCCGCCCAATGTGACGACCCGGACCTGCCCCGGATGCTGAACCGAAGTCGGAGAGCACACCTGGTGCCCTGTTTGGATTTAATACTGTCGCTGAGGACATCGCCGCTCACCTCAAGTTAAGCACCCAAGCAAACGGGGAGTCCTACACACTCCCCAAACCTATCCCAAATAGAGACCAGTGGCACTACCTTTTATATTCAAAATTCCACACAGTTTTATTGAAAGCTAAATTTACAACACATACACTATACACTTTAAAACTAATCTTAAAACACATGAAACAAAGACAGACCTGAGAGGAGGGGGGGGGGGGGAGGAAAAAAAACACCCCGTAATTGCTGTTAGTAGGCCACCTGGTATTTGAAAAAGGTGCTAAAATAATGATCAAGTTTAGGCCCACCCTAACCCTGCTGGAGAATTTAGTGTTCTACAAATCTACAAATATTTAAAAATTATAATCCATTTATATACATAACGTGCATAATTGATCCAAAAGTGCCAAAGTGCTATACCAATCAATAAGTGCCTATTAGCCCTGAGGAAGTGACTCGCTGACATCACGCAGCGTGTCGGCGGCGAGTGGGGGGCAGAATGCTGGTGGCCACCTTAACTTTGTTTAAATTTGTCTGATTGTCTTTGTTCCCTATCGTTCATGCAAAATATGGCTCCCAGAACAGCCAAAACGCACCCCTAATATAAATGACGCTCACTTAAGATAAAAAATCAAAATTTTATTCTAATATGCGCATACCAACAAACATATAAGACACACGTTTAAAAAACACAATTAAAAGTGGATATATCGGACCCCTTATAACAGATATCAATTAATATGGGTGTTCCCTACACCAGTTATTTTATTTAGAAAAAAGTGCTGATATAAAGTGCTACATTTTATTCAAAATCTAAATGAAAAACCCTATTAAAACACATAAGCTTTGCTTATGTGTTTTTTAATAGGGTTTTCACATTGACATATATATTAGAATAATGTTCATGAATTTAGCTTATGCTGGATTGCACAAACAACTTTACAGGCACAGGTCACTTTCTCATTAATTGTATATTTATAATGGTAAATGTATATATAGCACTTTATATCAGCACTTTTTTCTAGATCAAATAAATGGCGTAGGGAACACCCATATTAATTGATATCTGTTATAAGGGGTCCGATATATCCACTTTTAATTGTGTTTTTTAAACGTGTGTCTTATATGTTTGTTGGTATGCGCATATTAGAATAAAATTTTGATTTTTTATCTTAAGTGAGTGTCATTTATATTAGGGGTGCGTTTTTGCTGTTTTGGGAGCCATATTTTGCATGAACGACATTTATCCCTGAGTGGGTACGCACCTCGAGCCAGCACCTTCTTTATATTACTGTAGCTGTGCAGGTCTCCCCTTCTATTATTGTCTTTGTTCCCTACCCGGCTGGTCCTTATTGATTGGTATAGCACTTTAGCACTTTAGCACTTTTGGAACATTTATGCACATTATGTATATAAATGGATTATATTTTCTTTATATAAAGTGTATAGTGTATGTGTTGTAAATTTAGCTTTCAATAAAACTGTGTATAATTTTGAATATAAAAGGTATTGCCACTGGTCTCTATTTGGGATAGGTTTGGGGAGTGTGTGGGACTCCCCGTTTGCTTGGGTGGTTACTGTATATGTATCTATCCCTGTGTGTGCACACCTGTTATATGATCACAGCAGTCTCATTTCTGTTACACCTCAAGTTAAGGTTATTGACTTTGCCCCAGTAGCCGGAAATGGGGAAGAGGGGGAAGTGTACGCGGAGGCCCTAAATGTGTTCCTCCAGGACATACCCACTATGCCACCTGTCACCCCCCCCCCAATTACATACAGTATATACATAGGGGCAGACTAGATGGAGCGTATGGTCTCCTTCTGCCGTCACCCTTCTATGTTTCTATTTTCATGGACCGTGTTGTAATTTCCAGCCCCAACATAGGAGAAGTTGTAAGAAGCATCATAGTGCAGAGATCGGATGGCTGTCGAGTTAGTCTGCCGCACTCTGAGTTTTATGCCCCTTGAACTAACCTCAATATGAGTCTACTAAAGAGGTTCAATGTGTTCATAGTTCTGTTTGAAACCAGAGACAGTTTAAAATGTTTGCACTGGAAGTTGAGAAGTTATGTCTGTCTTTTTGCATAGTTTTTGAAAAAGTTTTTTTTTTTTTTTTGCAAACATTAGCCTCGATTCGAAAAGACACATTCGTCCGGACTTCCGTAGCTGTCTGTGAAAGTTTTGGTGGGTATGCTCTTTCGATGAACGGAAGCGAATCGGAACATTTTCCAAACAAAATCGGAAATTTTCCGTTCGTTCAGAAAACTTCCGTTGTTGGGATAGGTTTCTGTCTGATTCAGAGAGCTGATTTCCGACAGATCTCCACCCTATAAATCCGTTTCATTTCCGATCCACTTACGGGACCTTTGAGGGCTCGGATTGCTATTGTTGAACATGTTTTGCGGCTATGTGGAGGAGTCTGCGCGCCTTTAGCACCAAGGCATTGCATGTATCAGCATGGCCGAGGCCATAAATTGTATAGCAATGCATGCCTGAATCAATACATTTCATGTATGCCTTATAGAAGCATTTTAATGCTGACCTTAATTAGTCCTTAGCATGTAAACATTTATTTTCCCACACATCCATATAATTGCTATATTTCTTTAGACTTATGTCCTTTGTGAATTATATTTGGATTGTTGAACTTTAATCTTAATGTGTTGTAGTAGTTATTGATTTAGTTGGTTACCTTTGCTTTGTGTAATTATTTTATATTTGGTTGCAGGAACTGCAAGATGTGCCGCTCGCCCTTGCTCCTGATGCCCGTTCTTTGGCTGCAGAATGCGGGCAAGGGGTTCTCTAATCGGGCACTATGCAAAACCCGGCCCGTGGTGGCGAGGGCCCTCTGGCTTTTGAAGACCAAATTTAGGTGTTTGGACCATACAGGGGGGGGGGGCACTGCAGTATGACCCCAACAAGGTTATACCAATATTTTAATTTACGTTTTCTAACAGGGACCACACGTGCCAGAGTGGCACAACTGAGTGTCAGGGTCCTTCAGTTGGTGGGCGAGATGCAGGAGCTGCGCAACTCGTTGGGGACCACAGATGAAGAATGGCCTGCCATTGCTATGTATTTTGTTTTTTATAGTTGTAAAAATGTTACAGTGTCATTTCATTTACAAAATACACTAACACAAAACTAATGGGCCCAGAAATATTTAAAGATGAATATTCACATGACCCAGAAGTGGTTTGGGTGAGCTTTAAGGGGCCAAAAGGGAAGATGGAGGATAGTGCTAAGTGATTTAGCTAAACATTGTAGTAGAAGTGAGGGTGGCAAATATGTAGGCGAGCACTTTAATGAGTTAAGTTTGTAGTGCGCAGGCGCAAGATCGTAAGGATTTCCGTCTGGACGATTATTTTTTGAAAAATGGAAACAGAATCGAACGGGAAACATAAAGGATTCATGGGAGGATACGGTGGGAAAAGGGCAAAAACGAAAGGCTACGTTGTAACATGTGAAAATGAAACGGAAAAGTCTGGATGGAAAATGACATCCACGTAATTCGTAATCTGCCGTATGAATGGACGGAAACTCTACAGAAGGTTTTCAATGCATGCACAGAATCGCTCGTACGCTCATACGAGAACGAAACATTAGAAAATAATAGGACATCGGCACTAAAACGGACGTTTTTTGGTGTCTCTCTGAATCGAGGCTATTGCCTGGACTTTCAGAGACAATATAATATATATATATATATATATCTATATATATATATATATATATATATATATATATTATTAACATAGTATTTGAACAAAATGCAAATGTTTCTGTGTTTTGTTGCTCTGTGAAGTGTTTGAGAAGTGGTAGTGTTGTAAAATGTCTTGAAAGCCTGCATAATGCAGCGCTGCTCAAGATTATGTTTTTTAAACAAAAATTGATTAATTGCTTTCATTTACTAGCATGCCTCTCTTTTTTATGCACGTGTAGCATTTTATTCTAGTATTCACTTTTGTTACCTGGTAAAGCATTTGCACTTTCTGTATTTCTTTACACATTTGCCACTTTATAATATATATATATATATATAGTATATTTGTACTTCCTGATTACATTGTGCTTTTTGTCTGTAGACTTCTTATATTTATTTGCCCACATCTACTTTGTTGTACTTTAGCTGCTATTCAATCTTGTATATACTTAAAAAAAACTTTTTTATATCATGGACCTGTACCTATATTACAGCCATTTATAGGGTTCCTTCTCAGATTTTTGTCTGTATACATGTTTTTAATCTAGTTTGTTCATGTTGTATGTTCTAGCTGCTTATTTGATCTTAATAAATTTGACTTTTATGTCTTTATACATTTATGAGTGCAGCTCTTTTCGGGTTTGTTTTGGGGCACATCTAGAGCCCCATCCCCACAATTTTCCTCTGAACTATTAGTTAGATGGGATTAGCTGAGGGACAGTGAGGAATGCACTACTGGCTGGAGAAATGTGTTCATTAAAAAGCAATACTGCTTCTTGCAATTACTTTTCCTTTTTACAGGTTGAACATCCTTAAGGATTTGGGTGGGTCCCGGGACAGCTAGCCTAGTACAGCCACTAGATGGCGTAGGCTTTTGTGAAATAGTAGTAAGGAGACTTGGGTATAGGTAAGAGTGACCTTTAAGTGGACCAACACCCTGAGGTGATCGGCCCGGGAATCTATAAGATTCCCGGGCCGATCACCTCACACACCGCGGGACATCCGAGATCGGGGTGTAAACCCCCCAAAACCCCCGAAAAACCTTACCTCTCCAGCCGCTGCTTCCACCGCCTCACTCGCGCTCCTCTAGACGCGCGCGCGCCCGCGCCGGCCGTCTCTGAATGGCCGGCGCGGGCGCACACACGTCAACAGTGACACCCGGGAGGCGCCGGCGGGCAAGCTGCTTGTCCGTCGCTGTCAATCAGCTTGTCCGTCGGCGCCGATTGGACGGCGCGGCCACGTGGGAGCGGGGAGAGGTGTGTTTTGGGGGCTTTCTGGGGGGTTTCAAACAGCGGGGCACCCCCGATCGGAGTGCCCCGGGGAAGTGGACCAATACCCAGGATAGTCAAAATCCTGGGTGTTGGTCCACTTTAAAGGGGGACTAAAGTAAATATGCCGACTATGTAGAGTGAAGTTTGGAAGGTTTACTCAGGCTTGGGACTTACCCTTCTGACACTCAATCGTAGTCACATGGGTTTACCAACTCTGATTCCAGTAAAGTAAAACACTGCTGACATGCTTTTAAACAACAATATAATGCTGGTTATTCTCTCTTGGATGAGATCGCATATTTGTGTAGTAAAAGATAATATGATGGGTTATACTTCTTGAAGGTGAAGGGACATCATACCTTCTTTAAAGTGTTTGTGAGTCTATAAATGTTTTAAAATAACAAGACGACTGGTGTTTTCCGGAAATACATGATGCAAACATCCAAAGGGAACAGAACAGAAAGTGTTTAACATGTGTGTTTAAAAAATGTTCATTTATAAGTGTATTTACATAACTGTGTTCACTTGAACAAATGTGTGTGTTGGTAGAAAAAGCAACACTTGGGTCAAATGATATTTGTGTAGCTTAACCTGAGGAGTCTTTACACTATTTCATGCCGGGGTTAAGGTCTTCAATTCAATTCAATTCAATTCAATTTATTGTTCGCCAAGTACATCGTGAGATGAACAAGGAATTCTTTTCGGCATATACACAGTGCAAAAAGAAAACAGTACAGATAACTGCAGTTAAAGTTACAAAGGAAGGGGAACATGGAAGACAGAGATACGGAAGCAGGTAATCTCTTATAAAGTCAGAGTATGAGGACCCATCGATTCCAGCTTGATTCTGAGCCTATGATGCCTGGATATTGTTAAGGATGCGGACGGCCAAAGGAAAGAAACCCTTCCTGGACCTAGAAGTCCTGCAGGCTGGGACCGCAAGACGTCGCCCGGATGGTAAGTAGTGGAATAGGGTGTGTCCAGGGTGGGACGGATCCCGGAGTATCTTTCCAGCTCGCGTCTTGATTCTCTGATTGTGCAGTTCCTGTAGGGATGGTAAGGGGGCTCCGATTATTCTTTCTGCCATCTTTATTGTTCTTTGGAGTCTACCCTTGTCCCTGCTTGTAGGGACAAGGGTAGACTCCAAAGAACAATAAAGGCGGCAGAAAGAATAATCGGAGGTCTTGGTCAATAACCAGTTGCAGCTACAAAAGGTAAAGTGTGGGATTAACTCATTTCAATTAAACTCCTCTTGAATGTATAGGAGCAAGGTGCGGGATTTTCTTAGACTCAAAGTAAGTAGACGATGGGAGTAAACGTGAAAGATGCACAAAGGTAAGTTAAAGAGGTACCAAGTTAAAAAGAGTTTAGAGGATAGTGGACAAGGATCATGGGTCTACTGCAGAGACACTTATCCATACTTATCCAAACTTAAATAGATCAATAGACGGGGAGGCCGATTCAGTAATAGCGCCAGGTAGCGACAGATGAGCGACTGTAGCAGTATTTTCACAGCGCCCGCTAGTAGTCGCTGTGCTTGGCCGTTGTTCGGTTGTTGATAGCGACTCAGTCGGTGTGCAGTAATGTTGAATATTGGGTGAGGAGTCGCTATTTGACAGGTTCCGCGCTGTATGGGAGCGCATGATAGCGAATGGCCATAGCGACCGGCTCCCACCATATTCATTACCAAATCACGCTCAAAAAATTCTCGCTCTGTGAAATGCTTGTTTAAACCCCAGAGCGCTGGCGGCGATGGGTTAAAAGTAGTTTTTTAACCCCCAAACAACCATATTTTTGGAAACCAAAAAAAACAAGTTTTTAAAAACATTTTGTAATATGAATACATTAATATCAGACCTTTAATATCAATTCTGCACAATTTTTTTTTTTTTTACCTTAAAAAAAATATCTAACATGGCAGAAGTGGTCACAGAATTTTTGACATTTAAAAAAAAAAAAATGAATAACAATTAATTATTAATATTTAAAGATTGTTCCATTGAAATGCATTGGAGAGCGCCAGGTAGTGAGAGGTCATACCTGTCGCTGTTGAAGGTCGGACGCTGGCGCTGAGGGGTGAGGCTGCAATAATGATGAATGAGTCGCTATCTGGCGCTATCTCAGTCGCTAAGCAGGATCGGCTTGATAAATGTGTGATTGTGGTGGGGAGCCGGCGTTCTCGTGGCGGTGACCGTCATTACCAATCGCTCACCAGTCGCTACCTGGCGCTATCCCTCGTTAAATAAGGGCCTTAGACTTTAGGAGGAAAGTGATTGTTGTTTATTTAACCTGAAAGGCCACAAACACAATCAAGTACACTTAAAGGTCACAAACCATAAGTGATGTGTGTACACTACTTTTACCATAATCGCGGTTGTGCACATGCTCATACTTACGTGGAAGTAGCAAAGCTACAGATGTGTTAACATCTACTTTAAACCTTAAAAGGGTCTGACAGACCTTGGGGCTTCACATGAAGGAACTGATCAACCTCATGTGCATGTAAATAGGGATGAGCGAACCGGTTCGGACGAACAGGAATTCGCTCCGAATTTCAGGGAAAATTCGATTCGGCACGAACCCGAATTTTTTTTGGTTCGTGCCGATCGAATTTTCCCTGAAATAAAAAAAAAAAAATGCCGGCATGGTGGGAGCGGGCAGGCCGGCTACGCTGTCAGCGGGCGGGCGGCGGAGAATAGTTCCTCCAATAAGATCACCCGGAGCACTGAAGCTCCTCCCTGTTCTGCCCTGTTCCAGTCCCCCATTAATGTACTGACATATCACACGCTGATTGTTATTACAGATACTGAGACATGTGACTGGTCCAGAAAGATAAAGGATGAGCAGTGCAGCCTATGGAGGAGATCACTAGCGGCCCAGAGACCAGCACATACTGTATGTCCAATATTACACACAGTCACAGTATATGTGGCATGTATGAGCCTGTTTACAATTAGTTTAGGTATGCATTAATATACACTACATTAAAGTGGACCAACACCCAGGGGTGATCGGCCCGGAAATCTATAAGATTCCCGGGCCGATCACCTCCCACCCCGCGGGACATCCCGATCTCGGGAACCCCCCAGAAACCCCAAAAACATCTTACCTGATCCGCCGCCGCTTCCGCTGGCGCCGCCTCCCACGCACCTCTCCAGACGCGCGCGCGCCCGCGCCGGCCCTCTGTGAATGGCCGGTGGGGGCACGCGCGCGCCGAGAGTGACGCGCGGGAGGCGGCGGCGGCGGCGGAAGCGGCTTGGACGTTCCTGTCCCCCGCCTAGACGTTGGCGGGGATTGGCTGTGGCGTTCACGTGGGAGCGTTGAAAGGTGAGTTTTTTGGGGTTTCTGGGGGGTTTCACACAGAGGGGCACCCCCGATCGGGGTGCCCCGCCGAAGTGGACCAAAACCCAGGATAGTCAAAATCCTGGGTGTTGGTCCACTTTAAGTAGTAGAGGTAGTGGAGCTTATACTCTAGTGTAACTTATAAAGGGTTAAGTTCCATCAGCTATGTCACAGTTAGTTCAGTGGAAGTGCAGAGGAAGAACATGGGTTTAATGTATCGATATCAGGAGCCCAGATCCTGTAACATGCCGACACCTGTGCTGACATGTGACGGATGGATACATTGCTCTGACTCACAGTTGGGTTTAGGAGAAACTCTAACCTTCAGTTTAATATAAGATTATAAAAGGATTCGCACAGCAGTTAGAGATAACATCAGCTCAACATCAATGTAGTAACTGGAGTGATAAGACGTGTGCAGGAGGAGAGAGTGGCCAGACTGAGAGAAGGATCCGGAAACAGGGGACAGGGATGGATGGGGCAGAACTGGGGGGGACAGGGATGGATGGGGCAGAGCTGAGGGGACAGGGATGGATGGGGCAGAGCTGGGGGGACAGGGATGGATGGGGCAGAGCTGAGGGAACAGGGATGGATGGGGAAGAGCTGAGGGGACAGGGATGGATGGGGCAGAGCTGAGGGGACAGGGATGGATGGGGCAGAGCTGGGGGGACAGGGATGGATGGGGAAGAGCTGAGGGGACAGGGATGGATGTGGCAGAGCTGAGGGGACAGGGATGGATGGGGCAGAGCTGAGGGGACAGGGATGGATGGGGAAGAGCTGAGGGGACAGGGATGGATGGGGCAGAGCTGAGGGGACAGGGATGGATGGGGAAGAGCTGAGGGGACAGGGATGGATGGGGCAGAGCTGAGGGGACAGGGATGGATGTGGCAGAGCTGAGGGGACAGGGATGGATGGGGCAGAGCTGGGGGGACAGGGATGGATGGGGCAGAGCTGAGGGGACAGGGATGGATGTGGCAGAGCTGAGGGGACAGGGATGGATGGGGCAGAGCTGGGGCAGCGGGACAGGATAGGATGGGGCAAAAAGACATAGAAACATAGTTTGTGTGCGCCTTGCAATGCCACATCCCGGCTGTACAGTACTTCATATTACAATGCTGGATGAAAGGCAGCAGAGTCATGACACTGGCAGGAGACTAAGCTCTACATCACCAATCAAGTAAAGGGGGCAGCGCTGAGCATGGCAACACAGAAACAACCCAGTGCAGGGCTCCAGAAATCTGGTGCCGAGGCCACATTCTGACCCCCGTCCCGCAAGTCGAGTATCGCTGTTATAGAGGAAGAAGAAGTGAGAGGTGCACCCTGGTTCTTGAGGAGGGAGATAAGAACCCAAGTCACCATTAGATGGGACGGAACCTGCTGCAGCCTTATTTATTCTTAAGGGGAACTGACTTTGTTATGCTGTTGATGGAAGTGACTACCTTGGATTGTTTTGCATTCCAGGGTTGCTTAAGTTAAGCTTCCCTGTGTTGTGCGACCCTTTGTAAAGTTTACCCCCTATTGTATCATCTCATTGAGTGGGTACATAGTCAAGACCTTTAAACACACTGATTTTCGTTTAAAAAGTTGCTTCACATTTATTTCACTTATTTTTATACACATTAATAAAACACAATTTCATACAATGGATTGTACATTCATATGTATGATTATCCTCAACCATAAGGTTACATTTCATATATGTTCATTCCTTGTTGCCTTTTAAGAATACCTTACAGGTGGGCAGACATGTTTCGCCTTACTGAATAGGCTTTATCAATGCCCCTGCACCTGAATGGAAACATAGTACAATATGTAAGACCAAATATGTTCACATGTATGGCTGACAAGACAATCTTGTCAGTCTTTTATATGTTTGTACAATATTACATAAACGATACATGAATAAACAATGATATACCCTCTTTGTGGTTATATTGTTTTGATTGTCTCTTTTGACCAATTTATGGTTATTCCTGAGAAAGGTCTGGTCAAAGGGCACCCTCTTTTTATTAATTTTTGCGGCCGTATAGTCGCCCTTGCGCTTTTTGTGTGTATAATACACTGTCACTTAAAATTTGCTTTTTGCCGCTTTTCCTAAATGGGATTTACAGCTTATGGTTAATTTTAAATGCCTTTTATCAATAGTTGCCTTTTAAATGCCTTTTATCAATAGGAAGACCTCTCTATTGTAATAGTCTTACCTCTGGTAGTCAGTTTCTATTTTAAAAGGAGAGTGCTCTTTTTGTTTGTTTTTGTATGGGGCTGACGCTGTCCCACTATGCGTACTGCCAGATTTTCCAGCTGCAGCTATGGTCTGTAGAAAAAAAGAAGGCATTGTGTAATATGCTATGCCTTTCATGTGTGTTATTTACCTCTTGTCTATGACAGGGGTTTGCTTCCAATGACACTATTGGTTATGTATCACCACCCTTACCTTGTTTTTTGCAGTTAGGGCGTGGGGGAGATACCTTCTCCCTTTCAATGTTCTTTTTTGGCAGCGCGCTCGCCCGCCATCCATACCTGACCACGCTCCCCCGGTGACCATCCTTTATGCGCACAGCTCTGGGCGCGCTCCACATTTCTCTTTTGTCCAATTTATGGTTATTCCTGAGAAAGGTGGGGCCAATATATTACATAGTATGCATACCGTTAAATCACACATAGAGTTGCATTATACTACTTGTAGAGGAAGCCTTTGAAGTCAAATAATGGTGAATAATGCACTTTGTATGTATTTTGTGTATTAATACAAAAATCACATACCAGAGAGAACCATTGAAAAATGGAGTAATAGAGAAAAAAACACAAAATGAGATTCTAAAATGTAACAGCACTAACACGAAGTCCTGTCTCCCTAATATCTCCAGATGATATATTATATTATAGCAGGTCATTGAAACCAAATCAATATGCCCAGTGAGGTCTCCAACAAAATGGAGCCTCACAGCGCCTTCAGCGAACTGGCCGGTGACGCGTCGCGTCATTTCCGGCGGAAACGCCGGGGAGACGCGATGTGCGCACCAGCGGCTGGAGCGCACCACATCACTTCCGGTTTCTGAACCGGAGGCGGTGTGGAGCGCGCCCGGAGCTGTGCGCATAAAAGATGGTCACCGGGGGAGCGTGGTCAGGTATGGATGGCGGGCGAGCGAGCGCGCTGCCAAAAAAGAACATTGAAAGGGAGAAGGTATCTCCCCCACGCCCTAACTGCAAAAAACAAGGTAAGGGTGGTGATACATAACCAATAGTGTCATTGGAAGCAAACCCCTGTCATAGACAAGAGGTAAATAACACACATGAAAGGCATAGCATATTACACAATGCCTTCTTTTTTTCTACAGACCATAGCTGCAGCTGGAAAATCTGGCAGTACGCATAGTGGGACAGCGTCAGCCCCATACAAAAACAAACAAAAAGAGCACTCTCCTTTTAAAATAGAAACTGACTACCAGAGGTAAGACTATTACAATAGAGAGGTCTTCCTATTGATAAAAGGCATTTAAAAGGCAACTATTGATAAAAGGCATTTAAAATTAACCATAAGCTGTAAATCCCATTTAGGAAAAGCGGCAAAAAGCAAATTTTAAGTGACAGTGTATTATACACACAAAAAGCGCAAGGGCGACTATACGGCCGCAAAAATTAATAAAAAGAGGGTGCCCTTTGACCAGACCTTTCTCAGGAATAACCATAAATTGGTCAAAAGAGACAATCAAAACAATATAACCACAAAGAGGGTATATCATTGTTTATTCATGTATCGTTTATGTAATATTGTACAAACATATAAAAGACTGACAAGATTGTCTTGTCAGCCATACATGTGAACATATTTGGTCTTACATATTGTACTATGTTTCCATTCAGGTGCAGGGGCATTGATAAAGCCTATTCAGTAAGGCGAAACATGTCTGCCCACCTGTAAGGTATTCTTAAAAGGCAACAAGGAATGAACATATATGAAATGTAACCTTATGGTTGAGGATAATCATACATATGAATGTACAATCCATTGTATGAAATTGTGTTTTATTAATGTGTATAAAAATAAGTGAAATAAATGTGAAGCAACTTTTTAAACGAAAATCAGTGTGGTCATAATCAGAGACTGTTAAAAAACGGGATACCTAAACCCGAAATTCAATTTATAAAAATACCTTGGATTGTATCTGTGACTACTGACGTGTACCAGAGGCTACTAATATAGTGAGTAACTACTTTTTTAAGAGCCTTGTCTCCTGTGGATTGTATGTGCACCCTGCAAGTGTATGGAGCCTGCCAGTATCCCAATTCCATATGGCGACCACGAGGCCCCCAGAGCTCAGCATCCCGAACCCACTCCCCACATGCTTGAGTGTTACCCCCCAGGCTACGTGTGATATATATATATATGGGATAAATGTCACTTACTTGCTCGGTGCGTCTCCTCCGCTCAGTCACACACAGATCTCTGGACACATCACACTCTGGAGTCACAGATATGCTGAGAACATTTATACACTTATATCACATTATCTCAAAACCAAAAATGAAGATAAAGATGACGGGCGATGACTGACTAACGGTCACATGTTCCTCAATATTCTGCAGATCCTGTGCAGCCAATCACACGAGCAGAGCCGGTATAGCCGCATGTCATAGAGCGGCAAATGTTTCTACGTTAATGTTTCACTTGGAAACATGTAGATCATTTTTTTTTTTGGGATGAATAACACTAGCGTTGAGTGACAGGTGACAGACAATGGGGGTCGATTCAGAGCCAGGTGAGAATTCTCACTCTTTTTTAGGAGAGAAAACCACCATTGACTTTCATTGTCTTCCAGGTGAGAATATTCACCTGGCTCTAAATCAGCCCCGAGGTTTTTAGGGAATATAGGAAGTGCTGCTGGGCTTCCTGCTACTGCGCATTGGCAGTTATGTCCGTTTAATCCAGGCAGTAGCATGGCTGAGATGCTGGAAGAGGAAACTCCAAAATGGCTGCTACCTTTCTTCTTTCCAGGCTGTTGGTCTGCTTTAAGGTGGACATATCTCAACTCCTCTTCCATCAGATTGTGTGGGACACACCAATGCTTCAGTGTGTATGTGGGGGGGGGGGGGGTGCTGCAACCTGCTTCACTTGTCTGTCTTTTTCCTGCTTCTTCATAAGGGCCGCCTGCTACAATCAAGAATAAATAAATTAAATAAAAAATCTATATTAACAACGCTGCATAAACATTGTTTTGTCACATAAGACGCACCTAGGATTTGGATGGGTAAAATAAGAAAAAAAAATATTATAAGCCAAATGTTGTACTAAAACAGGTCATTACAGGCAGTGTGGCATCCCCCCTCCCATTCCCCATATAGGCAGTGTGGCATTCCCCCCTCCCATTCCCCATATATGCAGTGTGACATTCCCCCCTCCCATTCCCCATATAGGCAGTGTGACATTCCCCCTCCCACTCCCTATATAGGCAGTGTGGCATTCCCCCCTCCCATTCCCCATATAGGCAGTGTGGCATTCCCCCCTCCCATTCCCCATATAGGCAGTGTGGCATTCCCCCTCCCATTCCCCATATAGGCAGTGTGGCATTCCCCCCTCCCATTCCCCATATAGGCAGTGTGGCATTCCCCCTCCCATTCCCCATATAGGCAGTGTGGCATTCCCCCCTCCCATTCCCCATATAGGCAGTGTGGCATTCCCCCCTCCCATTCCCCATATATGCAGTGTGACATCCCCCCTCCCATTCCCCATATAGGCAGTGTGACATCCCCCCTCCCATTCCCTATATAGGCAGTGTGGCATTCCCCCCTCCCATTCCCCATATAGGCAGTGTGACATCCCCCCTCCCACTCCCTATATAGGCAGTGTGGCATTCCCCCCTCCCATTCCCCATATAGGCAGTGTGGCATTCCCCCCTCCCATTCCCCATATAGGCAGTGTGGCATTCCCCCCTCCCATTCCCTATATAGGCAGTGGGGCATTCCCCCCTCCCATTCCCCATATAGGCAGTGTGGCATTCCCCCCTCCCATTCCCCATATAGGCAGTGTGGCATTCCCCCCTCCCATTCCCTATATAGGCAGTGTGGCATTCCCCCTCCCATTCCCCATATAGGCAGTGTGACATCCCCCCTCCCATTCCCCATATAGGCAGTGTGGCATTCCCCCCTCCCATTCCCTATATAGGCAGTGTGGCATTCCCCCCTCCCATTCCCCATATAGGCAGTGTGGCATTCCCCCCTCCCATTCCCCATATAGGCAGTGTGACATCCCCCCTCCCATTCCCCATATAGGCAGTGTGGTATCCCCCCTCCCATTCCCCATATAGGCAGTGTGACATCCCCCCTCCCATTCCCTATATAGGCAGTGTGGCATTCCCCCCTCCCATTCCCCATATAGGCAGTGTGACATCCCCCCTCCCATTCCCCATATAGGCAGTGTGACATCCCCCCTCCCATTCCCCATATAGGCAGTGTGGCATCCCCCCCTCCCATTCCCCATATAGGCAGTGTGACATCCCCCCTTCCATTCCCCATATAGGCAGTGTGACATTCCCCCTCCCATTCCCCATATAGGCAGTGTGGCATTCCCCCCTCCCATTCCCCATATAGGCAGTGTGACATCCCCCCTCCCATTCCCTATATAGGCAGTGTGGCATTCCCCCCTCCCATTCCCCATATAGGCAGTGTGGCATTCCCCCCTCCCATTCCCCATATAGGCAGTGTGACATCCCCCCTCCCATTCCCCATATAGGCAGTGTGACATCCCCCCTCCCATTCCCTATATAGGCAGTGTGGCATTCCCCCTCCCATTCCCCATATAGGCAGTGTGGCATCCCCCCTCCCATTCCCCATATAGGCAGTGTGGCATTTCCCCTCCCATTCCCCATATAGGCAGTGTGACATCCCCCCTCCCATTCCCTATATAGGCAGTGTGGCATCCCCCCTCCCATTCCCCATATAGGCAGTGTGGCATTCCCCCTCCCATTCCCCATATAGGCAGTGTGGCATTCCCCCTCCCGTTCCCCATAGGCAGTGGGACATTCCCCCCTCCCATTCCCCATATAGGCATTGTGACATCCCCCCTCCCATTCCCCATAGGCAGTGTGGCATTCCCCCTCCCATTCCCCATATAGGCAGTGTGGCATTCCCCCATCCCATTCCCCATATAGGCAGTGTGACATTCCCCTCCCATTCCCCATATAGGCAGTGTGGCATTCCCCCTCCCATTCCCCATACAGGCAGTGTGGCATTCCCCCTCCCATTCCCCATACAGGCAGTGTGGCATTCCCCCTCCCATTCCCCATACAGGCAGTGTGGCATTCCCCCTCCTGTGGCAGAATCACCCCAACCCCTATAAAAAAATGTATACTTACATGAAGGCTGTCCCCTCTCCGAGAGATGCCCCACCACCTCTCGGGCCTGCGGCTGCTGACCCACGAGTGTTTGTATCAGCACAGGCTGGCCCGAGAGGTGGAGGTGGCACAGTGGCCAGCGTTCATTTACCCTGCCCCTCCACCCACTACTTGTCTGGCCTAGTGGTCGTGGTACCTACCACCTAACTACTAACTGTGCATGCTGCGGACTAATGTCCGCAGAGTAATGTGGGAGATAAGCGGTGGTCAGTGGTGTGACCTGTGATGCAGAGTGAATATGAAGATGAAGAATGAATTCCTCCGGTAGGTCCCAAAAATGATTTTCTTTGGTGGGTCCCAAGCGCGGGTGGAATGGGTAGACCCGGGAGATTTCCTGGTGGCCCTTACTGCTTTGGGATCAGTTAGGTTTCTGCTTAATATATCCAAGTCTCCCTCCCAGAAGCCCTGTGCCTGGCCCCACTGGATTCTCCCCAGCCAGGGGTGGACTGGGGCTAAAAAACGGCCCAGGACTTTTGGGGGCACATCGGCCCTGCTCTGCTGTTCCTGGCCCGGTATAGTATATTAATGTCAATATATCTTATATTGTGTTCCATAGCACGCACCCAGGGTTTAAAGGACAACAATAAGAAAGAACTATTATTATGAATTATTATTATGAATCAAATGGTGTGCTATAATTCCAGGCAGTATGGGGCATCCCTACAATACAGGCAGTATGGGGCATCCATATTTTACAGGCAGTATGGGGCATCCCTACAATACAGGCAGTATGGGGCATCCATATTTTACAGGCAGTGAAGGGCATCCATATTTTACAGGCAGTGAGGGGCATCTCTACATTACAGGCAGTGACGGGGAATCCCTACATTACAGTCAGAGAGGGGCATCCATATATTACAGCCAGTGAGGGGCATCCATACATTACAGGCAGAGAGGAGCATCCAGTATTACAGGCAGTGAGGGGCATCCCTACATTACAGGCAGTGAGGGCATCCTGTATTACAGGCACTAAAGGGCATCCCTACATTACAGGCAGTGAGGGGCATCCCTATATTGCAGGCAGTGAGGGCCATCCCTACATTGTAGCCAGTGATGAACATCCCTATATTACAGGCAGTGAGGGACATCCCTACATTACAGGCAGTATGGGGCATCCATATTTTACAGGCAGTGAGGGACATCTCTACATTACAGGCAGAGAGGAGCATCCAGTATTACAGGCAGTGAGGGGCATCCCTACATTACAGGCAGTGAGGGGCATCCTGTATTACAGGCACTAAAGGGCAGCCCTACATTACAGGCAGTGAGGGGCATCCCTATATTGCTGGCAGTGAGTGCCATCCCTACATTACAGCCAGTGATGAACATCCCTATATTACAGGCAGTGAGGGGCATCCCTACATTACAGGCAGGATGGGGCATCCATATTTTACAGGCAGTGAGGGGCATCCCTACATTACAGGCAGTGAGGGACATCTCTACATTACAGGCAGAGAGGAGCATCCAGTATTACAGGCAGTGAGGGGCATCCCTACATTACAGGCAGTGACGGGCATCCCTACATAACAGGCAGTGAGGGGAATCCCTATATTGCAGGCAGGATGGGGCATCCATTATTACAGGCACTAAAGGGCATCCCTACATTACAGGCAGTGAGGGGCATCCCTATATTGCAGGCAGGATGGGGCATCCATATTTGACAGGCAGTGAGGGGCATCCCTACATTACAGGCAGTGAGGGACATCTCTACATTACAGGCAGAGAGGAGCATCCAGTATTACAGGCAGTGACGGGCATCCCTACATAACAGGCAGTGAGGGGAATCCTTACATTACAGTCAGAGAGGGGCATCCATATATTACAGACAGTGAGGGGCATCACTATATTACAGGCAGTGATGGTCATCCCTACATTACAGCCAGTGAGAAGCATCCCTACATTACAGGCAGTGATGGTCATCCCTATATTACAGGCAGTGAGTGGCATCCCTACATTACAGGCAGTGAGGGACATCTGCCACTCTCTCACACACACTCATGTTTACCGGCACCTCCTGGTTGTTGCGCGTTGGTGTGTGGGTGTGCCCCATATGGTCGGCGTCCAATAAAAACAATGGGCGCCGCCCATAGACGCCCACCGACCTGTGCGCAACAACCAGGAACCAGCACCAGCGGCACTTCACTCCACTGCTCACCGCCGCCACTCCTCCTCCCGTGGTCGCAGCCTTCTCTGGTGCCAGCCTTCCGATATTTTCCCCCGCTATGCCCTATGGCCAGCCCACCCCTGTCCACAGCCCATGATATATTAGGGCAATAGCCAGCCTGCCACACTATCTGCCCCCACAATGCTAAAGCTTCAATCCATCAAGTTGGACATATATATTTCCTGTCCATATTTACTGTCATTTTTAGCCTCAGGAGGCACAAGACCTAAGCTGGGGCTTTATGGTAGAGGGTAAAATCCCAGGCTAATTTTTTGCCCCAGTCTGTCGCTGATGCTAAGAATGTTTGGACCAAAGTTTTCCAGTCTACACCACAAAACATATTTGATTTTGGAGATAGAAAATTGCCGCTGTGATGTGGATGTCACTGTGAACTTACCTGGGTTTCGGTCCCGCGCTGTCTCCGGGCGGCTGGCCGGGGCACTTCCTGCTCGACGGCCAGGCCGAGCACGGCCGCCTCCCCTCCTGACCGTCCCTGTCTCCTATAAACGTAGCTTTTATACCCTCCGGCGGGGCGCTGCACACAGAGTGCCCGCCGGAGGCTGAATTTGTCCTGGGCGGAACGCCCCTCAAGTGTTATTGGGCAACCAGCCCAGACAGTGAATGTGCAACAATCACTACACACACCCTTGTCCTATCCCTCCAGTGAGTCGGTGCCCGTGATAGCGTGCTGCTGGGTGTGATTTTGTCCTAAGATTCCATTCCATTGCCGACCTTGTCCTGTTTGACCTTCCCGTGATTGCCGCCTGGACCGACCCTTGCTAGTTTCCTGACTACGAGTCCGTCTCATCTTCTGTATTGCGTACCCGTGACCTCCCGGCTTGACCCCTGGCTCCATCTTGATTCTTATCCCGTCTCTTCCCTTCGGTGCTGCGGTAATATTGAACATATTAGCCGTGTATGGCACCAGCTTACCCGACATAGCCCAGTCTTGCCTCTGGTTCATCCGCCTTCCTCCCTGTAAGTCCACATCCTTTGTGCTACAATGTCCCGGGGCAACCGTGACCGGTGAGATGTGTAAAGTGTCCCGGCAGACAGGGGCTTGTCTATAGGTGAAGCTAGCAGCGGAGATTGGGGGGTGTGGGCTTACCTAGAAGGCAGGTGTCCCATGGGGCTTGACACGGTGTCTCCGGGTGCCTGGGTTGGACTCTCCCGCTCGAGCGAGGGCCGGGCACGGCTGCTGCCTCCTCCTCCACTTGCTCCCGCATCCCCGGCTTCTTTGTGCGTCTCTTATATGCCCTTCGGCGGCGCTGCACATAGCTTGGCTGACGGAGGCTGAATTAAAGGGACCAGTCCCTTCAAACTTTGTTCTGGGTGAAACACACTTCAAAGTGCAGATTGGGCAATCAGCCTAGAGTTGAGTATACACCAATCACTGACACACTCTCTTGTCCAATTATGTCGGGTTTAGTCCTATAAAGGGACTACCTCTTCAGTGTGTCAGCGCCCATGATATCATTTAGCTTGGTGTTTTATCCTGAGAAATTCCATGTTGATTCCAGTTGCCAAACTTGCTTGTTTGACTATCCTGACCGCCGCCTGTCCCGACCATAGCCTGTATCACAACCACAAACCTGTCTGGCCCTTGGTGCAGCGAAGCTCTCTGATTTGACCCTTGGTGTGACTTTTGACCTCGCTTGAATTCTCCACCGGAAAACCCGAACTGTTTCTAGTACTTACCTATTGCCTGTTTACGCCCAGTCTGACCTTTGGTTCACCCGTCTTCACCCCCCCCGTGAGCTTACATCCTTTTCTGGGGGAAACCATGTCTGGTGAGGCATCCCAGCAAACGGGGGCTTAGCTAAAGGTGAAGCTGGCTGCGGAGATTGGGGGTTGTAGGCTCACAAAGAAGATGGGTGTCCCCGTGGTTTGACACAATGGATCTATGTATCCATTAATATATTAACCTTGTTATCTCTAATGTAATTTATCTATGTGTAATTCATTCTGACATATTCATAGTATTTTATATCTATGGAGATAGGATCATTGCATTATATAATTAGGATGCATAATATGGTCTATTTCATGGGGTCAATCCAACGATTGATGCGGAATGTGTAATATTTTCCATCTTATCATGTTATATTCTAAGCGATTTTGTTATATATTTTATGTATTTTTCGTTATATTTAGACATATCAACTATATAAAATTATGTGCAGCCAATTATTTTATGGGCCATTATTCGTCCTGCAGCTCCCCCAATATCGACTGTGAATGCTGAAAAGATGATCCATAATAAAGTTGCAAAGAGTCTGATTCACTACTAGTGCCAGGTATCGCCAGATGAGCGTCTGTATAGCAGCGCTTAGAGCGACCACTTGTAGACGATGTAAGTGGGTATCGGGCGCTTTAACCTAGCATTGCAGTTGCTCTAGTAACCTGGCCAGCATTGATGAATGTGATGTATGTTGGGAGCTCTAACAACAGTACAGCGAGAGGGAGTGCCAGCTCAGTGCGTCCGGCACTCGATGCTCCACACCACATATATAAAAAAACACCACACACACAGCGTTGGAGCTCTAAAGCTGGGTTCTGTAACATAAAGCGCCAGACGCTGTGTGATTAAAGTCTGTTTTTGAACACATATCCACCAGTAAGAAATTGAAAACACATGGAATGACATTGCTATAACACTGTGACATTAACACTTTAGTGCCAGACCTGTAATGACAATTCTGCGTAAAAATCTAAAAGGTCCAAAAAATGTATAAAAGTGTTTGTTTACAGCCGGGAGAGGTCACACAATGATTGTAGCAAAAAAATAATGTAAATGGGCAAACAGGCTATTTATACACAACTAATGAAGTTCTATTGAAATGTATGGGAAAGCGACACTGAGCAACAGGTACTACATGGCACTCCTGAGCCTAGAGTGCCAGCGCTATACACTGAGCCGCCTGTAATAATAGATGTGATGCTACATTGCGCTCTTAGAGATGCTCACCAAATTGGTGAGCGCCTCTAACAGCGGTTTTGAGTACAGCGCCTGACATTCACCAGACGCTGACTGCCGCTACGAGGCGCTACCTGGCGCTATCCCTTCTTACATAACCCCCAAAGTTTGCAGTACAAAATATTGATAGCCAAGATGGCACTATTTTAATAAATATACTGCACCACATGAATATACCACCAAACCGGTGCTAGGTGTTGCTAGCGCATAGGCATATACATGCCGTGCGCTGCCTAGCTGGGAACGTTACAGCAGTGCCGACATGCTGAACCCGCCGAGCGTCTCAGGCAAGCACCATTTTTAATTAATTTTCCTCCCAGGGCCTCCCAAGTGGTTCTAACCCACAAAGCTCTCCATGGTGCTGCACCCCCCTACATCCTCCCCTCTGTCGTTCATTGCATTGGTTACCCATAAAGTATAGGATTCAGTTCTCTCCCACAAAGCTGTCCATGGTGCTGCACCCCCCTACATCCTCCCCTCTGCTTGTCATTGCATTGGTTACCCATAACGAATAGGGTACAGTTAAAACTGCTCATTCTCACCCACAAAGCTCTACATGGTGCTTCACCCCCCTACATCCTCCCATCTGCCAGTCATTGCATTGGTTACTCATAACATATAGGGTACAGTTAAAACTGCTCATTCTCACCCACAAAGCTCTCCATGGTGCTGCACCCTCCTACATCCTCCCATCTGCCAGTCATTGCATTGGTTACCCATAGCATATAGGGTACAGTTAAAACTGCTCATTCTCACTCACAAAGCTCTCCATGGTGCTGCAATCATCTACATCCTCCCCTCTGCCGATCATAGCATTGGTTACCCATAAAGTATAGGATTCAGTTCTCCCCCACAAAGCTCTCTATGGTGCTGCACTCCCCTACATCCTCCCCTCTGCCCTTTCAGTGTGTAGCACTATCATAACGCCTAAGCAGCACGCCCCCGTTGTCACTCTGATCTGACATTTATCCCCTATATTCAGTCACTTTCCTGCTCATGCCGCCGACTCCTTAGAAACATCTCTAGAGTCCGTCCCCTTCTCACAGTGGAAACAACAAAAACTCTCTTTGTTGCCCTGATCCTTTCTCGTCTTACTCGTCTATTACTGTAACTTACTCCAGGTCACCTAAACAATCTCAGCTTCTCCCGGTCCTGCAACGCATGCATGGCCACTCATCCAATCAGCGTGCATGGATCCACTCTAGCCATGTGATTCCTATGGTCGGCCCAAAAAATGATCCCTAAGAATGATTTCCTCTGGTGATCCCTAAGAATGATTTTATCTGGTGATTCCTAAGAATTATTTCCTGTGGTGTTCCCTAAGAATGATTTTCTCTGATGGACCCTAAGAATGATTTTCTCTGATGGACCCTAAGAATGATTTCCTTTAGTGACCTTTCCTTTGGTGGCCCCAGGAATGATTTCCTCTGGTGACCCCAAGAATGATTTACTATGGTGGCCCCTGAGAATGATTTCCTCTGGTGATCCCTGAGAATGATTTCCTCTGGTGACCCCAAGAATGATTTACTCTGGTGGCCCCTGAGAATGATTTCCTCTGGTGTTCCCTAAGAATGATTTTCTCTGATGGACCCTAAGAATGATTTTCTCTGATGGACCCTAAGAATGATTTCCTTTAGTGACCTTTCCTTTGGTGGCCCCAGGAATGATTTCCTCTGGTGACCCCAAGAATGATTTACTCTGGTGGCCCCTGAGAATGATTTCCTCTGGTGATCCCTGAGAATGATTTCCTCTGGTGACCCCAAGAATGATTTACTCTGGTGGCCCCTGAGAATGATTTCCTCTGGTGATCCCTGAGAATGATTTCCTCTGGTGACCCCAAGAATGATTTCCTCAGGTGGGGCCCCAAGAATGATTTTTGTTTGGTTGTTTGGCAGCATTTGGAGTTTCTTGCTACTAAAATAACTTACACTACAGCTACAAAACAATAATAAATCCAGCCTAGTGTTTCTCATATATACAATGATGGGCCCCAATGTCTAATGTCTGATTGCTGATTGGTGGCTGAAGTATTATGAAAAAAAGCCTTTTATTTATTTGCTAATAATGGCAAAATCTGGTTCTTATCACAGCAATATTGGGTCAAATCAATCTCTGACACTGCTAAAATGCGAGAAACTGCACTGGTCATGTGACTGGATGGACCGTTTCATCGGAAGAGTCAGGAATACCCCAGCATGCGTCACCGATCACCTATCAGCTCTATCTTCGTTAGATAATGTGGTTGTAAATGTTCTTGGCATTTCTGTGACTCCAGCATGTGATGTGTGCAAAGACTCGTGTGACTAGGCGAAGGAGAAGCACTAAGCAAGTAAGTCGCCGGCGTGTATTCATAGTCAGCTTTCCTAGAGACTTAAAGCAGACCAAAACCCACCCAACTTGTGAAATACATTTGGCCAAAGCCCATGCCAATGTTCCCTTCTTCGGATGAAGAAGTAAAAATGGATATTTTCCCTTGTTGAATAATTTTTTGCTGTCCCTCTCTGTGAGATGGCAGGGGATCAGTCATTGCACGGGTGTGGCATTAACATGGCAACAAACAATGGCAATGAATGGAGGAGGCGGAGTTTTACAGCTAAAACAAGGGCCATCATGTGACATTAGAATGAAGCAGGAGTTTAAAAAATTGGCATAAGTTGCTCCTCATGGGAAGAGCAATTCAGGGGATGCTAGTTAAAAATGTGGGATTTGGTCCGCTTTAAAGCAGAGAATACTAACAATATGAGCATTTGAAGAATGTTAAGATTAAGAACATAATATGTAATATTTGTAATAACCTTCAGCTTGGGTTATGGACACGGGCTATGGGCAGAGGGCATCACTACATCCTGAAAAACAGGCTGGGTGATGTAATACCTCACTTGCACCCCTGCTGTGAATGTAACAAATAGAGATGAGCTAACTTTTCAAAAGTTTGGTTTGGCGGTTTCTCGAAAAAGTTTGGTTCAGACTGAACTAGTTCGGGACCAAATTTCGTCTAAAAGTTGGTGGCCACCACACTCCTACCAAAGGCAAAGTGCATGGTCTGATGACATCGGGCATGTTTTTAGAGGCATTTCCATTGGTAATCACTTATACTTAAAGTGGGCCAAAACCTATGCCGATCGGCCCAGGAATTTATAAGATTTCCGGGGCGATCGATTCCTGGGAAATATCGGGATGCCCTGCTGTGTGAAACCGGGGTCGCCCCATATACTTACCTTGCTTCCCAGGCCAACAGCACATGTGCGAGCCACGGGCGTATCCCCGCTATCCCTCTAGCAGGGCATGTGACCATGCCATGCATTTGTGAAGAGCCGGCGCAGGCACTCTCCCTATTAGAGGGAAGCAGGAGATGTGGCCACCAGCGTTCTTGGAGCCGCTGGCCGTAGACAAATCTTAGACAATGTGATGTCAGTGGCTCCGAGTGCGCTGATTGGATGAGCGGCCACCCATGTGCCGTAGGACCGGGAAGAGGTTAGTTGGCATCAGCGGTCTGGGGGGTTTCAACTCACACGGTGTGCCCTGGGGAAAAGGACCAAAGCTCAAGAAAGTAAAAATCCTGGGTTTTGGTCCACTTAAAACATCATTATTGTGATCTTCTTGTTGCTATCACTCTGCCCTGATGAGGGAGGTATGTGTGCACCCGAAATGTCGACTAATTTGAACACAGTTTGCTCTTTGTATTGCATACATTTTGACTGATCATCCTGATCTTTTTGGAATGCTGGTTCTTCCGTATATGCTGAACTTCGCATGAAAAATAATGTCTAATGGCCCTAAAAGTCCTTTATAACAATGTAAACTCACCCATGGTTGTATAAAAACATTTATTTTTGGTGGACTAATTAGCATTTTAATTGGTAGTGGCTAATTAGCATACGAATCACACATGACCTAATTAGAATTTCAATAGCCCCAGCTGTCTTTGATAGTTTAAAGCTCATACAAATTGGGAAGAAGCAATAGGGATGGTGTTCCTGGAAAGGGAAAAAATGTACCCATTTTAATAATCACAGGGGGCAGACCTGTGGTCGTGTAGGTCTGGCAGTAGCAACAAGCCCTCAAAAAGTTGTCCCATTTGTAATAGGGGGTAGCAGCGGGACTGGCATCTTGACAATTTAGTAATAAAAAAATGGCAGCACCAATGGGGCCACCAGCTAACGTCTTTTAACACTATCCCTGAAAATGATGCAGGGCTCTGGGTAAAGCTGCGCCAGATGAAAACTTGCTGCTGTTACTCAAGATCCTATAGAGCACAGTGGGCAGAACTGGATTGAAGTGTTTTACAGTACAGACTTGCATCGCGGCTTGTCAATAATACACAGGACCTTGATGGGCCAATTTTTTTGGGTGTTATGAAAATTGATTTTAATGGCTTCTTTGGCTTGGCAGCAACAACTAAAATGCAGCAAAACACACTGTAAAGTTTTGTCTTCTTTGTCGCCAGCAGTGATTT
This sequence comes from Gastrophryne carolinensis, assembly GCA_027917425.1. Taxonomy (NCBI): domain Eukaryota; kingdom Metazoa; phylum Chordata; class Amphibia; order Anura; family Microhylidae; genus Gastrophryne; species Gastrophryne carolinensis. The sequence goes on along the minus strand of CM051234.1, from coordinate 655,106,290 downwards.
CTTGTAAATTGCAATGATGAAACACCGACCAGCCCTGTGAAAATACAGCGCCAAAGATTTGAAGGAGGAAAAAATTCCTAAGTATGCCGGGGAGCGCCGGAATAACGGCAGTACAAAGTGGCGCTCACTGGTACTGGGATAACCGGCTGTCAGGTCCAACAGGCGCTGACATAGGGCGGCCAAAACATCAGTGTAACAATAAAAGCTAATTAATTAGTGTTCAGCACAACACCTGATAGCACAAATCAGCAATGCAGTGCCGCAATTGGCTGCCCGGCGCTCACATGAGACATTCATGGCCAAAATGTCATTGCCCACATGACGGCCGAGCGGCTAATCGCGGCACTGGTTTAACAGCAGGGGAGAGAGGTTGATGTAAGGATTACTGTTGTCCTGGAGGGGTAATGTGCAGGGGAAGCCCAGCCTCTTATATAGCGTCAGCGCTGCTGGCCACCAGCCCCCTCGCAGCGGAGGGTGTTGGTCAGCTTTAAGCTGATTGTAATAAGATAATAGGTTGGTATGGGATAAGACTACATTAGGTTAGATATTCAAAGCTTTCGAAGCAACTGCCATTGATTAATTAACTCCCATATGTCAGTCAAAAATTCATGAAACTAAAAGAAGAATCTAATAACCTTTTCTTTTTGTAATTTTCAGGAAAACCCTCCAGACCATTCACATCAAGTAGAATGGAGAACACTAGCACCACAAATAGCACTTACACATATGAAGTTCTGGACAAATTCCAAAATATTGCTCGTGTCTACATCATGGTGGCTCTATCTGTGGTGTCTCTGCTGGGGGTCTGGTCATCTGGTTTGTTGTCTTCAAGATGAGGAAGACGGTCACCTCTGTTTGGTGCTTTAGTTTAGCCCTCGCCGATTTTATCTTCTCGTTGCTCCAGCCTTTCACCGTCGCACACATTGCTCTTACCTATCATTGGCCATTTGGTGGCTTCATGTGTAAGCTGAACTATTTTGTTGTATCACTTAACATGTTCTCCAGCATCCTTCACCTCACCGTCATCAGCGTCGATCGTTGCGCTTGTGTAGTCTTCCCATTTTGGTGTCGGTACCACCGGACGACAAGACTGGCTTGGAATGTAACACTTGGCGTTTGGGTCCTCGCTGCTGGCTGCAGTGTGCCTTACTTGATACTTAGAGAGGCAAATACTGTTGCTGATGGACAGGTGCAGTGCAGAGAATCATTTTCAGCTGTCATGCTTTATAGCAGCATAATAATGAGATTTATTCTTTTCTTTATCATTCCTCTCATGATCATTGTCTCGTGTTACACGGTGATCATTATGCGCATGAGAAGAAATCCTATGATTGCATCTACCAAACCTTTCAGAATGATCGCAGCCATCATCACCTGCTTCTTTATTTGCTGGTGTCCATTCCAGGTCCTTGACCTCATGTTGGAGTATCTACAGTTCAATTCCTATTATCGCATTGTTGACATTTGTATCAGTATAGCATTCACTCTGGCTGCCGCCAACAGCTGTGTCAATCCTTTTCTCTACGTCTTCTTTGGGCGAGACTTCAAGGAGAGATTTTGGGGCTCCATCCAGTCTGCACTCAGGAGAGCTTTCACCGAGGAGCCCGACTGGAGCGATCCCGAGAGACCCACAGCCCAGCGCAGAGCCTCAGCTGATCATGATGGCGGGATGCCATTGTCTGCCCTAACTGTTGAGGCCTAAAGTGGACCAAAACCAACATTTTTAACTAGCATTCCCTGAATCAATCCACCCATGAAGAGCACCTTTTGCCAGTTCTCACTGGTCCTGCTTCACTTCACACCCAGATAATGTTGCCTGTTTCAATTGTAAAGCTCCACCTCCTCCATTCATATCCACTGTTGTGTGTGGCAATGATGTCATTGCCACTCTTATGCAATAGCTGATCCCCTGCCATCTTGCGGAGAGGGACAGCAAAAAAAAAGTGTTCCAGGTATTTTCAAAGAGCAAAATTATCCATTTCTAAGAAGGAAAGATTGGCAGAGGCTTTGGCCAAATGTACTTCGAAAGTTTAGTGGGTTTTGGTCTGCTTTAATTTAAGCAGACTTACACCCAAAAGTGAATATTTTTCTCTAGCATATGAATAAAGGGGGGTGGGAGCAGCTCAATCACTATTATTTATACAAAATTATTATTATTATTATTCAGGGCCTGGGAACTAATTTACCGCCCAGTTTAACCCTTTATATATAATAACCCTATAATATATAATTTACATTCTAAAGCTCCACTGGTTTACATTTAGGCCCTGATTTACTGTACTAACGCTATGCCAGGCTGCTCTTGTCGGGGAAAGGCTGGCATGCACAGGTTAGGCTAGGATGCAACGTAGCCAAAGTATTATAACTAAGGCTACTAATGCACAACTAATAAAGCCCCATTGAAATGTATGGGAGAGCGCTACATAGTGACAGGTGCTACATGGCGCTCCTGAGCACCGGCGCTATTCACTGAGCCACCGCTAGTGATACATGTGATGCTACATGACGCTGTTAGAGGCGCTCACCAGGTTTGTTTTCTTAAATGCTTATTTAAAAAAACGCTAACACCACATAGCAACAGGCAGCGGCAGATGTTTTTCATGAGTGCACCAGCAATTCCTATTTATGATGCAAAAAAATGTTTAGCTCCTCTCCTAGCTCCGTGTAGTGTTCCATTTAACAAGAGCCCTGGGTGCTTTGTGTTCGAGTTTGCCATTCTGCAGAACCCATAAAAGCTGGTTGATGGGCTGCCCAACTGTCAAGGGGCCCCTAGGGACATAATCACAGTCCAAAATTCGGGTCCCCATTAATTTCAATGGGGTTCAGATTCGGGTCAAGTTTGGGTACCCAAACCGAACTTTCCAGATTCAAACTTCTAGGGGCTTGCCCAACGCTAGTAATAATCTCATATCATCTAGAGTAAACCATGTAGTTGCTGCCTCTGTCTCCTCTAGCTGACAAAATATTGTTTCATTGTATGCGGAGGAAAAGGAGAGGCAGCATTCAGTACAGTGAGTCAGTGTGAACATGACAGGTGTAAGAATCCATCTCTCCTATGATAAAGCGATCATACACACATAAGGGCAGACAAGATGAACTACATGTTTTCCCTCTGCTGTTAAGCTTCTACAGAGGTGTAGCAAGGCTTTCTGGCACCCCGTGGCAAAGATTCAAAATGGCGGCCCCCACCTGTGTTCAGGCCCCCTTTTGGCACCGCCTGACCTGCTGCTCCCTGGGCACTTGCCCCCCCCCCCCCCTTCTTTCTAAGCGCCTGACCTGTTATGTTTCTATGTAAAAACAAGTGTAAGTGGATACAGGACTTTTTTATCTCTTCTGTTATTTTTTCTTGGTCGCCAGCTTCGCAATAAAAGCAACACTATCTGGTATCTCTAATTATTTGTGATTGTGTTCAAATGAACTGTTGTCATAAAAATGTAACTCCGCATCTGACATAACTGCCACCAACTGCCACATGGGTATGATATTTCTTCATAATTTACAGTAACTGACAAATAATATGAAGAGCGAGGAAAATACTTATGTCCCAAAATATGCAGCAACAATAACGTCCATATTTCCTCAGATGTTTCCAATCTCTTTTTGGAGAGCCATTTAACCAAACTGAAGTGTTTTTTGCTATGTGTGTCGCACCCTCCCCAACCCCTCTCCTTGAAAGCCACCAACAGGCCAAATTTTGCGGATTTGCACATTGCCCGCTCTCCAGCTCTGCTGCTGCAATAATGACTTCACCTGCCTCTGTGTGAGGTCCAGAAATCTGGCCTGTTGGTGGCTCTCGAGTAGAGGGTTGGGGACAACTGCTGTGTGGCATAAACAATAAGGCTTTCATGGTTCTAGCCAGAGACAGTTTGAAATAGACAATATTTTTCGGGATATAAGACGCCCCTCTCCAAAGGACGCACCCAGGATTTGAAGGTGGAAAATAAAAATATTCTGAACCAAGTGTTGTGCTAAACCACCGCCACCCCCAAGAACCAAATAATTCAAGGTAAGGCCCAGAATCCCAGACTGACAGGCAGAGTGCCATTCTCCCCCTTATTCCACATGGGCAGCAGAATGGCATTTACCCCCCATCATTCCCATAGGCAGTGCGACATTCCCCCCTCCATTCCCATAAGGAGTGTAGCATTCCCTCCATCCCCTTCTCCATAGGTGGTGTCACATTCTCTCCATCCCATTCCCCAAAGGAAGTGTGGCATTTCCCCCCTGCCATTCCTCATAGGTAGTGTGGCATTCCCCATATAGGCAGTGTGGCATTCCCCCTTCCCATTCCCCATATAGGCAGTGTGGCATCCCCCCTCCCATTCCCATAGACAGTGTGGCATTCCCTCCATCCCATTGCCCATATAGGCAGTGTGGCATCCCCCTCACATTCCCCATAGGCAGTTTGGTATCCCCCCTCCCATTCCCCATATAGGCAGTGTGGCATCCCCCCCTCCCATTCCCCATAGGCAAAAGAAAAAAAAGGCAACTCTCATATCTATCGCTTCCAGTGTCCCTGCCATTCATGCTGTTCCCACTGTCTACACTCTAAGCTCTCTCCGCCTCAGCCTCTGTCCAGGAGTCGTCAGAGAAAAAACAGCACCGGCGGGGACAATGTCAACGGCAGGACAGCGCGGACAGGACAGAGACTTTTGTTTTTTTTTTACATCCGCCCGATAAGACGCACTGGCATTTACCCCTCACTTTTGGGGAAAATGGGTGCATCTTATCGGGCGGGAAAATATGTTATGTGTCTATTTATTACAGGTCTAGAAAGTGCTATCCAAGGCCACAAACAATGAAACCCTGGTGACAGACTTCGTCCTGCTCAGGTCATTTCTCTTTTTCATATTTTCATGTCATGTCACAGCTCCACATACCCATGTACCTTTTCCTCAGAAGCTTGTCCATCACTGAGATGTTTTACACCACGGTCACCGTTCTCCGGATGCTCCGAGACTTTTTACACAAGAATACTTCCATTTCCAGAGCAGGCTGTGCGGCCCAGTTCTACTTCTTTTGTTGCCTGGGTTCCTCCGAATGCTTCTTACTTGCTTTCATGGCTTATCACCGCTATCTAGCCATCTGCCACCACCTTCACTACGCCATTAAGATGACAAAGTCCAGGTGTCTACAAATCTCGGTGGGCTCTTGGCTGACGGGTTTATTTTTACGTAACTTTAACATCATTATAGTGTTTGGTCTCCCATCCTGTAACTCAAACATCATTGACCATTTCTTTTGTGATATATTGCAGGTGGTTCGGTGGCTTTGCTCTGACATGCCTCTGGTGATATTACTGGTGATAAATTGTATATTTTAATCTACACTTTCCATTCCAGTCAATCCATTTCCTTTCCTGCTCATTCTTTCCTCCTACATCCGCATCCTGCTCAGCGTATTCAAGATACGATCTTTTAGGACAGCCACCATAACTTACTTAAGGACAAATGCTGTTGCTACCTGCAGTGGATAGTGTTGGGTGAGTTTTGGGCTCAGCAAGTTTTGCGGGGCCAAACTTGCCAAACCTGAGGTTCTAGAGGTTCGGGTGGGCCGAACCTGAGGTTCTAAGGGTTTGGGTGGGCCGAACTTGCCGAACCCGAACCATGCTCCGCACTGAAATTTAACAAAAATAATGTGATAGTGGGTGTGGGGTGGGGGCATAGAGTTAGCAGCTGGAAGAGGGCTGTAACCTACCTTAGCCCCGCAATACGACTAAATCCCTGCTTTCTTCACATGGGCTAGCATATTTTCTATGAGCAGGGCTATAGATATATGGCCACTGCTCCCATGATGAGGACACTCCTAGTGCCAGCACTAGGATGAAGAAAACAAAAGCAGGGGCCGGATCTTTTTGCGGGGCCCAGGTAAGTTATAGCCCGCTTCCAGCTGCTAACTCTGCATAGGTAAGCTGGTTCATGGGCTGCTTAGCAACCTATCAACCAGCTTTTTCTTGTCCGGGCCGGAACGCGTAACCCGAACACGACTTCTGTTTGGTATGAACCTGAACATTGTGGTTGGGTTTGCCCAACACTAATAGTGGGTCTGAGCAACCCATCAACCTGCTTTTCCATGTTCGGGCCAAACGTGTAACCCAAACACGGACTTCTGGCTGAAGCCATGTTCAGGTTTGGGAACCCAAACTCGCAAAGTTCAAAAGAATTTGATATGGTTTGGGTTTGTCCAACACTAATGGTGGATCCAAAGTTTGGTCTCTTCTCTTCCTTGTCTTTTTTCCAGCCCTTGGATATACAGCCTCAGAAACAATCAAGTGAAAAAAGCTTGCCAAAAGATTCTACATAAAGCTGTCTAGGGCAGGGGCTCCCAACCTGTGGTGCTGCTTGACGAGGCTGCAGACTGACCTCCGACCTGATCTGAAGCCATATATATGTTAACTATACGGGTAAAAACTGCCCCAAAAGGTGATAAAATATGTACCAGAAGTCGACCCGAACCCTATTGAAGTCAATGGGGGGCTGAACTTAACGGAACCAAAAATGGCTGTAATATGTGGGTAGGGAAGGCACGCGAAATAATAACATAAAGACAACAACAAAATTATAGAAATAAATAAAAAACCAAATTTAAAAAAAAATGAAAAATGTAAATATGTATTTTATAATAGATGCCAGACTCAAGGACCAATTTAGGGGTAGCACCCCCAAATTGTCCTGCATAAAATGGCTGTAATATGTGGGTAGGGAAGCAACTCAAAATAATAACATACAGACAACAACAAAATTAAAGAAATAAATAAAAAAACTAATTAAAAAAAATGAAAAATAAAAATATGTATTTTATAAAAGGTGCCAGACTCAAGGACCAATTTGGGGATAACACCCCCAAATAGTCCTGCACAAAATAGGCTACTCGAAACAATAGAAAACCCCTCAAAATAAGAAATACAGGCTTGGATGTGACGCTGTAAGCAGAAGAGACAGAGGAGGTTAGGTGGAGGAGGCCTAGCACAGCCAAGTCCTGTGGGATCTATGTATGGTTTATCTTAATGAATGTAAGCATGTTCATGTTGGCTGTGGATAGGTGGATACTGGATGGTGGATAATGACAACCCCTGCGGTGCTGAACACATGTTCTATGATAGGACACTTTCACCTCCAAGACACAGAGGGCAATCTCTGGCCACCTGTCCAATTTACCAAGCCAGAAATAAAACTGGGGACTCATCGCTCAGTACCAGGAGATGCATCGACAGAAGTCGTCAAAGTCTGCCTCCTAGTACTACGGTCCAAATCCGATGGTGGTGCCGATGGTGGTGGATGTAGTCGACAATGGAATAAGGTGTTCCACCATATTCCACAAGCTCCCACAAGCAGAACAATACCCAACATGCATAGCTACTTTAAACCTTTTTAACTGCCAGCCTACTTGAGATTTTGTCACCCTCTGTTGACAGGTCATCACCATTTTGTGCTATGTTTAACTGTGATTTTTGCAGGAATTTCCAGGAAAATTACATATTTTATTTTTTGCGGCAGAGTTTAGGACTTAACATGAAATATCTTGTTTGTAATTTTTCCGCTGTTTTTTAAATATTTTTGAGTAAAAAACTAATATATTTTTTTAATTATCTCATTTTTTTAAATAAAACATTTATTTTATTAAAGAAATCTAATTCCATGAGAAAACCTAATTTCTTCCAATTTCAACAGTACAACATAAGTATCAGTAGCCCCCCATTCCTGTCCAGGAGCCCCCCCCACCAAACAGAAAAGAGCACTTTATAACATTTACAAATAAAATACTATCTGCACTATTAAATAAAAAAAAGGCGTGGGGTTCCCCTTTTCCCAGGGGGGGCATGTTTGGAAAATGTTAAGGGTTAAAAACCTAAAAAAATCCCTCCAAAAATGACGCGAGGTCTCCCCTACCCAGCATAATCACCCTGCGGACCAGCTGTGGGGGCATGTAGAATAGGGCGCGGGGGCCAGCCTTGGTGGCCTCCGGCCCTGCAGGCTACAAACCCACATAGCCTAATAGCCCCGGGCTCCTTTGGCCCCCCTGAATTTTGGGGAGGCAGGTAATGGGGGCCTGGGGGTTAATGGCAAGGGTTTCATGGATCCCTTACCAGTTCACAAAGGGTTAAGTGAAAAAAAAAAACACCACGTGTAAAAAAAATTACTTTATTAATAAAAAACGTTTTTTTTCTATACTTGCCTCCGATCATCAGCTTCTGCCTCCCTCACTGATCCTGTTGACAGGTGGAGTGATTGCTGGAGGGGTGGAGGTGAGTCAGGGGATCAGGTGATCTTACCTCCACCCCTGTTGCCAGCAATCGCCGCATCTGAAAATGATCAGGCAGGGAGTGGGGGCAGGGCTAGAGGTGAATATGGTGGTGGTCATGGCGGGAACAGTGGAGCTCAGAAGGGCCCGAGAGGGATCGGAGGCCACCCTAGTGAAGAGGAGACCCGGCGGGAGGGATTGTGCATTTATTTATTTTTTTTTCAGGAAATGCAGATGGCAGCTGAAGCCAGAGGAGCCCGTGGGGGGGGGGGGGGGGTCATAGGCCCCCAGGGTGAAAAGGAGACCCATCTGGATTGATTAAGGGGTCAGGTAAGTGGCTTTTTTACATTTTTTGGCTGCTAGCGGGAGGGGCAAGTAGAATTTACCTGGTTGGCGTTTAACAGCCGGAGAGACAGCCACGTACATTTTATGTGGCTAACAATAGAAGGGTTAAGGGAAGTGGTGCTCCCTGTTGCACAGTGTTTGGGAATGGCCAATAATAGGCCAATAGTGAGGTACCTAGTGGGGCCAGATCTATGATGTAATCAGTGCCCTGTTTGTAAAATTAACCCCTGATCCATAGGGGCACTGCTGGGTTGGAAATATATACAATAAATTACACTAATCTTGCCGTATTAACCTTTTGGTTTTGGCCCAATACTTGACTTGTTAACTACAATAGCTAAAATTATATCAATAGTACTTGTAAAGTATAAAAACAAGGAACAAAACTTTCAGTCGCTCACCTGATCACCTGAGTTCATGTCCCCTTTTCCCTCATCTAAGTCCTTTCCCTCTGCTTCTCATCTGAGCCCATGTCCCTCCTGTGAGTCCATGTCTCCCTGTTCCTCATGTGAGCCACGTCCCCCAGTCCCTCATCTGAGTACATGTCCCCCTGTCCCTCATGTGAGTCCATATCCCCCTGTCCCTCATGTGAGTCCATGTGCAGCTGTCCCTCATGTGAGTCCATGTGCAGCTGTCCCTCATGTGATTCCCTATCCCCCAGGTCCTCGTGTGAGTCCATGTCCCCCTTTACCTCATGTAAGTCCATGTCTCCCTGTCTATCATGTGAGTCCATGTCCCCTTTACCTCATCTGAGTCCATGTCCCCCTGTTGCTGTAAGAAGGTTCCGGAGGAATAAAATTGTTATGATCTCAAATATGAATGAATTATTATTAAATGACTTATCTTTCTAATATATAGGTAACTTGGATGAATGTGGAAGCTGTGGATGTGTATCTGCCATTTATTATGTTTCTAATCCAGGGCTGGCCGATTCAAAGGAAATACTGCACATGTAATATATACAGGTCCATATGATAAATAAAGGTTTAGTTCTGGTAAATTGAATTAGTTTGCAGATGTCATAAAAGTTTATACGCAGACGTGAAGAATGTTCCATCTCAGTAATTGCTTGATATATGGACTTTCAACCCCTCTAACTTGAACCCTCTGTTGTGTGTAGGATAGTGTTTCATGACAGCTTCTTTGTAACAGGAAGATTGAGGGAAGTTGGGGAGGAGAAATTTAGGTTGACCAGAGGAACAATATTTAAACGGGGAACTTGGGGGGAAGGGGCTCTTTGCTCTCTTCTTCCTCTCTTACAGCATGCAGGAGACATGAGGCTGCCACACAGGCGGTTTAGCTGAACCCCTGGGGGGCTGGGAGGAGGACAAAGGCCCTGTTTGATTTAGGTTGAACACTCTGCTTACATTTCTGGACATTGTTACTTTCCATCATATTCTCATTGTTCATATTATTACTTTTTATGTTACGCAACTGGCTTCATTTTAATTAAATCCACTCATCAATTTTTGGTTTTGGCCCAATACTTGATTTGTGAACTACAATAGCTGAGATTATATCTGGATGGCCCAATAGTCCTTGTAAAGTATAAAAACAAGGTAGGAACTTCTTTCAGTCGCTCACCTGAGTCCATATCTCCAGGTCCCTTATGTGAGTCCATGTCCCCCTGTCCCTCATGTGAGTCTTTTCCCTCTGCTTCTCATCTGAGACCATGTCCCCCTGTCCCTCATGTAAGTCCATGTCCCCCTTTACCTCATCTGAGTACACGTTCCTCGGTCCATCATCTGAGTCCAAGTCGCCCTGTCCCTCATGTGAGTCCTTTCCCTCTGCTTCTCATCTGAGACCATGTCCCCCTGTCCCTCATGTAAGTCCATGTCCCACTTTACCTCATCTGAGTACACGTCCCTCGGTCCATCATCTGAGTCCAAATCGCCCTGTCCCTCATGTGAGTCTTTTCCCTCTGCTTCTCATCTGAGTCCATGTCCCTCCTGTGAGTCCATGTCCCCCTGTCCCTCATTGTTCTTCTCTGTCCCTCTTTGAGGTGTAACATGCAGATCTGCAGCAGAAAATGATTTATTCTCCTATTCTAGGTGTTTATATTGTAGCAACTGTTACACCCTATCTCTTATCCATCAATCAACTAGGGGGCATTGCTTCATCCATCCCTAAATGAGGAGGCGAGGCTTCATTTAACAATTGTCCCTCTTTCCTCTTCTGAAAAGTTGGAAGGTATGTGATAAAAGTTTTCATTTAGTTTAGAGTTTTTACTAGGAGCTATATTCAGAAAGTCTTTTGGGATCTCAGAGCTTCTTTTTCCCTGCAGATAAAACTTCAGTAATTAGATGGAAGACTTTGGCAGTGGTCTCCTGATACTTGTCTATAGTATATAAATATATAATATAAAATCTGCTGCAGCAATTCAGTGATGAATCTGCCGTGCCCCCTCCAGCAATTTCCTGTAAACTCATTCTAGAGTAAGTCATGTTCCCCTCATTATACATTAATATCATCTCATGTTGAGTGTCCCCCCCCCCCCTTCCTCCCATGGACGCCGGCTGCCGATATAGTTACTGGTAGTATTTAGTATATTCATTTGTATCCCTCTGTGGCTCTTTCCGTTGGATAGTTTGTCTCACTGTACCCACAGTCAGCTTGTTTTATTTGCTAAATTTTGAACAATTTAGCCCTTGTTTGCTGGTCCTGGACTCCTATGTCATTATGGTGATATGAATTTTACTTACTTTCTATACCCGCTCACTGGTATATAATTGTATGATTATATTGTATTGATTCATTTCTTATACTTGGTTTGTATTATATTTTATTCATATTATGAATTGCACATAACAAGTAATTGTACACTGTATTGCATTGTTTGCACAATTTGTAGGGAAGCACTTTTTGGCACTTTGGTTAGTTAGTAGTTTTTTTATTGCACGGGTAGTTTGGCATTGCACTCTTACCAAACCAGCAGTGGTTGGGAGTACCATAGTGGTGTGACCACAGTATGGGTTTTATTTATATATATTTCTTATATGTAGTTTGTTAATGATGTAGTGATGTCGTTTTCAATTATTCATTCATCTGGGCATAGCGCTATACATTTACCTTGTAAGGAGAGTCGGTTTTGGACCAGCGCTCGTTGGGGCTTTGTTATATATGTTTTTTAACTAGTCTTTGTGTGTGCGTTTTTGTACATGTCTTTGTTCATTGTAGATTGAATATTAAAAGATACATTGATTTTTTTATCTTTGGTTCGTGCAAGTTTTTTTTTGGTGGGGCCCATTTGGAGCACATGCTGGGAGCTCATTGTGTATAGATTAAATTTTGAACATCTTTGGTTTTCACTTGTTTTTTTTGGTTGATATAATTTGATATCATAAGTTAGGCCTGGAGTGGCTGTTCAGTATAGGGCTGCACATGTTCTGTTTGTAATACACGTCAATATAAATTGCACTTTTAGACTTAGGCCCTTATTTATGAAGGAATAGCGACAGGTAGCGACTGGTGAGCGGCCGGTAATGACGGGCCCCGCCACGAGAACACCAGCTCCCCACCACAATCACACATTTATCAAGCCGATCCTGCTTAGCGACTGAGATAGCGCCATATAGCGACTCATTCATCATTATTCCAGCCTCAGCCCATAGCGCCAGCGAGCGACCTTGAACAGCGACAGGTATGACCTCTCGCTACCTGGCGCTCTCCAATGCATTTCTATGGAGCATTCTTTAAATATTCATAATTAATTGCTATTATTTATTTTTTTAAATGTCAAAAATTCTGTGACCACTTCTGCAATGTTAGATATTTTTTTTAAGGTAAAAAAAAAAAAAAAATTGTGCAGAATTGATATTACAGGTCTGATATTAATGTATTCATATTACAAAATGTTTTGAAAAACTTGTTTTTTTTTATCCAAAAATATGGTTTGGGGGTTAAAAAACTACTTTTACCCCATCGCCGCCAGCGCTCTGGGGTTTAAACAAGCTTTTCACTGCGCGAGAATTTTTTGAGCGTGATTTGTTAATGAATATGGTGGGAGCCGTTCGCTATGGCCATTCGCTGTCATGCGCTCCCATACAGCGCGGAACCTGTCAAACAGCGACTCCTAACCCCGTATTCAACATTACCGCACACCGACTGAGTCGCTGTCAACAGCTGAACAACGGCCAAGCACAGCGAATACTGGCCGGCGCTGTGAAAATCACGCTACTGTCGCTCATCTGTCGCTACCTGGCGCTATTAGTGAATCAGCCTGCCCATTGCATTGTTTGCACAATTTGTAGGGAAGCACTTTTTGGCACTTTGGTTAGTTAGTAGTTTTTTATTGCACAAGTAGTTTGGCATTGCACTCTTACCAAACCAGCAGTGGTTGAGAGTACCATAGTGGGAAAGGACTTAGATGAGGGAAAAGGGGACATGAACTCAGGTGATCAGGTGAGCGACTGAAAGTTTCGTTCCTTGTTTTTATACTTTACGAGTACTATTCATATAATTTTAGCTATTGTAGTTAACAAATCAAATATTGGGCCAAAACCAAAAGGTTAATACGGCAAGATTAGTGTAATTGAATGTATATATTTCCTACCCAGCAGTGCCCCTATGGATCAGGGGTTAATTTTACAAACATGGCACTGATTACATCATACATCTGGCCCCAGTATGGGTTTTATTTATATATATATTTCTTATATGTAGTTTGCTAATGATGTAGTGATGTAGTTTTCAATTATTCATTCATCTGGGCATAGCGCTATACATTTACCTTGTAAGGAAAGTCGGTTTTGGACCAGCGCTCGTTGGGGCTTTGTTATATATGTTTTTTAACTAGTCTTTGTGTGTGCGTTTTTGTACATGTCTTTGTTCATTGTAGATCGGTACTTTTTCTAATATTAAAAGATACATTGATTTTTTTATCTTTGGTTCGTGCGGCTTTTTTTTGGTGGGGCCTATTTGGAGCACATGCTGGGAGCTCATTGTGTGTAGATTAAATTTTGAACATCTTTTGTTTTGACTTGTTTTTTTGGGGTTGATATAATTTGATTTCATAAGTTAGGCCTGGAGTGGCTGTTCAGTATAGGGCTGCACATGTTCTGTTTGTAATACACATCAATATAAATTGCACTTTTAGGCTTAAGGACTTATTCATGAAGGGATAGCGGCAAGTAGCGCCTTGTAAGCGGCAGGTAACGTCAGGTGAACGCCGGACACGGAACGCAATTACACATTTATGAAGGCGATTCTGGTGAGTAACTGGAACAAGGCCATGTAGCGTCCGATTCATCATTCTCCCAGACTCAGCGTACCGCGCCGGCGTTCTGCCTTGCAGAGCGCCACATCCTACCTCTCGCTACCTAGCGCTCTCCCATACAATTCTATGGACGATCCTTAAATCTATTTAATGATCCCATTTTTTTTAAAACTCAAATCTTTCAAAATGTATCCTGGCCTAGAAAATTACATTTTGATTAATAATATTTTTATGCAGAATTGTCCTTACATGTCTGGTATTGGGGAGGCCGATTCAGTAATAGCGCCAGGTAGCGACAGATGAGCGCCAGTAGCGTGATTTTCACAGCGCCCGCTAGTTTTCGCTGTGCTTGCCCGTTGTTCGGTTGTTGACAGCGACTCAGTCGGTGTGCAGTAATGTTGAATACGGGGTTAGGAGTCGCTGTTTGACAGGTTCCGCGCTGTATGGGAGCGCATGACAGCGAATGGCCATAGCGAACGGCTCCCAGCATATTCATTAACAAATCACGCTCAAAAAATTCTCGCGCTGTGAAATGCTTGTTTAAACCCCAGAGCGCTGGCGGCGATGGCTTAAAAGTAGTTTTTTTAACCCCCAAACAACCATATTTTTTGATTAAAAAATTATACAAGTTTTTCTAAACATTTTGTAATATGAATACATTAATATCAGACCTGTAATATCAATTCTGCACAAATTTTTTTTTTTTTTTTATACCTTTAAAAAAATATCTAACATTGCAGAAGTGGTCACAGAATTTTTGACATTTAAAAAAAAAAAAAAAAAACATTAATAACAATTAAATATGAAGATTTAAAGATTGTTCCATTGAAATGCATTTTAGAGCGCCAGGTAGCGAGAGGTCATACCTGTCGCTGTGATGGGATTAGTAGCGGCGCTGTTCGTTGCAGTCCGCTACATGATGAATCCCGCACTAGCCGTCGCTCTCGCCGGCGCTAGCCTCATTTAGCGTGATAAATGCGTGATTGTGTCCGACGCCTGGCGTTCTGGAGTCGGTAGCCGCCGATAGCTGGCGATACCTGGCGCTCGTCAGACACTACCTGGCGCTATCCCTTGATAAATAAGGCCCTAAGTGTTCATTTTACAATGTTATAACAATATAATTCCATGTGTTTTCACTTTGTTACTAGTGGATACATGTTCGAAAACAGACTTTAATCATGTAGCCTCTGGCGCTCTGGGCTACATCGACCCGATTTTGAGCGCCAGAACTGTTTGAGGCTGTTTTTTTGATGAATGTGGTGTGAGTCAGTTGCACTGAGCTGGCGCTAACATTCGCTCCCATACAGAGTAGTACTGCGAATCACATAACGTATTAAACAACGCCGGCCAGCGACTGAGGCGCTCTGAAACAGCGAACCACGACTACTAGCGGTCGCTCTGAAATCCTAGCTACAGACGCTCATCTGTCGCTACCTGGCGCTAGTAATGAATCAGCCTGTTATATAAATCTGTATGGTATTTATTTATTTATTCACCTTTGCATTGTGATATTTATTGAGAGATTATTTATGCACTTTTCACTTTACGGCCGGATCTGGGGATCAAAAATTAATAATTACTTATTATATATCTTGCCCAGTGGGATAAACTAAAAAATTCTAAGAGGCCGATTCATTAATAGCGCCAGGTAGCGACAGTTGAGCGACTGTAGCAGTATTTTCAGAGCGCCCGCTAGTAGTCGCTGTGCTTGGCCGTTGTTCGGTAGTTGATAGCGACTCAGTCGGTTTGCCGTAATGTTGAATATTGGGTGAGGAGTCGCTATTTCACAGGTTCCGCGCTGTATGGGAGCACATGATAGCGACTGGCCATAGCGACCGGCTCCCAGCATATTCATTAACAAGTCACGTTCAAAAAATTCTCGCGCTGTGAAATGCTTGTTTAAACCCCAGAGCGCTGGCGGCGATGGGTTAAAAGTAGTTTTTTAACCCCCAAACCACCATATTTTTGGAAACCAAAAAAAACAAATTTATAAAAACATTTAGTAATATGAATACATTAATATCAGACCTTTAATATCAATTCTGCACAATTTTTTTTTTTTTTTTTTTTTTTACCTTAAAAAATCTAAAATGGCAGAAGTGGTCACAGAATTTTTCACATTTAAAAAAAAAAAAAATATATATTAGCAATTAATTAAGAATATTTAAAGATTGCTCCATTGAAATGCATTGGAGAGCGCCAGGTAGCGAGAGGTCATACCTGTCGCTGTTCAAGGTCGGACACTGGCGCTGTGGGCTGAGGCTGGAATAATGATGAATGAGTCGCTATATGGCGCTATCTCAGTCGCTAAGCAGGATTGGCTTAATAAATGTGTGATTGTGGTGGGGAGCCGGCGTTCTTGTGGCGGGGCCCGTCATTACCAGTCGCTCACCAGTCGCTACCTGGCGCTATCCCTTGTTAAATAAGGGCCTAAATGTTTTTTGTTGTTGTAGCGGCACAAATAAATAAAAAAAATCTATCGGCCCCAATAAAGGGCCCGTGTCCACATCTATTATTACCATCATTTATGAAGGTTATTGGGGTGCGATACTCGGGTTATAAAGTGTGTTGTGTTATATGTTGCTTTTAAATTTAGGGCCTTATTTATCAAGGAATAGCGACAGATAGTGACAGATAGCGACAGATAGCGACTGGGGAGCCGGCCAGTAAAGTCAGGTACCGCAACTAGAACGCCGGCTCCCCTCCACAATCACACATTTATCAAGCCGATCCTGCTTAGAGACTGAGATAGCGCCACCTAGCAACTCATTCATCATTATCCCAGCCTCATCCCCCAGCGCCAGCGAACATCCTTGAACAGCGACAGGTATGACCTCTCGCTACCTGGCGCTCTCCAATGCATTTCAATGGCAGAATTTATTTTAATTAATAATTATTTTTTTATATATATTTTTTTTTTTAACTTTCCAAAAAAAAAAAAATCTGTGAACACTTCTTCCTTTGAAAATGTATTTTTTTGGGGATTTAAAAAAAAAAATTTTTTTTTTTGCAGAATTGATATTACAGGTCAGATTTTAAACTATTCAGGTTTGAATATTATTTCAAAATCATTCCATTTTTTTTTTTTTTGGGTGGTTTGGGGGTTAAAAAAACTACTTTTAACACATCGCCTACTGCGCTCTGGGATTTAAACATGCATTTCACAGCGCAAGAATTTTTAAGGCTGATTTGTTAATGAATATGGTGGGTGCCGGTCGCTATGTCCAGTCGCTATCATGCGCTCCCATACAACAGCGAACCTGTCAAATAGCGACTCAGCATCTTGTATTTAACATTACGGCACACCGACTGAGTCGCTATCATCCACCGAACAACGGCCAAGCACAGCGACTACTAGCGGTCGCTGTCAAAATACCGCTACAGTCGCTCAACAGTCGCTATCTGTCGCTATCTGTCGCTATTAATGAATCAGCCTCTTAGTTCATACATTGACTCTTTTTTATCAATAAAGTTTATTCTAATTATTCTTGTGATGCTCCGTGTTTGGGGCAGGTGAAGAATAACCTCATCCCCCCCCCCTCCTCTTTCTTGTCTTATGTCATCTCATGTGTGTTATGCTCTATATTTATTATTAAGACTCCAGTTTATAATGTATAACCTTGTATTTGTGTTATTTAGGAGTTATTATATTGGAATCTCCTTTTGAAGGGAAATGTCATGTGTTTAGTTATACAGTAGATGGACACGAGGAATAGTTTTGAGGCATCAGTTATCATCTCCCATTCCAGACTGAATTCAGCCCCGGACGTGGAGGCTGATTCACTACTAACGCCAGGTATCGGCAGATGAACGTCTGTATAGCGGCACTACCGCTAGTAGACGCTGTAAGTTGGTATCGGGCGCTGTAACAGAGCACCTCAGTCACTGTAGTAACCTGGCCGGCATTGATGAATGTGACATGTGTTGGGCGCTCTAACACTCTAACACACCAGCTCAGTGCGACCTCTGCGCTCCACACCATACTTATCAAAAAAGGACACGCACACACAGCGTCAGCGCTCTAAAGCTAGTCACTGTAGCATAGAGCACCAGACGCTGTGTGATTAAAGACTGCTTTTGAACACATATCCACCAGTAACAAAGCAAAAACACACAGAATGACATTGTTATAACACTGTGACATTAACACTTTAGTGCCAGACCTGTAATGACAATTCTGCATAAAAATATAAAAAGTCACAAAAAATTATCAAAGTGTTTGTTTTCAGCCAAGAGACGTCACACAATGAAAAAAAAAAATGTCAACACGCTGTTTAAACACAAGCAAATGAACGTCCATTGAAATGTATGGGAGAGCGACAGTGAGCGACAGGTACTACATGGCGCTCCTGAGTCTAGAATGCCGGCGCTATATGCTGAGCCGCCTGTAATAATACATGTGACGCTACATGGCGCTGTTAGAGGCGCTATACACTGAGCTGCCTGTAATAATACATGTGACGCTACATGACACTGTTAGAGGCGCTATACACTGACCTGCCTGTAATAATACATGTGACGCTACATGACACTGTTAGAGGCGCTATACACTGACCTGCCTGTAATAATACATGTGACGCTACATGGCGCTGTTAGAGGCGCTATACACTGACCTGCCTGTAATAATACATGTGACACTACATGGCGCTGTTAGAGGCGCTATATAGGGATGAGCGAATCGATCCGGACGAACCCGGATTCGATCCGAATTTCATGAAAAATTCGATTCGGATCGAATCCGAATTTCCCCGCGATTCGATCGCTCGAAGTTTTCCTTTAACATCCATTCATTACATTACAGGAATTCTAAGATGGCGGACGGGACATGTCCAGACATCTACCCCGCGCCAGTGCAAGCTGGGGCAGTCACATGCAGCCTGTCAGCAGCCAGCAAGCCCGGTGACGTCACAGCGCTATTTAAGGCCGGCGGCCATCTTGGTTTTCCTCATTTCTCTATTGCATTCGTGAGAGACAGAACGCTGCTGTAGGCAGGGAGAGAGACAGTTAGACAGACAGGGACAGACAGGGACAGGCTGGAGACAGGCAGGAGACAGGCAGGAGACAGACAGAAAGTCAGCGAAAAACAGGGAAGGTTAGGAAAAATCGGAGGCAGTCACAGGGAGATTTTTTTTTTCATCCAGCCTGAGTGTTACTGGCTGGCTGACAGGCTTTGTTAGCGTTTTCAGGCTGCTTATACACTACTGGGCATATATACTGAACTGATCTTAAGTCTGCTGTGAGGCATCCCATTCTGTGACTACAGCAGCCTCTATTTAAGACCATAACCATTTGCACCTATTATAATTGAAATTAGGCCTGATAAAGACACTTTTGCTGTGCATAGTAGTGCTGGTCCCAGGTGCACTCCTGTTGGGGCATCCCATTCTGTGACTACACCAGCCTCTATTTAAGACCATAACCATTTGCACCTATTATAATTGAAATTAGGCCTGATAAAGACACTTTTGCTGTGCATAGTCTTACTGCTGCCAGGTGCACTGCTGGCTGTTGGGGCATCCCATTCTGTAACATAGCATACCCCTCTTTATTTACACTAAGCAGCTCTCTTATTTACACTAGGCAGGCCTGTTGGAGGCTGAGTGTTACTGCTCACTTTTGGTGTGCATTATATTCTGTTTCATATAGACCCACCGCTGCCTGGGGGTTCTTAAAATATCACCTACTACCATGCCAGTTAGACTATGTCGGGCAGACAAGTGCCTGGAAGTGAAAAGAGGAGTGGCAGAGGCCAAGATTCCGCAGGCAGAGCTCGCAGCAGACTGGGGGCCAGTAGCAGCAGGAGTCACGCTGAGAGACCTAATCTGCCAGTATCTGCTAGCGGTCGGGTCTCCACCAGTAACGCATCTGCCGTGGTAGATTGGTTGACGCGCTCATCAACAACATCATCACAACTTACGTCTGAGACCCCCAGTCTAGGGTCGGTAGGTTCCTCTGACACAACCCTGAGTTGGCATGCCCCGAGAGCAGTCCCTGTCCTCCCATTGCCTCTGTCCTACGCCGTTCCCTCCCCCAGCGACGTATCCTATGCTTTGGGTTCAGCTCCACTCTTTAGTGAGGAGGACGATCAGATAGAGGACAGTCAGCAGCTACTGCCCAGCCAAGAAATGGAGGTGGCTTCTTTAGCTAGGCAGACAAATAGTGATGTGGACAGTGTCGTGGGTGCTGCGAGCGTTCCAGCTCCTGCGCCAGACACTGTTGACGAATCCACGAACATCAGTGACGTACAGCCACAACTCGGTGATAATGATGATGACGATGAAGCCGATCGCACTTGGGAGCCGGGTGATGAAGGGGCTTCATCGTCATCATCAGGAGAAGAGGGGCGCAGGTTGCCCCGGAGTCAGCAGCTGAGGCAGCAAGGTGGTAGCAGTCAGCATGGGGGCACAATTCCAAAGGCTGGAGCCGGCTGGGGCCGGGGCCGGGGTAGAGCACCTGCTGTGCGGCAGTCTACCTTATCGGGAGGTAGTGGAGCAGGGGTTCCTAGAGTTGGCAACAGCAGCATTAAATCAGTGAGGCCAGGGGGTGGGAAAAGTAGCTACTCGGCAGTGTGGCAGTTTTTCCTGAAGCATCCGCAGGAGGGTAACATGGCCACATGCAAGATATGTAGGCAAAAGGTGAAGCGTGGCCAGGGTCCAAATGTTGGCACCACGGCCCTGCGTCAACATATGATGCGTCACCATAAAGCGACCTGGGAGAACCGAGGCTCCCAAGGGGTGGTACAGTCTGCTTCCTCACCAAGTGAGCTCCCAATTTCTGCCAGCCAAGGCTCCAGCACCTCAGCCGAAGGCAGCTGTGCGTCACACCCATCCTCTGTCGCTCCTGCTCCTCCTCCTCCAAGTCATGCATCCCGCCAGCAATCCATCAGCGAAGCCATGTCCAAGAGACAGCAATATGCGCCCACTCATCCTACGGCGCAGAAGCTGAATGTGCTCCTGTCCAAGTTGCTGGTGCTGCAGTCGCTCCCTTTTCAGGTGGTGGAATCTGCACCTTTCAGAGAACTGATGGCTTGTGCCGAGCCGAGGTGGAGAGTCCCAAGCCGTCATTTCTTTGCCAAGAAGGCAGTACCAGTGCTGCACACTTTTATTGAACAGAAGGTGGGCCAGTCCTTGAGCCTGTCGGTGTGTAGCAAAGTGCATGGCAGCGCTGACATCTGGAGCTGTAACTACGGTCAGGGACAGTACATGTCATTTACGGCCCACTGGGTGAATGTGGTCCCTTTGCAGCAGCAGCAGCAGCAACTTGGACAGGTCACGCCGCTTCGGCCTCCGCGCTACCTGCCCGTTGGGCCTGTGACACCGTGCGACTCGGCCTCCTCATCCTCCGCCATCTCCTCACCCTCCACTGTAGGCTCAAGTCTCAGTGCCCCTCCAGTCTACCATGTGTGCAGGGCACGGAGGTGTCACGCAGTGCTTCACATGGTTTGTCTTGGCGAACGGAGTCACACAGGGGAGGAACTGCTTAAATGTATTCATCAGGAAATCCAAACATGGCTTACTCCAAGAAAACTTAAAATGGGAATCATGGTTACCGACAATGGGAAGAACATTTTGTCTGCGCTGCGCCAAGGAAGCCTGACCCATGCCCCCTGCATGGCTCACGTCTTCAATCTGGTTGTCAAGCGGTTTCTGAAGTGTTCCCCCCATCTGCAAGCCATCCTAACAACTTCAAGGAAACTTTGCATGCACTTCAGCCACTCATACACCGCCAAACACACCCTTCTTGAGCTACAGCATCAGAATGGTATCCCCCAACATAGTCTGATTTGCGATGTTTCCACCCGTTGGAATTCCACCCTTCACATGTTGGACCGATTATATGAACAGAGAAAAACCATCACGGATTTCCTGATGATCCAAGCAGATAGGGGGACTCCCCTGTGTAACTTCAATGTCAACCAGTGGCAGCTCATACGTGACACCTGCCGTTTGCTCAGGCCCTTTGAGGAAGCCACTTTATTTGTCAGTCGGCAGGATTACGGGATGAACGACATGATTCCACTGCTTCATGTACTACAGCACATGTTGGAAACCATGGCTGGTCAGGGCACTGGAGACATGGCGTTTACATCTTACGGCCACATGAACCCCGTTGGAGCTGAACTGGAGGAGGAGGAGGAAGAGGAGGAGGAGGAGTTGCCCAGCGAAACACAGTTTAGGCTTGGCGAAATGGCTGGTTTATCTAGTCAGCGGACAGGAGAGGAGGAGCAGGAGCAGCCAGAGGAGCTAGAGGTTTTTGAGGAAGGCGAGACAGAGGACCCGGGCACACCGTGGCAGTATGCAGTGGAGATGGAGACAGGTAGTCCATCCGAGTCACTTGCGCAAATGGCACGAAGCATGCTCACGTGCTTGCATAGTGACCCCAGAATTGTTTCCATCTGTCGGCGGGATGACTTCTGGCTGTCCACCTTATTAGACCCTCGCTTCCGGCACAAAATGGGGGCATTTTTTAAACCCACCGAGAGGGAGGACAAACTCAACTACTACAAAGACATTCTACGTAGGCAGTTGGGCGATGCCTATCTGCGCCATGGTCCATATTCTCGCAGGTCTGACTCGAGGGGACCTCTGCGCTCACCTTCCACTGCCATGGCCACTGGGGGGGTTGGCAGGAGCAGCAGCAGCAGCTCCATCAGCAGCAGCAGCCTCAGTCTTCAGTCGCTAATGAGTAGCTTTCTACACCTGCATAGTGAGGCTACTCATGAGCAGCAGGAAGACCTGGAGCAGGACCTGAACCAGCAGGTCATGTCATACTTTGACATGACCATGCCAACACACCTTGAGGATCCGCTGGACTTCTGGGCAGCCAAACTTGATTTGTGGCCGCAACTAGCAGAGTTTGCCCTGGAAAAGCTGTCCTGCCCGGCAAGTAGCGTGCCATCTGAGCGGGTGTTTAGTGCGGCGGGGGCCATAGTTACGGCGAGGAGAACTCGTCTGTCAACTAAAAATGTGGAGAGACTCACCTTTGTCAAAATGAATCAGGGATGGATCAGCCAGGATTTCCACCCACCAATGCCCGATGCATGCGACTAGATTCAGCATGGTGCCACGTTTTACACTTTCCAAATGGTGCAAAACATATTTATGTCTTTAGGCCAATTTTTGGGCTCCTGCTGATGCCAACTCCAGGGTGTGAATCATCCAATTTTTGGGCTCCTGAAGCCAACTCCAGTGTCTCTTTAAAGTAATGTTTGGGCTCCTGCTGCTGCTGCTGCCAACTCCTGCCAACTCCAGGGTGTGAATCATCCAATTTTTGGGCTCCTGAAGCCAACTCCAGTGTCTCTTTAAAGTAATATTTGGGCTCCTGCTGCTGCTGCTGCCAACTCCTGCCAAATCCAGGGTGTGATTCATCCAATTTTTGGCCTCCTGGAGCCAAACCCAGGGTCTCTTTAAAGTAATATTTGGGCTCCTGCTGCTGCTGCTGCTGCCAACTCCCGCCAACTCCAGGGTGTGATTCATCCAATTTTTGGGCTCCTGAAGCCAACCCCAGTGTCTCTTTAAAGTAATATTTGGGCTCCTGCTGCTGCTGCTGCCAACTCCAGGGTGTGAATCATCCAATTTTTGGGCTCCTGAAGCCAACTCCAGTGTATATTTGGGCTCCTGCTGCTGCTGCTGCTGCCAACTCCAGGGTGTGATTCATCCAATTTTTGGGCTCCTGAAGCCAACCCCAGTGTCTCTTTAAAGTAATGTTTGGGCTCCTGCTGCTGCTGCTGCCAACTCCAGGGTGTGATTCATCCATTTTTTGGGCTCCTGAAGCCAACCCCAGTGTCTCTTTAAAGTAATATTTGGGCTCCTGCTGCTGCTGCTGCCAACTCCTGCCAACTCCAGGGTGTGATTCATCCAATTTTTGGGCTCCTGAAGCCAACCCCAGTGTCTCTTTAAAGTAATATTTGGGCTCCTGCTGCTGCCAACTCCAGGGTGTGAATCATCCAATTTTTGGGCTCCTGAAGCCAACCCCAGTGTCTCTTTAAAGTAATATTTGGGCTCCTGCTGCTGCTGCTGCTGCCAACTCCAGGGTGTGTATCATCCAATTTTTGGGCTCCTGAAGCCAACTCCAGTGTCTCTTTAAAGTAATATTTGGGCTCCTGCTGCTGCTGCTGCCAACTCCTGCCAACTCCAGGGTGTGATTCATCCAATTTTTGGGCTCCTGAAGCCAACCCCAGTGTCTCTTTAAAGTAATGTTTGGGCTCCTGCTGCTGCTGCTGCCAACTCCTGCCAACTCCAGGGTGTGATTCATCCAATTTTTGGGCTCCTGAAGCCAACCCCAGTGTCTCTTTAAAGTAATGTTTGGGCTCCTGCTGCTGCTGCTGCTGCCAACTCCAGGGTGTGATTCATCCAATTTTTGGGCTACTGAAGCCAACCCCAGTGTCTCTTTAAAGTAATATTTGGGCTCCTGCTGCTGCTGCCAACTCCAGGGTGTGATTCATCCAATTTTTGGGCTCCTGAACCAACCCCAGGGCCTCCTGCTGCTGCTGCTGCCAACTCCAGGGTGTGATTCATCCAATTTTTGGGCTCCTGCTGCTGCCAACTCCAGTGTCTCTTTAAAGCAATGTTTGGGCTCCTTCTGCCCCTCATAGTGATGCCACTTCAACTCTCTGCAATTGTGCCGCTCTGCGATTCTATTAGCGATGCCTCTGATCTGCATGTGATATTTCTTCAAAGTATTATTTAACTAACCCAGCACGCATCCTGTGCGTGTTACAGCAAGGCAGAATGGTTTACAACCCTATTGAGGCTCTAGGAGGCTCAGAAATAGCCGTTTTTCATAGCGATTCGTCGCGAATAAATTCGGATCGAAACAATTTTTGTCGGAGAATTCGGCGAATCAGTCGAATCTAATTTTTCAAAAGTTCGCTCATCTCTAGCGCTATACACTGAGCTGCCTGTTGTGACGCTACATGGCGCTGTTAGAGGCGCTATACACTGACCTGCCTGTAATAATACATGTGACACTACATGGCGCTGTTAGAGGCGCTCACCAGATTCGTTTTCATAAATGTGGTTTTGCGTACAGCCACTATGTGCCGCTACCTGGCGCTATCCCTTCTTAAATAACTCCAAAAGTATAATGTTGGGTCAAATCATTCAGATGCTCCAGGGTAAGTTCATGTTTATATGCTCAATAAGGTTGATTCATGGTCGGAGAGCAAAAAACACCAAACCACGGCAAGGAATCTGCATGTGCCTAGGCGCTTGATTTATGGCAGCGTGCATCCGAATGTTGCACCAAATTTCATGCACAATTTCATGCACTCGGGGCAAGCGCAAAGTTCCTCTTCTGATGCCCTCCACCACAAATTCTGCAGTTTTGGCGCAAATGGCAAAATCCCTGACCTATGCGCCTTTCTCTGCCTAAGCCCTTAACTGGTCCCAATGGCCTCTCGTGTTTCTTCCCTTTCTTTACCTTTTTTTTCGAGATTGCGAATTTGTCTCACCAGATTCTGTGTTTTATGTGAATCTCTATTCTCCAAATCAGATTGTATTCCATGTCAGGTGACTCAGGTCCATACACTTCGAAATGGAGAATAAAGATTCTCTTAAAACACAGAAGCTGGAGAGACAAATTCGCAATCTCGAAAAAGTTGAAGTAAGGGGAGAAATATTTGTGCGTCGTTTATTTAAAGGTGCTTATTTCTCCTTAATTATAGGTGTTTTTTTTTTTTTGGGGGGGGGGTCTCTTGATTCCAGGTCACCTCCCCTCTCTACCTGCCCTGTTTGTTTTGTGTATTAGTGCTTAATATATGTGCTACTGTGGTTTGCTAATTTTTGTGGCCCATCTCATCAACATGCTCCACGGTAAGTTTATAAAAGTTCATGTTTATATGCTTTTTGTTGTTTTTAACATTATAACTTTTCAGATTTGTCAACTTTTCAACCTTTTTATACTAAATTTATGAGCACAAAAAAAAAAATTAAAAATCACTTATAAAACAAAACCTTTGTCTAACACTTTCATTGCTGAAAAAACATGCCAGGTGCTGCCGGCATGTGTTTTAAGAATGCTGTAAGCCTGTTAGTGAAATCGGCGGTTTCCTCTAATCACCCTTGAAATTGACACATTTGCACCTGCTTTTCTGCCCTGTAAACGCTGCGCTTGCGGAACATTAGAAGCGCAAGTTTCCACTTCAGATTTTGACAACCATGGATTAGGAGGAAGCCTGAGCGTGACTTGGCGCTCCAAAAATGTGCAAAAAGGTGCATGGCCATGAATCAACCCTAATGTGTGCTCCATGCTGGACTTATTTGCAAATTGCAACGTATTCAGTTAAGGGGTTATTCATCAAGGGATAGCGCCAGGTAGCGCCTCGTAGCGGCAGGCAGTGTCTGGTGAATGCCAGGCGCTGTACACAAAACCACATTTATGAAAGCAAATCTGGTGAGCGCCTCTAACAGCGCCATGTAGTGTCACATGTATTATTACAGGCAGGTCAGTGTATAGCACCTCTAACAGCGCCATGTAGCGTCACATGTATTATTACAGGCAGGTCAGTGTATAGCACCTCTAACAGCGCCATGTAGCGTCACATGTATTATTACAGGCAGGTCAGTGTAAAGCACCTCTAACAGCGTCATGTAGCGTCACATGTATTATTACAGGCAGGTCAGTGTATAGCACCTCTAACAGCGCCATGTAGCGTCACATGTATTATTACAGGCAGGTCAGTGTAAAGCACCTCTAACAGCGTCATGTAGCGTCACATGTATTATTACAGGCAGGTCAGTGTATAGCACCTCTAACAGCGCCATGTAGTGTCACATGTATTATTACAGGCAGGTCAGTGTATAGCACCTCTAACAGCGTCATGTAGTGTCACATGTATTATTACAGGCAGGTCAGTGTATAGCGCCTCTAACAGCGCCATGTAGCGTCACTTGTATTATTACAGGCAGGTCAGTGTATAGCGCCTCTAACAGCGCCATGTAGTGTCACATGTATTATTAAAGGCGGCTCAGTGTATAGCACCCCTAACAGCGTCATGTAGCGTCACATATATTATTACAGGCAGGTCAGTGTATAGCGCCTCTAACAGCGCCATGTAGCGTCACTTGTATTATTACAGGCAGGTCAGTGTATAGCGCCTCTAACAGCGCCATGTAGTGTCACATGTATTATTACAGGCAGCTCAGTGTATAGCGCCTCTAACAGCGCCATGTAGCGTCACATGTATTATTACAGGCAGGTCAGTGTATAGCGCCTCTAACAGCGTCATGTAGCGTCACATGTATTATTACAGGCAGGTCAGTGTATAGCGCCTCTAACAGCGTCATGTAGCGTCACATGTATTATTACAGGCAGGTCAGTGTATAGCGCCTCTAACAGCGTCATGTAGCGTCACATATATTATTAAAGGCGGCTCAGTGTATAGCGCCCCTAACAGCGCCATGTAGCGTCACATGTATTATTACAGGCAGGTCAGTGTATAGCGCCTCTAACAGCGTCATGTAGCGTCACATGTATTATTACAGGCAGGTCAGTGTATAGCGCCTCTAACAGCACCATGTAGCGTCACATGTATTATTACAGGCAGGTCAGTGTATAGCACCTCTAACAGCGCCATGTAGTGTCACATGTATTATTACAGGCAGGTCAGTGTATAGCGCCTCTAACAGCGTCATGTAGCGTCAAATGTATTATTAAAGGCGGCTCAGTGTATAGCGCCCCGGCGCTCTAGCTTCCAGAGCAACAGGTATTACATGTTGCTACCTGTCGCTCTCTCATACATTTCAATGTTTTACTTTTCTTCTGTTTGAATAGTTTTTTTTTTTATATATTTTTTTCTCTCACATAATCCTGGCCTAGAAAAAAAGTCATTTTCGAAAACTTTTTTGATTTTTTTTGTCTAGGATTGAAGTGTTAATGTCACAGTGTTACAACAATGGTGTTGATGATTTGATTTTTTTAAAGGTCTTGCAGCTAAACAAAAAATCACACAAACTGAAAACATTTCACCCAAAGATTCTCTCTCAAAGAAATTGTCTGCTGAATCAGACGAGGAGCAAAAATGGGCAAGAATGGGAATTCTCACTGGCGAACAGGTGAAAAGGGGCTGTGAATCAAGGTTAATGTCATTACATGTGCTTTCGCTTTGTTACTGGTGGATATGTGTTCAAAAACAGACTTTAATCACACAGCGTCTGCTACAGCGCCCAGCTTTAGAGCACCGCCGCTGTGTGTTTAGTTTTTGGATAAGTTTGGTGTGGAGCACCGAGTGCTGGACGCACTGAGCAGTCGCTACCTCTCGCTCCCTGCAGCTCTGTACTGGTGTTAGAGCGCCCAACATACTTTGATGATGGGACTATTGATGATGCTTTCTTGGGTTCAAAAACATCCTTTACCGTAACTTGTTCAGAGCTTTCATCCAGTAACTACCAGTGTGTTAGGGCGAGCGCTGCACGCCCATCTAGCAGCACTTCACTTACCTCCATGGCTGCATCCAGTCGTCATCCATTTTGCAACACTTCCCTCATGGCTGTTTCCAGCTGTCTCCCTTCCCCCAATGCTTCCTTCTCACATGCTCAGGTGCGCGCACGTCTCCGTCCACTAGAGGGCGAGTGCACTAGATTCCTGAGATTTAAAGGGCTTGTACAGCACTGATTGGTGCCTGGTCATCCAATCCTGCATCCACTTCTCCTATTTAAAGAGGCACTTCCTGCCTTCAGTGCCGGATCTTGGTCTCTCCATGCTTGTTGAAAGTCAGACATTCTTGGATTGCTCACCCGTGTACCGACCTCTGCCTGTCCCCGACTCTGAACCTTTGCTGCCTGCCCCGACCTCGGCTACTCACCTTTACCGCGAACCTGTGCTGCCAGCCCCGATCTCTGCCTGTACTTACTACGCCTTTTGCCTGCCACTTGTGTACCTCGCTGAACCTCGGCTGACTGTGGGACTGGGCCGCTGTTGGGGGGTAGCGAACTGGGGGTCACTCGCCGCACAAGACCAACCTGCCTTGCGGTGGGCTCTGGTGAATACCGGTGGCCCCTTAGACTCCGCTCCCCTCACGCGGTACCCGCCATCGGTCCCACGGTTAAAGCGGATCCACACCCGAGTCCGCTCCACCCGGTCCGAGACACAGTGTCTCATTTCAGGCCATCTATCATACGATCCCCAAATTGCATTTGCTTTGTATCTATTTATGTATGATGATATGTATATGTCTATATTTGTATAATTGGGTGGTGCTTTTGTATTTTTTTCAGATCAAGTTTCTGATGGAGATGTTTATGGCTTCAGTATGTTTCTATCTAAGACCTGAATTTTTTTCAGCATTCTATACTCTAAAGGGTCAAGCAGCAGAAAAGATGGGTGGTGGTTACCATATCTAGAAGATTCCACCAGCCGGTTTGAGTTTTTCATAAACTTCACCCCAAGTGGACATTGAAAGAAGATATTTGCTTTAAATAAGACATTAGACAAGTTGTTGGATCAAACCAGCTTATCCATCAAGTTTAACCAGGAGTCGGGGTTGGGAAAGTTATTATTCTTTCACAGATAAAAGCTAATAGTAACTATTAAAGTTATTTTCTTCTAAATAATCATCTAATCATTTTTTGAAGCTGTAAGCTATTGATGCTGTAACAAGCTTCTGTGGGAGGCTATTCCACAGATTTATAGTTCTTATGGTAAAGAATGATTGTCATCTCTGTAGACTGATTTTTTTTTTCCAGTCGAAGGGAGCGCGCCCTTGTCTTTAGAGAATTTTACCTGAAATAGTGTTTCCCCATATTTGTTGTATTGGCCATTTATATATTTATACAAGTTTATCATGTCCCCCTCAGTTGTCTCCTCTCAAGAATAAACAGATTTAATTCCTGTAATCTTTCCTCATAACTAAGACCTTTCATTCCCTTTATTAGTTTGGTGGCTCCTCTGCTCCCTTTCCATAGTCAGAGCGTCCTTTCTATGAACGGGTGCCCAGAACTGGACAGCATATTTCAGGTGAGGGAGCACCAGAGCCTTGTAAAGAGGCAAAATTACTCACCTATCCCATGATTCCAGGCCTCTATTAATGCATGATAATATCTTGGTGGCCTTGGAAGCAGCTGCTTGGCATTGCATGCTGTTATTTAGCCTGTGATCTACCAGTACCCCCAGATCCTTCTCAACTAATAACTCTCCCAGTTTTACTCCCCCGAAGACATATGTGGTCTTCAGGTTATTAGACTCCATGTGCATCACTTTACATTTCTCCACATTGACCTTCATTTGCCAAGTGGAGCCCAGACACTCAAAGTGTCCAAGTCAGCCTGAAGCTTGTGACCATCTTCCATAGACTGCACTGTGCTACATATCTTTGTGTCATCTGCAAAAATAGAGACAGTGCCTTCAATTCCATCTTCTATGTCATTTATAAACAAGCTGAATAATAGTGGGCCCAGCACTGTTCAGTGCGGGTACACCACTTACACCCGGGGACCATTCAGAGTAGGGATCATTACCCACAACTCTCTGCACACAATCCTTTAGCCAGTTTTTACAAACTCTATCTTCTTATCCTGAAGATCTCAATTTCCCTTATAAGCGTCTATGGGGGGACAGTGTCACACTGCACCATCCAGAGACCCCCCAGATCTACAGCCGCTCCTCTGTCCAGGCTTCTACTCGCCTCCTCATAGAAGCCAATCAGGTTCTGTCCTTAGTTAAACCCTGCTGGTTGTCACTTATAATATTATGGATAGTTACATATTCGTGTATGTAGTCCCTTAAGGGCCCCTCAAGACATTTTCCCAAAATGGATGTTACACTTACAGGTATGTAATTGCTCGGGGAGAAGACCTAGAGCCCTTTTCAGCCCCTGCTCCAATCCCTTGGCACTATACCAGTTGTTAGTGAGTCTTTAATGATCAAGAACAGGGGTGATGAGATAACTGAGCTGAGTTCTTTACGAACTCTTGGGTGAAGTCCATCTGGTCCTGCAGTTTTATTCACATTTAAATTATTTCAACTTTCTTGAGCTATATCCACGTTTAGCTTGTTGAGTATTATATTTGGGCTATTGCTATCAGTGGCATCTCCTGTGTTGACTCCTTGCTCTTCTCTTGTGTACACAGAGCTAAAGAATCCATTTAACAGCTCCGCCTTGTCTTCATCCCCAGTGACCATTTCCCCGTTATCATTAATTAGGGCACCTACCTGTTCTGATTTAGTTTTCTTTGAATGTATATAATGTATACATCTTTATGGATTTCTATGGCAATATAGTTTTAAGTTTTTTTTTTACCCCTAGTTCTTTTAAATTTGGGGTGTTTGAGCAGTTTTCCTCCAGTTTTTCATAACATTTTGTAAATTAGATGACAGGAACTCCAAACCAAACCTCAGTGCATTTCTTTGTCCTGTTGGGCTTCCCATGCTTGTTCTACTGGCAAAAGTACTTGGTGTTTGGCCTGCTAATGGCCATCTATCTAGTTACTCTGATGGGGAACGTCTTGCTCATTGTTACGGTGTCTCTGAGCAGTCTGCAGGATAAGCCCATGTATATGTTTCTGAGGAATTTATCCTTCCTTGAAGCATGTTTGACCTCAGTAACCATTCCAAGAATGCTCTATGATCTTCTGTCCAGTGTTCACATCATATCGTACCATCATTGTGCCCTTCAGATGTTCTCCTTCTTTACCTTTGGTGAGTCTGAATGTTTCCTCCTGGCAGCGATGGCTTATGACCGCTACACGGCAATCTGCTGGCCTCTTCACTACCCGGTCATGATGGCAAGAGGGATCTGTCATCGGTTCTGCATTGCTGCCTGGCTTAGCGGCTTCGTAGGCTCCTCGTGGCAGACATTGTTTCTTTTTAGCTTGCCGTATTGTGAACCCGCACTGGTGGATCACTTCTTTTGTGAGCACAATGCGTTGATTGATCTGGTGAGCATGGATCCGTTTCGTCTCAAGGTGACCTTTTCAGTCTTCGCCGTATTGTACGCGCTTGTCCCGTTCGTAGGAATTTGTATTTCATACTGCTGTATCATTTTACGGATCATGGACATAAAAACATCTTCCGGGAGGCAGAAGTGTTTCTCCACGTGTGCGGCACATCTCACTTCAGTCACTTTGTACTATACTCCGGGCTTGTGTGTCTACTTACTTCCCAGGACGGGCCGACCTGAAATGCAAGACAAATATTTAAGCCTCATGTATTGTCTGGTCATCCCATTTTTAAACCCCTTAATCTATAGTCTGAGGAACAATGACGTAAAAATGGCCCTGAAGGGATTATTCTGACACGGCTACACCTTAATGTTCCCTGAGAATACACAAAAACAGTAAATATATAATAATTTATATTTAAAAACATACAGGTGCATTGCAAAAAAATAGAATATCTTCAAAAATTGTATATTTTTAGTAATTCATTTGAAAAACTGATACTCATATATTATATTGAGTCAAAACAACAGAGGGAACTTTTTCAAGTGTTTTTTGTTAATGTTGATGATTATGGCTTACAGCAAAAGAAAGCCCAAAATTCATTATCTCAAAATATTAGAATATTATATATGACCAAATGTAAAAAAAATATATTTAACACAGAAATGTTGACCAAATGAAACGTATGTGCAGTAAATTCACAAAATACTTGGTTGGGGCTCCTTTTGCATGAATGACTGCATCAATGCACGGGGCGTGGCATGGAAGCGATCAGCTTGTGGCACTGCAGAGGTGTTATGGAAACCCAGATTATTTTACAATCAGCCTTCAGCTCTTCTGCATTGTTGAGTCTGATGTCTCTTATCTTCCTCTTGACAATGCCCCATAGATTCTCTATGGGGTTAAGGTCAGGTTGTGATATTTTCAGCAGTGTTGACAGATGACAAGTCCTTTTGGAAAATAAAAAATCCATCTCCAAACAACTTGTCGGCAGAGGGAAGCATGAAGTGCTTTAGAATTTCCTGGTAGATGGCTGCACTGACTTTGATCTTGATAAAACACAGTGGACCAACCCCAGCAGATGACACGGCTCCCCAAACCATCATTGATTGTGGACACTTCACACTAGACCTCAAGCAGCTTGTATTGTGTCTCTCCACTCTTCCTCCAACCTCAGCAGATGACATGGCTCCCCAAAGCATCACTGACTGTGGAAACTTCAGACTAGACCTCCAGCAGCATGGGTTGTGTTCATCTACCACTCTTCCTCCAACAACAGCAGATGACATGGCTCCCCAAACCATCACTGATTGGGGAAACTTCACACTAGACCTCAAGCAGCTTGGATTGTGTTCCTCTCAACTCTTCCTCCAACACTATCAGATGACATGGCTCCCCAACCCACCCATCACTGTTTGTGGAAATTTCATACTAGGCCTCCAGCAGCTTGGATTGTGCCTCTCCAATACCAGCATATGATGTGTCTTCCCAAACCATTACTGATTGTGGAAACTTCACACTAGACCTCAAGCAGCTTGGATTGTGTTCCTCTCAACTCTTCCTCCAACACTATCAGATGACATGGCTCCCCAACCCATCACTGTTTGTGGAAATGTCATACTAGGCCTCCAGCAGCTTGGATTGTGCCTCTCCAATACCTGCATAAGATGTGTCTTCCCAAACCATCACTGATTGTGGACCATCACTGAGCTGCTCCCACCCCCCTTTATTCATTTGAATTGCCATGAGCACAAGCAGGGAGGAATTCAGTCAATATGGATTTCTCCCTGTGAAGTGTTCTAAAGGGAGGCTGGCAGCTTCCCAGGTGAGTAGCTCTCAGATATTTGTCTGCATTGCATGTCCCAACTTTGGGGACTCAGAATTAAGAGTAGGGACCACACTAAACACAGAGTGCCTTGCCGGGGCAGTGTGGCTTCCACATGTATCTGCAGATATATGCAACCAAATCTCTGTCTTTCCACATAGCTAGACATGTTTGTTGCTTGATATTTAGTTGATAAGAGGGTTAAACTGGGCGGTAAATTAGTTCCCAGGCCCTAATTAATAATAATAATAATTTTGTATAAATAATAGTGATTGAGCTGCTCCCACCCCCCTTTATACACTAGACCTTCAGCAGCTTGGGTTGTGTCTCTTCACTCTTTCTCCAGACTCTAGGACCTTAATTTCCAAATAAAATGCAAGATTTACTTTTATGGGAAAACAACACTGTTGACCACTAAGCAACAGTCCAGCTCTTTCTATCTATGGCGCAGGTAAGACGCTTATGGCGTTGTCTATTGGTCATGAGCGGCTTGACACATGGAATGCGACACTGTAGCCCATGTCCTGGATACGTCTGTGTGTGGTGGCTTTTGAAGCTCTGACTGCAGCGGCAGTCTACTCCTTGGGAATCTCCCCCAAATTTTGGAATGGCCTTTTCTTAACAATCCTATCAAGTTTACGATTATCCCGGGTGCTCATGTGCTTTTTTTCTACCATTAATGTGCTTTGATACAGCACTCGGTGATCAGCACGCTTCTTTAGGTCACAATGGCCTTTAGTGGCTTACCCTCCGCGTGCAGGATGTCAGTGACTGTCTTCTGGACATCTGTCAGGTCAGCAGTCTTTCCCATGATTGTGTCACCTACTGTCCCAGACTAATGGACCTGTTTAAATGCTTACAAAGCCTTTGCAGCTGTTTGGGGTTAATTATTTTCATTTTATAAGATAATGAATTTTGTGTTTCCCTTGGCTGTGAGCCATAATCATCAACATTAATATAAAAAAAAAAAAAAAACACTGTTAGTATGCACTCAATGTTTTCAATTTTTCAACTGAATTGCTAAAAATATACACATTTTGATGATTTTTTTTTTCTAATTTTTTGCAATGCACCTCTACTATTTGATACAAAATGTAAAAAAAATAAATAATCAGTCAGAAGTACCTTAATATTATCAAATATAAAAAAAAGAGAAAGCAATGGATCACAGGTTGATTTAAAAGAGATTTCCTGGCTTAGACTGAGCTTAATCATGACACCTGGTGGTTTTATTGTGAATTAATGTACAAACATGCAGAGCTTTGTGTGTAAAATCAATATATTTATATTCATACTTACATTGTCTATTATATTCCTGTCACATCTGCCCAATAAAATGATGTGTAGTAATTTGCTCATACTCAACATGTTTTGCCCATAAAAAATAGGGCTTCTTCAGGAGTAATGTACAGTGGCCTTGTATAATATAATAAAATGTCTATAAAAGGAAAGAAAAATGATACATCAGGATGTCCACAGATTCTGCCTCATCCTCCTGTCAAAGTTTCTTGCCTCTGTCTCAGCCCTTACATAATAACATTGTAACATAGTAACATAGTATGTAAGGCTGAATAAAGACTTTGGTCCAATCACTTCAGAATTTTGATCTCCTTCCAGTGGTCTAGTAGTCATAGCTGGTAATGTTATTACATGCAAGGAGGGCATCCCGGCCACTATAGATCTCCTTCCAGTGGTCTAGTAGCCATAGCTGGTAATGTTATTACATGCACGGAGGGCATCCCGACCACTAAAGATCTCCTTCCAGTGGTCTAGTAGCCATAGCTGGTAATGTTATTACATGCACGGAGGGTATCCCGGCCACTATAGATCTCCTTCCAGTGGTCTAGTAGCCATAGCTGGTAATGTTATTACATGCAAGGAGAGCATCCCAGCCTCTTAGACGGGTGACCTAGTTATAAGGAATAGATCTTGGTGCAGTCATGGCCTAGTTATAAGGAATAGATCTTGGCACAGTCATGGTCTAGTTATAAGGAATAGATCTTGGTGCAGTCATGACCTAGATATAAGGAATTGATCTTGGCTCAGTCATGGTCTAGTTATAAGGAATAGATCTTGGTGCAGTCATGACCTAGATATAAGGAAAAGATCTTGGCACAGTCATGGCCTAGCTATAAGGAATAGATCTTGGCATAGTTATGGCCTAGTTATAAGGAATAGATCTTGGCACAGTCATGGCCTAGTTATACGGAATAGATCTTGGTGCAGTCATGGTCTAGTTATAAGGAATAGATCTTGGCTCAGTCATGGCCTAGTTATAAGGAATAGATCTTGGCTCAGTCATGGTCTAGTTATAATGAATAGATCTTGGTGCAGTCATGGTCTAGTTATAATGAATAGATCTTGGCTCAGTCATGGCCTAGTTATAAGGAATAGATCTTGGCTCAGTCATGGTCTAGTTATAAGGAATAGATCTTGGCATAGTCATGGCCTAGTTATAAGGAATAGATCTTGGCTCAGTCATGGCCTAGTTATAAGGAATAGATCTTGGCTCAGTCATGGTCTAGTTATAAGGAATAGATCTTGGCTCAGTCATGGCCTAGTTATAAGGAATAGATCTTGGCTCAGTCATGGTCTAGTTATAATGAATAGATCTTGGTGCAGTCATGGTCTAGTTATAATGAATAGATCTTGGCTCAGTCATGGCCTAGTTATAAGGAATAGATCTTGGCTCAGTCATGGTCTAGTTATAAGGAATAGATCTTGGCATAGTCATGGCCTAGTTATAAGGAATAGATCTTGGCATAGTTATGGCCTAGTTATAAGAAATAGATCTTGGCACAGTCATGGCCTAGTTAAAAGGAATAGATCTTGGCTCAGTCGTGGCCTAGTTATAAGGAATAGATCTTGGCTCAGTCATGGTCTAGTTATAATGAATAGATCTTGGTGCAGTCATGGTCTAGTTATAATGAATAGATCTTGGCTCAGTCATGGCCTAGTTATAAGGAATAGATCTTGGCATAGTCATGGCCTAGTTATACGTAATAGATCTTGGCTCAGTCATGGTCTAGGTATAAGGAATAGATCTTGGCTCAGTCATGGCCTAGTTATACGGAATAGATCCTGGCTCAGTCATGGCCTAGTTATAAGGAATAGATCTTGGCATAGTCATGGCCTAGTTATAAGGAATAGTTCTTGGCACAGTCATGGCCTAGTTATAAGGAATAGATCTTGGCTCAGTCATGGCCTAGTTATAAGGAATAGATCTTGGCTCAGTCATGGCCTAGTTATAAGGAATAGATCTTGGCTCAGTCATGGCCTAGTTATAAGGAATAGATCTTGGCTCAGTCATGGCCTAGTTATAAGGAATAGATCTTGGCTCAGTCATGGCCAAGTTATAAGGAATAGATCTTTGCTCAGCCTAGTGTAAAAAATTGAGCTTGTGTCAGTCGTTGCCTAGTGGTAAGGAATCAGTCTTGGGCAATCATGGACTAGTAGTAAGGAATCGGTCCAGAAGTGAGCAATGCAACTAATCTCCAACTGCATTCTGGGCCACATCCTTTGGGCTCTCACTGCCTGGGTTTGTCTCAATGTATGGATGTGGTAAATGCGAAGGAAAAATTCCTATGGGTGGGCACTCACCTTTTGCTGCTACAGTGCAGAGGACAACGATCGTTTCCCCTGCACTAGGCTCGCTTTAGAGGTTGAGCTAGCTGGCAGGGCAGAGGATCTGCATCCTCCACCCAGCTTCAAGGCGGTGTGCCAAGGATCCCTAGGGCGGAGCTGAGAGGCAGGCTGTTACTTGCATGCCGACTCCCTGTAGTTTCAGTCTCATGGCAGAAAGTGGGCAGTTGGGGCGGCTGACGAGCACTAACTTAGCAAATGCTGGAAGCCAGCTTGCACAGTGGGGTTAGCTTCCCCCACTCCCTTCCTGCTTTGCTATCCACTGTACAGTGATGGCTAGGCTGTGCCGTGCTGCATGCACCTGCAAAGTAGAAGTTGGAGCAGACCACACTGGCTGCACAAGCCATCTTCAAGCACTGCTAAGCTAGTGCCCGCCTCCTTCCCCCAACTGCCCACCACAATGTGCCCGCACCAGCCATTCAGAAAGGCCTGTCACAGCTACGAGGGGATGTGGATGGGTCCCAAAGGTGTGCTGTGGGCTTGAAAGAATTTCACATGGCAGGACATCCCAATTTGGGTTGGCCCATAATAAGGCAGACTATTATACCTAGACTCTAGGGTGGTGGTTGCTCCTCTTTAAAGAGGACCAAAACCTACTTGCTTCCCCCGGGGCACCCCGATCAAGGGCACCCTGCTGTGTGAAACCCCCCAGGTCGCCTGAAAACTCACCCCCGTTCCCGGTCCAAGGACGCATACGCGAGCAGCCGGCGCTTCCTCACTATCCTTTTAGCAGGAAGCGTGCCCGCTCCAGGCTTTTGTTAATGGCCGGTGCGGGCATACTCTCTGTTAAAGGGTAGCAGGGGATGTGGCCGCCAGCTAGCTTGGATCTGATCACATTAGGCGAGCCCCATGGATGAAGGGGCACGAGCGGATCTGAGAGTGCTGATTGGACAAGCACATGCGCCGTAGGACCGGGAAGAGGTGAATTTGTTCAGGTGACCCGGGAGTTTCACACAGCGGGGCATTCCTGACCGGGGGCAGGGACCAAAACCCTGGGTTGTGGTCCACTTTAAAAAACTGACACAACGCTGGGTGGCTTTTAATCACCATGAAGGCACATGCCTTTCCTTAATCTGCTGTCAATACTCGTCCTATTGTTGCATGGAAGATATGTTTTGGACTTTTCAAACAACTCAGCGCTAGACTGTTATACATTGTATCTAATTAGCCGCTCGGAGATATTAACCGAAGCCACAGTTGTGCACGCACGTTGCCTCTTGGGTGACCCTATTGACTAGCTCCTCTATTACACAGTGCCCCCCTGGGACCCCACTAAGCATTACATCAGCCCTGACTATGCTGTAGCTTTAAAGTGGACCAACACCCAGTGGTTGATTCCCGGGCCGATCAGATCCCTCCCTGCGGGGCATCCGAAATAGGGATGCCCCACTGTGTGTAACCACGCAGGACGCGCAGAAACCTTACCTTATCCACGTTCCAACGGCGCATGCACGAGCCGCGGCCACATCTCGCGCTTCTGTATAGCAGGGCACGCACGCGCGCCGGCCGTTTGTTAATGGCCGGTGCGGGCGCGCTCCCTGTTAGAGGGAAGAGTGCTCAGAGCCGCTGTGGTTGTCCATCGCTTGTCCGTACATACCACAGCGGCTCTGATCGCTCTGATTCGACGAGCGCTCGCGTAGGAGCGGGGTGAGGTGAGTTTTTTAGAGCGATCTGGGGGGTTTCACGCAGATCGGGGTGCCCCGCGGAAATGGACCAAAACCCAGGATAGTGAAAATCCTGGGTGTTGGTCCACTTTAATGACGTTTAAATCTATTAGTAATGTCTGTTTAAAATAATGAAGAAGCCACAACATCGTCTTAAAAAAAAAAAAACAAGAAAAGTGATAAACTAAACATAAAAGTTAGCACACAAACACCGACTTTGAAGCCACATTGTCAAGCATTAGAAAGAGCCGTAAAAAAATAAAACTGATATAAAAGACAAATCTTCTCGATTCCTTGTCAGACAAGTAACTATAAAGATGAAGCCGACTTCCTCCGGTGCAGCGATATCTCTGGCCCAGAACACAGAAGCCACTGAAAAGCATTGAAGAGTTCAAGACTGCAACGTTTACTAAAAGGGTCTTCTAAGGGGGTTAGCGCCAGATAGCGCCTCGTAGCTGCAGGCAGCGTCTGGTGAACGCCGGGCGCTGTATGCAAAACCACATTTAAGAAAGCGAATCTGGTGAGCTCCTCTAACAGCGCCATGTACCGTCACATCTATTATTACAGGCGGCTCAGCGTATAGCGCCGGCGCTCTAGGCTCAGCAGCGCCATGTGGTATCTGTCGCTTAGTGTCACTCTCCCATATATTTCAATGGGGTTTTATTAGTTGTGTATAAATTGCGTTTTTGAAAATTGTTTTTTTTTTTTTTTTTTTTGCTCCAATCATTCATCACACTTTTAGAAACTTTTTGGAATTTTAATATTTTTATGCAGAATTGTCATTACAGCTGTGGCACTAAAGTGTTATTCCATGTGTTTTCGCTTTGTTACTGGTGGATATGTGTTCAAATACAGACTTTAATCACATAGCGTCTGGCGCTCTATGCTACAGCACCCAGCTTTAGAGCGCCGACGCTGTGTGTGTCTAGTGTTTTGTTAAATAGAGTATAGAGCGTCCAGTGCCGGACGCACTGAGCTGGCGCTACCTCTTGCTCACTGCAGCGCTGTACTGTTATTAGAGCACTCAACACACATTACATTCATCAATGCTGACCAGGTTACTAGAGCGACTGAGACGCTCTGTTACAGCGCCTGATACCCGCTTACAGCGTCTACTAGCGGTCGCCCTAAGCGTCGCTATGCAGGCGCTTATCTGGAAATACCTGACGTTAGTAGTGAATCAGCCTCCACGTCTGCTCCATTTGGGGTGACATGATATTGTCAGTATCTAGGCCAGGGCACCCCCGAAAGCAAAACGGCCAACCTAGTATTGGCTGAGATCCGAAGCCCATCTCTGGTGATGACGTATACACTTTGGTGATGATTTTTATTAAAAATCTTAGGGGGGAAACTGTAGGATTTAAAGCTATCGACTAAAAACTAGCGAAGAACAAAAGAGAACCTAAATGTGTGTTGGCACGTGTCAGTTTTTAGTAAACCTGGAGAATGTAGCCGCCTCAAAAACCAGGTAAATGGAATAAATAAGACAAGTATAAATTC
Source organism: Gastrophryne carolinensis (assembly GCA_027917425.1). Taxonomy (NCBI): domain Eukaryota; kingdom Metazoa; phylum Chordata; class Amphibia; order Anura; family Microhylidae; genus Gastrophryne; species Gastrophryne carolinensis. The sequence continues at coordinate 655,065,982 of CM051234.1, read as the reverse complement.
TATTTTTTTTATGTTGAAGTTTCCATCGGTCAATAGTTGCCCTGAATTTATTTAACATATCATAGTTGAAGAATAAATAATTATATAATTATAATAAATAAAATAAATAAATTGTTTTATTGCTACAATTTTATTATTTTATTTTTGTATTACAGCATTATTTTCCAAGCCACTGAATCATAAAATAAACTCTACAAAAGCTCATAAAAACACTAGCGGACTGATTTACATTGTCCACTACTCACTAACACTGTTTTCTCTAAAGTGGCCATTGCACGAGCAATAACGGGTGATAACTGGAGGAGTGGCTAGTGAAATCACATGTTATTGTGTTTATGCAGGTAGCGGGATGACATCATTTTCCCATTAAGGCCACTTTGGCCTGTCAACGAACTGTAACATTTACCAAAAATCGTGCATAGTGCACTGGATAAACATTTTTAAGCTTAATGGTCAATAACACAGATAAAGTTATTTAACATTATCCTGACATCAGGAGACATGTCGTTAATGATCTGAAAAGACCTGTGTTTAGTGTAAAGATGTTAAATTAATTATAAGAAAATAAAACTACATATTTACAAGATCATTGTAAGCCATGTTTTCATTTCTTCTCACTATTTTACACTTATAACATTTAAAAAACGTTGGAGTTTCGATTTCAAATAGGGTTTATGGGGCAAATCCACCATTGTTTTCAATGCTCTGCTCTGTAACTTGCTGGAGTTCACAATGTTTTTACTCTTTATTGATCGATTATGCCAGTCTGAGGAAGAAGGAGCCCGGCGATCCAGTTTTTGATTTGTTAAATATGGCTTGGGCTAATGGAAACTGGTGTATATTGAAGGAGGGGGGTTGTAAATTGTGCCACTTGTCCTAATACAACTAGTATCATTCACTGTGAAAAGTTTGAGTTGGTTGAGGATGGCACATGTTCATGCTTTTACTCTCTTGAACGAGTTAAACATTGCAGATTTCATTTGCGCATTTCTTAGGGAATATACAAATGGCAGAGTTACGGAAATGATCTGGATGTCAATAACACTTAGGGCCTTGTGGAGTTCCAGTAAATTTCTGTCTCTTGGAAGGACGTACATAAAAATAGCGCTGACATATGCAAATATCATAATGCTGAAATGTGATGAGCAGGTGGAGAAGACTTTCTTTCTTCCATTTGCTGACGGGATACGAATGACCGCCAGCAGTATGTAAGTGTAAGTAAATGTAATAACAAACCCAGTTCCCAGAATCACTACAGCAAATAGTAAAAAATCAATCATTTTAAAGACTCGGGTGTCCATACAAATCAGCTCTGTTAGTGGAACAGTATCACAAAAGAAATGGTTAATTTTGTTTGGCCCACAGTAGGGTGCATCGCCTTTAAGCACTGCCGCTATATTGATCGCAAGGATGCCGCCAAGCCAAGATCCAACAACTAAGATGATGCACCTTTTCCGAGACATAATGGTTATGTAATGCAAGGGATAGCACACGGCGACATAGCGGTCATAAGACATTACCGCCAAGAGGATCAGATCAGCCGCTGAGATGAGGAAAAAAAAATAAGACTGGGTGAGGCAGCCGGCATAGGAAATGCTTTTTCTCGCTGATAGCAGGATGCTGAGGACTTTCGGAGTCACCACAAAGGACAAGGCCAGTTGTATAAGGGAATAATTCAAAAGAAAAAAATACATAGGAGAGCGAAAAAGAACGGTGGTGCAGACCAGACCCACCACAAACAAGTTCCCGACTATAGTCACAATGTAAGTCAGCAGAAACAGGACAAACAAGAACACCTCCACCAGCCATACTCTAGGGAATCCTTCTAGAATAAATTCTGTCACCATAGTTTGATTCCCTCGCATATCTAGTTTTTGATCTGCGTAACACTGATAAATACAATGCTGATCTCTTTCCTTTCCAATGTCTTGGTTATGTAATTGGTGTGTGGAGATTTGGCCACGTAATTGAAGTCACACCTCCCGCTCTGCAAGTATCATGAGGAGGCTTTATGACGACCGATGTGGTATACTGTTAGTTAATGACTATTGCCTTCTCAATATCACTTTAGAAGATAATTACATTGGATGCTTGTAACTAGGGTTAAAGAGGACAGAGTTGAAGGAAAAATGTATTTTATGACTCTTTTAACAATCATCCCCAAGGGCATTCCAGCCTAGGGTGCTCCTCATGGAAAAGAGCCCTAGGAATCCCAAAATCGGGCAACATTCGTATGTTGGGCACAGGAGCTTCTCTCTCTCTAAACTCTCTAAAGGCTCATGAGTGGGTAGATAAGATTAATTTAAAATCCATGTAAACCAGGATCCTCCCTATCCCAGGGTTACTAGGAAGCCCAAAGTAATCTATGGCAACACCATGCAACGCCAAAGTGCATGCTTGGAATACCTAGTGGGTGCTTCTGTCCAAAATTCTAAACAAGAACAAAAAGTAGATGTGCCCTCACTGTAAATCACAGCAGAAAGCCACAGCAGTTAGCTCTTGATTTATGGTAGTGCATTACCAATCATGGCATCGCCAGACACACTACCAATCAAAACACTAGGGTGTTGTTTGTATGATGTGTACACAGCAAACAACCAAAAGTACACAGCAGCATGATGTAACAAGCAAAAAAAGTGTTAAGTGGTATCACTGAGCAGAGAGGAGGAAGCTGTGTGTAAACAGCAGGAAATGCACACTAGCGTGGAGCAGCATGTAATGTTTTTTTTTTTTTTAAATAGCATTTTACATTGTCAGAAAACATGGAGTAGGCAGGAAATGCCCACTAACACGGAGCACCAGGTGCTGACCACTTTTCCCCAGCTAATCAGCAATTTGCCTTGTGCAGCTAGCGTGGAGGGCAAAGATGGCGATAATGTGGCACTGATGCTCCGAAACCTTCCTAACAAATAATTATATAAGAAATGATTTGTAGTTGCAAAAGTGGACTTGTTCCCAATAGGATTTGATGTGCCCTCTTGGACTAGCCAAACTTAATAAGTGTGCTTTCAGCAGGGTTATGATTGTTTCAGCAATGCATCTGGTTTTTGGGGAAACTGCACTGATTTTCACTTGTGTGTAAGAGTGTTTGTGGCTGCAGGCTAGTTTGAGATGTGATTTGGGCTTGTGTGTGTCTGTGATTGCATTTGTGCATATGTGGTTGCAGTGGTAATGCAGTGAAGTGCAGAGCCAATTTTTAGTGTTATGTTTGGGGGTGGTGTAAACATGTGTGGCTGCCGCTTAGGAGGAAAAGGATGCTGAGGAGGGAACAGTGGTGCGACTCTGGGCTGACTGAGTCTTTACCACCCAGCTGTCAGCATCAAATGAGCTGAAATGTTGTCAATGTATGACCAAATCCGCCACAGGATTTACCCCACCACTGGCCGCAGCCGGGTTGTATGTGGCATAGTGTGCCTGTGTGCCTCCTTGAACATACTGGCAGGGACACATCTTAGGCCACTGCAGCATTAGCCTGCCTACCATGTGCTGCATCTTCCATGAGGTCATCCTGGCCATATGTGACTTCATCCCCACCTACATCAGATTTCAGGCCGAGTATTAAGAGGTGCAACGAATCAAGCTTTCATTCTAGTGCATGGCAGGAATCCCGAATGTGCTTGGCTGCATCGATGGGACCCATATTCCCTTTCGTCCCCCTCAAGCACAAGAGCTGCACTACCGCAACCATGAGAGCTTCCATTCCATGATTGTGATGGTTGTGTGCAATCATGAGATGCGGCTGCGTGCTGTGAGGTCAGGGTTTCCAGGGATCCTGCCATGACTCATATGTGTGTCAACAATATGCCCTGGCCTGGAAATTTGAAAATAAAGAGAAGTCACCGGGATGGCTACTAGGTAAGTGAGTGGCCACAATGGATGACCTTTAAACAGTTGACCGGCAGAACTATGGGGGGGCTGGAGCCAAAATTCACTGAACCCGGTTAGGATCTGTATTTCTTGTGTAAACAACAGTAACCCATTTGTTTGTATTTAGGTGATAAGGGATACTGCTAAAAGACCCAAGTACGCAACCCCCATACGACAGCAGACATGTGCTACAATGCAGTTCATCGAAAGACCAAGGCACTTTCCCGGATGAAGAGGAAAACCTGCTGGATTGAATGAGTTCGGTGAATGTTTTTTTTACTTTACTTTTACTGTAGCAGGGGGGGGGGGAAAGTCAGACATATAGATTCTACATGCTTGGCACTTAAAAGGGGTTGTTGTCTTGCTTTATATGGAACCATTGATCTTACTCAGGTGGAGCCAGATGCCTGGGTCTTTGAAACCCCAGAACCCCAGATTGTTTCCCTTTGCGCTGGGCTGGGTGGAAGTTGAGACCCCAATGTGTCAGGCTGTTAAGAAAAACAGTAGAAATGTAAAATATGTGCTGGAAAGTAGGGCAGCAACATGGACACATACTAACAAGACTGTGGGCCCTGGCCCCGATGCATAATCACTCCTCAAATACCTGTGATGACTCATCCCCTTATGCTTGGGACATCTGTGGTCTGTTGGTCTTTCTCAGATAAGGTTGGTTAATCATACAATGCTGGAGGAGGGGCAACAAAGGTGTATGTTAAGACCTTGTAACTGCATCAAGTCAGCCAACATCATAGAAACACTCAAGAAACAGCAGCAAGAAGCAACACATGCCCTGGGCAACAGACTGCATTTTAGTGGCCATACCCCATAGAAGAAGCATCATCACCAAATGTAAATCTAACATCCACATGCATATGCGCAATACAGGTGAGAGCACTCACATACCGACCATCTCCTCCATACTCCATTTGTGGAATTCCTGAGGGAAGGCCTAGAAAACAATGATCACAGCAGATCAGATTAAATGACCAAGGAGGTGGACAATAACCATCATGCATTAATTGCATAGGACAAGACACATGCCAAAGTAACACTTACAGACAGGGGGAGCACGGTGAGCTTGGTAGTGAACAGGTAGAGGGGTTGTGGGGCTCAGTGGTGCCTACTAACACAGGGACACACAAATTCAAACATGGTCAAAAGAAATCCCTAGAAGATACAAGTAGCACACCCAGAAGAAATGCAACCAAACTAAACATTGGTGCAAGAAGTCACACACAAACAGTCTCAGGTTGGCTGAAAGACCAGCCTGCAGGCAGTGGGGAGTTTGGCTGAATGTTGCCTAAAAACAAAATGGAAAAGCATAACAAACAATAGCAAATAATACAACCTTGCATGGTAATAGGCCAAACGAACATACAAATTATTGGTAACCAATAGAGATGAGCGAACTTTTGAAAAATTCGATTCGTCTGATTCGCCGAATTTTCCGTCAAAATTTGTTTCGGTCTGAATTTATTTGCGACAAATCGCTATTAAAAATGGCTATTTCTGAGCTTCCTAGAGCCTCAATAGGGTTGTAAACCATTCTGCCTTGCTGTAACACGCATAGGATGCGTGCTGGGTTAGTGAAATAATACTGTAAAATAATTATGACATTCAGATCAGAGGCATCGCTATTAGAATCGCAGAGTAGCACAATTACAGAGAGTTGAGGTGGCATCACTATGAGGGGCCCCTATATTGCCTGACACACCCTGGAGTTGGCAGCAGCAGGAGCCCAAATATTGGCTGAAAGACATCCTGGACTTGGCAGCAGGAGCCCAAAAATTGGCCTGAAGACACACACTGGAGTTGGCAGCAGGAGCCCAAAAATTGGCCGAAAGAGACACTGGAGTTGCCAGCAGCAGCAGGAGCCCAAACATTGACTGAAAGAGAGACTGGAGTTGACAGCAGGAGCCCAATAATTGGCTTAAAGACACACTGGAGTTGGCAGCAGCAGGAGCCCAAACATTGGCTGAAAGAGACACTGGAGTTGGCAGCAGCAGCAGCAGCAGGAGCTGAAACATTGCTTGAAAGACACACTGGAGTTGGCAGCAGGAGCCCAAACCTTTCTTGAAAGAGACACTGGAGTTGGCAGCAGGAGCAGCAGGAGCCCAAACATTGCTTGAAAGAGACACTGGAGTTGGCAGCAGCAGCAGCAGCAGCAGGAGGCCAAAAATTGGCTGAATGACACCCTGGAGTTGCCAGAAGCAGCAGCAGGAGCCCAAACATTGCTTTAAAGAGACATTGGAGTTGGCAGCAGGAGCCCAAACATTGCTTGAAAGACACACTGGAGTTGGCAGCAGCAGCAGCAGGAGCCCAAACATTGGCTGAAAGAGACACTGGAGTTGGCAGCAGCAGCAGCAGGAGCCGAAACATTGCTTGAAAGACACACTGGAGTTGGCAGCAGGAGCTCAAACTTTGCTTGAAAGAGACACTGGAGTTGGCAGCAGGAGCAGCAGGAGCCCAAACATTGCTTGAAAGAGACACTGGAGTTGGCAGCAGCAGCTGCAGCAGGAGGCCAAAAATTGGCTGAATGACACCCTGGAGTTGCCAGAAGCAGCAGCAGGAGCCCAAACATTGCTTGAAAGAGACATTGGAGTTGGCAGCAGGAGCCCAAACATTGCTTGAAAGACACACTGGAGTTGGCAGCAGCAGCAGCAGGAGCCGAAACATTGGCTGAAAGAGACACTGGAGTTGGCAGCAGCAGCAGGAGCCGAAACATTGCTTGAAAGACTCACTGGAGTTGGAAGCAGGAGCAGCAGGAGCCCAAACATTGCTTGAAAGAGACACTGGAGTTGACAGCAGCAGCAGCAGCAGGAGGCCAAAAATTGGCTGAATGACACCCTGGAGTTGCAAGCAGCAGCAGGAGCCCAAAATTGCCAGAAAGACACATCCTGGAGTTGGCAGCAGCATTAAGAGAACATACAGATTTTCGGCACAGATATCTTATCCGAAGAATATTAATAAAAAGTAAGAGTAACGTAAAGCATTTTCTCAATAATTACTTGTGGTCTGATGCAGAGGAATGTCTGTAACTAGAGAGCAGTGCCTTAAATCTGTTTTGCACGATCCATATTTCTTTAGTGTTGGTCTGGCCCCATGATCAATCTACTCTAATGCATCAGGTATTGGTGGGTGGAAATCTTTGCTGATTCATGCCCGATTCATTTCCACGCAGGCCAGTTTCTGAAAAAAACATTTTTGAAGCATACTGGAGCACATTGAATTGCTCTCATCAGAGCAGCACATCTAAGAGTTTCATCTAAGTATTTCAGGCAGAGAAGTGGCAGGATGGGCACAGAGAAGTTGCAGAGGCCTAAATTCATCAAGCAGAGGTTGCAGCAGACTAGGGGTGAGTGGCAGCAGGAGTCTCAGTGAGAGGACTGACCTCCCGGGATCAGCTAGCGGTCGTGTCTTGACCGGCGACCCATCTGCCATCATCCATTGGTTAACACGATCATCCACTGCATCACAAGGGACATCTGACACCCCAGTATTTGTATTTTGTTTTTTCTAAATATATTTTTTTTTTCCCAGTGCCCTTCCAGCCTACCATGTGTGCAGGACACGGCGGTTTCACGCTGTTCTTCACATGGTTTGCCTTGAGCCACAGAGCCACACATGGGAGGAACTGCTAAAAATGAGAACTCAATAAATTAAATCATGGCTTACTCATCACTCTTCATTTCCACGCAGGCACACATTTTTGAAGCATACTGGAGCACATTGAATTGCTTTCATCAGAGCATCACTTACGCACATCTAAGAGTTTCATCACTTTGTTCGTGTTAAAGTCTTCAGGGCCTAGTTACTACTTAGTGAAAGACCATAGATAGTTACACACCTGCTGCTCTTATCAACAAATCCTGTTTTAAGTGTAGTGTAGGGTTTTGTCCTCCCCTCATATACGCACTAAGTATGTCAGGTAGAGAAGTGGCAGGATGGGCACAGAGAAGTTGCAGAGGCCTAAATTCATCAAGCAGAGGTTGCCGCAGACTAGGGGTGAGTGGCAGCAGGAGTCTCAGTGAGAGGACTGATCTCCCGGGATCAGCTAGCGGTCGTGTCTTGACCAGCAACCCATCTGCCATCATCCATTGGTTAACACAATCATCCACTGCATCACAAGTGACATCTGACACCCCAGTCAGCTGTCGGTTATGTCTTATGCTTAGAGTTCAGCTCCACTATTCAGTGAGGACGATCTGATAATCAGAAAAATTAGCAACTACTGCCCAGCCAAGAAGTGCAGGAGACACTCGCCGCTTCTTCTACTAGGCGGGCAAGTAGTGATGAGGAGAGTGGCATGGGAGGTGGTGTTGCAAGTGTTTTGGCTTCTTAAAGTGGACCAACACCCAGGGGGGATCGGCCCGGAAATCTATAAGATTCCCGGACCGATCAGATCCCTCCCCGCGGGGCATCCGAAATGGGGATGTCCCGCGGGGAGGAACCCCCCAGGAGGCCCACAAACCTTACCTCAGCCCCGTTCCATCGGCGCATGCCTCGTCTCGCGCTTCCCTCTAGCAGGCCGTTTGTGAATGGCCGGTGCAGGCACGCTCCCTGTTAGAGGGAAGCGCGAGAAGCGGCCTCCAGCGCTCAGAGCCAGCTGAGCTGGTATGCGCGTCCAGGCGGCCTTGGACGCGCATACCACAGCGGCTCTGAGCACTGTGATTGGCTGGCGCGGTCACGTGGGAGCGGGGAGAGGTGAGTTTTTTTGGGCTTTCTGGGGGGTTTCAGACAGCGGGGCACCCCCGATCGGGGTGCCCCACCGAAGTGGACCAAAACCCAGGATAGTCAAAATCCTGGGTGTTGGTCCACTTTAAGCAGACACTGTTGAGGAACCTGAGGAGGACCTCAGTGAGTTTTGAGGGCACTTTTAAAGGCTTGGAGTGATGGAGAGTGACAGATTTAGCGGCCAGCATGGTGGCAGAAGGGGAAAGTATGGAGGCAAATGTGCTCGGGGTAGACCACTTGCGTGGCAGGCTTCCCAGGAGGCAGTGGAAGAGGGTCCCTGGAGTTGGCGGCGGCGGCGGCAGCAGCAGTGAATTAGTGCGGACTGTTGGTAGGAAAAATCAGCTACAAGGCCATGTGGCAGTTTTTCATCAAGCATCCAGGAGGTTAACATGGCTATATGAAAGATGTGTAGGCAGAAGGTGAAGTGTGGCCAGGGTCCCAATGTTGGACCCACAGCCCTGCATCAACATTTGCATCATCACCATAAAGTGGCCTGGGAGAGTTGGCTCCAAAGTGGTGGTCCAGCCTGCTGCATTACCCAGTGGCACGCCGCTCTCTGTTCCAGCCAGCCAAGGCTCCACCACCTCCTATGAGTCATTCTCATCCTCTGTCGCTCCAGATGCTCCTCCTCCTCTTAATCCGAGTCAGTCATTCCGCCAGCAATCCATTCGCCAAGCCATGTCCAAAAGACAACAGTATGTGCCCACTCATCCAACGTGCAGAAGCTAAATGTGCTCCTGTATAAGTTGCTGGTGCTGCAGTCCCTCCCTTTTGAGTTGGTGGACCTTTCAGAGAACTGATGGCTTGTGCCGAGCCGAGGTGGAGAGTCCCATGCTGTCATTTCTTTGCGATGAAGGCAGTACCAGCCCTGTACAATTTTGTTGAACAGAAGGTGGGCCAGTCCTTTAGCCTGTCAGTGTGTACCAAAGTGCACAGCAGTGCCTACGTCTGGAGCTGTAACTACGGTCAGGGACAATGCATATCCTTTAAGGCCCACTGGGTGATTGTGGTTCCTGCACAACCACAACAGCAACTTGGACAGGTCCCTCCGCTGTGGCCTCCAAGCTCCTAGGCCTTTGTGCCTGTGACAGTGCACTTGCACTTAGCAATGGTGTCACAGAGAAAAGTGGCTAATTGTCAATTGAATATTAATAGTTAACATTTATCTTATTTGAACATATTTAGAATAATAACATATAATAACATATAACATATCAACAATAACATATAACATAATAACAGTAACATATAAAATGTATCAATTTTATTTTTTTTTGGGATATTTTTTTTTATATTTTTTTTTCAGATTTTGTATATTTTAAAAACATATATATTTTTATTTTTATTTTTTTGAATTTTTTTTATATTTTTTTTTCTATTGTCTTTTTTTAATATATTGTGAATTTTTGTACCATTTTTTTTTTTTGTATTTTGTTTTTTCAAAATATTTTTTTTTCCCCAGTGCCCTTCCAGCCTACCATGTGTGCAGGACACGGCGGTTTCACGCTGTTCTTCACATGGTTTGCCTTGAGCCACAGAGCCACACATGGGAGGAACTGCTAAAAATGAGAACTCAATAAATAAAATCATGGCTTACTCCACGAAAACTGCAAATGGGACCCATGGTGACTGATACTGGGAAGAACATCTTGTCTGCGCTGCGACAAGGAAGCCTGAGCCATGCGTCCTGCCATGGCACACGTGTTCAATCTAGTTGTCTAGTTGTTTTCTGAAGTTTTCCCCCCATCTGCAAGACATCCTAACAGCGGGAAGGAAACTTTGCATGCACTTCAGCCACTCCTACAACACCAAGCACACCCTTCTTGAGCTTCAGAGTCAGAACGGTATGCCCAAAAGGCATCCCGCTGACAAATGGAGACAATTCTGCGGTCACTATGCAAGCATGTGAGCATGCATCGTGCCATTTGTGCAAATGACTCGGAGGGACTACCTGTCTCCATCTCCACTGCATACTGCCACGTATTTAGTATAACAGATAGGCTGCTAAGTGCAGGTTTGGGATGCCCTGCAGCCTGGTGTTTTTTTTTGTTAAAGGCAGACCAAAAAACAATTCAAAATGAAATACTTTGATTAATATGAGGAAGGATGAACAAGTGTATTTAGTATAACAGATAGGCTGCTAAGTGCAGGTTTGGGATGCCCTGCGGCCTGTTTTTTTTGTTAAAGTGGACCAACACCCAGGATTTTGACTATCCTGGGTGTTGGTCCACTTAGGTGGGGCACCCCGATCGGGGGTGCCCCGCTGTGTGAAACCCCCCCCCGATCGCCGCAAAAACTCACCTCTCCCCGCTCCCACGTGACCTCGTCCGGCCAATGACAGCGCTCAGAGCCGCTCTGGTATGCGCGTCCAAAGCTGCTTGGATGCGCATACCAGAGCGCTGTCATTGGCTGCGTCTCTCTCGCTTCCATTTAACAGGGAACGCGCCTGCGCCGGCCATTCACAAAACGGCCGGCGCGGGAGCGCGCCCTGCTAGAGGGAAGCGAGAGACGCGGCCGCGTCTCGCGCATGCGCCGTTGGATCGCCGGTAAGGTAAGGATTGTGGGCCTCCTGGGGGGTTCCTCCCCGCGGGACATCCCGATTTCGGATGTCCCGCGGGGAGGGATCTGATCGGTCTGGGAATCTTATAGATTCCCGGGCCGATCCCCCCTGGGTGTTGGTCCACTTTAAAGGCAGACCAGAAACCAATTCAAAATGAAATACTTTGATTAATCTGAGGAAGGATGAACAAGCGTATTTAGTATAACAGATAGGCTGCTAAGTGCAGGTTTGGGACGCCCTGCGGCCTGGTGTTTTTTTTGTTAAAGGCAGACCAAAAACCAATTCAAAATACAATACTTTGATTAGTCTGAGGAAGGATGAACAAGCGTATTTAGTATAACAGATAGGCTGCTAAGTGCAGGTTTGGGATACCCAGGTGGGCTGGTGTTTTTTTTTTGTCAAAGGCGGACCAAAAAATATTTAAACGAATCCAGTTATATTATGATAAATGCTTGTGTGTGTAACAGATAGGGTTAAATAAGCCACTGCATAGATGGCATGCACAGTGGCAAGGCAGAATTACAGCACAAAGATCTGAAATTGAAAAATTTCACTGTCTAGTCTAAGCTGTCCCTGGCTGGATGGTTCCGGTTTTCCCCTATCTTTCCCTGGCTCTGTCTACCTCTCTGTCTGCCTCTCTGACTCTCCCTGCCTGTCTGTAAGTCTCTCCCTGTCTGCAGCAACCTCCGTTCTGTCTGCAATGCAAGGCTGAAATGCGCAAAAGGAAAATGGCCGCCGGTTTATATAGCATGGTGACGTCACCGGGCTTCCTGGCTGCTGATAGGCTGCATGTGACTTACCCATGATACCTTGCCCCAGGGGGTATGTCTGGACATGTTCATCCACCATTTAGAATGCCTGTAATTGAAATAAATGGAGTTTAAAGGAAAACTTCGATCGATCGAATCGCGGGGAAATTCGGATTTGTTCAGAATCAAATTTTCCATGAAATTCGGAACGAATCCGGGTTCGTCCGGATCGATTCGCTCATCCCTAGTAACCAATAAAGAGTGCACAGACATGGTCATATTGGCTGCAGGACGAGCTGGCTGCGGGTGTGGAGCTTGGCTGAATGTGGCCTACAAACAATAGCTAAAAAAATATACACATATCCCAAATAAAAGGAAGAGTGCACTTACAGACAGGGTCAGGTTGGCTGCAGGAACAGCTGGGTTGGCTTGTTAACTAGTGTTGGATCCCATCTTGACTTACAGCTGTAGGCTGGTGCCAGGTTGACCCCGCATCTGCAGCTGGGTAGCTCAACAAAGGAAAAGTCTTGGCAGACACACGACAAAATAACAGGGAAACTTAAGGATATAAAAGGAAGCACTTACCATCAGCCAAGGCAGTTGTGTCATCACGCACCCTCACCCTAAAGCCTAAATAAAGGCATTTTGGGCTTTAGCATGAGCTCATATTCCCAGTAACGATTCAGGGGTCCTTCCTAATCCCCATGCTCAGTAAGCAAGTCCATCTCCATTTTTTCACTGAGGGCCCTGTGTAGCTTGTTGAATCGCTTTTTAGGTTGCTGCAGTTCTCCGTTGATGTGCTGCACTGCAGTTGAGGGTCTCAATAATCCCTGCCCAGATCTTGGTGCCTTCATTCTTGCATAGTCCACGACTTCGTGGGCCATTTAAGAATGACCATTTCTCAAGGATGAGGTGCACCAGCATAATGTTATTCACAAGATTGAACTCGCACAAGTGTGTCTGATATTTTCCTGTGACCCTCAAACACTCCAGCAGAAACATCAGTGGTGGCTGTAACATTTGGCTCCTGCTCAGCAACCATGAACTGCTGGCCCTGACTGACCCTAACACTCAGTTTCCCTGTAGTGGATGGAGCTAAGGCCCCCCAACAATTGAGAACATTAAAGCCCTGGTGGCCCCCCGGCTACTGTACCCCCCGCACCCTCGACCTACAGCACAAGTAGTAACAATGCCATGTCCATGTGGTGAACCTCTGAGGCTGCGTCCCACAAGGGAATGCCAAAGTGCACGACTTGCATGCCTAGAAGGTGCCATTTATCCAAAATTCTCTTCAAGAACAAAAAGCAGATGTGCCCTCACTATAAGCCACAGCAGCAAGCTGGGGGTGATTTAGCTCTTCATTTATGGTAGTGCATTTCCTATCAGGAGCAGGGTGTCACCGTACACACGCTAGGGGGTTGTCTGTATTATGTGTCCACAGCAAACAACCAATAGCGCACAGCAGCATGCTGTATCAAGTAAAAAAAAGTGTTAAGCGGTATCACAGAGCAGTGAGGAGGAAGCTGTGTGTAAACAGCAGGAAACGCACACCAGAGCGGAGCAGCAAGTGATGTTTTTTTCCCCAAATAATTATATTTTGCATTGGCAGAAAGCATGGAGTAGGCAGATGGCTAACAAGCAATAAACACCCAGTAACAGGGAGCAGAAATACTGCGTAGTTGCAAAAATGGACTTGTGCACAATAGCATTTGCTGTGGCATAGTGTGTGTGTGTGTGTGTGTGTGTGTGTGTGTGTGTGTGTGTGTGGACTCCTGTTGTGACCCAGGCAGAGTCAGTGTGTTGGGTACAGGGCTACTAGCAAGTCTGTGCTATGTGTCATCAATTGTGTTTCCTTGGGCTCTGACATGTGCTGGAGTAAGCAGAGATTGTGGAGCACACAGTAATGCACGATTGTCTTTGACACCTTCTCTGGTATGTCTAGGTTCTCCGCTCTTGTACTAGCTTTGAGCAGGGTTATTGTTGCTTCAGCAATGCCTCTGGTTTTTGGGGGAGCTGCATTGACTTTCACTTGTGTTTGTAAGAGTGTGTGGTTGCAGGTTGGTTTGAGGTGTGCTTTGATCTTGTATGTGTGTGTGCTTGTAATTGTGTTTGTGCATTTGTGGTTGCAGTGGCAATGCAGTGCAGTTTAGAGCCAGATGTTGGTGTTATGTTTGGGGTGTGGTTGCTGCTAAGGAGGAAAAGGAGGCTAAAGAGGGCACAGTGGTGCAACTCCGGGCAGACCGAGTCTTTACCAACCAGATTTAAGTAAGAACAAATATGCAGCAGATTGCAGTGTTGTCACTGTATGACCAATTCTGCCAAAATTGTCCCCACCACTGGCCGCAGCCAGGCCGTACATGGCATAGCATGCCTGTGTGCCTCATTAAACATACAGATGAGGGGCATATTTCAGGGCACTGTGGCTCTCTTAAGTGGCATTCGCCAGCCTACCATGTGCCGCAACTTCCATGAGGTCATCCTGGCCATATGTTACCTCATCCCCTCCTACATCAGATTTCAGGCCGAGCATAAAGAGGTGCAACGTATCAAGCTTGCATTCTATCGCATGGCAGGAATCCCGAATGTGCATGGCTGCATTGATGGGACCTATATTCCCTTCCGCCTCCCTCAAGCACAAGAGCAGCACTACTGCAACCGTAAGAGCTTCCATTCCATGATTGTGATGGTTGTGTGCGATCATGAGATGCGGCTGCGTGCTGTGAGGTTGGGGTTTCAGGGATTCTGCTGTGACTCATATGTGTGCCAACAATCTGCCCTGCACTGCAAATTTGAAAATCAAGGAAAGCCGCCTGAATAGCTACTAGGTAAGCGAGTGGCCACAATGGAAGACCTATAAACACTTGACCGGCATAACTGGGATGGGGGGGCTGAAGCCAAAATGCAGCGAACCAGGTTTGGATCTGCATTTCTTGTGTAAACAACAATAACCCATGTGTATTTAGGTGATAAGGGATACTGCTAGCAGACATAGCTCATGACCCCAGTCCGCAACCCCCATATGGCAGTAGATGTGTGCTAAAATGCAGCTCATCGAAAGACCAGATGCTTTGTTGAAAGAACCATTGGCCTGCTGAAAGCACGCTTCCTATGTTTGACCCACCCGGAAAGAGAGATGCTTTACAGCCCAGAGAGGGTGTCCAGAATAATACTCACTTGCTGGGTGCTACACAATCTCTACATACTCCATTTCATGGAAGAGCCAGAGGAAACACAACTTTTGCCCAAAGTTCCAGACATGCCCACAGACACTACCGAAGACACACAGTCTGGATTTGCCCGGCAGGCACAAATTATTAATTTATTTTTTTCTGGTAAGTGACAAAAACTGTGGGTTAATTCGTGCATTAGGAACAGCAGGGATATATGTGGATCCAGTTAAAGCATACCTAAAAAGTAGATTTAGCCAAAAGAGAGTTAGGTGAGCCATGGGGGTCAAATCAAAGCCTGGCGAGCAAAATCACTGCTTTTTTAGGAGAGACCATTGATTTACATTGTCTACTATCGGGCTGATTCAGAGCCAGGTGAACATTTACAGCCAGTAATGAAAGGGAATGTCGGTTTGCTCTACAAAAATAGACATGAGCTTTCTATCCACGCTCTGAATCCACCCCACAGAAATGGAAAGGTAGGGAAAGTGAAACAGTTACAACAAAGTAACATTTTAATTTTTGGTTTCCCTTATAGGTACCGTAAAGATTTCCATAAACCACCCTTTTCCAGATCTTGTGTGTATTGCTTTTTAATTACTAAGATTTGCTTGTGATTTTTGCATTGTCTGGAGTTGGGTTACAGAACGCTGCTATTGATTGCATAGAAACAAAAAGCAGCATTTCAAATCAGAGGATCAGTGGTACACAGGGATTCCGCTTCCTGTGCGCCAATAGGACATTACATTTAACAAAGCAGGCAAACCAAACATAACGCCACTTGGGCTGCAGCGCTGACCAATAACAGCATCATTTATCGGTTTGTAGCGTTCCGACTGGGATGCTGTCAGCACCTTTCGTTAGCTGCCAAAGTGGCGCTCAGTGGCGCTAGTGATAAATTAGGCTGATAGTTGAGTAAATGGGTTAGGAGTTGCTCCATCACTAATATTTACAAAATTATTCAGGGACTGGGAACCAATGTGCAGCCCAGTTTAACCCTCTCATCACTATATAATATTCAACAAAAAGGCATATTAATCCTGTACAGAAACTTGGGGCCTTAGTTTGCCGTGAATAATTTTGCCTAATAATATTAGTGATGGAGCAACTTCCACCCCCTTTACTCCATTTGAATTGCAATGAGAACACAGAGAGAGAGATTCAGACATTATTTATCTCTCCCTGTGTTCTAAGTGTGCTAAGGCTGGCAGCTTCCCAGGTGAGTAGCTCTGAAAAAATTGATTGCATTTCATGTCTTTGGGCAGTCAAAAATAGGAGTAGGGACCCCACCGAAACGGGTGCCTTGATGTGGCATGGGGTTTAATACATGCAATTCCAATTGTATGCAAACGAAGGTCCCTAGTTTCCATACGGGATTCATGTACCTGTTTGCTGAATGTTATATAAGGATGAGAGGGTCACCTTGTTTCACCAGGTCAATCAATCTGTGGATAAGCAGTAGTGGCTTAGGGGAGAGATAAGGGATCTGTTTGAGGGATTACTCTCTAAAACTCAGGAGCACTTGGAATTTCGGTGTATTTTTTGCCAGGGTTGGCTTTTTTTATTGATTAAATGAATGGAAAGTCTATGTGTCATTGTGTTTTCGGTTGTTTCACTTATTTCCAAAAATACAAATCAAAAAAAATATGAAATGCTGAAAATGTTAACATTTCTATGGGTTTGACTTACCTTTAACATGACAATATACATATATATATAGTGGGCAAAATTACATTTGTTAGAAAGAAAAGCAATATTTAATTTAAAAATAAAAGGAGAATTGGAGAGAAAATCTACATGTTCCAGGGGGACAAACCGTGGCAGCGCTTACGCGCAACTGAATCTGTTCTTCTGATTGCCTCAATAAATATACAAAGTAAAATTCAACAAGGAGCTCATTATCTTTCCTGCAATGTAACGAGATTAATTAGAACAAAATGCTAATTACTTAACACTGATGAGTGTTGCGTCTTATAGGAGGATCATTATATACAATTGCTCCAAACTGATTTGGCCAATATTTACAATATATTTAAATAAACAGATTCAAATAATTTGATTTAAAACTTTAGAAAAATGTTGCTCTTTGGATTCAGGTTAAAGTAAAAATTAGATTTTGTTTGCTTGTTAGTCTCCTTTTTAATTTTGCTTTTTTTTGTACTTTTGAGTAGGTTGGAATAGATTTTAAAGGATTTATTGACTTGGTTAATTGTTTATTCTTTTTCCGGTGCTATAATTAAGGATTAGAAAATCAAACTGTCCAAACTGGTCTTCAGTTCGAACTTTGAGGAAAATTCAGATCAACTTAAGCTTATTCGAATAAACATATTTTAATTGGCTACCAAATGTGAATGAGAGTGCCATGATACCTTGTGGCCGGCTAATCCACTGCTAGTCAACCCATAGTGCTGTGGTTTCACACATTCCCTGCCACTATTTAGATATTTATACAAACTGCCATTACCAGTGTCCTAGTCGGAGGTTTAGGCTGCCATTAGGTAGAGATGCTTTTGGTTCTCCTTGTTTTATAGATCTCATGCTTGTGTTGGTTCTCTTTTATCTATATAGCGCATGCCTGTGTCGGTAATCCATGTTCTATATATCTCATGCTTGTGTTGATTTTATTTGATCTATAGATCTCATGCTTGTGTTAGTTCTCCTTGATCTATAGATCTCATGCTTGTGTTGGTTCTCCTTGATATATAGATTTAATGCTTGTGTTGGTTCTCCTTGATCTATAGATCTCATGCTTGTGTTGGTTCTACTTGAGTTGTAGATCTCATGCTTGTGTTGGTTATCTCTGTTCTATAAATATCATGCTTGTGTTGGTTTTCTTTGTTCTGTAGATCTCATGCTTGTGTTGTTTCTCCTTGATCTATATATCTCGTGCTTGTGTTGGTTCTCTTTGATCTATAGATCTCATGCTTGTGTTGGTTATCCTTGTTCTATAGATCTCATGCTTTTGTTGGTTCTCTTTGATCTATAGAGCTCATGCCTGTGTCAGTTCTCCTTGTTCTATATATCTCATGCTTGTGTTGGTACTACTTGATCTATAGATCTCATGCTTGTGTTGGTTCTCTTTGATCTATAGAGCACATGTCTGTGCCGGTTCTTCTTGTTCTATATATCTCATGCTTGTGTTGGTTCTCCTTGATCTATATATCTCATGCTTGTGTTGGTTCTACTTGATCTATAGATCTCATGCTTGTGTAGGTTCTACTTGATCTATAGATCTCATGCTTGTTTTGGTTCTACTTGATCTATAGATCTCATGCTTGTGTTGGTTCTCATTTTTCTGTAGATCTCATTCTTGTGTTGGTTCTCCTTGATCTATAGATCTCATGCTTGTTTTGGCTCTCCTTGATCTATATATCTCATGCTTGTGCTGGTTCTCCTTGATCTATAGATCTCATGCTTGTGTTGGTTCTTCATGATCTATAGATCTCATGCTTGTGTTGGTTCTCCTTGATATATAGATTTAATGCTTGTGTTGGTTCTCCTTGATCTATAGATCTCATGCTTGTGTTGGTTCTACTTGAGTTGTAGATCTCATGCTTGTGTTGGTTTTCTTTGTTCTGTAGATCTCATGCTTGTGTTGTTTCTCCTTGATCTATATATCTCGTGCTTGTGTTGGTTCTCTTTGATCTATAGATCTCATGCTTGTGTTGGTTATCCTTGTTCTATAGATCTCATGCTTTTGTTGGTTCTCTTTGATCTATAGAGCGCATGCCTGTGTCGGTTCTCCTTGTTCTATATATCTCATGCTTGTGTTGGTACTACTTGATCTATAGATCTCATGCTTGTGTTGGTTCTCTTTGATCTATAGAGCACATGCCTGTGCTGGTTCTTCTTGTTATATATATCTCATGCTTGTGTTGGTTCTACTTGATCTATAGATCTTATGCTTGTGTTGGTTCTCCTTGATCTATAGATCTCATGCTTGTGATGGTTCTCCTTGATCTATAGATCTCATACTTCTGATGGTTCTCCTTTAGCTATAAATCTCATGCGTGTGTTGGTTCTACTTGATCTATAAATCGCATGCTTGTGTTGGTTCTACTTGATCTATAAATCTCATGCTTGTGTTGGTTCTCCTTGATCTATAGATCTCATGCTTGTTTTGGTTCTCCTTGATCTATAGATCTCATGCTTGTGTTGGTTCTCATTTTTCTGTAGATTTCATTCTTGTGTTGGTTCTCCTTGATCTATAGATCTCATGCTTGTTTTGGCTCTCCTTGATCTATAGATCTCATGCTTGTGTTGGTTCTCATTTTTCTGTAGATCTCATTCTTGTGTTTGTTCTCCTTGATCTATAGATCGCATGCTTGTTTTGGCTCTCCTTGATCTATATATCTCATGCTTGTGCTGGTTCTCCTTGATCTATAGATCTCATGCTTGTGATGGTTCTCCTTAATCTATATATATATATATATATATCTCATGCTTGTGTTGGTTTTCCTGGATCTATATATCTCATGCTTGTGTTGCTTCTCCTTGATCTATAGATCTTATGCTTGTGTTGGTTCTCCTTGATCTATAGATCTCATGCTTGTGATGGTTCTTCTTGATCTATAGATCTCATACTTCTGATGGTTCTCCTTTAGCTATAAATCTCATGCTTGTGATGGTTCTCCTTGATCTATAGATCTCATGCTTGTTTTTGCTCTCCTTGATCTATAGATCTCATGGTTGTGCTGGTTCTCCTTGATCTATAGATCTCATGCTTGTGTTGGTTCTCCTGGTTCTATAGATCTAATGCCTGTGTTGGTTCTACTTGATCTATAGATCTCATGCTTGTGATGGTTCTCCGTGATCTATAGATCTCATGCTTGTGTTGGTTCTCCTTAATCTATATATATATATATATATATATATATCTCATGCTTGTGTTGGTTTTCCTGGATCTATAGATCTCATACTTGTGTTGGTTGTCCTTGATCTATAGATCTAATTAGAGATGAGCGAACTTTTGAAAAATTTGATTCGACTTATTCGCCGAATTTTCAGACAAAAATCTTTTCAACCCGAATTTATACGCAATGAATCGCTATTAAAAGTGGCTATTTCTGAGCCTCCTAGAGCCTCAATAGGGTTATAAACCATTCTGCCTTGCTGTAACACGCATAGGACGCGTGCTGGGTTAGTGAAATAATACTGTAAATAATTATCACATGCAGATCGGAGGCATCGCTAATAGAATCGCAAAGCGGCACAATTGCAGAGAGTTGAGGTGGCATAACTATGAGGGGCCCCTATAGTGCCTGAAAAACACACCCTGGAGCTGGCAGCAGCAGGAGCCCAACAATTAGCTGAATCACACCCTGGAGTTGCAAGCAGCAGCAGGAGCCCAAAGATTGTTTTAAAGAGACACTGGAGTTGGCTGCAGGAGCCTAAAAATTGGATGAATCACACCCTGGAGTTGCAAGCAGCAGCAGGAGCCCAAACATTGCTTTAAAGAGACACTGGAGTTGGCAGCAGGAGCAGCAGGAGTCCAACATTGCTTGAAAGAAACACTGGAGTTGGCAGCAGGAGCCCAAACATTGCTTGAAAGACACACTGGAGTTGGCAGCAGGAGCCCAAACATTTCTTGAAAGAGACACTGGAGTTGGCAGCAGGGGCAGCAGGAGTCCAAACATTGCTTGAAAGACACCCTGGAGTTGGCAGCAGGAGCAGCAGGAGCCCAAACATTGCTTGACATACACACTGGAGTTGGCAGCAGGAGCAGCAGGTGCCCAAAAATTGGCTGAATGACACCCTAGAGTTGCAAGCAGCAGCAGGAGCTCAAACATTGCTTGAAAGAGACACTGGAGTTGGCAGCAGGAGCCCAAACATTACTTGAAAGACACTCTGGAGTTGGCAGAAGGAGCCCAAACATTGCTTGAAAGAGACACTGGAGTTGGCAGCAGGAGCCCAAACATTGCTTGAAAGACACACTGGAGTTGGAAGCAGGAGCAGCAGGAGCCCAAATATTGCTTGAAAGACACACTGCAGTTGGCAGCAGGAGCAGCAGGAGGCCAAAATTGCTTGAAGGACAAACTGGAGTTGGCAGCAGCAGGAGCCCAAACATTGCTTGAAAGAGACACTGGAGTTGGCAGCAGAAGCAGCAGGAGCCCAAACACTGCTTGAAAGACACACTGAAGTTGGCAGCAGGAGCCCAAACATTGCTTGAAAGACACACTGGAGTTGGCAGCAGCAGGAGACAAAATATTGCTTGAAAGAGATCCTGGAGTTGGCAGCAGGAGCAGCAGGAGCCCAAAAATTGGCTGAATGACACTCTGGTGTTGCAAGCAGCAGCAGCAGGAGCCCAAACATAGCTTAAAAGAGACACTGGAGTTGGCTGCAGGAGCCCCAAAATTGGCTGAATGACACCCTGGAGTTGCAAGCAGCAGCAGCCCAAACATAGCTTGAAAGAGACACTGGAGTTGGCAGCAGGAGCAGCAGGAGCCCAAACATTGCTTGAAAAAAACACTGGAGTTGGCAGCAGGAGCCCAAACATTGCTTGAAAGACACACTGGAGTTGGCAGCTGGAGCCCAAACATTGCTTGAAAGACACACTGGAGTTGGCAGCAGCCGCAGCAGGAGCCCAAACATTGTTTGAAAGACACACTGGAGTTGGCAGCAGCAGGAGACCAAACATTGCTTGAAAGACACACTGGGATTGGCAGCAGGAGCCCAAACATTGCTTGAAAGAGATCCTGGAGTTGGCAGCAGGAGCCCAAAAATTGGCTAAATGACACTCTGGTGTTGCAAGCAGCAGCAGCAGGAGCCCTAACATAGCTTAGAAGAGACACTGGAGTTGGCAGCAGGAGCCCAAACATTGCTTGAAAGAGATACTGGAGTTGGCAGCAGGAGCAGCAGGAGGCCAAAATTGGCTGAATGACACCCTGGAGTTGCAAGCAGCAGCAGCTGGAGGCCAAACCTTGCTTGAAAGAGACATTGGAGTTGGCAACAGGAGCAGCAGGAGCCCTAACATTGCTTGAAAGAGATACTGGAGTTGGCAGCAGGAGCAGCAGGAGCCCAAACATTGCTTGAAATACACACTGGAGTTGGCAGCAGGAGCAGCAGGAGGTCAAAATTGGCTGAATGACACCCTGGAGTTGCAAGCAGCGGGAGCAGAAGCCCAAACATTGCTTGAAAAAGACATTGGAGTTGGCTGCAGGAGCCCAAAAATCGGCTGAATGACACCCTGGAGTTGCAAGTAGCAGCAGCAGCCCAAACTTAGCTTGAAAGAGACACTGGAGTTGGCAGCAGGAGCTGCAGGAGCCAAAACATTGCTTGAAAAAGACACTGGAGTTGGCAGCAGGAGCCCAAACATTGCTTGAAAGACACACTGGAGTTGACAGCAGGAGCCCAAACATTGCTTGAAAGACACACTGGAGTTGGCAGCAGGAGCCCAAACATTGCTTGAAAAACACATTGGAGTTGGCAGCAGCAGGAGCCCAAACATTGCTTGAAAGACACACTGGAGTTGGCAGCAGGACCGCAAACATTGCTTGAAAGACACACTGGAGTTGGCAGAAGCAGCAGGAGCCCAAACATTGCTTAAAAGAGATACTGGAGTTGGCAGCAGGAGCAGCAGGAGCCCAAAAATTGGCTGAATGACACCCTGGAGTTGGCAGCAGGAGCCCAAACATAGCTTAGAAGAGACACTGGAGTTGGCAGCAGGAGCAGCAGGAGCCCAAACATTGCTTGAAAGAGATACTGGAGTTGGGAGCAGGAGCAGCAGCATGCCAAAAATGGCTGAATGGCACTCTGGAGTTGCAAGCAGCAGCAGGAGTCCAAACATTGCTTGAAAGAGACATTGGAGTTGGCAACAGGAGCAGCAGAATCCCAAACATTGCTTGAAAGAGATACTGGAGTTGGCAGCAGGAGCATCAGGAGCCCAAACATTGCTTGAAAGACACACTGGAGTTGGCAGCAGGAGCAGCAGGAGGCCAAAATTGGCTGAATGACACCCTGGAGTTGCAAGCAGCAGCAGCAGGAGCCCAAACATTGCTTGAAAGAGACATTGGAGTTGGCAGCAGCAGCAGCAGGAGCCCAAACATTGCTTGAAAGAGACACTGGAGTTGGCAGCAGGAGCAGCAAGGAGCCCAAACATTGCTTGAAAAAGACACTAGAGTTGGCAGCAGGAGCAGCAGGAGCCCAAACATTGATTGAATGAGACACTGGAGTTGGCAGCAGGAGCCCAAACATTGCTTGAAAGACACACTGGAGTTTGAGGCAGGAGCAGCAGGAGCCCAAAAATTGGTTGAATGACACCCTGGAGTTGCAAGCAGCAGGAGCCCAAACATAGCTTAAAAGAGACACTGGAGTTGGCAGCAGGAGCCCAAACATTGCTTGAAAGAGACACTGGAGTTGGCAGCAGGAGCCCAAACATTGCTTGAAAGAGACACTGGAGTTGGCAGCAGGAGCAGCAGGAGTCCAAACATTGCTTGAAAAAGACACTAGAGTTGGCAGCAGGAGCAGCAGGAGCCCAAACATTGCTTGAAAGACACACTGGAGTTGGCAGCAGGAGCCCAAACTTTGCTTGAAAGACACACTGGAGTTGGCAGCAGCAGCAGCAGGAGCCCAAACATTGTTTTAAAGACACACTGGAGTTGGCAGCAGCAGGAGCCCAAACATTGCTTGAAAGACACACTGGAGTTGGCAGCAGGAGCCCAAACATTGCTTGAAAGAGATACTGGATTTGGCAGCAGGAGCAGCAGGAGCCCAAAAATTGGCTGAATGACACCCTGGTGTTGCAAGCAGCAGCAGCAGCAGGAGCCCAACATAGCTTAGAAGAGACACTGGAGTTGGCAGCAGGAGCAGCAGGAGCCCAAACATTGCTTGAAAGAGACATTGGAGTTGGCAACAGGAGCAGCAGAATCCCAAACATTGCTTGAAAGAGATAGTGGAGTTGGCAGCAGGAGCATCATGAGCCCAAACATTGCTTGAAAGACACACTGGAGTTGGCAGCAGGAGCAGCAGCATTAAGGACACAACAGAAGTCCTACGGGCGTTATACCAATTACAATGGCCACCACATGCTACCTGGTTAACAATGGATGTCACGGCTCTATATTCATCAATACCTCACGCTTTAGCCCGACAAGCTGTTTCTCATATGCTAACCAAATATACAACTATGGATGAACACCACAGGTTATATGTAAATTTGGTACTAGAGTACCTCCTTGAACACAACTATTTCATGTTTGACAACAAATTCTTTTTACAGATCCAAGGGGCTCCGATGGGTGCGCCCTTCTCCCCCTCCCTAGCTAATCTATATATGGGGTGGTGGGAGGAGATGACCATCTTTACAGACATGAACCCCTACCGGGATTACATATACTGGTATGCTCGGTATATTGATGATATTATTTGCATTTGGACTGGCCCACCTGAGCTCATTACCCCCTTTTTAGCATTTTTGAATGCCAACCAATACAATTTAGCCTTTACAGCTGACCACCATGACAAAAGAATCTCATTTTTGGATTTAATCCTGGAAAGCCCAATTACGGGATCAATGATAATGACAAGCACGTACCGTAAACCCACATCAGGCAACTCTACATTACATGCCACCAGCTGCCAGGAGCAGCAGGAGCCCAAACATTGCTTGACATACACACTGGAGTTGGCAGCAGGAGCAGCAGGTGCCCAAAAATTGGCTGAATGACACCCTAGAGTTGCAAGCAGCAGCAGGAGCTCAAACATTGCTTGAAAGAGACACTGGAGTTGGCAGCAGGAGCCCAAACATTACTTGAAAGACACTCTGGAGTTGGCAGAAGGAGCCCAAACATTGCTTGAAAGAGACACTGGAGTTGGCAGCAGGAGCCCAAACATTGCTTGAAAGACACACTGGAGTTGGAAGCAGGAGCAGCAGGAGCCCAAATATTGCTTGAAAGACACACTGCAGTTGGCAGCAGGAGCAGCAGGAGGCCAAAATTGCTTGAAGGACAAACTGGAGTTGGCAGCAGCAGGAGCCCAAACATTGCTTGAAAGAGACACTGGAGTTGGCAGCAGAAGCAGCAGGAGCCCAAACACTGCTTGAAAGACACACTGAAGTTGGCAGCAGGAGCCCAAACATTGCTTGAAAGACACACTGGAGTTGGCAGCAGCAGGAGACAAAATATTGCTTGAAAGAGATCCTGGAGTTGGCAGCAGGAGCAGCAGGAGCCCAAAAATTGGCTGAATGACACTCTGGTGTTGCAAGCAGCAGCAGCAGGAGCCCAAACATAGCTTAAAAGAGACACTGGAGTTGGCTGCAGGAGCCCCAAAATTGGCTGAATGACACCCTGGAGTTGCAAGCAGCAGCAGCCCAAACATAGCTTGAAAGAGACACTGGAGTTGGCAGCAGGAGCAGCAGGAGCCCAAACATTGCTTGAAAAAAACACTGGAGTTGGCAGCAGGAGCCCAAACATTGCTTGAAAGACACACTGGAGTTGGCAGCTGGAGCCCAAACATTGCTTGAAAGACACACTGGAGTTGGCAGCAGCCGCAGCAGGAGCCCAAACATTGTTTGAAAGACACACTGGAGTTGGCAGCAGCAGGAGACCAAACATTGCTTGAAAGACACACTGGGATTGGCAGCAGGAGCCCAAACATTGCTTGAAAGAGATCCTGGAGTTGGCAGCAGGAGCCCAAAAATTGGCTAAATGACACTCTGGTGTTGCAAGCAGCAGCAGCAGGAGCCCTAACATAGCTTAGAAGAGACACTGGAGTTGGCAGCAGGAGCCCAAACATTGCTTGAAAGAGATACTGGAGTTGGCAGCAGGAGCAGCAGGAGGCCAAAATTGTCTGAATGACACCCTGGAGTTGCAAGCAGCAGCAGCTGGAGGCCAAACCTTGCTTGAAAGAGACATTGGAGTTGGCAACAGGAGCAGCAGGAGCCCTAACATTGCTTGAAAGAGATACTGGAGTTGGCAGCAGGAGCAGCAGGAGCCCAAACATTGCTTGAAATACACACTGGAGTTGGCAGCAGGAGCAGCAGGAGGTCAAAATTGGCTGAATGACACCCTGGAGTTGCAAGCAGCGGGAGCAGAAGCCCAAACATTGCTTGAAAAAGACATTGGAGTTGGCTGCAGGAGCCCAAAAATCGGCTGAATGACACCCTGGAGTTGCAAGTAGCAGCAGCAGCCCAAACTTAGCTTGAAAGAGACACTGGAGTTGGCAGCAGGAGCTGCAGGAGCCCAAACATTGCTTGAAAAAGACACTGGAGTTGGCAGCAGGAGCCCAAACATTGCTTGAAAGACACACTGGAGTTGACAGCAGGAGCCCAAACATTGCTTGAAAGACACACTGGAGTTGGCAGCAGGAGCCCAAACATTGCTTGAAAAACACATTGGAGTTGGCAGCAGCAGGAGCCCAAACATTGCTTGAAAGACACACTGGAGTTGGCAGCAAACATTGCTTGAAAGACACACTGGAGTTGGCAGAAGCAGCAGGAGCCCAAACATTGCTTAAAAGAGATACTGGAGTTGGCAGCAGGAGCAGCAGGAGCCCAAAAATTGGCTGAATGACACCCTGGAGTTGGCAGCAGGAGCCCAAACATAGCTTAGAAGAGACACTGGAGTTGGCAGCAGGAGCAGCAGGAGCCCAAACATTGCTTGAAAGAGATACTGGAGTTGGGAGCAGGAGCAGCAGCAGGCCAAAAATGGCTGAATGGCACTCTGGAGTTGCAAGCAGCAGCAGGAGTCCAAACATTGCTTGAAAGAGACATTGGAGTTGGCAACAGGAGCAGCAGAATCCCAAACATTGCTTGAAAGAGATACTGGAGTTGGCAGCAGGAGCATCAGGAGCCCAAACATTGCTTGAAAGACACACTGGAGTTGGCAGCAGGAGCAGCAGGAGGCCAAAATTGGCTGAATGACACCCTGGAGTTGCAAGCAGCAGCAGCAGGAGCCCTAACATAGCTTAGAAGAGACACTGGAGTTGGCAGCAGGAGCCCAAACATTGCTTGAAAGAGATACTGGAGTTGGCAGCAGGAGCAGCAGGAGGCCAAAATTGTCTGAATGACACCCTGGAGTTGCAAGCAGCAGCAGCTGGAGGCCAAACCTTGCTTGAAAGAGACATTGGAGTTGGCAACAGGAGCAGCAGGAGCCCTAACATTGCTTGAAAGAGATACTGGAGTTGGCAGCAGGAGCAGCAGGAGCCCAAACATTGCTTGAAATACACACTGGAGTTGGCAGCAGGAGCAGCAGGAGGTCAAAATTGGCTGAATGACACCCTGGAGTTGCAAGCAGCGGGAGCAGAAGCCCAAACATTGCTTGAAAAAGACATTGGAGTTGGCTGCAGGAGCCCAAAAATCGGCTGAATGACACCCTGGAGTTGCAAGTAGCAGCAGCAGCCCAAACTTAGCTTGAAAGAGACACTGGAGTTGGCAGCAGGAGCTGCAGGAGCCCAAACATTGCTTGAAAAAGACACTGGAGTTGGCAGCAGGAGCCCAAACATTGCTTGAAAGACACACTGGAGTTGACAGCAGGAGCCCAAACATTGCTTGAAAGACACACTGGAGTTGGCAGCAGGAGCCCAAACATTGCTTGAAAAACACATTGGAGTTGGCAGCAGCAGGAGCCCAAACATTGCTTGAAAGACACACTGGAGTTGGCAGCAAACATTGCTTGAAAGACACACTGGAGTTGGCAGAAGCAGCAGGAGCCCAAACATTGCTTAAAAGAGATACTGGAGTTGGCAGCAGGAGCAGCAGGAGCCCAAAAATTGGCTGAATGACACCCTGGAGTTGGCAGCAGGAGCCCAAACATAGCTTAGAAGAGACACTGGAGTTGGCAGCAGGAGCAGCAGGAGCCCAAACATTGCTTGAAAGAGATACTGGAGTTGGGAGCAGGAGCAGCAGCAGGCCAAAAATGGCTGAATGGCACTCTGGAGTTGCAAGCAGCAGCAGGAGTCCAAACATTGCTTGAAAGAGACATTGGAGTTGGCAACAGGAGCAGCAGAATCCCAAACATTGCTTGAAAGAGATACTGGAGTTGGCAGCAGGAGCATCAGGAGCCCAAACATTGCTTGAAAGACACACTGGAGTTGGCAGCAGGAGCAGCAGGAGGCCAAAATTGGCTGAATGACACCCTGGAGTTGCAAGCAGCAGCAGCAGGAGCCCAAACATTGCTTGAAAGAGACATTGGAGTTGGCAGCAGCAGCAGCAGGAGCCCAAACATTGCTTGAAAGAGACACTGGAGTTGGCAGCAGGAGCAGCAAGGAGCCCAAACATTGCTTGAAAAAGACACTAGAGTTGGCAGCAGGAGCAGCAGGAGCCCAAACATTGATTGAATGAGACACTGGAGTTGGCAGCAGGAGCCCAAACATTGCTTGAAAGACACACTGGAGTTTGAGGCAGGAGCAGCAGGAGCCCAAAAATTGGTTGAATGACACCCTGGAGTTGCAAGCAGCAGGAGCCCAAACATAGCTTAAAAGAGACACTGGAGTTGGCAGCAGGAGCCCAAACATTGCTTGAAAGAGACACTGGAGTTGGCAGCAGGAGCCCAAACATTGCTTGAAAGAGACACTGGAGTTGGCAGCAGGAGCAGCAGGAGTCCAAACATTGCTTGAAAAAGACACTAGAGTTGGCAGCAGGAGCAGCAGGAGCCCAAACATTGCTTGAAAGACACACTGGAGTTGGCAGCAGGAGCCCAAACTTTGCTTGAAAGACACACTGGAGTTGGCAGCAGCAGCAGCAGGAGCCCAAACATTGTTTTAAAGACACACTGGAGTTGGCAGCAGCAGGAGCCCAAACATTGCTTAAAAGACACACTGGAGTTGGCAGCAGGAGCCCAAACATTGCTTGAAAGAGATACTGGATTTGGCAGCAGGAGCAGCAGGAGCCCAAAAATTGGCTGAATGACACCCTGGTGTTGCAAGCAGCAGCAGCAGCAGGAGCCCAACATAGCTTAGAAGAGACACTGGAGTTGGCAGCAGGAGCAGCAGGAGCCCAAACATTGCTTGAAAGAGACATTGGAGTTGGCAACAGGAGCAGCAGAATCCCAAACATTGCTTGAAAGAGATAGTGGAGTTGGCAGCAGGAGCATCATGAGCCCAAACATTGCTTGAAAGACACACTGGAGTTGGCAGCAGGAGCAGCAGCATTAAGGACACAACAGAAGTCCTACGGGCGTTATACCAATTACAATGGCCACCACATGCTACCTGGTTAACAATGGATGTCACGGCTCTATATTCATCAATACCTCACGCTTTAGCCCGACAAGCTGTTTCTCATATGCTAACCAAATATACAACTATGGAT
Source organism: Gastrophryne carolinensis (assembly GCA_027917425.1). Lineage (NCBI taxonomy): Eukaryota > Metazoa > Chordata > Amphibia > Anura > Microhylidae > Gastrophryne > Gastrophryne carolinensis. Next base: position 655,036,660 of record CM051234.1, on the reverse strand, counting down.
GAACACCACAGGTTATATGTAAATTTGGTACTAGAGTACCTCCTTGAACACAACTATTTCATGTTTGACAACAAATTCTTTTTACAGATCCAAGGGGCTCCGATGGGTGCGCCCTTCTCCCCCTCCCTAGCTAATCTATATATGGGGTGGTGGGAGGAGATGACCATCTTTACAGACATGAACCCCTACCGGGATTACATATACTGGTATGCTCGGTATATTGATGATATTATTTGCATTTGGACTGGCCCACCTGAGCTCATTACCCCCTTTTTAGCATTTTTGAATGCCAACCAATACAATTTAGCCTTTACAGCTGACCACCATGACAAAAGAATCTCATTTTTGGATTTAATCCTGGAAAGCCCAATTACGGGATCAATGATAATGACAAGCACGTACCGTAAACCCACATCAGGCAACTCTACATTACATGCCACCAGCTGCCACCCAAAACATACTGTGGAAAGTGTACCATATGGAGAGTTCCTTCGAGCTATTAGAAACTGTAATAAGAAGTTTTGTCTAGACAAAGAATTAGATCTTATACAGAACAGACTTCTAGATAGAGGTTACAAAAGACTAATGTTACACAAGGCAAGAGAAAAAGCTTTACTACGTAGTAGACAGGACATCCTCTTTCCTAAAAATTCATCAGGGGACAAGGGTACCAAACAAACACCTGTAACCATGGTCACCAGATATAGTCAACAGTTTCGTGATATAAAAAAGATAGTTATGTCCAACCTCCCGATATTGGGAGCTGACCCTGATTTATCATCTGTCATCAAACAGGGGGTCAGAGTGGTTGCAAGCAAAGCGCCCACGTTGGGTACGAAACTGTCTCCTTCTATGCTCAGGACTCCCAATAAGGATGGTGATACTTGGTTGTCACAAAAAGGTTGCTATCCATGTGGGTGCACAAGATGTGCCTGTTGTAGGTACATCCAAAAGACCAATAGTTTTGAATCCACACAGACGGGCAAGATATATCTAATATCACAATTCATAAACTGTAATACTAAATGTGTAATTTATTTTGTAACATGTACTGTCTGCGCAGTACAATATGTAGGGTGTACTACCCGGATGCTTAAAAGCAGATTTATGGAACACATTTACCAAATGAAAGCACCATGCCCTAAATCCAATGTGGCGAGACATGTTTGCCAGATTCATGGTGGTGATAGTGAATGTTTAAGGGTCATTGCTATAGAGAAAGTAAGGCTTAATGTTAGGGGAGGTGATATCCACAAATTGTTATTGAAGGCGGAAGCCAAATGGATAGTTAGATTGGACACACGCTCCCAGCAGGGGTTAAATGATAGATTGGACATAGCATTATTCACTGATTGATTAGTCTGAATATCCATGCTTTAACCTTTGGACGTAAAGAAGATATGTTGTTCCACCATATGGTATTTTGTTTTTATGAGATTTTCTCTTTTTATTTTAAGGTTTAGACAATAGGACTGTTCTGTCCTCCTTAAGCGAACTACTTAATTCGACAGAGAGCCTAAACTCCTGCTCCACAATTCATCACACTGAGTTGATTCGACTTGACTTTTATTGTAGAACATAAGGAGTAAAACTGGGGACATAAAGGAACATGCACTTACTATATGGAGAGACATGTAGCAATACACAAATACAGTAAATACATGAATCATGACATGAACATGTGCAAAAAACATACATATTACATATACGGCACACTAATATAACTCAGGGATAACTATGCGTCAGTATTAGCACCTGGAGGGATGCAAATGGCATGCTAATCTATACACACAGAACGCATGTGCTGTGGATGCTAACTATAATTAACACTGTGAGCATGTAATGCTGAAAATATAGGGGGATGCATAAGCTGCCATGCTGGATAGCTATTTACACTTACTAGCGATGCTTTTAAAGCATGGATGCAATGGATGACGCTAGATGCGATGTAGCCTAATCACTGTCTCGAGAGAGAATCAGGAAGTATACGGAGATAGTGACATCATGAAAGGGTCACATGGTACAGGTACGGAGGCCTGCTAGTCCAGAAATACAAGATGGAAATACCTGCAATGTATTCAAATGGCCACTGGAGGGAGCTCCAACACAAAATGAGTATTGTAAATCACAGTGAATTTTACAATGCAGTCTAATACAACAGAATATACATTTTATAAAAAAAAAACATATTGCAGAAGGCATGACAAGGACCCTTTTGCCCATTTCAGGAGTTTTATCTCTTTTTTAAATCTTTTCTCCTCCCCCTACTTACCCAGTACCATCCAATAAGCTGTGAATTTTTATGTACCGTCATTTTATATTGCGCGTCTTTGCACATTAATTGCAGTAGCACTTTCGATCATATAGTGGTATAACCTTTGCATATGTATTGCAGCGGCACTTTAATAACTATTGAATCCAATGAGTTGAGATATTTTACGCTCTGTCATCTTGAACAATGTATTGGACAATTTTTTGCATATTTTGCAGTGTCATTTTAAATTGCATGATGATCAATAATGTTCTACCCATTTTTTTGTAGCGTTGTTTCAATAGTTATAATAACATGGTAGATTGGCTGTTTATGTGATCAGCCGTTTATGTGATTACTCCAAGTGATATAATAACTTAAATGTTATTTGCATTAATAATAAGCATATTTATCTTGATGACATTTAGTGATCAAGCTCATGACAACAGCTCATGATCTTGCAATAGCCCCGTAAAGGGTTATTTTTGTAAGAGCCATGTCTTTATTGACTTACTATATCATTATACATATGCCTATGGAGAATATGTGCACTTTTGCAATATGACCACTAGGGGCAATAGAGAGCAAGTCTCGGCGTGATTTCTATAAAAGATGACATGCGAATTTCAATTCATTTATATAGACGTCTAAATTAGAGTTTTGAATGTGGCTGAGGCATTTTCTTTATTCCATTTACATAATGAACGCGGGGACTATGAGCTTAGCTCTCTGCAACTGTGGCTATGGCTACAGGTAAACATATTAAGAGTTACTATACAGTGTACACAGCATGGTAGAGGTTATGCTATTGGTCTGATCACAGCCAATAGATGTTCTCCTCTCATTGGAGACATGGGGGAAGGAGCACAGGATAGGTGGAGGGCCTCACCAATCAGAAACAGAGACGGGGTGACGTCACGGGGCTGTTCTGGTATAAGGAAAAAAGAAAAAAGGGGGGGGATCTAGAAATGGGCACTCACTCTGAAGGTATGTATCAAATGGTATACAAAATTTATTAAAGGTACTAAAGACACGATAAAAAACATATACACACCATATAAGAACAAGACAAAATTAAAAAGAACAATTGGTGGGTACCCGGGAACTGCTGAATATCAAACTGATATATGAATAAATATTAAATATTAAATTAATCCAATACTGTGTATCATAAACTGAACATATTGAAGTCACTGTCTATTAACAAAGAATGGTATATTGGCGCCCCCTAATGGCCAAATAGAAGTATCAACATGGAAGTAAAATATGCACATAAGAGAACAAATAAACAAACTATGAGCAACAATCTACTAAATATAATACCATAAAAGTGCTAAGTGCGTATATATCCCTATCAGAAGCCGTGGGCGCACGGCGGAACGCGTGGGGCAGCCAGGAGGTCCCGGGAAACAGCTGGTGGTAGTATCATTTCTTTGTCTATGCTTGATTGATTTGATTTATGGTATGGCTCTGAGCGCTGTCTCTATGTCCCCAGTTTAAGTGTCTCATTAAGCTGTAATTATGATTGCAGGTTAGCTGCAGTCCAGCCTTATATATATATTCTTGTGTATTACGTACTGGGGAGCAAATTAACTATATCCATATACGCTCAACATGGTTAACTTTTTTATATTGTATTGATCATACCAATAGGCTCTTTACTGTTTGTATCCAACAGGGTCTGCATTTATTCTTATTAGCACACTTAGGTTGGGTTTTGTGATTCATTTGCACGTGACACTTTATTGTATATAATTGATTTGTTTAAGAGGGGTTTCTTTATCCTTATTTATTATTATAGTTAATGGAATTTTGAATATATACGCACTTAGCACTTTTATGGTATTATATTTAGTAGATTGTTGCTCATAGTTTGTTTATTTGTTCTCTTATGTGCATATTTTACTTCCATGTTGATACTTCTATTTGGCCATTAGGGGGCGCCAATATACCATTCTTTGTTAATAGACAGTGACTTCAATATGTTCAGTTTATGATACACAGTATTGGATTAATTTAATATTTAATATTTATTCATATATCAGTTTGATATTCAGCAGTTCCCGGGTACCCACCAATTGTTCTTTTTAATTTTGTCTTGTTCTTATATGGTGTGTATATGTTTTTTATCGTGTCTTTAGTACCTTTAATAAATTTTGTATACCATTTGATACATACCTTCAGAGTGAGTGCCCATTTCTAGATCCCCCCCTTTTTTCTTTTTTCCTTATATCGGTTTGTTATTTGTTCGGGGATCTAAGGGAGCACCATCTGCGTTGCATTATTGTTCTTTATATTTAAGTGGTGCCCTTACAGGTTAAATGTGTTCTACGGGGCTGTTCTGGCTCGCAGCCCTGCTCAGCGTGCAGCACCTGCTCTTGTTAGGTGAGTCCCTCTTACTTAGTATAAATGAATGTGTATCTCTTGGGCAAATTGTATGACTAAGGGCTAGTAACAGCCTGAAACGCGTTACCTGGTCCCAATGGTGGAGGGGAGCACTTTCTGACTTGCAAGATGTTTGACGGCTGTGTTTGGAATTATCCTCATTTTAAGCTATGAAGTAAAAGCTAAGTTTTAACCCTTTTTAAGCTGGACATTGCAATTGTAACGGTTTGGGGAGTTTTTCAGGAGATCCTGAGGTCCGTGCTGTTTGGGTCTGAGGGTGAGCTGGTCATTTCTTGCTTATGATTGCTTGAAAGAGATACTGGAGTTGGCAGCAGGAGCAGCAGGAGCCCAAACATTGCTTGAAAGACACACTGGAGTTGGCAGCAGGAGCAGCTGGAAGCCAAAATTGGCTGAATGACACCCTGGAGTTGCAAGCAGCAGCAGCAGCAGGAGCCCAACCATTGCTTGAAAGAGACATTGGAGTTGGCAGCAGCAGCAGCAGGAGCCCAAACATTGCTTGAAAAAGACACTGGAGTTGGCAGCAGGAGCAGCAAGGAGCCCAAACATTGCTTGAAAAAGACACTGGAGTTGGCAGCAGGAGCCCAAACATTGCTTGAAAGAGACACTGGAGTTGGCAGCAGGAGCCCACACATTGCTTGAAAGACACACTGGAGTTGGAAGCAGGAGCAGCAGGAGCCCAAAAATTGACTGAAAGACACCCTGAAGTTGGAGTTGCAAGCGGCAGCAGCAGGAGCCCAAACATGGCTTAAAAGAGACACTGGAGTTGGCAGCAGAAGCAGCAGGAGCCCAAAAATTGACTGACGCACCCTGGAGTTGGCAGCAGCAGCAGCAGGAGACCAAACATTGCTTGAAAGACACACTGGAGTTGGAAGCAGGAGCAGCAGGAGCCCAAATATTGCTTGAAAGACACACTGGAGTTGGCAGCAGGAGCAGCAGGAGGCCAACATTGCTTGAAAGACACACTGGAGTTGGCAGCAGCAGGAGCCCAAACATTGCTTAAAAGAGACACTGGAGTTGGCTGCAGGAGCCCCAAAATTGGCTGAATGACACCCTGGAGTTGCAAGCAGCAGCAGCAGCCCAAACATTGCTTGAAAGAGACACTGGAGTTGGCAGCAGGAGCAGCAGGAGCCCAAACATTGCTTGAAAAAGACACTGGAGTTGGCAGCAGGAGCCCAAACATTGCTTGAAAGACACACTGGAGTTGGCAGCAGCAGGAGACCAAACATTGCTTGAAAGACACACTGGAATTGGCAGCAGGAGCCCAAACATTGCTTGAAAGACACACTGGAGTTGGCAGCAGCAGCAGGAGCCCAAACATTGCTTGAAAGAGATACTGGAGTTGGCAGCAGGAGCAGCAGGAGCCCAAAAATTGGCTGAATGACACTCTGGTGTTGCAAGCAGCAGCAGCAGGAGCCCAAACATAGCTTAGAAGAGACACTGGAGTTGGCAGCAGGAGCCCAAACATTGCTTGAAAGAGATACTGGAGTTGGCAGCAGGAGGCCAAAATTGGCTGAATGACACCCTGGAGTTGCAAGCAGCAGCAGCTGGAGCCTAAACATTGCTTGAAAGAGGCATTGGAGTTGGCAACAGGAGCAGCAGGATCCCAAACATTGCTTGAAAGAGATACTGGAGTTGGCAGCAGGAGCCCAAACATTGCTTGAAAGACACACTGGAGTTGGCAGCAGGAGCAGCAGGAGGTCAAATTTGGCTGAATGACACCCTGGAGTTGCAAGCAGCAGCAGCAGGAGCCCAAACATTGCTTGAAATAGACATTAAAGTTGGCTGCAGGAGCCCACATATTGGCTGAATGACACCCTGGAGTTGCAAGCAGCAGCAGCAGGATCCCAAACATTGCTTGAAAGAGACATTGGAGTTGGCAGCAGCAGCAGCAGGAGCCCAAACATTGCTTGAAAAAGACACTGGAGTTGGCAGCAGGAGCAGCAATGAGCCCAAACATTGCTTGAAAAAGACACTGGAGTTGGCAGCAGGAGCAGCAGGAGCCCAAACATTGCTTGAATGAGACACTGGAGTTGGCAGCAGGAGCCCAAACATTGCTTGAAAGACACACTGGAGTTGGAAGCAGGAGCAGCAGGAGCCCAAACATTGACTGAAAGACACCCTGGAGTTGGAGTTGCAAGCGGCAGCAGCAGGAGCCCAAACATAGCTTAAAAGAGACACTGGAGTTGGCAGCAGGAGCAGCAGGAGCCCAAACATTGCTTGAAAGAGACACTGGAGTTGGCAGCAGGAGCCCAAACATTGCTTGAAAAAGACACTGGAGTTGGCAGCAGGAGCCCAAACATTGCTTGAAAGAGACACTGGAGTTGGCAGCAGGAGCCCAAACATTGCTTGAAAAAGACACTGGAGTTGGCAACAGGAGCAGCAGGAGCCCAAACATTGTTTGAAAGACACACTGGAGTTGGCAGCAGGAGCTGAATGTCTGTAACTGGAGAGCAGCACCTTAAATCTGTTTTGCACGCTCCATATTTCCTTTTGTCCTGCCCGGCCAGTAGTTGATTTAGATGGCAACTGGGCTGCTCTATATAATGCTGCAAAATGGTAAATTTACCTCACAGTATAAGCTATTGCCCTTCAGATTTACACAGGGCCTGCTCTATAGAATGCTACAAAACCAAGAGCGGATTTAACTCACACAATATAACCATTTTTTAAGGTTTATATAGGGACTGCTCTATGTAATGGTGCAAAACCATGAATTTACCTCATAATATAAACTATTGCCCCCCAGGTTTACTCAGGGGCTGCTCCATATAATGGTGCAAAACAGGGCAAATGTATTGTCCAATATAAACTATTGCTGCTCTGATTTACACAGGAGGGCCACTCTAAAGAATGGTGCAACATGGCGAATTTAGCTCACAATATAACAGATTGCAAAATGAGATTTTCAGACAGGGCCTGCTCTATAAAATGGCAACTTTACTTCACAATATAAACTATTGCTCCTCAGATTTACACAGGGATTTAGGTTGATATATATAATAGTGCAAAACAGCTAATTTACCTCACAATGCTGTATAAACTATTGCTCCTCAGATTTACACAGTGGGCTTCTCTATATAATGGTGCAAAATGGCGAATTTACCTCACTATATAATCTATTACAGCTCTATCTAAAAAAAATAAATAAATAAAAAAAGGGCCTGTAGAAGTTTATTTAGTAAAACAGATAGGGTGCCACGTGGTGGTTTGGGATGCTCATGTGGGCTAGTGTTTTGACAGCAGGACAAAAACCAATTCAAAATGCAATAGCTTAATAAAACTGAGGCTGAACAAGCTTATTTAGTATAAAAGATAGGGTGACGTGCTGGTTTGGGATGCCCACGTGGGCTGGTGTTTTTTTTGTTAAAGGCAGACCAAAAACCAATTCAAAATGCAATATCTTAATAAAGCTGAGGCTGTAAACACTTATTTAGTATAACAGATAGGGTGCAACGTGGTGGTTTGGGATACCCTGCGGCCTGGTGTAATGACAGCAGACCAAAACCAATGCAAAATTAAATAACTTAGTACAGCTGAGGCTGAAGCACGCTTATTAAGTATAACAGATAGGGTGCTGGGTATGGGATTTTGTATAAAAGATAGGGTCACGTGCTGAAATGGAATGCCCCTGTGGGCTGGGGTTTTTACAGCAGACCAAAAAAATTAAAACTAATCGAGCTATAAGAAATGTTAAATGTGCCACTGCCAACATGGGATGCACAGTGGCCAGGAATTTTTACAGCACAAAACACAGGAATTTAAAACTGATCTGGCAAATGAAGTGAAAATAAAAAAAACTTTCTTTCCCTGTCACTTTATCTGCTGTCCCTGCCTGGATCGTTCCCGATTTTTCCCTATCTTTCCCTGGCTCTCCCTGGCACTCTGTGGGTCTCTGTGGGTCTCCCTGCCTCTCTGTTACTCTCTCCCTGTCCTCCGTTGTCTGTGCACTGCAAGTCTCAAATGCGCACAAGAAAGATGGCCGCTATATAGCGCTGTGACGTCACCGGGGCTCCTGGCTGCTGATAGCCTGCATGTGACCTTCCCATGATAACTTGCCCCAGGGGATATGTCCAGACATGTCCATCCACCATTTTACAATGCCTGTAATTGAAGTAAATGGAGTTTAAAGGAAAACTTCGATCGATCGAATCGCTGGGAAATTCGGATTCGTTCAGAATCAAATTTTTAATGAAATTCGGAACGAATCCGGGTTCGTCCGGATTGATTCGCTCATCCCTACAAACAACCAATAGCGCAAAGCTGTAACATGCACAAAAAGTGTTAAGAGGTATCACAGATCAGTGAGAAGGAAGCTGTGTGTAAACAGCAGGAAAGGCACACTAACACAGAGCACCAGGCGCTGACATCTTTACCCCAGCTAATTAGCAATTTGCTTTGTGCAGCTAGCGTGGAGGGGCAAGATGGCGGACATGTGGAACTGCTGCACTGAAATTTTACTAGCAGATGTGTAGTTGCAAAATGGATTTGTGCCCAATAGCATTTGCTGTGGCGTTGTGTGCGTTTTGTGATTCATTTGCACGTGACACTTTATTGTATATAATTGATTTGTTTAAGAGGGGTTTCTTTATCCTTATTTATTATTATAGTTAATGGAATTTTGAATATATACGCACTTAGCACTTTTATGGTATTATATTTAGTAGATTGTTGCTCATAGTTTGTTTATTTGTTCTCTTATGTGCATATTTTACTTCCATGTTGATACTTCTATTTGGCCATTAGGGGGCGCCAATATACCATTCTTTGTTAATAGACAGTGACTTCAATATGTTCAGTTTATGATACACAGTATTGGATTAATTTAATATTTAATATTTATTCATATATCAGTTTGATATTCAGCAGTTCCCGGGTACCCACCAATTGTTCTTTTTAATTTTGTCTTGTTCTTATATGGTGTGTATATGTTTTTTATCGTGTCTTTAGTACCTTTAATAAATTTTGTATACCATTTGATACATACCTTCAGAGTGAGTGCCCATTTCTAGATCCCCCCCCTTTTTTCTTTTTTCCTTATATCGGTTTGTTATTTGTTCGGGGATCTAAGGGAGCACCATCTGCGTTGCATTATTGTTCTTTATATTTAAGTGGTGCCCTTACAGGTTAAATGTGTTCTACGGGGCTGTTCTGGCTCGCAGCCCTGCTCAGCGTGCAGCACCTGCTCTTGTTAGGTGAGTCCCTCTTACTTAGTATAAATGAATGTGTATCTCTTGGGCAAATTGTATGACTAAGGGCTAGTAACAGCCTGAAACGCGTTACCTGGTCCCAATGGTGGAGGGGAGCACTTTCTGACTTGCAAGATGTTTGACGGCTGTGTTTGGAATTATCCTCATTTTAAGCTATGAAGTAAAAGCTAAGTTTTAACCCTTTTTAAGCTGGACATTGCAATTGTAACGGTTTGGGGAGTTTTTCAGGAGATCCTGAGGTCCGTGCTGTTTGGGTCTGAGGGTGAGCTGGTCATTTCTTGCTTATGATTGCTTGAAAGAGATACTGGAGTTGGCAGCAGGAGCAGCAGGAGCCCAAACATTGCTTGAAAGACACACTGGAGTTGGCAGCAGGAGCAGCTGGAAGCCAAAATTGGCTGAATGACACCCTGGAGTTGCAAGCAGCAGCAGCAGCAGGAGCCCAACCATTGCTTGAAAGAGACATTGGAGTTGGCAGCAGCAGCAGCAGGAGCCCAAACATTGCTTGAAAAAGACACTGGAGTTGGCAGCAGGAGCAGCAAGGAGCCCAAACATTGCTTGAAAAAGACACTGGAGTTGGCAGCAGGAGCCCAAACATTGCTTGAAAGAGACACTGGAGTTGGCAGCAGGAGCCCAAACATTGCTTGAAAGACACACTGGAGTTGGAAGCAGGAGCAGCAGGAGCCCAAAAATTGACTGAAAGACACCCTGAAGTTGGAGTTGCAAGCGGCAGCAGCAGGAGCCCAAACATGGCTTAAAAGAGACACTGGAGTTGGCAGCAGAAGCAGCAGGAGCCCAAAAATTGACTGACGCACCCTGGAGTTGGCAGCAGCAGCAGCAGGAGACCAAACATTGCTTGAAAGACACACTGGAGTTGGAAGCAGGAGCAGCAGGAGCCCAAATATTGCTTGAAAGACACACTGGAGTTGGCAGCAGGAGCAGCAGGAGGCCAACATTGCTTGAAAGACACACTGGAGTTGGCAGCAGCAGGAGCCCAAACATTGCTTGAAAGAGACACTGGAGTTGGCAGCAGGAGCAGCAGGAGCCCAAACATTGCTTGAAAGACACACTGAAGTTGGCAGCAGGAGCAGCAGGAGTCCAAACACTGCTTGAAAGACACACTGGAGTTGGCAGCAGCAGGAGCCCAAACATTGCTTAAAAGAGACACTGGAGTTGGCTGCAGGAGCCCCAAAATTGGCTGAATGACACTCTGGAGTTGCAAGCAGCAGCAGCAGCCCAAACATTGCTTGAAAGAGACACTGGAGTTGGCAGCAGGAGCAGCAGGAGCCCAAACATTGCTTGAAAAAGACACTGGAGTTGGCAGCAGGAGCCCAAACATTGCTTGAAAGACACACTGGAGTTGGCAGCAGCAGGAGACCAAACATTGCTTGAAAGACACACTGGAATTGGCAGCAGGAGCCCAAACATTGCTTGAAAGACACACTGGAGTTGGCAGCAGCAGCAGGAGCCCAAACATTGCTTGAAAGAGATACTGGAGTTGGCAGCAGGAGCAGCAGGAGCCCAAAAATTGGCTGAATGACACTCTGGTGTTGCAAGCAGCAGCAGCAGGAGCCCAAACATAGCTTAGAAGAGACACTGGAGTTGGCAGCAGGAGCCCAAACATTGCTTGAAAGAGATACTGGAGTTGGCAGCAGGAGGCCAAAATTGGCTGAATGACACCCTGGAGTTGCAAGCAGCAGCAGCTGGAGCCTAAACATTGCTTGAAAGAGGCATTGGAGTTGGCAACAGGAGCAGCAGGATCCCAAACATTGCTTGAAAGAGATACTGGAGTTGGCAGCAGGAGCAGCAGGAGCCCAAACATTGCTTGAAAGACACACTGGAGTTGGCAGCAGGAGCAGCAGGAGGTCAAATTTGGCTGAATGACACCCTGGAGTTGCAAGCAGCAGCAGCAGGAGCCCAAACATTGCTTGAAATAGACATTAAAGTTGGCTGCAGGAGCCCACATATTGGCTGAATGACACCCTGGAGTTGCAAGCAGCAGCAGCAGGATCCCAAACATTGCTTGAAAGAGACATTGGAGTTGGCAGCAGCAGCAGCAGGAGCCCAAACATTGCTTGAAAAAGACACTGGAGTTGGCAGCAGGAGCAGCAATGAGCCCAAACATTGCTTGAAAAAGACACTGGAGTTGGCAGCAGGAGCAGCAGGAGCCCAAACATTGCTTGAATGAGACACTGGAGTTGGCAGCAGGAGCCCAAACATTGCTTGAAAGACACACTGGAGTTGGAAGCAGGAGCAGCAGGAGCCCAAACATTGACTGAAAGACACCCTGGAGTTGGAGTTGCAAGCGGCAGCAGCAGGAGCCCAAACATAGCTTAAAAGAGACACTGGAGTTGGCAGCAGGAGCAGCAGGAGCCCAAACATTGCTTGAAAGAGACACTGGAGTTGGCAGCAGGAGCCCAAACATTGCTTGAAAAAGACACTGGAGTTGGCAGCAGGAGCCCAAACATTGCTTGAAAGAGACACTGGAGTTGGCAGCAGGAGCCCAAACATTGCTTGAAAAAGACACTGGAGTTGGCAACAGGAGCAGCAGGAGCCCAAACATTGTTTGAAAGACACACTGGAGTTGGCAGCAGGAGCTGAATGTCTGTAACTGGAGAGCAGCACCTTAAATCTGTTTTGCACGCTCCATATTTCCTTTTGTCCTGCCCGGCCAGTAGTTGATTTAGATGGCAACTGGGCTGCTCTATATAATGCTGCAAAATGGTAAATTTACCTCACAGTATAAGCTATTGCCCTTCAGATTTACACAGGGCCTGCTCTATAGAATGCTACAAAACCAAGAGCGGATTTAACTCACACAATATAACCAATTTCTCAGGTTTATATAGGGACTGCTCTATGTAATGGTGCAAAACCATGAATTTACCTCATAATATAAACTATTGCCCCCCAGGTTTACTCAGGGGCTGCTCCATATAATGGTGCAAAACAGGGCAAATGTATTGTCCAATATAAACTATTGCTGCTCTGATTTACACAGGAGGGCCACTCTAAAGAATGGTGCAACATGGCGAATTTAGCTCACAATATAACAGATTGCAAAATGAGATTTTCAGACAGGGCCTGCTCTATAAAATGGCAACTTTACTTCACAATATAAACTATTGCTCCTCAGATTTACACAGGGATTTAGGTTGATATATATAATAGTGCAAAACAGCTAATTTACCTCACAATGCTGTATAAACTATTGCTCCTCAGATTTACACAGTGGGCTTCTCTATATAATGGTGCAAAATGGCGAATTTACCTCACTATATAATCTATTACAGCTCTATCTAAAAAAAATAAATAAATAAAAAAAGGGCCTGTAGAAGTTTATTTAGTAAAACAGATAGGGTGCCACGTGGTGGTTTGGGATGCTCATGTGGGCTAGTGTTTTGACAGCAGGACAAAAACCAATTCAAAATGCAATAGCTTAATAAAACTGAGGCTGAACAAGCTTATTTAGTATAAAAGATAGGGTGACGTGCTGGTTTGGGATGCCCACGTGGGCTGGTGTTTTTTTTGTTAAAGGCAGACCAAAAACCAATTCAAAATGCAATATCTTAATAAAGCTGAGGCTGTAAACACTTATTTAGTATAACAGATAGGGTGCAACGTGGTGGTTTGGGATACCCTGCGGCCTGGTGTAATGACAGCAGACCAAAACCAATGCAAAATTAAATAACTTAGTACAGCTGAGGCTGAAGCACGCTTATTAAGTATAACAGATAGGGTGCTGGGTATGGGATTTTGTATAAAAGATAGGGTCACGTGCTGAAATGGAATGCCCCTGTGGGCTGGGGTTTTTACAGCAGACCAAAAAAATTAAAACTAATCGAGCTATAAGAAATGTTAAATGTGCCACTGCCAACATGGGATGCACAGTGGCCAGGAATTTTTACAGCACAAAACACAGGAATTTAAAACTGATCTGGCAAATGAAGTGAAAATAAAAAAAACTTTCTTTCCCTGTCACTTTATCTGCTGTCCCTGCCTGGATCGTTCCCGATTTTTCCCTATCTTTCCCTGGCTCTCCCTGGCACTCTGTGGGTCTCTGTGGGTCTCCCTGCCTCTCTGTTACTCTCTCCCTGTCCTCCGTTGTCTGTGCACTGCAAGTCTCAAATGCGCACAAGAAAGATGGCCGCTATATAGCGCTGTGACGTCACCGGGGCTCCTGGCTGCTGATAGCCTGCATGTGACCTTCCCATGATAACTTGCCCCAGGGGATATGTCCAGACATGTCCATCCACCATTTTACAATGCCTGTAATTGAAGTAAATGGAGTTTAAAGGAAAACTTCGATCGATCGAATCGCTGGGAAATTCGGATTCGTTCAGAATCAAATTTTTAATGAAATTCGGAACGAATCCGGGTTCGTCCGGATTGATTCGCTCATCCCTACAAACAACCAATAGCGCAAAGCTGTAACATGCACAAAAAGTGTTAAGAGGTATCACAGATCAGTGAGAAGGAAGCTGTGTGTAAACAGCAGGAAAGGCACACTAACACAGAGCACCAGGCGCTGACATCTTTACCCCAGCTAATTAGCAATTTGCTTTGTGCAGCTAGCGTGGAGGGGCAAGATGGCGGACATGTGGAACTGCTGCACTGAAATTTTACTAGCAGATGTGTAGTTGCAAAATGGATTTGTGCCCAATAGCATTTGCTGTGGCGTTGTGTGCGTTTGTGTGTGTTTGTGTGTGAGTGTGTGTGTGTGTGTGTGTGGACTCCTGTTGCGACCCAGGCAGAGCCAAGTCTGTGTGCTGGGTACAGGGTCTGCTAGCAAGTCTGTGCTTTGTTACATCAGTTGTGTTTTCTTGGGCACACAGTAATGCAGGATTGTCTTTGACACCTTCTCTGGTATGTCTAGCATCTCCCTTCTTGGACTAGCCAAACGTAAGAAGCGTGCTTTCAGCAGGGACATGGTTGTTTCAGCAATGCATCTGGTTTTTGGGGGAACTGCATTGACTTTCACTTGTGTTTGTAAGAGAGTGTGTGGTTGCAGGTTGGTTTGAGGTGTGCTTTGGACTTGTATCTGTATGTGCTTGTGATTGCGTTTGTGCATTTTTGGTTGCAGTGCAGAGTCAGATTTTGGTGTTTTGTTGGGGGTGTGGTTGAGTTGTGTGTCTGCTGCTGAGGAGGGCACAGTGGTGCGACTTCTGGCTGACCGAGTCTTTACCACCTTGCTGTCTGTGGTGGATTTAAGTGATGAACAAAAACGCAGCCGATTCCGCCTCAATTTAGCTGCATTGTTGTCACTGTATGACCAAATCCACCACAAAATTGACCCCACCACAATCCACAGCCAGGCCGTACGTGGCATAGTGCACCTGTGTGCCTCCTTGAACATACTGGTGAGGGGGCACATTTCATGCCACTGCGGCTCTCTAAAGTGGTATTAGCCAGTCTAACATCTTCCATAAGATCGTCCTGGCCATATGTGACCTGATCCCCACCTACATCAGATTTCTGGCCAATTATATAGAGGTCCAATGCACCAAGCTTGCATTCTATCGCATGGCAGGAATCCCAAATGTGCTTGGCTGCATTGATGGGACCCATATTCCCTTCCGCCCTATCAAGCACAAGAACTGCACTACCGCAGCAGGGATGAGCGCCAATAGGACATTAACAAAGTAGCCAAACCAAACACAATGCCACTTGGGCTGCAGTGCTGACCGATAACAGCACCATTTATAGGTTTGCAGCCTTCCGACTGGGATGTTGTCAGTGCCTTTCGTTAGCTGTCAAAGTGGCGCTCAGTGGCACTAGTGATAAATTAGGCTGATAGTTGAGTAAAGGAGGTGGGAGTTGCTCCATCACTAACATTTACAAAATTATTCAGGACCTGGGAACCAATGTACAGCCTAGTTTAACCCTCTCATCACTATATAATATTCAGCAAACAGGCATATTAATCCTGTACAGAAACTAGGGGCCTTAGTTTGCCCTGAATAATTTTGCTTAAATATTAGTGAGCACACACAGCACATTCAGTCATTATGGATCTCTCCCTGTAGAGTGTTCTAAAGGTGGGCAGCTTCCCAGGTGAGTAGCTCGGAAATAATTGATTGCACTGCATGTCTTTGGGCACTCAAAAATAGGAGTAGGGACCCCACCAAAAGGCGCGCCTTGATGTGGCGTGGGGTTTAATATATGCAATTGCAATTGTAAGCAAACTAAGGTCCCTAGTTTCTGTACAGGATTCATTTTCTTGTTTACTGAATATTATATAGTGATGAGAGGGTTAAACTGGCTGTAAATTGGTTCCCAGGCCCTTAAAAATTTTGGATAAATAGAGATTTAAAATTAGATATGAAGCAACTTCCCTTTTTTCAAGTTGGGTAACAACAGCCCCCTGAAATGATTTGGACATTTTTTTAGCATAGCCCAAATGTGGCTGTTTTTTCCAAACATAAAAAAACACTAAGTACACCACTGGAAAAATGATGGACCTCACCTATAACAGGGATAAATGATTCTTAAGGAAAGATTAGAACCACATTTTTACAGCCAAAAGTTTAACTTGCTTCACTAGGTCTTTAGCATGACCTCAACTGTGTGCAGCGCCAGCTCACCCTCTTCTCTAACATAAGGTTAAAGAAAAGGCACAAGCTTAATAGGACGAGTAGAGAAATAGAAGGGCAAAGAAGAGGCGCAAGGAGGGAAAAGGAGAGTGGGGGATTATGATAGATTGGAGGGGAGGGATAGTTATAAGTCCAGCGGTAAGAACATCAATGCCCTTTGACATCAGTGTAGTGGGAAGTGTTCCAGCAAATACATAAATTCCGGAATCAAGCTGTGGATAAGCAGTAGTGGTTTAGGGGAGAGATAAGGGATCTGTTTGAGGGATTACTCTCTAAAACTGAGGAGCACTTGGAGTTCTGGTGTATTTTTCATTGATTAAATTAATGCAAAGTCTATGTGTCATTGTGTTTTCAGTTGTTTCACTTTTATTTCCAAAAATACAAATAAAAAAAAAATCTTTGCTGAAAATGTCCAAAATAATTTTCTATTGCAGTTTACTTACCTTTCACATTAATATATATATATATATATATATATATATATATATATATATATATATATATATTAGTGTGTGTGTGAACAAAATTACAAGATTTAATTTAAAAATAATAGGAGAATTGGCGAGAAAGTCTACATGTTCCACGGGGAAAAACTGTGGCAGCGCTTGCGCGCAACTGAATCTGATCGTCTCAATAAATTTACAAAGTGAAATTCAACAAGGAGCTCATTATCTTTCCTGCAATGTAACGAGATTTATTAGAGGAAATGCTAATTACTGTACACTGATGAGTGTTGCGTCATATAGGAGGATCATTATATACAAACTGATTTAGCCAATATTTACAATATATTTAAATAAACATTCAAATAATTTGATTTAAAACTTAAAAATGTTTGGATTCAGCATAAAGTAAAAATTAGATTTTATTTGTTTGTTAGTCTCTTTATTAATATTTGGACTTTTGAGTAGGTTGGAATAGATTTAAAAGGATTTATTGACTTGGGTAATTCTTTATTTTTTTTCGGGTATTATAATTAAGGATTAGCAAATCGAACCGTCCAAAATGGTCTTCTATCTGAACTTTGAGGAAAGTTCAGTTCCACTTGAGCTTGTTTAAATAGACTCATATTTTAATTGGCTACTAAACGTGGATTAGAGCGCCAGGAACTGGACGCCTGTACAGGAAGTTGGGGTCACACATGAGAAAGCAGGTGTCACACATGATCCGCTGTGGCCGGCTAATCCACTGCTAGTCAACCCGTAACCCTGTGATTTCACACATTTCCTGCTACTATAAAATTTAGATATTTATACGTACTGCCATTATCAGTGCCCTAGTCAGAGGTTTAAGCTGCCATTAAGTAGAGATAGGGAAAGTGGAGCTTTAACTGAAATAGATTGTGTACAGAGCTAGAGCTTGATCTATAAATCTCAT
This sequence comes from Gastrophryne carolinensis, assembly GCA_027917425.1. Classification (NCBI taxonomy): domain Eukaryota; kingdom Metazoa; phylum Chordata; class Amphibia; order Anura; family Microhylidae; genus Gastrophryne; species Gastrophryne carolinensis. The sequence goes on along the minus strand of CM051234.1, from coordinate 655,018,829 downwards.
GCTTGTGTTGGTTTTCCTTGTTATATTGATCTCGTGCTTGTATTTTCTTGATCTATAGATCTCATGCTTGTGTTGGTTCTACTTGATCTATAGATCCGGTGCTTGTGTTGGTTCTCCTTGATCTATAGATCTCATGCTTGTGTTGGTTCTCTTTGTTCTATAGATCTCATGCTAGTGTTGGTTCTCCTTTATCCATAGATCTCATGCTTGTGTTGGTTCTCCTTGTTCTATAGATCTCATGCTAGTGTTGGTTCTCCTTGATCCATAGATCTCATGCTTGTGTTGGTTCTCCTTGATCCATAGATCTCATGCTTGTGTTGGTTCTCCTTGATCTATAGATCTCATTCTTGTGTTGGTTCTCCTTGATCTGTAGATCTCATGCTTCAAATAGTGCTCTGGATTTTCTACCAAAACCTCATTTTAAAGCTTGCTGTAGTGCATTTAACTGGTTCTCACCGGGGCATCCCATTAAAGGGCATCTGAGAGTTTTTGCATTTGGTTTTATGCCCAGGTCTTGAAAGCTTAGTTAGTGTTAAAGGCCACACACCTGCCCAAAAATATGGTGCTCTTGCTTTTCTACCAAAACCTCGTTTTAAAGCTTGCTGTAGTGCATTTAACTGTCTCTCGCCGGAGGCATCACATTTAAGGGCATCTGAGAGTTTTATTGCATTTGGTTTTATGTTCAAGTGCTGATGGGTTAGTTAATGTGAAAGGCTAGACATAGTTACACACCTGCCGCTGTTGTGTAAAAATACTACATTTAAGTCTACTGGAGAGCATTGAACTGCCCTTATCAGTGCACACCACATACGTACATCTGAGAGTTGCACCATTATTTTCCTGTTAAAGTATTTAGGGCCTAGTTATTGTGAAAGGCCAGACACATTTTTCGTGGACACACGAGTTCTCCTTGTGGTGACTATGGCCCCTGCCACACTAAATCCACTTTGATGGCACACTACTGGCAGAGCAGGACGGCTTTCCCAGGGCAAACTCTGCTAGTTGTGGCCACAAATCAAGTTTGGCTGCACAGAAGTCCAGAGGATCCTCAAGGTGTGTTGACATGGTCATGTCAAGGTATGTGGGTGAAGAAAGCTAATCATCAGCGACTGTAGGCTGCTGCTGATGGAGCTGATACTGCTCCTGCCACCCCACCCCTCCCCAGCAGCCATGGCAGTGGAAAGTGAGAGCAGAGGGCCCCCCGAGTCAGACCTGTGAGAGGAAGGACGATGGCACAGATAGGCATCGGCCAACTGATTATGTAGGATGTCTCTGTAGTAGGTCAGTTTGAACTCCCTCTCAGCGGGTGTTAAAAAGCTAGTAACAAAGGTCCAATAAGGTGGAGAGCCAGAAGTCATCCCGCTGCCGAACAATTCGGTGACAATTAAGTGGTCACTACGCAAGCGTGTGAGCATGCATCATGCCATTTGCACAAGTGACTCGGAGGAACTACCTGTCTTTATCTCCACTGCATACTGCCACGGTGTGTCTGGGTTCTCTGTCTCGCCTTCCTCACAACCATCTAGCTCTTCTGGCTGCTCCTCCTCTCCTTTCAGATGACTAGAAATACTGCCCATATTGCCAAGCCTAAACTGTGCTCCACTGTGCCCTTGTGCCTCTTCCTCCACCTTCTCCTCCTCTAGTTCAGCCCCCACAGGGTTCATGTGGCCGTGAGATGTAGGCACTACGTCTCCAGTGCCCTGATCAGCTATAGTTTCCAACACGTGTTGTAGTAGATGAAACAGTGGAATGAAGTTGTTCATCCTGTAATCCTGGCAATTGACTAATAAGGTGGCTTCCTCTAGGGGCCTGAGCAAATGGCAGGTGTAACGTAGGGGCTGCCACAGGTTTACATTGAAGTTACACAGGGGAGTCCCTCTATCCACTTGGATCATCAAGAAATCGGTAATGTTTTTTTCTGTTTGTATAGTCAATCCAACATATGGAGGGTGAAATTCCAAGGGGTGGAAACATTGCAAATCAGTTTATGTTGGGGGATACCATTCTGACGCTCCAGCTCAAGTAGGGTGTGTTTGGCGGTGTAGGGGTGGCTGAAGTGCATGCAAGGTTTCCTTCCCATTGTTAGGATGTGTTGCAGATGGGGGGAAGACTTCAGGAAATGCTTGACAACCAGATTGAACATGTGTCATACAGGGCGCAAGGCTCAGGCTTCCTTGTCGCAGTGCAGACAAGATGTTCTTCCCATTGTTGGTCTCCATGGTTCCCATTGCAGTTTTCATGGAGTAAGCCTGATTTGATTTCTTGATTAATTAATTTTAGCAGTTCCTCTGCTGTGTGACTCCATTTAGCAAGGCAAACCATGTGAAGAACAGCGTGACACTGCCATGCCCTGCACACATGGTAGGCTGGAGGGGCACTGAGACCTGACTGTGCCATGGAGGCTGAGGAGGCGTGACCTGTCCAAGTTGCTATTGTGGCTGTGCAGACAACCCATTCACCCACTAAAGGACATGTATTGTCCCTGACCGTAGTTACAGCTCCAGATGTCGGTGCTGCCATGCATCCTGTGGGTGCTTAATGAAAATAGCCATACTGCCGAGTAGCTGATTTTTCCACCAACAGTCACTGCTACTGCCATGGACTCCAGGAACCCCTCTTTCACTACCTCCAGGGAAAGTAGCCTGTCGCACAGCAGGTGGTCTACCCCGCTAGGCTCCAGACTTTCAAATTCTGCCACCATGCTGACTTCCAACCATTCTACCACCTTGCTGCCTCAGCTGCTGAATCACAGGCAACCTGCAATCCTCTTCTCCTGATGATGATGAAGCCCTTCTGCATCCGGATCCCAAGTGCGATCGGCTTCATCATCATCGAGCTGTGTCTGCACATCACTGATATCTTCCTCGGGTTCCTCAACAGTGTCTGCTGCAGGAGCTGGAATGCTTGCAACACCACCTCCCACGCCACTCTCCTCATCAGTACTTGGCTGCCTAGCGAAGGAAGCAGCAGATGTCTCCTCCATTTATTGGCTGGGCAGTAGCTGCTGACTGTCCTCTATCAGATCATCCTCACTGAATAGTGGAGCTGAACCCAAAGCATAAGGACTTCTCTGCGGCCATGCCAACTGAGGGTTGTGTCCGAGGAACCTACCAACTGTTAACTGGGCATGTCAGATGTCACTTGTGATGAAGTGGATGACCGCATTAACAAATCGATGCATTGCTGGTCGAGACATGAACTCTAGCTGATACTGGGAGATTAGGCCTCTCACCATGTATTCTGCTGCCACTCGCCCCTAGTCTGCTGTGACCTCTGTCTGAAGAGTCTGCCACTTTCCTGTGCACATTCTGGCACTTCTCTGCCTGACATACTTACTGCAGTTATGAGGGGAAAGCAATACGCTACACTACACTTAAAAAGTATTTTTGGAACAGCAGCAGGTGTGCAAAAAAGCAAGAGCAATATAGGCAGGTGTGTGTGATCTGTAACATTAACTAGGCTTGTAAGGCCTGGGCATAAACCCAAATGCAAACACACTGTTAGATGGCCTTAAATGGGATGCCCCTGGTCAGAGTTAAATGCACTACAGCAAGTTTTAAAATGTGGATTTGGTAGAAAAGCAAATACCCTATAAGCAGGTGCTCTAGCTAAAAACAAATGCAAACACATCATCAGATGGCCTTAAATGGGATGCCCATGGTCAGAGTTAAATGCACTACAGCAATCTTTAAAATGTGGATTTGGTAGAAAAGCAAGAACTCTATAGGCAGGTGCTCTAGCTAAAAACAAATGCAAACACACTGTCAGATGGCCTTAAATAGGATGCTTCTTGTCAGCATTAAATGCACTACAGCAAGTTTTATAACGTGGTTTTGGTAGAAAAGCAAAAGCCCTATAGGCAGGTGCTCTAGCTAAAAACAAATGCAAGTACACTGTCAGATGGCCTTAAATGGGATGCCCCTGGTCAGCGTTAAATGCACTACAGCAAGTTTTAAAACGTGGTTTGGGTAGAAAAGCAGGAGCAATATATGCAGGTGTGTGTGATCTTTAACACTATATAGGCTTGAAAGACCTGGGCATTAAACCAAATGCAAACACACTGTACACTGTGTCTCTCTGTCACTGTCTCTCTCTTACGCTGCCTGTCTCTTTCTTTTAATGTCTTTTTCTCTCCCCAGCTCTATCTGTCCCTGGCTCTATTTGTCCCTGACCCGTTCTCGCCGCAATACATTGCCGCTTATATAGGGCTGTGACATCACTGGGGTGCCTGGCTTCTGATAGGCTGCATGTGACGTTCCCAGTATATCTTGCCCCATGGGACATGTCCTGACATGGGGATCCCCCAATTTAGATGACCTGGACTGCACTAAATGGAGTTTAAGGAAGTGATTTAATTAGTGATTCACTAATTTTTTCTGAAATTCGTAACAGATTTGGATTCGTCAGATCCGATTCGCTCATCCCTAGTGATGACGTATACACTTTGGTGATGATTTTTTTATTAAAAATCTTACGACAACTGTGGGTCTTTGTTATTTAAAGCTATCGGCTAAAAACTAGGCAAGAACAAAAGAGAACCTAAATTTGGGTTAGCACGTGTTTTTAGTAAACCTGGAGAATGCGGCCGTCTCAAAAACCAAGTAAATGGAATAAATAAAATAAGTATAAAATCATTGCTTTAATGTTGAAGTTTCCTCGGTCAATAATTGCCCTGAATTTATTTAACATATCTTAGTTGAAGAATAAACTCTGCAAATGTTTAAAAGTTCATAAAAAGAGACTGATTTACATTGTCCACCACTCACTGCCACTGTTTTCTCTAATGTGGCCATTGCATGATCAATAACTGGTGATAACTGGAGGAGTGGCTAGAGAAATCACATGTTATTGTGTTCATGCAGGTAGCGGGATGACATGATTTCTCCATTTATGCCACTTTGGTCTGTCAACAAACTATAACATTTACCAAAACTAGTGCATAGCGCACTGGATAAACATTTGTTAGCTTAAACTGGACCTTAATCCTGAATAAGAGTCTATCTTGTATGTCCCCACCTTGTACATACAGATTGCCCACATTAATCCGGACCTTCGCCCTGAATAAGAGCCTATCTTATATGTTTCCCCCATGTACATACAGATTGCCCACATTAATCTGGACCTTCACCCTGAATAAGAGATTATCTTGTATGTTTCCCCCCCCCCCGTACATACAGATTACCCACATTAACCCGGACCCTCCCCCTAAATAAGAGCCTATCTTGTATGTTTCCCCCCTCCGTACATACAGATTGCCCACATTAATCCGGACCCTCCCCCTGAATAATAGCCTATCTTGTATGTTCCCCCCATACATACAGATTGCCCACATTAATCCGGACCCTCCCCCTGAATAATAGCCTATCTTGTATGTTCCCCCCCGTACATACAGATTTCCCACATTAATCCGGACCTTCACCCTGAATAAGAGCCTATCCTGTATGCCCCGCCCCCAGTACATACAGATTGTTCACATTAAAAATCATCCTACCTGCATCTACTGCATTTTATGAGCCTTTAAACATCCAAGATGGCGGCACATGGAGTTTCAGGCTGCCTGCAAATAGGAAGTGCCTTCTGAATGTGCTGTCCATTATCTGACCCCGGCTCTTCTCTGTCTGTGCAAAGCACAGCTTCAACCCAGCCGCCTGTACTTTTGCCTCCTCTCCTCAGTATGTGATGCGTCTGAGGCAAGATGGCAGCGCCCGTATCTTAGAGTCCTGAACAAAGTTGCAGCCCAGCAGGGGAAAGAATAATAAAAGAGACTAAAAATCTAAAATGTATTAATTTTAGATGCTGCTGAATAGTTTTTTAAGGTCTGGGCTTTTCATTAAATGATGCTGAAGGTCCGCTTTAATGGTCCAAAACACTGATAACATTATCCTGACATCAGGTGACATGTCTTTAATGATCTGAAATGACCTGTTTTTTTAGCCTAAAGATTTATATTATAAGAAAATAAAATTACGTATTTGCAAGATCATTGTAAACCATATTTTTTCATGTCTTCTCACTATTTTACACTAATAACATGTTAATAACTTTGCAATTTCGACTTCAAATAGGGTTTATGGAGGGCGTGGTCCGGACATGGCCGAGTAGGGAGCAGTGGCGTGAGAGCTCCGGCGATACCTGGCGGCTGATTTTACTGCAGTTGAGCACATTGGACTCACTGCAAATGGGGTCCCAGCGAAGGAAAAGGGCGGGAGGAAGTCTTGCCCAGCACCCCAGGCGGGGATAGTACCCCGCAGGGACAGAGAGAAGCTGGGAGTAAGATGGCGCCGGTTGGAGAAGGGAGGCGCGGTGCAGAGGAGAGAGCGGCGGGAGAACGCGGGGAAGGACTCCCTGGCTCCTGCGCTAAATGCAAAGAGCAGGGCTTTGCAGCCAAAGAAGAGATGCAGCACCAGATGACACGGCCCCGGAAGCGTCAGCAGCAAGAAGCCGGAGGTGAGGGGGGTGGAGGCGGAGGTGGGAGACGCCCATGGCCGCATGTGGAGAATCCGGCGGTGAAGAGGAGAGCAGCGGGGGGAAGCCTGCAGCATCAATGTCGGCGTTGGTGGGTCGGGAAGGCGTCTGAGGGCTCGGCCGAAGTGACAGAGGGGTGTAAGGGCCCTTCCCAGAAGACAGCCCTGCGCATTGGGACTTGTGGTACACCTGGAGATGGCAGAGGGCTGAATGTTGTGCCAGAGACAGGAGGGAACACCAGGGGGGCTATTACTCCCCTATCCCTAGTCTCGACTTGCATTTAGAAAGCAGCAGCCAAAGTAAAGTGGACCTAAATGAGAAGATGGAGACATCAAGGGACATGGGGAATAGTGGCATGTCGAGCCCCTGCCCTGGTCCCAGCCAGAGGGGCGCCATAGCGTCTCCCCTGCCAGCCCAAGTGTGGCCCCGCCCCCTGGATTCCTGGACCCTTGGATGGCGGAGGGGTTCACTTTCCCGGCCGTGACCCCCGAACATGACACACCCCCACATGACTATGGCGACCCGGGAGGCGTTGCGTTGGGAGATCAATTGCAGTTGCGGGCCACTAAAGAGGACCTACAGTCTCTCCCCTCCCCTCTCTTCCCTCTAAATCTGACCTAGAATCTATGCCGCTCCGCATAGAAAAAGCTGTCAGAAAAGATATAGAAGACCTGCAAAAACAGGCAGCCACGCTGGATGCAAGAGTGGTCACCGTTGAAAAAAACAGGGGTTTGTGGCCCGAGAATTGGCTGAAGTGGCTAATATGCAGAGAGAACTCCAGCGACAACAAAGGGAGATGCAGCTACATCTGGATGATCTGGAGAATAAGGGGAGACGGAATAACCTAAAGCCGAGGGGGATTCCAGAAGAGAAAAGGGGCGACCAGTTAAAATTGTCGGCGCAGGTCATTTTCAATTCCCTGTAATAAACCACTAGATGCAGCGTTTAAGATCGAACGCATTCACAGAGTCATGAGCAGACCAGCAGGGGGCCAGAGGGCTCCGCGGGATATCCTGTGCAGACTGTTATCCTTTGAAGACAAAGAATAAATAATCAGGAAAGCTTGGGAAAAGGGCCCAGTTCCATGGAACAGTTATAGGATCACTATATTGCCCGACTTTTCCAGGCGGACTCTTCTTATGCAGCGACTACTCCTGGATAAGATCAAACATTTGGGGGCCTCCTATAAGTGGGGCCACCCCTTTCATCTTATTGTATGGAAGGAGGACTCATCTTTCTTTTTGCGATCACACGAGGAGTTACCAGCGTTGTCTGAATTTCTGTCGACAGACGCGATCCAAGTTCCGGACTGGCTGGCAGAGGTGCTGCCACCCCTGCCCCAACCTCTGACACAATGGGAGAGATGGTTCCGGCGCCAGGAGGGGAGCAGGTCTAGAAGACCACGTGAGGTGTTACCAGTGTTGTTTGAAAACCTTTTTCTGTGACGGACATGATCCAAGTTCCCTGAGTGGCGGGCGAGGGATCCACCGCCCCCTGCCCCAAACTTCACCACTGAAAGAGAGACGATTCCGGCACCAGGAGGGGGGAGGGGGATGGGTTTAGAGGAATGACGGTTAAGGCAACTGTGGGGGAGGTTGTGGGGACTTCCGAAAGTATTGATTTGGGTTTATGCACCTGGACTTCATTGCCCTGGCCTGTGGCCCAGGGGGTACCTCCTTCTGCCCTGGCCATCTTCCCTCTGTTAGGGCTTGGGGCCTTCTTTGCCGGTTGGCTCGGTACTCTGGCCTGTGGGGGCCCCCAGCTCGCTCCTGCCTATCCTGTCTCTGGGGGTTAGTTTTCTGGTACTGGCCTTGCGTTGCTCTTGGAGACAGGGGGCGGGGGTAGCGGAGGGAGTGTGGTGGGGATACGGAATGCCATATTAAGCTGGTTGTGACATGTGTTCAGTATTCCAGGATGTCTTACATGCTATGAGGGGGGTCGCTGGCGGGGGACCATCTGAAAACAGGATATTGGAATTGCACTAGTTTTCGTGCTTTTACCCCGGGCGCGTCCTCTCCTCCTCCCGCCGGCCTCCCCCCGGTGGGGGCCATTTGCCTCCCCCTTCTGGGCCCGAAATCCCTGCTAGGGGGTGCCGGGGTCGAAGGTGTACCTATATTTTATTCTTTTGCAGTCATATTTAATATGTATGGGCCCATAATACTCCTGATGGGTCAAGTTTAACCTGAACGAAAATTGTGCATGTTATAATTGGTTGATGTATGTGTGGGGGGATTGTGGGTGGGGTGGTGGGGGCTCTCTGGGGTTATGGCTATGGGTTTGTATGTTCCGTCATCATTACCCTGGCTTGCGAGGCCAGCCCCCCCCCCCTTCTGCCCTCTGTGGGGCGCAGCATTTCTTTCATCATCTGGCTCTACTTTCCGGGTATACATCCACCTGCCCTTACTCCCGGAGGTGGTTGCTTGGCAGGAGCCTCACGCCATTTTTGGGGGTGGGTGTGGTCGATCGAGGAGGGAGGGTGGGGAGGGTCAGAGGTTTGGCCATTCCGGGGTGACACACCCTACAGGGGGGCCAGTGGGTTGCCTCGGTCATAGGGAAGGCTTTCCCGGGGATGGGGTGGTGTCCAAGGGGCTCCAGATGGGGGCATTAAAGGACGAGTTAAGCAAATGACAAGTCGGTGGTGACACATAACCAATAACCTGAGGTATGTTACATGGTTGTGGGGGGACTGTGGGGGGTCATGGGTGGGGTCGAGGGAGTCTCCGAGAGTGGGGCATTGGGCGCATGAGTCTCATTCCTACTGTCCCTGCCCATTGCTCCGGGGTTGCCCTCTCCTCTTCCCTTTGGCCTCGCCCCTGGGTGGCCCCTCGCATCTCCCTTCTGAGTCTGGCACTCCCATTGTGGTGCGCAGGGTCTGGAAGCATAGTTACGTCCTATCCTTCTGGGTGAAAACATACATTTTGGGTGGTGCCGTGATGCTTCTAGTAGCACCGTGTCAAAAGGGATTGAAAGTATGGAGGTGTTTGACGGGGCTCCCCGGGGGTATTATGTCTTGCTGGGGATAGGGGCCCCAGATCGATGGGCAGTAGGGCGTCCCGTGGGCAGGGAGCCGAGGTCGGTCTCTCAGGGGCCTCCGGAGGGGGCGGGGGGGGCTTGAGAAGGGTCCAGGGAGATCGGTGATCGGTTTGACTTGTTGTAATGATTGATTTCACACGTTCATGGTGCATTTGGGTTACGGAGGCCTCGACTTGGTGGTGTCTGATCTACGTTCCCCAAATAGGTGACTGTCTGCCTCCGTGGAGTGAGCTTTATGGAGAAATGGATAGGTCTGTGGAGATTTATACTCCAACAAGGTTAGATTAGGTCTAGGGAGGGTAGCCCTTTCCTATAGTTACCAGATACCTGAGGTGTCTGTTGTGCGAGTGTGTGTCTAAATCTTTGTCTTTTGTCTTGTGTCCCTGTTACCTAGTGTTCTATCCCCACTCCCCCCCTTTGTTCTTCTTCTTCTTGCTACCCCAAAGGCATAGGAAGGAATGAAAACCAAATGCAAAAAGCAGGGCGCTAGAATTACATTCTGATCTTTTAATGTGAAGGGTTTGAATAGTCCCTCTAAAAGGTCTCAGATCTTGTATTCCATGCATAAAAAGGAAAGTCAAATTGTATTCTTCCAGGAGACTCATTTTAAGGAGGGCAATATCCCAAAGTGCAAGGATAGGAACTTTTTAACCTGGTTCCGTGCCCCTAATCCGGAGGCTAAATCGAAGGGAGTTTCAATAGTGGTTCACAAGAATGCTCCATTTGTGCTTATGGATAAAATCATAGATCCGATGGGCAGGTACATATTTGTTAAGGCTCGAGTGGGGGGGGGGAGATGATGACTATGTGTACCTCCCTAACGCAGACCAGGTCCAGGCAGCCCGGAGGATCCTCCAAATTTTGGAGGACTTTATGGAAGTGGTAGTGATAATGGGAGGGAATTTTAACCTGTCGATTGAGCCGCTAATGGATACATCGACGGGGAGATCTTCTGTGTCTTACACCAAGCTGAAAGCTTTCAAGAAACTGTTATAAAACAGACAATTGATAGATGTCTGGAGGGTGTGCAACCCTAAGGTTAAAGTCTTTTCTTTATACTCCAACATACATACATCCTATAGCAGAATAGACTACTTCTTTATTAGCCACCACGGCCTACAATGGTCCCCTAAGGCGGTCATAGACATAAGGGTCTGTTCTGATCATGCTCCTTTAGCATCCATGAGCGGGACATGACCAGGCTCCCTATGCAATGGGAGGCCCTGAAATGTACTCTCAGAGGAATTCTTATTCAAATGAATTTAGGGGGGTGGGAGAAGCTCAATCACTATTATTTATACAAAATTATAATTATTATTCAGGGCCTGGGAACTAATTTACCGCCCAGTTTAACCCTCTCATCAACTAAATAGCAAGCAACAAACATGTCTAGCTATGTGGAAAGGGAGGCTGGTAGCTTCCCAGGTGAGTAGCTCTGGCTGCATTGCATGGCCCAACTTTGGGGACTCAAAAATAAGAGTAGGGACCACACTAAACACGGAGTGCCTTGCCGGGGCAGTGTGGCTTCCACATGTATCTGCAGATATGTGCAACCAATTCTCTGTCTTTCCACATAGCTAGACATGTTTGGTGCTTAATACGTAGATGATGAGAGGGTTAAACTGGGCAGTAAATTGGTTCCCAGGCCCTGAATAATAATGTTGATAATTTTGTATAAATAATATTGACGGAGCTGCTCCCACCCCCTTTGCTCAGAATTCTTATTCAGCACGCGGTGAGGCTGAAAAGAGAGAGGGGGTCCCAGGCAAAGGAGCTGATTAATAAGATAGCTGGGTTGGAGACTTCGCACAAAAAGAGCACGAGTCCACAGATAATGCTTGAGTTGACGGCAACATGGAATGAGTGGTTGAGTCTATTGAACAAAATGGCCAGCAGGCAGAGGGAGATGACCAATAGGTTCTACTATGAACACAGCAATAAATGTGGTCGCTAGGCTTCTTCATCCTAGGCAAAACCAGACATACATACCATCTATAAGGGATGAAACAGGTAAAGTGGTGCATAACCCTAAAGACGGAAGTGTTTCAACAGTACTATTCAAAGCTATATAACATTAAGGGGAGGGGGGAGGCACTGGAAAGGGAGGCACTGGATGAACCGTTTGAGCAGGCAGAGCTGTTGGAGGCTCTGACTTCTACCCCTTCGGGGAAGAGCCCAGGCCCTGATGGTTTCACAGTCAGATTTTACAATCAATTTAAGGGTCTACTTGTTCCATTTATGACAAAATCCTTTAATACAATTTTAGAGGATTGTAGCTTTTCGACCCAATTTAAGGGGGAAATTAGAGTCCGGCCCAAGCTTGGCAAAGAGCAGATGATATGTAGCAACTATAGACCAATTTCTCGAATTAACGTTGATTTAAAACTTTTCTCCAAAATGATTGCCAACAGGTTAAAACAGTTGTTACTGTCTTGGATTCACACTGATCAGGTGGGGTTTGTAGGGGGAAGAGAGGCTCGTGACAACACCATCAAAACAATTCTCCTGGTGTGCAGGGCGCAGGAGAGAAATTACAAAATCCTAGCAAGATGGTATAGATGCCCATCGGACCTGGAAAAATTTGGGGGAGTGGAATCCGGAGTTTGCTGGAGATGCGGGAGGGCCCCGGGGACTATGGTCCACATCTGGTGGGAATGCCTGGTAGTGAAGATCTTCTGGGAAGGGGTACTTGGAATCTATAAGCACTTGTTGCTGGAAAGCGTCCCGAACACACCGCAGGTAACCCTCTTATCGATGCTCCCGGGGTCGGTGGCGGCAAATAAAAAAGGGCTGTTGAGGCATTTACTCACAGCTGCCAGATCAGTAATCCCCAGGCACTGGCGTACCACTGTTGCTCCTTCCCTGCTGGAGTGGTACGGGGAGGTGGAGAGCATTAAGAGGATGGAGGAGCTGACATTAGAGAAGGTTGAGGAGGGAACCCAGAGGTTCTTCATGACATGGACTCTCTGGGAGGTGTCGTGGGTTTCGCTAGAGTTCCGGGCGCTTCTGGAGCATATGTAGTGGGGGGGGGGGGGGGGCGATAGTGTGGGAGATGTGATTTGTGGTCGGAGTGTGGTCTGGTGGGTTGGAGGGGCGGGGTCCGGGTGTGGGACATCGGGCCTCGGGGTTCTCTATTCCTTCTTATCCGCTCTTCTTGTTTCCCTTTTTTTCCCTTCTTTCTCTTTCTTCCTTTCCCCTCTATCTTTCTCCTACACTTCACCTTTTCTGATCTCGGGGTGGAGTGGACACGGCGGTTCAACCGCTGGAAGGGCCGTCCAGGGATGGGTCTATATGAAGAGAGATGGCCACCACACAACATGGGGGAGCCGGAGCGACACAAGTGGTGCTCGCAGATGCTAGAATACAGATCTCCTACGCATGGAATAGGTTATACTTTGTGATGAGGAAGGGATGAGGATCAGATCCCTGCAGGCCGAACAAGTATGCAGTGTTGTATTTGATTGCTGTGTGACCTTCTCCCTGTGATTCTCTATTCTCTTGTTTCTAAATACTGTCCTGTATAAATGAAAAATTCAATAAAGATATATTGAAGTAAAACTATTCTCCTGAACTCTTTACACCAGAGCAAATAAAATCCCAATGTGTTTGCTGTTGGTGGAAGCATACCCTCAGACAGGCAGGTATTGGGCCGGGGATGAGGGGTAGAATACAAGCGCTCTATACTAACCCAACGGCAAAGGTTAGGACAAACGGATTGCTCTCCTCAGGCTTTCAGATCCGGAATGGGACTAGGCAGGGCTGCCCTCTGTCTCCTCTGTTGTTTGTATAGATGATGGAACACTTGGCAGTGGCACTTCGTGCAAACCCTAATGTAAGGGGTATTACGGTAGGGGGGAAAACTCATAAGATGGCATTATACGCTGACAATCTGCTTTTATATGTGACTTCGCCCCATATGTCGCTGCCTTCGATCTTACAGGAATTTCAAAGATTTAGTGAGGTTAGCAACTTTAAGGTTAATATCTCTAAATCAGAAATGCTAAATGTTAGTCTGGAGGATCAGCAGATGGTGAGGAAACTGAAGGAAAATTTCCCTTTCAGGTGGTGTGATGAGGCCATTAAATACTTTGGTGTACTCATGGCAGCGGATCCTTCCTCTGTATTTCGACTGAATTATGACCCATTACTACAGAAGACCAAAATGGACCTAGGAATGTACTCTTACAAAGGTATTTTGTGGCTGGGCAGAATCAATGTACTAAAAATAGATGTCTTGCCTACACTATTATATGTTTTCCAGGCGGTCCCATTGTATGTTGGCAAACAGTTTTTTAGGGAAATCAGAACTGAGCTTATAAAGTTTATATGGGGAGGTGTGTAACCGAGGCTAAGCTTCTGTAAACTTACGAGACCCAGGGCTGCCAGATGTGGAAAGATACCACAGGGCAGCACTCCTAATGAGGATAGTGGACTGGCATCGCAGTAGAGATTCCAAGCAATGGGTAACCATTGAGGAAGATATGCTATCTTGGGACTTTGCGCCCCTCCTTGGATAGATCCTAAATTAATTCTAAACAAAGATAAGCTGCCATTCTTGACTGCCCAGCTCCTCCAGATGTGGGAAGACAGCCTTAAAAATACAAACATTTTGACTAGACCAGGCCGTATAACTTGTTATTTAACAACCCACTGGGTTTATACCAGGGGTTGGGGTTCCGAGGTTCTTAATATGGGAGGCATCCTCAAAAACCAGACTGAGGCTCATCCTGGTTCAAGGCGTTATTCCCACGATACAGGAGGTGAGGGAGGCGGGGAGGAGAGAGGGGGTGTCATGGCTGGAGGTGAGTCAATTACGGAATTTCCTGGGTTCACTCGATAATCTAGCAGTGGTAAAGAGGGATTGTACCAAGTTTGAGGACATGATGGAGGTGGCCGAGTGACCAATGAGAGTCATTTCGGGGCTTTACGACATTATGATGGAAGAGGCGTGACCCAGAAAAGTGGGAGAAATAAATTTGAGGATGAGGAATGGGGGAAAGCTTTTTTCCTTATGTACAAAATGGCGATACCTTGTAGGGCCCAGGAGAAGAACATCAAGCTCCTTTTGAGATGGTACTGGAGCCCAGTACAGATCCACCAGATGTTCCCTTATATCTCAGAGGTCTGCTGGAGGTGCAGTTCAGCCCGAGGGACTTTGCTGCATGTATGGTGGGCGTGCACAAGTATAAACAACTTATGGGCAGGGATCCTCTCTTTATATGACGGGGCCTACGGCACTTCCACACCAAACACACCGGAAATCACCCTACTGTTCATGCTCCCAGGCAGTAGGCAAGCATGTAAGAAAGAAATTCTGCAACACTTTTTAACAGCGAGAAGAACGGTGATCCCAAGCTAATGAAAGAGAGCAGTGGCACCCTCTCTGGTGGAATGGTACGAGGAGATTAATAATATCATGAGGGTGGAGGAGCTGGTCGCAGAACAGAGGGGGGACGGGGGGGCCTTTGGACGAGCTTGGGCTGCCTGGATAGTGTTCAAAGAGTTCAGATCAAGGCTTGAAGCAGATTGGGGAGGGGTTATAATCAGGGAGGGGCCTTTATTCTTTTATTCTCGCCTTCTCTCCCGCGTAGGAGGGGTTTACATAAGTTAAAAGAGGTTACCGGTTAGAGGGGTGGGTGAAGGGTGGGGGGGAAAAGAGCACCTGGGGAGGCAGACAAGGTGCAGGGTGCTCCCCCTCCAAACTTTTTAAAATTTCTTTTATTATTTTTCTCTCTCTCTCTCTCTCTCTCTCTTTTCTCTTTCTTTCTACCTCTCCTTTTCCTGTCCCTTATCTCTCCTTTGTTTGGTTTGTCTCATCGGGTGTTACCCTACTCCTTGGGGTGGGTGTGGTTTGGGCAGACATGTAAGAGGTGGACCAGTTTGAAGGATAAGAAGATGGACAAATGGGCAGGTAGATTGCTTTGTGAACATATGACGGGGTGGTTAGGCAGTCAGGTACTATCCAGGGGCCGAGGCGTGTTGGTATATGATATTTGCCGAACGGGTTGCTCCGTGTCTGCTCTGGGGTTCTAAATGTGTATTTTGTTGTATGCGCTATATGTGTTTTTCCCTGTTTTTCTTTATTTTTCTGTTTGCAATTGTACTGTATTGAAAATTCTTCAATAAAATAAGATTAAACACAAATAGGGTTTATGGGGCCAAGCCACCATTGTTTTCAATGCTGTGCGCTAAAAAAATCTAGAGTAACTTGCTGGAGTTCACAATCGCTGCATGGTTTCTACTCCTTACAGATAGCCAGTCAGAGGAAGAAGGAGACCGGCGAATATTATTAATGTAATTATTAATGTTTATTTATATAGCACCATCATCTTTCGTAGCGCTTTACAAGGTATGATTACAGACAAGGTAAAATATATAGTACAGGGAACAATACAATAGATGCCGCGAGGTTCAAACCAGGTAAGCACAGGAAACAATAGGAGAGAGCCCCGCCCTTGCGAGCTTACAGTCTAATTCAGTTTTTGATTAGTTAAATGCAGCTTGGGATAATGGAAACTGGTGAATATTGAAGGAGGAGTTTGTAAATTGGACCACTTGTCCTCATACAACTAGTAGCATTCACTGTGAAAAGTCTGAGTTGGTTGAGGATGGCACATGTTCATGCTTTAACTCTCTTGAACAAGTTAGACTTTGCTGAGTTCACTTGTTTATTTCTTAGGGAATATATAAATGGCGTAGTCACGGGAATGATCTGGATGTTAATAACACTTAGGGCTTTGTGGATTTCCAGTGAATGTTTGTCTCTTGGAAGGACGTACATAAAATTACTGCTGGCAAAATCCAGAATCACTACAGAAAACAGCAAGAAATCAATCATTTGAATGACCCGGGTGTCCATACAAATCAGCTGCATTAGTGGAGCAGAATCACAAAAGAAATGGTTAATTTTGTTTGGCCCGCAGTAGGGTAGATCGCCTTTAAGCACTGCCGCTATATTGACCGAGAGGATGTCGCCAAGCCAAGATCTAACAACTAAGATGATGCACCTTTTCCGAGACATAATGTTTATATAATGCAAGGGATAGCACACGGCGATATAGCGGTCATAAGACATTACCGCCAACAGGATCAGATCAGCCGCTGACACAAGGAAATAAAAATAAGACTGGATCAGGCAGCCGGCAAAGTCGCTGATAGCAGGTTGATGAGGACTTTAGGAGTCACCACAAAGGACAAGGCCAGTTCTATAACGGAATAATTAAAAAGAAAAAAATACATAGGAGAGCAAAGATGAACGCTGGTGCAGATCAGACCCAAGTTCCCGACTAGAGTCACAATGTAAGTCAGCAGAAACAGGACAACCAAGAACACCTCCACCAGCCATATTCCAGGGAATCCTTCTAGAATAAATTCTGTCACCATAGTCTGATTGCATATCTAGTTTTTGATCTGCGCAACACTGATAAATACAATTTCGATCTCTTTCCTTTCAGATGTCTTCGTTATGTAATTGGTGCATGGAGATTTGGCCATGTAATTGAAGTCACACACTCAAGGAAAAGATGCTTTGCATCTCTTAATACTCGGCCCGAAATCTGATGTAGGTGGGGATGAGGTCACATATGGGCAGGATGACCTCATGGAAGATGTGGCACATGGTAGGCAGGCTAATGCTGCAGTGGCCTGAAATGTGCCCCTCACCAGTATGTTCAAGGAGGCACACAGGCACACTATGCCACGTACAACCTGGCTGCGGCCAGTGGTGGGGTAAATTTTGTGGCAGATTTGGTCATACATTGAACAGTGCAGCTCGATTGAGGCAGAATCAGCTTCTTATTTGTTCATCACTTAAATCCACCACAGACAGCTGGGTGGTAAAGACTCAGTCAGCCCCGAGTCGCACCACTTCAGCGGCAGCCACACAACTCGACCGCACCCCAAACATAACACTAAAAATTGGCTCTGCACTGCACTGCATTGCCACTGCAACCACGCATGCACAAATGCAATCACAAACACACAAGCCCAAAGCACATCTCAAACTAGCCTACAGCCAAACAAACTCTTACACACACAAGGGAAAATCAGTGCAGCTTCCCCAAAAACCAGATGCATTGCTGAAACAACCATAACCCTGCTGAAAGCACGATTCTTAAGTTTGGCTAGTCCAAGAGGGCAGAGGAAATCCTATTGCATTCTATTGCATGGCAGGAATCCCGAATGTGCTTGGCTGCATTAATGGGACCCATATTCCCTTCCATCCCCCTCAAGAGCTGCACTACTGCAACCTTAAGAGCTTCCATTCCATGATTGTGATGGTTGTGTGCGATCGTGAGAAGCGGCTGCGTGCTTTGAGGTCGGGGTTTCCAGGGATCCTGCAATGATTCATATGTGTACCAACAATCTGCCCTGGCCTGGTAAGTGAGTGGCCACAATGGATGACCTTTAAACAGTTGACCGGCAGAACTACGGAGGGGGGGGGGGCAGAATCCAAAATGCACTGAACCTGGTTTGGATCTTCATTTCTTGTGTAAACAACAGTAACCCATTTGTGCTCGTGACCCCCCACCCGCAACCGCCATATGACAGCAGACGTGTGCTACAATGCAGCTCACCGAATGACCAAATGCATTGTTGAAAGAACCATTGGCCTGCTGAAAGCACGCTTCCCATGTTTGATCGCCCCAGAAGGAGAGATGCTCTACAGCCCAGAGAAGGTGTCCAAATTAAAACTCACTTGCTGTGTTTCACACAATCTCTGCATACTCCATTGCATGGAAGAGCCTGAGGAAATGCAACTTTTGCCTGTTCCAGACATGCCCACAGACACTATCGAAGACACACAGACTGTATTTGCCCAGCAGGCACAAATTATGAATTCATTTTTTCTGGTAAGTGACAAAAATTGTGGGTTGATTTATGCATTAGGAACAACAGGGATATATGTGGACCCAGTTAAAGCATACCTAAAAAGTTGATTAAGAAATTCAAAAAATGCATTCAAGTGGGAAATCAGGAATGATTCAGACTGATTTGGAAAATTCTTCAGCATAGCCCATATGAGGCAGTTTTTTTCCAAACATAAAAATACACCATTTACACCAATGGAAAAACTATGGACCTCACCTATAAAAATGCCCCATCACAGGGATAAATGATTCCTAGGGAAAGATTAGAACCACATTTTTACAGCCAAGGGTTAACTTGATTCACCAAACCTTTAGCATGATCTCAATTGTGAGCATCGCCCGCTCACCCTCTTCTTTAGGTTAAGAAAAGGCAATAGCTTAATAGAACGAGTAGAGAAATAGAAGGGCAAAGAAGAGGTGGGCAAAGAGGGAAAATGAGGGCGGGGGATTATATTAGGTTGGAGGGGAGGGATAGTTATAAGTCAAGCGGTAAGAACATCAATGCCCTTTGACATCAATGTAAATGGAAGTGTTCCAGCAAATACAGAAATCCCGGAATCTATCTGTGGATAAGCAGTAGTGGTTAAGGGGAGATCTGAGAGGGATCTGTTTGAGGGGTTACTCCCTAAAACTGAGGAGCACTTGGAGTTCTGGTGTATTTTTGTGCCAGGGTTGGCCTTTTTATTGATTAAATGAATGCAAAGTTTATGTGGCATTGTATTTTCAGTTGTTTCACCTTTATTTACAAAAATAGTTAAAACAAATATATGCTAAAAAGGACAACATTTTTTATCGAGTTTACTTACCTTTCACATTAATGTGTGTGTATATATATATTGTGTGGACAAAATGACATTTGTTAGGAAGAAAAGCAATATTTAATTTAAAAATAAAAGGAGAATTGAAGAGATAATCTACATGTTCCACGGGGACAAACTGTGGCAGCGCTTACACACAACTAAATCTATGCCTCAATAAATATACAAAGTGAAATGCAACAAGGAGCTCATTATCTTTCCTGCAATGTAACGAGATTAATTAGAAGAAATGCTAATTACTGTACACTGATGAGTGTTGCGTCTTATAGGAGGATCATTATATACAATTGCTCCAAACTGATTTGGCCAATATTTACAATATATTTAAATAAACAGATTCAAATAATTTGATTTAAAAATGTTGCTCTTTGGATTCAGGTTAAAGTAAAAATTAGTTTTAGTTTGTTTGTTATCTCCTTTTTAATTTTGTTTTTTTTTGTACTTTTGAGTAGGTTGGAATAGATTTAGAAGGATTTATTGACTTGGGTAATTGTTTATTCTTTTTCCTGTATTACAATTAAGGATTATTAAACTGAACCGTCCAAACTGGTATTGAGTCTGAACTTTGAGGAAAATTTAGGTCGACTTGAGCTCATTCAAATAGACTCAATTGACTACTAACCGTGGATTAGAGCGCCAGGAAGTGGACACCTGCACAGGAAGTTGGGGTCACACATTAGAAAGCAGGTGTCGCACATGATCTCTTGTGCCCGGCTAATCCACTGCTAGTTACCCGGTAGCCACCATAGCCCTGTGATTTCACACATTCCCTGCGACTATAAAATGTAGATATTTATACGTACTGACCTTATCAGTGTCCTAGTCAGAGGTTGAGGCTGCCATTAGATAGAGACAGGGAATGTGGAGTTTTAATTAAAAATCGATCATGTACAGTGGTAGAGCTTGTGTAGTGCAGGGAGTTCACGTACAGCCTGGAAGGAGGAGACTGCACCTGTTTGCTTTCTTTTAAGAGAGAACTGTGTACTCCCTGTTTATTTTTTGGGGTAATTTGGGTGTCATTAACACTCTGTATACTTTTTTCTTTGGGCATAGATGTATGCATCCATGTGTGAACACATGCCCGAATGATGGGCTGCCCAAAAAATTGTATTTTGTTGACTTCAATGGGTTTTATGTGGAACAGCGACACCCTGGGATCTTTTCCACTTGTTATGTGAAAGGTTTTCTGCATGAGGTGAAACACCTTAATCCAAAATGTTGCTACCAAGGGGGCACATCCACCATATTGCATATTGGGTGTCTTCATCAGTATTTCACCCTCTAAAGCAATTTCCTGTGTAGTAGTGGTAGGAATTCCTCTTGCTATGTTTGTTTGACAAGATACCAAAGCATTATTACTTATATGCTGCTTCTTGCTGCTTTACATTAATAGTGGAGATGAGTAAATTGAACCAGTAGAACCTAGTTTCAACCCGAATTTCAGGAAACGTTTGGTTCCCCGAAAATTCAAGCTTCGCGTGGATCGGGGCGAAACGTGGAAGATGAACCTGGCAGGATCTCACCGACACCACCCCACAGGTCTCGACCAGCCAAGGAGAAGCAGAGACATAGGGTAACATGGTTGTATGGGGTAGCTTGGCCAATTATTAGGCACTATTGCAGGAGACAGTCACATGATGCATGATGATCTGTCCACCATTATCGAGCTGGCTGTTGCAGGGAAAGATTTGCTCTTATAGGACAGTTTAGGGCATTTTGAACCAAAGCATAGGAGAAAAGAAGGGACAGAGAGATAGGTCATATGGTCGCATGGGGTAGCTTGGCCAATTAGGAGGCACTATTGCAGGAGATAGTCACATGATGCGCTGTCTGTCCACCATTATCGAGCTGGCTGTTGCAGGGAAAGCATTGCACTTATAGGACAGTTTAGGGCATTTTGAACCAAAGCATAGGAGAAAGGAAGGGACAGAGAGATAGGGTCATATGGTCGCATGGGGTAGCTTGGGAAATTAGGAGGCACTATTGCAGAAGATAGTCACATGATGCGCTGTCTGTCCACTATTATATAGCTGGCTGTTGCAGGGAAAGCATTGTTCCTACAGGACAGTTTAGAGCATTTTCGAACCACAGCATAGGAGAAAAGAAGGGACAGGAAAGGAAGTGAACCCAGTGGAACGCTGAGGGAGGGGGATGTGTGCTGCCTGCGCTGGGATCTGCTGCTCATTGCTGGTCATTGTAGTCCACCCTGTAAAGTCTGAAAACTTCAGTGGTTTTTTATTTTTTGGCTACATCTGTCTGGTTTAGTGCGCCCCTGTCACTGAGTTGGGGGACTTGGGGTACACAGTGCATCAGTGTTTAAAACTGTTTAATAAAAAATCTTTAACCTGTCAAGGATTTTTTTTTGGGGGGGAGGGCAGCTCTGTTTTAGCTGTACAGACCGCATCTCTCTCTAAGTTGGGGTACACGGTGCCTTAGCGTTTAGTATAGTTAAAAAAAAAAAACACCGCCTAAGAAATATTTTAGGGCACATCTGTCTGTTTTAGCCGAGCTGTGCTAGTGTGTCATTTTGGTGTGTGCGCTGCTCCGAATATTTTTTTTATGAAAATACTAAGCAAAATGTCTGGGAAAGGAAGGGATGGGAAAGGACGGGGTAGAGGGGTAGAGCAAAAGACATCCCTGCCATTCCTTCTGCCACTAAGGATAAGAATGTTGGTGGCAGTACCAACACTATGGTCAGCACCCATGTGCCCAGGCCCAGTAAAAGCAGCACCAGACATTTGCCCAGGCCAAGCCATAGCAGTGGCAGCATCCATTTGCCCAGGCCCGCCACTGCCATTAGTAGCAGCAGCAGCAGCAATGTACGTGGTGTTAGTAGCAGCAGCAGCAATGTACGTGGTGTTAGTAGCAGCAGCAGCAATGTACACGGTGTTAGTAGCAGCAGCAGTAATGTATGTGGTAGTAGTAGCAGCAGCAGTAATGTATACGGTGTTAGTAGCAACAGCAGCAATGTATACGGTGTTAGTAGCAGCAGCAGTAATGTATGTGGTAGTAGTAGCAGCAGCAGCAATGTATATGGTGTTAGTAGCAGCAGCAGTAATGTATGTGGTAGTAGTAGCAGCATCAGCAAGCCATAGTTATCCATTTCCTCCTGTGGGCGTGTTATTTCCAACAATGCATCCATTGTTTGACTCGCTCTCTATCATCTCAGGAGGAGGAAGACTCTGACGCACAGACTTTGAGCCAAGTTTCAGTGGATTCTTCCTCCACTACAGCTACACGTCACAGTAAAAGAAGCCTTACTCTTCCATCATCTGTCTCTTTACTGTCCCCCCCTCCCCACTAGTGGGGTGACTGCTTTTCTCAGCAGCCTGGTTGCTATGGGTTAAAAGGAATATTTTAGTAATATCTCTCTTGTTTCTATACATATTATTCAGTGTCATCAGGTGATGTAAAGTGTCTTAAAATACAAGGAATAGAAAGAGTCAAATTGGGACCAAGTGGAAGAGACCTCAAAAAACTGCTTTTCATAAAGGAGTCAAAATGGATCTTTATGTTGGGCACCAGACCCCTCATGGTCTCAACTATCAAGTTTATGCACGAGTATAAATTAATAATTTTCTTTATATTAGCCTTATTGGTTGTGGATTGGATTATTAAGTATTCTTATGATAAATTGTTTTATCTGCAATTTATGTGCTTGCAAGGATTGTATGGGATTTATTCAGCTGAATCAATAAGTAAGGAGGCATGCATTGTATCTATAATTAATATATCATGTTAGGTAATTTTTGATTTTGTTATTCAATTCCTTACATCAAACTATCCTCTGGTGGAATGTCCCTGTACAGACTTGTTTATCCTGGGACGAGTTGCGATATGGTGCCCCTCCTGATTGATGGCGCGGGTTGTGGCCGTCTGACTTTCCCATCTCTCTTCTGTCCGCCCGCACTGCGGTGGCGGGGGAGAGACAGGGAAGGTTTCTCCTCTTGCCTCCCTCCGCCTTACCTGTCATCATTGGTGGCGAGCGAGGTGGGAGGGGCAGACGGACTCCCGGGGAGTCGCAGCTCTTGCCATTGGTCAGGAGATGACTCGTCCAGGACACACATGCTGTCGAGGAAGATGCCAATGGAGGAAAGGTGATTATAAATGTGAATTATGTGATATTCTGTGTTGCATGACTAAGGGCACAACATTCTAGTGCCCCAAAACGCGTCAGTCAGAGCATGTGAGAGTTTTGTATCAATTTATGCTACCTGTGTATTTTTAATGGAACTAATAAACGCCAATTTTTAGACATACCTGAGTGCTGGACAATGTACATATATGGACTGTTGCTTTACTAGTTTGTCCTGAGCCCAGGTAGTCTAAGCCTAAGGATAGGATTGAGCTGGCCAAGGAATATTTTATACCCTTTTAGATCGCCTTGCCTGTTTCTGAACCCGCAACTGGACTTTGACAACTCTTTGAATTACTTGCCGGTTGATAAACCCAGAACTGGACTTAACCTCTTGTTGCCTGATTACCTGCCAGATCCACTATTTCCCTACCTGGGTAAGATGATCTTCTACAGGAGGAATTTGCTGTCACCAGAAGCTCTGAATCCAGTTCTTCAATCCACTGGCCCTCCTGTTTCTCGGCGCCCAAGTAACCCTGTTTTTACTTTCAGGGGAACTCCGACCTGAGGCACAAGAGAAGCCCAACCAGGTACCCAGGACCCAACCAGGTACATGTACATGTTATTTCTTATTTTCTGCTATTTAGTGTATGTCCATAACTTTCGTTGCAACAGGGATCCCCTTAAATCAGCGGTTCTCAACCTGTGGTTCGGGACCCCGGCGGGAGTGGAACGACCAAAACACAGGGGTCGCCTAAAGCCATTGGAAAATACATATTTTTGATGGCTTTAGCCGCTGAGAAGTCACGCTACTGTCTGCAGCGTCGCTATTCAGCTGGAACGCACGATGTTATGGATGCGCGTTCCCAACCGAATGCCTGCATGCATGCACAGACGTGATTGCATCATCCGTCCGGGGCCTAAGGGGCGGGGTGAAGGCTGGAAAAATGCAGGCGGGCTCTTAGCATGTCCTATACTACACCACCTTCCCACCCCCAATGACTCAGGTCTACTCCAGATAGTGCCTTGCAATATCAACCTGGGACCATTGCTCCTGCTTCAGATGATTTCCTGACACTCATAGTTACATAGTTAATACGGTTGAAAAAAGACATACCTCCATCAAGTTCAACCAAGGGTCTTGGGGTAGGGAAGAATTGTCAGCACTTACATTTACTCCTGCATACGCTCAAAGCTAACACACAGCCTTCCCAAATTTCTAGTGGTAGAGGCCACAGCCCTACACAACCACCACAGGTCTCCCGTCCCTCTGCCTAGTCTTTAAGTACTGCTAATGCCACTCCTACCACCAACAGCACCTCTGCTGCCACCCTCTGCTACTACTAGGCCTACACAACCATGGTTTAACCCTTTGATGCCCAAGATGGGCACATTTTTTCGAGGGTTGTAAAAACCCATTGTTTGGTCTTCTTCAACTAAATTGTCAAGATGCCAATCCCGCTGCTACCCCCATTAAAAATGGGATCATTTTTTAAGGGCTTGCCCACTACTGCCAGCCCTACACAACCACCACAGGTCTTCTGTCCCTTTGCCTATTCTTTGCCACTGCTTATGCCACTGCTACCACCAACAGCACCTCCTTATTTTGGAGCTTTCCTTTCTCAGCATCCCAAACCATGCTTCTGGCAGCTCTTACAGGCTGATTAGCTTGAGGAGGCCCTAAGAGGCAAACTGCAACCTAACTGATTAAAAGTGGGGTGGGACAAGCACTAAAAGTGCCTAGGGCAGCATGAACACCAAATTTGGCCCTGCTGATAACTCCCTCAGGTGCTCTTTTCTGCTCCGACATTGGCCTAATGAGCCATTAAAGAGAAATTCTGTCCTTGCCCCTCAGTGTAGCATTTTATCTACTTTAGATGTTGATCATGACTTCAGACCAGCAAACTCTCAGGCTGCAAGATATACTTCAATATAAGCTCATACAGGGGAGAGGTGTGAAACCTGAAAAAGTAGGGAAGCTTTCAATGTCCCGCATTCCTATTCTTAGTAAGCAATGGAGGATGACAGTAGCACTCTTACCATATAATCCATGGGTGCAACAGCGCCGCAGTAAGCACAAGAAAGATTAAAGCCGGCACGCCAGTAGAGATGAATCCACGTATTTTAATTCCTCATATGTGAAGCAGACATTTAAAACATATCTGAATTAGACACAGATAGTAGTCCAACGTTTCAGGGGACTGGTGCCCCACTTCCTCCGGGTGAGACTGCAAACAGGACACCAATCTTTACAGGGTAAAATAGGGAAAAAAAAAATCCCACCTGACTTCCTCTTAGTTAGGAAAGACTGATTATGCGATACTTTATCTGACACACTTTATTCTTTACTTTTGAATACGTTTGAATACTTTATTTAATCCGCCAAGTAAGTACAGGATACAAACAAGGAAGGCTTTTTGGCAAGGAGATACACCAGAGCTATTAACAATTCCAAACATTAACATAGTAGTAACTGGTATTAGGTTCACTGCAGGATAATCTTTATAGACTGACAGAAATTAGACATGATGCATAGTGAAATTGCCTTCAAGAACCTCTCACACTAGATTTGTTTAAAGCCTAAGGAAGGTCCAAAGGACCAAAGAATCTGTTTTTGTGTCTGGAGGTTTTAGTCGAGTGAGCCATGAATCTGCCCCCAGAGCGTAAGAGCCTGAAGAAGGAATGCCCTGGGTGCGGGGAGTCCTCAGTTATTCTCTTAGCCTTTGAAGTGATTCTACTCATGAATTGATCATCAAGAGATGGTCGGGGGATCCAATTATCCGCTCAGCAGTCCTGGTTATCCTCTTCAACTTATGCTTGTCTTTGGCTGTAGCCCCACCGTACCAGACTGTGAATGAAGTGGTCAAGATCGATCCTATGGCAGCATTATAGAAGGTCTTTAAGATCCTCTTAGACATACCTTATCTTTTCAGTTGTCTCAAGAAATATAGTCTTTGTTGAGCCTTCTTTAAGATAACAGTAAATTGCTTACGCCACTTCAAGTCCTGCGTGATCTGGGTGTCAAGAAATTTTACACTGGCTACAGTTCTGATTTCCTCCTCACCAATAAAAATGGGACGGTGCATTTGGTGAGATCGCCTGAAGTCAGTTATGAGTTCAACCGTTTTCTGGGTATTCAGGATAAAGTTGTTTGCTTTGAACCCGGATTCCAGGGTTTTAACTTGGGTCCGATAGGTAGACTCATTGTTGTCATTAATGAGGCCTACTCATCTGCGTACTTGATCTTGACTGAAGGATCTGAGGAAGTGAAGTCATTGGTGTAAAGTGAGAAGAGAAGGGGAGACACATCCCTGTGGTGCACTGATGTTTGCGATTCTACTCGAGGAAACAAAGGGACCCAATTTGACTTTCTGGGACCTACCAGTCAGATAAACTTAATGAGATGACCATAGAGAGCAGCTTCCCATGGCGTATTTGGAGATCAATGGTATTACAGTTTATTACAGATTCTATAAAGATATTGCATGTTTAAATCTCTTCAGCAGGCTGGACATGACACTTTTGACTTGCTCGTTCCTTAAGAAAAATATGAATGGAATAGTCACAGGAAGAAATAAAGTGTTCACAGCACTCACAGTCTTTTGTATGGTCAGGAATTTTCTGTCCCTGGGAATGACGTACATGAAGATACTGCCTACATATATAGTGGCCATAATGGTAAAGTGTGAGAAACAGGTGGAGAAGACCTTCTGCCTCCCATCGGGGGAAGGGATACGGAAGACTGCCAAAAGTATACACGTGTAAGTGAATACAATGACGATGAGGGTTCCCAGAATGACGACTGAAAAAAGAAAAAAATCCAACAGTTGTCTGGAATGCGTATCGATGCAAGCCAGCTGCATCAAAGGGACAGAGTCACAAAAGAAGTGGTGGATTACATTGGGCCCACAGTAGGGAAGATTGACTTTAAACACTGCAGCTGTAGAAACAGAAAAAAATCCACCAAGCCAAGAGCCAGCCACTGAACCTGCGCACCTGGCCCAGGACATGATCGTTACGTAATGGAGGGGATTGCACACGGCCACGTAGCGGTCATAAGACATAACCGCAATCAGGATCAGGGTAGCTGTTGCTACGAGGAAAAAAAAATAAGACTGCGTCAAGCAGCCGGCTAACGAAATGCTCGCCCTCTGCGATAACAAAATGCTCAGAACCTTAGGAGTGATGACACACACCAGGACGATTTCCATAAAAGCAAAGTTAGCGAGGAAGAAGTACATCGGGGTGTGAAGATGAGAATTGTGACAAACCAAAAAAATTACCCATAGATCCCCCACTAATGTTACAATGTAAAAGAGAAGAAATAGGATAAACAAGAAGATCTCCAATGACCAGACTCGTGGAAAAGCTTCGAACTGAAATTCTGTAACAGCCGTGTGGTTGACGCTCATTCTCAGTTTAGAGTTTGACTGTAAGTGGAAGCAAATTAAAATATGAAGAGTAAAAGCGCGTGGGAAGCCCTGTTTAATAGAGTGGTTAATGACATACCAAAGATGGAAGGAAAGCGTTCAAGTTCATAATGACTAAAAAAACGATTGCAAAAGCTTGTTTTTAACCTGCCTTGGAATTCCATGAGGTTTGTACTAGAATAACGATTTTCACAGTAAACAAGCGACTTACTGCTGTTTCCTTCCAACCAGCGCCGGACGCCGTGCACTCGTTCACATGTGCCTCCAGGCACTAGCAAGATGGCACTGACTGCCATGATGGATATATGCAACCCACAGTCAGTAGTGGAGGCGGGACTGCACGCTTCCCCTCCAATTAGCAGCGGCCGATGCATGCTTGTGCACGTGTGCTCTCGTGCACCAAAAAAGATGGCGTCGGCCGCTGCAGGGAATGGAACACACTACTCAACCTCTTCTTAATGTGGAGCTTCACCCCACCTTGTCAAGGTATGATTAAGAGGTTTGTACCCCAAAACGCGTATCTTGTCAAAGGGGGTGCAACTGGTACACATCTCAGCATGGGAATCGTATGTTTTTATTACTAATAGTAAAAGTTAAGTTTGATTGGGATCTACAGAGGTCTATCCCTGCTCCTAGATGGATATCCCTTTGGGTTTTTCTGAGCTGTCTGAAATTTGGAATTTATTTCATATTGTGTATTGTTTCTATGTAAAACTCAAAAAATAGGGAAAGAAACGTAAAAAGATCGCACCACTCTGGTTTAAGATCTTTAATGGAAAAAAAACAACACATAGACAAATACACAGTTAAAATCTAAAACAACAAGAGTGAAGCTACCCTCTCTGCTGATGAATAAATAATACCATTTAATGCACTGGTCTCCAAATAATAAATGAAAACAGCGATTAGATCGCAACAATAAGTAAAAAATAAATATAAATATATATATATATATATATATATATATATATATATATATATATATGTATATACTTTGCAGACCTCTACAAAGCGCTGGTGCAATAAAAAAATGTTTTTCAATTCTCAAGGAACAAATAAAATGCAAAGTGCCAAATGCAATAATAAACAGCTCCCATTATTGTTTCTATGTAAACTGTGGCTTATATTTCACGTTAGATAAAAATGACTTGTATCATATTATTTTAAGATGTGAAATTGCCCTGAAATAATTTAAAGCTATTGAAACAGAACAAATGCAACAACTTCATGAATATTTGTTTAGAAATAACATAGCAGGACATGTGAGCTTGTTTACTCATGGAGCAGAGGCTATTCTACATTTGAGGTAGGAAGGTAGGGAAGCTCTTTGTTTAGTAGGAAGTCAAACCTTTGGAATTACAGAGGCACCTAAAGGGCAAGTAAACCAACAACTACAGGCTCTCAGTAACATACAATATATATACAATAGGACTGACTCCAAAAAATGGCAATATACTGTATGCCACCCCCGAGCTTGTTCTTATTCTCTGTCTGAGGGAACAACATATCTTTTTCCTTTAACGGGTGTCAGTCCCACATACAGCTAATCATAACAAGCTTAAAGGGAGCCCCTCCGGAAAAAACTCCCCAGAATGCTCAATATCCTAACCTTCACTAGAAGCCAGTGCCGGGAAAAGAGTCCTATGATTGGCCACTGGGTGGTTATGTGGGCCATGGTCATGTCCTTGGTGCTGGTCTTTGGAACACCTTGTCCATGTGCGCACCGACGGTCGACTCTTTTTCCGAAGTAAAGGTAAGGATATCGGGTGTTCTGGAGGGTTATCTTCTGGGTGGCTCCAGCATTCTGCATGCACTCCCGAGCTTGTTCTTATTCTCTGTGTTAGGGACCAACACCCGTTAAAGGAAAAACAGGTTTTGGTCTGGTTTAACTGCAGTTTTTAAAACCACCAACTGCCAATACTTGTCACATTACTCCTGTGAAAGTGTAAATGATGTTCTAACCTCCTCTGTTTATTAAATCACCTCATCGCACCTAATCAAACCTCAGTGGTCTGATCAACTTCAGGTCTCTACAGCCATACACGTGTTATGTCACAGTCTCTACCTGAGCAAGCCTAGAAGATTGTGAACCACCTCTGATATTCTGTAGACTTGGTGATATGGAGAATAGAACAAGACGTGATGGATAGTAACAGAGGACTAGGTTAAAGGTTAATCTTCCAGTAGCTCCTCCGTGTGGTGCTCAGAGACGGGCCTGGGGGGCTGTGAAGGAGAAATGACAACATATGGGATGTAGACAGAAAATAAAGATACGCACATTGATTTATAATCGAAGGCACGTTCCCCTTGTTTAACTTGAAACCTTGAAAAAAACAAAACAAAAACCTAGCAGATCATCTCACCATCACAGCACAGCCTATGTGAAATGCTTTTCTCTTCAGGCATCTATATATATGGAAAGACAACAGCCACGGGGAGCTGATTGGAAACTGTCCTGGACCCGGGGAATGCTCACGGGGACACCAATACAATTACATTGTATTCCTTTGCCCATTCTTCAGTTTTTTAGACACTAATTGACTTCTTGCATTTGCTTATTACTTAATGTACATTATAATAAACATTTCTGTTCAAATATATTGTATTAAATACAAAGTCTATGTAAATATATATATATATATATATATATAATATATTTTCAAATATAAAACGATCCAGGGAAGAAAACTCTACCAACTTGAAAGAACCTAAAAAGTGTTAACTAAATATTCTAATTTGCATAATTCTCTACTACTTCATTGCATAATTCTTCAACTACTCCCACTTTGTACAAACTGTTAAAAACATCAGCAATTGTTGGCAAAAAAAAGGATTAAATGGAAAAATCAACTTTTGTGTGTACTTTTCCTAAGGCAGCACTGATGCGCTTATGTTTCCACGGCTCCTGCATCTCCAACGGCTCCTGCAGTCCTGGTTTGTGGAGCTGGGAGATGCACATTCGGGTCCCAGCTGGCAGGTGGATGTGTCCTTTGTACAGCCCGGCTCCCTTTGAAAAATATGGAGGCCTCTGTACACCAGGCCATTCCATGTACATAGGCCACCATTGTTTCAAATACCAAGTAAACTCCCACCCACCAGAAGCACAGCTCCCAGCTTCGCAAGTAGGTGCTATGGGAGGACAATTGGTGGTGTGGAAGTGACGGTTAGGCAAGCGGATCTGCTCGTTACTGCTGGCACTGCCTGCTCCTGGCATCCTGGGAATTACAGTATTGAGCTTCCTCAGGGGAATCAGAACGGTGTAAGATTATCCTTTGATCTGTTTCTTCTTGCTTTTTATTTGGTTTCCAAAGTTTTGTTTTGAAGGGTATATGTGGGAGGTGGGCAGACTGGAGCCACTGCAATCATGGGCCTAAATGTCATTTTTTCAGGTCACATAGCCCAGTACTGTAAGGTATTAAAACGACATTCATTCTTTAACATTCAAGTATTAAAACGACATTCATTCTTTAACATTCAAGAATCTGTTAGTCCCCAAAAAGTTTAGTATGTAGAATTTACCTCCATCACTATTCGCCTAGTCTAGTCACTCAATGGGGGTCATACTAATTATTTGGTGAAGTAAGAGTGACGTGCGGTGTGGATTGTATCTCGGTGAGCTTTTTTGAGGCTAATTTATGAATAGCGCCACGTATTGCCAGGTGAGCAGACCTGGTATCATTTCCGCCCTTACCCTGTCTCTCTATGACTTAGGGCTTTGCCCTCTTACTGATGTCATTTCCGGTATGGGGTATAATGACTTATGTTACCGCTTACTGCGGCTTATTTGGATAACCTGCTCCCCTCCTATATTATTGAGAGACGGGAGACTAGGCGAATAGACACCAGGTATTTTGCTTTAATTATATTCAATGTTTTTGATTCATCAATTATGTAACCAATTAATTAACTCGGGGCGTGCTCGGCTGCTCCTGCGTATCCCATGCTATTATTTAAATGTTTGTTATGGGAGCAAAAGTGTTATGTCATGAGTAAGGGCTGAGTGCCCGAAACGCGTAGGCATTCAAACCTGCTCCCTTATGCTTTTTACCGGCTTGTATATGTGGATGGAACTTTTTAATCTTTTTGAAAATAAACGTGAATGAAGTATCCTTTTAAAGCGGACAATGGCTGGCATTATTACTGATTATTGCCAGGTGAGCGTCTATGTAGCTGCGCTTAGAGCGTACGCAAGTGGTCGCGGCAAACGGGTGTGAGGCGCTGTGACCTAGCTTAGTGGGCAGACAAGTGGCGCTGTACTATTCTGTCCAGCATTGATAAATGTGATGTCTGTAGGGGGCGCTGTAGAAGCCTCTCCCTGATTCACTGCAGAGCCAATGGGGAACGCTAGGTGGTGTCCCGTGAACCAGTGTCTGCTCTAACACTGGGCGCTGTAGTGTCGAATGCCAGACGATGTGTGATAAAATTATCAACACATATCCACCACCAGCAGAGCGAAAACACATGGAATGACATTGGCCCTTATTTAACAAGGTATAGCGCCAGGTAGCGACTGGTGAGCGGCCGGTAATGACGCTCACCGCCACGAGAACGCCGGCTCCCCTCCGCAATCACACATTTATCAAGCCGATCCTGCTTAGCGACTGACAGAGCGCCAGATAGCGAATCATTCATCATTATTCCAGCCTCACCCCACAGCGCCAGCGAGCGACCTTGAACAGCGACAGGTATGACCTCTCGCTACCTGGCGCTCTCCAATGCATTTCAATGGAACAATCTTTAAATATTCTGAATTAATTGCTATTAATGTTTTTTTTTTTTTTTTTTTAAATGTCAAAAATTCTGTGACCACTTCGGCAATGTTAGATATTTTTTTTAAGGTTAAAAAAAAAAAAAAAAAATTGTGCAGAATTGATATTACAGGTCTGATATTAATGTATTCATATTAAAAAATGTTTGGAAAAACATGTTTTTTTTTTTTTTTTTTAAATATGGTTGTTTGGGGGTAAAAAAACTACTTTTAACCCATCGCCGCCAGCGCTCTGGGGTTTAAACAAGCATTTCGCAGCGCGAGAATTTTTTGAGCGTGATTTGTTAATGAATATGCTGGGAGCCGTTCGCTA
Organism: Gastrophryne carolinensis; assembly: GCA_027917425.1. NCBI lineage: Eukaryota > Metazoa > Chordata > Amphibia > Anura > Microhylidae > Gastrophryne > Gastrophryne carolinensis. The sequence continues at coordinate 654,986,057 of CM051234.1, read as the reverse complement.
TGGCCATTCGCTGTCATGCGCTCCCATACAGCGCGGAACCTGTCAAACAGCGACTCCTAACCCCGTATTCAACATTACCGCACACCGACTGAGTCGCTGTCAACAGCCGAACAACGGCCAAGCACAGCGAATACTAGCGGGCGCTGTGAAAATAACGCTACTGTCGCTACCTGGCGCTATTAATGAATCGGCCTCATTGTTTAACACTGTGACACTGACACTGCAATGGCCGAGCTGCACATACAATTCTGCATAAAAAAGAAAAAAACAATAAAAGTGTTTGGTTGCCGGGCAGGAGAGGCCACACAATGATTTGAACCAAAAATGTAGAACATTACTTTAGTAACACGCTATTTATACACAACCAAATAAAACACCATTGAAATGTATGGGAGAGCGACACTGAGCGACAGGCGCTACATGACGCTGCTATACCTAGAGCGCCGGCGCTATACATTGAGCCGCCTCTAGTGATACATGTGACGCTACATGACGCTATTAGAGGTGCTCACCAGATTGACTAATGCTGTGTGGAACTATCTGGCGCTAGCTTTTCTTAAATAACCACTTAACTGTTTAGACACCAAAAAGGGCAAAAAAAGTTTGATTAAACCTTGCACCCTATGTGCTATGCAGAAACTTTTGATGAATTCTTTAGCTTGGCCCATAGGGTGCTGTTATTTCCAAACTTAAAATTACTTAACCTCATTGGATATATGATGTACCTCACCTGTAAAAATGACCCCATCGCAGTTACAGGTAATTTTTGGGGAAAAAAGTAGGACTAACATGGTTGACACTTTTTAAAAAAGGTAAGTAATGTCAAGGCGGCGATGCATCATACCTTCTGACTTTTCAGGGTGGGAAAGAGGGCAAAATGTTAAATGAAGCCATGCCCCTCATTTAGAGATGGGTGAAGCCACGCCCCTTCCTTGGGTGATAGATAGGAGATAGGATGTAACAGTTACAACAATAGAAACACTTTGAATAGGCAAATGAATCATTTATTGCTGCAGATCTGCATGTTACACCACAAAGAGGGACAATATGTAAATGAAGCCACACACCCTCATTGAGGGATGGATGAAGCCACGCCCCTCATTGAGGGATGGATGAAGCAACGCCCCCTCATTTAGTGATGAATAGGAGATATGATGTAACAGTTACAACTAGAGATGAGCGAATCAAATCCGAATTCGATACAAATTTCAGGAAACATTAGATTCTAACATAATCCGAATATCGCCACAATTCGATTGCTCGAATCGCTTCCCTAAACTCCATTTACTGCGGTCCAGGCCATCAAAAAAGGTGGATCCACATGTCAGGGCAAAGAATCCTGGGTAGGCATCACATGCTGCTTATCAGCAGCCAGGCTCCCTGATGATGTCACAGCCCTATATATGCGGTAGCTATCTTGTGGGGCTCATTTCAGCGGTGTATTGTGGCGAGAACGGGTCAGGGAGAGATAGATCCAGGAATAGATAGAGCCAGGGAGAGAAAAAGACAGTAAAAGAAAAAGACAGGGCGAGAAAGAGAGAGGCAGAGAAAGAGACAGAGAGAGACAGTTTACAGTGAGTTTGCATTAGCTTTTATGCCCAGATCCTATTTAGTGTTAATATAGGTCGCTGCTGGTGGTGCAGCTTAAGCATACTTCTGCAGATGTGTGTGACCGAGCCCCCTTTTTTTAACCTAGTTTAGAGACAGATTGTAGGTTGGTCAGCAAGCTAACTGGTTTGAGTGCTGTGGCCCCTTTAAGACTTTTGTATTCTAATTGCCCTGCTAATGTGCACCTCCCTGGTTAGTTATAAAATGGTCTGAGCGGCTGCCACCCCTCTTTTGTTTCTTTTGAATTTGTGCAAGCACTTGGGGTGTGGGGTCTAGGCTGTATTGCAAGGTCTTTGACCCTTCCACCCCATGGCTTGCACTTGAGGTTTAGGGCAACCTCAGGTAAGCCTGCTCCCAATTTATCTATTGCATTGTATGTCCCAAATGGGGCTCTTAGAGACTAGAATTAGTACTAGAGTTAGGACTGCACCTCACAGGGGCACCTTGGCGCTGGTGGTGCAGCTTAAGCATACTTCTGCAGATGTGTGTGACCGAGCCCCCTGTTTTTAACCTAGTTTAGAGACAGATTGTAGGTTGGTCAGCAAGCTAACTGGTTTGAGTGCTGTGGCCCCTTTAAGAAAAATGTTAAATGAAGCCATGCCCCTCATTTAGAGATGGGTGAAGCCACGCCCCTTCATTGGGTGATAGATAGGAGATAGGATGTAACAGTTACAACAATAGAAACACTTTGAATAGGCAAATGGATCATTTATTGCTGCAGATCTGCATGTTACACCTCAAAGAGGGACAATATGTAAAACAAATCCAAATATCGCCGCAATTCGATTGCTCGAATCGCTTCCTTAAACTCCATTTACTGCGGTCCAGGCCATCAAAAAAGGTGGATCCACATGTCAGGGCAAAGAATCCTGGGTAGGCATCACATGCTGCTTATCAGCAGCCAGGCTCCCCGATGATGTCACAGCCTTATATATATATGCGGCAGCCATCTTGTGGGGCTTATTTCAGCGGTGTATTGTGGCAAGAACGGGTCAGGGAGAGATAGATCCAGGAATAGATAGAGCCAGGGAGAGAAAAAGACAGTAAAAGAAAAAGACAGGACGAGAAAGAGAGAGGCAGAGAAAGAGACAGAGAGAGACAGTTTACAGTGTGTTTGCATTAGCTTGTATGCCCAGATCCTATTAAGTGTTAATATAGGTCACACACACCTTCCTATTTAGCTTTTCCTTTTGTAACAAAAAACAAGTTTTAAAAGTTCTGTAGTGCTTCACTTTAACCGGGGGCATCCCATGCTGTCACAACATTCTAGCATTTGTCTTTAAAGAGTACCTGCATATTTAGCTTTTCCTTTTGTAATAAAAAACAGGTTTTAAAGTTTGCTGTAGTGCTTCACATTCACTGGGGGCATCCCATGGTGTCACAGCGTGCTAGCATTTGTCTTTAAAGAGTACCTGCCTATTTAGCTTTTCCTTTTGTGACAAAAACCACGTGTTAAAAGTTCTGGAATGCTTCACTGGGGGCATCCCATAGCAGCCCATGATGTGACATTGTTTTTGCCTTTATCTTTTCCTAGAGCGCCTGCCTTTTCCGCTCTTGTTTTTCAAACAAAACCACGTTTTAAAACTGCCTGTAGTGCAATTAACTCTGACCAGGGGTATCCTATTTAAGGCCATCTGACGGTGTCTTTTTGCATTAGCTTTTAGCTACAGTGTTTATCTATTTTGCTCTAGCTTTTTTACACACCTGCTGCTGTTCAAAATCTACTGTTTTAAGTGTAGTGTAGCGTATTGTTTTCCCCTCCTAAATGCAGTAAAAATGTCAGGCAGAGATGTGCCAGGATGTGCACAGAGGAGGGGCAGAGGCCTAGATTCATCAGGCAGAGGTCCCAGCAGAATAGGGGCAAGTGGCAACAGGACTCACGGTGAGAGACCTGATCTCCTGGTATCTGCTAGCCATCGTGTCTCAACCAGCAACGCATCTGCCGTCATCGATTGGTTAACGCGGTCATCCACTTCATTACACATCTGACAACCCCAGTCAAAAGTCGGTGGGTTCCTCGGACACAAGCCTGAGTTGGCATGGCCCGGGAGCAGTCCCTGTCCTTCCATTGCCTCTGTCCTACGCCCCCCCCAGCGACGTATATTATGCTTTGGGTTCAGCTCCACTCTTCAATGAGGACGATCTGATAGAGGACAGTCAGCAGCTACTGCCCAGCCAAGAAATGGAGGAGACATCCGCTGCTTCTTTCACTAGGCGGACAAACCCTGAGGAGGAGAGTGGAGGTGGTGTGGTGAGCATTCCAGCTCCTGCAGCAGACACTGTTGAGGAAACTGAGGAGGACATCAGTGACGTGCAGACACGACTCGATGATGATGATGAAGCCAATCACACTTGGGAGCTGGGTGCAGAAGGGACTTCATCATCATCATAGGGAGAAGAGGGCCGCAGGTTGCCCCTGAGTCAGCAGCTGAGGCAGCAAGGTGGTAGTAGGGTTGGCAGTCAGCATGGTGGCAGAATTGGAAAGTCTGGAGCCAAATGTGGCCGGGGCGGGCTAGAGCACCTGCTGCGTGGCAGGCTACATTCCCGGGAGGTAGTGGAGCAAGGGTTCCTGGAGTCGGTGGCAGTAGCAGTGAATTAGTGTGGACTGTTGGTGGGAAAATTAGCTACTCAGCAGTGTGGCAGTTTTTCATCAAGTATCCGCAGAAGGGTAACCTGGCAACATGCAAGATGTGTAGGCAGAAGGTGAAGCGTGGCTAGGGCCCCAGTGTTGGCACTACGGCCCTGTGGGAACATATGCAGCGTCACCATAAAGCAGCCTGAGAAAACCAAGGCTCCGAAGGGGTTGTCCAGCCTGCTGTGTCAGCCAGTGCCACGCCGCTCCCAATTTAAGCCAGCCAAGGCTCTGGCACCTCAGCCGAAGGTAGCTGTGCATCATACCCATCCTCTGATACTCCAGATGCTCCTGCTCCTCCTACTACAAGTCAGTCATCCCGCCAGCAATCCATCAGCGAAGCCATGTCCAAGAGAAAACAGTATGCGCCCACTCATCCTACGGCACAGATGCTAAATGTGCTCCTGTCCAAGTTGCTGGTGCTGCAGTCGCTCCCTTTTCAGGTGGTGGACTCTGCACTTTTCAGAGAACTGATGGCTTGTGCCGAGCTGAGGTGGAGAGTCCCAAGCCGTCATTTCTTTGTGACGAAGGCAGTACCAGTCCTGCACAAATTTGTTGAACAGAATGTGGGCCAGTCCTTGAGCCTGTCGGTGTGCACCAAAGTGCATGGCAGCGCCAACGTCTGGAGCTGTAACTATGGTCAGAGACAATACATGTCGTTTACGGCCCACTGAGTGAATGTGGTTCCTGCACAGCCACAACAGCAACTTGGACAGGTCACACCGCTTTGGCCTCCCCGCTCCCAGCCTGTTGTGCCTGTGACAGTGTGCGACTCCGCCTCCTCATCCTCCAACGTCTCCAAGCGTTTTCTGAACTCTTCCCCCCATCTGCAAGACATCCTAACAACGGGAAGCAAACTGTGCATGCACTTTAGCCACTCCTACACCGGCAAGCACACCCTTCTTGAGCTACAGCATCAGAACGGTATCCCCCAACATAGTCTGATTTGCAATGTTTCCACCCGTTGGATTTCCACCCTCCATATGTTGGATCTACTATACAAACAGAGAAAAGCCATCACTAATTTCTTGATGATCCAAGCGGATAGGGGGACTCCCTTGTGTAACTTCAATGGAAACCATTGGCAGCTTATACGTGACACCTGCCATTTGCTCAGGCCCTTTGAGGAAACCACTATATTTGTTAGTCGCCAGGATTACGGGATGAATGATGTCCACTGCTTCATGTAATACAACACATGTTGGAAACCATGGCTGGTCAGGGCACTGGAGACATGGCGCCTACATCTCATGGCCACATGAACCCCGTGGGAGCTGAACTGGAGGTGGAGGAGGAGGAAGAAGATGAGGGAGAGGGACATAATGAAGCACAGTGTAGGTTTGGCAAAATTGGTGGTTTATCTAGTCATCTGAGAGGAGAGGAGGAGCAGGAGGAGCCAGAGGAGCTAGAGGGTTGTGAGGAAGGCGAGACAATGGACCCAGACACACCATGGCAGTATGCAATGGAGATGGATACAGGTAGTCCCTCTGAGTAACTTTCACAAATAGCACAGTGCATGCTCACATGCTTGCGTAGTGACTGATGAATTGTCTCCATTTGTCAGCGGGATGACTTCTGGCTCTCCAGCTTATTGGACCCTCACTACCGGCACAAAATGGGGGCATTTTTTACACCCACTGAGAGGGAGGAAAAACTGACCTACTACAGAGACATTCTACGTAGTCAGTTGGCCGATGCCTATCTGCGCCATAGTCCATACTCTCGCAGGTCTAACTCGGGGTGCCCTCTGTTCTCACCTTCCACTGCCATGGCTGCCGGGGGGGGGTGGCAGGAGCAGTAGCAGCTCCATCAGCAGCAGCCTGAGACTACAGTCGCTAATGAGTAGCTTTCTTTACCCACATAGCGAGGCTATCATAAGCAGCAGGAAGACCTGGAGCAGGACCTGAACTAGCAGGTCATGTCATAACTTGACATGACCATGCCAACACACCTTGAGGATCCGCTGGACTTCTGGGCAGCCAAACTTGACTTGTGGCCGCAACTAGCAGAGTTTACTCTTGGAAAGCTGTCCTGCCCGGCCAGTAGTGTGCCATCTTAGCGGGTGTTTAGTGCGGCGGGGACCATAGTAACGCCAAGGAGAACTCGTCTGTCCACGAAAAATGTGGAGAGACTCACCTTTGTGAGGATGAGTCAGGAATGGATCAGCCAGGATTTCCACCCACCAATGCCTTATGCATGGTAGTATCTGATGCATGGTAGCTCCTTATGCTGCTGCCAACTCCAGGGTGTCTTTCAGGCAATATATGGGCTCTTTATGCTGCTGCCAACTCCAGTGTGTCTTTCAGGCAATATAAGGGCTCCTTATGCTGTTGCCAACTCCAGTGTGCCTTTCAGGCAATATATGGGCTCCTTATGCTGCTGCCAACTCCAGTGTGTCTTTCAGGCAATATATGGGCTACCTATGCTTCTGCCAACTCCAGTGTGTCTTTCAGGCAATATATGGGCTCCTAATGATACTGCCAACTCCAGTGTGTGTTTTTCAGACAATTTATGGGCTCCTTATGCTGCTGCCAACTCCAGTGTGTCTTTCAGGCAATAAATTGGCTCCTTAGGCTGCTGCCAACTCGAGTGTGTCTTTTAGGCAATATATGGGCTATTCATGCTGCTGCCAACTCCAGGGTGTGTCTTTCAGGCAATATATGGGCTCCTTATGCTGCTGCCAACTTCAGGGTGTGTTTTTCAGGCAATATATTGGCTCCTTTGGCTGCTGCCAACTCCAGTGTGTCTTTCAGGCAATATATGGGCTCCTTATGCTGCTGCCAATTCCAGTGTGTCTTTCAGGCAATATATGGGCTCCTTATGCTGCTGCCAACTCCAGTGTTTCTTTCAGGCAATATATGGTCTCCTTATGCTGCTGCCAACTCCAGGGTGTGTTTTTCAGGCAATATATGGGCTCTTTAAACTGCTGCCAACTCCATTATGTCTTTCAGGAAATATATGGGCTCCTTATGCTGCTGCCAACTCCAGTGTGTGTTTTTCAGGCAATACATGGTCTCCTTATGCTGCTGCCAACTCCAGTGTGTCTTTCAGGCAATATATGGGCTCCTCATGCTTCTGCCAACTCCAGGATGTGTCTTTAAGGCAATATATGGGCTCCTTATGCTGCTGCCAACTCCAGGGTGTGTTTTTCAGGCAATATATGGGCTCCTTATGCTGCTGCCAACTCCAGTGTGTCTTTCAAGCAATATATGGGATCCTTATGCTGCCGCCAAATCTATGGTGTGTCCTTCTGGCAATATATGAGCTCCTCTTGCTGCTGCCAACTCTAGGGTGTGTTTTTCAGGCAATATGCCGGCTCCTTATGCTGCTGCCAACTCCAGTGTGTGTCTTTTAGGCAATATATGGGCTCCTCATGCTGATGCCACCTCAAGGCTCTTTAATCGTGCTGCTCTGCAACAGTGATCCTAATAGTGATGCCTCTGATCTGCATGTCATTCTTCTTTACAGTATTATTTCAGTAACCCAGCACGCATCCTATGCATGTTACAGCAAGGCAAAATGTTCTAAAACCCTATTGAGGCTCTCGGAAGGCCAGAAATAGCCATTTTTAATAGCAGTTTGACACAAATAATTTCAGACCGAAACATTTTTTTCCGGAAAATTCGGCGAATCGGCCTAATCGAATTTTTCAAAAATGTGCTCATATCTCGCTACAACAATAGAAACTCTTTGAATAGGCAAATGAATCACTTATTGCTGCATATCTGCATGTTACACCTCAAAGGAAGACAAAGAAGAACAACAAGGAACACGGGGACATGGACTCAAAAGAGTGACAGTCCCTCCAAATCAGGGACACTTGAGAAGTATGCAGAAACGAGCATCAGTGGATCTAAAGAAAGCCAACGAAAGGACTCTTTGTTCAGACTTTTCCGCTTATTTAAGTGCTCCTGCATCAGCTATCAGCTATAACCTCTGGCTTACCAATTCCTAGCATCTTGCATCAGTATAAGTGCATCTCAGAATCAGCTTTGCCTTTGTATACAGTCTCTCAGGGTTATTCTGTTTATGACCACCAGATACACTAATTATCTTACGGCATTTTGGTTACTGTATTCTTTGACTGGATTCTTTGGGCCACACTGCTTTGGGGCCAGTTGGGCTGCTGCTTTAAACACCTTCATTCAATCCCTTCCCCCTTAGTCTCCCTCTTAGACCCCTGAACCTAGCCCCACTGTACCCACAAGCCAGGAAACCCCAGCCCCTAGTGCTATAGCCCTGACATAATGGTTGGGGGGCCTCAGCAAGGATGTCTTGAGCTGGACAGGGGCTGGTAAAATCCAGGGTTTATTTTTAGCCCCAGTCTGCCATTGAATATGTCAAGGGGCAGTTGTGGCCTAGAGGTAAGGGGAGTGGACTTGTGACTGGAGGGTTGCAGGTTCGAATCCCGGTCCTGGGACATGACTGAAGTGCTCTTGAGCAAGGCACCTTACCCCCCAACTGCTCCCCGGGCGCCGTAATTAGGGCAGCCCACCGCTCCAGGCATGTGTACACTCACTGCACGGATGGGTTAAATGCGGAGGACGAATTCCTATGTGTGCGCAAGCATACAATGGCCATCTATGCATTAAAATAAAAATAAAAAAAAAAATAATAGAACTCAATATAGTAAATTATATTGTATATTGAAGGTAGTTGGTTACTTGCTTTTATAGTGAACAAAAGGGGAGTGGCAGCTGCTCAGACCATTTTATAACTAACCTGGGAGGTGCAAGTCAGCAGGGCAATTAGGTTACTAAAGACTTAAAGGAGCCGCAGCACTCAACCCTGTTAGCTTGCAGACCAACCTACAATCTGTCTCTAAATCTGGTAAAAAACAGAGGCTTGGTCACACACATCTGCAGAGGTATGCTAAGGTGCACCACCACGCCAAGGTGCCTCTATGGGTGCAGTCCTAACTCTAATCTATGAGAGCCCCATTTGGGACATACAATGCAATAGTCCTTTTATACTTTACAAGGACTATTGGGCCATCCAGATATAATCTCAGCTATTGTAGTTCACAAATCAAGTGTCAGGCAAAAAACAAAAATTGATGATTGGATTTAATATTAATAGAGCAAGTTGCGTTGGATTGTAAGCAGAGTGCCCCATACAAAATGTTAATTCAAACAGGGCCTTTGTCTTCTGCCCAGCCCCCGCAGTGGTTCGGCTACATGTCTGCTGTGAGAGCAGAAGCAGAGAATACTATTTCTCTGGTCAACCCAAATTTCGCCCCCAAACTGCTCCTCAATCTTCCTGTTACAAAGAAGCTGTCATGTAAAACATTCTCTTTAGCCTACACACAACAGATAGTTCAACTTAAATTATTACTATCCTTAAGTCTTACATATGTCTATGATGAACTGCTTCCATAAGGTCTGAAAGCGAATTCAATTAACAGAAATAACCTTTATATTATATGGAAATGTATATATTATATATGTATGATTTCCTTTAAATCAGCCACATCTAGATCAGAATCATAATAAACGGCAGGTACTCATTCACAGCTTCCACATTCATCCAAGTTATCTATATATCAGTTTTATTAGTAATTTAATATTAATTCATTAATAATTGATATCGTAAACATTTTATTCCTCCGGAAGCTTCTTACATATATATATATTTATTGATTGAACTTTATAAGAGTAGTGTATCCCAGTTACCTTGACATTACTTTTTGCGGCCTGAATACTGCTCACTGGACAAAACTGTGTGTGCATATGGTTTGATCATAGAGAACAATGGGGGCTTAGACTGGCCCCTAACCAAACTAAAGAAGCTTGGAAGGTCCAACCTCACGCTGAAAGGTTAAATACCACATATGTTAGATATAAAGCATAATTTAAATGGTTATATGTAATATTTTAAATGTTTGACAATACATTTTTGTATGTTTTATATCTAACATATGTGGTATTTAAACTTTTAACACATTTACAAATGCCTGGCATGGGCATGCACCCAGCTAAAGGGATAGGCGGGATGCGGCGTTTGGACTGGGAAAGAAGGTGAGTTTCCAGGTAACCTGGGGTATTTCACAAAGTGGGGCATCCCGATTTTGGATGCCCCAGGGGGAGGGAATCTAGCAGCCTTGGAATCTTATAGATTCCATGCCCATCGGGCATGAGTTTTGGTCCACTTTAACTAGTGCCCCCTTTAAGATGTCCCCCAGACACACACATTAACACTCCAAGAAAAATAGAGACAGATAGGGAGACAATAGAAAATGAGAGAAGAGGAATAAAGAAAGAGAATATGCGAAAGAGAGGCAAAGAGAGATAATGGAAATAAGAGGACATTGGAAAATAAGGGGAGAAAGGAGCTTGGAAAAGAGAAAAAAGAGAGAGAAAAGAGGTAAACAGGAAACATCAAATCAGAAAACAATGTAGAATATGTAGGAAAAAAGCCAGATAATAGAAGAAAGGCAAAACGAGGGCGACAGAGGGACTGTGATAAAAGGGAGATTGAAGGAATTTTAAAAGGAGAGAAAGACAGAGGGAACGTGTGAAAAAGAAGGAAAGGGAGCAAATACTGTACGAATAAATAAAAAAGGGGTAAATGTGAAAAAAGAAGGAGGGGCATTTATAAAAGAGAGAATATGGAAAAGGAGGAAAATGAGGGAATGTAATAAAAGGGAAATAAATAGGCAAAAAAAAACATAGAAAGTAGGGAATGTACAAAAGAGAGAAAAGCAGATGATGAATTTTAATATGGAAAAGGAGGGAAATGTAAAAAAAAAAGATTAATTAGAGAAGAAAACAGAAGGAACGGTATAGGGATGAATAGCAATGTTGCAGGAGGGAAGGGGATTCTGGGCAGACTTGCTGAGCCAGCTGGGATCATTTACATAAAGCAGCGATACTCAACTGGCGGACTGGGGTCCAAATGCGGACCTCGCCGCCAGATTTTCGGACCCCTGCCCTGACAGACCTGTACTCAGTTGCTTCTGTGTTGCTGTGCTCAGAGCTGCCCCCTTGATGTAGCACTCGCCATTGTCTGCCTGCCAGTGTCATGGCCAATCCCACATACAACTCAGACCCAGCTTTCCCACCAGGTGGAAATATTCTTTCCCCCACTGTGCTTAAACTCTGTTCAGGACTCTAGGATACGGGCGCCGCCATCTTGCCTCAGAAGCATCAAATACTGAGTAAAGAAGGGGGGCGTGCAGGGAGACGGGATTATAGCTGTGCTTTGCACAGACGGAGAAGAGCCAGGGTCAGGAAAAGGCCAGCAATCCCAGAATACAAACAGGCATATTCAGGAGACACTTCCTGTCTGCAGGCAGCCTGAGACTCCACGTGCCGCCATCTTGGATGTTGCATAGTTGAAAAAACGCAAAAGGTGCAGATAGGAGGCTTTTTAATGTGAGCAATATGTATGTAGGGGGTGGGGGAAACAGACAAAATAGAATCTTATTCAGGTCTGCTTTAAGTACCACCTGCATCGAGCATGAGCATTGTCAGTCATCTAAAATCATAATCCAAGACACACAAAGGGCCTTTAAAAATGAATGAATCACACCTTTATCGGGTGAATTATAGATGGCAGCAGATGATGTTGCAGTACAGGTAAGTATGAAGCCTTATTAACTACCTCCTGATATGATCTCCAGTACCACCAGTGGTACCAGTACCAGTTGTTGGGAAGCACTGCTCTAGTGGATCCTCTGTGTATAGCAAGGGAGGTGGGATACCCTTAGTATGTAGCATAAAGTTCAAGGAGAGATGTGTCTGTACAGTGGGGGGAAGCCCTAATTTGTAAGGCGGGAATCAATCATTGTGGGTTAAAGCAACATGTGCCTTGTGGTTCCTAAGGGTCCATTCTGCATTAAGTTAATAAGGGTGACTATAGTTACAGGACAGTAATCAGTCAGCGAGTAGGTTAAGATGGGTGTCCTGGGTGGGTAGTGTCGCTTTCACCGGTGATGGACCCCTCACCTGCGTAGCAGGCCTTATGGAAATGTATTGGATTGACCAAATCTATGACTACAGAGGAGACAATCTCTACAGAGACGTTTCTACCCCACAGCGCGACCCATCACACTGCACTGTAAGTTATCTACATTCCAATAGTAAGCTCATCACTGCTTTAGAAGGTATCACAGCTGGTTACACAATGGACCTTCCAGCAGGGAGCTGGCAGGCTTTTCAGACTGACTTATCCTATTTGTTATATTCCCTGCAAGACGGAGATATAGCCCATTCCAAGGTTTCTCAGGACGCCAGATAAAAATACATAGTGGGGCCCTAATGTGTAAGGGGCTGCAGGTTCCCAAGCTGCAGATAACCCACCCATCCAGCTGAATTCCAGTGCCCCACGCTCCAGTGGCTGTCTGTCACTTGGTCCAGAAGACACCTGAAATCAGGGATTATTCAGACCTCATTCATGAAGTACGCCATAACCATGCTGCTAGCGGGGGCCAGGCACGGCCATATCCTTTTCCAGCTTCTCCAGCATTGCTCCTCAGCCGCTCACGCTATGGAACCAGTGACTGCTAAGTGATGATGACTTCCTGCTTCGTAGCGCACCCTATATCCAGAGCCTGATCTGCCCTGAGCCTTCTTGTACCAGAGGCGGTACTAAACGTGATGTGTATGTGTGTTCATTTGTGCTATGTATAGGGGTCAAGATGTAAATAGGAACATGCCACTTAGTTAACAAGAAACCCTTGTGCATAAGCGTAATACGTGGTTTCCAGCCATGAATGTGTATAGTGGTTGTAGTACCTTTAATTAGTCTTAAGATGGCAGCAATGACACCAGGTCATAGAGAACCATTGGGCCATAGACTTGAATGGAGACTGTTCTGGAAGATAGGGTAGAGAGAGTTAATAACCAGAGCAGGATGCTTGGTAGAGACATAGGCCCTTATTTATGAAGGAATAGCGACAGGTAGCGACTGGTGAGCGGCCGGTAATGTCGGGCACCGCCACGAGAACGCAGGCTCCCCACCACAATCACACATTTATCAAGCCGATCCTGCTTAGCGACTGAGATAGCGCCATATAGCGACTCATTCATCATTATTCCAGCCTCAGCCCACAGCGCCAGCGTCCGACCTTGAACAGCGACAGGTATGACCTCTCGCTACCTGGCGCTCTCCAATGCATTTCAATGGAACAATCTTTAAATATTAATAATTAATTGTTATTAATGTTTTTTATTTTTATTTTTTTTTTAAATGTGAAAAATTCTGTGACCACTTCTGCCAATTTAGATAATTTTTTGAAGGGAAAAAAAAATAAAATTGTACAGAATTGATATTACAGGTCTGATATTAATGTATTCATATTACTAAATTATTTTAAAAACTTTTTTTTTTTGGTTTCCAAAAATATGGTTGTTTGGGGGTTAAAAACCTACTTTTAACACATCGCCGCCAGCGCTCTGGGGTTTAAACATGCATTTCACAGCGCGAGAATTTTTTGAGCGTGATTTTTTGCTGAATATGGTGGAAGCCGGTCTCTCTGACCAGTCGCTATCATGCGCTCCCATACAGCGCGGAACCTGTCAAATAGCGACTCGTAACCTTGTATTCAACATTACGCCACACCGACTGAGTCGCTGTCAACAACCGAACAACGGCCAAGCACAGCGACTACTAGCGGGCGCTGTGAAAATACTGCTACAGTCGCTCAACTGTCGCTACCTGCCGCTATTAATAAATCAGCCTCCCCGTAACAACCAGAAAGATAGTGATTGGTTGGAAGGTCTGTGAGGGAACAGCCTATTGCATTTTTGGCATGTAGACGGACATGTGATGGAAGGTTCTAGAAGGTAGCTAGAGGGTATATAAGGAAGAGAGACCCTTTATTAGTGTTCGAAACCACAGTTCCAAACCACTTGAATTCTTAAAGTGGTCCTTCACCCTGAATAAGAGCCTATCTTATATGTTTTCCACACCCTGTACATACAGATTGCCCACATTAATCTGGACCCTCACCCTGAATAAGAGCCTATCTTATATGTTTCCCACACCCTGTACATACAGATTGCACACATTAATCCGGACCTTCACCCTGAATAAGAGCCTATCTTATATGTTTCCCACACCCTGTACATACAGATTGCTCACATCAAAAATCATCCTGCCTGCATCTACTGCATGTTATGAGCCTTTAAACATCCAAGATGGCGGCTCATGGGACATCAGGCAGCCTGCAAACAGGAAGTGCCTTCTGACTGTGTCGCTCTGCATTCTGGGATTGCTGACCTTTTCCTGACCCCAGCTCTGCTCTGCTATAACCCACCCCCTGTAATTTATCCCACTCTCCTTTCCTCAGTAAGTATGATGCTTCTGAGTCAAGATGGCGGCGCCCATATCTGGACATAAAGACAATGGATAAAGTCCTGAACAGAGTTGCAGCCCAGTGGGGGAAAGAATAATAAGTAACTGCCTAAAAACTTAAAATATATTAATTAAAGATGCTGGGGAATCGTCACTTAAGGGTTTGGTGAAGGTTTGGTGAAGGTTTGGTGAAGGTTTGTTGAAGGTCCGGTTTAAGGAGCAGACATGAGACCAGTCCCTGTCTAGTGAGAGTCCCTGAGAGTGAGAGATAGAGATCCAGCAAGACAACTGTGGCCACCGGTGGGGACTCAGTGGAGTAAGTCCTGGGGATCCTTATCTGGGAGTAAGAGCACCTGGCTGATCTTAGGCCGGGGATGTGACAGCAGGGAATGTAACTGGAAGGATGTATGAAGCTGTGTCATGTCTGGATGTCAACCATTGGATTAAATAAAGGAGAACTCTGCTTTCATCTCCTGGATTGTCTATCATCTTTGCTGTACAGTGAGTACCAACATCCCCTGTGGTAGATCACCAGCACCCCATCCACACAAATACAGCTGGAGCACCCTGGGCTCAGAAGATCCTGATCCCTGCCATCTGCACCAAGTACCAGGTGCGTGAGGGCTACATATTAGACAATGCAAGTCATGGACAGACATGGTGGATCACAGGCTAAATAACAGCATGCAATGCCAAGCAGCTGCTTCCAAGGCCACCAAGATATTATCATGCATTAATAGAGGCCTGGAATCACGGGATAGGTGAGTAATTTTGCCTCTTTACAAAGCTCTGGCGTGCCCTCGCCTGGAATATGCCGTCCAGTTCTGGGCGCCCATTCATAGAAAGGACGCTCTGACTATGGAAAGGGAGCAGAGGAGCCACCAAACTAATAAGAGGAATGAAGGATCTTAGTTATGAGGAAAGATTACGAGAATTAAATCTGTTTAGTCTTGAGAGGAGACGACTGAGGGGGAACATGATTAACTTGTATAAATATATAAATGGCCAATACAAAAACATATGGGGAAACGCTATTTCAAGTAAAATCCTTTCTAAAGTCAAGTCAAGGGGACACTGCATTCGACAGAAAAAAAAAGAAATTTAGGCCCTTATTTATGAAGGAATAGCGACAGGTAGCGACTGGTGAGCGGCCGGTAATGATGGGCCCCGCCACGAGAACGCCAGCTCCCCACCACAATCACACATTTATCAAGCCGATCCTGCTTAGCGACTGAGATAGCGCCATATAGCGACTCATTCATCATTATTCCAGCCTCAGCCCACAGCACCAGCGTCCGACCTTGAACAGCGACAGGTATGACCTCTCACTACCTGGCGCTCTCCAATGCATTTCAATGGAGCAATTTTTAAATATTCATAATTAATTGCTATTATTTTTTTTTATTTTTTTTAATGTCAAAAATTCTGTGACCACTTCTGCAATGTTAGATATTTTTTGTAAGCTAAAAAAAAAAAAAAAAAAAAAAAATTTGCAGAATTGATATTACAGGTCTGATATTATTGTATTCATATTACTAAATTCTTTTACATTTTTTTTTATTTGGTTTCCAAAAATATGGTGGTTTGGGGGTTAAAAAACTACTTTTAACACATCGCCGCCAGCGCTCTGGGGTTTAAACAAGCATTTCACAGCGCGAGAATTTTTTGAGCGTGATTTTTTGATGAATATGCTGGGAGCCGTTCGCTATGGCCGTTCGCTGTCATGCGCTCCCATACAGCGTGGAACCTGTCAAACAGCGACTCATAACCCCGTATTCAACATTACCGCACACCGACTGAGTCGCTTTCAACAGCCGAACAACGGCCAAGCACAGCGAATACTAGCGGGCGCTGTGAAAAAAACGCTACTGTCGCTCTTCTGTCGCTACCTGGCGCTATTAATGAATCAGCCTGCCCATAACATGTCAACGCACCACAGAACATGCACATTGTTGTCAACAGAAGCCTCCTCAGTCCCACTAGGACTCATTATGAAATAATCGAAAGCAAAGATTTGATTAGTACCTTAAAGCTCATTATGGGAGCTGAACTCTCACCGGGGCCCTAAATTCATCTCAGGGGGTTCAAAGAAAAACATATAATAACTGCAGTGACTATCGAGCTGCAGCGACTGACTGTTGACACTGAATGTTTTCAAGGTAAAATATGAAAAATCCGACTACAGGTGAGAAATGTAATTTAATACATGTTGCTCCCATATTCGGCTGACAGGTGAAGTGATTTGGGGAAAGTAATAACATTGTGCGGGTAGGGAGTGTGTGTGTATGTGGAGGTTACACTCGACGATATGACAACAGAAGTAAAATGAAATAACGTTGCCCAAATCTGCCGTAAAATATGTTGGACTCTAATCATTTTTCCTTATCTCTCCCACCTGCTGTGAAGCAAGATGAGTCAGGCTGAAAAGCCTCTCTGATAAGTGATACATATGCCCTTATTCATCAAGCGATAGCGCCAGGTAGTGTCTGACGAGCGCCAGGTAGCGGCAGCTAACGGCGACTACCGACTCAAGTACGCCCGCGGCGGTCACAATGACGCATTTATCAAGCAAAATGAGGCTAGCGCCGGCGAGAGCGACGGCTAGCGCGGCATTCATCATGAAGCCGGCTGGACCGAACAGCGCCGCTGCAAATTCCCTCACAGCGCCAGGTATGAGCTGTCGCTCCCTGGCGATGTCCAATGCATTTCAATGGAGCAATCTATAATAATTCATGATTAATTGGTAATAATTTTTTTTTAAATTTTTTTAATGTCAAAAAATCGGAGAACACTTCTGCAATGTTAGGATTTATTTTTAAGTCCAAAAAAAAAAAAAAAAAATATGTGCAGAATTGATCTAACAGGTCTGAGATTAATGTATTCATATAACAAAATGATTCTAAAAACATGTATAAGGTTACATTCAAAAAATATGGTTGTTTAGGGGTTAAAAACTAGTTAATACAGATCGCCGCCAGCGCTCTGGGGTTTAAACAAGGAATGGACAGCGACAGCACATTCGGAGCGTGATTTTTTGATGAATATGAAGCTAGCCGTTCGCTCTGGCCATTCGTTGTCAGGCGCTCACATACAACGCTGGACCTGTGAAACAGCGACCCCCCAGCCAGTATTCAACATTACCGCACACCGACTGAGTCGCTGTCATCAAGCTAACGCCGGCCAAGCACAGCGAATACTGGCTGGCGCTGAAAAAATCACGCTACAGTCGCTCATCTGTCGCTACCTGGCGCTATTGATGAATCGGCCTCATAGGCTCTTATTTAAGAAGGGATAGCGTCAGGTAGCGGCTGGTTAATGAGAGGTAGCGACTGATAGCGACTGGTCAACGCCGGACACAACACGCAATTCCACATTTATCAAGCAAAATCTGTTTAGCGACTGGGATAACGCCATGTAGCGTCTGATTCATCATTTTCACAGCCTCAGCGAACAGCGCCGGCGTTCAGCCTTGCACAGCGCCAGGTATGACCTCTCGCTACCTGTCGCTCTCCCATACATTTCAATGGACGAACCTTTTCTTCTCTTTAAACGGGTTTTTTTTTAAAAAAAAATTTAAATCACAAATAATTCTATGACCTCTTCTGGCATTGAAATAGCTTTTTTTTTCATATTTGTTTCATTTTTTAAATATTTCCTCAAAAATGACATTACAGGTCTGGCATTAAAGTGTCATGTTACAATGTTGTTACAATGTAATTCCATATGTTTTCACTTTGTTACTGGTGGATAGATGCTGAATAACAGACATTAATCACACAGCCTCCTGCGCTCTGGGCTTCAAACAAGTATTTTTCAGCGCCAGAGATTTGTGAGGCTGTTTTTTTCTGAATATGGTGTGAGTCGGTCGCTATGACCAGTCACTAACATGCGCTCCCATACAGCGCTGTACTGGTCAAATAGCGACTCCTCACAATGTATTCACCATTACTGAACAGCGACTGTGACTATAAAGTAGCGACCCACGGCCGAGCACTGCGACTACTAGGGGGCGCTCTGAAAATGCTGCTACAGACGCTCATCTGTCGCTACCTGCCGCTAATGATGAATCAGCCTGCCCGTTATAGCCAGACTCTAGATCAGTGATACTCAACTGGCGGAGCGAGGTTCAAATGTGGACCTTAGCACCAGATTTCCGGACCCTGCCCTGACAGCCTTGCACTCAGTTCCTTCTGTGTTGCTGTGCTCAGAGCTGCCCCCTTGATCGGTGATGTAGTGCTTAGTCTTCCTACATGTGTCATGGCTCCCTGGCACCTAGCATTGCAATATAAAGTACTGCACGGGTGGGAAGTGGCACTGCAAGGTACAAGCAGCCTTTTTTAGTCTAACCTAGGGAATATACAGCCCCTCCCCAAGTGTGTTGATTTATAACTCCCCCCCCGTGACAGACCTCTACCCAGACCTTCACCTTTCTTTTTTTATAAGTTTTTATTTTGCATTTAAACACAAAAAAAAGTGAAACAACAACAAGAAAAGAAACAAGTGCCAACTTTCACCAACACGGCTCCACTAGCACTAACAAGGCAACCTATTCACAAAGACGTCACACTCACATTCGTACCCATCCATACTGAGACTCGGGGAGGGGCAACGGGACAGACCTTCACCTTTCACTGGATGCCTTTAAAAGAACCTTTACAAGAAGTGATTGAGTGCCCCTACTCTAGTATTTCAATTGTAAGCTGCTGTTATACATTGTAAAGAAGTCACGAGCCTGATATTTAAATGTAAATAGCTCACAGCTGGATCACAGCTTTCTGTGATGTGTGCATCATGCTGATGTAATGGAGATGCCTCTATGACAATTGTCACCTTTGTATTACTACATTTTTGGGGATTTTTAGTCTTGAACAAACTGAAATGAAATTGCAATTCAGGTGCTGAACTTAATTGTATCTCGAATCTAAACAGCAGCCCTTATGGCTAAACCAGCTGCTCTTATGAGTGTTGAGATAAAAGTGAGTGAGATAGGCATGTGGCTGAAGCAAATAATCGTTTATCTGAAAAACATAGAAAGTACTATACTTTTTTTGTGGGTAAAATATTTTATTTTCCTATTATCTTCCTATATCAAGTCCTCCCAAACTCTATTTTTTTTTTACCAAAATCATCAGGATCTCATCAATATTTATATGGAGAGGCAGGAAGCATAAAGTTAAATATAGCTACTTAAAGGAGCACTATCGTGATAAAAATCCATATAAATATGCTGAATGGACGAGATAAGAGGTCACTTCTACATCCGGCATCAAGAAATATCCAACCTGGCTTATTTCTTTGATTTTAATACATGGAAGAGGACATCAGGGGTGACAGGCTCTGTCACCCCTCATAGACTAAACCGGCCACCCCTGAATTTTGGTCCTACCATGTGAACATAAACCACAAGCTTGGCGGGAGTTCTATGCAGTTTGGTTGACCTTTCTTCTCATTAGCTGACATGTTTATATGGATTTTTAACATTACACAATTTTCGCGATAAGGCGGCTTAGGTGCACCAGATTATCGAACATACTGCTATGCTTCACATATACAAAGAATTTTTGAGTGGAGCTAACAGATACATAAAGAAGACTTGAAATTAGGTCCGACTAATAAAGAAAGTAAGAAATATAGAAACTAATATAGAAACTAAGAAAGTATTTTCTTTAAACGCAGAAATACTGACAGAGATAACCAAGCATTTATCCCACCCTGTCTCACTACCAACAATTATCACGCTAAAAAAATAGATTTTTAACCCAGAAAAATCTCCACATCCACAAAGTCCCATTGCCCTGGAGAAATACAATGATCTAGCTAAAGTCTGTACAACACTGCCATTCGAAAGGAAATATATCCACGTACAAGACATCTGGACCAAAAAAATTGAGCTAGACCTGTTTTATCCCAAAGGACACAAATATTCTTCTTAAATATATCAAAACTCGAAACATACTTAGGTCACTCAGTTATTCAACCCCTTTAACATGTTTAGCAAACTTTCAAAATCTATTCTTCTTGTTGGAAACCCGTCCAAAACAACTGTCCTTCTAGTATAAGACACTTTCTCAATACAATAATAATAAAAACAATAAACCGGATTCCTATAAAAAGAAATGGGAACATGACATAGGAGAACCTTTAAACTTAACAGACTTGCAAAACATCTATAAAGGAAATATGATAATGCGATTTATAACTCTTAGAATTTTAAACTTCAAGTATACAATGCAATATTACTGCTGACTATAATACCCTTCGTATGCTGGTGGTGTGGAGAACACCCGGCAACGGTTGATTAAAATTTTTAGCAAAAATGTGTTTTAGTCCGAATTTATTCGCGGCGAATCGCTATTAAAAACGGCTATTTCTGGGCTTCCAAGAGCCTCCATGGGGTTGCAGAACGTTTTGCTTGGCTGTAACATGCATAGGATGCATGCTGGGTAAGTGAAATAATATTGTAAAGAAGTATGACATGCAGATCAGAGGCGTCGCTATTAGATTTGCTGTCACAGAGTGGCACAATTACAGAGCATTGAGGTGGCATCAGCATGATGAGCCCATATATTGCCTGAAAAACACACCCTGAATTTAGCAGCAGCATAGGGATCCCACATATTGCCTGAAAAACACACATAAGAGTTAGCAGCAGCATTAGGAGCTTATATATTGCCTGAAAGACATACTTTGGACTTGGCAGCATAGGGAGCCCATATATTGCCTGAAAAAACACACCCTGGAGTTGGCAGCAGCATTAGGAGCCCATATATTGCCAGAAAAACACATTGGAGTTGGCAGCAGCTTTAGGAGCCCACATATTGCCTGAAAAACACACCCAGGAGTTGGCAGCAGCAGAAGGAGCTCATATATTGCCTGAAAGACACACCCTGGAGTTGGCAGCAGCATCAGCAGCATTAGGAGCCCATATATTGGCTGAAGGACACACCCAGGAGTTGGCAGCAGCATTAGCAGCCCATATATTGCCTGAAAGACACACTCTGG
Source organism: Gastrophryne carolinensis (assembly GCA_027917425.1). Classification (NCBI taxonomy): domain Eukaryota; kingdom Metazoa; phylum Chordata; class Amphibia; order Anura; family Microhylidae; genus Gastrophryne; species Gastrophryne carolinensis. The sequence continues at coordinate 654,964,519 of CM051234.1, read as the reverse complement.
AGTTGGCAGCAGCAGAAGGAGCTACCATGCATCAGCTACTTGCTTGCATCAGCTATTGGTGGGTGGAAATCCTGGCTGATCCATGCCTGATTCATATTCACAAAGGTGAGTCTCTCCACCTTTTGAGTGGACAGACGAGTTCTCCTTGGTGTGACTATGGCCCCCGCAGCACTAAACACCCGCTCAGATGGCACACTACTGGCCGGGCAGGACAGCTTTCCAGTTTGGCTACTCAGAAGTCCAGCGGATCCTCAAGGTGCGTTGGCATGGTCATTTCAAGGTATGACATGACCTGCTGATTCAGGGCCTGCTCCAGGTCTTCCTGCTGCTCATGAGTAGCCTCACTATGCAGGTGCAGAAAGCTATTCATTAGCCACTGAAGACTGAGGCTGCTGCTGATGGAGCTGCTGCTGCTCCTGCCACCCCCCCGGCAGCCATGGCAGTGGAAGGTGAGCGTAGAGGTCCCCCCGAGTCAGACCTGCGAGAGTATGGACCATGGCGCAGATAGGCATCGGCCAACTGACTACTAGTAGGTCAGTTTGTCCTGCCTCTCAGTAGGTGTAAAAAATGCCCCCATTTTGTGTCAGTAGCGAGGGTCCAATAAGGTGGAGAGCCAGAAGTCATCCCGCAGAAAAATGGAGACAATTCTGTGGTCACTACGCAAGGACGTGAGCATGCATTGTGCCATTTGTGCAAGTGATTCGGTGGAACTACCTGTCTCCATCTCCACTGCATACTGCCATGGTGTGTCTTGGTCCTCTGTCTCGCCTTCTTCATAATCCTCTAGCTCCACTGGCTGCTCCTGCTCCTCCTCTCCAGTCAGATAACTAGATAAACCGCCCATTTCGCCAAAACTAAACTGTGCTTCACTGTGCTCCTCCTCCTCCTCTTCCTCCTCCTCCTCAGCTCCCACGGGGTTTATGTGGCCGTGAAATGTATGCGCCATGTTTCCAGTGCCCTGACAAGCCATGGTTTCCAACATGTGTTGTATTACATGAAGCAGCGGAATCACGTCGTTCATGCCGTAATCCTGGCGACTGACAAATAAAGTGGCTTCCTCAAAGGGCCTGAGCAAACGGCAGGTGTCACGTATGAGCTGACACTGGTTCACATTAAGGTTACACAGGGGAGTCCCCCTATCTGCTTGTATCATCAAGAAATCATTGATGGCTTTTCTATGTTCGTATAGTCGATCTAACATATGGAGGGTGGAATTCCAACGGGTGGAAACATTGCAAATCAGACTATGTTGGGGGATACCGTTCTGATGCTGTAGCTCAAGAAGGGTGTGCTTGGCAGTGTAGGAGTGGCTGAAGTGCATACAAAGTTTCCTTCCCTTTGTTAGGATGTCTTGCAGATGGGGGGAAGACTTCAGAAAACGCTTGACAACTAGGTTGAACACGTGTGCCAAACAGGGCGCATGGCTCAGGCTTCCTTGTCGCAGCGCAGACAAGATGTTACTCCCATTGCCAGTCACCATGGTTCTCATTTCCAATTTTCGCGGAGTAAGCCATGTTTTGATTTCTTGATGAATGAATTTCAGGAGCTCCTCCCCTGTGTAATTCCTTCACCAAGGCAAACCATGTGAAGCACAACATGACACCGCCGTGCCCTGCACACATGGTAGGCTGAAGGGGCATTGAGAATTGACCGTACAGTGAAGGCTGTGGAGACGGCGGAGGATGAGGAGGCGGAATCGCACACTGTGACAGGCAAAACAGCCTGGGATTGGGGAGGCCGAAGCGGTGTGACCTGTCCAAGTTGCTGTGCAGGAACCACATTCACCCAGTGGGCCATAAAGGACATGTATTTTTGTAACAGAAGGTGTGTAGAAAAGTTAGATCAAAATAGGCAGACACTGTAGCTAAAAGCTAATGCAAAAAGACACTGTCAGATGGTCTTACACAGGATGCCCCTGGTTAGAGTTAAATGCACCACAGGCAGTTTTAAAAAGTGTTTTTTGTTTAAAGTGTAAAAAAGGTAAAGATGCAGGTACTCTAAAAAGCTAATGCTAGTATTCGGGATGCCTCCCCCCCCCCCCCCCCCGGTGAAAGGCAATGGGTGCTTTGAACTAGACTTTTTTATACAAAAGGCAAAAGGTTAGTAGCCAGGTACTCTAAAAGCTAGGTGCTAGTATTCGGGATCCCCCCCCTCCCCTGGTGAAAGGCAATGGGGGCTTTAAACCAGACTTTTTTATCCAAAAGGCAAAAGGTAAGTAGGCAAGTACTCTTAAAAGATAAGTGCTAGCACTGACAATGGCCCCCAGTGAAAGGCAATGGGTGCTTTAAACTTTAAAACCAGACTTTTTTATACAAAAGGTAAGTCGCCGGTACTCTTAAAAGATAAGTGGAAGGTAGCACTGACAATGGCCCCCGGTGAAAAGCAATGGGTGCTTTAAACTTGTAAAACAGACTTTTTTTTGTACAAAAGGCAAAAGGTTAGTAGGCAGGTACTCTTAAAAGATAAATGCTAGCACTGACAATGGCCCCCGGTGAAAGGCAATGGGTGCTTTAAACTTTAAAACTAGACTTTTTATACAAAAGGCAAAAGGTAAGTAGGCAGGTACTCTTAAAAAACACGTGCTAGTATTTGGGATGCCCCCCTGGCAAAAGGCAAAGTTTGCTTAAAAAGTGACTTTGATTACAAAATGCAAGCAGTTAGTAGACAGGTACTCTTGAAATATTTATGCTAGTGTTTGGGATGCCCCCTCTTCAAATACAGAGTTTGGCTCCTTTGATAGTGGAAAAGTGACGTTGACTACAAAATGCAACCAGTTACTAGACAGGTACTCTTGAAATACTAATGCCAGCACACTTTTTAAAGAATGACACCAGGAAAAGTAAAAGCTAAATAAGCAGGTGTGTTATTAACACTTAATAGGCTTGAAAGCTAATGCAAACTCTTTAAACTGTTCCTGTCTTTCTCTGTCACTGTCACAGCCTCTCTCCTTCTCTATCTGTCCCTCGCTCGGCTTCTTCTGATCTATCTATCTATCTATCTATCTATCTATCTATCTATCTATCTACCTGTCTGTGTGTCTGTCTATCTGTCCCTTGCTCTCGCCCAGCCTGATCTTCTTTGGCCGCAATACATTGTCAGAAGGATCTTCCGCAAAATGGCCGCCGCTTATATAGGTCTGTGTCATCATCGTTAAGCCTGTCTGCTGATAGGTAGCATGTGACACCTACCCAGGATTCCTTGCCCCAAGGGACATGTCCTGACATGTGGATCCACCATTTTAGATGGGCTTTATAGCAGTAAATGGAGTTTTAAGGAAGCGATTTGAGCGATCGAATCGCGGTGATATTCGGAATCGTAACAAATCAAATATTTCCTGAAATTCTTAATGAATTCGGGTTCTTCAGAATCGATTCGCTCATCTCTAATTATAACGAGCTTCAAAAATGCAGTGTTTTCGCCAGCACTTCAAATAAAACTCTCCATTTATTGTAGACATTAAAATCATCCAACCGCAGGTGGGACAAGGTGGGTGAGCAGCGCCTTGTCTATGTCGCACCTGCTGTTGGATGATTTTAATGTCTACAATAAATGGAAAGTTTTATTTGAAGTGCTGGCGTACACAATGGATTTTTTTCACTATGAAGGAGCAATGGAGGAAGCTGCATTGACGCTGTGCATTCAGCTGAGCTGTGAGTAATTTAGAAACATATTTATATTGTCTATACTTATTACTTATAACTATTTATCTTCATCTCATTTAGATGATAATCCAAATGCAAAACCAAACTGAGGTGGCTTTGTTTCTCCTGAAGGGATTCCCCCTTACATGCAAGAGGTTGCATGGGTTAATCTTTGGCTTCTTGATAACAGTATATGTAATGACATTGTTGGGGAACCTTCTGCTCATAGTGACTGTGACCTCAGGGATCCTCCACGACAAGCCGATGTACATCCTACTGAGGAGTTTATCGTTTCTTGAAATGTGTCTGACTACAGCAGTGACCATTCCCAGAATGCTCTACGATCTCCTTTCTACGAGTCACGCCATATCCCTTTATCATTGTGCTTTTCAGATGTTTCTCTTCTTTGGGTTTGGCGAGACAGAAAGCATTCTGCTGGCAGCCATGGTGTACGATCGATATCTTGCCATCTGCCAGCCTTTGCAGTACCCGGCGATCATGACAAAAGAAAAAAGCCACAAGTTATGCTTAGCTTCATGGTTCGGTGGTTTTATGGGCTCCTTGGGGCAGACGGCAGTTCTGTTTAGTGTTCCATACTCTGGTTCTAATGCAGTCGATCATTTCTTCTGTGAACAGAGGACAGTCTTGGATTTGTCGAAGATGGACGTGTCTACTCTTCAACTAACATTTACAGTTTGCGTTATCATTTTCGCTCTTTTTCCCTTCGTAGGCATTTGTGTTTCATACCTATTTATTGTTCTGAAAATTAAGGGCATAAAAACATCATCCGGACGGCGGAAGTGTTTCTCAACATGTGCATCGCATCTGACGTCAGTAACTATGTACTTTACTCCCGGGATGTGTGTCCATTTGCGCCCAACAGCCAGCCGCCCCATAGTGCCAGACAAATATTTAAGTCTTGCATATTGCTTGATCATCCCATTTCTGAACCCGTTAATCTATAGCCTTAGAAACAATGAGGTTAAAAAAGCTCTGGAGAGATTATTTTCCCAGCTTGCACTTGTGTTACTCAAACATACACTGTATGGGCGAAAGATTGTCAGCACATGAAGCCCACAGCTGTCTACTTCCGATTCTGAAAAAAGCTTAGTTTCTCATGACAAGCTCTTAAAGTGGACCAACACCCACGGGTGATCGGCCCGGGAATCTATAAGATTCCCGGGCCGATCACCCCCCACCCCGCGGGACATCCGAGATCGGGATGTCCCGCGGGGTGTAACCCCCCCAAAACCCCCGAAAAACCTTACCTGATCTTCGGCGTGCGCGCGCCCGCGCCGGCCGTCTGCGAATGGCCGACGCGGGCGCGCGCGCGCGTCAAAAGGGACGCGCGGGAGGCGGCGGCGGCGGCAGCCGCTTAGACGTTCCTGGACCTGGCTTGTACGTCGGCGCTGGGAGCGGGGAGAGGTGAGTTTTTCGGGGGGTTAGGGGGGGTTTCACACAGCGGGGCACCCCGATCGGGGGTGCCCCACCGAAGTGGACCAAGACCCAGGATAGTCAAAATCCTGGGTGTTGGTCCACTTTAACACAATGGAGGTTATTCACAAGATTGTAGAACCTATAAAGAGTCTGGGTTTTAAGAGCCTTTAAGGTGAACCTCTAGCCAAAAAAATCATTGCTTAATAAATTGCTCCCCTAAAGCACCCATCTAGCAATCAGTAACATAAGCCATTTGAGAGAGCCTAACCCCATGTAGAAGTTGTGGAATAGCATTTGGATGCTGCACTCCCATAATCACTGTACATGCACTCCGCCTTGATCCTATCAGTTCCATTGGCCTCTGTCGGCATAGTTCTGAATGCATTCACTTTCACTTCACATGCTATCAATTCCTCCTCATTCCATTGGCGTGTGTTGCGAACTGGTCCGAAATGCAGCCCATTGCCTTTATCACATGCCATCAACCTTGAGCTTCCGCACGGTAATCACTGTAATAATGTTTTAACTCTGTAATAATGTTTTCACTTTCTAGCATAATATGCAGCTGCATTGTCGGCCTGACCCGAATGCGTCTGAATATTAGCAACTACAGCTTTTTAAAAAAAACATGACAAATACAGAGTCAAGGCAAATGAATTCTTCCACATAATCCCATGAATGGGAGGGAATCCTGGGAGGCCAAAGCAATCACTGGGCCGGGATGTGCAGCCAGCTGCAATGAAGCCATCATGTGCCCCTGTTCCCCTTCAGTTCCATTGGCCTGTGGCAAACTGGTCCTAAATGCAGCCGATTTCCTTCACCACATGCCATCAACCTTTAGTTTCCTCACCATTATTACTGTAACAACTTTCTAACATCCTAATGCAGAAAGACAAAGAAAGTGGTGCACCGCTTAATGACAGTGACTTGGCGTGCTCCCCTACTAAAGTGTCACTGTATACAAAAATGGTGTGCCATGGTAACAATTGCCTGAAATCTCTGTTCAATCATTCCTTCTCACTAGCCCAAAGAAGAAAACCACCAGCTGTAATGACTCATCGTTGCTCTGATCGAAGCGGAGATCTTCTAGGTACATTCTTTCCACTGTCTGAATGCTCTGTAGCCATTGCTCCATAAGGATACATAATTACATAGCTTCCCTCATACACAGAAAACCTCCACTCCAGAAGCTGTTGATTCAGTTTCTGAAACACATACAAATGCAGCTTACTTTAACCATCCGTTTATTGCATTGGTGCATTGTGCTATCCTGAAATCTTAAATGCTTCTTTGTGATATATCACAATGGCATGGGCTGGGATGTGATGGTTAACAATTAACTGTATCTCTCAGTTTTATGTGGGCTGCTGCTGGCTCAGCCATGCTCATGCAGTCCAGGAGCACAGAATCTTCTTGCTATTCCAGAACATCTGCATGGAGTTAAAGTGTTTGTGCAGTCTCACCCTATCCACAGCTGAACCCTATGCCCACCTAGTGTCTCCCCTCCTCCACTTCCCTCTGGCGAGTACTGCCTACCACTGCTGCCCCCCTCTTCCTCCCCCGGCGAGTACTGGCCCACCACCTCTGCCTCTCTCTTCCTGCCCCTGCGAGTACTGCCCACCACCTCTGCCTCTCTCTTCCTGCCCCTGCGAGTACTGCCCACCACCTCTGCCTCTCTCTTCCTGCCCCGGTGAGTACTGCCCACCACCTCTGCCTCTCTCTTCCTGCCCTGGCGAGTACTGCCCACAACCTCTGCCTCTCTCTTCCTGCCCTGGCGAGTACTGCCCACAACCTCTGCCTCTCTCTTCCTGCCCCAGCGCGTACTGCCCACCACCTCTGCCTCTCTCTTCCTGCCCCGGCGAGTACTGCCCACCACCTCTGCCTCTCTCTTCCTGCCCTGGCGAGTACTGCCCACCACCTCTGTCTCTCTCTTCCTGCCCTGGCGAGTACTTCCCACCACCTCTGCCTCTCTCTTCCTGCCCTGGCGAGTACTGCCCACCACCTCTGCCTCTCTCTTCCTGCCCTGGTGCATACTGCCCACCACCTCTGCCTCTCTCTTCCTGCCCCGGCGAGTACTGCCCACCACCTCTGCCTCTCTCTTCCTGCCCCTGTGAGTACTGCCCACCACCTCTGCCTCTCTCTTCCTGCCCTGGTGAGTACTGCCCACCACCTCTGCCTCTCTCTTCCTGCCCCGGCGAGTACTGCCCACCACCTCTGCCTCTCTCTTCCTGCCCCGGCGAGTACTGCCCACCACCTCTGCCTCTCTCTTCCTGCCCCGGCGAGTACTGCCCACCACCTCTGCCTCTCTCTTCCTGCCCTGGCGAGTACTGCCCACCACCTCTGCCTCTCTCTTCCTGCCCTGGCGAGTACTGCCCACCACCTCTGTCTCTCTCTTCCTGCCCTGGCGAGTACTTCCCACCACCTCTGCCTCTCTCTTCCTGCCCCGGCGAGTACTGCCCACCACCTCTGCCTCTCTCTTCCTGCCCCGGCGAGTACTGCCCACCACCTCTGCCTCTCTCTTCCTGCAACGGCGAGTACTGCCCACCACCTCTGCCTCTCTCTTCCTGCCCCGGCGAGTACTGCCCACCACCTCTGCCTCTCTCTTCCTGCCCCTGTAAATACTGCCCACCATCTCTGCCTCTCTCTTCCTGCCCCGGCGAGTACTGCCCACCAGCTCTGCCTCTCTCTTCCTGCCCTGGCGAGTACTGCCCACCACCTCTGTCTCTCTCTTCCTGCCCTGGCGAGTACTTCCCACCACCTCTGCCTCTCTCTTCCTGCCCTGGTGCATACTGCCCACCACCTCTGCCTCTCTCTTCCTGCCCCTGCAAGTACTGCCCACCACCTCTGCCTCTCTCTTCCTGCCCCTGCGAGTACTGCCCACCACCTCTGCCTCTCTCTTCCTGCCCCGGTGAGTACTGCCCACCACCTCTGCCTCTCTCTTCCTGCCCTGGCGAGTACTGCCCACAACCTCTGCCTCTCTCTTCCTGCCCTGGCGAGTACTGCCCACAACCTCTGCCTCTCTCTTCCTGCCCCGGCGCGTACTGCCCACCACATCTGCCTCTCTCTTCCTGCCCCGGCGAGTACTGCCCACCACCTCTGCCTCTCTCTTCCTGCCCTGGCGAGTACTGCCTACCACCTCTGCCTCTCTCTTCCTGCCCTGGCGAGTACTGCCTACCACCTCTGCCTCTCTCTTCCTGCCCTGGCGAGTACTTCCCACCACCTCTGCCTCTCTCTTCCTGCCCTGGCGAGTACTGCCTACCACCTCTGCCTCTCTCTTCCTGCCCTGGCGAGTACTGCCCACCACCTCTGCCTCTCTCTTCCTGCCCCGGCGAGTACTGCCCACCACCTCTGCCTCTCTCTTCCTGCCCCGGCGAGTACTGCCCACCACCTCTGCCTCTCTCTTCTTGCCCTGGCGTGTACTGCCCACCACCTCTGCCTCTCTCTTCCTGCCCTGGGGAGTACTGCCCACCACCTCTGCCTCTCTCTTCCTGCCCTGGCGAGTATTGCCCACCACCTCTGCCTCTCTCTTCCTGCCCTGGCGAGTATTGCCCACCACCTCTGCCTCTCTCTTCCTGCCCTGGCGAGTATTGCCCACCACCTCTGCCTCTCTCTTCCTGCCCTGGCGAGTACTGCCCACCACCTCTGCCTCTCTCTTCCTGCCCTGGCGAGTACTGCCCACAACCTCTGCCTCTCTCTTCCTGCCCCGGCGCGTACTGCCCACCACATCTGCCTCTCTCTTCCTGCCCCGGCGAGTACTGCCCACCACCTCTGCCTCTCTCTTCCTGCCCTGGCGAGTACTGCCCACCACCTCTGTCTCTCTCTTCCTGCCCTGGCGAGTACTTCCCACCACCTCTGCCTCTCTCTTCCTGCCCTGGCGAGTACTGCCCACCACCTCTGCCTCTCTCTTCCTGCCCTGGCGAGTACTGCCCACCACCTCTGCCTCTCTCTTCCTGCCCCGGCGAGTACTGCCCACCACCTCTGCCTCTCTCTTCTTGCCCTGGCGTGTACTGCCCACCACCTCTGCCTCTCTCTTCCTGCCCTGGGGAGTACTGCCCACCACCTCTGCCTCTCTCTTCCTGCCCCGGCGAGTACTGCCCACCACCTCTGCCTCTCTCTTCCTGCCCTGGGGAGTACTGCCCACCACCTCTGCCTCTCTCTTCTTGCCCTGGCGTGTACTGCCCACCACCTCTGCCTCTCTCTTCCTGCCCTGGCGAGTACTGCCCACCACCTCTGCCTCTCTCTTCCTGCCCTGGGGAGTACTGCCCACCACCTCTGCCTCTCTCTTCCTGCCCTGGCGAGTATTGCCCACCACCTCTGCCTCTCTCTTCCTGCCCTGGCGAGTATTGCCCACCACCTCTGCCTCTCTCTTCCTGCCCTGGCGAGTATTGCCCACCACCTCTGCCTCTCTCTTCCTGCCCTGGCGAGTACTGCCCACCACCTCTGCCTCTCTCTTCCTGCCCTGGCGAGTACTGCCCACAACCTCTGCCTCTCTCTTCCTGCCCCGGCGCGTACTGCCCACCACATCTGCCTCTCTCTTCCTGCCCCGGCGAGTACTGCCCACCACCTCTGCCTCTCTCTTCCTGCCCTGGCGAGTACTGCCCACCACCTCTGTCTCTCTCTTCCTGCCCTGGCGAGTACTTCCCACCACCTCTGCCTCTCTCTTCCTGCCCTGGCGAGTACTGCCCACCACCTCTGCCTCTCTCTTCCTGCCCTGGCGAGTACTGCCCACCACCTCTGCCTCTCTCTTCCTGCCCCGGCGAGTACTGCCCACCACCTCTGCCTCTCTCTTCTTGCCCTGGCGTGTACTGCCCACCACCTCTGCCTCTCTCTTCCTGCCCTGGGGAGTACTGCCCACCACCTCTGCCTCTCTCTTCCTGCCCCGGCGAGTACTGCCCACCACCTCTGCCTCTCTCTTCCTGCCCTGGGGAGTACTGCCCACCACCTCTGCCTCTCTCTTCTTGCCCTGGCGTGTACTGCCCACCACCTCTGCCTCTCTCTTCCTGCCCTGGCGAGTACTGCCCACCACCTCTGCCTCTCTCTTCCTGCCCCGGCGAGTATTGCCCACCACCTCTGCCTCTCTCTTACTGCCCCGGCGAGTACTGCCCACCACCTCTGCCTCTCTCTTCCTGCCCTGGGGAGTACTGCCCACCACCTCTGCCTCTGTCTTCCTGCCCCGGCGTGTACTGCCCACCACCTCTGCCTCTCTCTTCCTGCCCTGGCGAGTACTGCCCACCACCTCTGCCTCTCTCTTCCTGCCCCGGCGAGTACTGCCCACCACCTCTGCCTCTCTCTTACTGCCCCGGCGAGTACTGCCCACCACCTCTGCCTCTCTCTTACTGCCCCGGCGAGTACTGCCCACCACCTCTGCCTCTCTCTTACTGCCCCGGCGAGTACTGCCCACCACCTCTGCCTCTCTCTTCCTGCCCCGGCGAGTACTGCCCACTACTGCTGCCCCTCTTCCCAGGTGAGTACATGTGAGACTATGTGTTCCTGCATGGGAGTGCATGTGGGAGGGCATGCATGTGCATACTAGTGCAAGTGGGAGTGTGTGAATGTGCATAGAAATGCATGTCGGAGTCAATGCGGTAGTATGTGGGAGTGCCGGTCTCAGTGTCCATTGTTGCCTACCAACAGGGAGAAAGAGATGCGGCACAGCAAAGGTGTTTGAAGCAATGTCTATTGGGGTAACTCGGGCCCCAATAAGTCTATCTGGCCTCTCTCGCCCAAACCTCTATATCGTTCACCCTTAACAACAGGTTGGAGAATCATGTAGTGGACAGAGAGACATACAACATTGAAAGTTCACCACATGACTCTGCTTTATTGAAGAACCAGCCAGTAACTTAAACACACAGAAAAGGAGTGCTTAGCTCACCCCTCCCTTCGTGAGAACATTATTTTCATATAACACAGAATAATGTAATCTTGCAGCCGGCATAAGGAATTCCTAATAAATCTTCCAACTAGGGAGTTAGCGAGTCAGGTAGTATCTAAGCAGTTGATTCACAAAAGGATTTTTCAGCTCAACCGCTGACTATTTTGTGGGGACGCCCGATCGTGGGTAGTCCCAATCCACACAGAATCAATAGGATACAAATTTGATGATCCGCAATCTCCATATAAAACTTTCTTTTTAATTATAATCCATTAAAAACATCTCCATAACAAAGAAATATTCCAACCTTAAAATCAGTAGTAGTAAGGTCCTGGTGCAATAGATGGAACACCCTGTGGTGTGTTGATTCCAGCCTCAGCATCAGTGTGATGCCGGCTCGTTTCATGCTCCTGCGTTGACACGAGTTGCAAGGTAACCGCAATCTCCTCCAATCAGGGGGCTGGTTTCCCCTGATTGGAGGAGACCCACGTGGTCGGCGAGACACCGCCGCTGCTGTCATTCTGACGCTGCGTCAGCTGTTCCCCGGCCAGAAAACACGTACGGAAGTTGATCCCGGACTCACGGAGCTAAGTTGATTTCCTAATATGGCATCAGTCATTTATTGTGGCATAGTATATAAGTAAGAAGATATATTTGCCATGGTTAACTTTGATTAAGGACTGGGTGCCCGAAACGTGTTAGTGGCCTGATTTTAAGGTTGGAATATTTCTTTGTTTTTAATGGATTATAATTAAAAGTGAAGTTTTATATGGAGAGTGCGGATCATCAAATTTATGCTAGTGAACGGAATGCTCCAGCTGTACCAAGGCCAGAGCATGAGACTACGTACACCACAAACCTCTAAGCATAAATATATTAAAGCAGCAAGATGGCAGTGATAATGTTAAACACAGAGAGAGAAATAGAGAGAGCATTAACCCTTCAATGTCTTGGGCTCTTACAGACCCGACCTATTATACAAAATCATGAAAAAAATAATAAGCTCAGAACATTGAGCACTTTCACTGATTATGCTATGATATTTGAATTTGTATGGCGGGGTCACACCCAGAGTTCCTACATAATACTGGGCGGGCCTACACCCAGATAAACTTTTTTCAATGTTTCACATCATACTGGCACACAATTATGGTAACTGCCATCGAAAGTGGAATTACCCTTTAACTAGCTTATCTCAGGCCATGAAAAACCTCTATCCGTATTTCCAGTATACTAACAATAATTGTTAACAGTTACTGTAGTGGTTCTAAAAAATAAGAATCTATTTTCCATTCATGTACACGTTTCAGTTGAACGTTTTCTCAAACATTGTTTTTTGCTTTACAAAGGATCTTAGATTTAATAGAACAAAAACAATTGCATCTCTAGGGCTAAATTTAGTTAGAAATGTACTTTGATAGTTTCATGTCATTAGATCTCCCCAGTCGGAATTCTGTCTTCAGCTGATAATTAACATAATTAACCTCACGAGGGTTTGAGTTGTTTCTTTAAATAGTTGTGAGCTCCAATGCAAATGAGGAATGAATGTCGGCAGGTGAGGATTGTGTCACAAACTTGGAGGACTGACGAGGGAATAAAGCTCCAAGCTTCTTGTTTCCATTAGGGGAATGATTCATCAGCTGTAATTTATAAATTAAAAAACATGGGACAATTTGAGGTAAATATTATTGTCATTTTTTCAATCATCAGAAAGTCCATTCATTTTGTACAGGTCTGTATAAAAGTATTTAAAATGTCAGCGGACTTTACGTAATCCTTGTGTTCACCACCATTTTCTTTATCACTTTCAGATTTGGGGTGTCTGAGTATCATACATTTGTAACTAATTACTAATATAACTCAGAGCAGAATGTGTTACTGCTACACTAGACTACTATGCACATAAAGGTACGACTGGGTTATTTCCTCTCTCTTTTACTTGCATATAAGGACATAGTATAAAGGGGTGACAAAGCTCAGGGAGACATAAATTGGGATGGGAGGTAAAACCTTGGGATGGGCTATCTCTCCCACCTGCTGTGACTGTATCAAACAAGATGAGTCATTCTGAAAAGCCCGCCAGCTCCCTGCTGGCAAGGTCCATTCTGTTACATTAATTAAAGAGAAACATCAAATCTTTTCTGATGTTACTCTCAGTTAATCCCCCTCTCTGCGTTTTGGATGTCAGCGGTATCGTAAACGCTGACTCCCTCTGAATTCCACCCCCTCACCACCCACTACCCACCCTTAGCCATCCCTTAGCCATCATCAATGATGGCAGGATACTCACCTCACCTCCGCTGTTTGAATCCAGCACGCTGCTCCTCAAATCTTACGTGCGTCTGCGCCCAGTGTCATTGCAGACTATGCACATGCGTGAGATCTGAGGGGTGGCACAGTGTCTGATGGGAAGCCACCTGCTGCCCTACAGAGGATGGCAGGGAAGCAGAGGGTTGCTGAGCGCAATGTGACTGAAGAGGAGTTTTTTATAGGTAAATGATAAACCCGAGGGGCACGGGCCTGGGCAAGCCAGGTTTCGGGAGTTTTTATTAACTCCCCAAGACCTTTAATGTTCCTCTTTAAGCCAAATAGCAATTCATTTATCCAAAAAGTTTCTATTGTAATCAGCTGTGATACCATACCGATCATAAACCTATTATTGCAATGTAGCTCACAGTGCAATGTGATGTATGAATTTTTATTTACAGTGCCTATAAATCTAGGTCCGTAAGACACCGCGCTAAGAACAGGTTAAAGGATTATAAATGGTAATTAAGAAGCTCAACGTGTGCAGAATTCCCAATCTGTAAAAGTATATATATCACAAAAAAACACAGAGCTAATGAAAAGTTCATTCAATCAGAGCATGAGACCTCTAGCCACAGCATCCCTCGGTGCATGTATCAATCTTTTGAACACGTAGGCCCACCACCACCAGGTTTATGCTCTTACCAGATGTCCCAGCTTTAATGGCATGAATGAATCAAATATAATTCCGTCTCCAGTAGCATCCAAATCAGATACAGGCTCCTGCCCAATAACTAGTAGCATCACTTCAGGTCTTCTTTAGAGTTCAAATCAAAGATTCTCATAGATAAGCTCCCACAAACAAGGCATGCAGCATGTAGGGAAGACACAAAATACGAAGACTAGTGTAATATTGCTAAAAAAAACATTTATTACTAAAAAGCAGTGGCAAATGCACTCACAAAAGTGTAATAAAAACCAGCATAGAATATCCAGCAAGGCCAATAACAGTGGATCTCACCGCTCGGCGCAGCAAACATCAGCCATAAAAGAATCCGCAGCTCCCGCTGCAAAAAGGTAGATGAAAGGTCCAAATCCCAACGTGTTTCACCGCTGTAGTAACGGCTTTAACCAGGGTAATAAAGTAAAAAGTCCATACCAATTTTAAATAGGAAGATGGAGGGGAAATACTTCCGGGGTCAAATTCCGGATGCAACAACTTCCTCTCATTTGATCAGCAATCAAAGCTGCAGGCAAGAGGTGGTTAAGATGTAAAAGGGCAGGCGATTGGTTATGTATGCATCACACTGTGGGGTGGGAAAGACTCTCCAAAGATTGTCTCCTATGTATGTACATATTAACGAAATGTTAAAGCCCCCCTAAAAGACATACACAAATGAATATATCACAAATTGATCTTTGTCAGGAGTTCGATGTGTTCCCTTTCAATGGGAGATTGGATAGACAGAAGGGAATATCAGACAAGATAATCAGTCGAGAGATGTGAAGGGAAGGTGTGGGGAGATACCTGAATAGTTAGCCCACACAAGCAAACATATATATATATATATATATATATATTACATATAAAGAAAAGTGCACAACAAAAAAAAACTGTTGCTATTCAAAAAAGTTTTATATAGAGAAATGCTGCATTATGCAGTGATGATTCACACAGTCAGTGAGGTGCACATAGACAGAGGCGACAGAGCTCAGAGAGCCATACACCCAGTCTCTCTCTCCATCACTGCTCTCATCCCCCGACCTGTCCTGGCATGAGTTTATGTCGCTGGTTAAATCGCTCTCCCTTTCTCCATACACCCGCCAAACACGCTCTGCCACAGTCACCTCCTCTCCCTTTCTCTGCTCCTACTTGCCGCTGGTGACATATCTCCAAACCCAGGCCCATTTCCTTCACCTCCTTGCTCCTCTACACCTCCCAAACTCATTACAGACAAACCTTCACTGCGGTATCAAGCCAGCAAACACAGGAAACCTAGCCAACCTCAGAACAATCACCCCCTCCCCACGCACTTCCACCATTTTAACCTGCACACTGTCGAATGCACATTCAGTGTGCAACAAACTTGCATACATCCATAACCTGTTCACTACGGACCTCTTCACCTTCATGGGCACTGAAACCTGGCTCACTCTCGCTGATACAGCTTCACCTGCTCTCATATGGAGGCTTGCAGTTCAGCCACACCCCAAGATCATGCAACAAACTGGGTGACGGTGTTGGCACCCTTCTGTCAGAACACTGATTATTTCTCCCAACCTCTGCTCTACACTCTCTTTCCTCTTCTTCTTTTGAAGATCACTGTTTCCGTCTCTATTCTCCCTGTCATTTAAATATTGCCATTATCTATCACCCTCATGGACCTGCTACCATCTTCCTGGACCACTTCTTCACCTTGCTCCTCCACTTCCTGTCCTCTGACATCCCGGCTATAATCATTGGTGACTTCAACATTCCTGGTGACACCAACAACCCTGCAACCACCAAATTAATATTGCTAACCACCTATTTTGGCCTCAAACAATGGCCTCCACAAAGTTGGACATACGCTTGACCTACTCTTCACTCACCTCTGCTCTGTATCTAGTCTTTCTTCATCCCCACTTCCCCTTTCTAATCACAACCTACTAACACTCTGTTCTCTTGCCACTACCCCCCCTTGCACACCAACCTGCTATTCTGTGCAGGAACCTCAGAAACCTAGACCTTTAATCTCTCATTAAATGCTCTACATCCCCTCCAGACCCTGCCGTCATACGCCAATGTAGACACTGCAGCCTCACACTAACCTTAACAGCAACATTGAAACAGCATTCTTGAGATGCAGAACGGCATTGGAGAAAATCCAAATCTAAGGAGGACTTCCTGTTATAAAATCAAGCCATTTAGGAACTCAGGACTGCCCTTTCATCTGCTAAACATCACTCATATCAGCACAGGCCAAGAAGCCTAAACAGCTATTTAACACTTTCAACTCCCTACTCTGCCCACAGCCACCTCCTCCATCCTCACAGCTAACAGCAGAGCAATTTTCCACATACTTTAAAGATAAAATTGACATGATTCGAACCGGCTTCACCCCTAAGAACACCTCTCTCCTACCAGCTTCGCCCCCTCTCTCCACTCAACTCAATTAACCCATTTCACACAGTTAACTTCACAAGGTCTCTCCTCTCTGGTCTCAAAGACCCACTTTATCACCTCCTCCCTTGATCCTATTCCATCCCACTATATCACTCAACTGTCTCCATCTGTTATTCCAGCCTTAATATCTTTATTCAACCTCTCCCTCTTACACTGGTACCTTTCCTTCTTCCTATAAGCATCATGTTATATCTCCACTCATCAAAAAACCCTCTCTGGACCCCTCACCAGTTACCACCAAATCTCTCTGCTCCTTTTTTTCATTCAAGCTTCTTGAACAGCATGTCCACTCAGAGCTAGCCACTATCTGTCTACAAACTCCCTCCTAGATCCCCTACAGTCTGGTTTCCGCTCAAGTCCCTCCACCTAAACTGCACTTACCAAAGTCACCAATGATCTACTGACTGCCAAATCCAAAGGCCACTACTCTGCTCTTATTCTTCCTGACCAATTGTTGCTTTTGACACTGTCGACCATGCTTTTGCTTCTCAATATTCTTTCTACCCTTGGAATCCAAGGTGCTGTTCTCTCTCTTTTGGCTCTCCTCTTATCTCTCTCATCTCACATTTAGTGTATCTTACTTAAACACAACTTCCTCTCCCTGTCCTCTGTCTGTTGGTGTACCACAAGGCTCAGACCTAAGACCCCTTCTTTTTTCAACATACACTCCTGGTTTCGACCAACTAATAACCTCGCTGGGCTTCCAATATCACTTTTATGCAGATAACAGTCAGATCTTTCTCTCTGGCCCAAATCTCTCTTCCCTCCTCTCTTGCCTTCCTGACTGTCTAACCTCAATATCTTCCTTCATGACATCGCTCTCCCTTAAACTGAACATGGACAAAACAGAACTGGTCATTTTCCCACCATCTCACTCCCCTCCCCTCTCTATCACCACAATCTCTTCTTAACACAAAGATAATAAAACCTGATATCAATGAGTAAGGCAACATGGGTACCAACAGTTCTCACTGCCGGGAATCCAGGTTAGGGATGAGCGAACCGGTTCGGACGAACCGGAATTCGCTCCGAATTTCAGGGAAAATTTGATTCGGCACGAACCCGAATTTTTTTTGGTTCGTGCCGATCGAATTTTCCCTTAAATAAAAAAAAAAATGCCGGCATGGTGGGAGCGGGCAGGCCGGCTACGCTGTCAGCGGGCCGGCGGCGGCCCGCTGACAGGCGTAGCCGGCCTGCCCGCTCCCACCATGCCGGCATTTTTTTTTTCAGATGAGCGATTCCTGAAAGTTCGATTCGGACGAACCCGAATTTCTTGGGGAAATTCGGCTAATCGCTCGAATCGAACTTTCAAGAAGTTCGCTCATCTCTAATCCAGGTCCTCACAAAGTGAATAGCCAAAGATGCTGCAAAGGATGGAAAAAATAGACGACCCGCCGAGCCTCCAACTACAACTGGATTTTATTTCTTTGTGTTTGTGAGTGCAATTCTATTATTTATTAAATCATCCTGGTTTTTGACAGTATTACACTAGATTGTTTTATTATTCTTTTACATACTTGATACTATCGGATGGCTAATTACTGAGAGATTATGGGCAGGCTGATTCATAACTAGCGCCAGGTAATGGCAGATGAGAGTCTGTGCAGCGGTGCTAACAGCGACCGCTAGTGGTCGCTCTGATTGGCCGTAAGTCGCTATTACAGAGCGTCTCCGTCGCATTGGTACATCAGTACAGCACTATACGGGAGCGAACGGTAGCGACTGGTCAGTGTGAGCTACTCAAACCATATTCATCAGAAAAACAGCCTCACACAGCGCCGGAGCTCAAAATTGTGTCGCTGTAGCCCAGAGCGCCAGAAGCTGTGTGATTAAAGTCTGTTTCTGATCACATATCCACCAGTAACAATGCAAAAACACATGGAATAACATTGTTATAACACTGCGACATTAACACTTTAATACCAAATCTGTAAAGACAATTCTGCATAAAGTTATAAAAAAAAAAACAGTTTTAAAAAATGATTTTAAATAGGCCAGGAGACGTCACACAATGATTTGATACAAGCAAAAAAAATTTAAAAGAAAAAGTTTAAAGAGAAGAAAAGTCCATTGAAATGTAAGCGACAGGTAGAGGCAGGTAATACCAGGCACTCTGGAGGGCAGAGCGCTGCAGGGATCAGTTGAGCCATCTGTGATGATGAATCGGTCGATACGTGACGCTGTAAGAGTCGAATGAATTGCCTTCATAAATGTAGTATTGCGTACAGCGCGCGCCGTTCACCTGCCTCTACCTGTCGCTATCCATTGATGAGTAAAGCCCTAAGTGTATTTTGAAGACTTCATTCGGGAACACTGGATTTATGAAGAACCTCTTTATGATGCATTGAAGTCCACCTTCAAAGAACTTGTGGAGGTGAGTCAAACATTTAGTATGTACAACCTATAAATAATATTCATTGTCACGTTTATCTTACAGGTCTTACCAATGAACCAGTCAGTTATCAGCGTCACAACATTTATCATGGTTGGACTTCGGGTATCTCACGCCCTGAAAGTTGCGCTGTTTGTCGTGTTTCTGGTGGCATACGTTGTCACGATTTCAGGAAACCTTCTGATCATCATCCTGTCATCCCTATGCACACAGCTCTGGAAGCCCATGTACTTTTTCCTCAGCAACCTGTCTGTCTGTGACATCCTTCTTACCACGAACATAGCGCCTAATATGTTACATCTGTTACTGATAGACCAGGGGATCATTTCGGTGGCAAAATGCTTTCTACAGTTTTACATGTTTGGAACGTCGGCCACCACAGAATGCTTTCTCCTGGCTGTCATGTCCTATGACCGATATCTGGCCATTTGCAATCCTCTACGTTATTCCTCTATCATGGATGAAAGACGTTGCTTTCTTCTTACTTTCATCGTTTGGTTCACCGGCCTTCTGGCCACTGCAGGAACAATCGTACTGATGGCAAGATTGCGGTTTTGTAAGGCTAACGTCATCGATCATTTCTTTTGTGATCGGGAGCCTATCTTGAGTCTCTCCTGCTCAGACACAACTGAGGTCCGGTTGGAAGCTCTTGTGTTTTCTTTTTGTATCACTCTCTGGCCTTTTCTAGTTATTGTCTTGTCCTATGTCGCTATTATTCACACCATCCTTGGGATGACCACAAGCAAGGAGAGGCAGAAGACATTTTCCACCTGTAGCTCCCATCTGACTGTGGTGTGCATGTATTATGGGACACTGATAGTCATGTATGTGGTGCCTTCTGGGGATCAGTCCTTCAATGTAAACAAAGTATTGTCTTTGTTGTACATAATTGTGACCCCCTTACTTAATCCCATTGTGTATAGTTTTAAGAACCAGGAGTTAAGAAATGCACTAAATCAGTGTGTTCATCACATTTCAGGGAAGGTTCATAAAATGTGAACTTTTTAAATAAATGATCAAACATAAAAGTGGCTAAGATGCTTTAAAATTGGTTCAAACATTCAAATAAGTTCTGGTTTGCACATTGTATGGATGTAACATTCTTCATTGTAAACATTCTTTATTGTAAACTCAACATCACTGATGTGGGAAAAAAAAGTCCAATCTCAGAAAGCTGTAAGCCAGCAGTTAGTTGTTTACATTTTAATTGCAGACCCATGACTGCTATACAATGTATCACATCAGATGTAGCTTATGTTACAATGTGGTCTTCGAACCCCTGAACGCTAGAGACCACCCCTAAGAAACTATGACACACACACAATGTACAGTTTCCCAGGGTGATCTGCTTGTTAATTGTTACAGTGCGCATTTATATAAAACAGCACAAAGAACTATTCAGAAAGTCCTACACTCTAGTGATGAAAGCAAAACTAGGTGGTCTTACCATGTCACATCATTTACAAGAAATCACATGCTTTCCGAGAAATAGAAGCTACTAGCAGAAGCCAGTTGCACGTAGCATTTCATCAAATGGCGCATATTTATACAAAATGGAAGCTGTTCACGCAAAGCAAAAGCCATTTGTCCCTTCACAGTATATAGAATTTAAAAAATTGATTCAGATGACCAATCTTCTACGAAATATTCATCTCTACCCAGGTATGAAAAAAAAAAAATAATAATCCCACCTGTTCCAGATGGATTCTCAGTGCATGGCCGCCAGACAGGGTCCAGCGGGCATCTAGGTGGGCAACCTCCTGCAAGCTTCTCTGGTGAGTGGGCTTCTCGGCACACAGGCGGGGGGATTCTAGGCCTGTGGGTAGAGGATGTCTTGCCTCTGTCTGGCTTCTCTGCCCATGGGCGAGGAAATGGGCTGCGTACGGCTGGCTTCTTGGTGTGCAGGTGGGGGTGGGTTGCTTCAAACTGGATGGGATGCCTCCCGCCAGCTTCAACGTGGCCAGGCATACTATTACTACTATTACTATACTACTGGCAGGCAGGTAAGTAGACGGGTTCTGGATTGACAGGTGTGGTCCCGCTAGCTTCTTTGCGGACAGGTGCTGAGGACTCAAGAATGCTGGTGATTGGGTTTTAGAACATCAATCCCAAAGAAATTCCGATTCATTACATGATTTTTTTCTTTAAATTTAGATCGAATTCCTAAACGTCTTCCTTCTGATTACCTTTTCTCTTTGTCCAGGCAACTTGAAAAAACAAAAGCAATCACACATTTTGTCTCCTCCAGGTGACTAACCCTATTCAGGCAATTCCCCAAATCGATTTCCTCATCCTGCAGGCCCAATCTCCGTTCACTGCAATGGAGGCCTGACAAGGCTAAGTATATACGTACAGAAATAATATCTAGCAAGAGACGTAGTGTTGGAATTAATGTCTATACACACAGTGGTATACAGTGGATTTAGACTAAGTAAATGGGCTGTAACATGCTCGAGAGGATGGGTTTCTAAGTTAGTCAGGGTAGTAACCCTGAAAAAGAATCTAGACTGTGAAATCAACCTGTTGAGATTTCAGCACAGGAGATTTGCGCTGAGGAGCTGTGAGCAGGGATCTATACCGGAGGGACTAAGGCCCTGGTGGGATGGAACCCAGGGGGCTCAGGAATGGATGGGACAGATAAGGCGCCACTATGGAGGGAGAAGATTCTTGGGAATTGTGAGATTGGGAAGCAGTACCTAGATTTCGGTAAGGTGTGTCGGGCCCCTGTCCGGGAACCCTAGCCCTGCATTAACTTTTGTGAGGAAGAGTGGCTCTCATTACTGTGATACAGTTCGGACCCCTATTGCTGAAACCAGATAAGGCGCCCCTATGGAGGGAGAAGATTCTTGAGAATCCTGAGATTGGGAAGCAGTACCTAGATTCCGGTAAAGTGTGCCGGGCCCCTGCCCTGCTTTAACCGATGTGAGGAAGAGTGGCTCTCATTACTGTGAGACAGTTCGGACCCCTGATGCTGAGGTGGAATGGCTTCTCCGTCTCCTCCCTTGCTAGTATCTCTATATTGCTCAGAAACATACTGGAAACCCAGTGACTTCCTCTTCAACCTACAGTGTGGGTGTTGAGCTCCATGTAGTGTGGCTGTCACCCGGAAAACCTAGGCCTAGTAGGCCTACTGTGTGTGCGAATGGAATTTGGTATGTAACTGTACTTAACTGTTTTTGGAGTGTGGGAACTTGCCCGGCATAAGAACCGTGCACCGTGCACCATTTCCTGTTTTGAAAGATTCTATCTATGTGTGGATTATTGGGCAACCCAATGACAGAAGTTGCATTACAGCTGTGTCGGCGGCCAGGCTGATGGGCTCATAGGCTGTCCCTGACATGCCAGCAATGTGCTAGCCCCGTCCCCAACATTGCTGTGGCTAGAAATGATCAGAACTACTGAGAAGACAAGCTCTACAGAGTATTTTCCATCCCACAGTGTCACAGGACCGATCATTCCACATTCCATCGCCGTACATCTCCACGCAGTCTTCGTTCCATAAATTGTTGGGCTTGGCTATAAACCAGTTGGAGTAGGTGATGGGTTGGCCAGATAGGTACGTAAAGGTCCCTTTTGTCTGGATGTCATTGATACCCAGAAACGCATGACCGTGAAACAGATTACGGATGGAGAGAATTGCAGAATTCTCAGCAGAATTCAAGGGTGATGCCAGTTGACCTCCGGCGTTGCTACAGATTGTTACGGAGTCATTATAATTGGCCTGAGCTCCATTTGAAATATAGACCTTCTCCCCAGCTCGGGCTAATCCTTCTTTGGAAAAGATAAGAGATAGAACAATGAAAATAAAATTATTCCACGTAATACTTAAAGTGGACCAACACCCAGGATTTTGACTATCCTGGGTTCTGGTCCACTTCAGTGGGGCACCCTAATTGGGGGTGCCCAGCTGTGTGAAACCCCCCAGAACACCTGTAAACACGCACCTCCCCACTCTCCTACGTGGGTGCTCATCCAATCAGAGAGCTCAGAGCCGCTGTGGTATGCACGTACAAGCGGCGTCCAACCACAGCGGCTCTGAGCACTGGAGGCCACGTCTCACGCTTCCTTCTAACAGGGAGCGCGCCCGCGTCAGCCATTCACAAACGACTGGCGCGGGTGCGCGCCCTGCTAGAGGGAAGCGCGAGACACGGGTGCGGCCCGCGCATGCGCCGTTGGAACGGGGTTAAGGTAAGGTTTGTGGGCGTCCTGGGGGGTTTCACCCCGCGGGACATCCCGATTTCGGATGCCCTGCGGGGAGGGATCTGATCGGCCCGGGAACCTTATAGATTCCCGGGCCGATCCCCCTGGGTGTTGGTCCACTTTATAACGGGCCAGGAGTCAAAAATGACTTAAAGCGGACCTTCACCCTGAATAAGAGCCTATCTTATATGTTTCCCACACCCTGTACATACAGATTGCCCACATTAAACCGGACCTTAACCCTGAATAAGAGCCTATCATATATGTTTCCCACACCCTGTACATACAGATTGCCCATATTAAAAATCATCCTACCTGCATCTGCTGCATGTTATGAGCCTTTAAACATCCAAGATAGCGGCTCATGGAGCATCAGGTATCCTGCAAACAGGAAGTGTCTTCTGATTATGTTGCTCTACATTCTGGGATGCTGTCCTTTCCCTGACCCCAGCTCTGCTCTATCTGTGCAAAGCACAGCTATAACCCCACCCCCCCGCACTTTATCCCGTTGTCCTCTCCTCAGTATGTGATGCTTCTGAGTCAAGATGGCGGCACCCGTATCCTAGAGTCCAGAACAGAGTTGCAGCCCAGTGGGGGAAAGAATAAAGAGTAAGTGACTAAGAACTATATACATTTTTAGATGCTGGGGAATGGTTTTGGAAAAAGGGTTTGAGCTTTTCATTAAATCATGCTGAAGGTCTGGTTTAAGCCAGACCAACACCACAAACGGTGCTTCTATTCATCCCTCCCCGGGGCAATATAGATTGCAGCACAGAGAGCTCAGAGAGAATGAAACACTTTTCCACTGAGTTCCAGGGGAACTGCTTCCGGGGGGTGCCTCTCTCCGGGGTCGTACCGGCATGTGTAGTGGGATTGCCCAGTAGTTAGGGGATTTTTGGTCAAGAATCTTCAGAGTTCTCAGCAAGGTATGTGGTAGATCTGTGGTCAGAGACCCTTGGGTAGCTCTCCTCAATGCCCCAATCCCCCACAGTATTACATCCTATCAGGGGCAAAGCTGGTGATAGCTGGGGCTTGGAGGTCCCCCACCTTGTATTATATCCTATCAGGGGCAAAGCTGGTGATAGCTGGAGTTTGGAGGTCCCCCACCTTGTATTATATCCTATCAGGGGCAAAGTTGGTGATAGCTGGAGCTTGGAGGTCCCCCACCTTGTATTATATCCTATCAGGGGCAAAGCTGGTGATAGCTGGGGCTTAAAGGTCCCCCACCTTGTATTATATCCTATCAGGGGCAAAGCTGGTGATAGCTGGGGCTTGGAGGTCCTCCACCTTGTATTATATCCTATCAGGGGCAAAGCTGGTGATAGCTGGGGCTTGGAGGTCCCCCACCTTGTATTATATCCTATCGGGGGCATTGCTGGTGATAGCTGGGGCTTGGAGGTCCCCCACCTTGTATTATATCCTATCAGGGGCAAAGCTGGTGATAGCTGGGGCTTGGAGGTCTCCCACCTTGTATTATATCCTATCAGGGGCATTGCTGGTGATAGCTGGGGCTTGGAGGTCCCCCACCTTGTATTATATCCTATCAGGGGCAAAGCTGGCAATAGCTGGGGCTTGGAGGTCCCCCACCTTGTATTATATCCTATTAGGGGCAAAGCTGGTGATAGCTGGGGCTTGAAGGTCCCCCACCTTGTATTATATCCTATCAGGGGCAAAGCTGGTGATAGCTGGGGCTTGGAGGTCCCCCACCTTGTATTATATCCTATCAGGGGCAAAGCTGGTGATAGCCGGGGCTTGAAGGTCCCCCACCTTGTATTATATCCTATCAGGGGCAAAGCTGGTGATAGCTGTGCTTGGAGATCTCCCACCTTGTATTATATCCTATCAGGGGCAAAGCTGGTGATAGCTGGGGCTTGGAGGTCTCCCACCTTGTATTACATCCTATCAGGGGCAAAGCTGGTGATAGCTGGGGCTTGGAGGTCCCCCACCTTGTATTATATCCTATCAGGGGCAAAGCTGGTGATAGCTGGGGCTTGGAGGTCTCCCACCTTGTATTACATCCTATCAGGGGCAAAGCTGGTGATAGCCGGGGCTTGGAGGTCCCCCACCTTGTATTATATTCTATCAGGGGCAAAGCGGGTGATAGCTGGGGCTTGGAGGTCCCCCACCTTGTATTATATCCTATCAGGGGCAAAGCGGGTGATAGCCGGGGCTTGGAGGTCCCCCACCTTGTATTATATTCTATCAGGGGCAAAGCTGGTGATAGCTGGGGCTTGGAGGTCCCCCAGCTTGTATTACATCCTATCAGGGGCAAAGCGGGTGATAGCCGGGGCTTGGAGGTCCCCCGCCTTGTATTATATCCTATCAGGGGCAAAGCTGGTGATAGCTGGGGGTGGAGGTCCCCCACCTTGTATTACATCCTATCAGGGGCAAAGCTGGTGATAGCTGGGGCTTGGAGGTCCCCCACCTTGTATTACATCCTATCAGGGGCAAAGCTGGTGATAGCTGGGGCTTGGAGGTCCCCCACCTTGTATTATATCCTATCAGGGGCAAAGCTGGTGATAGCTGGGGTTTGGAGTTCCCCCATCTTAAGCTTTAATGCCTTTAAAAACAAGGTTATCTGCATTATGGCCATGGAAAAAATGTCCACCAGTCAAGGTTGAGCCAGGGGTCAAGCCAGGAGTTCACGGTTTTGCGGTACAAAGGGCGAGGCAGATTCATAGTCAGGAAACAAGCTAAGGTCGGTCCAGGTGGCAAGCAAACAGTGGTCAAACAAGGCAGGGTCGGTAGCAGAATTGAATATGGAACTAGACAAAATCACACCCAGCAGCATGCTATCATGGGCAAAGAACAACTGTGGAGAACCAAGCTTTATTAGAAGGGAACTGATGGGATTGGTTGGGGGAAATGACTGTGATTGGTGCACATACTTTGGGCTGATTGCCCCATTCAACTAAAAATGGCGTATTCGCCCAGCACAGCTGTGGGCTCATTGGCCCTTTAAGACAGCCTCCGACGGGCGCACTGAGTACAGCGCCGCCGGAGGTTATAAAAAGGACGTGCTCGTGCACACACAAGAGCTTGTTCGAGGGAAGCTGGGGATGTGGCGGTGAAGAAGAGAGGTGGGCGTGCTCGGGGCCGCACGAGCCGCCATTGCTTGAGTTGGCGCTGGGTGTGGCCGCCCGATGGGACGAGTCCCGGCCAGCCTCCCGGAGATAACATGGGAGCGATCGAGAGGTGAGTCTATCGTGACACTCTAACAGTGTCTCACTTTGTCTGCAACCTCTAAATGTACAATGTGATTGCCTTTACATAAATGTATTGTTATATCATGAAATTGAGAGATTGTGTGAATTACTAATAGTCAATAATCATACCCCAACATTGCGACTCTATATACAACCGACTATTGTTGGCAGAGACAAAATAAAAAATCATCAAGTATCTCACCTTTCCTTAGCTGCTCCAGGTTGGATTGCAGGATTCCCAGCTTGGCGTTTAAGGCCTCAACCTGAATTTGAAGAGCGCTAAGTGCTGAGGGCAGAGGACGTGACACCAGATGAAGGTTAGCGTTAGTTGTGTTGACATATTTCAGTCTACCAATAGCTCAATGCATGCTTTTAAGGAAATACATTCAATCTAGATTAACTTTTTTTGATTAAAGTAATATTACCAGAAGGGTCTGCATCTTCTCCTGGTGGTCCTGGAGGTCCTTGTTCTCCAGGTGGACCAGCGACACCTTGGGGTCCTTGTGGTCCAGGTGGTCCTAGGTAGACATATAATACATTTACTGAAAAGAGGCTAAAAATACTTTTACCTGACACACACCCAGGCTGGTTTAAGAGAGATACCTTTCCCAACAAGTAGCCTGTAATTTTCCAACCCGAATCAGCTGACATCCAAGCCATCCCAAAATCATCCGAAGCCACCAAGCTCTAAAAAGGCTCCAGCAAGTCATGGCAAATGCCACAAAGGCCGCCATCATTAGCCAGCACCTAGCACCAAACTAGCACCAGTCAGCCAGTAATTTGTATTCAATGATTATTTGTTTTTTTTTTCACACTGTTGGGGGCAGGGCCTGGTATTATGTGCCATTACAACCCCCATCATCCCATGACATCATTATAATTTCCTAACATGTCAGGACTTTCAACACTTGAAGAGGAACATTGAACAGTCTGGGAAGTTCTCAAAAACTCCCCAAACTTCGCCCTCTCTTCCCTTTAAACACGCAATTCTCCATTTGACAGGTTTAATGTACCCATCTTTTGCTCTTCCTCTTGTGGTCAACCTTTCTTCTCAGGTGCTTTCTATAGGGCAGCGGCACCTTGTCTTCTTCTCTGTCCCACGATGCACTGCGCCGCTCCTGAGATCTTGCGCCTGTGCATTGAAGTCCTCATTGTCAGGAATGACTTGCCTTCAGTCCGTGCCCGTGGTGTCCCTAGGCAACTGGCCAGGGTTTCTCCTGCCCAGCAGCTGCCTCTGCCTCCGATGCCATCCCCAGCGGCGCGTGTGTCGCCGAGTAAGTCCTCCCCCCTTGCCCGTTGTCACTCAGCTTGTGCTTGCTGGCCTTTACAGTCAGCTCATGTCTTCCGGGGGTGCAATACTCAGAATGGCCACCGGAGGCTGTTTAAGAGAACAAAGTCTAGAAGGTGCAGCTCTGAGCAGTTTGCCTGGGAAGCTCAGCTGGAACAATCAGCCCAGAGCTCACCAATCAGACTACAGGGCCAGTGCTCCAATCTGCCGTCAGATCCTAAGTGCACCAATCCCAGTCACTGTCTCCCTGTCCAATCCTGCCGGTTTTCCCACTATAAAGGGATTTCCACTGCAGTGTGTCATTGCCTGTTATAGCGCCTAGTACCAAGCATTGAAGCTTGATTGATTCCTGTTGTCTACCTCAGCCTGAACCGACCTTTTGCCTGCCTGACCACGATTTTCGCCTGACCCCTCTGATACCTCGCTCCATGACCTCCCGGCTCTGACCTCGGCTTGTAATCGGACTTCCGCCATCCGGCATCCTCGCTTGGGACTCCCTGCCGTTCATCAGTCTCCACCTTAAGCTGATAATCTTTGCGCCCTATAAGTCCTGGGGGTAACCGAGTAGGAGAGGCATTAGCCGCGTCTCCTACAAGCGGGGACTTGTCTATAGGCAGAAGAGGCGGTGGAGATTGGTGTCCGGTATAGTCCTTACATTATAACAGGCCCAAAAATTGATATGGAAGAACTTGTACAACAAGTGCAGGCCATGGCTACCGCCATTAACCAGCTGGCCCAACGTGTGGCTGATCAAGAAAATCGCCAGCTGCCTGCACCACCTGTATCCTCACCTCCTGTTGAACCGAAGGTTCCCCTTCCTGAGAAATTTGATGGGGATCGTACAAGATTCTCCAACTTCAAGAACTCCTGTGAACTTTATTTCAGACTACGGCCCTACTCTTCAGGCACAGAAATGCAGAGGGTGGGCCTGGTTATCTCTCTGCTCCAGGGTGATCCACAGTCCTGGGCATTTGGCTTAGCGCCCACAGATGAGCCCTTGCAATCTGTCTCAGCCTTGTTCTCCGCTATGGAGATCCTATATTCGGACCCTGACAGGACTTCGACCGCTGATGCCAGGCTTCGAAGCCTGAAACAGGGGAAACGCTCAGCAGAGGAATATAGTGCCAAATTCCACCGCTGGGCGATTGAATCCCGTTGGAATGATCCTGCTCTCTGTAGTCAGTATAGAATTGGTCTTTCAGAAGGTGTTAAGGATGTTCTAACAAATTTTCCTTACCCTAAAAGCCTGGATGAACTCATGCTTATGGCCATTAAAATTGACAGATGGCTACGGGAGAGACATATAGAGAAGAATCACTCTCACTTCTGGGAATCTTCCCACCAGGAGTCATCCTCTATGGATGTTGTCTCATCTTCGCCCCCAGAAGAGCCTATGCAACTTGGTGCTACTCACCTTTCCCCGGCTGAAAAGAGTAGACGTCGCACCTTAGGCCTATGCATGTACTGCGGGGTTTCAGGTCACCTGGTTAGGACCTGCCCCAATAAAAGACCTTTGGCGGGATTGCAACGTCCTGACAAGATAGAGAAAGTTTGTCAGGACGGTCAGGTAACTTCCCTTCATAGAAATAAAATGTTGTTACCTGCTACTGTGGGTTGGGAGTTGTCCAGGAAATCCGTCTCTGCTTTTGTCGATAGCGGAGCAGTTGGCAACTTCTTGGATAAATCCATAGTAGCCCGTTAGGCATTCCCTTAATCCCCCTTGGGAAGCCCCTTCAGATTTTGGCAGTAAACAATACTCCTGTTCCTAGAGGAACTGTCACCTCCAAAACCCCTTAAATTAACCTAGTTGTGGGACATTCCCATTCTGAGAACCTTGAATTTTTTGTCTTAGACAGCCCTGAAGCCCCGGTTGTCTTAGGGTTCCCCTGGTTAAAGGTGCACAACCCTACCTTTGATTGGGAAACTGGGGAATTGACAGGATGGAGCCCGCACTGTGCAGAACATTGCTATAGTATCACAGTTGGAGCAACCCAAGTCTCAGAGCTTATTTGTCCGTCTGCCTCTCCATCCATGAGGGTACCTCATGTATCTTTATTGAAGTCCGCCGGAACCATTCAGGGTGATAATCCTGTTAAGTCTGGTGAGGGTCCGGAGGCCCCTCGTGAAGGGGAGGGTACTGTCAGGAATGACTTGCCTTCAGTCCGTGCCCGTGGTGTCCCTAGGCAACTGGCCAGGGTTTCTCCTGCCCAGCAGCTGCCTCTGCCTCCGATTGCCATCCCCAGCGGCGCGTGTGTCGCCGAGTAAGTCCTCCCCCCTTGCCCGTTGTCACTCAGCTTGTGCTTGCTGGCCTATACAATCAGCTCATGTCCTCCGGGGTTGCAATACTCAGAATGGCCACCGGAGGCTGTTTAAGAGAACAAAGTCTAGAAGGTGCAGCTCTGAGCAGTTTGCCTGGGAAGCTCAGCTGGAGCAATCAGCCCAGAGCTCACCAATCAAACCACAGGGCCAGTGCTCCAATCTGCCGCCAGATCCTAAGTGCACCAATCCCAGTCACTGTCTCCCTGTCCAATCCTGCCGGTTTTCCCACTATAAAGGGATTTCCACTGTCATTGCCTGTTATAGCGCCTAGTACCAAGCATTGAAGCTTGATTGATTCCTGTTGTCTATCTCAGCCTGAACCGACCTTTTGCCTGCCTGACCACGATTTTCGCCTGACCCCTCTGATACCTCGCTCCGTGACCTCCCGGCTCTGACCTCGGCTTGTAATCGGACTTCCGCCATCCGGCATCCTCGCTTGGGACTCCCTGCCGTTCATCAGTCTCCACCTTAAGCTGATAATCTTTGCGCCCTATAAGTCCTGGGGGTAACCGAGTAGGAGAGGCATTAGCCGCGTCTCCTACAAGCGGGGACTTGTCTATAGGCAGAAGAGGCGGTGGAGATTGGGGATTGTCAGCTCAAGACAGACTGGTGTCCGGTATAGTCCTTACACTCATCTAGGGCAGGACAGTTGCAGGGAGGATCGGAAATGCTGTGAGATTTGGGTGCGACTATTGAGGGCAGAGAGGGACAACGTCAGAGGACAGCAGGATGGCTAAGCACCTCCGGGATCTGCCACAGATGGCTAAGATGCCCGGGGGAGGCCCTCATCTCGGGCAGGGTGGCTGCAGGGAGGATCAGAAGCAAGATGTCAGCAGGGGACAACGTCAGAGGACAGCAGGATGGCTA
Organism: Gastrophryne carolinensis; assembly: GCA_027917425.1. Taxonomy (NCBI): domain Eukaryota; kingdom Metazoa; phylum Chordata; class Amphibia; order Anura; family Microhylidae; genus Gastrophryne; species Gastrophryne carolinensis. The sequence continues at coordinate 654,933,881 of CM051234.1, read as the reverse complement.
AGCATCCCCGGGGTCTGCCACTGACGACTAAGACACCTGGGGGGGCACCCTCATCTTGGGCAGGGCAGCTGCAGGGAGGATCAGAAGCGAGATGTCGGCAGGGGACGAAATCAGAGGACAGCAGGATGGCTAAGCATCCTCGGGTCTGTCACAGATGGATAAGTTGCCTGGGGGGCTCCCTCATCTTGGGAAGGGTGGCTGCAGGGAGGATCAGAAGTGAGATGTTGGTGTACCTAGCAGAGACAGAGTGGGAGGACGGCAGAGGACGGCAGGGCGGCTAAGCCCCCCCAGCATTTGTCACAGACGGTTAAGTTGCCCAGGGGGGCAGGGAAGCAGCAAGGTGACAGCGATCTGTAAGATGCCGTCATCCAAAAGGTATGGAACACTGCGGTGAGAGACTGTCAGGACCTATCAGTTTAAAGGTCCGAAGTTCCTCTCTACTAAAAATACACAGGACTGAAAGGGCTCAAAGATGGTGGCATATGGGCCATTTTCTAGCAAGCTTAGTCAACTTTCTATTCTCATTCCCAACATGGACTGTTTTAAGTTTCTATGTTCAACCCACATCTATTCTCAGTATCATGTACTGTGTTCAGGAGATAAGATAACAATATTTCTTCTCTGTAAAGGTGACGCTCGTCCTTTTTAAATATTTTAGTTTTTATTTATCAAGCCTAGCTGGGTCACCATAAATGACTTGCTTCTCTTGCTACAGTGTTGGCTGCTGTTCCACTTCGCTCTTCTTCTCCCCAAGCAATGTAAAATATCATTTTTTAAGTGAACCTCTAAAGAAGTTACCTACAAGAAATGTTTTTGGATGTCTTTATGCTCAGTCCTCTAGAATTGCCTGTAATTGGGCATTAGTACTTACCCGTACAACCAATTAGTTTGGCATGCCCGCACACCATAATGTTTGCATCTAATTACCTATATTCGGGTGCTACTTCAACAGGGTCTATTCCTCACTTTAGACCACCATACATGAATCAATAAACTACAATGCAGCTTTGTCTTACGGACCAGCACCATTAGCCACCCTCGGTCAGGGCAAAAATTTGTATTGAAAGATTTCTTCAACTGTAACAGTAAAAATGTCATCTACATGATCAAATGCCCCTGTGGGCTGGTGTACGTGGGACAAACTTCAAGAGCTGTTAAAGTACGCATTGGTGAGCATAGGTCCGACATTAGAAGGGGTAACCCGGATTCATCTATCACTAAACATTTCTTTGAAATGGGCCATCAAATCTCACAGTTAAGGTTCACTGTAATAGAGAAGGTACTACGACCCCGGAGGGGTGGCAATATGACGCGCAAATTACTACAACGGGAAACGTATTGGATATATAAGTTGGATACAATACAACCAGCAGGGCTCAATGAGGATTGTGACCTCCAGTGTTTCCTATAATTGCCTATGGGGATTACATATTAGGGTCTCTCTCTCCCAACCCTATTTAGGTCCACTTTATCCAAACTACATGTATACCTCATTCTTTTTACACATTCTCTCTGTCCAACTACCATTTAGTGGGTTCCCCACATGGAGTTAGGCATTAACCGTTGTATATTATCTCTCAGTAAGGGGTTATCAATGTAAATATTTGTATATATATTGGTTGTTACAATTTTTTTTGTTATACCACCTTAAGTGGTGTTGAGGGTCTTGCGGGCAGGGGTCTGCTCAATATGCATCAGTATCTACCATGTTATTGTTATGTTCTATGTATAACACAGAGGAGACTATTGGCGGCTTCCTCTTCTAAATCTGGACCTTGGCGGCTTTCCTCCTTAAATCTGGACCTTGGCGGCTTTCCTCCTTAAACCTGGACAATGGCGGCACAATTGAGATCCCCCGATATCTCCCTAAGGAATCTAAAACCTAGCTTATATAAAGTACACTGAACGAACGGGACTGATGTGCTCCACTTGCAATATGAAGGCTATGGACCGCCTAGGAGACTCCTGTCTGACCGTGTCTACACATGATAAGGACGATGGATATTGGATCAAAATAGATAATTAGGATAGATGAGCTCTATCGGCAATGCAAAGGATATGGACTATGTGTATGCCTCCTGTAAAAATCACGCATAAGACACTGAACATACTGGGCAGCAGCAGCTGCGGCTATCAACTAATATGTAACAAGTATGAAGGAGCTGAACAACAGCATATGCATTTGAACCCCGCCCCCGTCAGCCTCTGGTCCAATCAGAGGTAACCTTCCATCTCCTAGGAGACGGCGTTGTGGCCCCGTGCGCCGCCTTCCCCATATTCTAATGGCGTCTGCGCAATCGCCATGATGGGGTTGGCAGGCCGGGACCCACTCCGCCTCCTTGTGACAGAGCTGGCTGGCGCACGTACGTGTGCCCCCGGTGACGTCACAGGCCGGCCGACCCGGAAAGCCCGCCGTCCAGTTTGTATATAAGCGCCCTCCTCGCAACCTCACACCAGCATCGCTCAGCCTCCCTGAGGAAAGACCCAGCGGGGTCTGAAACGTTGGATTATCGGTGCCTGTTCTTGCTGTAAACGTAATTATTCTAATCCTGCTTCTCTCTCTGCATTGGTTTCTTGATGATTGCTAAATTCACTGTGGACATTGATTTGCTGCTATTGTGCCCATTGAAACTAACGCTGACCGAGTACTTACGCCACCTGGTGGCCATGAGCTATATTACAGCAAATGTCTTTTTGTTATCTATCATTATATGTGAGTTTTGACCAACTTTATGAATTGAACAACCATCACCCAGTGTGTGAGGGTTGGGTTTTTTATATTATGCACTTTATGTATTATCTATAATACACTTTTTAATTGCAATCTGAAAGAACCTTTGACTGGTGTGCTCTTATTCAACATTGTAGTTTATTGATTCATTAGTACTCACCCCCCCTCATGTGCATCAACCATAACCCTGCCAATGACCAATGGAATTTTCAGCCAACCATATTTTTGACTGGGTTTACTTTTGGGTGCGGCTGACAAGGTTTTAAGATTGTAATTACTTACAGAGGAGAAAATCTTCACAGTGTTCTTCTCATCACACAATGCAATGCAAACATCACAGACAGATATGTGCTATCTGCAAGCTATTTAAATTTCAATAGCAGGCTCATGCCAGCTCGTGTCTGCTTTGCAGCGCATCACAGTCGATCTTAACTGAAACAATTATGATACATCAGCAGCAATGTGACACCGACCAGGCCGTTGGCAGGCTTTTCAGGATAACTCATCTTGTTTGCTATAGTCACAGCAGGAGGAGGCATTGTTGCACATTATCAATTTAAATCAATACAAGTAAAATATCTGAATATCATTTACCTTCCCTTTCTTCATTATGTTCGTCTCCTCCTCTGTGACCACCTTTCTGTCCTAACAAAATGAGAGAATAGCTGTCCTTTTCTATGTCCTTCACTATTTCATTGGTCTGCAGAGCAAAAGCCACGCCAAGGAAAAGTGCCACGAAACACAGCAGCCGGAGCATTTTCCGGATATGGCCGATCTGTCGGGAGAAACAAGAAACTGGCTTTAGTGACAGCAGAGGGTGACGCCATTCCTCCAGAAAAGCAACTGGACTTGCTGTTTTTTATTCCAGAAGTTTTTCTAGTCATTCATCTGACTTTCTCAAGTTAGAATCTAGAATACTATTTGTATTTACACATATTCCAATACCTTATTCCAATGACATCCACCACTCTCCTGGGCAAGAGGAGCCCGTTAGGCTAATAGGGTAATAATCTGAATATCACCTGTGCAACTTCAGAGACATGGACATAACAGGAACAGTAAACAGTAAAATGACGCACACAGATTATATAGCGTTGATTCAGCACCTCCATTTTTTTACTCATTTTTTGATTTTTTTTTATTGTGCTGAAATTTATTGAGAAAAAAAATCACGAGTAAACAATTCATGAGAAAAAGTGTTTTTTTTCTAGAACAAAATGTGAGTAAAAAATGGTGCTATTCAACTCCAATGTGTTAACATATGATCTGTGCTGACATGTTAAGTATATTATATAATATAATAGTATATTATATTATATTAAAATCACAATTTGTTATCTTCCAATAGGTTGAACACATGTATGCCATATACCGTATATACTCGAGTATAGGTCGACCCGAATATAAGCCGCGGCACCTAATTTTACCACAAAAAACTGGAAAAAGTTATTGACTTGAGTATAAGCCGAGGGTGGGAAATGCAGGCTGTGGATGTGATGACAGCAGCCATTAGGGACTCAGGTATAGAGGTCCAAGGGATGAAAAGGGGGCCCGGCTAGGTGGCCCTAATAATGGCCACTCTGACCTGAGACATGCAGGTTGCCACACTATTACTGCTGGTGTTGCTTATAAATGAGAGTGCCTCCCCCCCCCCCCCCCCCAGGCTGGTTTGCGCTGGGGCCCAATTCAAACTAGGGGCCAAGCCGTCACACATAGGTTTCTGTCATCTTCTCTTCCTTCAGGTTTCCTCATTACCCCTCTCTCCCTTTTCTAAATTCACTCTTTACTACTTTACTAGTTTTTAAATTCTCTTTTCCACATTCTGTCCATCTCTTGTTCCAACTTCTGGAAGTATTACTCTTTTTCCCATCTTTTCTTCTCCTCAGGTTGGCCCTGGATATCATATGTGTGCTCACTTGGCATCATTAACAGCAATTAAAAATAAAAAAACCCAGTGGTCCCCCCCACACTTACCTGTTGTTGCGCGCTGGCCACCTCCGTTCCCTCTGCTGCGACTGCCTCCGCTGCCGCTCTCACAAACGCGCGCTGGCCACCTCCGTTCCCTCTGCCGCCGCCACTGCCTCCGCCGCCGCCGCTCTCACATATGCGTGCAGGAACTTCCTGGTTGTTGCGCGCCGGTTGGTGGGCGTGCCCCATGTGGTCGGCGTCCAATAGAAACAATGGACGCCTCCCACCAACCTGCGCGCAACAGCCAGTAAGTGTCAGTGTGTGGGAGAGCAGCCACTGACTCGAGTATAAGCCAAGGCGGCTTTTTTCAGCCCAAAAAGTGGGCTGAAAAACTCGGCTTATACTCGAGTATATATGGTATATATATATATATATATATATATATATATACTGGACCACTTACAATGTGTGGGAACTAGGCTTTCAAATGCAAGGCTTTGAAGAGGAACATTTCAGGTATTGGGAAGTTAAACAAAACTTCCCAAACTTGGCTCGCTTGGCCACCCTGCCACTCTGAGTTCACATTTACAACTTTTGACTTACCTATCCGGTCACATTGCACTACGGAATCCCTCGGTCACGCACAGTCTCGCAATTGGGCGGTATCGCGTTCTTGCAGTCTCGTCATGCTCTGCTCCGCCCCTCATATCTTGTGCAGTGTCGCTGCATAGGCTTCAATGACACTCAGCTTAAATCCCACAATACTTGAAAAACGGCACAAGACATTTGAAGAGGGACGGCAAACGTTAAGTACGGCAAAGGCTTGCAGCCTTCACTCAGCGACGGCTAAGGGTATGGAAGGGGGCCAGGAATGCTGTTTTTTAGATAACGCCCACATCCAAAAGGTAGTAAGGAAGGGGGGAGAAATGTTTAAAGAGGAACATCAGAAAAGGTCTGATTTTTCCCTTTAAGTGATGCCTTAGCATCATGAGGGTAACCTAGGCCAAAAGAACAAGCGACAGCCCCTATGTCTCCCAGCAGGACTGGGACTTTTTTTGGGTTGCAGGTTGTAGGTTAAATGAGGAAAAAAGCAAAAGGTCAGCACTCCTAAAAGTCCAAATACTTTAATCAAGATACTTTAAAAATCATCTCCATATCCAAAAAGGCAGCTAAGAACAATGTCAGACCCTGGCAAATGTAAGAAGCGCCATGCAAAGCTTACGCGTTTCGGACAGCTGGGGTCCTTAGTTATAGATAGAAAGGTGTAGGTTAAATGAGCACTGTCATGAAAAATGGCCATCAAAATTTGCTGAATGGCAGGGAGAGGAGCCACTTATACACCCAACGTCAAGAAATATCCAGCCAGGCTTTAAGGGTCCAAAAGGGAAGATGGAGGACAGTGCTAAGTGATTTAGCTAAACATTGTAGTAGAAGTGAGGGTGGCAAATATGTAGGCAAGCACTTTACTGAGTTAAGTTTGTAGTGCGCAGGCGCAAGATCGTAAGGATTTCTGTCTGGACAAATATTTATTGAAAAAGGGAAACAGAATCGAACGGGAAACGCAAATGATTCATTGGAGGATACGATGGGAAAAGGGCAAAAACGAAAGCCTACGTTGTAACATGTGGAAATGAAACGGAAAAGTCTGGATGGAAAATGACATCCTCGTATTCGTAATCTGCCGTACGAACGGACGGAAACTTTACAGAAGGTTTTCAATGCATGCATAGAATCGCTCGCACGCTCATACGAGAACGGAAACATTTCACAACAAAAAAACAGATCGGCACTAAAACTGAAGTTTTTTTTGTCTCTCTGAATTGAGCCTTACATACAGTATGTTGGAATTCAATGCCCAATAAAGAAGTGGATTCTATTATCAGATCTCAGAGTACAGAATGATATAGCACCTAATCAGAAAATTCAGGCAGTTATTGTAGATGTAAATTACAGAGGAGGCAATCGACATTAGAGAGTCCTTCCCATCCCACAGAGCGATGAACACATCACATTGCACTGTCAGCTATCTAAATTCCAATAATAAGCTAATGAGTGCTTTAGGAAATAGGTGGCTATAACACCATGTAACACAATGGAGTTCTCAGCAGGGAGCTGGCAGGCTTTTTAGGATGACTCATCATGTTTGTTGTAATTCCAGCAAGAGGTAGAGATAGCTCTCCCCAAGGTTTTGCCTCCCATCCCATTATATGGCACTGTGAGCCTTGTCGCCGAAACACATTTTTTTAAGCTGCTTCCTCCTGCATCCCCATCTATTCCCTGCTTCCTGCTGAACTCCCATCTCTACCCTGCTCCCTGCTGCACCCTCATCTCTCTCCTGCCCTCTCCTGCACCCCCATCTCCACCCAGCTCCCCGACGCATCCCTATCTCTTCCCTCCTACCCACTGCACCCCATCTCTTTCATGCTCTCCACTGCACCCCATCTTCACCCAGCTTGCCTATCTCTTTCCTGCTCTCCGCTGCACCCACATCTCTACCCTGCTCCTCGCTGTACCCAAACTCCACCCTGCTCCCCACTGCACCCCCATCTCCACCCTGCTCCCTGCTGCACCCCATCTCTTTCCTGCTCTCAGATGTACTCCCATATCAACCCTGTTCCCGCTGCACCCCATCTCTTTCCTGCTCTCTGATGCACCCCCATCTCCACACTGCTCCCGCTGCACTCCATCTCTTTCCTGCTCTCTGCTGCACCCAATCTCCATTTTGCTTCTCACTGCACCCCATCTCTTTCCTGTTCCCCACTGCACCCAATCTCCACCCTGCTCTCTGCTGCACCCCATCTCCACCCTGCACCCCGCTGCACCCATCTCTTTCCTGCTCCCCACTGCACCCCATCTCCACCCTGCGTTCCGCTGCACCCCATCTCCATTCTGCTTCTCCACTGCACCCCATCTTTCCTGCTCTCCGCTGCACCTCCATCTCCTCCCTGCTCCTCTATGCACCATGAGCTCCACTCTGCTCCTGCTGCACCCCATCTCTTTCCTGCTCTCTGCTGCACCCCATCTCTACCCTGCTCCTCGCTGCACCCCATCTCTTTCCTTCTTTCTGCTGCACCCCATCTCCACCCTGCTTCTCGCTGCACCCCCATCTCTTTCCTGCTCTCTGCTGCACCCCCATCTCCACCTTGCTCCCGCTGCACCCCCATCCCAACCCTGCTCCTGCTGCACCCCATCTCTTTCCTGCTCTCTGCTGCACCCCCATCTCCACCTTGCTCCCGCTGCACCCCCATCCCAACCCTGCTCCTTGCTGCACCCCATCTCTTTCCTGCTCCCACTGCACCCCATCTCTTCACCTTGCATCTTTTTCTTGCTCTCTGCTGCTCCCCCATATCCACCCTGCTCTCCGCTGCACCAGATCTCTTTCCTCCTCTCCGCTGTACTCCCATCTCTTTCCTGCTCTCTGCTGCACCTCCATCTCCACCCTTCTCCTTGCTGCACTCCATTTCTTTCCTGCTCTCTGATTCACCCCATTTCTTTTCTGCTCTCATATGTACCCCCATATCAACCCGGTTCCCGCTGCACCCCATCTTTTTCTTGCTCTCCGCTGCACCCCATCTCCACCCTGCTCTTCACTATACTCCCATCTCTTTCCTGCTCTCCACTGCACCCCCATCTCCACCCTGCTTGGCGCTGCACCCCATCTTTTTATTGCTCTCTGCTGCACCTCCATATCCATCCTGCTCTCTGTTGAACCCATCTCTTTCCTGCTCTCCGCTGCACCCCCATCTCTTCCCTGCTCTATGCTGCACCCCAATCTCCACCCTGCTCCCCGCTGCACCCCGATCTCCACCCTGCTCCCCGCTGCATGTCAAAGGACCAAGTTCTGTTCTTCTACATTATTCCAGCTGGCAGGAATGCGTGTGAGAGGCTCTGAATCAGGCCACGTCATTTTTTCTGCACCCTGTTCTACAAGCCCTGCATATCTGGTCCCCGGGCTTGTATTGCTGAGAAGGGGGGGGGGGGCACACCATTTTTGTTTTAACCCTTAAAATTGTCAAAAAATGGTTTCCCACCTTATGCCATTTTTAAGAAACCCTTTATGTCCTGTCACCCATCAACAGGAGAGCAGAAGCCAAAGTGACAGGAATGGGACACAGTGATCGGTGATGGATGGTATTATTAGTAATAAAAAAACAAAATACTTTTATCTTGCTTGTGTGTGTGTGTGAACTAGTAAGGGATCTATGAGACCCCTATATCAGTTCACAAGGCTTACTATTAATTATTCTTTAAGTGGCCGGTGGAAAGTGGTCAACAACTGCTTTCAGAGGTGGTAGTTCATATCTGTCCTGCAGTTGCACTACATCACCACATGATGGCACTGCTAGATAAGGAATGAATTATGACTCTGGAGGTTTCTCAAACAGTTAACAGGAGAACCCAATAAAAAGAGAATTAAAAGTGTCATTAGCAACATTCAGATTTGCTGCCATTGGTTGAGGTGAGTAACATTGTATTGAACAACAGAAGGTATATAGGGACCCCCTTAAATATATAACTTCTAAGGGAATCTATAAATGGAGGTCATGGGTGAGTTAAAGGAGACTCCACTTAGTATTGTAGTAACATGGAGTGAGGAAAGGTACCAGAAGGGTCACAGGAGCAGGAGAGGGCAGAAGAGCCACATTCATACCCAACAATCAACCACAGGAAAAGGTGAACCTTTGAGCCCAAGGTGCTAATGGAGGAAGCTAAGGCCTCAGTTTCCTGCTATGGGACCAGAATGTGTGACCACCACCTGTACAAGTGCAACTGGATGTAATGCTGTGCTGTGGAAACTGCTAGTAGAACAAGTGTTGGAATATGACTGTATGACCTGCTGTGATCATTCAAGTGTACCTGAAGTTCTGCTATTAAAGTAAGTGCCACTTATATAAATCTGTCTCATTGGAGTTATTAGATACAAACTCACATTGAGAGCCTCCCCCCCCCCACGAGCCCAGGACAAAGAACCCGCTGCCCACATGCCTGAGTAGCTAAACTCCTCAGGTATATGTCTGCTACATTTATCCTATTACTCCCATCACCTATGTCAACACAATGCTTACATTCAAAATTTTAAAGCGCCCCCCCCCCCCCCCCGTCCTGCCACCCTAACCTGATGCTGATGCAGTCTGGGGGGTTACATGCGCCAGCATTGGCATCCTCCTGGTCTGCGCAATTAAATGAGCGGATGGGACCGAACACGGATCGGGGGGATGTGGCTCTGTTCTATTGCGGCAAGATGGCAGCAGCCAGGTTCCGGCGTGCTGGAGGATTGGTGCTGGCTGGACATTTGACTGAAGTTCCGCTTTGACCAATTATTTTCACCCATGAAAAAAAAAAAAAAGATTAAAGGAGCACTGTCGCGAAAAAATGGCCCAATGATAAAAATCCATATAAATATGCTGGATGGTGGGAGGAGGGGTCACTTATACACCCGGCATTAAGAACTATCCAGCCAGGCTTGTTTTTATTATTTTAATGGAAAGAAGAGGAAATCAGGGGTGACAGGTTCTGTCAACCCTAATACATTAAACCTGTTACCCTTGGATTTAATTCCTATCAGAAGAAGAAAACCACAAGCTTGGCTGGGCTTTTATTCAGTTTGGTGTATAAGTAGCCCCTCCTCTCATTCGCCAACATGTTTATACGGATTTTTAGTATTACACAATTTCGTGATAGTGCTCCTTTAAAGACAGGCTCATCTGTAATAATAATGGGCAGAGTTGTATTCAATGAAAAAAAGTCTGTGAAAAATGATCATTTTAATTAAGTGTATCCTTCCCAGGAAGATTAATATGAGCTTGGCCCAACTAGAGGCGTAGCTAGGCTTTTTGAGCACCACCTGTGCTCAGAGTGTGGTGAATCAGTATATTGGAACGATGAGCTCAGAGGTGAAAGCCCCTCCCCACTTTCCAAAGAATAAGAAACAAAATCTAAGTTCACATTCCAAAGACCAGATGGTGTCGTAGGAGGACACCACACCCTGAGGCCCGAATGTGACTTACTTCACCTATGTGGAATGCACTGACCAGATAAGGATTGACCAACCTGTACGCTTGTTTAGAAACATCTGCACAAATCACAGTTAAACAGTGCAACATGGTTAAACAATGACCTGTCAACAGAGGGTGACAACATCTTAAGTAGGCTGGCAGTTAAAAGGTTTAAATGTATCTATTGTGGTAAATTGTATCAAAATGTCTGTTTCTTCCCTGCTTGGTTGTATAAAGCACAATCCGGCCCGGGTTTTCAGGACCCAGGTCACTTCCCCAATTCCATAACGGGTTGTTACATGTTCTAAGGCCTCCACAAGTGTGCACACTGATTACAGGAGAAGCCTGTATAAGAAGAGAGCACACGGCCTTTCCTTTGTTGATGACCAGCCTGTTGGAGTGAGCCCAGGCTGAGTTGCACCGTGGTGAAGGACATTGAGCAGAGGGCTGATAAGCCTTGTAAAGTGGACTGGAACTGATCCAATCTTTGGACTCTCTACTGAACTTTGCAGAATAAAAGCCGTTTTGCTGTTCAAATCCATTGTCGTCACTGCTGATTGTTTGCCCGCTTACAATTGGTGGAGGATGCGAGGGGCACACGGAATGACAAAACACACTGCATTTTGCTTGTCATCAATCAAGATATCTCAACAAAAGCAAATGGAGGAGGTGATAAAACACCTAATACAAGCTGACCTCCGGCATGAGCAAGCCCTGGCACAACAGCAGCAAGCCCTGGCACAACAGCAGCGAGCACAGGAGCAGTCCCTGGCACAACAGTTCCATATGCAGCAGGAGACAAATCGCCTGTTGATGGAACAGATAGCTGGGATTAGAGAGACTGGTAGTGCTAAAGTTTCACAACCGGAGAGAAGCTCAGTTGAGTCGGAGGGTGCGAGGAGAGCCGTACAGCGGGTCCTACAAAAGCTGACCCATTTGGATGATGTGGAGGCCTACCTCACGGTGTTTGAGCGCATGGCTGAGAGAGAGCAGCTGCCAGTCACGGAATGGGCTGACGTGATTGCACCGTTCCTGTCAGGGGAGCCGCAAAAAGCATATTTTGATCTCAGGGAGCAGTATGTGCGGGGCTATGCCAAGCTAAAAATGAAGATCCTTGCTCGCCTGGGAGTCACGCCAGCGGTTCGGGCAAGGCGAGTACACAACTGGACTTTTTCTGTTGATAAACCTGCCCGATCGCAGATGTATGACCTAATTCATCTGGTCCAAAAGTGGTTGGAGCCAGAGCGTGTGACCCCTGTGCAGATCATCGAAAAAGTCGTGGTGGACCATTTTGTTCGGGCACTGCCGCTGAAGCTACAGCAATGGGCTGGACAGGGTGATCCACAGACTGTTGAGCAGCTAGTTAACGTCGTGGAACGATTTGTCGCGACTGAGGACCAACTTCGGGATGCCCCTGACAAGACCGGCAGACCAGTGAGTAAACAAGTTCCCCGGGGAAGTGTGTGGAGAGCTGTGAGAGGGGAAAAGACTGTTCCTGACCCCCAGAGGCCCCCTAACCCTAGGGAAGACGTCCGGGCAAGGAGGTTCCGGGGTCCCCAGTGTTGGAGGTGCCGTGAGTGGGGGCACATAGCCGTGGATTGTCCCCTCGGCCCTGAACCCATGGAATGTGACGCGGGTCGCAGAAGATCCCTGTTGGCAGACTCCGATTGTTTCGCCAGTCAGCGGTCAAAATCTGAAACGCAGGTTGTGTCTTTAAAGATGAATGGTCGCCCAGTAAAGGTATTATTGGACTCAGGTAGCCGGGTAACTTTGGTCCGGGCCAACCTGGTACATGGTGGTTGCAAACCAAAGAAAAAGCTGAGCGTGCTTTGCAGGATATCGTGACTTACCCTGTTGCAGTGGGTAAGTTTGAGACCCCCACGGGAACATTGTCCCATGAGGTTGGCGTAGTAAAACTCCTGGGCTATGATGTCGTGGTTGTGGGAAAGGTGTATCCCTCCTGCCAACAATGGAGTACCCCCGGCAGAACGGGTAACCCTCCCCATTAAGTCCGTTAGGTGGTCCCCAACACATTATGCAATAGGCCGACCAGGGTGAGGGCCTGTAATCAGGGTGACCGAGTGCGGAGAATAGTACCCATGGCTGCAAAAGTGAACTTTAAAGCTGAACATAAGCCGCGGAATGTAGTCGCTGTGTCCTCAACCCACTGTATGGCCGCTGAAGGTTGTCAGACCGTGGGTCTGAAGAAGAGGGGGGGGGGGATATGTGGTAAACTGTATAAAAATGTCTGTTTCTTCCCTGCTTGGTTGTATAAAGCACAATGCGGCCCGGGTTTTCAGGACCCGAGTCACTTCACCAATTCGCGGGTTGTTACATGTTCTAAGGCCTCCACAAGTGTGCACGCTGATTACAGGAGAAGCCTGTATAAGAAGAGAGCACACGGCCTTTCCTTTGTTGATGACCAGCCTGTTGTAGTGAGCCCAGGCTGAGCTGCACCGTGGTGAAGGATAGCACTGGACATTGAGCAGAGGGCTGATACGCCTTGTAAAGTGGACTGGAACTGATCAGCTTGCTGGAGTACCCAGCCCAGGACTATTTTTGGTTGGTGAAGTAACCCTTTTTGCTTACTGCATTTATGCTGCAATCTTTGGACTATCTACTGAACTTTGCTGAAAAAAAGCCGTTTTGCCGTTCAAATCCGTTGTCGTCACTGCTGATTGTTTGCACGCTTACACTATCGATAATTAGCGAGTGTGAGGCAGAAGCGCTGCTGTAAATCACCTGAGCCCTGATCCTCTTGTTTCAGTGGCATTGGTGGCAGCAACTGCAGCAGCATTTCGAACTGGGGTACTTCTAATGCCAGCACTAGGAGTGTTCTTACTCATGGGAGCCAGCAGGCATCTTTTTGTAGCCCCGGCTGAGCGATCTTTTTGTAGCCCCCCCCAGCCGAGTCATCAAAAAGATGGCTGCTGGCTCCCATAAGCGAGGACACTTCTGGTGCTGACACTAGGAGTGTCCTTACTCATGGGAGCTGGTGGCTGTTGTAGCCATGGCTGGAGCCAGTTTGAAACACTGCTGCTGCTGCAGCCACTGCCACGACTTTGCCACCGCTGGAAGAAGAGGATCAGGGCTCAAGTAACTTACAGCACCGCTTCTACTGCTGCAACCTTAGATGAAGCTGGTTGATGGGCAACCAGCTTTTCTGTGTTCAGGCCGAACGCTGAACTCGAACACAGTCTTCTGGCTGAAGTTCGGCATGAACCCAAACTATCTACACTGTTGGGGAAGGGGTGGCACCAACGCAAAAAGTATGTATTTTGTGGTGCATTGCCCTATGGAACCCTTCCAACTGATCAAGTAAATCCACACCAAAGGTGGCCTCCAACAGCCCCGATTGATGGGTCCAAGGGACTAACAATTGCACAATTAAAGTTAACATTAAATTTTTATTATTGTAGCTATTTAAAATCCATTAAAACCATATCAAATGCCATTAGCGTAATTCACCACAAGGGGGAGCTGTCTTTCTAATTCATTATATACAATGCATTTTATCTGGTGGGATTTATGAAATAGTGCACTTTAATGGTATTGCACATTTACCATATGATTGTTATGTTTGCAAGCATTTTAGACATTTTGGGGAGAAGAGATATAGATTAATATGGATGAAAAAAAGGGGGGGTTGTATGATTATTCACTATTAGGATTAATGGGAGCATATGGTGCAGTGTCCTATACAATACACGGTGTCGCTTGTGTACACAGCACGACTCCGTAGGAGATGGAAATGCCGGCGATCCGGAACTGACGCTATAGCCACAAAAACGATGCTAAGAGACGCTCGGAAAACTACAGATGTGGTGGTAGGTGCACCGCAATATAATTATGGGTAGGTGCCAACCATAAGGGAACACAGGGCATGAAATATACAGATGAGAGATCCTAGACTGATCTCACCTTCCTTTATTAAAGAGGCCGCACACTAAGTGTAGATAAAAAAGTCCAATAAATTTAATAGACATTCATTGTATACATAGGAAAAGACACTGATCTGAACACATACACGATTAAAAAACACAAAAAACACAGGCGGGAGGATCCCAATCAACGGTGACTAATATATATAAAGTTTAAGAAATGTTACCATATATATATATAATATGGGGCATATGGTGTAATACTGGTGGTGGGCCCAGGTAGAAAAACAGTGTAATCAGGTGAATAATCCAAATTAACAAAAGTGATGCAATGGTAGAATGAATGTTCAAACGAAGTAAATCAATAAGTATAATGCAAAAAAGGGGAGCAAATAAAGAGAGTGTTAAGTGCATAAACAAACTATTTACACATAAATACCATAAATATGGTGTGTGCAAATTACAATACAACCTGCGCTGTGTGTATAAAGCAGAGCGCTATATAACACACATGCAGGGTGGATAAGCAAGTGACAAAAGACAAAGAGTATGTTAAAGCAGGCTTGAATTAAGCCCGACTGGGCCCCCAGATGAATAACGCCGAGTAACACAGTATAATAGCAGCATACAGATAAATAAAAAACTATTACATCACCCTGTCACCAGGGATCCCCCGCAGCAGCCACCACCGACGCGTTGCGTGTCGCTATGACACTTCGCCTGGCGACACTGTTTTTCTACCTGGGCCCACCACCAGTATTTACACCATATGCCCCATATTATATATATATGGTGACATTTCTTAAACTTTATATATATTAGTCACCGTTGATTGGGATTCTCCCGCCTGTGTTTTTTGTGTTTTTTAATCGTGTATGTGTTCAGATCAGTGTCTTTTCCTATGTATACAATGAATGTCTATTAAATTTATTGGACTTTTTTATCTATACTTAGTGTGCGGCCTCTTTAACCCTTTCGCTGCCAGCCTACCTGCAGCATTTGCCACTCCCTGTTGCCAGACGATGTTTCACCATTTTGCGCTACACATATTCAACTGTCATTTCTGAAGGGATTTCCAGGGATTTCCCAGGAAAATTATATATTGTTTTTTTCAACAGAGTCTGGGCTTTAACATGAAATGTCTTGTTTGTATTTTTTAGGTGTATTCTCAATTTTTTTGGGTGAAATGTGTGAAAAAAAATAAAAAAAAAACATTTTTTTACAATTTGTAGAGTTTTTTTGTAATAAAAAATGTAAGTTTGTCAATAAAATCTTATTGCGTGAGAAACCCCAATTTCTCCCGGTTACAGCGATACCACATATGTATAGGTAGACACCCTTTCCTGCCCAGAAGCCTTTTAATGCTGCTGGATGACAAATGGTTAATTAAAAAAAAAAATGACATAGGGTCCCCCTTCCCGGGGAGGGGGACCCCATTTTTTTTTGGATTTTGAAGGGTTAAAAACCCTTCAAAATCCAAAAAAAAAATGACGTGGGGTCCCCCTTACCCAAAGTAACCAGCCCGGGACCAGCTATGGGGGCTTGTAGGCACAGAGTGGGGGGGCCAGCTTTGGTGGCCCCCCCACCCTGCAGCCTACGAGCCCACATAGCCTATGTGGGCCCGGGCTCTTCTGCCCCCCCCTGGCCTTTGGGGAGGCAGGTAATGGGGGTGCGGGGGTTAATGGCAAGCCACCCGCTAGGGCAGGTGACTTGCCACCCCCCCAGCCTTGTGAACTGGTATAAGGGGTCTCATGGACCCCTTACCAGCTCACAAAGGGTTAACTGTTAAAAAAAAAACCACGACACAATAATAAAAAGTATTTTATTAGAAAAAAAAAAAATTTTTTTTTACTGTACTTACCTTCGATTGCAAGCTCTTGTCCCTCGCCGCTCAGCTGACAGATGCCGGTGATCGGCATCCAGAGAAGGAGAAGGCAGGAGATCAGAGGATCTCCTGTCACCTCCTTCCCCTGTGCCGATCACCGGCATCTGAGAAGCTGAGAAAGATGAAGCCCGTTCGGGGCCGGGATGACTTCATAAGCCCCGCCCCCAAGGGGGCGGGGCTTAGAGGCATGATGGCGGCCGCCATCGTGCAGAAGAGAGGAGAGAGCCTCCCAGGCTCTCTCCTGAAGATCGGTAAGTCCTGGGGGGGGATCGGAGGCCCCCCAGGTGAAGAGGAGGGACAGCGGGAGCCAGCGCACACACAGGTAAGTGAATGTCATTTTTATTTTTTTATTTTTTTACAGTTAGAAGCTGCTGCTGCAGAAGCGGGGGGGGGGGGGCGGCCTATTCCGGGGGCTCTCCTGGAGCCATCCGACCCCCCACGGGGGATCGGATGGCACCAAATTAAAGAGGAGACCCGGCCGGATCCAACAAGGGGTCAGGTGAGTATTTGTTGTTTTTACTTTTTAAACTACAAGCGAGGAAATTCAAGCACGTAACACCTACGGGCTTGGCACTTAAGGCCCAGCCAAGCCAGCACGTAGGTGTTACGTGCTTGGCAACAAAAGGGTTAATAAGGGAAGGTGAGATCAGTCTAGGATCTCTCATCTGTATATTTCATGCTAAGAAATAAAGGCCCATTGTCCCCTCTGTGTAAAGTGGTAACAGATCAATACAGTCAATGTTTGATTAACACTCCCAAAATGAACCGACAATCAACCACATTGCTAAATCAGAACAATCAACTTTATTTTAATTTCAAGATATTTGCAAGATAATTGTGCTCATTTGTTACATGAAAAAATAAAAGTACACTCAAAGCCCCACCGCACCAAAATCCAGACCCCTCGAAGTAAAACAAGTGGCCCCATATAACTGGTCTAAAACCCAGGATTTTGACTATTCTGAGTTTTGGTCCTTGCCCCAGGGGCCTCCCAATCGGGGGTTCCCCGCTGTGTGAAACCCCGCAGATCGCCGAAACAAACTCACCTCTTCCCTGTCCTTTGGTGCATGCGCAGCCGTTCGCCCAATCAACGTGCTCAGATCAGCTTGCGCATGTGTCGTTGGACCGGAAGTAGAAGGTAAGTGTATGCGCGACCTGTGGGGTTTCACACAGCGGGTCATCCCGATTCTGGATGCCCCGGGGGGAGGGAATCGATTGACCTGGGAATCTTATAGATTACTGTGGGCTTTAGTCCACTTTAAGGTAAAAAGCCAGACACACTCACACGGCCAGTAATCAATTCGCACCACTGAATATAGCTGAATAGTTGCGGCAATTTTTCGAAACTTAAGACAAGACATTCTAGACAAAGACACGGACAAAAAAAACCATACAGACACATGAAGAGGCGTGTTATGCGGACCCTAATCCGCATTATATCCAAATATAATTCATAAATATTTTCCTCTTGTTTTTTTATTTTTTTAATTTGTCTCTGTATTAAGTTTCAATTCATGTGTCGTATGTTTTTTAACGTAAGTTTTAATTGGTCTATGTATTAAGTTTCCAAAAATCGCCACAACTATTTAGCTATACCTAGTGGTGCCCATTGATTATCGTACATGTGTGGGTGTCGCCCGCTATTAGATTTCTTTTCTTTAGGAAAACAAGGAGTATAAAGGACGCAGTTCGCGTCGTTGCGCCGATAGAAGTCGGCTGATATCTAAAACTCACAGATGACGAGACGTTTCTCATCGCAGTTCTTGTCGTTCCATTTCCCGTTGTCGTACATCTCCACACAATCCTCAACCCCCTGATCATTGTTGGGCTCTCCCGAGTACCAGTTGGTGTAGCTCAGTAACCGTCTGGACAGGTACCTGAAAGTGCCCTCGTTCTGGAGGTCATTGATGCCCAGGAACGGCTGCACGCCGAACTGATTGCGCACCGAGAGGACGGCGTCGTTCTCAGCAGAGTTTAGAGGGGTCGGCAGCTGGCCTCCGGCCTTGCTACACATGGATTTGGCTTCATAATAAGTGGCCAGAGCTCCGTTGGATGTGTAAAACTTCTCACCGGCTGTAGCTCCACCTTTCAAATATGAAAACGCTGCAAAAAGTAAACCGAGATATTAAAAGCGGGCCAACGGTCAAAAATGGCTTAAAGAGGACAGAAGCCTGCCCTGGAGTCTATGAGACGAGGTGAGTTCATTCAGGTGACCTGGGGGGTTTCACACTGCGGGCATTCACAATCGCGATGCCCCGGGGGGCAAGGACCAAAACCCAGGATAGTGGAAATCCTTGATTCTGGTCCACTTTGAACCAGACCAACACAACAAACAATGCTCCTTTGCATCCCTCCCCGGGGCAATTCATATTGCTGCACAGACAAATTCATTTACATTTTTCTAAACCCAGCTGTAGTAAATTTTAAAAACAAAATGGCGGCTCATGCATCTGCAGGCTGCCTGCAAACAGAAGGTGCTGCTGGGTTTCCTGTTACTGTGCATGGTCAGTTATGGACCGGGAAAGAAGGTGAGTTTCTGGGTGACCTGGGGGAAGGAATCTAGCGGTCAATCTCCATGGATATAGCTAGGGGAAGCAGGGGCGCATTTGCTCTTGGTGCCGCAGGTCAGGGGGGCGCCAGAGGGAGGCCTAAGAGCAGGTGGGGGAGGGCACCATTTTGAATTTTTGCCCCAGG
The DNA here is from genome assembly GCA_027917425.1 of Gastrophryne carolinensis. NCBI lineage: Eukaryota > Metazoa > Chordata > Amphibia > Anura > Microhylidae > Gastrophryne > Gastrophryne carolinensis. Next base: position 654,914,786 of record CM051234.1, on the reverse strand, counting down.
TGCTTGAAAGCCTAGCTGCTCCTCTGCCCACAATTCTTCCAATGTAACAGGTGAGCTCATCAGCAGCTTTGGCTAAGTCTAAGCAGCCTAATGACCTCTCCAGCTGATCAGCCATTAACCAGAACACAAGGCTGTGATCATCCAAACTGAAGAAGCTTTCATTTTAGCAGAATGGGTTAAACTTGTCACCAGGGCCTTAGCCAATCAGATGATTAGCAAAGTTAGAGCGAGAAAGTCTATGATATGTAATCGAAATCACCACTTTGTTGACACATTGTTGCTATGGAAAATTGTTTTCTTTTATAACACAGAGTAACAAACAAATAGATAAAAAATAACAGATAAGCTCAGCACATTGATGACATCATTTTGCCGGAGTTAAAGTGGAGTCACCCTTTAAATTAAGTACACGGCTCACCTTTCCTTTGCTGTCCCAGACTGACTTGCAGATTTTCCAGTCTCGCGTTCAGGGTGAGGAATTGGCGTTGAATTCCTGACGAGAGAAGAAGAGACGACATCAGATAAAGGTCAGTGATGTCATAGAGACATAGAAACAGAGCAATATAGAAATATAGGCGAGTGACAGCAGAAGGAGACCATACGCTCCATCTAGTCTCTGCCCTTATGTGTATACTGTATGTTCTATGTATCTTATGTGTTTACTGTATGTTCTCCGTATCTTATGTATATACTGTATGTTCTCTGTATCTTATGTATATACTGTATGTTCTCTGTATCTTATGTGTATACTGTATGTTCTCTTTATCTTATGTGTATACTGTATGTTCTCCGTATCTTATGTATATACTGTATGTTCTCTGTATCTTATGTATATACTGTATGTTCTCTGTATCTTATGTGTATACTGTATGTTCTCTGTATCTTATGTATATACTGTATGTTCTCTGTATCTTATGTGTATACTGTATGTTCTCTTTATCTTATGTGTATACTGTATGTTCTCTGTATCTTATGTATATACTGTATGTTCTCTGTATCTTATGTGTATACTGTATGTTCTCTGTATCTTATGTATATACTGTATGTTCTCTGTATCTTATGTGTATACTGTATGTTCTCTGTATCTTATGTATATACTGTATGTTCTCTGTATCTTATGTATATACTGTATGTTCTATGTATCTTATGTGTTTACTGTATGTTCTCCGTATCTTATGTATATACTGTATGTTCTCTGTATCTTATGTATATACTGTATGTTCTCTGTATCTTATGTGTATACTGTATGTTCTCTTTATCTTATGTGTATACTGTATGTTCTCCGTATCTTATGTATATACTGTATGTTCTCTGTATCTTATGTATATACTGTATGTTCTCTGTATCTTATGTGTATACTGTATGTTCTCTGTATCTTATGTATATACTGTATGTTCTCTGTATCTTATGTGTATACTGTATGTTCTCTTTATCTTATGTGTATACTGTATGTTCTCTGTATCTTATGTATATACTGTATGTTCTCTGTATCTTATGTGTATACTGTATGTTCTCTGTATCTTATGTATATACTGTATGTTCTCTGTATCTTATGTGTATACTGTATGTTCTCTGTATCTTATGTATATACTGTATGTTCTCTGTATCTTATGTATATACTGTATGTTCTCTGTATCTTATGTGTATACTGTATGTTCTCTTTATCTTATGTGTATACTGTATGTTCTCTGTATCTTATGTATATACTGTATGTTCTCTGTATCTTATGTGTATACTGTATGTTCTCTGTATCTTATGTATATACTGTATGTTCTCTGTATCTTATGTGTATACTGTATGTTCTCTGTATCTTATGTGTATACTGTATGTTCTCTGTATCTTATGTATATACTGTATGTTCTCTGTATCTTATGTGTATACTGTATGTTCTCTTTATCTTATGTGTATACTGTATGTTCTCTTTATCTTATGTGTATACTGTATGTTCTCTGTATCTTATGTATATACTGTATGTTCTCTGTATCTTATGTGTATACTGTATGTTCTCTGTATCTTATGTATATACTGTATGTTCTCTGTATCTTATGTGTATACTGTATGTTCTCTGTATCTTATGTATATACTGTATGTTCTCTGTATCTTATGTGTATACTGTATGTTCTCTGTATCTTATGTGTATACTGTATGTTCTCTGTATCTTATGTATATACTGTATGTTCTCTGTATCTTATGTGTATACTGTATGTTCTCTTTATCTTATGTGTATACTGTATGTTCTCTTTATCTTATGTGTATACTGTATGTTCTCTGTATCTTATGTATATACTGTATGTTCTCTGTATCTTATGTGTATACTGTATGTTCTCTGTATCTTATGTATATACTGTATGTTCTCTGTATCTTATGTGTATTCTGTATGCTCTCTTTATCTTAGAATAGATGGAGGCTTATCCCAGCAATTCACTTACTGTTGATTTTTCAACCACCTCTGCTGGAAGTTTGTTCCCGGCATCTACTACTCTTTTCTTCTTAAATTGCTCCTGATCTTCCCCCCGACCAGCTTCAGGTTTGGCCCCTTGTTCTTTCATTAAGTCTCTTCCCTCCTGAACCTTATTCCCTCCTGTCACATATAAATGAATTACCAGAAGTGTCTGCCCTTTCTCCTGGTGGTCCCTGTTCTCCTCTTGGTCCTGGTGGACCAGCAACACCTTGTGGTCCTGGTAATCCTAAAAAAGACATGAAATAAAAACGCTGAAAGTTTTTCAGAGCAAACACACACTCATTAAACAGGCAATAGTTAGAGATAACACAGAAGCCACCGGTCAGTCGTGATGAAGCCCACTCATGTCACCAGAGCACCCGACACAACACCAGTGAGGTGCCTCCTAGCAGGGGCGTAGCTAGGGGGAGTAAGGGGGCACTTGCCCTGAGTGCAGCAGGTCAGGGGGGCACCAAAAGCGAGCCTGAGAACAGGTGGGGGGCCCCAATTTGCATCACTCTAGGGGGGCATATTTGGGCGATGCCCTAGAGCTTTGGATTCTGCAAGTTTTGCCAAACTTTAAACAAGAGCTTGGTTGGGGTACCAGAACTTGACCCCAACCCGAACCCCCTCCCCTATTGAAATCAATGGGGACTTGAACTTTTGGGAGTAATTCTGGAACTAGGGGTGTCCTCACTCATGGGAGCTGCAGCCATCTTTCTGTGGCCCCTGCCGTGGACCAGGTGAACTGAACGCTGCTGCTGATAGGACCAGGATTGTGGTGCTCAAGTAAGTTGTACAGCAGCACTTCCTGCAGAACACTCTGTGTCCCCAACATCAGTCAGGCTCCCTTCTGTGTAACACATTGTAACAGCCGGGCTTCATTCTGTGTAACACATTATAACAGTCAGGCTCTCTGCTGTGTAAAACATTGTAACAGACTGTGTAACACATTGTAACAGCCAGACTCCCTTCTCTGTAACACATTGTAACAGTCTGTGTAAAGCATTGTAACAGCCAGGCTCCCTTCTGTGTAACACATTGTAACAGCCAGGCTTCCTTCTGTGTAACACATTGTAACAGTCAGGCTCCCTTCTGTGTAAAACATTGTAACAGACTGTGTAACACATTGTAACAGCCAGACTCCCTTCTCTGTAACACATTGTAACAGTCTGTGTAACACATTGTAACAGCCAGGCTCCCTTCTGTGTAAAACATTGTAACAGTCTGTGTAATGCATTTTAACAGTCAGGCCCCCTGCTGTGTAACAATAGTAAAAAGAGCTACACATGCTGTGACATATTGTATAGCAGATGAAAATGTAAACCACTCGCAGCTGACTCACAGCTCTCTGCGATGTTTGAGTGTGTTCTCTGTGATTTTGAGTTTACACAGAAGAATGCTGCATCTGTATGTAGTGAATTGGGAGGCTAGAATATCAGTCTGCTGTAGAACATATGAGTTTATACCTCTTTCTCCCTTCTCTCCATTCAGTCCATCTCTTCCTGGGCTTCCATCCTTCCCGTGTAACACAAGGACAGAATAGCCGTTCTTTTCCAGCTCACTGAGTATCTCATTGCTGGGCGCAGCTACAGCTACACCGAGGAAAAGTCCCCCAAGGATCAGCAGCCGGAGCATCTTCCAGATATGACCGATCTGTCAATACAAAGGAGAAACCAATGGGAAGGGTCGACATTTCTCCAGAAAAGCAAAAGTCAGACTCTCTTCTGTGTAACACATTGTAACAGCCAGGCTCCCTTCTTTGTAACACATTGTAACAGTCAGGCTCCCTTCTGTGTAACACATTATAACAGTCGGGCTCCCTTCTGTGTAACACATTGTAACAGCCAGGCTCCCTTCTGTGTAACACATTGTAACAGCCAGGCTCCCTTCTGTGTAACACATTGTAACAGCCAGGCTCCCTTCTTTGTAACACATTGTAACAGTCAGGCTCCCTTCTGTGTAACACATTGTAACAGCCAGGCTCCCTTCTGTGTAACACATTGTAACAGCCAGGCTCCCTTCTGTGTAACACATTGTAACAGCCAGGCTCCCTTCTTTGTAACACATTGTAACAGTCAGGCTCCCTTCTGTGTAACACATTATAACAGTCGGGCTCCCTTCTGTGTAACACATTGTAACAGCCAGGCTCCCTTCTTTGTAACACATTGAAACAGTCAGGCTCCCTTCTTTGTAACACATTGTAACAGCCAGGCTCCCTTCTGTGTAACACATTGTAACAGCCAGGCTCCCTTCTGTGTAACACATTGTAACAGCCAGGCTCCCTTCTGTGTAACACATTGTAACAGCCAGGCTCCCTTCTTTGTAACACATTGTAACAGTCAGGCTCCCTTCTGTGTAACACATTGTAACAGTCAGGCTCCCTTCTGTGTAACACATTGTAACAGCCAGGCTCCCATCTGTGTAACACATTGTAACAGTCAGGCTCCCTTCTGTGTAACACATTGTAACAGCCAGGCTCCCTTCTTTGTAACACATTGAAACAGTCAGGCTCCCTTCTTTGTAACACATTGAAACAGTCAGGCTCCCTTCTTTGTAACACATTGTAACAGTCAGGCTCCCTTCTGTGTAACACATTGTAACAGCCAGGCTCCCTTTTGTGTAACACATTGTTCTCTAGAAAAGCAACAGTTAAAAAAGTCATTCTGAACTTTTTTTCTATAGTCCATAAAGTTTGACCCAGACCACGTCACAGCACCCAACTGAAGAATCACTATTCTTACCTCAGTTAGTCCCACAGATAAGCCACGAATACCCCTAACTGGCATCCCCCAAGGTTATCTGACCAGATGTCCCGGATTGGACGGGACAGTCCCACTTCAGAGCATTCAGTCCTGATGCCCCCCCAAATCACACACACACACCCACCACCATCCCACTTTGAGGCCTCAAAAATGGTCAGTTTACTCAAGAATCCATGGCTAACATCTTGCTACTACTCTCACACAAATCTTACAATTATCCTCACTCAAAATTGAAAGCTCATACTAACTAAGAGCTGTCCCCAGTCCTGAATAATACATGGAAATTACCCCCACTCACCTTTGCCTCACTTACCTGCTGTAACTAAAGTGCCCATTCTACTGGTCTTAAGAACAAGCCTTTCATACATTAGACTGTGTGTGTGTGTGGCCTTCCAAACCTTTTAAATAATAGTTTAATCTCTTAAACATCTGTTCATTCGCAAACCCCACAATTCTTTCAAAAAAGACAGCATTCACTCCCCTCTCTCCCCTACCTCAATTTTACCCGCACCTACCTCCTTACCTCACCTTTCACTCTTTTCTCCCCACTCGTCTCTCCCTCCCTCTTTTTGCTTTGGATCTAGTTTTTAAAAAATGTCCATCAGCCTACATATCAATTGCTCACTTTTCATGCTACTATGTTGACACTTATTTATGCTTACTCCTCAGACAGTGTCTTAGTGCGCCTATTTTCTTCATACTTATTAATATGCATCTCTAATGTCATAAATAAAGAATAAAAAAAAGAAATAGAGGGCAGCATTTCTGTCATGCTACACACACACAAACAAGTAGTCAGACATATGGGTTGATTCAAAGAAACATGTAACAGCTTGGATTTGGCTCACGATCATCCTATTTTTCACGTCCGCTCGTGCGTTCGTATGAACTTGCGAGTGATTCAATAAGCAAATACGTTTCTATCCTAAAAGATACGTCCGTTCGTATGATATCTCCCGAACTTGCCTCAGTCAGTTGGCAATCGTAAAAATCACGTTCATGTGCTCACCTGTTGCGGCGGCAGCCTGTTTTTTCGGCTGCTTCCATCGTCAAGCTCTTCCAATTACTTGCGTTTGCCTCTGGTTTTCATTGGTTTTTGGCCTCTTAGATTCGTGCGTTCGTATGTTTATAAGATCTTGCGCATGCGCACCCTCAACCAGAAACTTACCTAAACCCCTTAGCGCTTGCATCCCACTTCATTTCTCGGTCCCTCAAACTTACCTAAACCCCTTAGCGCTTGCATCCCACTTCATTTCTCGGTCCCTCAAACTTACCTAAACCCCTTAGCGCTTGCATCCAACTTCATTTCTCGGTCCCTCAAACTTACCTAAACCCCTTAGCGGCTGCATCCAACTTCATTTCTCGGTCCCTCAAACTTACCTAAACCCCTTAGCGCTTGCATCCAACTTCATTTCTCGGTCCCTCAAACTTACCTAAACCCTTTAGCGGCTGCATCCAACTTCATTTCTCGGTCCCTCAAACTTACCTAAACCCCTTAGCGGCTGCATCCAACTTCATTTCTCGGTCCCTCAAACTTACCTAAACACCTTAGCGCTTGCATCCAACTTCATTTCTCGGTCCCTCAAACTTACCTAAACACCTTAGCGCTTGCATCCAACTTCATTTCTCGGTCCCTCAAACTTACCTAAACCCCTTAGCGGCTGCATCCAACTTCATTTCTCGGTCCCTCAAACTTACCTAAACCCCTTAGCGCTTGCATCCAACTTCATTTCTCGGTCCCTCAAACTTACCTAAACCCCGTAGCGCCTGCATCCAACTTCATTTCTCGGTCCCTCAAACTTACCTAAACCCCTTAGCGCTTGCATCCAACTTCATTTCTCGGTCCCTCAAACTTACCTAAACACCTTAGCGCCTGCATCCAACTTCATTTCTCGGTCCCTCAAACTTACCTAAACCCCTTAGCGCTTGCATCCAACTTCATTTCTCGGTCCCTCAAACTTACCTAAACCCCTTAGCGCTTGCATCCAACTTCATTTCTCGGTCCCTCAAACTTACCTAAACACCTTAGCGCCTGCATCCAACTTCATTTCTCGGTCCCTCAAACTTACCTAAACCCCTTAGCGCTTGCATCCAACTTCATTTCTCGGTCCCTCAAACTTACCTAAACACCTTAGCGCTTGCATCCAACTTCATTTCTCGGTCCCTCAAACTTACCTAAACACCTTAGCGCTTGCATCCAACTTCATTTCTCGGTCCCTCAAACTTACCTAAACCCCTTAGCGCTTGCATCCAACTTCATTTCTCGGTCCCTCAAACTTACCTAAACACCTTAGCGCCTGCATCCAACTTCATTTCTCGGTCCCTCAAACTTACCTAAACCCCTTAGCGGCTGCATCCAACTTCATTTCTCGGTCCCTCAAACTTACCTAAACCCCTTAGCGCTTGCATCCAACTTCATTTCTCGGTCCCTCAAACTTACCTAAACCCCTTAGCGCTTGCATCCAACTTCATTTCTCGGTCCCTCAAACTTACCTAAACACCTTAGCGCCTGCATCCAACTTCATTTCTCGGTCCCTCAAACTTACCTAAACCCCTTAGCGCTTGCATCCAACTTCATTTCTCGGTCCCTCAAACTTACCTAAACACCTTAGCGCCTGCATCCAACTTCATTTCTCGGTCCCTCAAACTTACCTAAACCCCTTAGCGCTTGCATCCAACTTCATTTCTCGGTCCCTCAAACTTACCTAAACACCTTAGCGCTTGCATCCAACTTCATTTCTCGGTCCCTCAAACTTACCTAAACACCTTAGCGGCTGCATCCAACTTCATTTCTCGGTCCCTCAAACTTACCTAAACCCCTTAGCGCTTGCATCCAACTTCATTTCTCGGTCCCTCAAACTTACCTAAACCCCTTAGCGCTTGCATCCAACTTCATTTCTCGGTCCCTCAAACTTACCTAAACCCCTTAGCGGCTGCATCCAACTTCATTTCTCGGTCCCTCAAACTTACCTAAACCCCTTAGCGCTTGCATCCAACTTCATTTCTCGGTCCCTCAAACTTACCTAAACCCCTTAGCGCTTGCATCCAACTTCATTTCTCGGTCCCTCAAACTTACCTAAACCCCTTAGCGGCTGCATCCAACTTCATTTCTCGGTCCCTCAAACTTACCTAAACCCCTTAGCGCTTGCATCCAACTTCATTTCTCGGTCCCTCAAACTTACCTAAACCCTTTAGCGGCTGCATCCAACTTCATTTCTCGGTCCCTCAAACTTACCTAAACCCCTTAGCGGCTGCATCCAACTTCATTTCTCGGTCCCTCAAACTTACCTAAACCCCTTAGCGCTTGCATCCAACTTCATTTCTCGGTCCCTCAAACTTACCTAAACCCCTTAGCGGCTGCATCCAACTTCATTTCTCGGTCCCTCAAACTTACCTAAACCCCTTAGCGCTTGCATCCAACTTCATTTCTCGGTCCCTCAAACTTACCTAAACCCCTTAGCGCTTGCATCCAACTTCATTTCTCGGTCCCTCAAACTTACCTAAACCCTTTAGCGCTTGCATCCAACTTCATTTCTCGGTCCCTCAAACTTACCTAAACACCTTAGCGCTTGCATCCAACTTCATTTCTCGGTCCCTCAAACTTACCTAAACACCTTAGCGCTTGCATCCAACTTCATTTCTCGGTCCCTCAAACTTACCTAAACACCTTAGCGCTTGCATCCAACTTCATTTCTCGGTCCCTCAAACTTACCTAAACACCTTAGCGCTTGCATCCAACTTCATTTCTCGGTCCCTCAAACTTACCTAAACCCTTTAGCGCTTGCATCCAACTTCATTTCTCGGTCCCTCAAACTTACCTAAACACCTTAGCGCTTGCATCCAACTTCATTTCTCGGTCCCTCAAACTTACCTAAACACCTTAGCGCTTGCATCCAACTTCATTTCTCGGTCCCTCAAACTTACCTAAACACCTTAGCGCTTGCATCCAACTTCATTTCTCGGTCCCTCAAACTTACCTAAACCCCTTAGCGCTTGCATCCAACTTCATTTCTCGGTCCCTCAAACTTACCTAAACCCCTTAGCGGCTGCATCCAACTTCATTTCTCGGTCCCTCAAACTTACCTAAACCCCTTAGCGCTTGCATCCAACTTCATTTCTCGGTCCCTCAAACTTACCTAAACCCCTTAGCGCTTGCATCCAACTTCATTTCTCGGTCCCTCAAACTTACCTAAACCCCTTAGCGCTTGCATCCAACTTCATTTCTCTGTCCATAAAACGTTAGAATATCACATAATTTACATGTGTCTATATGTTTCTAAGCGTGTTGTTTCTGGTTTGTGTAATTTTTTGGGTGTGTGCATATTAGAAAAGACACATTTCTGAAGGATTAAAATATAATTTATTTAAAATATTTTCTTTGTTTTTTTTTGAATAATTGTATAAACTTTGTTTTTTTTTTGGGTTTTTTTTTGTAAACCTTTTTTTTTTTTTTTTCAACGAAAAACAAATATAAATATTTTGTATTTTTTTAACAGTAAAACACCTTTTTTTTTTTTTTTTTTTTTTTTTTTTAAAAATACATCTTTTTGGGTTTTTAACCAAAAACATAAAACAAGTGTTAAAATTTGTAAAAATTTTAAAACAACTTTAAGAAAGGAGCCAGGACCAAGGGCACTAATCCTCCTCGTCTTCTTCATCTGTTGGCCCCAACGTCGCCTGTATGGCCAGCAGCTCGGCCACCAACTCCTTCATTCTTTTTTTTTTCCCCCCCAAGGTTTGGGGGATCATCCCTGTAAGCAATAGAGAAATAAACATAAATAGGAGTCCCAGACCGGTTTGTATGCTGGAAATAGATTTATGGTTAATCAAATACATGTAAATGCATGACATATGTCATTCTTCAAAGGGATACAGTTAATGCATTTCCCACAGGTAAGTGTTTAAACTCCTTAAACCGGACCTTCAACATTATTTAATGAAAACCAATAACTATTCACAAATGATTCTGCACCACCTCAAAGTTATTTAGGGTTTTTTGGGGATTACAGCGCCGCCATCTGGACTCTGAAGCATAACACTTAATGAGGAGTGGAGAGTTGGATAAAGTACAGGGGAGTAGGTTACAGTGGTGCGTTGGGAATCCCGAGCATAGCTGGGTTGAGGGAAAGGTCATCACTCACACAATGCATGGCAGCACCTTCCTTTTTTCAATCTGTATCCCATGCTGCCTGTAAATATTGTGCATTCCATATTCCCCAATATTGGTTTTGTTCAGTCTAATAACATGCATTAGATGGGTGAAGGGTGTTTTTCCATGTTTCTAATCTGTAGGTACAGTGTGATGGCTAAGTCTTTGGTTCTTAATACTAGTTAGGGTCCTCTTTAAGCTAACGAAGTGCCCACATGAAAGTGTGAACTACACATTGGCTACGCCTTTAGTTATGTGTGTGTTATTAGCTAAGCAAACATTAATATGAATAATGGCATGGAGACTTACGGAGTTGGTGGCCGACAGATGGCTGGTTGGGGCCAACAGGCTGCCCTTGGTCCTGGCTCTGCTGTGAAGAAGTCCCTGGAGAAACATGTGACATTTGGTTAGTACTTGTAGAGAGTCACTATTCCCCACATATCTGGCTCCCAGTCTGGCTGACATCACTCACCTTCGCCAGGATCGACTTCAAGCATCTCTGCTGCCTCCTCCTCCACTATCTCACCCGCTCCAGAAGCTTCTACAAATACATAATAAAGGATAACTTAGTTTTTGGGCTGCCATGTATATCTTTGTGCCTATACATGAAGAGTGACATACCAGAGCCTTCCCCATGCGTGGCCAGGTATGACTCCACGCCCACGCGCCTTGGCCCCTCCTCTGTGGTAAGGTCCAGGGGCTGGTCTGAGGAGGCCACAGAGGAGGGGTAGGTCCGTCGCCCGGGAGATCCACCACCTTCACTCACAGATGCAGAGTCATGCAGCACTGGTCGGCCTGTACGTCTCCGGGTGCGGCGAATTCTGAAATCCATTTCCAACACTACCAAAGAAAAGTCATTATAAATAAAGGCAGAACTTAGACATTTGGAACATATACCATGCAATTGCTTTGTACTTACTTGGGAAATGGATTCCAAAAAACCTCCGCACCCGGGGCATGTGCAGACGCTTCAGGTCCGACCAATGCTGCATTATCTGGGTGTGAGTGAAGGTGGTGCTGGTCACACGGTGGATCTCCGCGATGATCTCCCGGGCGATGTCCCTTTTCTCGCACACATTGGGCGCGAAGTCATACCGGCGCTGAAGCATGATCTGAAAAACATAATGGACACAGAGCTTTTACTTTTACACACAGACCCATATGTGTTGCATCACAAGTTGAGAATTTAATGTCATTAACACACACATTTCGAGTGGCCGCCATTTTTGGGGAGTGCCTTCAAGAGGACGTTGACTGTGATTGACAGTCTGGTCTTATGTTATATGTATCACACACCATGTACATACAGATAATAGCCAACATCAAGAATCAGGCCACCTGCATCTATGGCATGTTAGGATGGTTTAAACATCCAAGATGTAGCCTAATGCTTAGGCTTTTGGACCACGTGTGTGGCTTCCCGTTGTGTTTTTATGGCTTAGGAAAACAGTGTTCCTCAAACATCCGCATCAAGGTCCGAGACAGGCCAGGTTTGCCAGCTCGCCCCGCTACTCCACAGGTTAATTAACTGTTGCTAAGCCGGAGCAATTGGCCGAATTAGGACATCAGCATAGACACTTGAAAACGTGGCCAGGCTCGGCCCTTGAGGATGAAGTGTGAGGAGCCAGTGATTAAACATTAAGATACCCCAAACTAGTTCCAAACGCATCATTTACATTTAGGCCATCATTGACTATTAGATTAAAATGCACAGGCAGCCACTTACCAGCATGAGGATCTCTTCCTGTTGACGGGTGAAGATAGTGGGCGCCATCTTTATGCTTCTTCCAGGCAGCAGATAAGTGAAACCCCAGCGGTTTCCTGGTTCCGCTCGAACGTACGTTCGTACGAGCGCGTAGTCGTGCGCATAGGCGTCACACGCTGGGCTCATTATTTAAAGGTCCCTGCACCCAAAGCTCATTCTCTTTGAGCATTTGTGTACGATGGCACCAAAAAAGGCGATGAGCAAGCGACCCCAGCCAAGCAAGACCGCGGAGGGCCCCACAACAAGGTCCCAGCAAGCTGGCCGAAAACTGAGAGCCAAGACTCCCACCTCGGCCCCACCAAGGGACCCTGGACCCTCAGGTACCAAAAAAAGGGGCCCCAAGCCCCGTGCCCCTCCTGCAGCCAAAAAGCTGGCAACTGCAGCACCCACCACCTCTGCCCCCAGAACAGGCAGCACCAGTGAGCCCACACCGGCCATGCCTTCAAGTAGGGCAGTTCGGAAACCCATGCCCCGCAGCAGGGCCCGAACCCCATCCAGGGCCCGAACCCCATCCAGGCCCCGAAGCACAGCCAGAGGCCGAAGAACCCAATCCAGGGCACGAAGCCCAGCCAGGGCCCGAACCCCATCCAGGCCCCGAAGCACAGCCAGGCCCCGAAGCACAGCCAGAGGCCGCAGATCCCAATCCAGGGCCAGAAGCCCCTACAGGGCCCGCCGAACACAATCCAGGGCCAGAAGCCCATCCAGAGGCCGCAGATCCCAATCCAGGGCCAGAAGCCCCTACAGGGCCCGCCGAACACAATCCAGGGCCAGAAGCCCCTACAGGGCCAGAAGAACACCATCCAGGGCCAGAAGCCCCTACAGGGCCCGCCGAACCCAATCCAGGGCACGAAGCCCCGACAGGGCCCGCCAAACCCAATCCAGGGCCAGAAGCCCCTACAGGGCCAGAAGAACCCAATCCAGGGCCAGAAGCCCCTACAGGCCCAGAAGAACACCATCCAGGGCCAGAAGCCCCTACAGGCCCAGAAGAACACCATCCAGGGCCAGAAGCCCCTACAGGCCCAGAAGAACCCAATCCAGGGCCAGAAGCCCCCGACCTGGCACCAGCCGGGAACAGAGCCCCCGACCTGGCACCAGCCGGGAACCTAGCCCCCCAAGAGGGCCCCGAATTGCCCCCATGACCACATCTACACCTGGAAGTTCGGTGGCCAGCCACGCAAGAACACCCAGTCCCTTGGCCAGTCCAGTCCAGTCATTGGGAAGCCACCAATCCGGCCATTCCCCTACCCAGCCCCAGGCCATAATGTCACCACATGTGTCTGCACACATGGAGGAGCAGCCAAGCCAACCATCTGGCCGCACATTGCGCCGCGGCCAGTTGAGTGGGAGATTCTCCCATGACCAAAATATGGCATTGGCTAGTGGCCTTACATTATACTATGACGAGCTATATGGGAGCAAATCCAAACACACCACCAAGCAGCGCAAGATGGAATTGTTTGAAACCATCCTCCGACAAGTAAATGCAGCGGGGGAAGAGAGGAAAGATGTGTCCCAAATTCAGAAGAAAATCTCTGATCTGAAGTATGCTGTACGGCAAAAAGAAATTAAAAGGCATAATTACAGGTAACTAAATGTTTACGCTAAATCGAATGTTTGGGATGTACTGTATGCACCTTTTCTGAGTACCAAACGATTTTCTCTTTTCAGCCTGAAAACTGGCGGTGGCTTTCCATCTAAATTGGAGTTTACCCCTGCTGAGGAGATTGTGCTTGGACTTCTCCATCCGGTCGCGGTCGGTGGACATGCTGGTCTAAGGGACACAGACTCACCGACCCGTACCCACGGTGAGTACTCTTAAATCTGCATGTTTGGCTGTTTGCTAAATAATCTACAGTTCACTAGTAACAAGCTAACGGGATGCCCCTATGGTTTGCCTTGCTTGGCCTCGCACTACTGTGGCTGTTTGTGTCCTCTTTTTGTCCCTGGGAATCACACATTTAGGCCCACAGCCATTATGGCAAAGTTCAAATGTCCAATTGGATTGTTAAAGTCATGAAGTTTCGCAAGATAAGTGAGATATTTGGAATCAATCACAAAACACACATCATTATGTATGGGTTGCCTTTTGGTTGTGTGAGTTGTGTTTGAATTAACAATTTAATTAGCCACCCACAAACATATCTGACCTAGAGCAGCGACACTCAACTGGCGGCCCGGGGTCCCAATGCGGACCTTGGCACCACATTCAAGGACCCCTGCCCAGACAGCCCTGCACTCAGTTACTTCTGTGTTGACGTGCTCAGAGCTGCCCCCTTGATCGGCCATGTAGTGGTTGGTCTCCTGCCCAATGTCATGGCTCCCTGAAACATAGCATTGCAATATGAAGTACTGCACAGGAAGTGGCATTGCAAGGTACACAGTAACTTTTTTAAAATTTCTCTGGCCACAATCGTGTCCCGCTGCCCCTGCTCTGGCCCATCTGCCACAGTCCCCCCATGCCCCCCCCCACATAAGCCCCATACATTTGTAACAGATTGGCTCCATCCATCCCATCACCATCAATACGTTAACTCCCCCCTTTAGCCATCCAATCCCTGTCCCCTCAGCTCTGGCCCATCCAGCCCAGCAAGGGCAAGCAGCCTTTATTAGTTGCCACTTTGAAATCTCCAGCCCCTCCACCAGTGTATTTATTTTTAACTAGACACCCCCTGCGTCAGCACCATGGCCAGACATTCACCTCTCACCACATACCTTGAAATGGGCGTTTCAAACAATTGTTTGAGTACCCCGGACCTAGCGAATGGTAGGCTAAATCCAAAAATGTGCCTTGAAAGTTGTATGCTGACTGGGTACACTTCATGACTTAGAACTGAGGTCACTTAGCAGTTTGTCAGAGCCATTGCACCTATGTAAACTTGCGTGTGTTTGAACAAAGGTCACCATTGCTCTAGAGTTGAAAAATATTACAAATAGAGCTATATTTGATTACCTATCCTAAAAAAGGTTATGTGTGTGTGTTTACGTGGTTTGTTTTTCTCTTCTTCAGCCCAGCATGATCCCTCAGCAAGGGTAAACTCACCCCCCAGTTTGGTTATGCCTACCAGGTCCGTACAGCATAGGAGCCCAGATCAGAGATTTTCGGTAAGTTAATTTAGTAGCATAAATACTAACAAGTGCTTAAGAATGTGTTAAACTGTTGAAATCCAAAATTTGGACGCCAACTTAGCCTTTTTTTTTTTATATGTCCCTACAGACCCGCACACTCATGGAAGAGATCCAGGACATGGAGGAAGATGATGATGTCTCCGTACAGGGCACGTCGGATGAACTCCCCCTGGGTCCCAATTTGGAACTGCTCCATAATGTTTCTCTGGCCAATCCTCAGCAGCAGAGTGAATCTCCATCCATTGTGCTTGCACATGGGGAGACTGACACTACAGTCCCCAGTGTTCACTCTGCTGCTGAGGATTTGCAAAGCAGGCCGGTTGCTGTTGAGGGTACGACACCACGCGGCAGGGCACGCCCAAGAGCCAGGGTAATTGTGCGGCGGACGCCATTACGCCGCCCCACAATTTCCCAGGGGAGGCAGAGTGCCCTGCTTCAATTATGGACCCAACAAAGGGACTCTTATGACGCCCAGCTCGTTACAGAGCGTGAGCAAAGGCATGCCGACATGGTGAACATCCATACCAGTCTACAGGGCATCCTCGCGGAGTTGCGGACCCTCAACAGCAACGTGGCCAATGCAAGTAATGGCATCCAGTCAGCCATGGCTGAGATGACCAATATGCAGAGAAACATTGTGGAGCAGTTTCAAATTCACAATGCTGCCATGGCCCAGGCTAGGTCCCATTCACATGGACCTCCACCTGGACCTCCACCTGGGTATTATGGGCAGCCACCCTATTAAGCCATGGGTGTGTGGGACATCTTTTCTCTTACCCCCCACTGTATTTACTTGTCCTTTGAGGTTTCAAACAATCCATTTTGTGTTGCTCTGGCAGGTTGTGTTTTGTATTTGCTCCCATATAGCTCCTTAGAGTAATGCTTAAGGCCACTAGCCAATGCCATAGGTCTATGTGGAGTTTATCTGGCCACTTATGGCTTTACCTATGTATTTGGTTGGTGCTCCTCCTGTTTGCAGACATGTTTGTGTGACATTATGGCCATGCCCAAATATCCCTGGGCACAGGCAATATTAATGACTGGACTAGGCTGGCCTTTGGACTGGGTGTCCTTGTTTGGTTGTGCCACTCACTTCCAGGTGTAGATGTGCTCGATGTTTTTTTTTAATGTTATCCATTTGTTACCACAGATGTATGTGGACTGATTTGTGTTAAGCACTATAATTTTTCCTTTCAAAGTAAAACAAAAAATTCACTTACAATACTTGTGGCGTTTTTAGTGGGAAGACATTTTTAACAGCTTGGGCTAAACCAGATAATTTTGGTTTGAAGAGGTGTAACAATGCAAAGCTAAAGCTAAGGAAACTACATGAAATACATTAGGCAACAATTAAGGTCTAAATGTTTTACTTAGAGGTAATGCCACATTACGGCAAAACAACATATGTAACAAAAAGGATAACACAGACATACAGAATGGTGAGACAGGGAAAAAAGTTAAGTAAAATGCTGGCTGATCAGGTTGGCTCGAACAGATTGGCCAGACTCACTGGGGGGCCCCTCAAAATTCTCGACTTCATCCTCGACGGCTGAAGAGGGCAGGCTGTCCACATAACGTGGGACACGTTCCATGATGGCAAAATTGTGCAAAACAGCACATGCCATTATAATGTCGATCACTTTCTTGGGATCATATTGCAGGGCCCCCCCAGTATGGTCAAGGCAACGAAAACGTGTCTTCAGCAGACCAAAGGCCCTCTCCACAACAGCCCGGGTCTTGCGATGCGCACGGTTATACGCTTCCTGAGAGGCATCCTGGGGCCGCAGCACAGGCGTCATGAGCCAGGGTAGAAGTGGGTACCCGGAATCACCTTAAACAGAGAATTAAATGTAATCAAAATTAAAAAGGCAACACAACCAACACCAAAAATTTCACAGATATCATAATGATGTAAGGTAAAGTGTTCCCAAAAAAAAACAGGGCACATTAGGGCCCCCAAAAATTGCACTAAGGTATAACCTAAATAAAAATGGCACTTCTATATACCAATTAATTAACAAACATCTGCACGGCCAAGGGTATTTGTATTTTACATATATTTGTAGTTTTCAGACATGTTACAATTAGGATGCTGCTGAGGGCCTATCCACATTTCTCTTGAAACTACAATGTATGCAGTTTAAGTCCACTTTGACATTTAACGACCAATAGTACAAAAGGAGCCAAATGTCAAAGATCCCTATCCACATTTCACTGGAAACTACAATGTATGCAGTTTAAGTCCACTTTGACATTTAAAGACCAATAGTACAAAAGGAGCCAAAGGTCAAAGATCCCTATCCACATTTCACTGGAAACTACAATGTATGCAGTTTAAGTCCACTTTGACATTTAAAGACCAATAGTACAAAAGGAGCCAAAGGTCAAAGATCCTTGGGTATAAACTCCAAACCAATATATTTAGGGACAAGGAACTTACAGACATCCTAACTAAAGGGAAAACATTCTGAAGGCCAAAGCGAGACAAGGATTTTTTGGGTAAGTTCCTAATATATGAGCCAAGAAAAAGGCAGTTGGACGCTTATGTAAAGTTTTCCAAAACAAACATATCACCAAATACAAGATTAATGCCACATTTAATAACACACAAATAGGACACACTTACCAAGCAGCCATGCCCCCGAAAATTCACCTGCCTCAAATCTCCGAAACAACCCAGATCGCCGGAGGATATAGGAGTCGTGGGACGATCCGGGGTAGCCGGCAAGGACACTCATAAACCGCATATCCGGACCAACCACGGCCTGGACATTAAGTGAGTGTCCCATTTTACGATTCCTTAAGGCAAAAACATACAAAAAGGGTAATTGATATTTGACCAAAACTAATAAATTAACCACAAAACATGTCTGCACTCTATTGGGAAAGACTAATGAAAAGCCGAGATAAAGCAGCTACACAAATGAGGGATAAACAAATATGCTGCCGCAAAGGAAAACAGGTTACATGACACGTTGGGCAACATAATAACCAATCTCAATACCTATATATATACTCGTCGGCTGCCCTAGGTACGAGTGCCACATGTGTGCAGTCAATTGCACCAATAACGTTGGGCATGTCGGCCACATTATAAAACCCAAGCTTAATGGCGTTTCTGGCTGCCATATCATCAGGAAAATAAATATATTTTTGAGTTATGGCAGCCATGCCTTCCAAAAATTTAGACAGTGCGCGGCTCAGCGTAGGCTGTGACATCCCCACAGAGAGGGCACCCAGCCTCTGGAACGAGCCGTTCGCCAAAAATTGCAGGCAGCCAAGCATCTTGGTCATACCTGAAATTGCATGCCCCTTCCTTGTGGTGCGGGCTAACCATGGCCGCAGCTCACTATATAATTTATGGAGGGAAGCGCGATTAAGCCTGGTCAGCTCGAACAGCTCAACATCATTCATGCTATCGATGTTCATGCGACGACGCAGGGGCAATCTGCTCTCAGACATCTCGATCAACTCAATGCCAAAAAGCATAAGCCCTTGATGTGCCACAAACTCGCTCCGCTCCATCCTACTCCCGAGGCCAAATAGCTGCCGGCAAACATTTCGTAAAGCAGCTCTTTAATGGGCTTCAAAACAATTAGCAATCACCTCTCTGAATTGGGCGCAAGCCCATGTGAAGGACGTAAAAAATAGGATCGGACGCAAATAATACGATTTGGACGGGAAAAACACACGAACTAACGCAAATTATACGATTCTCGTACGAAATGCGTATGTTCATATACGTCTATGCGCGAACGATCGTGCGAATACGAAATGGCCAAAAAAACAAGAAAAAATGACAAACACCCACCCAAACTTACGATTCTCGATACGAAATCAATTAACTTTTGCTCTTTGAATCGAGGGGAATGTCAACCATTCTTGGGACCCACCCATCAATAATATTGATCACAGAAGATGGAACTTTACCCTCCTCTGTCCTCCCTCTGTCTAAAACACTTACACTTAGTAAAATACAATTAAACTATAAAAATTTGGGCTCTTTATCTAAAAATGCTGCCCTAGCAATGGTACATGAGCAGCTTTTGGGTGCCTTGCTCAAGAGCACTCCAGTCATGTCCATTTGTGAATGGAACTTGCAATCTTCCTGTTACAGGGCCGCTCCCTTACCACACATGTCCACATGTCGACCACCAATAATGTGGCAGCACCTTTGCTGGGGGTGGGAGTGAAAGCAAGACACTTTATAGTAGAGTTGATACTTACATATATAGCAGCTTCTGTTGATCACCCTCAGCACACAGAGGTTTCCCGCAGAGGCAGCAGACCAGTGAAATGCCAACGTTTCAGACTAAGCCAGTTGTGTTCTTTTATAACGGTTAAGATTCCCTTGGCCACGCCCCTATTTCTATAAGTGCCCGCATGTGG
Organism: Gastrophryne carolinensis; assembly: GCA_027917425.1. Taxonomy (NCBI): domain Eukaryota; kingdom Metazoa; phylum Chordata; class Amphibia; order Anura; family Microhylidae; genus Gastrophryne; species Gastrophryne carolinensis. The sequence goes on along the minus strand of CM051234.1, from coordinate 654,895,152 downwards.
AAAATTCAGAGAAAGCCGGAAGAGATAAATCACTGTCATAGACAAAGAAGGGAATTCTCTCAGAATGTAACAAGAATGAGAAAAGTTATCTAGAAATGTCTTTTCTGTAATCTCTATGATTATCTACAACCGGACTCAACCGAAACCCCTATATACATATACAAAACCGGTTCACTGGCAAATAATCTTTATCCACACATAAAAAAGAAAACAGGACACGTTCAGAGAGTGCAACGTATAAAAGTGCTTCTTATCGGAAGATTAAAAGTGTAAAAGCAATATAAATGGCACACTGCTAGCTCGATATAATGCGGTCAACGGGAGCCAACAAATGCGAACCTTGTTATAGGTGAAACAGCGTTATACTGGACACTGACCCACATTAAAAAAGAAATACAACAAATACTGCATTGTAAATTAAAAATCAGTGTTATTGATTTGCCAATGTGAAATGTAAAGTGTCAAACCACAGGCACACCTGTCTTCTTCTCCCCAATCTCTGCAGCTAACTTTAGCCAAACCCCCATTTTCTGGGGCGCTTTAAATGCTTCACCAGACATGGTTGCCGCCAGGCCTTGTTAGCTCAAAGGTCTTAAACTCACAGGGGTGAGGACGGATGAACCTAAGGTAGGACTGGGCGTAATCGGATAGCCGAGGTATACACATATCACAGTTCTTGTAATAGCAGCTTCAAGAGAGAACATGGGTAAGTTCAAAGCTCATGCCAAGGGTCAAACCAGGAGGTAGGTACAGGCGGCAGTCAGGCTAGCAAGGTCAGCAACGGATAAACAAAACTGGAGTCTCAGGAATATCACACCCAGCTAAACACTATGATGTGTGATGACTGAATGACCTGGGAATACTTGGGTGCAGGGATAGGATGGAAAGAAACTAAGCACATTGGTTTAAAATTTTGCCCCATTTAAAATTTTAGGGCGTTTCGCCCACAGTAACTTTTGGGCTCATTGGCCCTTTAAATTAATCTTCAACGGCCGTGCTGATTGCAGCACCGCCAGAGGGCAAAAAACAGCCATGCTCACGTGCAGAGGAGCAGGGGAAGCAGTGAGAGGAGGAGGAGGGTACGTCTGGCATCGCTCGAGTCGACGCTGCTCAAGCCGGTGTCCTGCGTGGATGCGGCTGCCGGGTGGAAGGAGTCCTGGCCAACCCCCCGAGCCTCAGAGAAATGGGCTGAAGGTAAGTGCACCATGACATACAGTAGGTGTTATTACTAGTGGCGAGCAAACCCAAACCACAAAGTTTGGGTTCGTACTAAATTTTGCATGTCAGGGTCCCCAAACACTGACTTCAGCCAGTTGATGCTAGTTGATGGGTGGCTTTTTTGGTCGGTAGATACAATATTTTATCTAACGAAAAAAAGCTTGACTTTTTATTTTTTAACTTTAAGAATTTTACTAAGTGTAAGTGTTTTACAAAGGAAGAAGAGGGTAAGGTTCACTTACCAACTTCTGTGACCAATATTATTGATGGGTGGGTCCTAAGAATGGTTGACTACATCTGTACTATACAAAAGCTTGCACTAACCCCTTTTATGCATATTGCGTTAATGTGGAGGGTGCCACTCCCAAGACTGCACCTGCAATCCTGATAAGAACCGACAACATACAGGGAGGCACACCAATACCACAATCTATATACAATTATCATAATATAGAATTCAACAATATATTCATAATTGGACAGGGTCGATTGGTTATAGAGATATATTCTTTTAAGATCTTAATCAATATAGGCACTTGCACTTTATAGGTAAGGTTTTGAAACACAGGGTTTTTTTGGGTTGCACTTATTTATCATTTTTTGATTAATTTAATGGTTAATAGACATAGTTCTCTCCCCACCACCTATGCACCTGTTTAGGTTGGTGTGTCCTGTATGTCTTGTGTTTATGTATTTTAAAGTTTTTAATATGTCTGGATGTATATGTTTTGGGTATTATTTTGATTAAATAAAATTGTACATAGATTGGGATATTGGTGTGCCTCCCTGTATGTTGTTAGTTGACTACATCTGACTACTTGTCTGTGTGTGTGTAGCATGACAGAAATGCTGCCCTGTCTTTCATTTTTTATTCTTTATTTATGCCATCAGAGATGCATATTATTAAGTATGGAGAAAATAGGGGCACTAAAATACCATCTGTGGAGTAAGCATAAATAAGTGTCACAATGTTAACATGAAAAATGAACAATTGATATGTAGGCTGATGGACATTTTATAAGAACTATATCCAAAGCAAAAAGAGGGAGGAAGACACGAGTGGAGAGAATATAATGAAACATAAAGAGAAAAGGAAAACACGGAGACAAGGTAAAAGGAGATAGGGAGGTATGACTGGGTAAAATTGAGGTAGGGGAGAGAGGGGAGTGATTGCTGTCTTTTTTTGACAGAATTGTTGGGGTTTGTGAATGAACAGGTGTTTAAGAGATTAAAGAATGAAAAGGTTTGGAAAGACTGGATTTTGTTTATTTTGGTAAACCATATTGAGATTGGTGGTAGGGGGGTCTGTTTCCATCGGTGGGAGGGAGGCCTGTTTCTATCGGTGGTGGAGAGGTCTGTTTCTATCATTGGTAGGGTGGTCGGTTGCCATCAGTGGTAGGGTGGTCGGTTTCGATCGGTGGCAGGAAGGTCTGTTTACATTAGTGGTAGGAAGGTCTGTTTCCATTGGCAGTAGGTAGGCCCTTTTCCATTGGTGATAGGGTGGTCTGTTTCCATTGGTGGTAGGGAGGCCTGTTTCCATCGGTGGTAGGGAGGCTTGTTTCCATCGGTGGTAGGGAGGTCTGTTTTTATCGGTGGTAGGGAGGTCTGTTTCCATCCATGGTAGGAAGGTCTGTTTCCATCAGTGGTAGGGAGGCTTGTTTCCATCGGTGGTAAGGAGGTCTGTTACCATCGGTGGTAAGGAGGTCTGTTTCCGTCTATGGTAGGAAGTAGAGATGAGCGAACTTTTGAAAAATTAGATTCGACCAATTAGCCGAATTTTCCGACAAAAATCGTTTTGACCCGAATTTATTTGCGACGAATCGCTATTAAAAACGGCTATTTCTGAGCCTCCTAGAGTCTCAATAGGGTTGTAAACCATTCTGCCTTGCTGTAACACGCATAGGATGCGTGCTGGGTTAGTGAAATAATACTGTAAATAATTAGGACATGCAGATCAGAGGAATCGCTAATAGAATCGCAGAGCGCACAATTGCAGTTGAAGTGCCATCACTATGAGGGGCCCCAAAAGTGCCTGAAAAACACACCCTGGAGCTGGCAGCAGCAGGAACCCAAAAATTAGCTGAATCACACCCTGGAGTTGCAAGCAGCAGCAGCAGCCCAAGCATTGGTTGAAAGAGACACTGGAGTTGGCTGCAGGAGCCCAAACATTGCTTTAAAGAGACACTGGAGTTGGCAGCAGGTGCCCAAAAATTGGCTGAATGACACCCTGGAGTTGCAATCAGCAGCCCAAACATAGCTTAAAAGACACACTGGAGTTGGCAGCAGGAGCCCAAAAATTGGCTGAATGACACCCTGGAGTTGCAAGCAGCAACAGCAGCCCAAACATAGCTTGAAAGAGACACTGGAGTTGGCAGCGGATGAATCACACCCTGGAGTTGCAAGCAGCAGCAGCAGCAGCCCAAACATAGCTTAAAAGACACACTGGAGTTGGCAGCAGGAGCACAAAAAGTGGATGAATTACACACTGGAGTTGCAAGCAGCAGCCCAAACATAGCTTGAAAGAGACACTGAAGTTGGCAGCAGGAGCCCAAAAATTGGCTGAATGACACCCTGGAGTTGCAAGCAGCAGCAGCAGCCCAAACACGGCTTGAAAGAGACACTGGAGTTGGCAGCAGGAGCCCAAATATTGGCTGAATGACACCCTGGAGTTGCAAGCAGCAGCAGCAGCCCAATCGTAGCTTGAAAGAGACACTGGAGTTGGCAGCAGGAGCCCAAAAAGTGGATGAATCCCACCCTGGAGTTGCAATCAGCAGCAGCAGGAGCCCAAACATGGCTTGAAAGAGACACTGGATTTGGCAGCAGGAGCCCAAAAAGTGGATGAATCACACCCTGGAGTAGCAAGCAGCAGCAGCAGCCCAACCATAGCTTAAAAAACACACTGGAATTGGCAGCAGGAGCCCAAAAATTGGATGAATCACACCTTGGAGTTGCTAGCCGCAGCAGCAGCAGCCCAAACATAGCTTGAAAGAGACACTGGAGTTGGCAGCAGGAGCGCAAAAAGTGGATGAATCACATCCTGGAGTTGCAAGCAGCAGGAGCCCAAACATGGCTTGAAAGAGACACTGGAGTTGGCAGCAGGATGCCAAAAATTGGCTGAATGACACCCTGGAGCTGCAAGCAGCAGCAGCAGCCCAAACATAGCTTATAAGGCACACCCTGAAGTTGGCATCAGCAGGAGCCCAAAAATTGGCTAAAAGACATAAATATGTTTTGCGCCATTTGGAAAGTGTAAAACGTGGCACCATGCTGAATCTAGTCGCATGCATCAACCATTGGTGGGTGGAAATCCTGGCTGATCCATCTCTGATTCATTTTGACAAAGGTGATTCTCTCCACATTTTTAGTTGACAGACAAGTTCTCCTCGACGTAACTATGGCCCCCGCCGCACTAAACACCCGCTCAGATGGCACGCTACTTGCCGGGCAGGACAGCTTTTCCAGGGCAAACTGGCCACAAGCCAAGTTTGGCTGCCCAGAAGTCCAGCGGATCCTCAAGTTGTGTTGGCATGGTCATGTCAAGGTATGACATGACCTGCTGGTTGAGGTCCTGCTCCAGGTCTTCCTGCTGCTCATGAGTAGCCTCACTACGCGGGTGTAGAAAACTACTCATTAACGACTGAAGACTGAGGCTGCTGCTGATGGAGCTGCTGCTGCTGCTCCTGCCAACCCCCCCCAGCAGGCATGGCAGTGGAAGGTGAGCGCAGAGGTCCCCCCGAGTCAGACCTGCGAGTATGGACCATGGCGCAGATAGGCATCGGCCAACTGACTACGTAGAATGTCTTTGTAGTAGTTCAGTTTGTCCTCCCTCTCGGCGGGTTTAAAAAATGCCCCCATTTTGTGCCGGAAGCGAGGGTCCAATAAGGTGGACAGCCAGAAGTTATTCCGCTGAATGGAAACAATTCTGGGGTCACTACGCAAGCACGTGAGCATGCTTCCTGCAATTTGCGCAAGTGACTCGGAGGGACTACCTGTCTCCATCTCCACTGCATACTGCCACGGTGTGCCCGGGTCCTCTGTCTCGCCTTCCTCAAAAATCTCTAGCTCCTCTGGCTGCTCCTGCTCCTCCTCTCCTGTCCGCTGACTAGATAAACCAGCCATTTTGCCAAGCCTAAACTGTGCTTCACTGGGCCACTCCTCCTCCTCTTCCTCCTCCTCCAGTTCAGCTCCAATGGGGTTCATGTGGCCGTAAGATGTAGAGGCCATGTCTCCAGTGCCCTGACCAGCCATGGTTTCCAACATGTGCTGTAGTACATGAAGCAGTGGAATCACGTCGTTCATCCCGTAATCCTGCCGACTGACAAATAAAGTGGCTTCCTCAAAGGGCCTGAGCAAACGGCAGGTGTCACGTATGAGCTGCCACTGGTTGACATTGAAGTTACACAGGGGAGTCCCCCTATTCGCTTGGATCATCAGGAAATCCGTGATGGCTTTTCTCTGTTCATATAATCGGTCCAACATGTGAAGGGTGGAATTCCAACGGGTGGAAACATCGCAAATCAGACTATGTTGGGGGATACCGTTCTGACGCTGTAGCTCAAGAAGAGTGTGTTTGGCGGTGTATGAATGGCTGAAGTGCATGCAAAGTTTTCTTGAATTTGTTAGGATGTCTTGCATATGGGGGGAACACTTCAGAAACCGCTTGACAACCAGATTGAAGACTTGAGCCATGCAGGGGGCATGGGTCAGCCTTCCTTGGCGCAGCGCAGACAAAATGTTCTTCCCATTGTCAGTAACCATGGTTCCCATTTTAAGTTTTCTTGGAGTAAGCCATGTTTGGATTTCCTGATGAATAAATGTAAGCAGTTCCTCCCCTGTGTGACTCCGTTCGCCAAGACAAACCATGTGAAGCACAGCGTGACACCTCCGTGCCCTGCACACATGGTAGACTGGAGGGGCACTGAGACTTGAGCCTACAGTGGAGGGTGAGGAGATGGCGGAGGATGAGGAGGCCGAGTCGCACAGTGTCACAGGCCCAACGGGCAGGGAGCGCGGAGGCCGAAGCGGCGTGACCTGTCCAAGTTGCTGCTGCTGCTGCTGCAAAGGGACCACATTCACCCAGTGGTCCGTAAACGACATGTACTGTCCCTGACCGTAGTTACAGCTCCAGACGTCGGCGCTGCCATGCACTTTGCTACACACCGACAGGCTTAAGGACCGGCCCACCTTCTGTTCAACAAAAGTGTGCAGCGCTGGTACTGCCTTCTTGGCAAAGAAATGACAGCTTGGGACTCTCCACCTCGGCTCGGCACAAGCCATCATTTCTCTGAAAGGTGCAGAGTCCACCACCTGAAAAGGGAGCGACTGCAGCACCAGCAACTTGGACAGGAGCACATTCAGCTTCTGCGCCGTAGGATGAGTGGGTGCATACTGCTGTATCTTGGACATGGCTTCGCTGATGGATTGCTGGCGGGATGCATGACTTGGAGGAGGAGCAGGAGCGACAGAGGATGGGTATGACGCACAGCTGCCTTCGGCTGAGGTGCTGGAGCCTTGGCTGGCAGAAATTGGGAGCGGCGTGCCACTTGGTGAGGAAGCAGGCTGGACCACCTCTTGGGAGCCTCGGTTCTCCCAGGTCGCTCTATGGTGACGCATCATATGTTGACGCAGGGCCGCAGTGCCAACATTTTGGCCCTGGCCACGCTTCACCTTCTGCCTACATATCTTGCATGTGGCCATGTTACCCTCCTGCGGATTCTTCAGGAAAAACTGCCACACTGCCGAGTAGCTACTTTTCCCTCCAACAGGCCTCACTGATTCAATGCTACTGTCGCCAACTCCAGGAACCCCTGCTCCACTACCTCCTGATAAGGTAGCCTTCCGCGCAGCAGGTGCTCTACCCCGGCCCCCGGCCCCGTTTGGCTCCAGGCTTTACAATTGTGCCCCCATGCTGACTGCCAACCATGCTGCTAACACCTTGCTGCCTCAGCTGCTGACTCATGGGCAACCTGCGCCCCTCTTCTCCTGATGATGACGATGAAGCCCCTGCATCACCCGGCTCCCAAGTGTGATCGGCTTCATCATCATCATCATCACCGAGTTGTGGCTGTACGTCATTGATGTTCTCGGTTTCCTCAACAGTGTCTGGCGCAGGAACTGGAAAGCTCGCAACACCTACGACACTGTCCACATCACTATTTGTCTGTCGAGCTAAAGAAGTCACCTCCATTTCATGGCTGGGCAGTAGCTGCTGACTGTCCTCTATCTGATGGTCCTCCTCACTAAAGAGTGGAGCTGAACCCAAAGCATAGGATACGTCACTGGGGGAGGGAACGGCGTAGGACAGAGGCAATGGGGGGACAGGGACTGCTCTCGGGGCATGCCAACTAAGGGTGTGTCAGAGGAACCTACCGACCCTAGACTGGGGGTCTCAGATGTAACTTGTGATGATGTTGATGAGCGCGTTAACCAATCTACCACGGCAGATGCGTTACTGGTGGAGACACGACTGCTAGCAGATACTGGCAGATCAGGTCTCTCACCATGACTCCTGTTGCCACTCGCCCCTAGTCTGCTGCTACCTCTGCCTGCAGAATCTTGGCCTCTGCCACTCCTCTTTGAACATCCTGGCACTTGTCTGCCTGACATTTTTATGTATTTGCTTATTTTGTATAACAGATAGTGTGCTAGGTGCAAGTTTGGGATATCCTGCGGCCTGGTGTAATGACAGCAGACAGAAACCAATGCAAAATTAAATAACTTAGTACAGCTGAGGCTGAAACACGCTTATTTTGTATAACAGATAGGGTGCTAGGTGCAAGTTTGGGATACCCTGCGGCCTGGTGTAATGACAGCAGACAGAAACCAATGCAAAATTAAATAACTTAGTACAGCTGAGGCTGAAACACGCTAATTTTGTATAACAGATAGGGTGCTAGGTGCAAGTTTGGGATACCCTGTGGCCTGGTGTAATGACAGCAGACAGAAACCAATGCAAAATTAAATAACTTAGTAAAGCTGAGGCAGAAGCACGCTTATTTTGTATAACAGATAGGGTGCTAGGTTCAAGTTTGGGATACCCTGCGGCCTGGTGTAATGACAGCAGACAGAAACCAATGCAAAATTAAATAACTTAGTAAAGCTGAGGCTGAAACACGCTTATTTTGTATAACAGATAGGGTGCTAGGTGCAAGTTTGGGATACCCTACGGCCTGGTGTAATGACAGCAGACAGAAACCAATGCAAAATTAAATAACTTAGTAAAGCTGAGGCTAAAAAACACGCTTATTTTGTATAACAGATAGGGTGCTAGGTGCAAGTTTGGGATACCCTGCGGCCTGGTGTAATGACAGCAGACAGAAACCAATGCAAAATTAAATAACTTAGTAAAGCTGAGGCTGTAGACGCTTATTTTGTATAACAGATAGGGTGCTAGGTGCAGGTGTGGGATTTTGTATAAAAGATAGGGTTACGTGCTGAAATGGAATGTCTCTGTGGGCTGGGGTTTTTACAGCAGACCAAAAAAATTAAAACTAATTGAGCTATAAGAAATGTTAAATGTGCCACTGCCAACATGGGATGCACAGTGGCCAGGAAATTTTACAGCACAAAACACAGCAATTTAAAACTGATCTGGCAAATGAAGTAAAATGAAAATAAAAAAAGCTTTCTTTCCCTGTCACTTGCTCTGCTGTCCCTGCCTGGATCGTTCCCGATTTTTCCCTATCTTTCACTATCTTTCCCTGGCTCTCCCTGGCACTCTGTGGGTCTCTGTGGGTCTCCCTGCCTCTCTGTTACTCTCTCCCTGTCTGTAGAAACTTAGCAAGCTCCGTTGTCTGTGCACTGCAAGTCTCAAATTCGCACAAGCAAGATGGCCGCCGCTTTATATAGCGCTGTGACGTCACTGGGCTTCCTGGCTGCTGATAGGCTGCATGTGACTGTCCCATCATACCTTGCCCCAGGGTACATGTCTGGACATGTGCCGTCCACCATCTTAGAATGCCTGTCATTGAAATGAATGGATTTTAAAGGAAAACTTCGATCGATCGAATTGCGGGGAAATTCAGATTCATTCAGAATAGAGTTTTTCATGAAATTGGGAACGAATCCGGGTTCGTCCGGATCGATCCGCTCATCTCTAGTAGGGAGGTCTGTTTCCATCGGTGGTAGGGAGGTCTGTTTCCATAAGGGTTTCACACAGTGGGGTATCATGATTTCTGATGCCACGGGGGGCGGGGGGGGGTACTAGTGGCCAGCTCTGAAGTCTTTTAGACTCCTGGTCCATGCCATACATCTTCACAGCAGCACAATTTTTTTGATGGATATCCGCTTTACGAGGAGAAATCACTAGCCATAAAGTCTATAATACTCCCTGCCTGCAGGGCATCCTACTTTAAGCTGTTCTGCTGTTTAAACCCACCTCACTTGTTGGGTCCTTCCTTACTACGGATCCCACGGCACATGCAGGAGCTGCGATGGCATCCTCTGCATTTCTCTACCTGCTGCACGCACCCTCATTGAATGCCTGGTGCAGGTATGAACAGCCAGAGAGAGGCAGCTGCAACCCTGCCACATCCTTCCATTCAGCATTCTATGCCACTAATTAATATGCACAGCAAAGAACACAGATTAGAGAAGAGCCAGTGCATTTCACACACCAGGGCGTCCCAAACAGTGGAGGCCTAAGCACAGGTAAAACCCAGGCCCTATACCCATACAGAGTTCTCCTTTAGTTTAGGAGAAAAGCTGTGTCAGTATACATTGTGCCTGTCAATCACTTCTCATTCATCGTAAAGCTGACATTACTGACAAATGAACCAGCTCCACGGCTCACCGGTAGTTCTGTTGATTTAGTGTAAAGTCGTGTAGATTTTATCAATTCAGAAAACTGTTTACAGAGGAGTGTTCTCCCTTTTTTTTTCCCTTTTCTGGCCACTTGCTAGTATATTCTTTAATCCAGTTTGATAGGAGTTTGGTTGATCTGGGCCAACTCTTTGTCCCTTTCTTTTTATTTGAAGAATAAAGTTTTTGTGTGTTTTTTTACACTTTCCAAATAAACTGGTAAGGTGTTCCATGGGCCCCTATATGAGTTCATACTCCATTACCCGCACCACCAATGGCCAGGGTGGGGCAGATGCTCTCTGCAGCCCATAGTGTTGCTGGTGTGGGGCACCGGACCTGTGCTATATGGCATATGGGCTTGTAATGTTCAGGGACAGGGGCCGGCTGGGCTATTGGCTGCCTTGCCATGCTCATTTGCACCACCCTGGCCATTGGCAGGGTAATGGCGTATCAACTGGTATAGGGGTCCATGGGGACCTGGGGATGTGCTGGGCATCTGGGGATCCGATGGGCATATGCAGATGAACTTCCCCAGAGAGCAAATTATTTAGATTCTGGACCTGGGGGGTTAGTTAAATTTGGGAATGCAGCTTTCTAGTGATTGGCAGAAATCTCCATGCATACATGCCCGCCATCGTAGGGAGGCAGATGAGTGATTATTTTGACCATGATTTGTTAAGCCTGGGGTGGTGGGGGAGGAGGTCCCAAATCCTGTGGTACTGTGATGCAAAAACTTCAACCTACCGCCTCCTGCTGCCAGGGAGGCCCCATAGAGCCCAACTTCAACTGATAAGATGTCCCTCTTTCGGTTGGACAGTCCCACAGTCCCACTTTGATGCCGGCTGCCCCTCCAAAATCTCTGGAAACACCTAAATGTCCCACTTTGCTGACATGTTAAAGACTGTCCCACCAAATGGAGAATGCTGGATGTCTCAGTGGTTTACAACTTCTCTAACTCTATGGTAGGGAGGTCGGTTTTCATCAGTGATAGGTAGGCCTGTTTCCATTGGTGGTGGAAAGGGCTGTGTAGCGATAACCTTTATCGCCGGAGGGCTTCCCCGCCAGAGACGTCCTTTTCTCAATGGTGAGAGGTGCTGCAGGAATTCCAGTGTCATCCGTGAGGAAAACAGGAACAGCTCTTACAAGGGCTAGTGAATGGCGATATAGCGTTTCCCCCAATAAGAGACGGAACTCAGTATTGAGGGTGAAGATGACCTTCTTTTATTAGTGCCACCCTGGGCCTTATATGCAAGTCTCCATGCAAGGGGACCTCCCCTGTGGACCTGATGGAGAAACACAGCTCCTCCCGCCACCCTTACTGCAACGGTGTGTCCGGTGCGGTCTTTGTTCTTGACCAAATGAGGTTGGAGCAAGGTAAGTGTGGCTCCGGTGTCGCGTAATCCTTGTGCTGTGCGCCCACTGACTCGTACCTCCTGGCGATGGTGCTGTCGGTTGTCTTGGATGGCTGCTTGTACGGGATCAGCTTCATACAGTACCCCCAAATACTCTCCCGAACTGCTCTCAGCTTCCAAACAGTGTGCCGCAGGAGAACGGGAGGTGGAAGGTTGTGTTTGCCTCCACCTGTTTCGGGGAGGCTCTAGGGCGCAATCCCTGCGATAATGCCCCCATTGTTTGCAACGATGGCACTGAACTGTGGAGAGGTTCGGTTGCAGTGCTGGCCTATGTGGCCCAGAGTCACGAGTTGGCGCTGAAGCCACAGGTGCTTGAAATTTGATGGGAGGTGGTGGTTTTGGAGCGGACTGTTCTGTCTGGCGGGCATCGGTGTACTCGTCGGCTAGACGAGCAGCCTCAGGTAGCGTTAGAGGCCTCCGGTCACGTACCCACTCTCTTAGCTCTGGTTGTAGGGCATTGAGAAAATGTCCTAGTAAAAACAACTGTAGTACATCCTCAGCGGTCGTGGCTTGGCATCCAGTGACCCAGTGTGATGCTGTACGATGGAGGCGACATGCCCACTCTGCGTAAGAATCCCCTCCCTTCTTTTGGGATTCCCGAAATCATCGCCTGTAGGCTTCCGGGGTGACAGCGTACCGGGCTAACAAAGCCTCCTTTACCAGATGGTAGTGTGGTAAGTCTGCATCAGGGATGGCCCGTAAAGCATCGGAAGCTTTCCCAGATAGTTTCCCTGATAATATGGTGACCCATTCCTCCGTGGGTACCCGGTGTAGAGCGCACTGCCGTTCAAAGTTGGCCAAACATCCGTCAATCTCGTCGTCACTTTCCTGGAAGGACTTAAATGCTGCAAATGGAATTTTTCTCCCCCCAGTGTAACTGAGGCTCGGAGACACAGGGGCGCTGAGAGGCTGCTGGGTTGAGAGTCGCCGATATTCCCTTCGCTTACTGGCCTCTGCCTCCGCTGCGGCGAAGACTCAGTCGATCAGTTCCTGTGATGGATTCGGGCCATAGACCGTCAATCTGTTCCGAACCGGTTGAACGAGAGCAGTGTCTTCATCGATCTCTATATTGGTTTCGGTCCTCACTGCTGCACGATCCATTTCGATCAGCTCGGCTATCAGTTCCTGACGTGGGTGTTTGCTAGCTGACCTTCCCCGGCTCTCAAGTAGATCCTTCAGGGTCAGCCTTTTCAACTTGTCATACTGACTCTCCATCAGGGTAGCACTCTCTCTGGATAGAAAGGACCATCCGACCGCTTGCCACCAATTGAAGCCGTAGGGCTTCCCCGCCAGAGACGTCCTTTTCCCAATGGTGAGAGGTGCTGCAGGAATTCCAGAGTCATCCGTGAGGAAAACAGGAACAGCTCTTACAAGGGCTAGTGAATTGCGATATAGCGTTTCCCCCAATAAGAGACGGAACTCAGTATTGAGGGTGAAGATGAACTTCTTTTATTACTGCCACACTGGGCCTTATATGCAAGTCTCCATGCAAGGGGACCTCCCCTGTGGACCTGATGGAGAACTGCATGACAAACGCACAGACCAATGGGAGCAGGCCACACAATCCCACAACTCTGCCAGTAACACAATCAGCAACACAATGGCAGTCTGTAACACAATCAACAACACAATGGCAGTCTGTAACACAATCAACAACACAATGACATTGTCTGGAACATGCTTAATAAAATGAAAGTCATGAATCTATGTAAAGTCCAAGGGGCAGAAACAGTGCCTTTAAAATCCAATATGCCCAAGTAGGGTCCCATGGGCCGTATCGAAAAAGGAACAGTGGGCATCCAATGAATGACCCGGTGGGCAATTGACTAGTGGTGAAATCCAAAAGGCAGAGAGTCTGTCACAGGCTGTTTCTATCAGTGGTAGGGAGGCCTGTTTCCATTGGTGGTGGGGAGGCCTGTTTCTATCAGTGATAGAAAGGCCTGTTTCTATCAGTGATAGGGAGGCCTGTTTCCATTGGTGGTGGGGAGGCCTGTTTCTATCAGCGGTAGAAAGGCCTGTTTCTATCAGTGGTAGGGAGGCCAGTTTCCATTGGTGGTGGGGAGGCCTGTTTCTATCAGCGGTAGAAAGGCCTGTTTCTATCAGTGGTAGGGAGGCCAGTTTCCATTGGTGGTGGGGAGGCCTGTTTCTATCAGTGGTAGAAAGGCCTGTTTCTATCAGTGGTAGGGAGGCCAGTTTCCATTGGTGGTGGGGAGGCCTGTTTCTATCAGCGGTAGAAAGGCCTGTTTCTATCAGTGGTAGGGAGGCCAGTTTCCATTGGTGGTGGGGAGGCCTGTTTCTATCAGTGGTAGAAAGGCCTGTTTCTATCAGTGGTGGGGAGGCCTGTTTCTATCAGTGGTGGGGAGGCCTGTTTCTATCAGTGGTGGGGAGGCCTGTTTCCATCGGTGGTAGGGAGGTCTGTTTCTATCGGTGGTAGGGAGACCTGTTTCCATCAGTGGTTGGGAGGTCTGTTTCCATCGATGGTAGGGAGGTCTGTTTCCATCAGTGGTAGGGAGGTCTGTTTCCATCGGTTTTAGGGAGGTCTGTTTCCATTGGTGGTAGGGTGGTCTGTTTCCATCAGTGGTAGGGAGGTCTGTTTCCATCAGTGGTAGGGAGGTCTGTTTCCATTGGTGGTGGGGGGGCCGTTTCTATCAGTGGTGGGGAGGCCTGTTTCTATCAGTGGTGGGGAGGCCTGTTTCCATCAGTGGTGGGGAGGCCTGTTTCCATTAGCGGTGGCGAGACCTGTTTCCATAAGTGGTGGGGAGGACTGTTTCCATCAGTGGAAGGGAGTTCTGTTTCCATTGGTGGTAGGGTGGTCTGTTGTCATCGGTGGTAGGGAGGTCTGTTTCCATCAGTGGTAGGGAGGTCTGTTTCCATCAGTGTTAGGGAGGCCTGTTTCCATCGGTGGCAGGGAGGTCTGATTACAGTGTTGGTGGGGAGGTCTGTTTCCATTGGTGGTAGTAAGGCTTCCCACGGCTTCCCTGTAGACTGGGAAATGCTCCTGTCCCAGTGCATGAGCTTGCCGTAGCTACAAAGGTACTGGGGATGTGGCCGTGGGCAACAAAGACATAAAGGGAGCTGCCAGGAAAAGTGAGATTTTTGGTGACAATAAGGGTTCCACACAGTGCGGTATCATGATTTCCAATGCCCCAGGTGGGCTAGTAGCCAGCCCTGAAGTCTTTTAGACTCCTGGTCCATGCCATGCAGCTTCACAGCAGCATCATTTTTGGACTGAGGTTTGCTTTATGAGGAGCAAACACTAGCCATAAAGTCTATCATACTCCCTGACTGCAGGGCATCCTAATTTGAGAAGCTCTGCTGTTTAAACCCACCTGGCTTGTATGGTTCTTCCTTAGTACGGATCCCACGGCAGATGCAGGAGCTGCGATGGCATCCTCTGCATTTCTCTACCTGCTGCACGCACCCTCATTGAATGCCTGGTGCAGGTATGAACAGCCAGAGAGAGGCAGCTGCAACCCTGCCACATCCTTCCATTCAGCATTCTATGCCACTAATAATTATTCACAGTAAAGAAAACAGATTAGAGGAGAGCCAGTGCGTTTCACACGCCAGGGCGTCCCAAACAGTGGAGGCCTAAGCACAGGTAAAACTCAGGCCCTATACCCATACAATGTTCTTTTTTAGTTTAGGACAGCGGTTCTCAACCTGTGGCTCGGGACCCCGGCGGGGGGGGGGGGGGGGTCGAATGACCAAAACACAGGGGTCGCCTAAACCCATTGGAAAATACATATTTCCGATGTCTTTAGCCGCTGAGAAGTTGCGCTACCGTCTGCAGCAGCGCTATTCTGCTGGAACGCACGCCGTTATGGATGCACGTTCCAAACTGAATGCCTGCGCACATGCGCGGACAAGATTGCATCATCCATCCGGGGCCTAAGGGGTGGGGGAAGCGGGGGGAATGCTCCACAGTCCATAGCAGCGCATTACGTGTGTCCGGCGCTCGCTGACATCATCAGTGGGCGGACGCAGCAAGCACCGGAGGACAGAAGCCAAGAGAGCCTGCGAGACAGCCTGTTGGTGTAAAAAAGGTTAATAATGTAAAAATACACACAATACATACACACAATAAATATTTCTCAACATATAATAAAATATTGTTTTTGTGATTAATCACTATGTTTAAATTATATTTGATTTGTAGCAATGAGAATACATAATGCTTATCAGGTATTTACATTCCGAACCATAACTGTAGCAAAATTACAGTTTTGAAGTAGCCACCAAAATTATTTTTTGGTTTGGGGTCACCGCAACATGAGGAACTGTATTGCGAGGTCACCGCAACATGAGGAACTGTATTGCGGGGTCACCGTAACATGAGGAACTGTATTGCGGGGTCACCGTAACATGAGGAACTGTATTGCGGGGTCACCGCAATATGAGGAACTGTATTGCGGGGTCACCGTAACATGAGGAACTCTATTGCGGGGTCACCGTAACATGAGGAACTGTATTGCGGGGTCACCGTAACATGAGGAACTGTATTGCGGGGTCACCGCAACATGAGGAACTGTATTGCGGGGTCACAGCAACATGAGGAACTGTATTGCGGGGTCACGCCATTAGAAAGGTTGAGAACCACTGGTTTAGGAGAAAAGCTGTGTCAGTATACATTGTGCCTGTCAATCACTTCTCATTCATCCATAAGTAAAGCTAACATTACTGACAAAAGAACCAGTTCCGCGGCTTACCGGTAGTTCTGTTGATTTAGTGTAAAGTCGTGTAGATTTAATCAATTCAGGAAACTGTTGACAGAGGCGTGTTCTCCCTTTTTTGATACATTTCTGTCAAACTCACAGACTAGAACTTGAAAAATTCAATATGGCCACTTGGAAGTGTTGCTAGAAAATTCTTTAATCCAGTTTGATAGGAGTTTGGATGATCTGGGCTTTGTGTTATGGTTGGCTCCTGATCTAAACACAATTCGAACGTTTGAGCCCTTTCTTTTCATTTCCCTTTTTTGAGTGCTATCTCCAGACACGGGCCTACAGAGGTTTTGAACCGAAGTCATAGTGGACCACTCCAATAATTCCTAATCCCTGCAAAGCGCAGGGACTGCAGCTTTGACTTATCTGTAGACCAATCAGTCAGAGAGATTCTGAGGTCTGATTGGAGTTCTGGGTAGTATTGGCACACTGTGGGGCCCAGGTTGGTGGCGCTCGTTTCCCTGGGTGCCCTATACAAAGAGTGCTGAGGGGAAACAATGCAGCGGCATCTTAATCCAAACACTTTCTCGCTATTGTATCGGCATTTGGAGTATGTTCGCGTTGGAGGTGAGCACTCAGGAGTCCTTGCCTGTAGTATTGGAACCCTATTGAATTTCCGGGCTGTTCAGCTGGCAATCACCCTTTATTCATGTGCAGTGGCATCTTAATTCTGCATTGCAGAACCCATTGGGCCCCTTGGGGACGGTTCGCCAACACTTCATACTGCTGTGGCCCCAGCGCAATGCTGTTGCCACAGGTGCTGCAAAGTAGGATTTGGGGAGACAGTTTGCTTTGGACCCAGTGTATCATGGGTCAGGTAGGAGGTTGCCTCCCCTGCCTCTATGGTATGTACCCCCATGTCTCCAGGCCTCTCTTCCTTGCTCTGTACAATGTAAAAAGCATGAACATTGTGCTAACTGAAAAAAGTCAAATGTCCTCTTTAGCCATAAAAAGTATTTGGAGTGAAAGCTGAACCATTCTCAGTATCAGTGATGGGCTTGAGATCCAAGCTTGATTCTGCCGTAACGTCCCCCATCGCTCCATATCAGATACTTCAAAGATCCGGTTCAGATCAAGCAGCATGCCATCTCCCGGTATCGGTCACCGAGATGTATGCACTGCTAAAGGGGTTTCGTGGACCCACTTACCGGTTAATAACAATATACTAAAAAATCAATTCTCTGTATTTTCGTCCTCCTGTCCTCCACCGGCGGGATCCTCTCTTCAGGGCTGCCCGATCAGCATCTCTCCGGGGCTGGTGGCCTCAGGTCTGCTGATTTTAGAGTAGCAGCTATTGCAGATGCCCCACCAGCATCTGTGAAACCCCCCCCATGTGAATAATGACATCGCATGATGTGAGGGACATAGATGGGTATTACCCAGGGAATCTCTCTCCCCTCCAGTGACATCATGTGCTTAGAAGGTAATTTTGTGAATAGACACATTTCATCGTTTGGCTTTGGCTTTCATGGAATCTGTGGACATATTGAGTATTGCAACCCGAATGGATATTATGACATACTTTTCTCCAATTACAGATGACACAATCTTTAGATGATGCACGCATTACATTGCATTACGCGTTACATTAAAATCCAGTAAAAGGCTTCTGACTGCTTTAGAAATTAACACAATACAATCAATTAAGATGAAAGAATTGTGGCTTAAATAATTTAACACAATGGACCTCTCAGCAGGGAGCTGGCAGGCTTTTTAGAACGACTGATCATGTTTGTTAAAGTCCCAGCAGGAGGGAGAGGTAGCCCATCCCTAGGTATTACCTCCCATCCCAATATATGGCTTTCTGGGCTTTGTCACCTCTTTATGTGTAATTTCTTACAATAATTTGCCAGGAAATGAGTTTGGGTATGTGGGGGAGGAAAGGGAATGGTGAGTCCATGCAACCACCAGATGGAATAGTATAATAATACAATTATCAAGGGTGAGCTTTTGGGTGAGTGGTGTAAGGTGTCTGGCCATATGTAGTTAAGCTCACTTCAGTTAGAGGCTTAGGATGGGAGATTTTGGTCCATCTTAGATATCTACAGAAATAGCCAGATCTACCAGTAATAACGTTCATCTGCAGGCTCCTTTGAAAAGTTCCCGACACAGCTCTGAAAGGGTTAATAGGCTTCACTGGCTCTTCTAGTCCATCTGCATAGAGTGGCCTTCGAACCCCGCAGCGGGCTGGAGGTCACTCTTAAGAAACCATGACATGCACACAAGATATAGTTTCCCAGAGTGATCTGCTCATTTATTGTTACACCCCATATTTATACAACACAGCACAAAGAACTATTCAGGAACTCCTACAATCTAGCGATGAAAGCAAAACTTGTCTCGCCATGTCACGTCATTTCCAAGAAATCCAGTGCTTTCCGAGAAATAGAAACTTAACTCTTGCAGCAGCTACGTCCACAAAGAATTTCATCAAATGGCGCGTATTTATACAAGATGGATGCTGTTCACACAAAGCAAAAGTCATCCCTTCAAGCGCTCTAACTCTAAACGTGATCCAAGTATACAATGCCAGCCGCAGGATAATTTAAATTGATCCAATCTTTATTACACGTAATCTATTACAAAACTGCAGCAGCAGGTTTGTCTCATAAGAAAAAAACTCTCAATGCAATGTCTATGAGTTTAGGGCTGGGGGCCCTCACTCATGACGTGCTTGATTGTAATGCTACACCTGGATCAATTATAATTATCCTACGGCTGACATTGTATACTCTTAGATGTGTGTCTTAAGCGAACTGACCTTGGGTATAGTTAGGTATTATATTCTAATAACTCCAGGTTCCTAATTATTTAAAATGAAGACCATATGGACTATTTTGATGGATCTTGCACAACATCCATGCACTAATAAGGGGCCCTAACATATAGAAGGTTTATGGTAGCTGGAGTGTGGTTTTGAATAAGAACAGAACTCTTTGGATATTTGGTGGTCCTCCCATCATGCAATTTATCCACATTTTACGGCTTTTAACCACAATGTTTCCCCCAAAGGCTTGAATTGTGTTCAGACCAGGTGTCCACCAAATCCTAAACATTTAGAACAGATCAGCCAATCTGCCCTCAAACTGAAAATACATTCCTGGTCAAAAGTCATCTCCACCATAGAAAGGTTGACTAGTATCAGCCTGATGGGTAATACTGCTGCTCCTCTGTTGCACTTTACCCCCAACCTCGAGGAAGAAATATAAAAACTACTTGACTTTACACCTTCTGATGGCCACTCTACAGCCAGCTTGGTATGCTAACCCCCATGAGTATCAGATACCTACCCTTTATATGGTCTGGGTAACTATTTTTTACCATGTTTAATAACTACTCATAGAAAGCACTAGTTATGTGTTATTCTCTCATATAGAAGTGCGCAGGTTTCTCCTGGCGATTTCTTGAATGAATGCTTCACTGAACCAATATTGTATTCTTTATTTTATTTGTACATTATGATTAGAGATGGGCAAATACGGAATTGACCTGAACCCAAACCCCACTGAAATTAATGTGGACCTGAACTTGGGGTCACAAAAATGGCTGGAAAATGGGACAGGGGACATTCTCACAATAATAAAAGAAAACAAAAGAATTAAATTAATAAAATAAAAAAAATAGAAAAAAAA
Organism: Gastrophryne carolinensis; assembly: GCA_027917425.1. Taxonomy (NCBI): domain Eukaryota; kingdom Metazoa; phylum Chordata; class Amphibia; order Anura; family Microhylidae; genus Gastrophryne; species Gastrophryne carolinensis. The sequence continues at coordinate 654,875,367 of CM051234.1, read as the reverse complement.
AATACCAGGGGACAGAGGGCAAATGGGGAAGTTACACCAGGGAGATTGCCCTGCAGAAAATGGGTAAGGACAGTACTAATATGTATCCTTATTTCCAGACCTATATGTATCCTTAAATCATTATTAAGAACCCCCTACACTATAACAGGCTGTGAAACATAATCCCACATCACTCCACAGCAGACTGTGACAGAATGCCGCTCATTACCCCATAGCAGACTGTGATAGAATCCCCCCATCATCTCATAGCATACAGTGACAGAATCCCCATCATCCCATAGCAGACTGTGACAGAATCCCCCCGATCACCCCATAGCAGACTATGACAGAATCCCCCATCACCCCATAGCAGATTGTGACAGAATCCCCCTATTGTCCCATAGCAGACTGTGACAGAATTCCCCTTCATCGCATAGCTGACTGTAAAAAGAATCCCCCCATCATCTCATAGCAGACTGTGACAGAATCCCCCCGATCACCCCATAGCAGACTATGACAGAATCCCCCATCACCCCATAGCAGACTGTCGCAGAATACCACCATCACCCCATAGCAGACTGTGACAGAATACCACCATCACCCCATAGTAGACTGTGACAGAATACCACCATCACCCCATAGCAGACTGTGACAGAATACCACCATCACCCCATAGTAGACTGTGACAGAATACCACCATCACCCCATAGCAGACTGTGACAGAATACCACCATCACCCCATAGTAGACTGTGACAGAATACCACCATCACCCCATAGCAGACTGTGACAGAATACCACCATCACCCCATAGTAGACTGTGACAGAATACCACCATCACCCCATAGCAGACTGTGACAGAATACCACCATCACCCCATAGTAGACTGTGACAGAATTCCCCCCGATCACCCCATAACAGAATGTGACAGAATCCCCCATCACCCCATAGCAGACTGTGACAGAATCCCCCTTCACCGCATAGTTGACTGTAAAGAATCCCCCCATCATCTCATAGCAGACTGTGACAGAATCCCCCATCATCCCATAGCAGACTGTGACAGAATCCCCCCTGATCATCCAATAGCAAACTGTGACAGAATCCCCCCATTGTCCCATAGCAAACTGTGACAGAGTCCCCCATCACCCCATAGCAGACTGTGACAGAATCCCCCTTCACCGCATAGCTGACTGTAAAAGAGTCCCCCCATCATCCCATAGCAGACTGTGACAGAATCTCCCCATCACCCCATAGCAGACTGTGACAGAATCCCCCTGATCACCCCATAGCAGACTGTGACAGAATCCCCCTGATCACCCCATAGCAGAGTGTGACAGAATACCACCATCACCCCATAGTAGACTGTGACAGAATTCCCCCCGATCATCCCATAACAGAATGTGACAGAATACCACCATCACCCCCATAGCAGACTGTGACAGAATCCCCCATCACCCCATAGCAGACTGTGACAGAATCCCCCATCACCCCATAGCAGACTGTGACAGAATCCCCCTTCACCGCATAGCAGACTGTAAAAGAGTCCCCCCATCATCCCATAGCAGACTGTGACAGAATCTCCCCATCACCCCATAGCAGACTGTGACAGAATCCCCCTGATCACCCCATAGCAGACTGTGACAGAATCCCCCTGATCACCCCATAGCAGAGTGTGACAGAATACCACCATCACCCCATAGTAGACTGTGACAGAATTCCCCCCCGATCATCCCATAACAGAATGTGACAGAATACCACCATCACCCCCATAGCAGACTGTGACAGAATCCCCCATCACCCCATAGCAGACTGTGACAGAATCCCCCTTCACCGCATAGTTGACTGTAAAGAATCCCCCCATCATCTCATAGCAGACTGTGACAGAATCCCCCATCATCCCATAGCAGACTGTGACAGAATCTCCCCATCACCCCATAGCAGACTGTGACAGAATCCCCCTGATCACCCCATAGCAGACTGTGACAGAATCCCCCTGATCACCCCATAGCAGACTGTAAAAGAATCCCCCCAATCACCCCATAGCAGACTGTGACAGAATCCCCCTGATCACCCCATAGCAGAGTGTGACAGAATACCACCATCACCCCATAGTAGACTGTGACAGAATTCCCCCCGATCATCCCATAACAGAATGTGACAGAATACCACCATCACCCCCATAGCAGACTGTGACAGAATCCCCCATCACCCCATAGCAGACTGTGACAGAATCCCCCATCACCCCATAGCAGACTGTGACAGAATCCCCCTTCACCGCATAGCAGACTGTAAAAGAGTCCCCCCATCATCCCATAGCAGACTGTGACAGAATCTCCCCATCACCCCATAGCAGACTGTGACAGAATCCCCCTGATCACCCCATAGCAGACTGTGACAGAATCCCCCTGATCACCCCATAGCAGAGTGTGACAGAATATCACCATCACCCCATAGTAGACTGTGACAGAATTCCCCCCGATCATCCCATAACAGAATGTGACAGAATACCACCATCACCCCCATAGCAGACTGTGACAGAATCCCCCATCACCCCATAGCAGACTGTGACAGAATCCCCCTTCACCGCATAGTTGACTGTAAAGAATCCCCCCATCATCTCATAGCAGACTGTGACAGAATCCCCCATCATCCCATAGCAGACTGTGACAGAATCTCCCCATCACCCCATAGCAGACTGTGACAGAATCCCCCTGATCACCCCATAGCAGACTGTGACAGAATCCCCCTGATCACCCCATAGCAGAGTGTGACAGAAGCCCCCCATCACCCCATAGCAGACTGTAAAAGAATCCCCCCAATCACCCCATAGCAGACTGTGACAGAATCCCCCCGATCACCCCATAGCAGACTGAGACAGAATCCCCCATCATCCCATAGCAGACTGAGACAGAATACCACCATAACCCCATAGCAGACTGTGACTGAACCCCCATCATCCCATAGCAGACTGTGACAGAATACCACCATAACCCCATAGAAGACTGTGAAAGAATCCCCCCTTTGTCCCATAGCAGACTTTGACAGAATCCCCCCGATACCCCATAGCATAATGTGACTGAATCATCCCATCATTCCATATAACAGGCAGAGCACTGTGTGCACTCGCCATGCTTGCTGGCCATCCCCAGTCGTGGCCCAGCTCCGCCTACTCCCCTTTCTGATCGGTTGGGTGCGGGGCAGCAGTTGGTCAGCCTGCTGGCCCAGCTGACTGGCCGCGGGGAGGGTAGAAGATGGTTGATGGGATGCTCATCAATGAGCTTCAGTGTTAGGCCGAATGCCGAACCCCGGCAAAGACTTCTGACTGAAGTCCATGTTCGGGGTCGGGAACCCAAACTCACAAAGTTGGGCCCAAACCCGAACTTTGCGGTTCGGATTCGCCCAACAATTATTATGATATGTATAAAGTTTTAAAACACGTATGGTTTGGGTTACAAAAACGGTTTATGGCGCGCATCCCTTCTATATGGAACATCATTCCGAACTTCCCCTATCTAGAGATCAGAAACTGATTCTGAATGATGTCCACCCCCCTCCACTGTGTGCAATGGCCATGACGCCCCCCCTTTTTTTCTCTTTTTTTCCTCTTTCCCCCTCTATCTGACACATCTTCCTCCACATGAAATACCCAGTTGAATTTACCTATGTGACTTATAATCTGATTACTTCTTCAAATGTGTTGAATAATATTTCCTTATAAGGGAGAACAGATTATATAGCCACATTATACTCACACGTCTATATTCACTGAAAATAATATAAAGAATAAAGGGGAAAAAAAAATCCCAGAAGTTTCTAGCAATTCTACTACCCGTTATCAAAAGTGATGATATAAACTAGTACTGCACTGTTTGCTACCCACTTTACAATCTATTGGACAACCTACAGAGGTGACTGAGCTCTCAGTGGCATATATATTGGGATAGGAGTTTAAAATATTAAGATGCATTATGATTTCCTCCTGCTGTGACTATAACAAACAAGATGAGTCATTATGAAAAGCCTGCCGGCTCCCTGCTGAGTGTTACATGGCGTTTCATTGTTATAGCCAGGCAGCAGCTTATGCATCATAACTGTAATAAGCTGTGATACATTGTAAAGCAGTCCTGAGCCTGCTCTCGAAATATAAATAGCTCTTGGATAGCTCACAGCTTACTGAGATGCGTACAGATGTAGCAATCGTTATTCGACACATCCCAGCCCAGACCATTGTGACATCTCACACAGGAGCCAATGAAAAGCATTTAAGATTTCAAAATAACGCAATGCACCAAGTGGAGTGTTAAAGTGCGTCTGTACATTGCATTGAGGTTGCATTATATCTCCCTCCTGCTGTGACTATAACAAACAAGATGAGTCATTATAAAAAGTCTGACGGCTCCCTGCTGAGTGTTGCATGGTATTCCATTGTTATAGCCAAGCTGCAGCAGATGCATCATAATTGCAGTAAGCTGTTATACATTGTAAAGCAGTCCTGAGCCTGCTATCGAAATATAAATAGCTCATGGATAGCTCACAGCTTACTGTGATGCGTACAGATGTAGAAATTGTTATTCGACACATCCCAGCTCAGCCCATTGTGATATCTCACACAGGAACCAATGAAAAGCATTTAAGATTTCAAAATAACGCAATGCACCAAGTGGAGTGTTAAAGTGAATCTGTACATTGTATTGAGGTTGCATTATCTCTCCCTCCTGCTGTGGCTATAACAAACAAGATGAGTCATTCTGAAAAGCTTGACGGATCCCTGCTGGGAGTTACCTTGTGTTTAATTGTTAAAGCCAAGGATCAATTCATGTATCATAATTGTTTCTATTATAATCAACTGTTATACACTTTAAATCAGTTATGAACCTGCTATTGGAATGTAAATAGATTACAGATGACCTATGGCTTAATGTAATGTGTAATAGTCTATGTACTGTATGTTGCTGCCCTGTCTGTAATTACTACTTTGTACAGTGCTACGGAAGATGATGGCGCTATATAAATAAACAACCCACGTATGTCTTAAGATAATATTTTTTTTAATTACTGGAAATTTCTATGAAAATTCTATAAAAATTAAATAAGGAAAAAAACAAAAACAAAAAAAAAAAACAGTTTTTAGCAAGTTTTTAGCAATTCTACTACTCGTTATCAAAAGTGATGGTGTAACAAGAATGTATGAAGAATGAGGAACAAACCTAAGTAAATAGTTTTTATTGGCTACAATAGAAAACCGGGTGCACCGCTAATAAAATGGAAAATAATAACGTGTGCTCACTCTAAATGTATATCTGAACAAAAAACAGAGCGGACGTGCACTAAGGCACACCTTTCTCTAGAAAAGAAGCACCACTACTTTAATTAACAAAATGCACAAAAACTTTATTAATACATGAATGGGCTAAAAACACATAACACAGGACATTTTAAAACCAACCATATTGACCAAATTACATACTGTATGTGGTGCGCAGAAAAGGGCATAACCAACTGATACCATATGGAACCTGACCCCCAATGAATTCACCCCAAGAAAAAAGAACCTGTTTTGTGCAGGCACAAAAAATCTTATTTGTGTAAAAACCCCAAAAAAACAAAAAGGTCTAATTGTGTATATATATCTGAACGATCCTATATACCATATATAATATTATGAGAAGTACCTAACAATAAAGTGCTATAGTGCAAGGAAATGTATAAATATATGTATAAACACATATACACATAACCAATATGTACACACCCACATATACACATATACACATAACCAATATGTACACACCCACATATACACATATACACATAACCAATATGTACACACCCACATATACACATATACACATAACCAATATGTACACACCCACATATACACATATACACATAACCAATATGTACACACCCACATATACACATATACACATAACCAATATGTACACACCCACATATACACATATACACACAGTGATCCCTAAACCATGCATAAACCCTAATAATATGAATAACTGCAAATAACAATTGACAACAGCAAAGGAACAAGCCAAGTATTATATACAAGTGTATAAGATAAATAAAGTGACAGTGTCCTAATTAACCAATAATAATAATAATAATATATATACATGACTATAAAAGATATGTACATGTGAAAATACCCCCAATATGTATCTAACTAGTGTAAACCTTACCTACTCTGAAATGAATGAACAGGAAAGTATATCTCACGTGCACTGGGCCACCATAGGTATGTAGATGAAGGTCAGTAATGGTGAAAAACACCCACGCACGCAGCTCCCATGCTGCTTCAAGGGTGAGGGTGAACAGAACTGCCGCTAGAACCCCCTTAAGTACTCACCCCTCCATCAAGGCCACGCACGCCCCCTCCATCCCCGGCCAGTGAGACACCGCCACCCGGAAGCAGTGCGGCGTCCCCTGGAAGGAGCTCGCGACGCATGATGCGTCACTGGCTCCCGATGTCTACACTGCGCAGGCGCCGCCCCTAACTTGGCAACGGACGCTGCTCACACTGCGCACACGTCACACGTTGCCAAGCGCCCGGCCACATGCTGCACAGCGAGAAGCCGCAGCGAGGGCCGGGGTAGCAGACAAGCACCACGCAGTGGATGGATACGCGCAGCCAATAGATGGAGGGAGATAATTAAAAGTTCCTTTTGCCAAAGCGTGTTTTGGCAAAAGGAACTTTTAATTATCTTCCGCGGAGTTATGTGGTGATTCACTTACAGAGAATAACATTTGATACAAAGATAGACTGACCCAACAAAGTCTTAACCACTCCAGCGTGAATTTTTTATCATATCCATTATAGCAGATATATTCTAATAGAAGTGGATTAACTTGTTTAAATACAGCGCGGTGTTGATGAAAATATTTTATATCTTTTCATATGTGAACAAATAGATGGAGGGAAATGAGCACCACAGGGGGACAATTTAAAATAAAGATGCCCAACTCAAATGCACCTTATAATTTAACATAACTATCGTTAAACCTATTTCTCCTAAGCATGGCCATAGACTCTATGTATTGAATACATGTATATGTCTATATCTCTGTATATGCCCACAACTGGTGTACCAATTATACATATATGGGCCCCACATGAGTGTGGATGATAATAAAAATACCAAAAGCAGTATCTACCCTGTTTTTATCAATTAATCACATGCATACATCATGCCAGGCTGCAGAATATGCTAGCCATATGGTAAAGACTCCACATAGAAACATATGTATATATCAAGAACCAATTTGACTTAAGCCAGTTGATTTCCCAAATGTGAAAATCTTTTCCATAGAATCATATATCTACCAAGGTATATGAGGATCATACGACTCACAACGTAGGCATAACAACAATATCATTCTACAGTTTGTATTGATATTGGTCTAGCTAAATCTGCCAAATCTGCCACTGTTAAGATGAAAATAGGTACCAATAAACCTACTATAGTGGCAACTAAAGGGCATATACAGTATAACCAATAGGTAGATGTCAAAACTCAATTATTGTAAGCCGAAGATAGAAGTGGGCGGGCAGTGATGGCACAACTTTCAAACTTGCTAGATGAGATGATCCATACCACTTGTGTAACCCCAATATAATCAAAAGACCTAAAAACCTAAAGGAAAAAGGGAGCAAAAAAACACAAAAACAAATAATGAGTGAAAAATAATAATAATATGTGCACACCGTGCTCTAATAATATCTGTAGATACCTGGCTCTTGCCACTATATAAGAATCATGCAGAACAAACATGACAAAAATATATATGAGACAAAAAATATATATAACACAACCGAGTGACCAAACCAAAGTGCAGTGTGGACCGGAAACAATGGCCAAAAAGCCCATGTTATCCGATCAAAACAAACAATGTGTTGTGACTTGTGACATACCCAAATGGCATAAAAGGGAACAGACCTCCCCATTATAAAGCAAGTAGACCTATGTTATTACAAATATGCCCAACCAAACCTCCTTGTTGGTGAATCCAACAACAAAGGTACCCACAACTAATCAAACCGACAATGTCATTATGAACTTATCCCAGAAATGGGGCAAAAGACCAATCCTCATTTAGGCCGACGAGAGCCCTAGTATTAAGTAAAAAGATCCAGCGTAACTCCCGTTGCAATAATCTTCGTTTAAGGTCACCACCCCTTGGTCCTAAACGCACCCTGAAATGTGTGAACTATGAAAGTCCAAAAAACTGTTTAGCGCTGTGGGCTTGCGATAAAGGTCCGTGCTGATCAATCCATCTGGGTCAAGAGTAAGTTTAAGATCCAGAAAAGTCACCATCTTAGAGGAGATCTCTGCAGTTACTGAATGTTTACAATATGAACATACATTTGACTGCAGAGATATCCTCTAAGATGGTCACTTTTCTGGATCTTAAACTTACTCTTGACCCGGATGGATTGATCAGCACGGACCTTTATCGCAAGCCCACAGCGGTAAACAGTTTTTTGGACTTTCATAGTTCACACATTTCACATCTGAAAAAGGCAATTCCCGATGGGCAATTTTTAAGAGCCCGCAGGAATTGCACCCATGAGATAGATTTTGAGGAACAGTCGGTGACACTTAAGAACAGGTTCAGGAATCGTGGCTACCCGGGTAGAGTGATTGATAGGGCCTACCAGGGGGCCAAAAACACCTCTAGAACTGGTTTATTACAATCCAATACCAGACAGAGAGTTGTGAATGAACAGAACAATATGGTGAGGTTTATCACCGATTATAATAAACAATGGCATTCCATTGGTGAGTTATTATCAGGTCACTGGCACATACTCACTTCGGATCCCTTGGTGTCCCCGTATGTGGGCAACAGAGTACAGATGACAGCCCGTAGGGCACCAAACCTTAGGGACCGTTTATCCAGGAGCCATCTTTCAGCCCCGAACACGTGGCTGACTGACGCAGGGACAAAGGGTTGCTTTCCCTGTGGGAACTGCTCAATTTGGCGACATATAGAGAAAAAAACTGAAATTGTCTGTGATGGTACGAATCAACGCTATAAGATTCTCTCTTTTATCAATTGCAGAACCAGAGCAGTGGTTTATCTTCCCCGATGTGGGTGCCCTAAACTATACATTGGAGAGACACAGAATGCATTAAGGACCCGCATTCAAGGTCATTTATCCAACATCAGGCTGGCTAATAGAGACATCATTGCGGGTAAGTCCATCTCCCCTGTGGCCCGGCATTTTTTGGAGATCCATGGGGGTGATTGTTCGTCTCTGCGGGTGACTGGAATTGAGAGGGTGCGTTTAGGACCAAGGGGTGGTGACCTTAAACGAAGATTATTGCAACGGGAGTTACGCTGGATCTTTTTACTTAATACTAGGGCTCTTGTCGGCCTAAATGAGGATTGGTCTTTTGCCCCATTTCTGGGATAAGTTCATAATGACATTGGGCCTGATGCAGAGCCTCCTCTGAACTGACCTTAAAACCCTCCATTTGTCCGGGGCTCCTGTTTGAATCGTGGCTCAAATGTGATGCAGAGCCTCCGTCGGAATGGCTCCCTAACTGATCCGTCAATTTCACTTTACTCGGAAAGCTTTTTTTGCTCTCTCGGGTGCCTTCAATTTGATCGGGGCTCCCGGTCACGTTCACATGGGCGGCCCGTTTTTCCCTGATTTTTCCTGGCTTTTTGAACGTACCTGCTTGGTTTCCGTCGTATTTGACCTTCAATTTTGGTGGTTTTAGCAAGTATACTTACATCTCCATGGCTCTTCAGTTGCCAATCTGGCTACACGCAAGCGCACATCCCTCAAACTCCATTGGAATATGCATATGGCCACAAATGCAAATTTGACACACATCTTTTTTTTTGTTGTTTTTTGTGGGGGTTTCCTTGTCCATAATGCATACCTAAATCATCTAGTAGTTCCTTCTTCCTTGTCCTTAATGCATACCTTTATTGTTTGTGTATTTTTATGTTTTATTGTCCCATATCTAAACCTTTTGTGTGTCATGTAAATGTGTGCTGATGTTGTGTGATGGTACTTTTGCAGGAAACACAACTTTCGAAATTTAAATAATTATTTATTAGTTACATTTGTTTTTTGTTTTAAATAAAAACATTTTTGCTTTTAAAACGTAAAAAAACATATTTACATTTTGTAACAAAAAATTTAAAATTAGGCCTCGGGGTCTGTAGCCTGTTTTCTTTGATCTGTGAATGAAAAACAACATTACTTTAGCATTGTTTTTTGGTGTTTTCTTTTTTTTGGTTTGTGCACTTTTGAAATCGGACCTTTTGCGTGATTTAATGAAAAGGCCAAACTCTTCAGAAACGTTTCCGCAGCATCTTAAACTAATATATATTAATTTTTTAGTCAATCAATTATTATTCTTTCCCCCACTGGGCTGCAACTCAGTCCCAGAATTTAGGATATGTACAACGCCATGTTGACTCTAAAGCATCACACTTACTGAGGAGAGGAGAGTGGGATAAGGTACAGGGGGCGGGTTATAGCTGTGCTTTGCTCACACAGAGGCGAGCTGTGCTCTGGAAAAGGTTGGTAAGATGATTTGTAAGGTGGTCAATCTGTATGTACAGGGTGTGGGAACTATCTAAGATAGCCTCTTATTCATAGTTAAGGTCCGCTTTAAGGGCTTTTTTGGATACATTTTGATGGAACTGTTAAAGTTTTTTTTTTAAATGGAATTGTTTGCTCATTTACTTTAGTTTAAATAAACACCACTTACAAGGTTTAGGCCGCACATTGTGTCAGGGGCGGAGTCTCCATTCATACTCCCTCTGTGGCAGTTGGGAATCTGGATGAATGACAAACACACTGATATTAGAGACTGTTGTTCTTTCATTAATATAATATTATGTTAGGCTTCTAGGTATCAATCTACTCACCTTCCCCAGCAACCTCTTCCTCGTCGCCCCCTTCCTCACTCATCCCTTGGGATGTTCCAGCGACGTCTGAATCTACAACAATAGTGCACATGAGTATCTGTATTTAATGCATGTCTTACCACATATCTAACTATATTTCCCTTACCGGAGTCCGGTTGAGGCTCTGTTCTGCTCGACTCCCTGCCGTCAGATTGCCCCCTCCCCTGCATGCTGAGGTCCAGCGGCTCCTCCGAGTCACTTACAGAGGAGGGGGTGGCCGTTGACCCTGGCGGTGGGCCACCTACACTTTCATCTGTTTCGCCCAACACTGGGCTGCGTGTCCTGGTCCGGGTGGGGCGGAACCGCAAATTCCATTCATGGGCTGAAATACAAACACAATCATAAAACCACGCCCAGGCGATGCCAGGGTTATAGGTGCATTTACATTTTCAACACTTACATGGGAAATGTTTGGTGAAGTACCGCCTCACCCGGGGCTTATGTCTTCTTTTTAAATCAGACCAGTGTTGGGCGATCTGTGTGAAGGTATAGGTGGTTTGGGATCTTCTTTCAATCGCGTCCACCACCGCCAGGGCCAACGTCCGCTTGTCATAATCTGACGGCAGGAAATCGTAGCGATTCCTCAGCATCATCTGTTATTAAAAAATACAAGGACCCACCATTAATACACCAAATACATTAACAAGTTTCTTGGCCTAACTCAAGTCACTTTATTAACCTCTTGCTGCCTCACATTGCCCTAGTTCTGCTATCTGCATGTAGCCTAGTTTGTAGCTGCGTACATGTGTGAAACTAAGGTGGGCTGGTATGTAACGTGACAAACTAAGTTGTTTCAGACTATTCTTGTTTCTTTTTTTTTTTTAATTACAAGGAATGTGTGCGCGCACATAAACGCACGCTCGCATACTCACATCCATGATGATGTCATCCTGCTCCGGGCTAAAGATGGCGGGCGACATCTTGTCTTCTTTACAAAGCTAGATAGCTCTGACGTTCCCCCGCTGTTGTGCACGCCCACACGGGAAACATATTTAAAGAACAAGCCACTCCGCTCGGTGTAGGATACCATATCAATATGGGCAGACCTAAAGTGATCAAAAATAGACAAGCAAGGCCAAAGGCACATAGCAGCCGCACACATGCCTCATTCTAAATAAAACAGAGGAGCAGGCACAACACACATGCAGAACATGCACCAACTAAAATGATGGGTACTCCACAGACACAGGCACATTCCCCAAAACGCAGGAGCAAGGAGACATTAACCCATTCACCCCCGCCAGAAAAAAACAAACAAACACACCAGGGTACTAAATCTAGTAAGACCCTGCAGCATACTCTTAAGCACAAAGCATGGCTGTTGCCAATGCTGTTTGGGTACATTATGGGGTTCTGTCCATCGAGATACTAAACAAATCAAGCGGACAGTTGTGGACCTGAAATCATATAGTTGGCCAAAAATGGACATGCACCGGCAGCAGAGGTAAAGCCCAAATGCATTTAGAGTCGCTTTGTGACCAGCATGTAACACTTATTAGGTGTGATTTAATCTTCCCCAGCCTGCAGACAGGGGGTGGTTTCAAGAAAATACATTGGCCACAAGGTCAGCACGGATTGTGTGTGCTGGCCCACTTGGTGTACCAGTGTAAGGAGGGGTCTGCTCGTCAGAAATAGGGAAAGGTTCTGCACCCAGGTCAGTATATCGAGCAATCCTGCTTCTAATGGCAAGGTTGTGCAGGACCCCACAAGCAATAATTATTTTGATAACCTTGCCAGGCTGATACTGAAGAGAACCCCCACTGTGATCCAGACATCGGAAACGCATCTTCAACAACCCAAAGGCACGTTTCCACCACAGAGCAAGACTTCCTATGGGCTGTGTTGTAGCGCTCCTGTGCCTGGGAAGATGGGTGCAGGATGGGTGTGAGCAGCCATGGTAACAAGGGATAGCCTGAGTCACCTGCAAAAATACAAAAGACAAACATAAGGTGGATGGCTAAAAAAAGGTTTAGGTGTGCATAGAAACATTAGTACGCAGGGACAAATAGGTGAGCTAGGTATGGTGGGAGGAATTGACATTTTTAATGAGCCTACAAACACATGCAACCTGTACACTCCTTAAAAATGTCTGTGTAATGCTAATGAGATAAGAGGGCCAGAACATAAGCCAATAGTGGAGAATACTTTCACCCATTAATTAAACCAAAAACCTTTTCAAGTTTCCAGGAAAAGTCTCACAGATTAGTGGGGTAGTGGCAAATCCACATTCAAACCTGGGGGCCAAGAAATACAACTTTAATACACATACCCAGTAACCATCCTCCAGAAATATCTACAGATTGAAACCGTTGATAGAGGCTGGAGTTCCTCAAAATGTGCGCATCATGCGTGGACCCAGGAAAGCCAGACTGAAAAATTGAAGATCAGGGCCCGCCACTGCCTGAACATTGATGGAATGGCCCATCTTCCTGTTCCTGCACCAAGCAAAACAACAGTGTAATTAGTGTGAGCCATAAAAAATGTGTGATAACCAGAAAAAAAGCAGACCCAAACCACATACCTGAACAGATATTCCTGGTCCGCAGGGGGGATGAGCGAGACATGTGTGCAATCGATTGCACCAAGGACGTTGGGCATGTCGGCTATGTTATAAAAGCCCAACTTAACCGCATTCCAGGCTTATCCTGTTTGAGGAAAAAAAATGTAATTCTGTGCCAGGGTAGCCATGCCATCCAAAAACTTGGTTAGGCTGCGGCTCAGCGTAGACTGGGACATCCCCAGGGAGAAGGCACCCAGTCTCTGGAACGAGCCGTTCGCCAAAAATTGCAGGCAGCCAACCAATCTGGTCATACCTGCAATTGCATGCCCCTTTCTGGTGGTGGGGGCTAACCATGGCCGCAGCTTGCTATACAAGGCATGGAGAGAAACACGGTTAAGGCGGGTAAGCTCGAATAGGTCAACGTCACTCATGCCATCGATGTCCAAAGGCGTGCGCTGCAGCCTGGTTTCTGCCATACTTAGAACTATCAGACGGCGTAACTGGCGCCTTTGATGTTGGCCCACAGAGGAATGCATTCCCAAAAAGCACGGAGCTCCAATACGGCTGGTCAGACTGGCCGTAAGTGAAGGCTCGGCGGCCCCGTTTTATTAGGCTGATTTCAATCGGAAATCAAGGCTCTGCATCACTGGAAAAAACGGGCCAATGAACGAGGCGTCCGTTTTCACGGGAAAAAGCCTTGTGCGAGCCGACAATCGGAAAGGCGGCTGAGCGCACACCTGAGCGCATAAGCGCACACTAAAATCAACGTAGCACCCTTTCCTGACCCGATCAAAGCCCAAAACCAACGGGAAAACGCATGGGAGAGCTGAATTGGCATCAAGCCAATTGTCGGTTTGATTAGTTGTGGGTACCTTTGTTGTTGGATTCACCAACAAGGAGGTTTGGTTGGGCATATTTGTAATAACATAGGTCTACTTGCTTTATAATGGGGAGGTCTGTTCCCTTTTATGCCATTTGGGTATGTCACAAGTCACAACACATTGTTTGTTTTGATCGGATAACATGGGCTTTTTGGCCATTGTTTCCGGTCCACACTGCACTTTGGTTTGGTCACTCGGTTGTGTTATATATATTTTTTGTCTCATATATATTTTTGTAGTCATGTATATATATTATTATTATTAGTTAATTAGGACACTGTCACTTTATTTATCTTATACACTTGTATATAATACTTGGCTTGTTCCTTTGTTGTTGTCAATTGTTATTTGCAGTTATTCATATTATTAGGGTTTATGCATGGTTTAGGGATCACTGTGTGTATATGTGTATATGTGGGTGTGTACATATTGGTTATGTGTATATGTGTTTATACATATATTTATACATTTCCTTGCACTATAGCACTTTATTGTTAGGTACTTCTCATAATATTGTATATGGTATATAGGATCGTTCAGATATATATACCCAATTAGACCTTTTTGTTTTTTTGGGGTTTTTACACAAATAAGATTTTTTGTGCCGGCACAAAACAGGTTCTTTTTTCTTGGGGTGAAATCATTGGGGGTCAGGTTCCATATGGTATCAGTTGGTTATGCCCTTTTCTGCACACCACATACAGTATGAAATTTGGTCAGTATGGTTGGTTTTAAAATGTCCTGTGTTATGTGTTTTTAGCCCATTCATGTATTAATAATGTTTGTGTATATTTTGTTAATTAAAGTAGTGGTGCTTCTTTTCTAGAGAAAGGTGTGCCTTAGTGCACGTCCGCTCTGTTTTTTGTTTAAATAGTTTTTATTATTAGAATAAAATACTCTGCAGCCAGTGACACGAGACGGACGCTTGAGATACAGAACCGGTTCCTTTGTAAATAGCGTCACCCTCACACATACAATAAGAAGGGATTTACGGGCACTGTGTAAATAGGCGGAGAGCTTCCCCTGAACTCGAGGTGGGAAATGTATCTCTTAGGCTTTCAGAAGATGATGTACTGTAGTAATAGGCACAGCGGGCACCTACCTGAACTCCTGTCCTCTACTCTCTTGAGGAAGTGGCTTGGCTGCTGTGGAATACATAAGGTTCCCGGGACACTGCCTGCTCTTCCCCTATAATCATTTAGTGGGCAATGTTACCTTACCCTCAGAGGTTGCAATTAACACTGCTCATTGCTATATTATATGAGTACCTACAGTGAATTCATTGTTCTCTTTTCCTCAGAGATTACAATTTGCTTGTGAACCAAAACCAATGGTCGGTCTATAAGATTTCAGGGCTTCCTCATTCCCTCCCCCTAATTCGGGATGCCATGCTGTGTGAAACCCTCGAGTCCTGAGAAAAACCTACCTTTTCCCCGAGTCAATGCTGCCGTAAGCTATACATTTAGCCAGCCGCAAACCTGCACCAGGCATTTGTGAATGACCGGTGGGGGCACGCGCACTGTTAGAGGGCAGCAGGGATGCATGCGCAGACGTGCTCAGCTGCTTTCGACTAGAATTGGGCCTTAGCCGATTCTTAGCCGCAACTAACGAGTGTAGCTAAACACTTTGATTGGACGAGAGTCCGCAGATACGTTGTAAGAGCGATGAGTGAAAAGGAAGTTATCCTGGCCAACCTGGGGGGGTTTCACACGCCTAAAATGAGGTACCCAGGAGGGAAAGGACCAAAACCTGGGATAGTCAAAATACAGGGTTTTGGTCCACTTTAATGCAGCTTATCTTCATATTATAAGAGATTCCACGAGAATCCCCTTTAATGCCCCTGCCCTCTAGGGACATCATTAGTCAAACAGAGGATACCACAGAGGCTCGTTCTCAGTGGTATAAAACCCTCCCTGCCCCAGTGGCTTGGCATTAGCTTGATGAGATGCGAAGGAAGCAGAAGGGGCCACTCGTGTCCTCGCTCACTACAGATTCCGGCAGTGTGGCTGCAATAGCGATTACTAGCCAACATCAGGCAGCACCTGCTGAACCAGAAGGGAGCCCCCTACCTGGCCGACCTGCAGAGAGACCCCTGCCCTGGCTTTGGATTATCCTGTGATTTCTCTGGATATGGAATATTCTGTGATTTCTCTATGTACAGTTTATTCTGTGATTTCTCTATGTACAGTTTATTCTGTGATTTATCTGGTTATTGTTTATGCTATAATTTCTCTGGGAATGGATCATTCTGTGATTTCTCTGTGTAGAGTTTATTCTGTGATTTCTCTTGATATTGATTATTCTGTGATTTCACAGGATTCAGCTTATTATGTGATTTTTCGGGGGGGAAGGGGGGTTATTCTGTGACTCTAACTTCTCCCAGCCACTGACTTGCACCACATAGAATAGGTGAATAGATGGACTATAGATAAATATATGTGTGATATATTAACCAGAGTTGTAGATTGTTTTTCTTTTCTTATATGTTGTGTTTTTCTTTTCTTATATGTTGTATTTTTCGCAATATAATTGATACATAATTTTTTGTGGTGTGCCTCTCTTTAAATCTCCTTGGATCACTGAAATCTATCTCCTTTGGCAAAGATATGAAAACACAAGATATTTCTTGAAAACCTTATTACTATCATCATACTGTAAACAGATGTGTGGCTGATTCAGAGCAAAGAGGAGTTGGTGCAGATAAAGGCATAATGAGGAAAGACAAATTCATGGGATTAAGAAAACAACAGCTAACATTCCATTATAAAGAGGCAAACGGTTATGTGAAGATGCTGGTGTCTCTTTAGTCCCGGAAACCTTAAGGTGTAGGATCCTCCAGAGGCCGGCTGTTGTGCATAAACCTACTATTTGACCATTACTAACCTGTACAAAAATGGTTGCAGTGGGTAAAGACATAATGTAAATGAATACTAATTTTCAAACAGACATGTTTAGATGGTTGGTGGATGGTCACATTAAAAATGGTCACAATTACTGCCATTTCAATCTAAAGCATCTTAATCGCCAAGTGTCACAGAAATGCAGAAACCCCTTTTTGATATTTTCTTGACGATTTTGCACCTTTTGATCGTCTTTTGAAAGTTTCTGCTTGGATTTCTTTGCAGGATGTCAGAATCTCTCCCCAGCGCTGCTGTTTTGATATAAACATTTTCCCATCCTCATATATGTTTTCTTTTGAGGATGCTCTAAAGGTTCTCAATAGGTATGAGGTCAGAGTTGGCCACATGGTGAGTTTCTCTCTTTTTATATACATAGAAGCCAATGACTCGGAGGTATCTTTGTAGCATGAGATGGGGCATTGTCATTTTGCTGTGGAAGGTTCTTTTTTCTTTTGGCACCATGGAAGAAACAGGTCAGTCAGAATATCTATAGAGTTTGCTGAGGTCATTTTCACACCACCAGGGACCCCAAGGGAGCTACCAGCTCTTTCCTCATGATTTGGATCCAAAGCATGACTACCTCTGCCAGACCTTCATCCTACCCAGTGAAGTGTGGTTACTCAATTACTGCATCACATCTGCACTACCCCCAGTGCTGTCAGTGAAGTTCTCCCACCCTGGACCAGTACTGCGCTGATCTAAATGTAGGAATCCGATCAGTGCGGTGCCTCCCAAGATTCCCGGGGGACAGGGAATAGGCTGGGCCTGGATTCTTTGTCTAAGCAGCTGATGGCTGAAGCAATATGGGCCAAGCAGAAGGTTAGTCTCAGATTCTTTATTATCTATCCAATAAGTATTTGTCTATGAATACAGAACAGTTCATTGTTACATCCCCATTGTAGCACTGTGATGGAGAAATCATTCTCACATTGCAGAAAGCTATGAGTCAGCTGTGAGCTGTTGTTAAAGTTATACTAAAGGTGAGCACCCAATTGTCTCATTGTCAAGGCTACACTTTGCACTGTCATGAATTCAAAAAGTGTGCGAGTGTCAAAAAGTGTGAGAGTCACAGCTTGTTCTTTGAAGGTGGATCATGGAGATTCATGCTGCAGGCAGAGAGATTGTTTGAACCCTGATAACAACTAGTGTGCATGGATGAAAGGTGGGGGGTTGCTGGGTGTCTGACCTGTGGCAAGGCTGGCAAACAGAGACAAACGCTGGAATACAGAGTGGGAAGGCTGTTGATTGCTAGCAGCCTGATCAAAGACTGGAGCCGGACGTCTGAACGCTGAGAGCAGTGAGAGGAAAGAGGAGGGCGGTGTTTCAGAGCTGCAGAGAGATGTAGCCAATCAGGACATCTAGGAAGGGAGTGGGAGGCGTATATGTTCTCTGTCCACTGAAGGCTGATTGAAGGATCAGGTCAGTGGGCTGGTGACTGAAAGCTGAAGGAGGAAGTGATTTCATAACTACAGAGACAGACAGGAGTGGCAGGACAATGCTGAAATGTCAGGTGAGCTACTGATATTTATTTTGACTTTCCAAACACTTTAAAGGGCCACTCCAGCTCCTGTGTAAAATATTAACATACCCCCGCCCTGCCCTCTCCTGTTAGTGGTAAATCATGTGTAACAGAAAAATAAAAAAGACACTCACCTTCAGAATTCAGCAGCCAATTGGCAGTGCTGCAGCGATCACCCGTCGCCATCGGCGACTTTGCCTCTGGATTCTGGATGAAGGTGAGTGTCTTTTTTTATTTGCTCTATTATACGTGCTTTAACACTAATAGGAGGGGGCCGGGCGGGATTGTTTACTTTAAATAGCAGGCGCATTGATGCTATACGATGTATCACAGCTGGTTGTGATTGTGTTAAAATGATAACATCCATGCCACATGCAAATGCCTGGCAAGATTGGGAAACTATAGTAATAGAAGCTACAAAGATTGGTAAGCCACCTTCTTTAACTACACAATTCTGCAATGTCAGCTTGGGGGGGGGGGGGGTGTAGGTTGTGTGGCACAGATGGGGCATGGCTTCTGCTAGTGGCGGACTGGGGCCAAAAAATCAGCCCTGGATTTTACCCGAGCTGTCCTTGCTGAGCCCCCCCAACCATGATACCGGAGGCGTGGAGGCGTGGGCAAGTACATTGCTGATATACAATGTATCACAACCGGTTCCAATTGTGATACAGTTATAACATCCACGGCACATGAAAATGCCTGACAAGACTGCAAGATTATAGTGATAGAAGCTACAAAGATTGGTAAGCCACCACGCTTCTTTGCCTACACAATTCTGCAATGTCAGCTTAGGGGGGGGCAGTCATGTAGGGTGTGTGTCACAGACGCGGCATGGCTTCTGCCAGTGGTGAACTGGGGCCTAAAAATCAGCCCTGGATTTTATCCGAGATGTCCTTGCTGAGCCCCCCCAACCATGATAACGGGACTATAGCATTAGAGGCTGGTGGCATGGGCAAGTGCATTGCTGCTATACAATGTATCACAGCTGGTTATGATTGTGTTACAATTATAATATCCGCACTACATAAACATTTCTGGCAAGACTGGGAAACTATAGTGATAGCAGCTACAAAGTTTGGTAAGCCACCATGCTTCTTTGCCTACACAATTCTGCAACAACCCCATGTGTTGCCTTGACTATTCCAATGGTCATAAGCCACACAGAAGGTGTTCACAAACCACACGTGGTCCCAAATTAATACTATGAAGCCCCAAAGAAAGTAAACCAGCAGTCATGTCCATGGATTCTCAGAGTAAAGCATACAACAGGCTTAACACCCAGCACACCGAGACTCAGCCAGGGCTGAAAGGCAGAGAAACAGAAAGGTGGGTGGTGGATACATTACTAAGGAATTCAATGAGTCACTCAATGGAGCACCCAGGAAATGTCATCTTTGGGGGGGAGCCCGGTCAGTTAGGGTGTGTGGCATAGACGGGGCATGACTTCTGTCAGTGGTAGACTGGGGCCTAAAATCAGCCCTGCATTTTACCAGCATCTGGCCGGCCCGAGACATCCTTGCTGAGCCCCCAAACCATGATTCTGGGGCTATAGCATTGGGGGCTGGGGTTCCTTGGCTTGTAGCTACAGTGGGGCTGGGTACAGGGGGCTGAGAGGGAGACTAAGGAGGCAAGGACTAAATGTGGGTGGCCCAACTGGCTCCAAAGCAGAGCGGCCCACCGGAAATTGTCTTGGGTCTTCCTATGGTCAGTCCGCCCCTGGCTTCTGCATTTTCCAACTGCTACGTGTTACTGCTGCTGGAACATTGATGGCCTGACACCCCGTCCCCACACCTTCACTCCTCCTCCTGAGGTGTATCCTAAGCTCTATGAATTGGCAGTTCCCATTCCCCCTCTCGCTGCTTTCACTTGTTACATAGACAGAGCCAGTCATCCGCTTATGCAAAAGATGGCCATGCTTGCCCTCAAGAGTGCTACAAAATGCAGCCGTAGCGCCACTGTGCTCCAAATGGTCTGGGAGTGGAAGCCCAGGCCCCTGAACTACCTTCTTAGGTGCTCACCTCCCATCACCTATTCTTGGTAGTGAGAGCAACCACCCAATAACATTATCAGCTGCTACATATTTAATACTTGCCTAGAATATTTTTGCTGAATTCTCTGTGCTCGTTTATTCATCAAGCCATAGCGCCAGGTAACGACTGGCAGCGACAGGTAACAATAAGTAGCAAACGGTGAACGCCGGGCGCTGTACGCAGTACCACATTTATCAAAGCGAATCTGGTGAGTGACTCCAGCAGCAACACAAAGCGACCGACTCATCATCACAGACAGCTCACTGTATACTGCCGGCGTTCTAGCTTCCAGAGCGCCTGGTATTACCTGTCGCTACCCTTTCGCTCTTTCATATATTTCAATGGACGATCCTTTTCTTCCCTTTTAACTGGGTTTTATTTTATTTATTTTTTTTATTATCAAATAATTTTGTCACCTCTCATGGCCTAGAAAAAGTCTTTTTTGATTTATAATATTTTTATGCACAATTGTCCTTACTTGTCTGGTAGTAAAGAGCTAATGTCACAGTGTTATAACAATGTCATTCCATCGGTTTTCGCTTTGTTACTGGTGGATACATGTTCAAAAACAGACTTTAATCACACAGCGTCTGGCGCTCTGGGCTGCAGCAAACCCGATTTTGAGCGCCGGCGCTGTGCCAGGCTGTTTTTTTTATGAATATGGTGTGAGTCGATCGCACGCCACCGTTCGCTCCCATATAGAGCTGTACTGGTGTTAGAGCGACTCACACAACAGATTCATCAAGGCCGGCCAGCGAGTGAGATGCTCTGAAACAGCGAACTATGGCCGAGCACAGCGACTACTAGCGGTCGCTCTCAATGCCTCGCTACAGACTCTCATCTGTCAGTACCTGGCGCTAGTAATGAATCAGCCTGTCCGATGCTTATCCTTGTAAGGAATTACCATTTGTTTGTGGTATTACCATTATATACCACTGGTACATAACTGCAGGGTTGGACTGCAGCATGAGGAAATTATTATTGGTTGCCACACCTCAATTATAATAATCACATACATAGTAAATGGTCCTTACCCTCCTCCTCCAGTGAGAACAAGGATGAGTTTCCACAGTTGAAATGAACACGTTGAGGAAAAAGTATCTTTTTTTTTTTTTTTTTTTGACATTTTTCTTTATCAATCTTTTTATTGTGTATAATGGGAACATTACTCTATAAGCATAATACTGTTCTTTATCAATCTTTTTATTGTGTATATTCTGAATATTATTCTAGAAGCATAATACTGTTCTTTATCAATCTTTTTATTGTGTATATTCTGAATATTATTCTAGAAGCATAGTACTGTTCTTTATCAATCTTTTTATTGTGTATATTGGGAACATTATTCTAGAAGCATAATACTGTTCTTTATCAATCTTTTTATTGTGTATATTCTGAATATTATTCTAGAAGCATAATACTGTTCTTTATCAATCTTTTTATTGTGTATATTCTGAATATTATTCTAGAAGCATAATACTGTTCTTTATCAATCTTTTTATTGTGTATATTGGAAACATTACTCTATAAGCATAATACTGTTCTTTATCAATCTTTTTATTGTGTATATTGGGAACATTATGCTCGAAGCATAATACTGTTCTTTATCAATCTTTTTAATGTGTATATTGGGTATATTGCGTACTCTGCCTGAAGAAAACGTCACGAAACGTGTTTTAGGAATTTGCCTTGGGGGGACCAGGGGGTCTGCACTGCACTTTATTTGTCAAGTAAGCCTTCATGTCTTTGTATTTTGTTTATGACTTGCACCTACCTCATTGTTAATGTTGATTTATATTTGATACTGATGCACTTTGGAAGCACTTTGACACTTTACATGTCTACTTATATAGTATTATTATTTATTGTATAGAGATTAGTACCCCACTGGGATATTACAGGAGAAATTCCTCTCATTTGATGGCAGTTTATATGTGTGTTACACTTTTTTTATTGTGTCTTTGTATGTCATTTTGATTATATATTAAACCTGCTATGAACTATATTCAATAGAGTGCTATTGTCAGTCTCTGGATATATCCCGCTTTGGGGTTTGGGGAACCCCTGGTAGTTGTATTACTTCAGTGTATATTGGGAACATTATACTGTTCATACACAGAATTTAAAGATTACAGACAACTTAAGTCACAATCAGAAGCTTATTCACTGCATACATACCCCTATGAGGGGGGAGTAAAGGAAGGGGTCGAAGGAAGAATCAGATGCTCATTAGGTTTACATCAAAATCTGTAGGCAGGAAATTCCGAACCCAAGGATTCCACACCTCCCTGAACAGCATCAAAGTCCCATTGTGAATGGCGGACATTTTTTCCATGGCCATAAGGCAGTTAACCTTGTTTTTAAAGGCATTGAAGCTCAATGTGGGGGACCTCCAAGCCCCAGCTATCACCAGCTTTGCCCCTGATAGAATATAATACATCAACCGCTTTTTCAGTCTAGAACTGTGGGGGATTGGAGCGTTGAGGAGAGCTACCCAAGGGTCTCTGACCCACAGATCTACCACATACCTTGCTGAGAACTCTAAAGATTCTTGACCAAAATCCCCTAGCTACTGGGCAATCCCACCACACATGCCGGTACGACCCCGGAGAGAGGCACCACCGGAAGCAGCTCCCCTAGAACTGTTAACAGATGGATCCTTGGATCTTGGGGTCCTTGTAGTCAACTTTTAATTAGACCTAAATGTGATCCAGGGACTTTAACCTACCTCCTTCCACTGCCTAAGAGCCCCATAGTGAAGTTACTTACCTTTGTGTTGTACTGCTCAAACTCATGAAGGAGTGAGAAATGGTGGCACCCTTAAAATTAAAAAAAATGACATAGGGCCCCCTCTCTACTCCCCACACTTTTTCAAAAAAATGTTTAAAGGAGCAGTATCGCGAAATTTATCTTGGAACACAGATTTAAAATGTACTTTCCATGTGAGTACATATAGTAATCAGAAGGCAATATGTGTTTCCAAAAAAGTTGTAGATTGTGCTGCTGCAGAATGGCAGCTGGTTTAAAATGTGTTTCACTGACGGGCTCCGTCACTTCAGGCTATACCAAGTGCTGTGCGGGGGGAGAACGGCTCCCTGCCACTTCTATGTAAGGAGCGCAGCGTTGAGGACGCTGTGTGTGTGTGAGTCTTTGCTGGCTGGGAGATGGCTGCTGCGTGTGTGTGTCTTTGCTGGCTGGGAGATGGCTGCTGCGTGTGTGTGTCTTTGCTGGCTGGGAGATGGCTGCTGCGTGTGTGTGTCTTTGCTGGCTGGGAGATGGCTGCTGCGTGTATGTGTCTTTGCTGGCTGGGAGATGGCTGCTGCGTGTGTGTGTCTTTGCTGGCTGGGAGATGGCTGTGTGTGTCTTTACTGTCCGGCTGGGACTAGAGAAGAGACTGCAGGACGAGAGAGAGATAGTGACTGCATTATGCAACATTGTTTCAGATATGTTACCTTATAAAGTGCCATTTATCTTCAATTGGCTGAATGGCTCATCAGGTAGAGCATTTAGATATGGTGCAGAGGGTCTAAGGTTCGAGCCCAGCTAAGAACCATATTTTTTTTTCCAATTGGATTTTTCTATTTTTATGTTGCTCTACAGATTATTTATTTTGTAAATTTTTCTTTCTTTTTACCTTTGCTGCTGTCTGCAGTATCTTTCCGATTCCCATTTTCTCTTTTTTACAGCTTTGTGTGTTTCAAGCAGAACAAAACCATTCACTAGCCCCAGTCTTTTTCTTGCCCCAGGTGCATCCCAACGGGGAGGCCGATTCATTAATAGCGCCAGGTAGCGACAGATGAGCGACTGTAGCGTGATTTTTTCAGCGCCAGCCAGTATTCGCTGTGCTTGGCCGGCGTTAGCTTGATGACAGCGACTCAGTCGGTGTGCGGTAATGTTGAATACGGGCTGGGGGGTCGCTGTTTCACAGGTCCAGCGTTGTATGTGAGCGCCTGACAATGAATGGCCAGAGCGAACGGCTAGCTTCATATTCATTAACAAATCACGCTCCGAATGTGCTGTCGCTGTCCATTCCTTGTTTAAACCCCAGAGCGCTGGCGGCGATGTGTATTAACTAGTTTTTAACCCCTAAACAAACATATTTTTGGAATGTAACATTATACATGTGTTTAGAATCATTTTGTAATATGAATACATTAATCTCAGACCTGTTAGATCAATTCTGCACAAATTTGTTTTAAATTTTTTTTTTACTTAAAAATAAATCCTAACATTGCAGAAGTGGTCTCCCATATTTTGACATTAAAAAAAAAAAAAATGAATACCAATTAATTATGATTAATTATAGATTGCTCCATTGAAATGCATTGGACATCACCAGGGAGCGACAGCTCATACCTGGCACTGTGAGGGAATTTGCAGCGGCGCTGTTCGGTCCAGGCGGCTTCATGATGAATGCCGCACTAGCCGTCGCTCTCGCCGGCGCTAGCCTCATTTTGCTTGATAAATGCGTCATTGTGACCGCCGCCGGGCGTACTTGAGTCGGTAGTCGCCGTTAGCTGCCGCTACCTGGCGCTCGTCAGACACTATCTGGCGCTATCGCTTGATGAATAAGGGCATAAGTGACCCCCCACCAGTTCAGCTGTCAAAATATACCTTTCCCTGTCCCATTGGGCATGCACAGGCTGTCATCTAATCGCACACAGAGTTTGGCAACGAGAACCTGGAGCGGCAGCATCCCTGGGCACCCAGCCTCTCTGAATGGCTATCCATGGGAGCGTGCCTCATCCCGGAGATGCTGAGGATGCGGCTGCAGCTATTTATATCACCATGGGAGCCAGGAAAAAGGTGAGCATTGCGGCGACCCGGGCGGTGTTTCACACACTGGGGCATCCCGTATTGCGATGCGCCAAGGGAATTCTTTTAGGTTTTAGACTCCAGGGTTGGCCACTCAGGGTTTTGTTCCACTTTAAAGTGGACCAAAACCCAGGATTTTGCCTGTCCTGGGTTTTGTTCCTTACCCCCCGGGCGCCCTGATAGGAATGCCCCACTGTGTTGCCCGATCTCACCCTTTCACGGTCCTACAGCACATGCGCAGCTGTCAGCGCACTCGGATTCACTGCCGCCCCTTCGTCTAAGGCGAGCGGATCCGAGCACGCTGTCTGCCGCATCCCCTGCTACCCTTTAACATGGTTGCCTGTGCTGAACATTCACAAATGCCTGGCGCGGGCACGCGCCCTGCTAAGAGTATAGCGAGGATGCAGCCACGGCTCTCGCATGTGCTGTTGGACCGGGAAAGAAGGTGAGTTTTCAGGTGACCTGGGGGATTTGACACAGTGAGGCATCCCGAATCTGGAGCAAGTATGCCTGCCCTGGAGGTTCATATAATCTAGGGTGGATTTTGGTCCACTTTAATACCTTTATTTATATATATATATATATATATATATATATATATATAATGATTGTGCAATCAAAGTAGATTTTTTTAGTCATTTATTTAGTAGGAATGTTTTATATATATATATATATATACTGTCACCTGGTGGTCTCATCACAGAAGCCGCACCTCACACACACACACACAGAGCTGTTACTGCCGTGTACATTGCTGCCCTGGGAAGAAAGCTGGAGCAAGTTTACTGCGCCTGTTGCTAGGAGACCAGTGGCAGCTCTCAATCACCTCACTGAATAAAAAACAGCAGATCCCCCCATTCAGCAAATGGACTGAGCCATTTTCATTTTACAATTTAAAAGTAAGGCAGACATGTTTTTTCTTTTCTATCGCCACATTATTTATACACGTGTTAGAAGCTATTGTGTGGCTATTTAATTATTTATCTTTTTGAATGCAAATGTTCGCGATACTGCTCCTTTAAGGGTAAAACCCTTGGACTTCTCCAACTGGGACCAGTGCTGAATCTTGGTAGTGTGATAGTATTCAGTACTCCTAACTATTATTATATTATATTATGTAAAATAGCTGGAAGGTTTAAATGTTGTGCTGTCCCTCTCTCTTCTGCTGTGCAATGTAACAAGCAGAGTCATGCTCTTACCAGCCAGTTTATAAGCCAGCCAGCTTCCTGTGGTGTAACACATTGTAACAACCAGGCTTTGGCTGATGTTACAATCGTATGTATATTGATACATGGTGTAGCAGCCACGAGCCTGTCATTAAAATGTAAACAGCTTACAGCCAATCCTCAGTTTCTGCAATTTGTGATTTCTCCATTAGAGAGCTTTGATGGAGAGCTTATAATGAATAACGCTGCATAATATGCATGCTATGCAGTATTTATATCTTACTGAGCTTCGTTGCTCAAACAGTTTGCGTTGTGTTCATGTTGTCTTCTTATCTGACCTTTATGAGCAGGGGCAGACTGGTAATAAGTAACACAGGGGGAATTTCTGGTGAGCTACGTTGATTTTGGGCCAGTTGGGCTGGTACCTCACCCAATCCCTGTGCCACAATCTGCTCTTTTTTTCTAATACCCTGCTCAGGTCTTTTCCGCCAAAGTCTCCCCCCTTACCTGGCCCAATGGTACTCCTGAGCCAAGACACCCTAGTCCAAGTTTTTCTACTGCAATGCTTATCGACTCAGTATCATGGCAGTGGGGCTATGCCCACTCCTGACAGCGTATTTACCCCAACAATACCAAAGATTTATTACCATCTTTTTAAGAGTAGTCATTTCCCCACCAGCCGTGACCTGCCCCTGCAGTCTTGTAGCTCCAGCATACTCATAGACTGGCTAGGAAGCTTCCCGAGGACAGTGCACCACAGCTCATGGGCTTGCGGGAGCCAGTATATTTATGGGCAATAGATCCATCAAATATTGCATTCCATGTTGCATTAATCGGTTTATTCATCTCACGCAGCAACACATCAATGAGATCCTAGATTGTTTCCATTCCTGTGGAGGATAATTGTGATGTTTGTTTAAATGATAAACCAGAAATGAAGACAAATGAACCGCACTGGTCAATCATTACACCTTCCTTTTATAGTTTTAGAAAATTGGGCTTATTTGTTAAAAACACTTTGGGGGTAATTTACTACACTTGCGCCCATTCGCCAGTTTAGGCCTGGCTGGGTGCACCGTGTGTACTGAGAATGTGGAATAACGCAGTAACCTAAGCTATTTAGCTCCAGTGAAAAATGGCAACAACTAACTTTTTGGTGGCATTTTGCTGTGTCTTCGCCGCTCTTCAGTCAAAATGTGTGCTATTAACTAGTGAACAGGGTGCTCTTTACAGCAGGTGAATTGCGGCCCAGAAATTGTGCTGGAAACCCACCTAATAGCTTAGGGCAGCATGGAATTTGTCTCAGAATGTATGTGCGGTGTCTGTAGAGTGTCTGGGGTGTTTGGGAAGCCTCTACAAAAATAGTTTGAAACAAAAAGAAATTCATGTAAATAACGTTTTATTGTTTCTTCAATACTCGTTATCTACAGTATCTGACTTTCATGCTCGATGTATTAGTGACTAATGTAAAAATTACATAAACAGCCATCCTCATCGAAAATAACATCGATTCATATGGGGTTTGCCACTAAGAACTGTCGCACTGAAAAGCCGTTCACCAGCATTTGCCCCCGCAAAGACGAAGGGACTTAAATAAGCCACAGCCTTCGTCTAGGGGATAGGCAATTTTTAGCATAGTAAATGCAGCAAGCTAGTGAAAGCACAGTGAGAATGGCCAGCAAAAGCTTAGTAAGTGATCCTATTTATATTTTTCTAGAGGGAAAGTGATGCCTAATTTGCAAAAGATAGAGGTCGCCCGACAATAGGCTGATTGCTGCAATTTACATCTCACAGATGACCAGACGTGAATCATCACAGCTCTGGTCATTCCATTCTCCGGTGTCGTACATCTCCACACAATCTTCATTGTTATTTGCATTGTTGGGTTCACCTGCATGCCAGTTGGTGTACCTGACTGCCCCTCCAGATAGGTATCTAAATGTGCCTTCTGTCTGGAGGTCATTTATTCCCAACCACGCATGAACGCCATAATTTTTGACAGAGGAGCTGATGGCGTTGTTTTCAAAAGAATTCCGAGGAGTGGCCAGCCGTCCTCCGGCATTGCTACAGGCTGTTACGGCATCAGCATAAGCTGCTTGAAGCCCTTCTGAAGAATAAGACTTAGGAGTGGCAGGTTCTTCTTCTAATGTTGGAATTGCAGTAGAACTGGGCTCTGAAACAATGAAAATATGGTTTATGAACAGCTTTGATATTCTTGAAATGATTTCCTGCCTCGCATGCTGCCTATAGTGATGGAAACGCAACTCGTTTGGCATAGCTGAATAAGCTATCAATGTTATGCCGGATGCAGACAAGCCTTATCATGGGTATGGGGGCTATTGCAACATAACAGTACTATAGAAATGCTAATCGTAATTAGTGATGAGCTTCTGATCCAAGCCAAAGCAAGCCTAAGCAATCTTGCTGATTCACCCCGGATGCTGCCAAGATTTTGGTCAGATCATCTTCTGCTCACCCCTACCCTGTGAACTAATAAGGGTCTTACCAGTTCACATACAGTCAAAATATATAAGACACAGCATTTCGATTTTTTAATACTCTAAATGTTGTTGGAGAAACTGTTACAAAAGACTTCAAGCTTAGTCTGTGCTGGGGCGACTTTTGCTAGATTAACTGCAGTTTACAGCTATGACATGTTATGACACTAGATGGCACTGTGAGCAATTCTTAACTGTAGAGTCTATGCATTTTACTGCTGTGTTGTATTTCATGTGCTTCCAGTTGCTCTATGGTAGTTCCCTCTTTATCGTGTCTGTGTTTAGCCACCATGTAAGGTGACCTTCTCTGACTACATTCATGTTCCAGTAAAGCCAGTTCCTGTTACACCACAATTGTCTATCGGACTACACCCAGAACTCACACTTTGCAACAGGTTAGGGGCCCACTGAAGCCACAGTGAATGGATAAAGCCCAGTGACCAGAAGAACCCAGGCAAAGCAAAGCCCAGAATGGGAGACAGCGAGGCCGTGGAGACCGACATAAAGAAGCTTCCCAGAGACATCTCCTGTATACAAGTAAGACTGTTCTTATATATAAAGGAGAGAGAATGGCCAGCAGCTCAGAGATTAAACACTCAGTGGCCAAGCCGAACAATGACAATTATCAGCTATGGAAGTTTAAAGTGAAAATGCTATTATCCAGAGATGACTTGTGGGAGGCCACAGGACAATAATCAGGACTGGGACAGGAAAAACAGTAGCCACCATAAGCTTACTAGTAGAAAACGATCAGCTTATTCACATACACAGTGAGAATACAGCGAAAGGCACGTGGGATGTACTGAAAAGACTGCATGAAAGATCCAGCTTACACAGCAAGTTGTTTCTGCTGAGGAAACTTTACAAAATGAGGCTTAGCAGAGAGCAGGACATGTAGGAGCATATAAATACCATGCTGGAAGTGATCACACAACTCAGATCATTCAGTGAGAACATAACAGACAGTCATGCAGCAGCCATTTTGTTGTGCAGCTTGCCCGAGACATACACTGCACTGATCAATGTGCTGGAGACACTAGCATTTATAAAGACCAGGCTCAAAGATGAGTATCAGCGTAGAAAGCTTGCACATGACTCCACATGAACCAACACCAGAACAGCTCTTAAAGCTATAGACACAAAAATACACAGGAAGGAAAGTATGTTTTAGGGTGCAACAAACAGGGACACATAAAAATAGAGTGTACTATATGGAAAGCAGAGCAAATGAGACAGCGCCCCTCTTACACTCATCAGAAAGTCAAAGCCACAATCTCTAATCTATGTGAAGGAAACTGGAATGCCACATTTAAAGTGACAGGCAATCATACATTTCACGGCTGGTGCATTGACTCAGGAGCATCCAGTCACGAGCTGGACCAATAAAGAATGTGCTCTGTGCTTCTAATCTAAAAGAAGGACACTTAACTGTGAAGTGTTTGACAGCCAAAGGACTCACTGTAAAACTCCAAGGTGACAAGTGTTCTATCCTGGATGGCAAGCAGACCATAGCGAGTGCCAAGCTGGATGACCATCTGTATCACCTCACCACAGTGAAAAGGTGAGACTATGCACTCATAAACACAACGACTGTAAACACATGTGGCACAGGCATTTAGGTCACAGACATCCAGAATGCATACAGTAACTACTAAATAGAAATCTGATAAATGATCTGACAGTATCCCTTTGGCCAGTTACTGTTAAGTATGAATGTTGCATCAAATCCAAAGCCACAAAAGCAACACTTCCTAAAGTTAGTCAGAAAGAGCTTAAAAACCACTTGATCTAGTTTACAGTGATGTATGTGGTCCCCTAATTCCACCTAGACCTGGAGACAACAGGTACATATTGACTTTCATAGACAACTATTTAGGATACACATTCCCTTAACTAATGCAACACAAGAGTGAAGTTTGTGACAAGTTACAGGACTATGTGGTAAATGCAAGTAACAGATTTGCAGACCACCAGAAGCAGGTAGGTTCCTTACAGAAAGGTACTGTGTGGACTATTTTGCCCAAATCTTTGCAGAGATATTTAGAGAGTGTGATTCCACCCAGATTAAAAAAACACATTATAACTATTTAATATTTTATTTCCTTTTCTTAATTAAAAAAGGCGTCCTCCCATTCCCGTTGAGCTGCCAGCTTGGCACACTAGGCATAGAGGCCCAGATGCCTCTGCCCTGTAGGCCCTCGTGCCCATTATCATAGGTCTGGTGTTCTTCTAGGTGTGCCCATCCCCAACCAGAGACAATAGGGGATGAAAGGCCTTCAGGGCCAAATATCTGCTGCTCCAAGCCCTGTGCTACCAGATCCTATGTCTGGGGCAATGGGCAGGCAGGCCAAGACAAAGGTGGCACAGATCAGCTGGCCCAGATTTATATGTTACTGACAGGACCAGGCTAAATCTGGGATAATTTAGCTTAAACCCCGATCTGGAAACCGTCACTAATTGTTATCCTTCAAAATATACACAATTAAAAATACAGCTAAGCCAGAAAAATACAATCCTGAAAAGCTCAACATGCTGCGCTTATATTCCCAAATATAAACCAAAAGCACTGATAGGAGCTATATTTATGGGTACTACAACCCAATGCTCAAATCAATATTTTTATTCAACATTGAAGTCACAAACGATGCTTTGTGGTGTTTTGGAGCTGTTGGTGTACTCCCTGTTTTAGGAATATACATAGTGGTGCCCACTCCATCCATGTTTATCTCTTGCACTGTATGTCCCAAATGGGGCTCTCATAGATTAGAGTTAGGACTGCACCTATAGAGGCACCTTGGCGTGGTGGTGCAGCTTAGCATACTTCTGCAGATGTGTGTGACCGAGCCTCTGTTTTTACCAGATTTAGAAACAGATTATAGGTTGGTCTGCAAGCTAAAAGGGTTGAGTGCTGCAGCTCCTTTAAGTCTTTAATATTCCCAAATAAGCCTACAGTATATAAAATAAGTTCAGATGCACAGAGCAATAAATAGTCCTTTAATGCAGAGAGGCTGTGGATAAATCAGATGGCGACCCGTGGTGCATGCGTCACACAGAAATAACAGGCGCCCTCCACCGGTAAAGGTTTAACTCAGAACAATAAAATTCAGAAAGCTCATAGAGAATATGATCACATCCAGCCGCCTCCCACCAACTTCTTCAGCAATGACTGTGTACAGGTGGTGGAAAGCCCACAATGTCACATAAAGTTAATCCTGCATATTTGTAATGAAAAACGCCGATGCCCATGGCCAACGCGTACCTTTGCGACTTAAACAAAACGGCACGGCGGTAATTTGTATAGCGTTTCCTGGGCGGGACCCGCCATCTGTACACACTCATTGCTAAAGAAGTTGGTGAGAGACGGCTGGATGTGATATTTTATTATTTTTTATTCTCAAAGCGCTTTGTAAAATGTATTGTTTGTGAATGGATTTTAACCCTTAATAAAAGTCTTGTTCTAATAACGTTAACATACTATTATTGTTTCTATTGTGTCTCTCTGCATAAATCTCTGGTGAGACAATTTGATTCAACTGTATGGTATGAGTCACCATTTAGTTCTCTATAATAGTTAATAGCCTCGATTCAAAGACACATTCGTCCGGACTTCCGTAGCTTTCTGTGAATGTTTTGGTGGGTGTTTGTAATTTTTTTGCTTTTTTTCGTTCATTTTTCATTCGTACGAACGTTCGGGAATGCGCTTCCGATAACCGGAAGCAAATCGTAACATTTCCGTTAGTTCGGATCATTTTCCAAACAAAATCGGAAATTTTCCGTTCGTTCAGATAACTTCCGTTGTTGGGATGGTTTATGTCTGATTCAGAGAGCTGATTTCCGACTGATCACCACCCTATAAATCCGTTTAATTTCCGATCCACTAACGAGACCTTTGAGGGCTCGGATTGCTATTGTTGAACATGTTTTGCAGCTATGTGGAGGAGTCTGCGCGCCTTTAGCACCAAGGCATTGCATGTATCAGCATGGCCGAGGCCATAAATTGTATAGCAATGCACCTGAATCAATACATTTCATGTATGCCTTATAGAAGCATTTTAATGCTGATCTAAATTAGTCCTTAGCATGTAAACATTTATTTTCCCACACATCCATATAATTGCTATTTTTTTTAGACTTATGTCCTTTGTGAATTATATTTGGATTGTTGAACTTGAACCTTAATTTGTTGTAGGAGTTATTGTTTTTGTTGGTTACCTTTGCTTTGTGTAATTATTTTATATTTGGTTGCAGGAACTGCAAGATGTGACACTCGCCCTTGCTCCTGATGCCCGTTCTTTGCCTGCAGAATGCGGGCCAGGGGTTCTCTAATCGGGCACTATGCAAAACCCGGGCCGTGGTGGCAAGGGCCCTCTGGCTTTTAAAGTCCAGATTTAGGTGTTTGGACCATACAGGGGGGGGGGGGCACTGCAGTATGACCCCAACAAGGTTATACCAATATTTTAATTTACGTTTTTTTAACAGGGACCACACATGCCAGAGTGGCACAACTGAGTGTCAGGGTCCTTCAGTTGGTGGGCGAGATGCAGGAGCTGCGCAACTCGTTGGGGACCACAGATGAAGAATAATGTTCAGTGGCCTGCCATTGCTATTTATTTTGTTTTTTATAGTTGTAAAAATTTGAAATTTTTAAACTTTTTAAAAATTTTATATTTTATGATGGTAGAAAAAAAAATGTTACATTGTCATTTCATTTACAAAATACATTAACACAAAACTAATGGGCCCAGAAATATTTAAAGATGAATATTCACATGACCGAGAAGTGATTTGGGTAAGTTTTAGGGGGCTAAAATGGAAGAAGAACCTAACCGAGAAGTGCTTTGGGTGAGCTTTAAGGGTCCAAAAGGGAAGATGGAGGATAGTGCTAAGTGATTTAGCTAAACATTGTAGTAGAAGTGAGGGTGGCAAATATGTAGGCGAGCACTTTAATGAGTTAAGTTTGTAGTGCGCAGGCGCAAGATCGGAAGGATTCCGTCTGGACGAATATTTATTGAAAAAGGGAAACAGAATCGAACGGGAAACGTAAAGGATTCGTGGGAGGATACTATGGGAAAAGGGCAAAAACGAAAGGCTACGTTGTAACATGTGGAAATGAAACGGACAAGTCTGGATGGAAAATAACATCCGCGTAATTCGTAATCTGCCGTACGAACGGACGGAAACTTTACAGAAGGATTGCAATGCCCATGCATAGAATCGCTCGTACGCTCATACGAGAATGGAAACATTTCACAAAAAAAACAAATCGGAACTAAAACTGAAGTTTTTTTTTGTCTCTCTGAATCGAGGCTATTGTGCCCATTCTTGGAGGTTGCTACCCCTGGTGAGCTTCATTAAAGCTAGAAATATTTATTGATGCATTTTCTTCTGTCAGTAAGAGTTAACCTTTACGGGTTATTTCTGTGTGATGCCTGCACCACGCCGTTTGATTTATGCACTGCCTCTCAGCATTGGACTATTTATTGCTTTGTGCATTTGAACTTATTTTAATGATAATCCTTCATTTTGTTATATGTCTGTAGTCTCTAGCCAAGCGAATTTCCATTTATATTGCGCTAATCATTTTTGCGAATCCAGGTGATTCTTTTCCTGGGTTACCGGAGGCATAGCGGACAAACTGGCACCCCACACGCCAGTCACGGTGATTGCAGCACACCCACTACATTAACCGTAACGGAGTGGGCATGGTCCAGCTACTGTGACAAACATGGTGGGTGGCCGTTCATCCCCTGTGTCAGCAGTGAATAATGGCTGAGCCTGCATGCAGGATTCAATCTGTCCCAATTACTGGAGTTGGTTGGAACGGCTGCAGAGGACAGTGCGTATGTTTTTTGTATGCCAGAACAGAGCTGTTGAAGCAACATTTTAGTTTTGTACACTAGATATCATAAACTGTATTGCTTTATTTGGAAATGTTTCCGGTTAGCAGTGTCTGGCCATTAGATATTCCCAGGCTTGTCAAGCTCCAATAGGCCTGAGATAACAAAATGGGATGATTTGGGGGGAGTAGTGTTGCCTCAGTGGTTGCTGCTCCCAAGAGACCGGATCTTCCAGAAAAGCCCCCGACTTACCTTTTTGCTGCTTCTCAAGGATTGATTGCAGATCTGACAGTTTTGTATTGAGAGCAGCAACTTGATCTTGAAGATCTGTATTCACTAGATACAGAGGAAAAGATGTCAGATGAATATTTGTGTCTGCACTAGGTGATATTCAATACACTGTAGAGATATACAATGTCTCCACAAGAAATAACACACACCACATAGTTGAGGGAACCAGAACCCTATTCATTGGCATTAGCGTGAGCAGATTAGGTGCCCAGTACCTTCAACTGCATCACCTATCTGGTATGTGTTATATCTTTTTCTACGACTACAGCCTGCTATTGGGTCTTATAAGTGGATACAACCTGTTTAACACTTTTAGTTTTGGGCAAACCCCTAGAAGTTTGGGTTCAGGTACCCAAACTTGGCCCGAACATCACTGAAATCAATAGGGACCCGCATTTTGGGTGAGCGATTCTGGCTCTAGGGGACTCTTGACAGGTGGTCCCCTCTGTCACCTTGGTGGAGGTGGAGCTCTCCAGTCAGGGGGCCTCCAAAAGCAGAATCGAACGGGGATGGGGACCGGGCCAGTGGGCAGGTGTTGCCAACAAGTGAGGGTTGCACTTTAAACTAAGGCAGAGTGGGCGGCACATAGGGAGTGGCTGTACACTTATCTGTGCCAGCAATCCGTTTGGCATTCTTTCTTCTCACAAAATGTCCACAGCTTCAGAAAGAAAGATGGCCGTCCCCATGAGTGAGGACACATTGTAAGCTGCTGGTGTCCTCACTTGTTTCGAAGCCCCGGCTGGGAACATTTTGTGAGAGGAATGAACGCCGAACGAATTGCTCGCTCAGGTAAGTGTAAAGCCACTTCCTATGTGCTGTATAGTCTGCATTGGTTTAAAATGCAAGTCACCACCCCCCCCCCCCCCCCCCCCCCTCTGCTGCAATTTTTTTCCGGTCTGGTCCCAGTCCCAGTCCAACTGGGCCAGACACAATGCAAAAAGGGCCCTGGGTGGGGGGCGCCATTTTGAATCTTCGATCCAGGCACCAAAAAGCCTATCTACACCTCTAGCCTGACTGGTTGAAGCTCTCAGGAGATGTGATTTTAAGGTCTCCCAGAAAATCGCCCAGCTCACCTTTTTGCTGCATCTCCAGGATTGATTGAAGCTCTGTCAGTTTTGTATTCAGGGCAGAGATTCGATCTGGAAGATTTGTAAAGATAGAGGAAAAAATATCAGATAAAAATGAGTAGTGTCTGCAGAATTAACCATAGATATATAGAGAGAAATACAAGGTCTCACTCGGAGAACATGTCTAATGCAACAACCAATCAGGGTTCGCCATTAACCATAGAGTTATACAAGTCCGCGCTCGGAGAACATGTCTAATGCAACAACCAATCAGGGTTCGCCATTAACCATAGAGATATACAAGGCCTCACTTGGAGAACATGTCTAATGCAACAACCAATCAGGGCTCACCATTAACCATAGAGATATACAAGACCTCGCTTGGAGAACATGTCTAAGGCAACAACCAATCAGGGTTGGCCATTAACCATAAAGATATACAAGGCCTCACTTGGAGAACATGTCTAAGGCAATAACCAATCAGGGTTCGCCATTAACCATAGAGATATACAAGGCCTCACTTGGAGAACATGTCTAATGCAACAACCAATCAGGGTTCACCATTAACCATAAAGATATACAAGGCCTCACTTGGAGAACATGTCTAATGCAACAACCAATCAGGGCTCACCATTAACCATAGAGATATACAAGGCAGCGCTCGGAGAACATGTCTAATGCAACAACCAATTAGGGTTCATCATTAACCATAGAGATATACAAGTCCTCACTCGGAGAACACGTCTAATGCAACAACAAATCAGGGCTCACCATTAACCATAGAGATATACAAGACCTCACTTGGAGAACATGTCTAATGCAACAACCAATCAGGGTTTGCCATTAACCATAGAGATATACAAGGCCTCACTTGGAGAACATGTCCAATGCAACAACCAATCAGGGTTTGCCAATAACCATAGAGATATACAAGGCCTCACTTGGAGAACATGTCTAATGCAACAACCAATCAGGGTTTGCCAATAACCATAGAGATATACAAGGCCTTGCTTGGAGAACCTGTCTAATGCAACAACCAATCAGGGTTCGCCATTAACCATAGAGATATACAAGACCTCGCTTGGAGAACATGTCTAAGGCAACAACCAATCAGGGTTGGACATTAACCATAAAGATATACAAGGTCTCGCTTGGAGAACCTGTCTAATGCAACAACCAATCAGGGTTCGCCATTAAACATAGAGATATACAAGGTCTCGCTCGGAGAACCTGTCTAATGCAACAACCAATCAGGGTTCGCCATTAACCATAGAGATATACAAGACCTCGCTCTGAGAACCTGTCTAATGCAACAACCAATCAGGGTTCGCCATTAACCATAGAGATATACAAGGCCTCACTCGGAGAACATGTCTAATGCAACAACCAATCAGGGTTCGCCATTAACCATAGAGATATACATGGCCTCACTTGGAGAACATGTCTAATGCAACAACCAATCAGGATTCGCCATTAACCATAGAGATATACATGGCCTCACTTGGAGAACATGTCTAATGCAACAACCAATCAGGATTCACCATTAACCATAGAGATATACAAGGCCTCACTTGGAGAACATGTCTAATGCAACAACCAATCAGGGTTCGGCATTTTTTGTTTGGCACCTCACTGGAGGTTTAGAATAGTTTTCCATGTGAAGTGAAGACATTCTGTAGGTAAAGAAATGACCTTAAAAGCCTCATGGACTTGCTAATAATCTCCAGGGCCCCATGAAAGGTTTTGTTTGGGGGCCCTAATGAAAGACATATTTTGTATAAACGCACCTTATCGGGCATGTAGCTGCAGCCTGCCCATGCGCTGTGGAAGCGAGCCCAGGGAGATTCACACAGAGGGGCATCCTGGCAAAGGAAATTGTCCATCCATGGCATTGGGAATTTTTCAGGAATAGCCCAAATGGCCGACCAATTTCCACTCCCTGTGGCATCCCACAATAGGACTGTGTGAAACCCCATTAAATCACCACGCCCACTCACCTAACCCAGCCCAGTCTATATAATGTTCAGAGGCAGTTATTTATGTGTTGGGATTTGTAGATAGCACTCTATGGATAGGATATATTTTGATTGATTATTTAATATTATGTTTTTCATTAGTATGAATAAAATGCAATATATATATATATATATATATATATATATATATATATATATATATATTTATTATTATTATTGTTTATTTATATAGCGCCATCACCTTCCGTAGCGCTTTACAAGTTAAGAATACAGACAAGGTAAAACATATAGCACAGAGAACAATACAAAATTAGATGCCACAGGTTAAAACCAAGTGTTGTGAGCATAGGAGACAATAGGGAGGAGTGCCCTGCCCTTGCGAGCTTACAGTCTAAAGGATGGGGGTGGAGACAAAGGGGGTGGGGTCACAAGTGGTAGAGCTTGAGTATGGCTGCATGTGCCATTGAAGGTTATAGTAGTTGCTTAAGCCAGGTCATATGCTTGTCTGAAGAGATATATATATATATATATATATATATATATTCATGATGAGTGCTTTGTATAGAATTATGTTATGTAGTTTTGCCAGAGCTGTATTGGTGGGTGGCCTTATCCTTTCATTGTTATATGGATTTATATGTGTGCTGTGAGCGCTTCATATTGCCGCTCGTCCGTGCGTTGTACATATTATTCTTATTTTTGGCCCCTTGTATCTTACTTGTCATCAGATACTTATTTTGCTACATAGTTTCACGAGTGTATCTTTATATGCCAGGGAGCTTCTTATATTGCCGCTCGTGTGTGCAATGAGTACATTTATTTTTGGCCCTGTGTATCTACCCTGACTTCCAGGGGCGGGGTAATCCCTGCCTGTGTATGTGCTTCACAATTGGGAGTCAGTCTGGTTTATTGGTACTAGGCTGATCCCTCTTTTTTTTACAACCAGCACGAGTGAGCTCTATCTATCTCAATGAGCGGGAAAGGTTCTTTGCCGCCAGCTTAAATGTGAGTTTACACCTATTTTGATTCTTTGATGCTGCTAATTATGTAGGTTTAATTTACTTGTGACACCCATTTTGGGGATGGGCCTTTTGGTAACGGATATAAGCTTTGTGATTGTATATGCAAGATGTCATGATTAAGGACCTCTTCTGGTCCGAAATGCGTAGACATGTTTAGTTCATTTATTCACTGTGAGTGTTCGCCTCTACTGCTTTTTAACATTTTTTAGAATAAAGATTGGTGATGTATTTTTATTGGATCAACTGGCAGGCTACAATTTTGTTCTACCGCGAAGATCATAGGAGTGGA
Organism: Gastrophryne carolinensis; assembly: GCA_027917425.1. Lineage (NCBI taxonomy): Eukaryota > Metazoa > Chordata > Amphibia > Anura > Microhylidae > Gastrophryne > Gastrophryne carolinensis. The sequence goes on along the minus strand of CM051234.1, from coordinate 654,835,655 downwards.
GCGCTCCCAGCCGCTGCCGGAGGTCTTGAGTCTCACCTGAGATAGCCATTAATTTAATGTAGAGCTGACCATCATTATCTTGCCACTCACCTAACCTTGTTTCAATGTCGCATGACCAGGTCACAGACTCCCTATGCCTTTAGCTAGATGCATACCCGGGCCAATCATTTGTGACTGACCAGCCCGGGCATGCCTCTTGCTAGAGGTGGGTGGGGATGCAACCAGTGGCCACTCTGCACCATTCAGCTTGCTAGCTGCAGTGATGTCATGTGGTGTGATGTCACAGCACCTTGCATAACTGAATAGAGCTGAGTGTGCCGATTCTGCAGCTGCTGGCTCACGTATGTGGCTTCCTATCTGCTGCACACTCGGCATTGTGTTACACGGCACATGTGGCCTGTGGAAAGTGGTCAATGATTACTTTCAGAGGTCTATATAGTGGAAGTCCATATCTGTCCTGCAGTTGCACTACATCACCACATGATGGCACTGTTGGATAAGGAAAGAATGATAACTCTGGAGGTATCGCTAACAGTTAACAGGAGAACGAACAGGTGTCTTTAGCAACATTCAGATGTGCTGCCATTGGTTGAGGTGAGTAACATTGTATTGAACAACAGAAGGTATATAGGGAACCCCTTAGTTATATAACAGATGGGAATCTATAAAGGGAGGCCAGGGGTTAGAGAGGAGACTCTTTTCCTTCCAATCCATTCCAGGCCGTCCCTCATTCTTCACAGCTGGGTAACTCCGCCTGAAGGGGTGTGGACTGCAAGATCAAAGATGTGGCTCCTCCCGGCCCCCTATAAAGAGCAGCTGCCTCTTAACCACACCCAGTCTACTTCTTGCAGTGGTACTGCGAAGATTGCTTGCTCTCTCTCTCAGGGATTTCAGCTGCAAAGCGGGGCCTTCTAACCCGTCGGCTTGCTGCGGGACCCTATTTCCACAGATTCCTCTGACTCATCTGATGCCTCCCAGCTTTGGTCGTTTGGGATCCGTGACGGTAGGGTGAAACGTCGGGGTCTGGGGTGTTTTACAGAGCATATGGCTCTAGGCTGCAGGCTTCTACAGAACAAGCAGGTCAGCCACAGGTCTCTTATGGTGAACCTGCTGAGAAACCATGATGTATTTTTGTATGTCACTACGGCGAGCAGCGGTCCGCTGCCGCTCCTCCCACATGCTCACCTCCCTCGTTCCCTCACCGTGCGGAGGCCTCTGGATGGGGGCGCGGGCAGCACGCGGGCCGGTGCACCCCGCGTGCTCCTCTCGGTTGGGGGGGCAGGCCGCGGTGGGCGGCCGCCGTTGCTGGGCCGCTATTGGTGCTGGTCAGGGGGGGCGGAGTCTCGAGCAAGCGGCGCACAGGCCTGCCCGTCGCTCTAGTGACATTACCTTGGCCAGAAACTTCTCGAAGACGCGTGCGGCTGCTGCTGCTGCATGTCCCTTAGCGTTGGTGGAGCATGGTTTTGTGAGTCCTGCTTCTTTCTTTTTGTTGCTAGCATTTTGGAATAAGGGAAGAGATGGGGAATGATTAAATATCTATATGCATATCTATGATAAGAATATTTAATATGTATATTGTCTATATCTGTTATTTTATGGCAATGTGGGACATATAGTGATTACTGTCTCCTCTCTTTTTGATTTTAGATTGTGGGAACAAGGTTGAGGGTTGTGGTTTCTCCCGGTCCCCGTTGTAGGGGATCGGCTATAGGCTTAGGACATTAGCTTCTATTTTGCCTTTTACGAATATTGCATATTCCTAAATCACCATAATGGAAGCATCAGGGGATAGTGAGCCGGGCACCCCACTTGGGCAAGACAGGCTCTGCCCCTTGTGCAGACGGAATCCCCTGGGCGGATTCAGCACAATTTGTTCCACTTGTGCCAGAGGCATTGTTTTGGACCATGAGAGGGCTGTCTCTTCCGCCCCTAGTCCTGCGTCAGCTCCTGTCTCTCCGGGCTCTGCCCTTTGTGCAGACGAAATCCCCTGGGCGGATTCAGCACAATTTGTTCCACTTGCACCAGAGGCATTGTTTTGGACCATGAGAGGGCTATCTCTTCCACCACTAGTCCTGCGTCAGCTCCTGTCTCTCCGGGCTCTGCCCCTTGTGCAGACGGAATCCCCTGGGTGGATTCAGCACAATTTGTTCCACTTGCACCAGAGGCATTGTTTCGGACCATGAGAGGGCTGTCGCTTCCGCCCCTAGTCCTGCGTCAGCTCCTGTCTCTCCGGATCCCCCACTGCTGCAGTTATCCCCTAGCGAAGGGGGAGTGGCAGGGGGACACACTCTGATTTTGTGCACAGGCTGGCTAGCCTTGAGAAACAGCTCTCATTGGCAGCCCCTAGAAAGGCCTCGAGCAAGAAGCGGCACTTGGAGGCGGTTTACTCAGATGATGATTTGCATACTTCTTTTGGTTCCGCTGAGGAAGGGGAGTCGCCAAATGACCGACTCTCGTAAGGTGAGTTGCTCTCCGGTGGAGAAGACAGCAACTCTGGTTATTCCTCGGATGAGGATTCCTTCTTTCCAGATGATACGGAAAGCTTGCATTCCTCTGTTTTTGACACTTTGCACATTGTTTCTCCCAAGATGGCCAAGAGAAAGACGGATGATTTGTTTCAGCCTGAAAGACAACGGCGGGTTTTTCCTAAACAGACACATTTTTCTAACATGGTGCTTAAGGAGTGGGAAAGGCCCAATAAGCTGCCATCGGTTCCTAAGGGCCTGGAGAGATGGTATCTTTTTCCTGCCGAGTTGATTAAGTTATGGTTGCATCCTCCCGAGGTAGACCCTCTGGTGTCAGGTCTGTCCAACACCACTATTATGCCGTAACCTGACAATGCTTCCTTAAGAGATCCTGCGGACAAAAGCATGGATCAGTTTGCTTGCCATGCTTTTACCTTGTTTCCCTAGCCACGAGGAAAAAGGTTAAGCAGCTTGTGGCTAAGGCTAAGTCTCGCAAACGGGCGGAGGATGACAAGGAACTCAGAGCCTGTTTTGATTTCATCGGCTTTGTTGTTACTGCCATGGATGATGTAGTCAGGCTAGGTGCCAAGACTTCGGCTTTGCTGGTAGCATTACGCTGTTCGCTGTGGTTGAAGCAATGGTCGCCGCCAAGAAGTCCCTCACAAATTTACCCTTTGTGGGGGGTCGGCTGTTCGGGGAGTGGCTGGACCTTTTGGTCAAGGATGGTAAGCTCCCTCAAAGAAGGAAACCTACTCGGCCTTTTCGGCACTCCTCTTCTTACCGCTCCTTTCGGGGGGGAAGAGGTTCTTCCTTTTCCAGTGGCCGCAGAGATTCTTGGGGCAGAGGTAGGTCCTGCAGTCGGCCCAATCCCGCCTGGGGAGCTAATCCCAAACCTCCAGCCGAACCTACAAAGGCATGTGGGGGCGCCCTCACCAGTACGGGTGGGAGGACGGTTACTGCTGTTTGATCCAATCTAGAGGCATCACGTCTCAGACCTTTGGATTCAGGAGGTGGTGTCATCAGGTTACAAGATTGAGCGGGCAGCCGGACCACCCACAAGATTTCTATGGTCAAGGGCATCCCGAAACCTGTCAAAAGTGGAGACCTTGAGAGCCGCTGTTCGGCCCCTCCTGCGGACAGGGGTGATTTGTCATGTGCCCCGGCAGGAGCAGGGTCAGGGATTTTACTCCAACCTATTCACGGTTCCCAAGAAGGACATATCAGTGCAGCCGATCTTGGACCTAATGGGCCTCAACAAGTTTATAAGGGTCAGACATTTCCGCATGGAAACATTCCGGTCGGCAGTGAGGTCGCTTTGACTCGGCGACTTTATGACTACGGTGGACATCAGGGACGCGTATATACACATCCCTATTTTTCCGGGACATCAGAAGTTTTTGAGGTTTGCATTGGAGAGTCAGCTTTTCCAATTTGTAACACTCCCCTTCGGCATATCCTCAGCTCCCAGGGAGTTCATCAAGGTGCTGGCGGGCCTCATGGCTATCCTGAGGGGTCAGGGTATTCGGGGTCAGGGTATTCGAGTATCCTATTTGGACCCAGCTTTCGGTTGGGTGATCAACTACCCCAAGTCGCATATCACTCCGTCAACAGTGATATCCTTCCTGGGGATGTCCCTAGACACTGTTCAAGTCAAGGTCTTTCTGCCACAGCAGAAGGTCTTGTGTCTCTAGGCGCAGGTACAAGCCTTGCTGTCCTGTCAACATCCATCAGTGCGCCTAGGAATGAGATTGGTGGGCCTAATGGTGGCTTGCTTCGAAGCAGAGCCCTTTGCTCAATTCCACATGAGGCCTCTTCAGTTAAACCTACTTGCCAGTTGGGATCGGTCCCTGCAATCCCTGGACCAAGGATTTGTGCTATCCCCCCCGGCCAGGCAATCCCTCTTGTGGTGGCTGGATCCTCGGCATCTGCTGGTAGGCAAGTCCTTTCGGACTCCCCATTGGGAGATAGTTGCCACGGACGCCAGTCTTACAGGCTGGGGAGGCATTTGGCCGACCCAAAAGATCCAGGGTCAGTGGGGTCCGAAAGAGAGCCGGTTGCCCATCAATCTCTTGGAACTGAAGGCAATTTGGTTTGTTCTCCTACAACTGACCCGCAATTTAAGGGGCCATGCTGTTCAAGTCCGCTTGGACAATCGGACGGCTGTAGCCTACATCAACCACCAGGGCGGTACTCGGAGCAGGAGATCCCTCAAGGAGGTAAGCCGGATTCTGACTTGGGCAGAGGAGAATGTTCCCTGCATCTCGGCAGTTTACATCCCGGGGGTTGAAAACCAGGAGGCGGACTCCCTGAGCGGGAGGTCCTTGCATCTGGGGGAATGGTCTCTCAACAGGAAGGCCATTCAAGCTCTATGCCTCCGCTGGGGTCAACCGGACGTGGATCTTTTTGCGTCCAGACACAATCACAAACTTCCAAGGTTCGTATCTCTCTCAAGAGACCCTCTGGCCATAGCAACAGATGCCCTGGCAATTCCCTGGACAGGGTTCAATCTTCTGTATGCTTTTCCTCCGTTTCCGCTTCTGGACCGAGTACTACGTACCAACCATCCTGGTGGCTCCTCGTTGGCCAAGGAGGGCTTGGTTTGTGGACATAGTAAGGATGTCAACAGATCACTTCCTCATGTCCGACGATCCGGAGCTTCTCACACAGGGGTCACTTCGGCACCCGAATTTACAGACGCTGGCTTTGACGGCCTGGCTGTTGAAACCTCCATCCTGACGGAAAAGGGTTTATCAGCCACAGTTATTCACACAATGAGTCAGGCACGGAAGAAGACTTCCATGATATATTACAGAGTTTGGTGGGCCTATATCGCTTGGTGTGAGGCCAGGAACCTTCCTTGCCGGAGATATTTGGTTTCTAGAATTCTAGAGTTTCTGCAATATGGTCTAGACTTGGGCCTCCAGTTGAGCACCCTCAAGGGTCAGGTCTCGGCCCTATCCATTTTTTTCCAGTAGTCTATTGCCAATCATAGATTGATCAAAACATTTTTTCAGGGGGTCACTCATGTTCGGTGTGGGACCTGAATCTGGTGTTATCTGCTCTCCAGGGTGCCCCCTTCGAGCCTTTGTATGACGCTACATTGACTATGCTGATGCTCAAAGTGATTTTTTTGATGGCGATCACCTCTGTGCGTCGAGTATCGGAATTGCCCGCGTTGACTTGAGGTGGAGCAGGCAAACTACCGTCATCTTGAAGAAAGCCCGACAGAGACTATACTTCTTGAGACAACTAGCAAGATAGGGTATGTCTAAAAGGATCCTAAAGACCTTTTACAATGGTGCAATAAGCTCACTTCTGACCTCCTCCTCCACGGTCTGGTTTTGCGGGATCACAGCCAAGGACAAGAACTGGCTGAAGAGGATTACTAGGACTGCTGAGCGGATCATAGGATGCCCCTTACCATCCCTGGAGGAACAATTTACAGAAAGGATCTGCTCAAAGGCAAAAAAAATAGCTGAGGACCCAACACACCCAGGTCATTCTTTTTTCAAACTCTTGCCCTCCGGCCGGAGGTACCTGGCTCTCTCGACCAGAACCTCTAGGTACAAAAATAGCTTTTTTCCTCTAGCGCCTAGCTTTTTCCTCTAGGCGCTAAATAACCACCACTGATTAACCGCCATGAACTTCCTGTCCCTACCATGTCACTAAGTTACCAACAACATCAGATGTATATATGTTAAAATGTTAAAAAATGTTAAAATGTATAATATGTAAAAATGTTTAATTTTATACTTAACGTTTATAGCTCTAAAGGGGTACCTTCCTTCCAAAATGCATTCCTTGTATGTATCCTGTACTTACTTGGCGGTCAATAAAGTATTCGTATTCGTAGTATTCGTATTCATTCTACTAGGGCCATTGGTGCTTCCTGGGCCTTCCAGCATTAGGCTTCAGTGGAACAGGTTTGTAAGGCTGCCACTTGGTCTTCGGTTCATACGTTTACCAAGTTTTACAAGGTGGATGTGAGGGCCTCAGCTGACGTTGTTTTTGTCTGAAAGGTGCTTCAGGCGGTAGTGAAATGAACTACCTGCTGTTCCGCACTGGGGATCCCGCCCATATGGACACTGCTTTTGGATGTCCCAGCTGTGAAGAATGAGGGACGGCCTGGAATGGATAGGAAGGAAAAACGCAATTCTGTGAGACTCACCTGTAGAATTGGTTTTGTTTCCTTTCCATTCTAGGCCTTCCAACCCGCCTTCTTTGATGTTTATTATTGTCCTGGATGCCTTTTTATGGTGATTGAACCATTACTTGTTCATAGGACACTAGTTATACAAATTTAGGATTTCAGGTTCGAGAGAGTACAAGCGGAGGCTATGTGAAGTAACATGGTCTCCTATGTTCGGGCCTCCCAACCTGCCTCTTGTTATTGAGTTGCTGCTTTTTAATTACTGGGTGTGGTTAAGAGGCAGCTGCTATTTATAGGGGGCCGGGAGGAGCCACATCTTTGATCTTGTAGTCGCTAGCTACAGCTGTGAAGAATGAGGGACAGCCTGGAATGGATAGGAAACAAAACCAATTCTATGGGTGAGTCTCAAAGAATTGCGTTTTTCATTATTGTAGTAACAGGGAGTGAGGAAGATACCAGCAGAGTCAGCTGGGAGCAGTCACTGGAGAAGGAGAGAGAGCATAGAAACTGTGGAAACCATGGAAACATCACAGCCAGAAGGTGAGCAGGCAAAGCGGCAGGCAGGGCAGTCACCTCCCTCCGGCGCCGCTCAGCGGTTGAGTCGTCAGCGGATCCCAAGAAGCCGAGTGAAACAGTACGCGCTGATTGGTTGACCGATTTGTTTTCAGCTAAACCATGAAACAAATCCATTTCTTGTTACGGACTTTACTGAATTGAGGCTAATAACTGAAGCATTAGCATCAGGTCATAACATAAATGTTAGGCATAAATACTAAAATATATAAACTAATAATACATTTATACTAATCAGTATGGAGAACATATAAAGAAGCAGGAGAAAGGAGGAACAGGCAGATGAATGTTTAGCTGCAGAAGATATTGCGAGCCTGCTTTGTAATGAGAAATCTCATGCAAAAGTACTTTCATTTCAGCCTCAAATAGGGCACAGTGCGAGAGGATGTGTGAGATTGTCTCGCATGTACAGATGCGGCAATCTTTATCCTTCACATCCCAGCTGTGACCATTGTTATATCTCACACAGAAGCTATTGGAAAGCATTTAAGATTGCAAGAAAGCACGATGCACAAGCAGAGTTTTAAAGAAAGCTGCCTCTGTATCCCCATAATCATGCGCAAAAGCAAGAATTCTCACGTGTGAGATTATTTTTGCATAAAACAAAGAATTTTTTTTGATCCATGCAGTATCGGCCCTCGTGTCACCAAGAACACGTCCCTGTCACAACGCTGGATTGAAGTTACCATGTCCAATAAGGATTGCCATTATTTCTACATACCTTTAACATGAGCGCTGGGTGAATCTAAATGTCAGGTCTGGAGTTCCTCCACAGCTTGAGTTCCCCTGCTATATGCCGCTTCACCAGCAGATGGCTCTGTCCTGCAGAGGTGTTAATCAGCCAGCACCTGTGGAACTTCCTGCTCTATATAAGCTGATCCACCCATTCAGCTAGTGGATCAGCATTAAATCTGTCTTTTGAGCTGTCTACCCGGACTCTGTCTTTGGACTTCTGAATCTCAACCTGAATCTGAACCTGTATCTTGTATGTATGCACTCTGACTCCACATGTAATATATGTACAGCAGTTTGATGTGTGTGTTGTTCACTGGTTGTCACAATTAAACCCAGTTTGCTGCATTTTCATTGTCTCTCTGTCTCGCAGTTCTTGAACTTCTCGTCACTTTTTAATAGAGGAATTCTCCATTGAGAAATCCCTGACACTAATAATGAATGGGCAGTGAGAAGGTTCACCACATCATTTTGTGGGACCACTAGATTTGTTGACCATTTTTTTCAGGTTAATAAATAACTCTCCATCTCTATACAGGAATGTGCAAACGGACTAGAGCAGGGGGCCCCAACTTGTTTTTATCAAGTAAATTTCCATTTTCTAGGTGGTCTGTGGGGGTTGTCAGTCGCATAAAACTGTAGTAACAGCACATAAAACAACCAGCAAATGCACAAAAAAAAGTATGTGTATCGACGTTTAAAGTTTAAAGAAAATCAAGCTTGAGTACAGATATAGATGGCAGCAGATTGGGTTGGGGTACAGATCAGTCTTCAGCCTAACCATGTACCACCTGATAGGTTCCTATGTACCGCCAGTGGTACCCATACCCAGTGACGTGCCACCACACATACCATGCAAATGCTTAGGCGCCCAGAGACAGGGTCAGACACGTGGCAACTTTTTGCCACAGCCGTGGCGAGTGAGGGGTGCCTTTTAACATAATGCAGAGTGTACAGCAGGTAGGAAGTGACTGTACACTTACCCGAACCAGCGATCAGGGCCTGCGTGTTTTCATCTCACAAAATGTCCATGGCAGGGGCTCCAATAAGTTGGCTGCTTCCTTGAGTGAGGACGCAGACAGCAGTCTGCCTATGCCCCTGGGTTCTCCGACGCTCCCAGGGCACATGCACAAGCTGTAGCCGCAACCCAGACAAGGTGCGTCAATATTGTATTTTGCTATATAAAATATGTCTTTGATTGAAATAAGCCCGCCCCTGCCCTTTGATAAGCCCGCCCCTGCCCATACTTCTAGTGTGGAACCCCGGGACTAGAATGTAAAGGATCTTTCAGGTTCCCAGAGAAAAGTATTGATCACTCTGGAACAGAGGATTTTTCATCCATTTTTTTTCTTGTGTGTCAAGATGTAGCAAAGCTCAGATTATTATCTTGAATCCTCTTTTGAATTTATATTGGTGGTGCTTCTTTGTGTGACTCTCTGGTCTGCTTGACCACCGAGTCAATCTTTCTTACTATTATCTTGAATCCGGCAATGCTTTTCAGTGGCTTCCATTATGTGCAGCAAATCAAATCAACAATTCATCAGTGACAAGTTATATCAAGCCAAATTGACTTGTAAAAGTGTTGTAAAGTGAAATGCTACCTGCTTGTAATGGTCCTGGTGGTCCTGGGGGTCCAGGTGGACCCTGTTCTCCTCTCTGTCCAGGTGGTCCATTAACACCTTGTGGTCCCGGTGGTCCCTGTTCTCCTTTTGGTCCGGGTGGTCCAGCGACACCTTGTGGTCCTGGGTAGACAAGAAATATATTTACTGTAAAAAAAACCCAAAAGAGTGGATAGCTGGAATCCTCAATCACACAAAGGACATTTTGGGTTTGGTCGGAACACCCAAAAAAGGGATCAAAATGTGCTCAAAACCCAACAGCTGTCTGTCCAGTGGCTAATATACGGTCTCTGATATACGGTGTTATGCTAAAAGAATCCAAAGACAAATGTAGCCAGTGCTTCCAAAGTATAATATAATCATCACATACAGTGCTGGACTGGGGCCAAAAATCAGCCCAGGTTTTAACCAGCACCTGGCCGGCCCGTGACCAGCCAGTGGCCAAAAACATCCCTTCTGTGACTTACCCTGATTGAAAGTGAATTGCCAATAATGGGAAAATTGATGTGAGACCTGAGAAGGGTCTAATCAAGGCTCACATACAAGTTACTATCCGGTAAGAGTATACAACGCAGGTGAAGGGCACACGGATGGTGTTATATGTGAACTAATATTGATCACCAGAGAGTTGAGTTAAACTAATGTAGTTCTGTAGTTACCTGAACATGTCACCACAATGTTACCTGCTTGTGATGCTCCTGGTGGTCCCTGTGGGCCCATTGGTCCTGGTGGACCCTTTTCTCCTTTTGGTCCAGGGGCTCCATTACCAGTTTGTGATCCTGGCGGTCCCTGTTCTCCTTTTGGTCCAGGTGGTCCAATGGCACCTTGTGGTCCGGGTGGTCCTGAGTAGACAAAAAATATATTTACTGAGCAGATTGCTGGCAACCTCAATCATACAAAATCAGTTTTAGGTTGAAAGGATGGGGGGTGACATTTATCCAGCTATTTACTAACATCCAGCTATATACTAACATACTATATACTAAGACTAAGGCTTGCTTGAACCAGTTTGCTCAGGCTTAGAATAGAGGTGAAAGTTTCACTTTAAGACACTTATTTTCCCATGTAATCATTTACCAGAAAATGGACATTTCATTATTATTATTATAACCTAGCTAGAGATGTGCCTTATCTATGTCAGCGTGTACGCTTCAGGAGTGTCACGGACCGGGTGGAGCGGACTCGGGTGTGGATCCGCTTTAACCGTGGGACCGATGGCGGGTAGTCTAAGGGGGGAGCGGAGTCTAAGGGGCCACCGGTATTCACCAGAGCCCACCGCAAGGCAGGTTGGTCTTGTGTGGCGAGTGACCCCCAGGTCGCTACCCCCCAACAGCGGCCCAGTCCCACAGTCAGCCGAGGTTCAGCGAGGTACACAAGAGGCAGGCAAAAGGCGTAGTAAGTACAGGCAGAGATCAGGGCTGGCAGCACAGGTTCGCAGTAAAGGTGAGTAGCCGAGGTTGGGGCAGGCAGCAAAGGTTCAGAATCGGGGACAGGCAGAGGTCGGTACACGGGTGAGCAATCCAAGAATGTCTGACTTTCAACAAGCATGGAGAGACCAAGATCCGGCACTGAAGGAAGAAAGTGCCTCTTTAAACAGGGGAAGATGATACAGGATTGGATGACCAGACACCAATCAGTGCTGTACAGGCCCTTTAAATCTCAGGAATCCAGTGCGCTCGCCCTCTAGTGGACGGAGATGTGCTCGCACCTGGGCATGTGAGGAGGAAGCATGGGGGGAAGGGAGACAGCTGGATGCAGCCATGAGGGAAGTGCTGCAAGATGGATGACGGCTGCATGCAGCCATGGAGGTAAGTTACTTGCTGTGAGACGGGCGTGCAATGCTCGCCCTAACAAGGAGACAGCATCAAGGCCGTCACCAATTTTTTTCTCTTGTTTTAAGAACTTATTGTTTTGTTTTATGTTTATGCCTACGTGCAAAATGTCCGTTAATAATTGCTGCCCGAAGGGAGGGGTAAGGAGAAATTCAGTATACAGCTCTATATATTCTCTGCTGTGTGTGAAATAAATCAGAACTTGTATGATGAACGCTGTTATCTGAACTTTCTTTGCGTCATACTGGTTCCTAGCTCGAGCTAAGTAGAGACACTCCAGGGGTAGATGCTCAACGCGATACCGACCCTCAACACAGGTTTTGTCTGAACACTTAAAAGCGAGGCAGCCATTGGGGCAGGAGAACCGAGACTCCAATATGTGGCCAGACAGGCCCAGCTGTGAAGTGAGGGGCGCCCACCCTGACCTGAGACCAACAGGCTGCCACACTTTTGCTACTGATGTTGATAATATATTAGGGTGTCTGCCCCCCTGCCCGCAGGCTGATTTGCCTTGCGGCCAAATTCAAATTAGGGGCCAAGCCATCACACCTAGTTTAGAGAGGGAGTCAGACTCTATAGAGCTTATATCATGTCTGGGCCCCTCATAAACTATAATGTCATGATTAGGCCCTAATTTTTGTTTTCCTTAATGGCCTGGCTGCTTTTGGGGCAGAGGTCCAGTTCAAGCTAAGGCCCCAACCATCACATATAGGTTATAGAGGCTCCCACTGCAGCTGAGCCGGTATCTCCTGCGGCCACAGACCTGTGGCTTCTTGCTCCAATTTTCCCCTTCCATCTGCTTGGCCCCGCCCAATGCACATGTTTGTCATTTTTTGTCAGGGTTCAGTCCCTAAAAAGAACTTGCTTTTGACACTTTCATTGCTCAAAAACATGCCAGAGCTCTCTCTTCAAATTCACTTTTCTGCCCTCTAAACAAACCATAAATCTGGCGCCGGAGATGGTTTGTTGCACCAAAAGGGCGCTAAAGGAAAAGTTCAGATGCAAACTGCCACCTTGCAAACGCTAGTGCGCAAATTGGCGCAATAACAAACGCATCTTATTTTGACAACCGTAATGAATTTATTTGATCAAATCCCAATACAACATGAGAGGTAATGTCACTTATACTCCCGGAATCAGGGGATGGCAGGGGGAGGGGTCACTTATACATTCTGCATCAGGTGATGGCAAGGGGAGGGGTCACTAATACACCCAGCAACAGGTGATGGAGGGGGAGGGGTCACTTACACACCCGACATCAGAGGATGGCAGGAGGAGGGGTCACTTATACACCCAGCATCAGGTGATGAGGGGGAGGGGTCACTTATACACCCGGCATCAGAGGATGGCAGGGGGAGGGGTCACTTATACATTCTGCATCAGGTGATGGCAAGGGGAGGGGTCACTAATACACCCAGCAGCAGGCGATGGAGGGGGAGGGGTCACTTATACACCCGGCATCAGAGGATGGTGGGGGAGGGGTCACTTATACACCCGGCAGCATGGGATGGCAGGGGGAGGGGTCACTTATACACCCGGCATCAGGGGATGGCGGGAGGAGGGGTCACTTATACACCCGGCATCAGGTGATGGCAGGAGGAGGGGTCACTTATACACCTGGTATCAGGGGATGGTGGGGGAGGGGTCACTTATAAAGCTGGTATCAGGGGATGGTGGGGGGAGGGGTCACTTATACACCTGGTATCAGGGGATGGTGGGGGGAGGGGTCACTTATACACCTGGTATCAGGGGATGGTGGGGGGAGGGGTCACTTATACACCTGGTATCAGGGGATGGTGGGGGAGGGGTCACTTATACACCTGGTATCAGGGGATGGTGGGGGGAGGGGTCACTTATACACCTGGTATCAGGGGATGGTGGGGGGAGGGGTCACTTATACACCTGGTATCAGGGGATGTGGGGGAGGGGTCACTTATACACCTGGTATCAGGGGATGGTGGGGGGAGGGGTCACTTATACACCTGGTATCAGGGGATGGTGGGGGGAGGGGTCACTTATACACCTGGTATCAGGGAATGGTGGGGGGAGGGGTCACTTATACACCTGGTATCAGGGGATGGTGGAGGGGTCACTTATACACCTGGTATCAGGGGATGGCAGGAGGAGGGGTCACTTATACACCTGGTATCAGGGGATGGTGGGGGGAGGGGTCACTTATACACCTGGTATCAGGGGATGGTGGGGGGAGGGGTCACTTATACACCTGGTATCAGGGGATGGTGGGGGGAGGGGTCACTTATACAGCTGGTAACAGGGGATGGTGGGGGAGGGGTCACTTATACAGCTGGTATCAGGGGATGGTGGGGGGAGGGGTCACTTATACACCTGGTATCAGGGGATGGTGGGGGGAGGGGTCACTTATACACCTGGTATCAGGGGATGGTGGGGGGAGGGGTCACTTATACATTCGGCATTAGGTTACGTCAGGTCACTTTTTGAATGACCTTGTAATTGCCATAGAGTTGATGCGGTTGGTTCAGTAAACTCTTTGTGGGCGGAGTTTAGACAAGTGTGTATATAAATTGTTTCTGTGTTTCCCCCGCATGGCGGAAGGCTGGGGTAGAGACAGCAAGGTCAGACATTTCACTCCCTCCTTTACAGCCATGATGTGTCCTCACCCTCCTTTACAGCCATGATGTGCCCTCACCCTCCTATACAGCTGTAATGTGTCCTCACCCTCCTTTCCATCATTTACAGCCGTGAAGTGCCCTCACCATCCTTTAAAGCCGTGATATGTGCCCACCCTCCTTTACAGTTGTGATATGTACTCCCCCTTCTTTACAGCCTTGATGTGCCCTCACCCTCCTTCACATACTTGATGTGTCCTCGCCCTCTCTTTTAGCCTTGATGTGTCCTCAACCTCCTTTACAGCATGTATATGCCCTCTCCCTCCTTTACAGCCGTGATGTGTCGTCATCCTCCTTTACAGCCGTGATGTGTCTGCACCCTCCTTTACAGCTGCTACGTGGCCTTAACCTCCTTTACAGCCAAGATTTGGCCTCACCCTCCTCTACAGCATTGGTGTGCCCTCACCCTCCTTTACAGCATTGGTGTGCCCTCGCCCTCCTTTATAACCGTGATGTGCCCTCACCCTCTTTTACAGCCATGGTGTATCCTCACCCTTCTTTACAGCCGTGATGTGTGCTCACCCTACTTTACTGCTTTAAAGTGGCCTCACCCTTCTTTACAGCCATGATGTGACCTCACCCTCCTTTAAAGCTGTGATGTGGCCTCAACCTCCTGCACAGAAATAATGTGCCCTCACCCTCCTTTACAGCATTGGTGTGCCCTCACCCTCATTTACAGCTGTGATGTGTCCTCACCCTCCTTTACAGCTGTGATGTGTCCTCAACCATGATGTGTCCTCATGCTCCTTTACAGCCGTGATGTGTCCTCACCCCCCTTTACAGCATTGATGTGCCCTCACCCTCCTTTACAGCCATGATGTGTGTTCATCCTCCATTACAGCTTTGATGTGTTCCACCCCTTCTTTACAGCTGTGATGAGTCTGCACCCTCCTTTACAGCTGCTTTGTGGCCTTGATGATGTGCCCTCACCCTCCTTTACAGCCATGGTGTATCCTCACCCTTCTTTACAGCTGTGATGTGTCCTCACTCTACTTTACAGCTTTGATGTGTCCCCACCCTCCTTTACAGCTGCTATGTGGCCTTACCCTCCTTTACAGCCGTGATGTGGCCTCAACCTCCTTTATAGCCATAATGTAACCTCACCCTCCTTTACAGTATTGGTGTGCCCTCACCCTCCTTTACAGTATTAGTGTGCCCTCGCCCTCCTTTACAGCTGTGATGTGTCCTCACCCTCCATTTCAGCTGTGATGTGTCCTCACCCTCCTTTACAGCTGCAATGTGTCCTCACCCTCCTTTACAGCTGCAATGTGTCCTCACCCTCCTTTACAGTATTGGTGTGCCCTCACCCTCCTTTACAGTATTAGTGTGCCCTCACCCTCCTTTACAGCTGTGATGTGTCCTCACCCTCCATTTCAGCTGTGATGTGTCCTCACCCTCCTTTACAGCTGCAATGTGTCCTCACCCTCCTTTACAGCTGCAATGTGTCCTCACCCTCCTTTACAGCTGCGATGTGTCCTCACTCTCCTTTAGAGCTGTCATAAGTCTTCACTCTCCTTTAGAGCTGTGATGTGTCCTCATCCTCCTTTACAGCCATAATGTGTCCTCCCCCTCCTTTACAGCTGTGATGTGTTTGCAACCTCCTGTACAGCCTTGATGTGCCCTCACCCTCATTTACAGCATTGATGTGCCCTCACCCTCCTTTACAGCTGTGGTGTTTCCTCACCCTCCTTTACAGCTGTGGTATGTCCTCACCCTCCTGTTAATCCCCTGCTCCGGAAGGCGTGTTGTGGACCGTGGTGCCAGGCTCTGGTTTCTATATCTTTTTGATACTTCTCCTTTTTCATGTGTATTTTATGTCTGATATGGGTTTCATAGTTGGTGATTTTGCACACTTTTGAGTATCCTTGACCAGTTGGTTTTGAATTGTTTCACTAGATATTGCATTTAGTATTTTGCACATTTTTAATTATTTATTAATTATTCTCATTAACTGTCACTTGTTTTTCATGAATTGGTATTTTTGTATTAATTGAATTATGGTCATTATTTAATTGTATATATTATGAAATGTATATTCCTCTATATTTTGTGTATATATTTCATGGCATATATGCTTGAGCACATTGGTTAATTAAGCACAGTCACTTTAATTTAGTTTTATACTATTGGAGGTAGGTAGTTTTTCTAAAATCAGCCCATAGAGTGTGCCAGCACAATAAATTAGTTCATATCCTAGTCCCAGCACGTGTAAGATTAGGGAGCTTCCCAGATATTTATGGCTGCCTCATTTTTTGGTCAGCACTGGAAGCATCAGGGGGAGGCGCAGTGTTTTCAATGTGTTTTGTTGTATGTTGTTGTTGTTAATTTGCTCCCAACAATAAAAAAAATCTTTGTACTTTTTAATATTTGGTTATATTTGTTGTATTCTTTGGTGCTCCTGCTATCAGGGTGCGGAGAGACTGATTGTCTCCCAGTACCCACTGAGATTTGGTTGGTAATGTTCATATGCAGTGTAGCACAATCTGATTTTATATCGCGGTGCACCCTCTTTTTTGCAATTATTACAGCTGTGATGTGTTTGCAACCTCCTGTACAGCCTTGATGTGCCCTCACCCTCATTTACAGTCATGATGTGCCCTCACCCTCCTTTACAGCTGTGGTGTTTCCTCACCCTCCTTTACAGCTGTGGTGTTTCCTCACCCTCCTTTACAGCTGTGGTGTTTCCTCACCCTCCTTTACAGCTGTGGTGTTTCCTCACCCTCCTTTACAGCTGTGGTATGTCCTCACCCTCCTTTACAGCCTTGATGTGTCCTCACATTCCCTTACAGCCTTGATGTGCCTTCACCTTTCTTTACAGCCTTGTTGTGCCTTTTTCCTTCCTTTACAGCCTTTATGTGTCCCCACCCTCCTTTACAGCCTTGATGTGCCCTCACCCTCAGTTACAGCCTTGATGTGCCCTTACCCTCCTTTACAGCCTTGATGTGTCCTCACCCTCCGTTACAAGCTTGATGTGTCCCCACCCTCCTTTACAGCCTTGCTGTGTTTCCACCATCCTTTAGAGCCTTGAGGTGCCCCCACCCTCCTTTACAGCCTTGCTGTGTTTCCACCATCCTTTAGAGCCTTGAGGTGCCCTCACCCTCTTTACAGCTGTGATGTGGCCTCACCCTCCATTAAAGCAGTGATGTGGTCTCAACCTCCTTTATAGCCATAATGTGTCTTTACCCTCCTTTACAGTATTGGGGTTGCCCTCTCCCTCCTTTACAGTATTAGTGTGCCCTCACCCTCCTTTACAGCTGTGATGTGTCCTCACCCTCCTTTAGAGCTGTCATGTGTCCTCACCCACCTTTAGACCCGTGATGTGTCCTCATCCTCCTTTACAGCTGTGATGTGTTTGCAACCTCCTGTACAGCCTTGATGTGCCCTCACCCTCATTTACAGCATTGATGTGCCCTCACCCTCCTTTACAGCCATGATGTATCCTCACCCTCCTTTACAGCTGTGGTGTTTCCTCACCCTCCTTTACAGCTGTGGTATTTCCTCACCCTCCTTTACAGCTGTGGTATGTCCTCACCCTCCTTTACAGCCTTAATGTGTCCTCAACCTCCTTTACATCCTTTATATGTCCTCACATTCCCTTATATACTTGATGTGCCTTTACCTTCCTTTACAGCCTTGTTGTGCCTTTACCCTCCTTTACAGCCTTGATGTGTTTCCACACTCCTTTACAGCCTTGATGTGCCTTCACCATCCATTACAAGCTTGATGTGTTCCCACCCTCCTTTACAGCCTTGTTGTGCCTTTACCCTCCTTTACAGCCTTGATGTGTTCCCAACCTCCTTTACAGCCTTGATGTGCTCTCACCCTCTTTTACAGCCTTGATGTGCCCTCACCCTCAATTACAGCATTGATGTGCCTTTACCCTCCTTTACAGCCTTGATGTGTTTTTACCCTCCATTACAGCCTTGAAGTGTCCTCACCCTCCTTTACAGCTGTGATGTGTCCTAACCCTCATTTACAGCCTTGATTTTGTCCTCACCTTACAAAGCAGCCTTGATGTGTCCTCACTCTCCTTTAAAGCCTTGATGTGTCCTTTCTTTACAGCTGTGATGTGTACTTAACCTTCTTTACAGCTCTGGTGTGTCCTCACCCACTTTACAGCCTATATGTGTCCTCACCCTCCCTTAAAAGCTTGATGTGTCCTCACCCACCTTAACAGCTGCAATGTATCCTCGCTCTCCATTACAGCCTTGATGTGCCCTCACCCTCTCTTACAGGATTGATGTGTCCTCACCCTCCTTTATAGCCTTGATGTGTCCTCACCCTCCCTTACAGCCTTGATGCGTCCTCACCCTCCCTTACAGCCATGATGTGTCCTCACCCTCCTTAACAGGGACTGGATGAAGCTGCCATTCAACGTATTGCGATGAACCTGAAAGTCATTTGTACCTGGATCTCCCTTTGGTCCCTGTGACCCATCTCTCCCCGGCTGGCCCTCTTTTCCGGGCCCTCCGCACACAATAAGTGAAAAGTTGACCTTTTGCAGTTCTTGTAAAATCTCACTGTTCAGGGACGCTGAAGCCACGCCGAGCCAAACCACCCCGAGAACCAGCAGAGGGGGCATCTTCCAGCTATGGCTGCTCTGCAGAGGAGGGTGAAAGAAGGTGATGATAGAAAAGAGGATACACAAGGAGAAGAGCTTACACTCTATTAGGGTATAAGGGAGGATACAGGAGGAGAAGAGCTTACACTCTATTAGGGAATAAGGGAGGATACAGGAGGAGAAGAGCTTACACTCTATTAGGGTATAAGGGAGGATACAGGAGGAGAAGAGCTTACACTCTATTAGGGTATAAGGGAGGATACAGGAGGAGAAGAGCTTACACTCTATTAGGGTATAAGGGAGGATACAGGAGGAGAAGAGCTTACACTCTATTAGGGTATAAGGGAGGATACAGGAGGAGAAGAGCTTACACTCTATTAGGGTATAAGGGAGGATACAGGAGGAGAAGAGCTTACACTCTATTAGGGAATAAGGGAGGATACAGGAGGAGAAGAGCTTACACTCTATTAGGGTATAAGGGAGGTTACAGGAGGAGAAGAGCTTACACTCTATTAGGGAATAAGGGAGGATACAGGAGGAGAAGAGCTTACACTCTATTAGGGAATAAGGGAGGATACAGGAGGAGAAGAGCTTACACTCTATTAGGGTATAAGGGAGGATACAGGAGGAGAAGAGCTTACACTCTATTAGGGAATAAGGGAGGATACAGGAGGAGAAGAGCTTACACTCTATTAGGGTATAAGGGAGGATACAGGAGGACAAGAGCTTACACTTTATTAGGGTATAAGGGAAGATACAGAAGGAGAAGAGCTTACACTCTATTAGGGTATAAGGGAGAATACAGAAGGAGAAGAGCTTACACTCTATTAGGGTATAAGGGAGGATACAGGAGGACAAGAGCTTACACTCTATTAGGGTATAAGGGAGGATACTGAAGGAGAAGAGCTTATACTCTATTAGGGCATGAGGGAGGAAACAGGAGAAGAGCTTACACTCTATTAGGGTATAAGGGAGAATACAGAAGGAGAAGAGCTTACACTCTATTAGGGTATAAGGGAGGATACAGGAGCAGAAGAGCTTACACTCTATTAGGGTATAAGGGAGGATACAGGAGGAGAAGAGCTTACACTCTATTAGGGTATAAGGGAGGATACAGGAGGAGAAGAGCTTACACTCTATTAGTGTATAAGGGAGGATACAGGAGGAGAAGAGCTTACACTCTATTAGGGTATAAGGGAGGATACAGGAGGAGAAGAGCTTACACTCTATTAGGGTATAAGGGAGGATACAGGAGGAGAAGAGCTTACACTCTATTAGGGTATAAGGGAGGATACAGGAGGAGAAGAGCTTACACTTTATTAGGGTATAAGGGAAGATACAGAAGGAGAAGAGCTTACACTCTATTAGTGTATAAGGGAGGATACAGGAGGAGAAGAGCTTACACTCTATTAGGGTATAAGGGAGGAGAAGAGCTTACACTCTATTAGGGTATAAGGGAGGATACAGGAGGACAAGAGCTTACACTCTATTAGGGTATAAGGGAGGATACTGAAGGAGAAGAGCTTATACTCTATTAGGGCATGAGGGAGGAAACAGGAGAAGAGCTTACACTCTATTAGGGTATAAGGCAGGATATAGAAGGAGAAGAGCTTTTCCAGCCTATTAAAACACAGGGTTGGATACAGGAGCAGCAGAGCTTACCATTTATTGAGATTCAAAGGCTTGTGATGTAGATATCCCCTGTTTTTTCTTTTTTGGGACTTTGAGGACCAATGGCTCTTCCTGTAACAAGACATTGTCAGAGGTTCTGGGCGGCTGCAGGTCAGAGAAGCGACAAAAACAATACATCTAACTCGAGGGATAAAAACACAAACATTCAGCCCTGCAGAAATAATTCATAAAGATACAAATCGCAGCCACAGCCCATCACAAGCCGGGAGGACGGGAAGAATTGTAAAGTGTTAATGCAGAAACGTGTCAGTACCGGACACCCAGAATCCTAGTGTCAGGTACATGGAGCACCCTGTGTGACCAGAATACTTACCAGCTGATGACCTGCCAGTGGCCTGTTTCACACTTGTCTTCCAGCTATTGCTGCTCCTCTTCATTAGCGGAGCTTCGCTTTGATACAGACCTTTGCCTTTACTCTAAGAACCTCCAAAGTATGTCAAGGTTGCATTGCTTGTGTATTTATAGTATTGGAAACAATGAGTTTTCAATCTTTTGGACATTACAATAGCGGGTAACAGACCAACCAAATAGGACAGCAAAGAAAACTTCTCTCCAACAATAAGAGGCCGATTCATTAACAGCGCCAGGTAGCGACAGTTGAGCGACAGTAGCGGCATTTTCAGAGCGCCCGCTAGTATTCGCTGTGCTTGCCCGTTGTTCGGTTGTTGACAGCGACTCAGTCGGTTTGCCGTAATGTTGAATATTGGGTAATGAGTCGCTATTTGACCGGTTTCGCACTGTATGGGAGCGCATGATAGCGACTGGCCCTAGCGACCGGCTCCCACCATATTCATAAACAAATCACGCTCAAAAAATTCTCGCACTGTAAAATGCTTGTGTAGCGATAACCCTTATCGCCGGAGGGCTTCACCGCCCGAGACGTCCTTTTCCCAATCGTAAGAGGTGCTGCAGGAGTCCCAGAGTCGTCCGTGAGGAACCAGGAACAGCCCTTACAAGGACTAGTGAATTGTAATATAGCGTTTCCCCCAATAAGAGACAGAACTTCAGTATTGAGGGTGAAGGTGAAGTGAACTTTATTAGTGCCACACTGGGCCTTATATACACAAGTCTCTATTGCATGACACACACACCGACCAATAGCAGCAGGGCAAACAATCCCTCAACTCTGCCGGTGACGCAATCAGTAGAACAATAGCAGGCCGTAATACAATCAATCAGGACAATGCCATTGACTGTGACGTAATCAACAATACACAATGGCAATCAAAATACAATGACCTAATTAAGAAAAGGCCAGTGAATGACCCGGTGGGCAACTGAATAGTGATGACATCCAAAAGACAGAGCCTCTGTCACAATGCCCCCTTTTTGTGGAACACCCGGCAGACCCGGATTGACCCTGTTCGGGTTAACGTGGGGCTGTCCGGACTCTTGTCATGGGCAGAGTTCTGTTTAAGGACAAGTCTGCAAATAGTGAGTAACCGGACTAAACATTGACGTGGGCTGTACATAGGAATCGGTCATGGGTGGGGTCCAAACATTGGGATATTGTGGCGTTGGTGAGTTCAGCACCAAAGTCCTTGATTGGATGTGTGCACAGGTGCTCTGCTTTCTTATAGCTGGCCCAAGTTTCAATCTCTTTCCATGGAAGCTGATCGGAGAATCCACAATTTTCTGCACATCTACATCATCGTAAAAGTAGACAAAACCATAACCCTTAGAAACACCAGAGGCATCCCTAATAATTTTGACATTCTTTACAGCGCCATACTTTGAAAAAACATCCTTAATTTCAGGCTGATTAATCCGACGGCCAATGCCCCCAACAAAAATAGTGTTTGGCATAAGTTTCCCTTCTGGAAGGACGTAACCTGACGGCTGATCCTCTTCTTGACTTCGTGTAACAGACATGACGTGATGCAGACGAAACCCCTGGGTCTCCCCGACCAGTGGGCTGGAGTCGGCAGCTCGGGCTGGAGCCTGGGTTGTAACAGGGTTGACGCTGGCTGGTCCAGAGGTAGCGTAGGCAGAAGTCATTGGTCCTAGATCATTTCCCAATAGTACTTCTGCTGGTAAGTTGTCCATAAGTCCCACCTGTACCCTGCCGGATCCAGCGCCCCAGTCAAGATGTACTCGGGCGGTGGGGAGTCGAAACACAGCTCCTCCCGCCACCCTTACTGCAACGGTGTGTCCGGTGCGGTCTTTGTTCTTGACCAAATGAGGTTGGAGCAAGGTAAGTGTGGCTCCGGTGTCGCGTAATCCTTGCGCGGTGCGCCCATTGACTCGTACCTCCTGGTAATGGTGCTGTCGGTTGTCTTGGATGGCCGCTTGTACGGGATCAGCTTCGTACAGTACCCCCAGATACTCTTCCGAACTGCTCTCAGCTTCCAAACAGTGTGCCACAGGAGTACGGGAGGTGGAAGGTTGCTTTTGCCCCCACGTGTTTCGGGGAGGCTCTAGGGAGCAATCACTGCGATAATGTCCCCATTGTTTGCAACGATGGCACTGAACTGTGGAGAGGTTTGGTTGCTGCGCTGGCCTATGTGGCCCAGAGTCACGAGTTGGCGCTGAAGCCACAGGTGCTTGAAATTTGATGGGAGGTTGTGGTTTTGGAGCGGACTGTTCTGTCCGGCGCGCATCGGTGTACTCGTCGGCTAGACGAGCAGCCTCGGGTAGCGTTAGAGGCCTCCGGTCACGTACCCACTCTCTTAGCTCTGGTTGCAGGGCATTGAGAAAATGTTCTAGTAAAAACAACTGTAGTACATCCTCAGCGGTCGTGGCTTTGCATCCAGTGACCCAGTGTGATGCTGTACGATGGAGGCGACATGCCCACTCCGTGTAAGAATCCCCTCCCTTCTTTTGGGATTCCCGAAATCGTCGCCTGTAGGCCTCCGGGGTGACAGCGTACCGGGCTAACAAAGCCTCCTTTACCAGATGGTAGTGTGGTAAGTCCACATCAGGGATGGCCCGGAAAGCATCGGAAGCTTTCCCAGATAGTTTCCCTGATAATATGGTGACCCATTCCTCCGTGGGTACCCGGTGTAAAGCGCACTGGCGTTCAAAATCGGCCAAAAATCCGTCAATCTCGTCGTCACTTTCCTGGAAGGACTTAAATGCTGCAAATGGAATCTTTCTCCCCCCAGTGTAACTGAGGCTGAGAGGCTGCTGGGTTGAAAGTCGCCGATCTTCCCTTCGCTTACTGGCCTCTGCCTCCGCTGCGGCGAAGACTCGGTCGATCAGTTCCTGTGATGGATTCGGGCCATAG
The DNA here is from genome assembly GCA_027917425.1 of Gastrophryne carolinensis. Lineage (NCBI taxonomy): Eukaryota > Metazoa > Chordata > Amphibia > Anura > Microhylidae > Gastrophryne > Gastrophryne carolinensis. The sequence goes on along the minus strand of CM051234.1, from coordinate 654,812,157 downwards.
ACCGACAATCTGTTCCGAACCGCTTGAACAAGAGCAGCGTCTTCATCGATCTCTATATTGGTTTCAGTCCTCACTGCTGCACGATCCATTTCGATCAGCTCGGCTATCAGTTCCTGACGTGGGCGGTTGCTAGCTGACCTTCCCCGGCTCTCGAGTAGATCCTTCAGGGTCAGCCTTTTCAACTTGTCATACTGACTCTCCATCAGGGTAGCACTCTCTCTGGGTACAAAGGACCATCCGACCGCTTGCCACCAATTGTAGCGATAACCCTTATCGCCGGAGGGCTTCACCGCCCGAGACGTCCTTTTCCCAATCGTAAGAGGTGCTGCAGGAGTCCCAGAGTCGTCCGTGAGGAACCAGGAACAGCCCTTACAAGGACTAGTGAATTGTAATATAGCGTTTCCCCCAATAAGAGACAGAACTTCAGTATTGAGGGTGAAGGTGAAGTGAACTTTATTAGTGCCACACTGGGCCTTATATACACAAGTCTCTATTGCATGACACACACACCGACCAATAGCAGCAGGGCAAACAATCCCTCAACTCTGCCGGTGACGCAATCAGTAGAACAATAGCAGGCCGTAATACAATCAATCAGGACAATGCCATTGACTGTGACGTAATCAACAATACACAATGGCAATCAAAATACAATGACATTGCCTGTAACAGTATCAAAATACAATGACCTAATTAAGAAAAGGCCAGTGAATGACCCGGTGGGCAACTGAATAGTGATGACATCCAAAAGACAGAGCCTCTGTCACAGCTTGTTTAAACCCCAGAGCGCTGGCGGCGATGGGTTAAAAGTAGTTTTTTTAACCCCCAAACATCCATATTTTTGGAAACCAAAAAAAACAAGTTTTTTAAATAATTTAGTAATATGAATACATTAATATCAGACCTGTAATATTAATTCTGTACTTTTTTTTTTTTTTTAATTATTTAAAAATTATTTAAAATGGCAGAGTGGTCACAGAATTTTTCACATTAAAAAAAAAAAAAAATAAATAAATTAATAACAATTAATTATGAATATTTAAAGATTGTTCCATTGAAATGCATTGGAGAGCGCCAGGTAGCGAGAGGTCATACCTGTCGCTGTTCAAGGTCGCTCGCTGGCGCTGTGGGCTGAGGCTGGAATAATGATGAATGAGTCGCTATCTGGCGCTATCTCAGTCGCTAAGCAGGATCGGATTGATAAATGTGTGATTGTGGTGGGGAGCCGGCGTTCTCGTGGCGGGGCCCGTCATTACCGGCCGCTCACCAGTCGCTACCTGATGCTATCCCTTGTTAAATAAGGGCCTAAAACTTTAGCCACAGACTGACATCCTGCAGGAAGTGAATACAGTGGGTTGGGAGCAGCTCAATCACTATTATTTATACAAAATTATTATTATTATTCAGGGCCTGGGAACTAACTTTGGGGACTCAGAATTAAGAGTAGGGACCACACTAAACACAGAGTTGCCTTGCCGGGGCAGTGTGGCTTCCACATGTATCTGCAGATATATGCAACCAAATCTCTGTCTTTCCACATAGCTAGACATGTTTGTTGCTTGATGTTTAATTGATGAGAGGGTTAAACTGGGCGGTAAATTAGTTCCCAGGCCCTGAATAATAATAATAATTTTGTATAAATAATAGTGATTGAGCTGCTCCCATCCCCCTTTATCCTGCAGGAAGTACTGAGATTGGGCTGCAGGGGGCAGCTGTAAGGCTATTCCCTCTTATGAAACCACCTATAGACTGTCTGGGAGAAGTAAAGGTGAGTACCCCTGTGATTCCTGTGTCTTGTCAGCAGTAATATTGAGAACAAGGGTGCACTACCTATGATGCTGATCAAAGTGCTCACTCCCAAATGAATAACCAAACCTTGATGGAGTGGACGTGGACCTAAGCCAAACCTTCCTCCCAATGAGGAGCACCAAACCAAAATCAAATTTACATATTTTACTGACAATTAATTACACTCAAGAACACTGTGGGCTCAAATACATAAAACACAAGACACTTAAAAAACATTGCTGCAAAAACCCCCTCTAATCTCCAAAACCTATATTTATAAAAGGTCTCTGCCTATTGAGGCCATACATAAAGTGCAGTTGGATTGAACAACCCTCAGATTATATCAAAAAGCACACCCTATATTTTTGTGCCGGCACAAGTCTAATGTGGCTGGATTAACTTATGTGCAAATACAGTGCAAAAATATTATCTAAATAGAGTGCAATATTATTGGAACAATCAATCACAAAGGGGCCAGTGCAATCATAAATTAATCACAATAACTTCATGAAATATATGTAAACAATGAAATAAATGAATAAAAAAATGAATATGTGAATATAATGCACAGAATATCCAAAGGAAAAATATATATAATTAGTAAAAATAAATGATCAAATTACAATTAATGACACAAAAAAGTGCAAGTTCCAGCAGCATTATATACGAGGTTACCAAGCCATGTATAAGGGCTGTCCAAAGTGCAAGTGCAGGAGAGGGAGAAGCAGCAAATACAGCAAATACACCCGCACACGCGGGTCCCGCGCCGCTTCTAACAGGCTTCTACCGGCACAAAAATATAGGGTGTGCTTTTCAATGTTGTTCCGTCCAACTGCACTAAATTTATGGCCTTAATAGGCAGAGGCTGTATATGAATATAGGTTTTGAAGATTATAGGGAGTTTTTGCAGCAGTGTTTTTTAAGTGTCTTGTGTTTTATGTATTTTAGCCCACAGTGTTTTTGAGTGTAATTAATTGTCAATAAAATATGTAAATTTGATATTGGTTTGGTGCTCCTCATTGGGAGGAGGTGTGGCTTAGGCCCATGTCCACTCCATCAAGGTTTGGTTGTCAGCAGTAATACGCGTCAAGACTATTCATGTTTTGAGTTGCTTTTTTGGCCAATGGAGTGACTGTCTCACTCAATGTTTTGCCTAAGAACACCCACTAATGGGTGTGGGGCCGCATAGGGATAGTCTGGGGGGGGCATCCAAATTGCTGTAGCCTCCCCGTGCATAGACCCTCACAACCCCCTGCAATTCTTCCCAGGGTAAAATGCGACCCCGCAGTCGGCCACCGGTGATCAGATGACCATCAGTTGCCAATCGTGAGGCTTTATAACACCTTAGGCATTCAGGTGCAGTTAATGATTGCAAGGGGGTGTGGACATGGGCAGGCTGGGACCAAAAAGCAACCTGGGACCTTACCGGTTCCAAACAGCCCATGAGTGACTGAGCCCTCCGCCCATGGGGCTTTCAAGCTTGTTGAAGAGTATGTCAGCTGAGGTAATAGCCCTACAAGGGCAGATTTTAGATTGTAGGAGAAAATACTGAGTTAGGAGACATTATGGCCCCCAAAGCCATGCTAGGGTTATAAGCATTAGGAGGCAAAATGTAGGCTGGGGGTACATATAAACCAGTTACTGAGGGGGCGTGGACTTAAGAGGCAGGGTTCCAGGATGGCTGTAAGAAGAGAACTGAGTGAATTCTGGCACAACGTGGTTGATTCAGCACCGTTGCGAAAATCTCGTTGGGGAACTCGACACAATTTAAACCTTCCTTCCAAGTTAATTTCTTTTGGGTGGATTGTAGCGAGAATTTGCAGTGACAATTCTTGCTTCCATCCATGATTTTACAAAATAAATCAATCACTGTCAGCGACTTGTACCAGTTTTCATTCATAAAATAAATGCCGATCCATGCGGCATTACTTTTATCAACGAAACTGACGGAGGGGTTGTATTTTTTTCCATTTAAAAAATGTTATTTTTACCAAATAAAATTGCGTGGCCCCAACTAATGGGCAACCAGATGGGCACTAGGCGTGCACCTCCCGGATCTGCAAGTTACAATCCCGTCTGCACTTTCGTATGGACTCGGCGCTCTTCCATACTAATGGGCACTGGTCTCTTTTACACCACTGATGTCCCATTTGGGGTTGTAGGAAATATGTTGGGTTACCCACATGTCATCCGCTGAGTTTGGCAGGTGCCATGGCGGTTTCTGACCCTGGTAAACTGGTACAGGGGTCCACTGGGCTAGTTCATCCCAAGTGTTACAAAACAGAGAACATGCAACAAACTTGAATGTTCCTTATTTTACTACTCACTGGTCCTGTCTTTCTCTGGCAAACTCCCTGTAGGCCCCTCCCCTTCTGTGACATCATTGGTGACATAGGGAAGATTCCGTGGAGGCCCCACCTCTTAGTTTCAAAGGCAGCTTCCCCTGCCCTTACAACAGACCCTGGCTGGGTAGTGAGGGCGACAGAAAAGGGGAACCTATGTTCGCTCTTGATTCAAGTGTCATATAGTCCTCACGCCCCCTGCTGCCACAGGAAGATGGCGGAGGGGGCAGAGAAGAGACCCAAAGAGCAGCGTAGACCGGCATGGGCCAGGAGAAGCACCGCCAGAGGGGGAGGAGGGCTCCACCATGCACTGGGTTCCAAAAAAAAGTCAGGCAGGTGAGTAATTAAATTAAGAAGATTAAATTTTATTGCATGTTTAGTTTATTGCATGTAAGTTTGCAGAAGACGTGGTGTGGACGCCCGACAAAAAAAATAAAGTTTCTCGTTAATTTTTCCCACTAAAAAAGACCTTTTGGAACACACTAAAACAAGCTTTTTGAATTACTTTTATTTGCATGTCTCACACCCCCCTCTAAAATCTCCCACTCCCATAGGTGCTTAAAGTTGAGACAGGAGCAAATATAACTGCTGACAGTGATTCGGTATCATGCATGCAGATGGGACAAGTGAATTTTGGGTATTGTTTCCATCAACCGTAGTAGATTGTTAGTCTGGTTTAAGCATTTTTTCATAGTTTTTTTTTTTTTTTTATTTTATCAGAGATACCCTTTAAAGGCTTTAAGTCAGTGAGCAAACACTTGTTATGGAAGATGTGGCCATACAGGTGGTTTAGGGAGGTTAATGCAGGTCCTTAGTACAATGGCAACAATGGCTGCCAATAGCTCCCATAAGTCATTCCTCATCAAGGTCATCTCAGGTCACCTCCTTATGAACAAATAAAGTAAAAGCAATAAAATGTTACATGTGACACCTCGAGGATCAGTTGATTGGCTAACAATGAATTGTTCTTATCACATCAAAGAATTAGCATGAAATATTGAGCACTGTAGTTTCTGTTCTCTTGTTGCCCAGGTGTGATATCAGGATGTGCCGTCATTTCTACCTGAAACTCTTTACATATAATCATGCCTCTATCCCCATACTTCCCAACCTTCTGTAATGGAGGATCACTTCCCATCTTCCTGTTATGTCACCACCTGCCACCCAGACCCAGAACACCAATGGATATAAACCACAGAAATGCTGCACCACAAACTGATATGTATATATATATATATATATATGAATGGGGGTCCCCGCACACCCCCAAGAACTATACCAAGAGAGTACAAAAAGCGGCACTACCCACCACAATACGGATAAAAAAATATTAGTTTATTAAGAAAATCTAATGGCTACAAAACACCAAATACAATACATAAAAACTTACATCACATATACACAATAGACACCCGGGGGCGCCAGAGGTCCATCATAACCATTCAAAGTAATATAAATAAATGACTATCCTATGATCACAGATGGTAAGTGCAATAACAATTACAACCCTCACTTATAAGGTAGCAATCCTAAATCAATATACTAGAACAATTCATATAATAATACAGAATGTGCAAGAAATATATAGCATGTGCAAGATGATGCATTACATTTTTTTTGTGCAAAGTATACAGTTAATAAAGTGTCTGTGCCAGAAAGCAGCTAAACCAGTTTCAGAAGAGTAAAAGGACCAGCAGGGATTGGTAAGAAGAGACATATAACAAATGCAAGTACATACAGACCAGCTGGACCTCCCCCCCATGGAGGTGCCCGCCAACGTGTGTCGCAGCGCCTGCCCGCTGCTTCCTCAGGGCGACTATTCAAAAGGGGCCATGTGAATCCTCCCTATATACCCACACCTCATCAGAATAGAGGAGAATCCCCCAATAACCGTCCCAGACCAATTGAAAGTGTTTCCCCTCCCGCAACAAAGGGCGTTAAAACGACTGCACATCTGAATAATAATAGATATGAACAAGGCTCCATCAAACAAGACAATGGCCAGTTGAACAGAGTAGCCGCGTGACCCACTCCGGCCGGAAATGCGCCCTCCCCCCGCCACGCCCCGCCACCGATGGTACAACAAAGCGGCGGCTGCGTGCGCACCCAAAGTAAAGGGGAGGGGGAAAGAAGGGGTAGTATGAAAGCTCTTGTAATGTAACAGTGCATTAGTAGACGTTTCCTTACGGTACAAATCCGTTTCAATGTTACCGTCCTCTGCGATGGTGATATATAGATTCAGAAAAGTCACCTGGATGTTTGAGGATTGAACCGTAAGGTAAATATTTAAAGAATTGTCATTAAGCACATTAATGAAATCATTAAGTTCGCCCTCAGCCCCCCGCCACAGCATAAGTATATCATCAATATAGCGGAACCAGCCCAGCACGCGCTGGCAGTGCCCCACAAGATCTTCCTAGAAGCCATTGCCACTCCGCAGGTTTGTCGATAATTAGTGCCATCAAACATAAAAAAATTATGAGAGAGCACGAATTGGAGGAGTTGCAAAATAAAGTCCTGTTGGGAGCACGAGGTGTCCCACGCCATGTCGAGAAAATGCCGGCACGTGCGGGCCGCATCGCTGTGAGAAATGTTAGTGTACAGGGACTCCACGTCCATTGTGACCAACAAGGTGTTACTAGGCAAGTACAAAGAGTTATGTCGATTCAACAGACCCATGGAGTCCCGTACATAAGATGGAAGTGCTGTGACGAAGGACTGAAGGCGCTGATCTATGAATATACAAGCCTTCTCCGTTAAGCCCCCGATGCCCGCCACAATAGGTCTTCCGGGGAAGGGGGGCACCGGGGGTTCTTATGGATCTTGGCCAGTAAATAAAAGGTGGCCACTAGAGATGAGCGAACTTTTGAAAAATTCGATTCGACTGATTCGCCGAATTTTCCGACAAAAATAGTTTCGACCCGAATTTATTCGCGACGAATCGCTATTAAAAACGGCTATTTCTGAGCCTCCTAGAGCCTCAATAGGGTTGTAAACCATTCTGCCTTGCTGTAACACGCACAGGATGCGTGCTGGGTTAGTTAAATAATACTTTGAATAAATATCACATGCAGATCAGAGGCATCGCTAATAGAATCGCAGAGCGGCACAATTGCAGAGAGTTGAAGTGGCATCACTATGAGGGGCAGGAGCCCAAACATTGCTTTTAAAGAGACACTAGAGTTGGCAGCAGCAGGAGCCCAAAAATTGGATGAATAACACCCTGGAGTTGCAAGCAGCAGCAGCAGGAGCCCAAACATTACTTTAAAGAGACACTGGGGTTGGCTTCAGGAGCCAAAAAATTGGATGATTCACACCCTGGAGTTGGCAGCAGCAGCAGCAGCAGCAGCCCAAATATTACTTTAAAGAGACCCTGGGGTTGGCTTCAGGAGCCCAAAAATTGGATGAATCACACTCTGGAGTTGGCAGGAGTTGGCAGCAGCAGCAGCAGCAACAGGAGCCCAAACATTACTTTAAAGAGACACTGGAGTTGGCTTCAGGAGCCCAAAAATTGGATGATTCACACCCTGGAGTTGGCAGCAGCAGCAGCAGCAGCAGCAGCAGGAGCCCAAACATTACTTTAAAGAGACACTGGAGTTGGCTTCAGGAGCCCAAAAATTGGATTAATCACACCCTGGAGTTGGCAGCAGCAGCAGCAGGAGCCCAAATATTACTTTAAAGAGACACTGGGGTTGGCTTCAGGAGCCCAAACATTGGATGAATCACACCCTGGAGTTGGCAGGAGTTGGCAGCAGCAGCAGCAGCAACAGGAGCCCAAACATTACTTTAAAGAGACACTGGAGTTGGCTTCAGGAGCCCAAAAATTGGATGAATCACACCCTGGAGTTGGCAGCAGCAGCAGCAGCAGCAGGAGCCCAAACATTACTTTAAAGAGACACTGGAGTTGGCTTCAGGAGCCCAAAAATTGGATTAATCACACCCTGGAGTTGGCAGCAGCAGCAGCAGGAGCCCAAATATTACTTTAAAGAGACACTGGGGTTGGCTTCAGGAGCCCAAACATTGGATGAATCACACCCTGGAGTTGGCAGGAGTTGGCAGCAGCAGCAGCAGCAACAGGAGCCCAAACATTACTTTAAAGAGACACTGGAGTTGGCTTCAGGAGCCCCAAAATTGGATGAATCACACCCTGGAGTTGGCAGCAGCAGCAGCAGGAGCCCAAACATTACTTTAAAGAGACACTGGGGTTGGCTTCAGTAGCCCAAAAATTGGATGAATCACACCCTGGAGTTGGCAGTAGCAGCAGCAGGAGCCCAAATATTACTTTAAAGAGACCCTGGGGTTGGCTTCAGGAGCCCAAAAATTGGATGAATCACACCCTGGAGTTGGCAGCAGCAGCAGCAGGAGCCCAAAACATTACTTTAAAGAGACACTGGGGTTGGCTTCAGGAGCCCAAACATTGGATGAATCACACCCTGGAGTTGGCAGCAGCAGCAGCAGCAACAGGAGCCCAAACATTACTTTAAAGAGACACTGGAGTTGGCTTCAGGAGCCCAAAAATTGGATGAATCACACCCTGGGGTTGGCAGCAGCAGCAGCAGGAGCCCAAAACATTACTTTAAAGAGACACTGGGGTTGGCTTCAGGAGCCCAAAAATTGGATGAATCACACCCTGGAGTTGGCAGCAGCAGCAGCAGGAGTCCAAACATTACTTCAAAGGGACACTGGGGTTGGCTTCAGGAGCCCAAAATTGGATGAATCACACCCTGGAGTTGGCAGCAGCAGCAGCAAGAGCCCAAATATTACTTTAAAGAGACACTGGGGTTGGCTTCAGGAGCCCAAAAATTGGATGAATCACACCCTGGAGTTGGCAGCAGCAGCAGCAGGAGCCCAAACATTACTTTAAAGAGACCCTGGGGTTGGCTTCAGGAGCCCAAAAATTGGATGAATCACACCCTGGAGTTGGCAGCAGCAGCAGCAGGAGTCCAAACATTACTTCAAAGGGACACTGGGGTTGGCTTCAGGAGCCCAAAATTGGATGAATCACACCCTGGAGTTGGCAGCAGCAGCAGCAAGAGCCCAAATATTACTTTAAAGAGACACTGGAGTTGGCTTCAGGAGCCCAAAATTGGATGATTCACACCCTGGAGTTGGCAGCAGCAGCAGCAGGAGCCCAAATATTACTTTAAAGAGACACTGGAGTTGGCTTCAGGAGCCCAAAAATTGGATGATTCACACCCTGGAGTTGGCAGCAGCAGCAGCAGCAGGAGCCCAAATATTACTTTAAAGAGACACTGGAGTTGGCTTCAGGAGCCCAAAAATTGGATGAATCACACCCTGGAGTTGGCAGCAGCAGCAGGAGCCAAAACATTACTTTAAAGAGACACTGGAGTTGGCTTCAGGAGCCCAAAAATTGGATGATTCACACCCTGGAGTTGGCAGCAGCAGCAGCAGGAGCCCAAATATTACTTTAAAGAAACACTGGAGTTGGCTTCAGGAGCCCAAAAATTGGATGATTCACACCCTGGAGTTGGCAGCAGCAGCAGCAGCCCAAATATTACTTTAAAGAGACCCTGGGGTTGGCTTCAGGAGCCCAAAAATTGGATGAATCACACCCTGGAGTTGGCAGGAGTTGACAGTAGCAGCAGCAGCAGGAGCCCAAACATTACTTTTAAGAGACACTGGAGTTGGCTTCAGGAGCCCACAAATTGGATGAATCACACCCTGGAGTTGGCAGCAGCAGCGGCAGCAGCAGGAGCCCAAACATTACTTTAAAGAGACACTGGAGTTGGCTTCAGGAGCCCAAAAATTGGATGAATCACACCCTGGAGTTGGCAGCAGCAGCAGCAGGAGCCCAAATATTACTTTAAAGAGACACTGGAGTTGGCTTCAGGAGCCAAAAAATTGGATGATTCACACCCTGGAGTTGGCAGCAGCAGCAGCAGCAGGAGCCCAAATATTACTTTAAAGAGACACTGGGGTTGGCTTCAGGAGCCCAAAAATTGGATGAATCACACCCTGGAGTTGGCAGCAGCAGCAGCAGCAGGAGCCCAAACATTACTTTAAAGAGACACTGGGGTTGGCTTCAGGAGCCCAAAAATTGGATGAATCACACCCTGTGGAGAGTCATGTGGAGAAAAAGTAGCTTAGTTAGTAATATCTACATAAAATTATGAATAAAAAAATGCAAAAGTATTGCCAAAGTGAAGTTTTGTTTGAGGGTGTGTTTCGACCTTTTAATTAAATCAGAAACAACAAGGTATCATTGCCTCTGACTAATTAGCCCTCAAAAATTCTTGGAATTTTTAATCTGGAATCATGTCTGATCCTTCTTATCCGAAGAATATTAATAAAAAGTAAGAGTAACGTAAAGGATTTTTTATCAATACTTACTTGTGGTCCGATGCGGAGGAATGTCTGTAACTGGAGAGCAGCGCCTTAAATCTGTTTTGCACGATCCATCTTTCTTTAGTGTTGGTCTGGCCCCGTCATCAATCTACTGGAATACATCAGGCATTTTTGGGAGGAAAGCTTGGCTGATCCATGCGCCATTCATTTCCACGCAGTCTCTGGGAAAAAAAAAGTATGTATAAACCAGGGTCTTTTTCAAATAAAAACAAATGGTTATTTTTGCTTTTAAACCATATGTTCCACAGCTTTACCAGTCATTGTGTCAGCCAATGAAGCAACTTTGTCTCGAAGTGCTGCAAAAGCAGTCCACTGCATCACAAGTGGCATCTGACACCCCCAGTCAACTGTCTGTTTGTTATGCTTTGGGTTCAGCTCCACTATCCATTGATGAAGATCTGATAATCATAAAATTCAGCAGCTACTGCCCAGCCAAGAAGTGGAGGAAACACTCGCCTCTTCTTCCACTAACCGGCAATTAGTGATGAGGAGAGTGTCGTGGGAGGAGGTGTTGCAAGCCGAGGTAGTGGAAGAGGGTCCCTGGAGTCTGCGGTGGTGGCGGCAGCAGCAGCAGTGAATTATTGGGGACTGTTGATAGGAAAAATCAGCTACTCAGCGATGTGTCAGTTTTTCATGTTGCATCCACAATCCTGTGGAGAAAAAGTAGGTTAGTTAGTATATATACATAAAATTATGAATAGACAAATGCAATAGTATTGCAAAAGTGAAGTTTTGTTTGAGGGTGTGTTTCCACCTTGTAATTAAATCAGAAACAACTAGCTATCATTTGCCTCTGAATAATTAGCCCTCAAAACTTCTTGGAATTTTTATTCTTGATGTCTGAGGGATTTCTCCTCTCAGACAGCGTCACCATAAGTCCAGCCTGCTGCATTACCCAGTGGTGGACCTTTCAGAGAACTGATGGCTTGTGCCGAGCCGAGGTGGAGAGTCCCATGGCATGGTTGTTGAACAGAAGGTGGGCCAGTCCTTTAGCCTATCAGTGTGTACCAAAGTGCACAGTGTTGTCTACGTCTGGAGCTGTAACTATGGACTCATGGTGGACAATATATATCCTTTTAGGCCCCCTTGGTGATTGTGGTTTCACGCTGTTCTTCACATGGTTTTCCTTGACCAACAGAGTCACACATGGGAGGAACTACTAAAAATGAGAACTCAATCCATGAAAGCATTGCTTAATCCACGAAAACTGCAAATTTGGACCCATGGTGACTGACACTTGGAAGAACATCTTGTTTGCGCTGCGACAAGGAAGCCAGAGTCATGCGTCCTGACATGGCACACGTGTTCAGTCTAGTTCTGAAGTCTTGCCCCCATCTGAAAGACATCCGAACAACAGGAAAGAACTCCTACACCACCAAGCACAACCTTATTGAGCCTCAGCGTCACAACGGTGTACCCCAACATAGTCTGATTTGCGATGTTTCCACCCGTTGGAAGTCCACCCTCCATATGCAGGATCCACTATAGCAGTGGTCCCCAACCCTGTCCTCAGGGCCCACCAACAGGCCAGGTTTTGCAGATCTCCACAAAGATGCACAGGTGGAGTAATTAGTTCAGCTGCAGAGCAATAGAGCTGGCTATTTGGAGATCCAAAAAACATGACATGTTGGTGGGCCTTGAGGACAGGGTTGAGGACCACTGCACTATAGGAACAGAGAAAAGCCATCACGGATTTCTGGATGATCCAAACGGATAGGGGGACACCCCTGTGTAAATTCAATGTAAACCATTGGCAGCTCATACGTGACACCGACCGTTTGCTCAGGCCCTTTGAGGAAGCTACGTTATTAGTCAGTTGCCAGGACTATGAGATGAACGATGAGATTCCACTGCTTCATGTACTACAACACATGTTGGAAAGCATGGCTGGTCAGGGCACTGGAGACATGGCACATACATTTCACAGCCACATGAAGCCTGTGGGGGCTGAAGTGGAGGAGGAGGAGGGGGTGGGGCACAGCAAACCACAGTTTAGGTTTCACAAAATGACCATTTTATCTAGTCATCTGACAGGAGAGGAGGATCAGGAGCAGCCACAGGAGCTAGAGGGTTGTGAGGAAGGCGAGACAGAGGACCCAGACACACCGTGGCAGTTTACAGTGGAGATGGAGACAGGCAGTCCCTCCGAGTCACTTGCGCAAATGGCACGATGCATGCTCACATGCTTGAGTACTAGTGAGCGCAGAATTGTCTCCATTTGTCAGCGGGAAGACTTCTGGCTCTCCAACTTATTGGACCCTCGCTTCCGGCACAAAATGGGGGCATTTTTTACGCCCACTGAGAGGGAGGAAAAACTGACCTACTACAGAGACATCCCACGTAGTCAGTTGGGCGATGTCTATCTGTGCCATGGCCCATACTCCCGCAGGTCTGACTCGGGGGGACCTCTGCGATCACCTTCCACTGCCATGGCTGCTGGGGGGGGTGGAAGGAGCAGCAGCAGCAGCAGCTCCATCAGCAGCAGCCTCAGTCTTCAGTCGCTAGTGAGTAGCTTTCTACACCCGCATAGTGAGTCTACTCATGAGCAGCAGGAAGACCTGGAGCTGGACCTCAAACAGCAGGTCATGTCATACCTTGACATGACCATGCCAACACACCTTCAGGATCCACTGGATTTGCTGGGAAGCCAAACTTGACTTGTGTCCGCAACTAGCAGAGTTTGCCCTGGAAAAGCTGTACTGGCCGGACAGTAGTTGATTTAGATGGCAACTGGGCTGCTCTATATAATGAAGCAAAATGGCAAATTTACCTCACAATATAAGCTATTGCCCCTCAGATTTACACAGGGGCTGCTCCATTTAATGGTGCAAAACCATGAATTTACCTCATAATATAAACTATTGCCCCTCAGATTTACACAGGGGCTGCTCTATATTATGCTGCAAAATGGCAAATTTACCTCACAATATAAGCTATTACAGCTCTACATAAATAAAAATAAATAAATAAAAAAAGGGCCTGTAGAAGCTTATTTAGTATAACAGATAGGGTGACATGTGCTGGTTTGGGATGCCCATATGGGCTAGTGTTTTGGCAGCAGTACAAAAACCAATGCAAAATGCAATAGCTTAATAAAGCTGATGCTGATCAACGCTTATTTAGTATAACAGATGGGGTGCAACATGCAGGTTTGGGATGCCCTGCGGCCTGGTGTATTTAAAGCAGACCAAAACCAATTCAAAATGCAATAACTTAATAAAGCTGAGGCTGTAGATGCTTATTTAGTATAAACAGGTAGGGTGCAAGGTGCAGCTTTGGGGTGCCCTGCGGCCTGGTTAAATGAAAGCAGTCAAAAAGGAAGTGCAAACTGAAGTAGCTTAATGAAGCTGATGCTGATCAACGCTTATGTTGTATACCAGATAGGGTGCAAGGTGCAGCTTTGGGGTGCCCTGCGGCCTGGTTTATTAAAAGCAGTCAAAAACAAGTGCAAAATGAAGTAGCTTAATAAAGCAGCTGATGCTGATCAACGCTTATGTTGTATAACAGATAGGGTTAAAATAGCATGTGCCTTGGGATGCCCGTGTGGCCTGGTATATTTCAAGCTGAACAAAAAGTAACAATAATCCAAGTATGAGACATAATTTTGACCTTCTTTACAGCGCCATACTTTGAAAAAAAAACCTTAATTTCATGCCGATCAATCCAAAGGTCAATGCCCCTAACAAAAATAGTGTTCGGCATAAGTTTTCCTTCTGGAAGGACGTAACCTTTAGTTTACATGGTTGGGGTAGGTTATCTTACAAATTGGGATACCCCAGGCAGCAGTGTCATTGAAAGAGACAGATTGTAATGCAGGCCATATGCAAGCAGAGAAACTCAGGCTGCAACAGGCCTATTTAGTTTACATGGTTGGGGTAGGTTATCTTACAAATTGGGATACCCCACTGTATATGAAACCGAATATAAATGCACACCCAAAAGTGGACAATCAGCCTCCAAGAGGCCTGCTTAGTTTAAATAAGAGGCCTGCTTAGTTTAAATAAGAGAGTTGCTTAGTGTAAATAAGAGAGGTAGGTTATGTTATGTTACAGAATGGGATGCCCCCACAGCAGACCTGAGATCAGTATATATGCACAGCAACAGTGGATAAGCAGGCTCATACAGGCCAAATTACTTTAAATAAGTGTGCAGCTTAGAGAAAATACAGAGGCTAATGGGATGTTACAGAATGGGATGCCCCAAAGCTGACTTGAGATCAGTATATATGCACACAGCAACAGTGTCTAAGCAGGCTCATATAGCCCAAATTACTTTAAATAACTGTGCAGCTTACAGTAAATGCAGAGACTAATAGTATGTTACAGAAAGGGATGCCCCAAAGCTGACTTGAGATCAGTATATATGCACACAGCAGCAGTGTGTAAGCAGGCTCATACAGGCCAAATTTCTTTAAATAAGTTTGCAGCTTAGAGTAAATACAGAGGCTAATGGGATGTTACAGAATGGGATGCCCCAAAGCTGACTTGAGATCAGTATATATGCACACAGCAGCAGTGTGTAAGCAGGCTCATACAGGCCAAATTTCTTTAAATAACTGTGCAGCTTAGAGTAAATACAGAGGCTAATGGTATGTTACAGAATGGGATGCCCCAAAGCTAACTTGAGATCAGTATATATGCACACAGCAGCAGTGTGTAAGCAGGCTCATGCTGGCCAAATTTCTTTAAATAACTGTGCAGCTTAGAGTAAATACAGAGGCTAATGGTATGTTACAGAATGGGATGCCCCACAGCTGACTTGAGATCAGTATATATGCACACAGCAGCAGTGTGTAAGCAGGCTCATACAGGCCAAATTTCTTTAAATAAGTTTGCAGCTTAGAGTAAATACAGAGGCTAATGGGATGTTACAGAATGGGATGCCCCAAAAACCAGCAGTGCACCTGGTAGGCAGCAGTAAGTCTATGCACAGCAAAAGTGTCTTTATCAGGCCTAATTTCAATTAGAATAAGTGCAAATGGTTATGATCTTAAATAGAGGCTGGTGTAGTCACAGAATGGGATGCCCCAAAAACCAGCAGTGCACCTGGGACCAGTAGTGCTATGCACAGCAAAAGTGTCTTCATCAGGCCTAATTTCTATTAGAATAAGTGCAAATGGTTATGGTCTTAAATAGAGGCTGGTGTAGTCACAGAATGGGATGCCCCAAAATCCAGCAGTGCACCTGGGACCGGTAGTGCTATGCACAGCAAAAGTGTCTTTATCAGGCCTAATTTCAATTAGAATAAGTGCAAATGGTTATGGTCTTAAATAGAGGCTGGTGTAGTCACAGAATGGGATGCCCCAAAAACCAGCAGTGCACCTGGGACCAGTAGTGCTATGCACAGCAAAAGTGTCTTTATCAGGCCTAATTTCAATTAGAATAAATGCAAATGGTTATGGTCTTAAATAGAGGCTGGTGTAGTCACAGAATGGGATGCCCCAACAGGAGTGCACCTGGCAGGCAGAAGTAAGTCTATGCACAGCAAAAGTGTCTTTATCAGGCCTAATTTCAATTAGAATAAGCGCAAATGGTTATGGTCTTAAACAGAGGCTGGTGTAGTCACAGAATGGGATGCCTCACAGCAGACTTAAGATCAGTTCAGTATATATGCACAGTTAGTTAGTATAAGCAGCCTGAAAACGCTAACAAAGCCAGTCAGCCAGCCAGTAACACTCAGGCTGGATGAAAAAAAAAAAAAAAATCTCCCTGTGACTGCCTCCGATTTTTCCTAACTTTCCCTGTTTTTCGCTGACTTTCTGTCTGTCTCCTGCCTGTCTCCTGCCTGTCTCCAGCCTGTCCCTGTCTGTCCCTGTCTGTCTAACTGCCTCTCTCCCTGCCTACAGCAGCGTTCTGTCTCTCACGAATGCAATAGAGAAATGAGGAAAAGCAAGATGGCCGCCAGCCTTAAATAGGGCTGTGACGTCACGGGCTTGCTGGCTGCTGACAGGCTGCATGTGACTGCCCCAGCTTGCACTGGACCGGGATAGATGTCTGGACATGTCCCGTCCGCCATCTTAGAATGCCTGTAATGTAAATGAATGGATGTTAAAGGAAAACTTCGAGCGATCGAATCGCGGGGAAATTCGGATTCGATCCGAATCGAATTTTTCATGAAATTCGGATCGAATCCGGGTTCGTCCGGATCGATTCGCTCATCCCTAGTGGCCACAATGGGGAAGTCCACTGACAGAAACTCATACAGCCTCTGATTGATAGTCCCCTCGGCCCAGGCCCATCTAATCAGATCATCATATTCTAATTTGTAACCCTGTAGGGGATTGCTCCCAAGGGTTTCATAATGTTGGGGATTCTGAAGCTGTCTCAGGGCCTCGGTGCGATAGAACTCCCGGGACATTATGACAATGTTACCACCTTTGTCCCCTCCTTAATCACAATGTCCCGGAGCGCCCGGAGCCTCACGCTCACCCAAGGTCAGATTGTGCCTGCCACGATTAGGTGGAAGTCGCCAAATGTCCCTACTGACCACTTTAAAAAAAGTGAATACAGCCGGGCAAATTGACCACTGTGGGGTGTATTTAGAGGGCTTACGTAGTTTTGATATGGCATCTGGTTCAGATAGCTGTTCCTGTAACAGGGCATTTAAATCATCCAGGGCAGCCTGTTCCACAGGGGTTAACCCCGCATCACATGGAGAGGTGGTATCAAATTGTTTCCTTAGAAGAAGTTTCCTGCAAAACAGGTACAAGTCACTGTAAACTTATCCAGGTCACAGCTAGGGGAGAAGGTAAGACCCCTGGACAAAACAGACCTCTGATCAGGGGTAAGGACCATATCAGTGATATTAATAATATTCAGTGTTTGATCCGGTCTATCTTCCCCAACAGGGTTTGGCCCAGGGGGTCCTTCTGATTTTATGGGCTGGGCTCCAATCTGGAGCGCTTCTGCGCAAACGAGCGCATTCGGCGTTGATCCCAACGACCGACCATGCCACTTTGTTCTATTTCGCCCCCCCGGCATGTCCTTTTGTTCGATCTACATCTAAAAAATGTTGAGAGGCATTACTGATCTCTGAAGCACAGCTAGATAGTGATGACCTCCTACTCTGAGATAAGTTATTTCTTTTGGAGGTGTTACGTCCATTGCCCCTATGTGTCCACCTTCCAAAATCTCCTGTAATCTTTCAATGTCTGCTGGTGGGGTATCATTAGGGATGCTGTCATATAAATCATTTAACACTTCCGTGGTCTCAGAGAGACTCTTTTTAATGTCATTTAATTGGTCCAACAAAGAAAGTAACCGGACCTCCAGATTACAACAGTGGAAAATACAGGGGGATGTTGCTGGTGGGGATTCTCTCCGTCCGGGTCTCAGAGAGACTTTTCGCTCAATCAAAAAAGAACAGATCCGCCTTACTAAACTATGGTGGAACATCCATTGTTTGGAAATTTATAGAGTGTAGTCTCTTATACCAAGGGGCCTCCAAGTTCAAATATTCCCGGCTTGGGAGATCCCATATGAGGCCCGCAAAGGTGGGAAGCACATCTAAATCGTTGCTCTTTTGGTCTTATTGATGAGTTTATTAAGTTGGAAAAGAAGAGTCTCTCTGAGACTCTTGTGGAGTCCCTGTACACTAACATTTCTCACAGCGATGCAGCCCGCATGTGCCGGTATTTTCTCGGCATGGCGGGGGACACCTTGCGCTCCCAACAGGACTTTATCATGCAACTCCTCCAATTCGTGCTATCTCATAATTTTTTTATGTTTCATGGCACTAATTATCTACAAACCTGCGGAGTGGCGATGGGAGTGCTTCCAGGAGGATCTTGCGGGGCACTGCCAGCGTGTGCTGGTTCCGCTATATTGATGATGTACTTATGCTGTGGCGGGGGACTAAGGGCGAACTTACTGATTTCATTAATGTGCTTAATGACAATTCTTTAAATATTTACCTTACGGTTCATTCCTCAAACATCCAGGTGACGTTTCTGGATCTATATATGACCATCGCAGAGGACGGTAAGATTGAAACGGATTTGTACCGTAAGGAAACGTCTACTAATGCACTGTTACATTACAAGAGCTTTCATACTACCCCGTTGAAGAATGGGATACCCGTTGGTCAGTTCCTTCGGGCTCGCAGGAACTGTTCGGATGAGGTAAGCTTTTTACGTCACTTTGTTGTCGCTTTGAAACTAGGGGGTATCCCAAACCAGTTATTAGAGCTGTGGTGCACCTGCTCTAGAATGTATATCGGGGAAACCAGAAATAGCCTCAAGGCGAGGCTACAAGCCCACGTCTCCAGCATACGCCTGGCGGCAAGACATATTGAACAGGGCAAAACTATTACACCGGTGGCCAAGCATTTTTTATATGCACACAATGGCGATTATAGCCATATGAAGATTATGGGAATCAAGAGAGTTAGGTTGGGCCCAAGAGGGGGTGACCTAAAGCGTAAGCTATTACAACATGAACTTAGATGGATTCACCTCCTGGACATGCAGTACCCCGGTGGCCTTAACGAGGACGTGTCCTTTACACCGTTTTTGGGTGCCACTTAGGGTGTTGGGTCTAGGCACTCACTAGGTTTTTAGTGTGTTTTGCACTTTGGCTTGTGCTTCAGTGGGTCATACACATTTGGTTTCACCGTTTACTGTACCATTCTATGGGAAAGATTGGGCCCTATCTCTTGGTACATCCTAATTTGTTTTCTATAAAGACATTTCTTCACATTATGATTTTCTTTTTGTAAATTTTACACATATATTTTTCATTTGTTTTCCTCCCTTAGATATAGATGGATATTGGAACATACACTTCCGTCTGTCCCTGAGGGTGGATAAAGTCACGTTCTGTGTGCTAGTTTGCGCCTGCTAGTTTGCGCCTGTCCCTTCATTGTGCGCTTGCGCACCCGCGTCGCTCCGCCGTGTGCGCCGGCAGGTGCGCGCCGGCGCCGCGAGGTGGCGCGGACGCGCAGGCACACAGTTAGCCCCCTTCTTCCCCCCTCCCCCTTACTTTGGGTGCGCATGCAGCCGCCGCTCTGTTGTACCATCGGCGGCGAGGGCGGGCGTTTAACATTTGCTCTCAGTCTTCTACATATATTCTTTTCATCTTTTAATGATAGAAGATGTCACAAACACGGTTGTGAGCCTGCGGCCACAACTCTCTTTTCAAGAATTGGACTTTTATGGCTATTATTCTGTACATGTTATATTGCTGTGTGGCGCACTTCCGGCCGGAGTGGGTCACGCGGCTACTGTGTTCAACTGGCCATTGTCCTGTTTGATGGAGCCTTGTTCATATCTATTATTATTCAGATGTGTAGGCGTTTTGGCGCCCTTTGTTGGGGGAGGGGAAACACTTTCAATTGGTCTGGGACGGCTATTGGGGGATTCTCCTCTATTCTGATGAGGTGTGGGTATATAGGGAGGATTCACGTGGCCCCTTTTGTATAGTCGCCCTGAGGAAGCAGCGGACAGGCGCTGCGGCATGCGTTGGCGGACATCTCCATGGGGGGAGGTCCAGCTGGTCTGTATGTACTTGTATTTGTTATATGTCTCTTCTTACCAATCCCGGCTGGTCCTTTTACTCTTCTGAAACTGGTTTAGCTGCTTTCTGGCACAGGCACTTTATTTTTAATTTTTATTTTTTTTAATGCATCATCTTGCACATGCTATATAGTTCTTGCACATTCTGTATTATTATATGAATTGTTCTAGTATATTGATTTAGGATTGCTACCTTATATGTGAGGGTTATAATTGTTATTGCACTTACCAGCTGTGATCATAGGATAGTCATTTATTTATATTACTTTGAATGGTTATGATGGACCTCTGGCGCCCCCTGGTGTCTATTGTGTATATGTGATGTAAGTTTTTATGTATTGTATTTGGTGTTTTGTAGCCATTAGATTTTCTTAATAAACTAATAGTTTGTATCCGTATTGTGGTGGGTAGTGCCGCTTTTTGTACTCTCTTGGTATAGTTCTTGGGGGTGTGTGGGGACCCCCATTCATACTTTCAGTTTCTTTGGTTGTCATACTAGGAGTAGTGAGCACACCGTGTTGTATTCAATGAATTTTTCTCTTTTGTGAGAGACTGGTGCTGTCCATTTTTTCCTTTTGTCTATATATATATAATTATTTTCACCCCCTAAGACACACCCACCCATAAGATTCGCATAGGATTTGAAGGCGGAAAATAAGAAAAATAATGTTCTGAACCAAATGTTGTGAAACGAATAATAGGCAAGGTGCAGAATCCTCTGGTTACAGGCAGAGTGGCATCCCCCCTCCCATTCCCCATATAAGCAGTGTAGCATTCCCCCTCCCATTCCCCCATATAGGCAGTGTGGCATCCCCCCTCCCATTCCCCATATAGGCAGTGTGACATTCCCCCCTCCCATTCCCCATATAGGCAGTGTGGCATTCCCCCTCCCATTCCCCATATAGGCAGTGTGACATTCCCCCTCCCATTCCCCATATAGGCAGTGTGGCCGATTTTGGATTTTGGATTGTATCCCATTTCTCGGATCGCATTTCATTCCTCAAGTGGTCGGATTTCGGATCACATCCCATTTCTCAAGTGGTCGGATTTCGGATCACATCCCATTCCTCAAGTGGTTGGATTTTGGATCGCATCCCATTCCTCGGATCGCATCCCATTCCTCAATTGGTCGGATTTCAGATTGCATCCCATTCCTCGGACCGCATCCCATTTCTCAAGTGGTCGGATTTCGGATCGCATTCCATTCCTCGGATCGCATTCCATTCTTCGGATCGCATTCCATTCCTCAAGTGGTCGGATTTGGGATCAGATCCTAATCCTCGGATCGGATCCCATTCCTCAAGTGGTCGGATTTCAGATCACATTCCATTCCTCGGATCGCATCCCATTCCTCAAGTGGTTAGATTTTGGATCGCATCCCATTCTTCAAGTGGTCGGATTTCAGATCGCATCATATAACTCGGATCGCATTCCATTCCTCGGATCGCATCCCATTCCTCAAGTGGTCGGATTTCGGATTGCATCCCATTGCAAAACGTGTGGGGATACCTCTCGACTGACTTTCATGGAATGTGATCCTCTGGACCATAACACTTAGGTGATGTTTTCTAGTTGTTTGATTTTTGTCACATTGTTTTGCACTTTCCTCCATGTTCTAATGTGCTTTTATATTTTTATGTATGTCGTCTATGTGCAATGTGTAGTTTTTAGATAATAAAGATGAATTCTTGAAATGTTATCTATGTAAAACAGTTGTTTTTTTAGGGGGGGAGGTGCTGCGGTTTGCTGTTTTGCTAATGGTTGCTGGAGCCGCATTAGAAAGTATACGAGTCATCTGAGCGTCATCTGTGAAATAGGCCTTGAGAGCCGTACTCACGGCGTTCTTGATGGCTAACACAGCTATAAATACGGTACGAAACGGTACGATCCCATTCCTCGGATCGCATCCCGTTCCTAAAGTGGTCGGATTTCAGATCGCATTCCATTCCTCAAGCGGTCTGATTTCGGATCACATCCCATTTCTCGGATTGCATCCTATTCCTCAAGTGATTGGATTTCAGATCGCATCCCATTCCTCAAGTGCTCAGATTTCGGATTGCATCCCATTCCTTAAGTGGTCGGATTTTGGATTGTATCCCATTCCTCGGATCGCATTTCATTCCTCAAGTGGTCGGATTTTGGATCACATCCCATTAATCGGATCGCATTTCATTCCTCAAGTGGTCGGGTTTCGGATAACATCCCATTCCTCGGATTGCATCCCATTCCTCAATTGGTCGGATTTCGGATCGCATCCCATTCCTCAGATCACATCCCATTTCTCAAGTGGTCGGATTTCGGATTGCATTCCATTCCTCGGATTGCATTCCATTCCTCGGATCACATTCCATTCCTCAAGTGTTCGGATTTGGGATTGCATCCTAATCCTTGGATCAGATCCCATTCCTCAAGTGGTCGAATTTCAGATCACATCCCATTGCGAAACGCGTGGGGATACCTCTCGACTGACTTTCATGGGATGTGATCCTCTGGACCCTTAGGTGATGTTTTCTAGTTGTTTGATCTTTGTCACATTGTTTTGCACTTTCCTCCAAGTTCTAATGTGCTTTTATATTTTTATGTATGTCGTCTATGTGTAATGTGTAGTTTTTAGATAATAAAGATGAGTTCTTGAAATGTTATCTATGTAAAGCAGTTGATTTTTTTAGGGCTAGCTATCTTACAGAGAGGCACAGTCAAAAAAATCAGTGTACCAGGATGATTCGAAAAGCGGAAATATTCATTTGTAGTTGTACACCCTAAGAAGAGAGTATCGGCAGGGGCATTGGCCAAATGTATTTCACAAGTTCAGGACAAACATGTATTTGGGCTACTAGTACAGTCCCAAGAAATACCCCTTTATTTGTTTTTAAACTGTCCTTGTTTTGTACATGGTAAATGTTGTCTTCCAAATAAAGGCTTATTATAGTATTTTAATTACTATTGAGTGCGGCTCTTTCCATTAAATAGGGGTATTTCTTGGGACTGTACTGGCAGCCCAAATACATGTTTGTCTTGGTTTACACACACCTTATGGGGGTTCCTCTATTAGCCAGGACCTGTAGTGTACCACATTGTATTCAGACCATATAAGCTGTGCGGAATATAATTTCATTTTTTTGCTATTTCACAAGTTTAGTGGGTTTTGGTCTGCTTTAACAAAAGCTATGTGTAATGTTCACATTTAGGAAGAAAAACGAGATAGAACATAGAAGGCTCTGAATCAACCT
Source organism: Gastrophryne carolinensis (assembly GCA_027917425.1). Taxonomy (NCBI): domain Eukaryota; kingdom Metazoa; phylum Chordata; class Amphibia; order Anura; family Microhylidae; genus Gastrophryne; species Gastrophryne carolinensis. Next base: position 654,788,920 of record CM051234.1, on the reverse strand, counting down.
TATAGTGCTTATCGGTATTGAGACAACGTGTTAGAACCGTGGTAGCTGGGGTCAATTATTACCCCATCTGCAGTACCGTTAGCTACCAGCTGGGTTCAGCAGAGCTCTGGCTGCTCTTTCACCACATCTGCAGTTTCACCAGCCACCAGCAGGTGTCAGCAGAGCCCTGGCTGCTCTCTTTCCCCATCATCTGCTGCACCTGGTGTGAGGGCTATTTAAGTGGATCTGCCCTCCACCTGGTGCAGCAGGATTTTGTTTGCTTTGGTGACTGTCTTGTATCTGTAGTTGTATCACCTGTCCTGAGCCTTCAGGTGAGTGCGCCAGCACCTTAGGGCTTCCATTATTGCCTTGTTAGTTATTTCCTCTAGTGGGCCTTTTTTGTCCCTTTAGTTGTTTATCTGAAATTAAGATATTTTTGTTTGTTTCCCTTGACTTATAATAACCCCCCTGTTTACAGCATTTCCTTGTCTGTGTCTTTGCTCTGGCCGAACCCTCTGCTCCACCTGGCCGAGAGTCATATTGGAGAACTCTCCGGCCTGACATAATCCTGCTGCCACCCAATCTCCAACTGGTCAGAGCATTGCGCATGCTGGGACCTGTAGTCCCTCTAGCTATTTGCTGTGTCTCCATTCCTTGCCCCCTAAAATGGATTTGAATGTGATTAAAAAATTGCTCACTTTGACTGATGGCCATGCTGATGCCGTGCACGCATTATTGCAGGATATTCCAAACCTATGTGTCTTGAATTGATAAACTTTATTTATTCCCTGGTTGACCGAGGGGATTTTGATTTCCATACCGCTCAACCGCTCATCAAAATCCTAGTAGATGTGGCTTTCAATCTTAACACTCCCTTGCCGCAGGTTAATCAGGCTTATTCCATTGAACCCATGTTCAATCCATTGTGTCCCTGATCAGATTTCTCCAGCTCATCTCACTTAGAGGCTGATTCATTAATAGCGACAGATAGCGACAGATAGCGACTGTTGAGCGACTGTAGCGGTATTTTGACAGCGACCGCCAGTAGTCGCTGTGCTTGGCCATTGTTCGGTGGATGATAGTGACTCAGTCGGTGTGCCGTAATGTTGAATACAAGATGCTGAGTCGCTATTTGACAGGTTCGCTGTTGTATGGGAGCGCATGATAGCGACTGGACATAGCGACCGGCACCCACCATATTCATTAAAAAATCAGCCTTAAAAATTCCTAGCGCTGTGAAATGCATGTTTAAACCACCCAAAACAAAAAAAAAATGGAATGATTTTGAAATAATATTCAAACCTGAATAGTTTAAAATCAGACCTGTAATATCAATTCTGCAAAAAAAAAAAAAAAAAATGTTTTTAAAAATCCCCAAAAAATACATTTTCAAAGGAAGAAGTGTTCACAGATTTTTTTTTTTTTAATTAAAAAAAATATATATATATTAAAAAATAATTATTAATTAAAATACATTCTGCCATTGAAATGCATTGGAGAGCACCAGGTAGCGAGAGGTCATACCTGTCGCTGTTCAAGGATGTTCACTGGCGCTGTGGGATGAGGCTGGGATAATGATGAATGAGTTGCTAGGTGGCGCTATCTCAGTCGCTAAGCAGTATCGGCTTGATAAATGTGTGATTGTGGAGGGGAGCCGGCGTTCTAGTTGCGATACCTGGCTTTACTGGCCAGCTCCCCAGTCGCTATCTGTCGCTATCTGTCACTATCTGTCGCTATTCCTTGATAAATAAGGCCCTTAGTGTCTAAGGGTTACTCTAAGGTGCTGTGTGCTTTACCGGGGGCCTTGACTCAGGGGTCAGCTATTTCATCATGGAGCCGACTTGTGCTGCTGCTTGAAGCCAGGACCCTGATTACTGGTTCTATGAAGAATCTGATAATGATGATCCTGTCTTTGAGCTCCATGCCACCGATTCTGATGATGATGCTTGGACTGATTATTCTGATGAGGATTGTGAGGTTGATGCCAGCCTGTCACCAGAGCGTCCCATGGTCAATGGCAGCCTGTCACCAGAGCGTCCCATGGCCGATGCCAGCCTGTCAACAGAGCGTCCCATGGTCGATGCCAGCCTGTCACCAGAGCATCCCATGGCCGATGCCAGCCTGTCAACAGAGCGTCCCATGGTCGATGCCAGCCTGTCAACAGAGCATCCCATGGTCGATGCCAGCCTGTCACCAGAGCATCCCATGGTCAATGGCAGCCTGTCACCAGAGCGTCCCATGGTCAATGGCAGCCTGTCACCAGAGCGTCCCATGGTCAATGGCAGCCTGTCACCAGAGCATCCCGTGGTCGATGCCAGCCTGTCACCAGAGCATCCCATGGTCGATGCCAGCCTGTCAACAGAGCGTCCCATGGTCGATGCCAGCCTGTCACCAGAGCGTCCCATGGTCGATGCCAGCATGTCACCAGAGCATCCCATGGCCGATGCCAGCCTGTCAACAGAGCGTCCCATGGTCGATGCCAGCCTGTCAACAGAGCGTCCCATGGTCGATGCCAGCCTGTCAACAGAGCGTCCCATGGCCGATGCCAGCCTGTCAACAGAGCGTCCCATGGTCGATGCCAGCCTGTCAACAGAGCGTCCCATGGTCGATGCCAGCCTGTCACCAGAGCGTCCCATGGTCAATGGCAGCCTGTCACCAGAGCGTCCCATGGTCGATGCCAGCCTGTCAACAGAGCGTCCCATGGTCGATGCCAGCCTGTCACCAGAGCATCCCATGGTCAATGGCAGCCTGTCACCAGAGCGTCCCATGGTCAATGGCAGCCTGTCACCAGAGCGTCCCATGGTCAATGGCAGCCTGTCACCAGAGCGTCCCATGGTCAATGGCAGCCTGTCACCAGAGCGTCCCATGGTTGATGCCAGCCTGTCACCAGAGCGTCCCATGGTCGAGGCCAGCCTGTACCAGAGCGTCCCATGGTGAATGCCAGCCTGTCAACAGAGCGTCCCATGGTCGATGCCAGCCTGTCACCAGAGCATCCCATGGTCAATGGCAGCCTGTCACCAGAGCGTCCCATGGCCGATGCCAGCCTGTCAACAGAGTGTCCCATGGTCGATGCCAGCCTGTCACCAGAGCATCCCATGGCCGATGCCAGCCTGTCAACAGAGCGTCCCATGGTCGATGCCAGCCTGTCAACAGAGCGTCCCATGGTCGATGCCAGCCTGTCACCAGAGCATCCCATGGTCGATGCCAGCCTGTCAACAGAGCGTCCTATGGTCGATGCCAGTCTATCACCAGAGCGTCCCATGGTTGATGCCAGCCTGTCACCAGAGCGTCCCATGGTTGATGCCAGCCTGTCACCAGAGCGTCCCATGGTCGATGCCAGCCTGTACCAGAGCGTCCCATGGTCGATGCCAGCCTGTCAACAGAGCGTCCCATGGTCGATGCCAGCCTGTCACCAGAGCGTCCCATGGTCAATGGCAGCCTGTCACCAGAGCGTCCCATGGCCAATGCCAGCCTGTCAACAGAGCGTCCCATGGTCGATGCCAGCCTGTCACCAGAGCATCCCATGGCCGATGCCAGCCTGTCAACAGAGCGTCCCATGGTCGATGCCAGCCTGTCAACAGAGTGTCCCATGGTCGATGCCAGCCTGTCACCAGAGCATCCCATGGTCAATGGCAGCCTGTCACCAGAGCGTCCCATGGTCAATGGCAGCCTGTCACCAGAGCGTCCCATGGTCAATGGCAGCCTGTCACCAGAGCGTCCCATGGTCAATGGCAGCCTGTCACCAGAGCGTCCCATGGTCGAATCCAGCCTGTCACCAGAGCGTCCCATGGTCGATGCCAGCCTGTCACCAGAGCATCCCATGGTCGATGCCAGCCTGTCAACAGAGCGTCCTATGGTCGATGCCAGCCTATCACCAGAGCGTCCCATGGTTGATGCCAGCCTGTCACCAGAGCGTCCCATGGTTGATGCCAGCCTGTCACCAGAGCGTCCCATGGTCGATGCCAGCCTGTACCAGAGCATCCCATGGTCAATGCCAGCCTGCCACCAGAGCGTCCCATGGTTGAGTCAGCCGCCGCTGGGCCCCACCGCGAGTCAGCTGCCGCTACTACTACCTCATACATTGCTGCTGCTGCTACTACTACCACGTATTTTACTGCTGCTGTTACTACTGCCACGTACATTGCTGCCACTACTACTAACGCATAGGTTGCTGCTCCTGTTAATAATACCACGCACATTGCTGCTGCTGCTACTACTACCATGTACATTGCTGCTGCTACTTCTACTACTACTGGGCAAATGGATGCTGCCACTACTCTGTCTAGGCCTGGGCAAATGGGTGGTGCCTTTTTTACTGGGCCTGGGAAGGCAGGGATGTCTTTTCCTCTACCCCGTTCTTTCCCACCCCTTCCTTTCCCAGACATTTTACTTAGTTTTTAAAAAGAAAAAATATTCGGAGCAGCGTACATACCAAAATGACACACTTGCACAGTCAAGCTAAAACAGACAGATGTGCCCTAAAATATTTGCTTGGTGGGTGAAAAAGAGAGACTGGGCCTGCACAGCTAAAACAGAGCTGCCAACCCCCCCAAAAAAGGTGAAAAAGATTATTTTTAAAAACTTTATTCAACAAAGAGGCACTGTGGTCCCCAACTTAGAGAAAAACAGGGCCTGCACACTTAAACCGGACCAACACCCTATGGCAAGAACGGAGTCCCGTGATTGGCTGTAATGAATGTGAGTATTACGAGCTTTCTGTGCTGTTAGCTGCGAGGGGAGCTCCACAATCCAGCCTATGCTTCTTGCGATCACCAAACAGCGGGACCAACACCCGTTAAAGTAAAAACGGGTGTTGGTCCGGTATAAAGCAGAGTTGCCCCTCTCCAAGAAATCCCTTGACAGGTGAAAAAGATTTTGTATTTTTTTAAACTGTATTACACACTGAGGCACTGTGTACCCCAAGTTCCCCAACACAGTGACAGGGGCAGATAAACCAGACAGATGTGGCCAAAAAAAAAACCCTCACTGAAGTTTTCAGACTTTACAGGGTAGACTACAATGACCAGCAGTAATTAATTAGGAGGAGCTCAAATGCAATTGGTTTATTGATTGTATTTAAATGTTTTTGTGTATAGCAAGTTCCTATGTCATGAGTAAGGACTGACTGTCCGAAACGCGTTGACATGCGGACCTGCTTTCAAAATGCCTTTTATATCGCCTTGATTTGGTTTGGATGGCTCTTTTAGACATGTTGGAATAAAAACTGGAACTTTTATCGTTGCACATGCTGGTTGGCTTTATCTTTTTACATTGCACTGGATACGAGGTGAGCACTCCCACCGGTTGGTTCCGGCATTGTGCTTGATTTCTGCTGGGATTGGGTCATTCTCAGGTAGAGCTGACAACAATTTTGCCTCATTACAATGTCCAGCAGATCGCAGCACAGGCAGAATTTCTGTGCAGCACACCTCACTGTCCACTTCCTTTCCTGTCCCTTCCTTTCTCCTATGCTGTGGTTCAAAATGCCCCAAACTGTCCCTAAACTGTCCCCGCTTTAAGAACAATGCTCTATCTGCAACAGCCAGCTGGATAATGGTGAAAAGACAGTGCATCACGCGACTATCTCCTGTAATAGCACCTCCTTATTGGCCCAGCTACCCGAACCTTTTAAGCTGCAACCATGTGACCCTATCTCCGTGCTTCTCCTTGACTGTCCGTTACTTGTGGGGTGGTGGCGGTGAAATACCACCAGGTTTGTCTTGTGAAGTTCGGGTTGGCCGCTGTCAGGCTACCGGGTGAGAACCCTGATTGCGGAGACCTAAGAACCAACTCATCTCTCAACCAAGAAGCCTGGAATCTAAGGACCAACCTGGTTTTCACTAGAGCCTCTAATGGTGAGGATAGACTGGGCTGCAGGAAGGCCCCATGTCAGGCAACCTAGGAGTGGGTTTTACCAAGTTCTGGGTAGAAGACAGACCAGAGCTGGACTGGAACGTAGAACAAGCCGAGGTTGTGGGCAGCCAGATCAGGATCGGAGTCATAAACAGGCCGAGGTCATCAGGAGAACAGGAGAGTAGTCAGGATCAAGCCGGGCCGGTACACAGGAATGGACAACTGGAACTCAGGAACAAGCAGGAGAAAAGACCAACTGGCAATGAAGCTCAAAACTCGCTGTGACAGACTCTCTGCCCCTTTGGACTTTACACAGGTTCATTACTTTCCTTTTCTTAAGCATGCTACAGACTGCCAGTGTATTGATTGATTACGTTATTCATTGTTCTGACTGCCATTGTATTGATTGATTACGTCACAGACAATGGCATTGTTCTGATTGAGTGTATTACAGACGGCTATTGTATTGCTGATTGCGTCACCGGCAGAGTTGAGGGATTGTGTGCCCTGCTGCTATTGGTCGGTGTGTGTCATGCAATGGAGACTTGTGTATATAAGGCCTAGAGTGGCACTAATAAAACACTTCACCTTCACCCTCAATACTGAAGTTCTGTCTCTTATTGGGGGAAACGCTATATTACAATTCACTAGCCCTTGTAAGGGCTGTTCCTGTTTCCTCACGGACGACTCTGGAATTCCAGCAGCACCTCTTACGATTGGGAAAAGGACGTCTCGGGCGGTGAAGCCCTCCGGCGATAAGGGTTATCGCTACAATTGGTGGCAAGCGGTCGGATGGTCCTTTCTACCCAGAGAGAGTGCTATCCTGATGGAGAGTCAGTAGGACAAGTTGAAAAGGCTGACCCTGAAGGATCTACTCGAGAGCCGGGGAAGGTCAGCTAGCAACCGCCCACGTCGGGAACTGATAGCCGAGCTGATTGAAATGGATCGTGCAGCAGTGAGGACCGAAACCAATATAGAGATCGATGAAGACGCTGCTCTCGTTCAAGCGGTTCGGAACAGATTTTCGGTCTATGGCCTGAATCCATCACAGGAACTGATCGACCGAATCTTCGCCGCAGCGGAGGCAGAGGCCAGTAAGCAAAGGGAAGATCGGCGACTCGCAACCCAGCAGCCTCTCAGTGCCCCTGTGTCTCTGAGCCTCAGTTACACTGGGGGGAGAAAGATTCCATTTGCAGCATTTAAGTCCTTCCAGGAAAGTGGCGACGAGATTGACGGATTTTTGGCCGATTTTGAACGGCAGTGCGCTTTACACCGGGTACCCACGGAGGAATGGGTCACCATATTATCAGGGAAACTATCTGGGAAAGTTTCCGATGCTTTCCGGGCCATCCCTGATGCGGACTTACCACACTACCATCTGGTAAAGGAGGCTTTGTTAGCCCGGTACGCTGTCACCCCGGAAGCCTACAGGCGATGATTTCGGGAATCCCAAAAGAAGGGAGGGGATTCTTACACGGAGTGGGCATGTCGCCTCCATCGTACAGCATCACACTGGGTCACTGGATGCAAAGCCACAACCGCTGAGGATGTACTACAGTTGTTTTTACTAGAACATTTTCTCAATGCCCTGCAACCAGAGCTAAGAGAGTGGGTACGTGACCGGAGGCCTCTAACGCTACCTGAGGCTGCTCGTCTAGCCGACGAGTACACAGATGCTCGCCGGACAGAACAGTCCGCCCCAAAACCACCACCTCCCATCAAGTTTCAAGCCCCTCTGGCTTCAGCGCCAACTCGTTACTCTGGGCCACATAGGCCAGCGCAGAAACCGAACCGCTCCACAGTTCAGTGCCATCGTTGCAAACAATGGGGACATTATCGCAGTGATTGCGCCCTAGAGCGTCCCCGAAACACGTGGAGGCAAAAACAACCTTCCACCTCCCGTACTCCTGTGGCACACTGTTTGGAAGCTGAGAGCAGTTCGGAAGAGTATCTGGGGGTACTGTATGAAGCTGATCCCGTACAAGCGGCCATTCCAGACAACCGACAGCACCATCGCCAGGAGGTACGAGTCAATGGGCGCACCACGCAAGGATTACGCGACACCGGAGCCACACTTACCTTGCTCCAACCTCATTTGGTCAAGAACAAAGGCCGCACTGGACACACCGTTGCAGTAAGGGTGGCGGGAGGAGCGGTGTTTCGACTCCCCACCGCCCGAGTACATCTTGACTGGGGCGCTGGATCCGGCAGGGTACAGGTGGGACTTATGGACAACTTACCAGCAGAAGTACTATTGGGAAATGATCTAGGACCAATGACTTCTGCCTACGCTACCTCTGGGCCAGCCAGCATCAACCCTGTTACAACTCGGGCCCAAGGCCGAGCTGCCGACTCCATTCCACTGGTCGGGGAGACCCAGGTAAGACACACTGATGATCTAACTGAGACGGTAGCCTGGGACAACCCAAACTCCTCTGGGTTGTCCCAGGCTACCGTCTCAGTTACTAAGCTAGATCCCTCACTCACCAAGTACAGGGATAGGGCTGAGACGGGGGAGAGAGGGTTAGAAGGAAAGGGATTCATGTGGGAGCAGGGTAAGCTATATAGGGTGTCTGTCACCCGCAGCCATGGGACAGTCCCATCGCAGAGACGCCAGCTGGTAGTACCCCAAAAATACCGGCTGGCGCTTCTGCGAATTGGACACGATATCCCACTAGCAGGACACCTGGGGGTATCTCGCACAACAGGCAGAATAACCCAGCACTTTTTCTGGCCGGGAGTTTCCAAGGATGTACGAAACTACTGTAGGACCTGTGATATATGTCAAAGAGTAGGGAAGAGGGGAGACCACCCTAAAGCTCAACTACTGTCTATGCCAGTTATTGGGGAGCCATTTAGCCGGATAGCAGTTGACCTAATAGGACCCCTCAAGCGACCGAGTTAGTCGGGTAAGCAGTACATACTTACAGTGGTGGACTATGCCACCCGATACCCGGAAGCCGTAGCCCTCTCAAATATTCAGGCAGATACTGTTGTCAGTGCCCTAGTCGGGATATTCACCAGAGTAGGTTTCCCAAAAGAAATCATATCTGACCAAGGGACGCAGTTTACCGCAGACCTAACCCGCCAGTTATGGGAGGCCTGTGATATTAAGCCCTTGTTCAGCTCCCCGTATCACCCCCAGACCAATGGTCTTTGTGAGTGCTTTAACGGGACCCTAAAGCAAATGTTGAAGACGTTCACAGACACCTACAGGGACTGGGAGAGATTCCTACCTCACCTCCTGTTTGCATACCGAGAGGTGCCACAGGAATCCACTGGGTTCTCTCCCTTTGAACTATTATATGGGAGGAGGGTACGAGGCCCCCTAGATCTCATTCGTGAGCACTGGGAGGGAGAGACCGAGAGGGAAGGGACTCCCATTGTATCATACGTGGTAGAGCTCCGGGACCGCATGGAGCAATTAGCCCAGCTGGCAAAGGAGAACCTCCAGGCGGCCCAGGGACGACAGAAAGTATGGTATGATAGGAGTGTCCGTCAGCGTTCATTCCAGATAGGACAGAAGGTGTTAGTCTTGAAACCCATCAAGACTGATAAACTACAGGCAGCATGGCAAGGTCCCTATAAAGTAGTAGAGCAGATATGTGACACCACATATGTCATCGCTAGCTGTAAAGATGAGAGGATAAGGCGGTCCTTTCACGTAAATATGTTAAAAGAATATTAGGAGAGGCCGAAGGACGTAGCAGCTGTATGTGCCCCAGCTACTGACGACCAAGACACTTTACCATTACCCGACCTTTTAGATAGACAACCCCAGAGTGACCCCATCCACCAAGTCCAGTTAGGGGACCGGCTAACTCCCACTGAAAGGGAGCAGATGCTCCACTTACTAGCGAGTAAACGGCAAACATTTTCACAAGAACCAGGTTGTACCTTTCTCACCACCCACAAGGTAGAAACCCCTGGGCAAAGTCCCCTTAGACAGCCCCCCTACCGGATACCTGAAGCGGTCCGTGAAGGGATGAGAGGGGAGATACAGGAAATGTTGAGGTTAGGCGTCATTGAGCCATCCGATAGCCCGTGGGCATCTCCAGTAGTCCTAGTCCCGAAAAAAGATGTGACTACCCGATTCTGCGTGGACTATCGGCGGTTAAATGAAAAAACAGTGACCGATGCTTACCCCATGACGAACTACTAGACCGTATCGCCAGGGGTCGCTATCTGACCACCATCGACCTCTGCAAGGGGTACTGGCAGATTCCCTTGGCTGAGGAGGCTATCCCCAAGTCAGCTTTTGTCAACCCCGTTTGGCTTGTACCAGTTTAAGTTTATGCCATTTGGGATGAAAACCCCCCAGCCACGTTCCAACGCATGATGGATAGACTTCTTGATGGCCTCCGGAAATTTGCCTGTGCATACCTGGATGATATTGCGATCCACAGTGACTCCTGGGAAGAACACTTAAGGCATGTAGGGGCAGTGTTAGATCAGGTTCAGGCCGCCGGCCTGACACTGAAACCAGATAAGTGCCATGTGGGTATGGCAGAGGTCCAGTATTTGGGACATCGGGTGGGGTGTGGGAAACAGAGACCAGAGCCTGCCAAGATCGAAGCAGTTGCTAACTGGCCCACACCGCGTACTAAGACCCAAGTACTGGCCTTCCTGGGGACCGCAGGGTACTACAGACGGTGTGTCCCAGACTATAGTGCAGTGGCCAAACCCTTGACTGACTTGACGAGAATAAACCTACCCAGACAGGTCCTGTGGTCCCCCGACTGTGAAAAGGCCTTTCAAGCGCTAAAGACTGCCTTAGTGAATGCGCCTGTCTTGGCTGCCCCAGACGTTTCATCGTGCACACAGATGCCTCCATGTTTGGACTGGGAGCAGTTCTAAGTCAAGTGGGAGAAGATGGAGGGGAGCACCCTGTTGCGTATATCAGTAGGAAACTGTTACCTCGGGAAGTGAGCTATGCGGCCGTGGAAAAAGAATGTTTGGCGTTGGTATGGGCTTTGAAAAAACTTACTCCATATTTTTATAGGCGTGAATTCACCTTGATCACAGACCACAATCCCTTGGTATGGCTGAACCGGGTCGCAGGGGACAATGGACGACTATTGCGATGGAGCTTGGCCCTGCAGCCATATAATTTTACAATCCAATACAGGCCCGGTAGACAAAACGGTAATGCAGATGGATTATCCCGGCAAACAGAACTCTGCCCATAACAAGAGTCTGGACAGCCCCACGTTAACCCGAACAGGGTCAATCCGGGTCTGCCGGGTGTTCCACAAAAAGGGGGCATTGTGACAGACTTTCTGCCCCTTTGGACTTTACACAGGTTCATTACTTTCCTTTTCTTAAGCATGCTACAGACTGCCAGTGTATTGATTGATTACGTTATTCATTGTTCTGACTGCCATTGTATTGATTGATTACGTCACAGACAATGGCATTGTTCTGATTGAGTGTATTACAGACGTCTATTGTATTGCTGATTGCGTCACCGGCAGAGTTGAGGGATTGTGTGCCCTGCTGCTATTGGTCGGTGTGTGTGTCATGCAATGGAGACTTGTGTATATAAGGCCTAGAGTGGTACTAATAAAACACTTCACCTTCACCCTCAATACTGAAGTTCTGTCTCTTATTGGGGGAAACGCTATATTACAATTCACTAACCCTTGTAAGGGCTGTTCCTGTTTCCTCACGGACGACTCTGGAATTCCAGCAGCACCTCTTACGATTGGGAAAAGGACGTCTCGGGCGGTGAAGCCCTCCAGCAATAAGGGTTATTGCTACACTCGCCAGTATTTAAAGGCCCCTGCGCATGTGCAACAGCGAGCGCATTTTCGCACGTCTGCAATGCGCATGCGCGCGCATTATGGCACGTGCGCACAAATCAATTGGCTCATATAGTGCAAAAATGCGCGCCCATATTCCCATTCTTACTGGCCCTACTATTTCTATTTCGAAAATGCAAGCACACGGGGAACCTTGGCACCCTCTGCTGGGAAATCATAGGAACAGTCCTGGTTCTATGACAGCAGCAAACCAAACTTTTCCTGAAATTAAGGTCGAAACAGGGTTGCACCGGTTCGGTTCGCTCATCTCTATTCAGGAATATTCTTGACAAATTCCTTTATAATGGGAAACAACGCCTTAGCTACACCCCTGGATTTATCGGCATACTAAAAAATAAAAGAAGAAAGTGAACGTAATAAACATTGAAAGGTAAGGGAAGAGTTCAGTAGTAATACAACACGAATGACAAGCACGTCCATGCACATGAGTTGTTTTCCTTACCCCATTGTCTGCAGAAAAATGAGCCGTGACGGATAAGTGTCTGAGATACTGAACCGGTTCATCCGTAAATATTGTCGGCTTTACACACATAACATTCTTACCTAACAACTGGTTAAACCATCAGCCGCAGATTACACCTAATACTGAGAAATCACTTTTACTTTACTAAACTACACAAAACAGAACTGGTCATTTTCCCACATCTCACTCCTCCCCCCTCTCTAACACCACAATCTCTGTAAAAAAATCTTACAATAACTGCACATTTTTTAAAGCTCGGTGCCTGGGGTCAGTCTGGGCTCCTCTCTCTCATTCACACCTCACATTCACTCCCTAGCTCCGCCTCCTGTCATCTCTTGGCCCCACCTCTTCCTCACATTCACTAGCCACCTCCTGTCGTCTCCAACTCAAAAATATCTCCCGCATCCGTCCCTTCCTCTCACCTGACATCTCTAAAATGCTAGTGCACGCTCTGGTCATCTCCCGACTGGACTACTACAATACCATCCTCTGTGGTTTTCCAACAAACCGACTGGCACCCCTCCAATCTGTTCTCAACTCTGCTGCTCGCCTCATCCACCTCTCCTCTCGCTTCTCCAGCTCTGCCACCCCCTGTCACTCCCTCCACTGGTTACCTGTCTCCCATAGAGTTCAGTTCAAACTTCTAACACTTATCTACAAAGCTCTCTTTAACCAGGAACCTCCCTACATTTCAGCTCGCATGGGGCGGGGCTCTCTTTTCTATTGTCTACTTTGCTCACAACACTTGGTTTAAACCTTGTGGCATCTAATTTTGTATCGTTCCCTGAACTATATGTTTTACCTTGTCTGTAATCACATCTCGTAAAGCGCTAAGGAAGATGATGGCGCTATATAAATAAATAAATAATAATAATAATAATAATAAACTAATGAACGTCCAAGAGGGAAAAGGAGGAGGGGTCAAAATACAGCTTGGTTGTTATACACATTACTAAAAGGAAATTTTAAGAAAAGACCTTTTAACCCTTTAGGTTTTGGCATTCTTATAATTTTTGCACCCTTCGTTGCCAGGCGGCGTTTTACTATTTTGCGCTACACGTGTTCAACTGTGATTTTTGATATGATTTCCAGGGATTTCCCAGGAAAATTATATATTGTTTTTTTAGCAGAGTCTGGGCTTCAACAATAAATGTCTTGTTTGTCATTTTTTGTGTATTCTGAATACGTTTGGGTGAATTATGTGCAAACATTTTTTTTTTAAATCTATTTTTGCAATTTGTACTTTTTTTTTGTAATAAAAAATGTAAGTTTGTTAATAAAATCTTATTGTGTGTGAAACCCCACATTTTCCCAGTTACAGCGGTACCGCATATGTATTGGTAGACCCCCTTTCCTGTCTAGGAGACTCCCTGAAAGAGAGCTTTAGGAGATTTGCCAGATAAAATACAACTGTGAAATGCGCTATGCGTACCTTGCAGTTTTTCAAGAAAAACAACCCTCAAGCTTTCTAGGCGTACCAGGCTTGTTGGCTTGGGCGTAGTTTTCTCGAAGTAATCCCTCAATAAATTCTTTGGTTGCACAGAGATTCCCTAAAAAGGAATAAAAATGAAGAATCAAAGCCACAAAAAAAAAAAAAAAAAAAAACAATATGAAAACCAAACAAAAACAAGTTAAATCTGAAAAGCAACATCCCCTGAACAGGACAATACCCAACATGCATAGCTACTGTCAAGGGAAAAGTTGCCAAACACCTCAAAGTAAAGCATGCAGGTAACAGTAATTTTCTTAGAAAATTTCAGCTCTGCAGACAAAGTGCACACCTTGCACTTTTTCAACCAAAACAACCCTTTACATTTGGACCATAAACCCTATATTCCCTGAAATTACACATGTTAAGCTTTCTAAGCATACCCAGCTTGTTGTAGTGGGCTCATCCTTCTGGAAGTAATCCCTTGAAGAATTATTTGGTTGCACAGGGTTTCCCCTTAAAAATGTGTTAAAATGCAGAATAAAAAACATGTTTTCTTAAAATATCAATATGCAAATAAGAAAAATCAAGGTAAATCTGAAAGCACAAGGTCCCCTGAACAAAACAATATGCAACATGCATAGCTACTATTAATCCTTTTAATTGCCCGCCTACTTGAAGTTTTGTCACCCTCTGTTGACAGGTCATTTTTCACGATCTTGCACCATGTTTAACTGTGATTTTGCAGGAATTTCCAGGGGAAATATATTTATTTTTTGCAGAGTTTAGGCTTTAACATGAAATGTCTTGTCTGTAATTTTTCTATTTTTTTTATTTATTTTTTTTTTTTGGGGGGGTAAAAAAAAAAAAAAAATTTTGTTAGAAAATGTTAAATAAAACATTTGTTTTTTTAAAGAAAACCATATTGCACGTGAAAGCCCCATTTCCCCCAATTACAATGGTACCACATATCGGTAGCCCCTCATTCTTGCCCTGGAGAACCCCCAAACGGAAAAGAGCACTTTATAACATTTACAAATAAAATTCAATTACTATCCTAGAAACATAAGGGGTTAATTTAAAAAAAATGACATACGGTCCCCGCTCCCAGGAGGGGGGGGGGGGCATTTCTTTTGAAATTTTAGGGTTAAAAACCCTTAAAAATCCCCCAAAAAATGACATGGCTCCCCCTACCCAGCATAAGCAGCCCGGGACCAGCTATGCAGGGCTTGTAGAACAGGGCGCAGGGGCAAGCTTTGGTGGCTTCCTGCCCTGCTGGCTACAAGCCCACATAGCTTCTGTGGGCCCAGGCCCTTGTTTTTTTTTTTCTATTTTCACAGTAGCAGGGGGAAATGGCAAGTGCTTGCCACTTAACGGTCAGAGAAGCAACCATGTAGAAACTACACATTTAAAGGGTTAAGCGTTCAGTCCCCTTTTCCTTGGTGCACAGTCCATTGGGTTGATAATTGATTTATTATTATTATTATTATTATTATTATTATTTCTTTTTTATTTATTATTATTATTATTATTATTATTAAGGTTATGTTTTTCGAGAAGATGGCGACTTCCATGCAGGGGGGCCTTGCTCCCTTTTTGGCTACCTGGGAGGGCTTGATATCCCACTTCCAGCCGAGACATTTTGACCAAGAGCTTCTGTTGGTTTAGGGTCCTAACTTAGCCTCTAAGTGGATTGGTGGAGACCTGAAACTCTTTCTTTTATTTTTCCTTCTCTTCTCTTGTCTTTATTTTCTTCTCCCTTCTTTTCATCTTTCTTAATTTTCTTTCTCCGTCCTTTCCTCTGTTCCACATACTCGCTCCCGATCCCCTAAGAAACCTAATACTTAATAAAAACTCTTGCCTCCTCCCCCTTTCCAGGCCAAGGAGCATGGCCTCTGGGGTCATGCTGGGGGGGTATACAGGGTTGGAGGGTGTTGGGGGAGAGGTGTTGCTATTGTTAGCAATGGCTGGACCACAGAGGTATATTTCGCATACTTTGTTTTACTCTATGTTTAAACTCTACTTCATGAACAAAAACTATTGGATAACAGTGTTTGATATGTGATGCTTATTCTTGCAATAAAAATGAAATGTTTTTTGGAGGGAACAGCCTATCACGTGTTTGGCATGTTAACCAACATGTAATGGAAGGTTCTAGAAGGAAGCTGGACGTTATAAGGGACAGAGAGACTGTAACCAGTGTTCTATACCACCTAAAGTGGACCGAAACCCAGGATTTTGACTATCCTGGGTTTTGGTCCACTTCGGTGGGGCACCCCGATCGGGGGGGGGGGGCTCAGAGCCGCTGTGGTATGCGCGTCCAAGGCCGCTTGGACGCGCATAGCAGCTCAGCGGCTCTGAGATCTGGAGGCCGCGTCTCGCGCTTCCCTCTAACAGGGAGCGCGACTGCGCCGGCCATTCAGAAACGACCAGCGCGGGTGCTTGCCCTGCTGGAGGGAAGTGCGAGTCGCGGCCGCGGCTCGCGCATGTGCTGATGGAACGGGGCTGAGGTAAGGTTTGTGGGCCTCCTGAGGGGTTCCTCCGGGCCGATCCCCCCTGGGTTTCAAGCCACTTTAAATTGTTGAGGAGCAGGCGTGAGACTAGTCCCCATCAGTGTGTGAGGTAGAGCCCAACAGCAGTGGCCACCGGTGGGAACTCAGTGGAGGAAGCCCTGGAAATCCTTATCTGGGAGTAAGACCAGTTGGCTAATCTTTGGCTGTGGATGTGACAGGAGGGAATATAACTGGAAGGATGTATGAACCTGTGCCATGTCTGGATGTCAACTGTTTACGTTAATAAAGAGGAACTCTGCTTTTATCTACTGGATTGTCTATTGGAGTCGCACAGTGAATACCAACATCCTCTGTAGTAGAGACCCAGGACCCCACCCAGACAGACACTTGGAGCACCCCAGGCTCAGAAGAACCTGCTCCCTGCCGTCCTCACCAGGTGCACAAGGGCAACATTTGCATTATAGCTTTCTAGCGGTCCATTTGATGTTTGGGTTTGTTGCTTTATTTGGTAGCGTTTGTCTCCAGTTTTGATGTATTATCTGAGCAAATGAACATGGAGCACAATTACCAATTTAGAATGACAAGAAGGTGTGTTCATTTATTTTCAGGACTCGTTATCATTTTAATGGACCAATGTGAATGGTAAGATGGCACAACCTCCTCATTGTGCTACATTAAACTCACAGATGACCAGAGCTGTATCTGAACACGACCTATCATTCCATTTCCCAGTTTCAAGAATTTCTGCACAGTTTAGATCCATCCAATCATTGTTGGGCTCGCCTTCGTTCCAGTTGGTGTAGCGGATGCGCTCGCCAGATAGGTACGAAAATCTGTCGTCTGTCTTGATGTTATTTATACCCAGGAACGCGGAAATGCCAAACTGATTGCGAATGGAGAGGATGGCTACATTCTCAGCAGAAAACAGAGGCGTGGCCAGCTGTCCTCCGGCTTGGCTACACGTCATTACGGCTTCAGCATATTTTTTCTGAGCTCCATTAGAGGAATAGATCTTCTGCCCAGCTCTAGCTGCTCCTTTTAAGAATGTAAAGGCTGACAAAATAAGAAAAAAAAAAAAATTCAGGCCATTGTGTTTTTATATAACCAGTTCGTTAAAAACAGTTTACTCCGGATTCCAAGGAAAATTTGGTTCTGCACAAATCTCGATTAAATGGGGTTTGTGCAGAACCAAATTTTCCCTGAAATACACTATTACTTACCGTCACTTTTGTTCCACCATTGCTTGGGTGAAGTGGTCGGTGGATAGCAACGGGCAACGATAGTGCAGCTGGCTCCCTCTGAATGTGTGTATTGCACAATGCACAATGCTGAAATTACCCAGCTATGCATTTCCACCAATCCTAAACTGTGTGCTAGACCTCTACAAGTGTTCTATTCTGGCCGAAACCCCAGAAGCCACACAGAGAAGGAAAAGTCACCTTTGGAATACTTCAAATTTGAAGCATCTACAGGAGATACACCACTAAATGTAATTCTGTCCCCCCAGAAGTCAGTCAGTTTTGTCTTGTCTAGAACCATCTGACAATCCTGACTGGCCAAAGAGGGCAGAACACATGAAGGAGCAGGGGACGGGGTGTTGCGGGTTCAAAGTGTGGATCTGATATAAGGTCGCCCGGAAAGTCTCCAGCTCACCTTTTAGCTGCTGCTGTTGGAGAGAGGTCAGTTTTGTGTCCAGATCAGCAATTTGATTTCGGAGAGATGTTATCGCTAAGTAGAAAAGTAGAAAACACCAGAATATTAATTACAATATGTCTGATCAGGGACTGTTAAAGTCTTAAGATCTCTGCCTCAATTGGAGATAATTTCTACCCCAACATGCAGGCTGGTGTGCAGCATTTCTAGAGAAAAAAATTAAGATAAAGTTAATTGTGCACCTCACCTTCTCACAGGAGACGTTTACTATGTTATAGGTGATATTTCCCTAAAGACAAATTCCAGAAGGAATCATTTCATAGCTGTAGGAAAATCAAGACCATGTCCTAAAGCTTGCTAGACAGTATTTCTCATCTTAAAGAATAATTCCTAATTCCTTCTTTCAACCTACAGAAGATATCACTCAGATCACATGAAATCCCTCCTATGCCTGGAAGGGAGCAAGGTCTTTTGGACCAACTACATATGTGTGCTGTGTGGGTGGAATTGGGGTGTAGGGTACAGCCACAGGGTACTTGGTTACGCACTAAAAGCAGCGCATCCTCCACCTCCCACTAACAGAGAGCGTGCCCGTGCTGGCCATTCACAAATACCTGGCACGGGCATGCGCATTGCTAGAGGGGAGCGGAGAATGCGTCCGTCAGAGCTGCTGCTCTTAGACGCACCGTGGGACCAGGATAAGGTGATTTGGCTGTGGCAATCTGGGGGGGGGGGTTCACACAGCAGGGCATCCCCAATCAGGGTGCCCCAGGGGGGAAGGGCTAAAACCCAGGATAGTCAAAATCCTGGGTTTTGGTCCACTTTAAAATCCTTTTGGAGCAGACACTCACATCACGATCTTTCACTGTACACAAGTTCCAGTTCTGTGCATAGCATTTATGGTGATTTCTGCTGGATCAGCAATTTTCCTGACTTTCAAGTGACTGACTTTGTGAAAGGTTTCTTTTTTCAATATCTATAATATAAGAACAAAAAAAAACTTTCAGAGAGGATTTTAAAGATAATTGCCCTTTAAAGTGAACCAAAACACAGGATTCGGACTATCCTGGACTTTGGTCCTTTCTCCCGGAAACCCCCCCAGATCCCCCGTGGCCAACGCACCCCTTCTGCATCCTACAGTGCAAGCGCAGCAGCTTGTTCAATCAGCGCATTTAGAGCTAGTGGCGTCCCGTTGTCTAAGCCTTCTTTTAAGGCCAGCGGCTCCAAACGCACTGGCTGCCGCATCCCCCTTTTCCCTCTAACAGAGTGTGCCCATGCCAGCCATTCACAAATGCCTGGTGCGGGAGGGATAGCAGGGATGCTGCCGCGGCTCGCGCTGTTGGACCGGAAAACAAGGTAAGTCTATGGGGCGATACAGCAGGGCATCCCGATTTTAAATGCCCCGGGGGGAGGGTGTGGGTTTTGATCCACTTTAAACAAAAATGGATTGTTGACCTTGCAAATATGACGTTTTGGAACTGAAGGTCATGGACTGGGTCACGTGTGGCGTCCTCCAATGGACCTAGTAACTGCAATTGTCAAGCCTATTGATAGAGTGAATTTGAATAGAAATTGGGACTCCTGCTGGGATGATCTGATTAAGTATTAAGATATAATGGAGAATCAAACAGAATTGTGGCAGAATAACTACAATGATTTTGTTAGAAGGTAGTGACGCACCTCCTCAGAAACCGTATCAAGTACAACAAAAGGTAAACCTAGAGACTGAGGCTGTGGGACAGTTGGAAGTACAAGGTACAAAAAGCGGTGCTATAGTTTGCAGTTCACCAGTCTTTCCAGTCTTAAAGCCAAATGGGTCATGTAGATTAACCATTGCTTATTGTGTGTTGAACAATTATACAAAAATGGACCCTTAGTAGCTGCATACCCAGATCAAAGTTAACTCCAGATAAAATGGACTTCAATAACAGTTGCTAGAATTTGCCACAAGACCTCATATTCCAATGAAAAAAAAAGTTTTCATGGGATGGTTTCCAATATATTGGGAGTTTTACCTCAGGGGTCCAAAGACAGCCATTCTAACAGCTATAAATAGGGACATTAGAAGGCTTCTCACTATGGCCATACAATGACTAATGATTAAAGACCTTCACAGAGCAGTTGATACAGCTTAGCTTAAGGACAATCAAGGCAAATGTAACGTATTAGTGTGGCTATGTTATGACTTTAATGACTGAGCATTGCCGCTGAAAAAAAAATGATATTTTTGGGTTTAATGGCTTTAGGGGAACCCTAATGACATGAGTTGTCACTATGGCTATGCTTTCACCAGAATGAAAGAGCAGTATTAAAGTTGAGTTTCTGGATTCAAATCATGAGGACAGTCCTCAGGTCATACAATATTTCATGCTGGTGCTATGAAGAGCTTGTAGACAAAAATGTCATCATCACCAAAGAAGATAAAAATATTCAGCCCATCATTTATGTGAAAGGACAATCCTTTTGAAGGTTCTACTGCTATGCTATATGTTTAGAGGAACGGCTTGCTACATAGTACCATAGTATGTAAGGCTGAATAAAGACTTTAGTCCATCCAGTTCAGCCGGTTTATCCCCTTCCAGTGGTCTAGTAGCCATAGCTGGTAATGTTATTACATGCACGGAGGGCATCCCGGCCACTATAGATCTCCTTCCAGTGGTCTAGTAGCCATAGCTGGTAATGTTATTACATGCACGGAGGGCATCCCGGCCACTATAGATCTCCTTCCAGTGGTCTAGTAGCCATAGCTGGTAATGTTATTACATGCACGGAGGGCATCCCGGCCACTATAGATCTCCTTCCAGTGGTCTAGTAGCCATAGCTGGTAATGTTATTACATGCACGGAGGGCATCCCGGCCACTATAGATCTCCTTCCAGTGGTCTAGTAGCCATAGCTGGTAATGTTATTACATGCAAGGAGGGCATCCCGGCCACTATAGATCTCCTTCCAGTGGTCTAGTAGCCATAGCTGGTAATGTTATTACATGCACGGAGGGCATCCCGGCCACTATAGATCTCCTTCCAGTGGTCTAGTAGCCATATCTGGTAATGTTATTACATGCACGGAGGGCATCCCGGCCACTATAGATCTCCTTCCAGTGGTCTAGTAGCCATAACTGGTAATGTTATTACATGCAAGGAGGGCATCCCGGCCACTATAGATCTCCTTCCAGTGGTCTAGTAGCCATAGCTGGTAATGTTATTACATGCACGGAGGGCATCCCGGCCACTATAGATCTCCTTCCAGTGGTCTAGTAGCCATAGCTGGTAATGTTATTACATGCACGGAGGGCATTCCGGCCACTATAGATCTCCTTCCAGTGGTCTAGTAGCCATAGCTGGTAATGTTATTACATGCACGGAGGGCATCCAGGCTACTTTTGAACGTTTTTACTGTATCCATCATTACTACCTCCTCTGGCAGCGAGTTCCATAGTCTCACTGCTCTTACAGAGAAGAATCCCCTCCTACGTTGGTGGAGAAAGCACCTTTCCTCTAACCTCAGTGGATGCCCTCGGGTTATGGTTACACTCCGGGGTATAAATAGATTGTGGGACAGATCTTTGTATTGACCCCGGATATATTTATACATAGTTATTAGATCACCCCTCAGGCGTCTTTTTTCTAAACTAAACAAACCTAACTGTGATAATCTTTCAGGGTAGGAGTTGGATTGAAGAAAGCGCAATTAGATAATTTGAGCAGCTCCTACTTGAGGGAGAAATGTAGATGGGTTAATCTGTTCTAACTTAGGTGTGGACCTAGGTGGAGAAAAGATTAGTGTAGGTGCGCTGTGGATAAAAAAGGCAGGTTAAAAGGGAGAGTAAATGAAGGGTTAATGTTCTCCGCGAACCTGTGAGGAAAGATAGGTTAGTATATATGCATAAAAGTCTGAATAAATAAATGCAATAGTATTACCAAAGTGAAGTTTTGTTTGAGGGGGGTGTTTCCACCTTTTAATTAAATCAGAAACAACAAAGTATCATTGCCTCTGGCTAATTAGGCCTCAAAAATTGTTGGAATTTTAAATCTTGCTGTCTGAGGGGTTTATCCTCTCAGGTAGCGTTATACAGATTGGTCAGTGTTAATTACACTATTGGCCCTGTATTCTGAGTTCTTTGAGCTGGTTTGTGGTAGATGATTCCTTGTTCAGGATGAGTTGAGTTTCTAGCGGGTTGGAGCAATGTGGTTGGTGGATCCTAGATGGTTTAGAGGTTGTAGGTCGGGGTTGAAATGAGATAAGCGGTGTTCCTGAGGTCCAGGTAGGCGGTGTTCCTGAGGTCCAGGTAGGGGGGTGTGAGTTGAAGTAGATGATTGTTTTGGATGGATGGAGATGATTATGTCATCAGAAAAGGTTCTAGTGGTTAGTGCAGATTAATTAGTTGAGGTCTGCTTTAATCTTCTGATTTTAGATGTGTTGTGGGGGAAATGTGAAAACTTGTAATTAAAGGTAAAACAAATCTAAGGAGATTGTATGACTTACAGTTTCGGTAAGTTGCTTAAAATTGATGCAGTAATTAGAACAGTATGTGCTTGGTGTTTTTTATTCCCCGCCACAGCCTGGATGGGCTGTGGTATTAATTGTAGTGCAGAGGGTGCAGGTGAAAAAACGGAAAAGCCGGGTATTGCAGAGGGCGCGGGCAGGAGCAGCGCTGAGGTTTCCTCTGGGCTGGAGAAGTGTAGGGGACGTTGGTCTGGCTGCCTTGGTTAGTCAGATCTGAGCTGGTGACCGTAGATAATGCGGTGGGCAGGCAGGCGGAGAGGAGAGCCGGTTCGCAGCTGGGTTAAAAATTGAAGCCACAAAGGCTGCTGGAAAATAGCAAAGTTCTTGCCTGATTTAAGTCTTTGGAAAGCTTTTGTAAAATCGATAGAAAATCGGTTCACCGACGGCCGTTTCGTCTATGACTTTGTCAAGGTGATCTTGGGCGGGTTAGGCGCCCAAGCGTTTTTATTGGTTGTTTGTTGCTGAAAGGATTACTGGGAGAAGTAGTTTCAGTCAGTAGTTTTTTCAGAGCCTGTGCGCTGGATACATTGTAATTGGTTGGTTACTTTTGTGTTAACAAGGCGTGCTGCCAAGGTTGTGAAAAGTTACAAAAGTAACATTTGGGCTAGGTGACTGACATACTGCGGTTTTCTCTCAGTCTGAGCTCCGGAGGCTCCAGACTGATACTTTGTAATGAGTTGGCGTGCTGCCCAGACTTGTGTTTGTTACAGTTGTAACAAGTTGGCTGGGTGAGTGGTATTTATGAGGTTTTTCTCTTGCTTGAGCTGTGGAAGCTTTGAAAACTATGTAAAAGATAGGCTTGCTGACAAAATTAAATATATATATATAATTAAATAAATGTAGTAGATGAGCTGGCTGGGTGAAATACCTGCGTTTTTGTTTTTTTTTTGTTTTTGTTTATTATCTGCCTGAGCAGATCTTTTGTGTTGGTTTGAATGGCTGATTTCAGAGTTCAGCTGTGACACTGGTAGAGTCATATAAGACGGGTAGAGACATATAAGAGGGAAGAATGTAATTGTGATTAGTGTTAGATAACCCGTGGGGTTATTTATTTTCTAGAAAGCAGTTTAGGTCTAGTTCAATGTTCCTTGTGGGGTCATGGTGTTGAGCTCAAAGATCCAATAGGTTTCTCTCTTTGATAGTTCTCTTAGGCCCTTATTCATCAAGCGATAGCGCCAGGTAGTGTCTGACGTGCGCCAGGTAGCGGCAGCTAACGGCGACTACTGACTCAAGTACGCCCGGCGGCGGTCACAATGACGCATTTATCAAGCAAAATGAGGCTAGCGCCGGCGAGAGCGACGGCTAGCGCGGCATTCATCATGAAGCCGCCTGGACCGAACAGCGCCGCTGCAAATTCCCTCACAGCGCCAGGTATGACCTGTCGCTCCCTGGCGATGTCCAATGCATTTCAATGGAGCAATCTATAATTATTCATAATTAATTGGTATTAATTTTTTTTTTTTTTTTTTTAATGTCAAAGAATCGGAGAACACTTCTGCAATGTTAGGATTTATTTTTTAGTAAAAAAAAAAAAAAAAAAAATATGTGCAGAATTGATCTAACAGGTCTGAGATTAATGTATTCATATTACAAAATGATTCTATAAACATGTATAATGTTACATTCAAAAAATATGGTTGTTTAGGGGTTAAAAACTAGTTAATACACATCGCCGCCAGCGCTCTGGGGTTTAAACAAGGAATGGACAGCGACAGCACATTCGGAGCGTGATTTGTTGATGAATATGAAGCTAGCCGTTCGCTCTGGCCATTTGTTGTCAGGCGCTCACATACCACGCTGGACCTGTGAAACAGCGACCCCCCAGCCCGTATTCAACATTACCGCACACCGACTGAGTCGCTGTCATCAAGCTAATGCCGGCCAAGCACAGCGAATACTGGCTGGCGCTGAAAAAATCACGCTACAGTCGCTCATCTGTCGCTACCTGGCGCTATTAATGAATCGGCCTCCCCGTAGATACTGATAGGGTTAAACAGTAAAGCTTTTAACCTGACTGCAATTAACATGAATACTTTTGACTTTTGAGCAAACAAGCATCTGGTGATTTTCTGAAGAATGTCTAATATTTGTACTTTATTGTGTGAACACCGCTTCTTCTCTTCAAGGTTTTAGCCTTCACACCATTATTAGCCAAAATACAGCCTGTGACGCCATAACTCATATCATCCCAAGAAATGTTTTCATATTTTGTACTTTTCCCAGGTCATGACTTGGGAGAGTGTCAGACAAACAATAAAATTACAAGAAAAAGTCTGACACTCCCTATGGGGTGTATACTGGGAAAGGGGCGTGTCAGATGACCAATGAAAATGCTTGAATTTGTATCTGTATATGTGTGGCAACACCCACCCATATCATTGTATATTAGCAGCTGAAAATAAACAAAA
The DNA here is from genome assembly GCA_027917425.1 of Gastrophryne carolinensis. Lineage (NCBI taxonomy): Eukaryota > Metazoa > Chordata > Amphibia > Anura > Microhylidae > Gastrophryne > Gastrophryne carolinensis. The sequence continues at coordinate 654,764,295 of CM051234.1, read as the reverse complement.
GAGCGCATTTCTCTTCAGATGCCCTTTGAGTCTTTAATACACAGCGGTCTATGTGTCTTATTCACTCTTAGAATGATTTGGACTCTGACAACAGAAGTAGAAGCTGTGCCCACTTGGGGTACGAACTTAACAATACCTAGTTGTTTCTGATTTAATTAAAAGGTGGAAACACCCCCTCAAACAAAACTTCACTTTGGTAATACTATTGCATTTATTTATTCAGACTTTTATGTATATATACTAACCTATCTTTCCTCACAGGATCGCGGAGAACATTAACCCTTTATTTACTCTCCCTTTTAACCTGCCTTTTTTATCCACAGCGCACCTACACTAAATTTTCAGGGTACGCTAGCCCCCGCACTCCTCTTATTAACTTTGTTGCCCTTCTTTGAACGCGCTCCAGTTCTGATATGTCCTTTTACTCCCAGTACTCCATATGGGGTCTGACCAGTGACTTGTACAGGGGTAAAATGATGCTATGGTCATGAGCACCTATGCCCCTCCTGATGCACCCCATGATCCTATTTGCTTTGGCAGCTGCTGCCTGGCATTGTTTACTACAGTTGAGCATATTGTTAACTTAAACCCCTAGGTCCTTTTCCATTGTTGGTTTACCAAGTGTTTCTTTATTTATGTAATCATGACACAGATTTCTTCTTCCCATGTGCATAACCTTTATCTGTGTTACACTTCATTTGCCATTCAACTGCCCATGCTTCCAATTTATCTAAATCTGTTTGTAGCTGCCTGTTGTCCTCTTTTTTTTAATGACTTTTCACAGCTTAGTATCATCTGCAAGATTGAGACTTTACTGTTTAATCCGTACCCAATGTCATATATATATGAATATATATATATATATATATATATATATATATATATGAATTGTCCCCAGAACTGACCCTTGTGGTACTCCAGTAGTAACAGTGACCCAATCTCAATGTGAGTGTGTACCATTTATAACCACCCTCTGCTTCCGATCATTAAGCCAATTTCCCACCCATCTGCACACGTTTTCCCCTGGTCCAAGCATTCTCATCGTTTGTACCAGCCTTTTGCTGAATCAGTAGAGACTATTAAATTAAAGGATATTAATATAAAGCAGATGCATAGTGGGTTTGGTTGCTCATAATGATTTTAATGTGTGTAAGGTTTGGTCAGTCCCTGAAAGCCATAGAGTTATCCTAATTGTCCCTTGCACAAGGATGGAGTCCCTTGCATAAAGGGGAGTTAAGACAGGTATTTTCTTACTGGGAAGAAGTAGTTGGTGGACTCAGAATGTTAGCAGTGGCAGCTTTCCGCTGACCTCTGATCCTTTCACAGCTTATCGGATTCTTGGCTGAGCCATTTGTCATCTGAGAGCCCCGTAAGTGTGTGTTGGTGATCAGCTGACCATCACTCCCCAGAGAAGGTTATTAGGTCTGAGCAGTGTGTCTTGGATGGGTGCTCATGTGGCCTGCTGTGGCTAGATCGGGATGTCTTCTGTGTTACAACCGTCTTGTCTTGACAGTGGCTCTTACGCTGCTGGCTGTTTCTCACAGCTGTGGGAATCCTTGGCGGTGTCACTCACTGTGCTGACCTGTGTCCGGGCAGTACCCGCTGCTGGGTCCTGTTCTCATCTATCGCTGCCATTTTGTCCGGGACGGAGAACGGCTCCCCAATTCTGCCAACATTTCCCTTGATTGGTGCATGGTGTTGTTTTCACTGCACTACCCTTTGCCTCGTCCTGTCAGTTTGAGTGGGGACTTGATTGAGTAGCCGGATCCATATTGCCCGGCACCTGGGTGTCTCAGGTTGGCACCGTCTTGCTCCCCTTGGAACTTGTTTCTAGTGTGCCGGAATCTTCGATCCTACGTTTTGAATTTGTACAAGGTCCCTCTGTCTTCTTTGTTCTTTGAGACCCCATTACATTGTTGGAAAGTCAGTCAGTAAAAGTCTTGACATCTTAGGCTACATGGAGTTCTAGAAAAAAGGCAACTCACATGGCCATGTTAAGACTACGCCCACACTATCTAGGTGTTTGTATTTTGAACTATGTACAATATGGCAATGTGAGTCCTAATAAATTGCAGGTGAGATACTATGCTTAGAGGCTGATTCATTAATAGCGGCAGGTAGCGACAGTTGAGCGACTGTAGCAGTATTTTCACAGCGCTCGCTAGTAGTCGCTGTGCTTGGCCGTTGTTCGGTTGTTGATAGCGAGTCGGTGTGCAGTAATGTTGAATACGGGGTGACGAGTCGCTATTTGACAGGTTCCGCGCTGTATGGGTGCGCATGATAGCGACTGGTCAGAGCGACCGGCTCCCACCACATTCATCAAAAAATCACGCTCAAAAAATTATCGCGCTGTGAAATGCATGTTTAAACCCCAGAGCGCTGGCGGCGATGTGTTAAAAGTAGTTTTTTAACCCCCAAACAACCATATTTTTGGAAACCAAAAAAAAAAAAAAATTTTAAAGAATTTAGTAATATGAATACAATAATATCAGATCTGTAATATCAATTCTGCACAAATTATTATTATTTTTTTTTACCTTAAAAAGATTAACTAACATGGCAGAAGTGGTCACAGAATTTTTCACATTAAAAAAAAAAAAAAAAAATACATTAATAACAATTAATTATGAATATTTAAAGATTGTTCCATTGAAATGCATTGGAGAGTGCCAGGTAGCGAGAGGTCATACCGGTCGCTGTTCAAGGTCGGACGCTGGCGCTGTGGGCTGAGGCTGGAATAATGATGAATGAGTGGCTATCTGGCGCTATCTCAGTCGCTAAGCAGGATCGGCTTGATAAATGTGTGATTGTGGTGGGGAGCCGGCGTTCTCGTGGTGGTGCCCGTCATTACCGGTCGCTCACCAGTCGCTACATGTCGCTATTCCTTCATAAATAAGGGCCTTATTCTCTTAGCAATGATCCATGAGATCATGTTTAGAGGTGGTCACCATTAACGATGAACTAATCCCCCCCCCCCCCCCATCTATACAGCAATACATGAATATCTTCAGGTATCATCGGATGAAGCCCCTTATTCCCAGAATTTAGCAGATATTAATAGTCTCCAGGCAAACAGTTTATTCTACTGGTGTGTGTGAGGATGTACAGATGAAGCACAGTGTCTCTGTATGAACATGCTCATTGCAATGGAGGGGGCATGCCTTAAACAGCAAGTTGTCTAAGCATCACATATTAAAATGTAACTGTATTCATAGAAATCAGAATATGCTGCAAAGAAATTGAAATATGTCACACACAAAGTAAATTACCTGAATCCGACGGTGGTGGTCCTGGTGGACCTTTTGGTCCCTCTGGTCCAATTTGTCCAGGAGGTCCAGAATTGCCTTGTGGTCCAGGTGGTCCTGGATAAACAGAACATGCATTTACTGATAAGCCCACCAAGAGGATATAGAGCAAGTCATGAATCCTCAATGCAGCAACAATTCTGATTTTGCCAGCAGGAGCCAGCATGGGCTCAGAACCTGAGGATCCGTTTATGCTGAGTGTAAAGGGGGCCTCTGATGATAATACTGCTGTTATATCTATATAGCCAGAGGAAATGCACGGCTATAGGACAAGATCCTTCAGTCATTTTATATTCAGTATTATTCTTCCTTCTGATAAACCAGAGGCAGATTAGTGGAAATTGGTCAAATGAGTAATAGTATCAAACACATCATATAAAGATATGAGCTGCCCATTTTTTACTACCATAAGAATTTTCTTATTGAGTCCAGACCACGGACCAACTATATTTCAATCTCCCTTGTTAGAGAATATGATGAAGAAATGCAAAAAATAGACATATGACATTCAAAAAAACTCAGGTCACAATAGAATACAATGCACCCCTATGCGTGTAGCTAGTGCAGCATAGCCCCCTATTATAAACATATGTGGAGGTATGTCTAATCATAAGAGCTCCTGTCCAATCCTCTGCCCCTGTTGCTTTTAACTGCACTAACTTCATTGCATAGTACAAAACATAGGTAGCAAAATACAGTGTATACAGAGGCTACACCAAAATGAATAATTTCAACAGGGAAGCACTCGTTTAGTAGTGAAAAGCAAAGTGCTATATACATATACAAACCCTAGTGCATTTGCGGGAGATATGTGGCTGACGTGCGTTTCGGGGCTATACTTCATCACAGCTTAGCAGCAGTGTTGCAGGCATAGTGGCTGTACCTTCCTATGGCACCATTAAATGTAAACTTTTTAGACAACCCACCGCACTACAACCACACTAACAATGCTGTAAATACATCCAGTGTGCAAATGCGCTGGCAAAACCACTAAGAGCAATAGCAAATAAAGGATTAACTATGCACCCCCACAAAAGCCAATAAAAACCCAGCGCATCGCTGGTTAGTAAAAATAAATCTGGGCCTTTATTAACACTAAGACATAATAGACGTTTAAAAGCAAATTATGGGCAGGGCATGATGAGCTTGGATTGTGCTACTAAATACTACAATAAACAGATACACCCCACAACTTCCTCTTTGAAGCCCTATAAAGTGCTACGTGCTCAGAACCTGTGCAAACCATACACTGTGCAAAAATACAAATCAGGAATAAACTGCAAGCAACGGGAGACACCTGCAGGTCTGGCATCTCCTACAATTGACCATAATATCAGCGTTCCATGCCCTTCCAGCCCTGTGCTGACAAGATCCCGTGCTTCGTTGATGTCATGTCCAATGGCTGACGTATTGTCATGTATACCCATATCTGATCCCCCTGTCCAGCTGCTGACCCATGGCCATATTTGACCATTTGTTTAACTAGGTTTCCTGTTGCTAACCCATTGTCATAGTTACATAGTTAGTACAGTTGAAAAAAAAGACATGTCCATCAAGTTCAACCATTAGATGGGGCAGGAGCAACTTGAATTTATCTATTTTTTTAAATGATAACAGCTAATAGTAACTGTTTTTTTCTTCTAGATAAGCATCTAATCCCTTTTGAATCTCTCAGCTGCTGATGCTGTGACAAGCTTCTTTTGGAGGCTATTCCACAGATTTATAGTTCTTATGGTAAAGAGGATTGTCTCCTCCAGAGATTGAAGATTTTTTTCCACCCCAGAGGGTGTGCCCCCCTGTCACCAGAGGGGACTTTAGTTGAATAATGTTTCCCCATTTTTTATGTATTGGCCATTTATATATTTTTCTACAAATTAATCATGTCCCTCCTCAGTCGTCCCCTCTCAAGACTAAACAGATTTAAACCCCAGTAAATGTTCTTCATAACTAAGATCCTTCAATCCTCTTATGCTCTCCCTTATGCTATGCCTACCCCAGGGTGTGGTTTTCAGGCAATATATGGGCTCCTCATGCTGCTGCCAACCCCAGGGTGTGGTTTTCAGGCAATATATGGCTCCTCGTGCTGCTGCCAACACCGGGGTGTGTCTTTCAGGCAATATATGGGCTCCTCATGCTGCTGCCAACCCCAGAGTGTGTCTTTCAGGCAATATATGGGCTCCTCATGCTGCTGTCAACCCTGGGGTGTGTCTTTCAGGCAATATATGGGCTCTTCATGCTGCTGCCAACCCCAGAGTGTGTCTTTCAGGCAATATAGGGGCTCCTCATGCTGCTGTCAACCCCGGGGTGTGTCTTTCAGGCAATACATGGGCTCCTCATGCTGCTGCCAACCCCAGAGTGTGTCTTTCAGGCAATATATGGGCTCCTCATGCTGCTGCAAACTACTGGGTGTGTCTTTCAGGCAATATATGGGCCCCTCATGCTGCTGCAAACTCCAGGGTGTAATCTTTTTTCATAACTAAAATCCTTCATTCCTCTTATGCTCTCCCCCTTGTAGAAAAAGAAGAATCACGTCTCCTGTTGTGGGATAACACTACACACAAACCCCAGTGCGTATAGTTTCATGTAGGATAAGGGCATTCACCCCAGTGCTTTAATGAAGATGTCAATTGATTTCTGGGTAGTTGAAGTCCCCCATCACCACCACTGTACCAGCCTGTGACGCCTGCTCTATCTGTTCATGCTGCTGACCCTCTATTTCCTCAGTCATGTTTAGGGGTCTATAGATTACACCAAGATGTATTTTAACATTGTTTTCATGGCCCCGCATCTCAACCCACAAAGATTCTACATCCCCACAATCCTCAGCTAGTATCCCCTCATTAATATATGCTTTGAAATCTTGTTTACATAGATACACACTCCGCGCCCTTTCCTATTTGCTCTGTCTTTCCCAAAGAAGGTAAAACCTTAAAAGATAAAAGCCCAACCATGTGTGGAATCCAGCCATGTCTCAACCACACCAGCAACATCAATGCTGTCTTCGAGTACCAGAGCATCAGGCTCCTCCACTTTATTGGCCAGACTTCTGGAATTAGTGAACATACATTTTATGATGCCATCCAGCTTAATACATTTGACTTTAGTGTCATTAACTTTTGCAGTGTTGTGTTCACATACTTTTTCACTGCTCGTTTGCAACACATGGATCTCCTTATCCATCATAGTAGTCCTCCCCCCTTCTAATTCTCCCCCCTCCATAATTTACTGTCCCCTAAGTAACCTGTCTTCTCCTTTTTTTTCTTGCCCACCCTCCATCATCTCTAGTTTAAATACCCCTCCACCCCTTCTTATATCCCCCCCTTCCATTCAGGTGCAAATTATCTGTAGAATACAGTTTGTACCCCAAAGTCAGCCAAGTGCTCTAAGAACCCAAATTCTTTTTGCCCTGCACCAGGACTTGAGCCATGCGTTTAACTTTCTAAGCTCCTGCTGTCATACATGTGTAGCGCATGGCGGTCCCCCACTGCCACAAATTATTCAGTCGAGTTTCCCGCATTTGCGGAAATTGCAGGGGTCAGCACAGCCGGAGTGCAATGGCCGAGTCTCACTCGGAGAACCACCTTCATAATCATGGTATCTCCCCTGCCAGGTAAGTATGACCTGCTGTCTGTTTTGCTACCCCAACACCATGGTTGACATTGTCAGACCTACTGTCCTCTTGCTGATCCATTACCATATCTGACCTGCTGTACTGTTGCTGATCCATGTCCATGTCCGACCATGTTTGACCTCATGCAAACCCGCTTAAGCTCAGGTTTCGACGAGTTAACCCGAACTCTGAGAAAAAGTTTGGTTTGTTTCCCTTACTTGACCCAAACCCAACCCCTATTAAAGTCAATTGGTACCCAAACTTGGGACCACAAGAACGGCTGGGAAATGGGGGTAATAAGGGGTTAAGGGTTGCAAATTGGGTGTAATACCTGGAAGATTTCCCTGCACAAATTAGAGTAGAAAAAGTTCTCAAAATAACCTAATTTAAAATATATAATAAAACAAATTACTTTTTTTTAACCAGGTGCCTGAGGACCAGATGGAGGAGGAGGTGGTGGATGTGGCGATGTAGGCGAAAGAGGCAGAGGAGGATGTAGCCAACACTAACTACTCAGGTTTTGGCACAGCCAAGTTCCATGAGATCTACTCCTGGTTCTTCTTAAATGGGGGGATGTTCACGTTGTCTGTGGCTAGTTGGAGCCTCTTGTCACCCTCTGCAGTGCTGAACACATTCTGACAGGACATTTTCTGTAGGGCAGACCAGCGCCTCCAAGGCATAAAGGTCAAGCTCTGGCCACCTGTCAAATTTACTGACCCAGAAATTCAACAAGGAGGACCCATTGCAGTAGACCTGATAACAGCTAACCATCCACCAAGCGAGTCAAAGCTCCTGGTACTATAGCCATATACGATGGTGGTGGCTGTGTCAGGGAATTGCGCAAGGTGTTCCACATTGTGGCTATGCTTGCACTCCCTTCTGAGATGGTGCTGGTGCTCCTGCTACATTCGCAACTTCCTCCTCCTACTCAACTGACCCCTCAATGTCAGCTGGGAGCTCCACCAGGGCATCCACCAGAGTGCATTTGTAGCGATAACCTTTATCGCCAGAGGGCTTCCCCGCCAGAGACGTCCTTTTCCCAATGGTGAGAGGTGCTGCAGGAATCCCAGAGTCATCCGTGAGGAACCAGGAACAGCCCTTACAAGGGCTAGTGAACTGTAATATAGCGTTTCCCCTAATAAGAGACAGAACTCAGTATTGAGGGTGAAGATGAACTACCTTTATTAGTGCCACCCTGTGCCTTATATGCAAGTCCCCATGCAAGGGGACCTCCCCTGTGGACCTGATGGAGAACTACATGACAAACGCACAGACCAATGGGAGCAGGCCACACAATCCCTCAACTCTGCCGTAACACAATCAGTAGAACAATAGCAGTCTGTAACACAATCATCAATACAATGGCAGTCTGAAATGTAATCAATAGCACAATGACAATAGCAGTCTGTATCACAATCATCAATACAATGACAGTCTGTAACGTAATCAATAGCACAATGACATTGTCTGTGACATGCTCAAGAAAATGAAAGTAATCAGTCTATGCAAAAGTCCAAGGGCAGAAACAGGGCCTTTAAAATCCAAAAGGCATAGAGTCACACAGTTTGCTACAGTTACAGGTGTCTCCCTCCTCCCTCAGCCACGCTTCAGTGACACCCGTGAGCTGCATTTGGAGCCACCCTGCTGGAGCAACAGCACCGCCATTTTGATCTCCTCCGTCATTTTGATTTCAGCCTCCATGTTGATGAGATATTAAGAAATATATTGAAATGCTTGTTTTTATAACAATATAAGATAACTAGTCTGGGTGTTCAGCCAGAAGAGGCCCACAAGGCTGGTGTAACTGATTAATGGATGGATAAGCTAGGAGTGTACTGAAATAATTGTGAGAGATGGTCCAACCAGTAAGATATATCATTTCTCTGATAAGTGTGGAATGTATTACTAACCCTTCTACGTGATACACTGTGGGTGCATTCCAATGGCGGGAGTCAGATTACTCACTGTCTTTCTGACATGCTAGAATAACCGTGCAAATGATCTCTAATAAACTCAGACCGTACACCGATAGACCTTGGTTAGACGAAGGAGGCCAGACAACTGCTATGAGGGACAGTCCGCCTCCAAAATCTCCCAAACTATCCACTGGCCGGATAGTCATAATCCTGGGTTTTGGTCCACTTTATGTCAAAGTGTTGCTGCTGTAAGACTTACCCGAGCTGCGCCATCCCTGCGTTCTGCTGTCAAATAGGCTATGGCCGGGCCTTAAAAAAGATGGCGGCCGCTCCCATGAGTCTCTGGCAGCTGGCACTAGAAGTAGAAGCAGCGGCCATCTTTCGGAAGCCCCGGCCGTAGCCTATTTGACAGTGGAAAGAACGCCAATGGGATCACAGGGTTCAGGTAAGTGAAGAGCCGCTTCCTGCTGCACATTCTGCAGTTAAAAATGACCCCTTCCCCACTTCTTAAACATTTTAAAATAATTCCAGTTATTTAAAGGAAGTAAATGATATTTGTAGCTGGTTCTCCTTGTGGCCCCGGAAGCCCCTCTATCCCCAGCTCACCGGGCTTCCCCTGACCTCCGCACACAATCACCGAATAGCCTTCCTTTTGCAGGTCTTGCAATATGTCGCTGCTTGGTGACACGAGGGCCACAAAGAGCCAAAGTGACCCCAGAACCAGCAGATGGAACATCTTCCCAATATGGCCGCTCCACGGAGAGAAGAAGAAGAGCGTCTCTGGGGATTAAACAAAAGAGAAGATGAGACGATCACACGGCACAATGTGACAGCACACAACAAGCGCCAAACATTTCCCCTATAGCTTTACCCAAATATAAGGGAGGATACAGGAGAAGAGCTTACACTCTATTATGGTATAGGGGAGAATACAGGAGGAGAAGAGCTTACACTCTGTTAGGGTAAAAGGGAGGATACAGGAGGAGAAGAGCTTACACTCTATCAGGGTATAAGGAAGGATACAGGAGGAGCAGAGCTTGCACTCTATTAGGGTATAAGGGAGGATACAGGAGGAGAAGAGCTTACACTCTATTAGGGTATAAGGGAGGATACAGAAGGAGAAAAGCTTACAATCTATTAGGATATAAGGGAGGATACAGAAGGAGAAGAGCTTACACTCTATTAGTGTATAAGGGAGGATACAGAAGGAGAAAAGCTTACACTCTATTAGGGTATACGGGAGGATACAGAAGGAGAAGAGCTTACACTCTATTAGGGTATAAGGGAGGATACAGAAGGAGAAGAGCTTACAATCTATTAGGATATAAGGGAGGATACAGAAGGAGAAGAGCTTACACTCTATTAGGGTATAAGGGAGGATACAGAAGGAGAAAAGCTTACAATCTATTAGGATATAAGGGAGGATACAGAAGGAGAAGAGCTTACACTCTATTAGGGTATAAGGGAGGATACAGGAGGAGAAGAGCTTACACTCTATTAGGGTATAGGGGAGGATACAGGAGGAGAAGAGCTTACACTCTATTAGGGTATAAGGGAGGATGCAGAAGGAGAAGAGCGTTTGCAGTCCATTAAAACATAGAGTTTGGTATAGGAGCAGAAGAGGTTACCATTTATTGAGGGATATCCTCTGGGCGGATGCAGGTCAAAGAAGCGACAAAAACATCTAACTTGGGGGGGGGGAGCACGAACATTCAGTCCGGCATAAATAACTCACAAACATAACAAATTACAATCTCAGCCCCAGCCCATCACAAGCCTGGAGGGATTACAAGATGGGAAGAAGTAGAAAGTTTTAATGCCGAAACGTGTCAGTACCGGACACCCAGAATCTTGATGGAGTATCCTGTGACCAGAATACTTACCAGCTGAAGTCCTGTCGGTGGCCGGTTTCACACTTGCCTTTCCGCTATTGCTGCTCCTCTTTATTAGCGGAGCCTCGCTTTAATACAGACCTTTGTCTTTACTCGAAGAATCTCCAAAGTATGTCAAGGTTGTATGACTTGTATTTATAGTCCGGGAAACAATGAGTTTTCAATCTTTTGGACATCACAATGGTTGATAACATTCCGATCAGATAGGACAGCAAACTTCTCTCCAACAATAAAACTGCAGAAACAGACTGACATCCTGCAGGAAGTACTGAGATTGGGCTGTAGGGGGCAGCTGTAAGGTTATTCCCACTTATGAAACCACCTGAAGGCTGTTTGTGAAGGTGAGCAGCACCGTGATTCCTGTGTCTTATCAGCATTAATACGCATCGAGACCATTCAAGTTTGAGTTGCTTTTTATCCAAGGGATTTACTGTATCACTCACTGTTTGGCCCCCGTGCATAGACCCCCAAAACCCCTCACAATTCTTACCTGCACCCCAATCCCTGGGAGAAATGCGACCCCATGGTCTGCTGCTGGTGATCTGGCGACCATCATTGGCCAGTTGCAAAGCTTTATTACACCTTGGGGATCCATGTGCGGGTAATGATTGCGATATGGGCATGAGCAGACCAAAATGCGACCCTGGAGTTTACTGGTTCCAGACAGCCCATGAGTGACTGAGTCCTCCGCCCATGGGGCTTCCAAGCTTGTTGAAGAAAGGTAATAGCCCTAAAAGAGCAGATTTTATATTGTAGGAGAAAATACTGTGTTAGGAGAGGGTAAAGCCCCCACAGCCATGATGCAGATCATGATGCAGGAAGAGCCACTAGGTTTCCTGCTGCTGTGCATTGTGGGTTATGATGGTCAAATTCAGGCAGCAGTGCGGCTGGGATGCTGGTAAAAGAAGAAGCCACCCGAATGCCCAAAGATGCCGGCAACACTACGCTTAAAACAGGATTGGTCGACAACAGTAGCAGGTGTGTAACTATGTATGGCCTTTCACTAAGTAGTAACTAGGCCCTGAAGACCTTAACAGTAACAAATTGGTAAAACTCTTAGATGTGCATATGTGGTATGCACTGATGAGGGCGGTTTAATGCATTCCAGTATGCTTGAAAAATCAGCCAAGATTTCCTCCCACCAATGCCTGATGCATCAGAGTAGGTTGATCATGGTACCGCACCAACACTTCAGAAATATGGAGAGTGTAAAACAGATTTAAGGCGCTGCTCTCCAGTTACAGATAATCCTCTGCATCAGACCTCCAGTAATTATTGAGGAAATGCTTTACGTAAAGCTTAACTTCTAATAATATTCATGGGATAACATATACGTGCCCAAAATTTGTATATGGGCTCCTCATGCTGCTGCCAATCCAGGGTGTGTCTTTCAGGCAATATATGGGCTCCTCATGCTGATGCCAACTCCAGAGTGTCTTCCAGGCAATATATGAGCTCCTTATGCTGCTGCCCACTCCAGGGTGTCTTTCAGGCAATATATGAGCTCCTCATGATGCTGCCAACTCCAGTGTGTCTTTCAGGCAATATATGGGCTCCTCATGCTGCTGCCAACTCCAGTGTGTCTTTCAGGCAATATATGGGCTCTTCATGCTGCTGCCAACTCCAGGATGTGTTTTCAGGCAATATATGGGCTCCCTGTGCTGCCGCCAAATCCAGTGTGTGTTTCAGGCAATATATGGGCTCCTTATGCTGCTGCCAACTCCAGGTTGCCTTTCAGGCAATATATGGGTTCCTCATGATGCTGCCAACTCCAGTGTGTATTTCAGGCAATATATGGGCTCCTCATGCTGCTGCCAACTCCAGTGTGTCTTTCAGGCAATATATGGGCTCCTCGTGATGCTGTCAACTTCGGTGTGTCTTTCAGGCAATATATGGGCTCCTCATGCTGCTTCCAACTGCAGGGTGTGTATTTCAGGCAATATATGGGCTCCTTATGCTGCTGCCAATTCCAGGATGTGTTTTTCAGGCAATAGATTGGCTCCTTATGCTGCTGCCAACTCTAGCGTGTCTTTCAGGCAGTATATGAGCTCCTCATGATGCTGCCAACTCCAGTGTGTCTTTCAGGCAATATATGGGCTCCTCATGTGGCTGCCAACTGCAGGGTGTGTATTTCAGGCGAAATATGGGCTATTCATGCTGCTGCCAACTCCAGGGTGCCTTTAGGTAATATAAGGGTTCCTCATGATGCTGCCAACTGCAGTGTGTCTTTCAGGCAATATATGGGCTCCTCATGCTGCTGCCAACTCCAGTGTGTATTTCAGGCAATATATGGGCTCCTTATGCTGCTGCCAACTCCAGGGTGCCTTTAGGCAATATATGGGTTCCTTATGATGCTGCCAACTCCAGTGTGTCTTTCAGGCAATATATGGGCTCCTCATGCTGCTGCCAACTCCAGTGTGTTTTTCAGGCAATATATGGGCTCCTCATGCTGCTGCCAACTCCAGGGTGTGTATTTCAGGCGATATATGGGGTCCTTATGCTGCTGCCAACTCCAGTGTGTCTTTCAGGTATTATATGGGCTCCTCATGCTGCTGCCAACTCCAGGATGTGTTTTTCAGGCAATATAAGGGCTCCCCTTGCTGCTGCCAACTCCAGTGTGTCTTTAAGGCAATATATAGGCTCCCTATGCTGCTGCCAACTCCAGGATGTCTTTCAGGCAATATATGGGCTCCTTATGATGCTGCCAACTCCAGAGTGTGTATTTCAGGCAATATATGGGCTCTGTATGCTGCTGCCAACTCCAGGATGTGTTTCCCAGGCAATATATGGGCTCCTTATGCAGCTGCCAAATCCAGGGTGTCCTTCAGGCAATATATGGGCTCCTCATGATGCTGCCAACTTGAGTGTCTTTCAAGCAATATATGGGCTTTCTATACTGCTGCCAACTCCAGGATGTCTTTCAGGCAATATATGGGCTCCTCATGCCACTGCCAACTCTAGAGTGTGTATTTCAGGCAAAAAAATGGGCTCCTTATGCAGCTTCCAACTCCAAGATGTCTTTCAGGCAATATATGGGCTCTTCATGATGCTGCCAACTCCAGTGTGTCTTTCAGACAATATATATTCACCTTATACAGCTGCCAACTCTAGGGTGTGTCTTTCTGACAATATATGGGCTCCTCATGATGCTGCTCCAGTGTGTCTTTTTAACTGTAAGAAGTAATGAAACATCATAAGCAACTGCTATGAAAATAGGTTTTTCTTGAACAACAGTAACGTTAAGTAAGTATAAGTTATTTAGTTTTGTTTGCAGGCAGTAAAAAACATTATTTTAAGATGGCAAGTTACATTGTACATTGTATACATTGTATACAATATGTGATTATTGAGTATGATATCTAAAAACTACTCCCACAGAAGAAAAGTAGGGCCCACATTATACATGGGAAGCATGTTAACGTAATGTTTTTTTTTTTCTGTGAATACTTATGTATAATGTTTATGTTTTTTTAACAGTAACTGTGAAGATAATTATGCTATGAGAACTGGCTATGGGTTACATCATGGTTTGAATATTTCTCTTTTAGATCTAAGGTGTTTATTTATGAAGCTCTAGTGCCAGGTAGTGCTTTGTAGCGGCAGGCAGCGTCTGGTGAACGCTGGTCACTATACGCAATGCCACATGTATGAAAGCGATTCCGTTGAGCAACTCAAAGAGCTCCATATAGTGTACAATTCATCATTACAGGTGGCTTAGTGCATAGTGCCGGCGATCTAGCTTCCAGAACAACACTTTCGCTCTCCCATACATTTCAATAGATGTTCCTTCTAAACCTTTTCCTTTTTTTTTTTTGTAACTCTTAAATATTTATTAGATCTCTCCTGGCCTGGAATTATATATTTTTGAAAATATTTAGATGTTTTTATAATTTTATGCAGAATTGTCATTACAGGCCTGGCACTAAAGTGTTAATGTCACAGTGTTCCAACAATTTCATTCCATATTTTTTCGCTTTGTTACTGGTAGAAATGTGTCCAAAAATCACTCATTGTCTGCCGCTCTTTGATACAGCGAACCAAATTTGAGCACTCACGCTGTGTGAGTCTGATTTTTTGTTGAATATGGTGGGTAGCGCTGAGTGCCAGATGCTTTGAGCAGTCGCTACCTCTCACTACATCTCACGCTGTACTGTTGATAGATGTGGTGTAGGCTTGACTGCTATTTTTTTGAACACCGCCTTGCATACGCTGTGGCAAACATGCAAACAGCAAATGCTTTACAGGTAGTGTATTATTACAGTAACTGAAAAACATTATGTTAAAGATAACTTTCAAACATTATCTACAAATCAATGTTACACATTGTTATTGTTATTAAAGGAATATTTTTTTTAATAAAGTAAGTCAAAAATAACCATAATGTGGCTCAAATGAAATGCATATGGCGCATGTGGCATATATGCACAACCAAAACAATTAAAAAAAACAGGACCTGGTTGAGGACCAACAATGCTGCAAAAAAATATTCTGTTGTTGGATATGCTGATTTAACAACAAGATCTGGTCCTGGGTCAATGGAGCGGTTGATTGCATGTAATATGGCATTATGTTCTTGCTGCTGTTGTTGTTGCAACATCAGCACATGTGATTCCACCGCCACAATGCGCTCCTCACGTCTTGCATGTGGCTGATGTTGACTGTAGGCCTCCAACATGCGGGTCCCTAATTCATATAAATCTGTAGTCATTGGTGGTGGTCGTGCTTGTTACCATATTTCACTACATAAACACCTACCATTTGTGATGTGGGAAATTGTGGCACACGGCACTTGAGAGGAGTCCACACCCAAATCCCCAAACAATGATGGCTGCTATGAATAAACAGAGGTGTATATTAAAGGCTAATCTGCATTATCAAATAATGAAAAAAATATCACAATATTTCCTAGACATTAAAAATCATTCCAAACATACCTGTGTGTGGTCCTTCCCAGAAAGTTCAGGAGTCTGGCTGCCAGGAGTCGGCAAATCATCATCCGATAGTGACGGCAAATTTACATATGCTAAATTAAGAATATTATATAAAATTAAAAAATGTAGATATTGCACTAGGTAAAGCTAGCATGTGATTTCCAAATAAGTATAACATTGATTGTCTATTTTTTTTAAAAGACATACACGATGCTGGAGGAGTAGGATTAAAACTTAAAGCGGTCCTTCACTCTGAATAAGAGTCTATCTTATATGTTTCCCCCACCCTGTACATACAGATTGTCCACATTAAAAAATTATCCTACCTGCATCTACTGCATGTTATGAGCTTATGGAAGCCGCCATCTTATCAGGCAGCCTGCAAACAGGAATTTCCTCCTGACTGTGCTGCTCGGCATTCTGGGACTGCTGACCTTTACCTGACCCCAGCTCTGCTCTGTCTGAGCAAAGCACAGCTATAACCCGCCCCCCTGTACCTTATCCCACTCTCCTCTCCTCAGTAAGTGTGATGCTTCTGAGTCAAGATGGCGGCGCCCGTATCCTAAATTCCTGAACAGAGTTGCAGCCCAGTGGGGGAAAGAATAATAAGTTAGTGACTACAAACGTCAAATATATTAATTTTAGATGCTGGGGAACCATTTTTTAAGAGTTTGGGCTTTTCATTAAATCACGCTGAAGGTCCGGTTTAACAAAGTGGTACATTTTGTTAATTAATTGTCTGATAATATCCAATTACAATATTATTATCCACCCATACCCGCCATATCAGAGATGTCCTGATTCAATCCATCATCGAAAAGTTGCCCTACAAACACAATTATAACACATTAGCCGATTATTAAAAAACAGGCATCAAGGATATACAAAGTATTGTATAATTATAACTAAAATACATGTTTACCAACATCAATAGCAGCCTCTCTTTGAAGAACCCTTTCAGGACCGGCACTTCCTGTATTCAGGCCTATATTAACCTCCCTGGCGTTATGATTATTAGGGATGAGCGAATCGATCCGGACGAACCCGGATTCGATCCGAATTTCAGGAAAAATTCGATTCGGATCGAATCCGAATTTCCCCGCGATTCGATCACTCGAAGTTTTCCTTTAACATCCATTCATTTACATTACAGGCATTCTAAGATGGCGGGCGGGACATGTCTGGACATGTATCCCGCGCCAGTGCAAGCTGGGGCAGTCACATGCAGCCTATCAGCAGCCAGCAAGCCCGGTGACGTCACACAGCGGTATTTAACGGCGGCCATCTTGCTTTTCCTCATTTCTCTATTGCATTCGTGACAGACAGACAGAACGCTGTGTAGCTGAGGCAGTTAGACAGGCTGGAGACAGGCTGGAGACAGGGACAGACAGGGACAGGCTGGAGACAGGCAGGAGACAGGCAGGAGACAGACAGGAGACAGACAGAAAGCCAGGGAAAGGTAGGAAAAACGGAGCTGGCTGACAGGGAGATTTTTTTTTTTTTCATCCAGCCTTTGTTAGCGTTTTCAGGCTGCTTATAGTAACTAACTGTGCATATATACTGAACTGATCTTAAGTCTGCTGTGAGGCATCCCATTCTGTGACTAAAGCAGCCTCTGTTTAAGACCATATAAGCATTTGCTCTAATCATATTTGAAATTAGGCCTGATAAAGACACTTTTGCTGGCCAAAGCACTACTGTACCCTGGCAGCTCGATTCCTGCCCGGGGCATCCCATTCTGTGACTAAAGCAGCCTCTGTTTAAGACCATATAAGCATTTGCTCTAATCATATTTGAAATTAGGCCTGATAAAGACACTTTTGCTGGCCAAAGCACTACTGTACCCTGGCAGCTCGATTCCTGCCCGGGGCATCCCATTCTGTGACTAAAGCAGCCTCTGTTTAAGACCATATAACCATTTGCTCTAATCATATTTGAAATTAGGCCTGATAAAGACACTTTTGCTGGCCAAAGCACTACTGTACCCTGGCAGCTCGATTCCTGCCCGGGGCATCCCATTCTGTGACTAAAGCAGCCTCTGTTTAAGACCATATAAGCATTTGCTCTAATCATATTTGAAATTAGGCCTGATAAAGACACTTTTGCTGGCCAAAGCACTACTGTACCCTGGCAGCTCGATTCCTGCCCGGGGCATCCCATTCTGTGACTAAAGCAGCCTCTGTTTAAGACCATATAAGCATTTGCTCTAATCATATTTGAAATTAGGCCTGATAAAGACACTTTTGCTGGCCAAAGCACTACTGTACCCTGGCAGCTCGATTCCTGCCCGGGGCATCCCATTCTGTGACTAAAGCAGCCTCTGTTTAAGACCATATAACCATTTGCTCTAATCATATTTGAAATTAGGCCTGATAAAGACACTTTTGCTGGCCAAAGCACTACTGTACCCTGGCAGCTCGATTCCTGCCCGGGGCATCCCATTCTGTGACTAAAGCAGCCTCTGTTTAAGACCATATAAGCATTTGCTCTAATCATATTTGAAATTAGGCCTGATAAAGACACTTTTGCTGGCCAAAGCACTACTGTACCCTGGCAGCTCGATTCCTGCCCGGGGCATCCCATTCTGTGACTAAAGCAGCCTCTGTTTAAGACCATATAAGCATTTGCTCTAATCATATTTGAAATTAGGCCTGATAAAGACACTTTTGCTGGCCAAAGCACTACTGTACCCTGGCAGCTCGATTCCTGCCCGGGGCATCCCATTCTGTGACTAAAGCAGCCTCTGTTTAAGACCATATAACCATTTGCTCTAATCATATTTGAAATTAGGCCTGATAAAGACACTTTTGCTGGCCAAAGCACTACTGTACCCTGGCAGCTCGATTCCTGCCCGGGGCATCCCATTCTGTGACTAAAGCAGCCTCTGTTTAAGACCATATAACCATTTGCTCTAATCATATTTGAAATTAGGCCTGATAAAGACACTTTTGCTGGCCAAAGCACTACTGTACCCTGGCAGCTCGATTCCTGCCCGGGGCATCCCATTCTGTGACTAAAGCAGCCTCTGTTTAAGACCATATAAGCATTTGCTCTAATCATATTTGAAATTAGGCCTGATAAAGACACTTTTGCTGGCCAAAGCACTACTGTACCCTGGCAGCTCGATTCCTGCCCGGGGCATCCCATTCTGTGACTAAAGCAGCCTCTGTTTAAGACCATATAAGCATTTGCTCTAATCATATTTGAAATTAGGCCTGATAAAGACACTTTTGCTGGCCAAAGCACTACTGTACCCTGGCAGCTCGATTCCTGCCCGGGGCATCCCATTCTGTGACTAAAGCAGCCTCTGTTTAAGACCATATAAGCATTTGCTCTAATCATATTTGAAATTAGGCCTGATAAAGACACTTTTGCTGGCCAAAGCACTACTGTACCCTGGCAGCTCGATTCCTGCCCGGGGCATCCCATTCTGTGACTAAAGCAGCCTCTGTTTAAGACCATATAAGCATTTGCTCTAATCATATTTGAAATTAGGCCTGATAAAGACACTTTTGCTGGCCAAAGCACTACTGTACCCTGGCAGCTCGATTCCTGCCCGGGGCATCCTATTCTGTGACTAAAGCAGCCTCTGTTTAAGACCATATAACCATTTGCTCTAATCATATTTGAAATTAGGCCTGATAAAGACACTTTTGCTGGCCAAAGCACTACTGTACCCTGGCAGCTCGATTCCTGCCCGGGGCATCCCATTCTGTGACTAAAGCAGCCTCTGTTTAAGACCATATAAGCATTTGCTCTAATCATATTTGAAATTAGGCCTGATAAAGACACTTTTGCTGGCCAAAGCACTACTGTACCCTGGCAGCTCGATTCCTGCCCGGGGCATCCCATTCTGTGACTAAAGCAGCCTCTGTTTAAGACCATATAAGCATTTGCTCTAATCATATTTGAAATTAGGCCTGATAAAGACACTTTTGCTGGCCAAAGCACTACTGTACCCTGGCAGCTCGATTCCTGCCCGGGGCATCCCATTCTGTGACTAAAGCAGCCTCTGTTTAAGACCATATAACCATTTGCTCTAATCATATTTGAAATTAGGCCTGATAAAGACACTTTTGCTGGCCAAAGCACTACTGTACCCTGGCAGCTCGATTCCTGCCCGGGGCATCCCATTCTGTGACTAAAGCAGCCTCTGTTTAAGACCATATAAGCATTTGCTCTAATCATATTTGAAATTAGGCCTGATAAAGACACTTTTGCTGGCCAAAGCACTACTGTACCCTGGCAGCTCGATTCCTGCCCGGGGCATCCCATTCTGTGACTAAAGCAGCCTCTGTTTAAGACCATATAAGCATTTGCTCTAATCATATTTGAAATTAGGCCTGATAAAGACACTTTTGCTGGCCAAAGCACTACTGTACCCTGGCAGCTCGATTCCTGCCCGGGGCATCCCATTCTGTGACTAAAGCAGCCTCTGTTTAAGACCATATAAGCATTTGCTCTAATCATATTTGAAATTAGGCCTGATAAAGACACTTTTGCTGGCCAAAGCACTACTGTACCCTGGCAGCTCGATTCCTGCCCGGGGCATCCCATTCTGTGACTAAAGCAGCCTCTGTTTAAGACCATATAAGCATTTGCTCTAATCATATTTGAAATTAGGCCTGATAAAGACACTTTTGCTGGCCAAAGCACTACTGTACCCTGGCAGCTCGATTCCTGCCCGGGGCATCCCATTCTGTGACTAAAGCAGCCTCTGTTTAAGACCATATAAGCATTTGCTCTAATCATATTTGAAATTAGGCCTGATAAAGACACTTTTGCTGGCCAAAGCACTACTGTACCCTGGCAGCTCGATTCCTGCCCGGGGCATCCCATTCTGTGACTAAAGCAGCCTCTGTTTAAGACCATATAACCATTTGCTCTAATCATATTTGAAATTAGGCCTGATAAAGACACTTTTGCTGGCCAAAGCACTACTGTACCCTGGCAGCTCGATTCCTGCCCGGGGCATCCCATTCTGTGACTAAAGCAGCCTCTGTTTAAGACCATATAAGCATTTGCTCTAATCATATTTGAAATTAGGCCTGATAAAGACACTTTTGCTGGCCAAAGCACTACTGTACCCTGGCAGCTCGATTCCTGCCCGGGGCATCCCATTCTGTGACTAAAGCAGCCTCTGTTTAAGACCATATAAGCATTTGCTCTAATCATATTTGAAATTAGGCCTGATAAAGACACTTTTGCTGGCCAAAGCACTACTGTACCCTGGCAGCTCGATTCCTGCCCGGGGCATCCCATTCTGTGACTAAAGCAGCCTCTGTTTAAGACCATATAAGCATTTGCTCTAATCATATTTGAAATTAGGCCTGATAAAGACACTTTTGCTGGCCAAAGCACTACTGTACCCTGGCAGCTCGATTCCTGCCCGGGGCATCCCATTCTGTGACTAAAGCAGCCTCTGTTTAAGACCATATAAGCATTTGCTCTTATCATATTTGAAATTAGGCCTGATAAAGACACTTTTGCTGGCCAAAGCACTACTGTACCCTGGCAGCTCGATTCCTGCCCGGGGCATCCCATTCTGTGACTAAAGCAGCCTCTGTTTAAGACCATATAAGCATTTGCTCTTATCATATTTGAAATTAGCCTGATAAAGACACTTTTGCTGGGCATAGCACTACTTGTCCCTGCCAGGTGTACTTACTGCTGGTTTTTAGGGCATCCCATTCTGTGACTACACCAGCCTCTATTTAAGAACCTAACCATTTGCACCTATTCTAATTGAAATTAGGCATGATAAAGACACTTTTGCTGTGCATAGTCTTACTGCTGCCTGCCAGGTGCTCTCTGGTTTTTGGGACATCCCATTCTGTAACATACCATTAGCCTCTGCATTTACTGTAAGCTGCACAGTTATTTAAAGAAATTTGGCCTGTATGAGCCTGCTAACACACTGCTGCTGTATGCATATATACTGATCTCAAGTCAGCTTTGGGGCATCCCATTCTGTAACATACCATTAGCCTTTGCATTTACTGTAAGCTGCACATTTATTTAAAGAAATTTGGCCTGTATGAGCCTGCTAACACACTGCTGCTGTGTGCATATATACTGATCTCAAGTCTGCTTGGGGCATCCCATTCTGTAACATACCATTAGCCTCTGCATTAACTGTAAGCTGCACAGTTATTTAAAGAAATTTGGCCTGTATGAGCCTGCTAACACACTGCTGCTGTGTGCATATATACTGATCTCAAGTCTGCTTGGGGCATCCCATTCTGTAACATACCATTAGCCTCTGCATTAACTGTAAGCTGCACAGTTATTTAAAGAAATTTGGCCTGTATGAGCCTGCTAACACACTGCTGCTGTGTGCATATATACTGATCTCAAGTCTGCTTGGGGCATCCCATTCTGTAACATACCATTAGCCTCTGCATTAACTGTAAGCTGCACAGTTATTTAAAGAAATTTGGCCTGTATGAGCCTGCTAACACACTGCTGCTGTGTGCATATATACTGATCTCAAGTCAGCTCTGGGGCATCCCATTCTGTAACATACCATTAGCCTCTGCATTTACTGTAAGCTGCACATTTATTTAAAGAAATTTGGCCTGTATGAGCCTGCTAACACACTGCTGCTGTGTGCATATATACTGATCTCAAGTCAGCTTTGGGGCATCCCATTCTGTAACATACCATTAGCCTCTGCATTTACTGTAAGCTGCACATTTATTTAAAGAAATTTGGCCTGTATGAGCCTGCTAACACACTGCTGCTGTGTGCATATATACTGATCTCAAGTCAGCTTTGGGGCATCCCATTCTGTAACATACCATTAGCCTCTGCATTAACTGTAAGCTGCACAGTTATTTAAAGAAATTTGGCCTGTATGAGCCTGCTAACACACTGCTGCTGTGTGCATATATACTGATCTCAAGTCAGCTCTGGGGCATCCCATTCTGTAACATACCATTAGCCTCTGCATTTACTGTAAGCTGCACATTTATTTAAAGAAATTTGGCCTGTATGAGCCTGCTAACACACTGCTGCTGTGTGCATATATACTGATCTCAAGTCAGCTTTGGGGCATCCCATTCTGTAACATACCATTAGCCTCTGCATTTACTGTAAGCTGCACATTTATTTAAAGAAATTTGGCCTGTATGAGCCTGCTAACACACTGCTGCTGTGTGCATATATACTGATCTCAAGTCAGCTTTGGGGCATCCCATTCTGTAACATACCATTAGCCTCTGCATTAACTGTAAGCTGCAC
This sequence comes from Gastrophryne carolinensis, assembly GCA_027917425.1. Classification (NCBI taxonomy): domain Eukaryota; kingdom Metazoa; phylum Chordata; class Amphibia; order Anura; family Microhylidae; genus Gastrophryne; species Gastrophryne carolinensis. The sequence goes on along the minus strand of CM051234.1, from coordinate 654,741,399 downwards.
AGTTATTTAAAGAAATTTGGCCTGTATGAGCCTGCTAACACACTGCTGCTGTGTGCATATATACTGATCTCAAGTCAGCTCTGGGGCATCCCATTCTGTAACATACCATTAGCCTCTGCATTTACTGTAAGCTGCACATTTATTTAAAGAAATTTGGCCTGTATGAGCCTGCTAACACACTGCTGCTGTGTGCATATATACTGATCTCAAGTCAGCTTTGGGGCATCCCATTCTGTAACATACCATTAGCCTCTGCATTTACTGTAAGCTGCACATTTATTTAAAGAAATTTGGCCTGTATGAGCCTGCTAACACACTGCTGCTGTGTGCATATATACTGATCTCAAGTCAGCTTTGGGGCATCCCATTCTGTAACATACCATTAGCCTCTGCATTAACTGTAAGCTGCACAGTTATTTAAAGAAATTTGGCCTGTATGAGCCTGCTAACACACTGCTGCTGTGTGCATATATACTGATCTCAAGTCAGCTCTGGGGCATCCCATTCTGTAACATACCATTAGCCTCTGCATTTACTGTAAGCTGCACATTTATTTAAAGAAATTTGGCCTGTATGAGCCTGCTAACACACTGCTGCTGTGTGCATATATACTGATCTCAAGTCTGCTTGGGGCATCCCATTCTGTAACATACCATTAGCCTCTGCATTAACTGTAAGCTGCACATTTATTTAAAGAAATTTGGCCTGTATGAGCCTGCTAACACACTGCTGCTGTGTGCATATATACTGATCTCAAGTCAGCTCTGGGGCATCCCATTCTGTAACATACCATTAGCCTCTGCATTTACTGTAAGCTGCACAGTTATTTAAAGAAATTTGGCCTGTATGAGCCTGCTAACACACTGCTGCTGTGTGCATATATACTGATCTCAAGTCAGCTTTGGGGCATCCCATTCTGTAACATACCATTAGCCTCTGCATTTACTGTAAGCTGCACATTTATTTAAAGAAATTTGGCCTGTATGAGCCTGCTAACACACTGCTGCTGTGTGCATATATACTGATCTCAAGTCTGCTTGGGGCATCCCATTCTGTAACATAACATAACCTACCTACCATACTAAGCAGCTCTCTTATTTAAACTAAGCAGGCCTCTTGGAGGCTGAGTGTCCACTTTTGGGTGTGCATTTATATTCGGTTTCATATACAGTGGGGTATCCCAATTTGTAAGATAACCTACCCCAACCATGTAAACTAAATAGGCCTGTTGCAGCCTGAGTTTCTCTGCTTGCGTATGGCCTGCATTACAATCTGTCTCTTTCAATGACACTGCTGCCTGGGGTATCCCAATTTGTAAGATAACCTACCCCAACCATGTAAACTAAAGGTTACGTCCTTCCAGAAGGAAAACTTATGCCGAACACTATTTTTGTTAGGGGCATTGACCTTTGGATTGATCGGCATGAAATTAATTTTTTTTTTTCAAAGTATGGCGCTGTGAAGAAGGTCAAAATGATGTCTCATACTTGGATTATTGTTACTTTTTGTTCAGCTTGAAATATAACAGGCCACACGGGCATCCCAAGGCACATGCTATTTTAAACCTAATCAACATAAGCGTTGATCAGGCTACTTCAGTTTGCACTTGTTTTTGACTGATTTTAATAAACCAGGCCGCAGGGCACCCCAAAGCTGCACCTTGCACCCTATCTGGTATACAACATAAGCGTTGATCAGCATCAGCTTCATTAAGCTACTTCAGTTTGCACTTCCTTTTTGACTGCTTTCATTTAACCAGGCCGCAGGGCACCCCAAAGCTGCACCTTGCACCCTACCTGTTTATACTAAATAAGCATCTACAGCCTCAGCTTTATTAAGTTATTGCATTTTGAATTGGTTTTGGTCTGCTTTAAATACACCAGGCCGCAGGGCATCCCAAACCTGCATGTTGCACCCCATCTGTTATACTAAATAAGCGTTGATCAGCATCAGCTTTATTAAGCTATTGCATTTTGCATTGGTTTTTGTACTGCTGCCAAAACACTAGCCCATATGGGCATCCCAAACCAGCACATGTCACCCTATCTGTTATACTAAATAAGCTTCTACAGGCCCTTTTTTTATTTATTTATTTTTATTTATATAGAGCTGCAATGGCTTATATTGTGAGGTTAATTTGCCATTTTGCAGCATAATATAGAGCAGCCCCTGTGTAAATCTGAGGGGCAATAGCTTATATAGTGAGGTAAATTTGCCATTTTGCTTCGTTATATAGAGCAGCCCAGTTGCCATCTAAATCAACTACTGTCCGGCCAGTACAGCTTTTCCAGGGCAAACTCTGCTAGTTGCGGGCACAAGTCAAGTTTGGCTTCCCAGCAAATCCAGTGGATCTTGAAGGTGTGTTGGCATGGTCATGTCAAGGTATGACATGACCTGCTGTTTGAGGTCCAGCTCCAGGTCTTCCTGCTTCTCATGAGTAGACTCACTATGCGGGTGTAGAAAGCTACTCACTAGCGACTGAAGACTGAGGTTGCTGCTGATGGAGCTGCTGCTGCTCCTTCCACCCCCCCAGCAGCCATGGCAGTGGAAGGTGATCGCAAAGTTCCCCTAGAGTCAGACCTGCGGGAGTATGGGCCATGGCGCAAATAGACATCGCCCAACTGACTACGTGGGATGTCTCTGTAGTAGGTCAGTTTTTCCTCCCTCTCAGTGGGCGTAAAAAATGCCCCCATTTTGTGCCGGAAGCGAGGGTCCAATAAGTTGGAGAGCCAGAAGTCTTCCCGCTGACAAATGGAGACAATTCTGCGCTCACTAGTACGCATGCATGTGAGCATGCATCGTGCCATTTGTGCAAGTGACTCGGAGGGACTACCTGTCTCCATCTCCACTGTAAACTGCCATGGTGTGTCTGGGTCCTCTGTCTCGCCTTACTCACAACCCTCTAGCTCCTGTGGCTGCACCTCCTCTCCTGTCAGATGACTAGATAAAATGGTCATTTTGTGAAACCTAAACTGTGGTTTGCTGTGCCCCACCCCCTCCTCCTCCTCCACTTCAGCCCCCACAGGCTTCATGTGGCTGTGAAATGTATGTGCCATGTCTCCAGTGCCCTGACCAGCCATGCTTTCCAACATGTGTTGTAGTACATGAAGCAGTGGAATCTCATCGTTCATCTCATAGTCCTGGCAACTGACTAATAATGTAGCTTCCTCAAAGGGCCTGAGCAAACGGTCGGTGTCACGTATGAGCTGCCAATGGTTTACATTGAATTTACACAGGGGTGTCCCCCTATCCGTTTGGATCATCCAGAAATCCGTGATGGCTTTTCTCTGTTCCTATAGTGCAGTGGTCCTCAACCCTGTCCTCAAGGCCCACCAACATGTCATGTTTTTTGGATCTCCAAATAGCCAGCTCTATTGCTCTGCAGCTGCACTAATTACTCCACCTGAGCATCTTTGTGGAGATCTGCAAAGCCTGGCCTGTTGGTGGGCCTTGAGGACAGGGTTGGGGACCACTGCTATAGTGGATCCTGCATATGGAGGGTGGAATTCCAACGGGTGGAAACATCGCAAATCAGACTATGGTGGGGTACACCGTTGTGACGCTGAGGCTCAATAAGGTTGTGCTTGGTGGTGTAGGAGTGCCAGAAGTGCATGCTAACTTTCTTTCCTGTTGTTCGGATGTCTTTCAGATGGGGGCAAGACTTCAAAACTAGACTGAACACGTGTGCCATGTCAGGACGCATGACTCTGGCTTCCTTGTCGCAGCGCAAACAAGATGTTCTTCCAAGTGTCAGTCACCATGGGTCCAAATTTGCAGTTTTCGTGGATTAAGCAATGCTTTCATGGATTGAGTTCTCATTTTTAGTAGTTCCTCCCATGTGTGACTCTGATGGTCAAGGAAAACCATGTGAAGAACAGCGTGAAACCACAATCACCAAGGGGGCCTAAAAGGATATATATTGTCCACCATGAGTCTATAGTTACAGCTCCAGGCGTAGACAACACTGTGCACTTTGGTACACACTGACAGGCTAAAGGACTGGCCCACCTTCTGTTCAACAACCATGCCATGTGACTCTCCACCTCGGCTCGGCACAAGCCATCAGTTCTCTGAAAGGTCCACCACTGGGTAATGCAGCAGGCTGGACTTATGGTGACGCTGTCTGAGAGGAGAAATCCCTCAGACATCAAGATTAAAAATTCCAAGAATTTTTGAGGGCTAATTATTCAGAGGCAAATGATAGCTAGTTGTTTCTGATTTAATTGCAAGGTGGAAACACACCCTCAAACAAAACTTCACTTTCGCAATACTATTGCATTTGTCTATTCATAATTTTATGTATATACACTAACTAACCTACTTTTTCTCCACAGGATGCTGCATGGAACACTGCCACATCGCTGAGTAGCTGATTTTTCCTACCAACAGTCCGCAATAATTCGCTGCTGCTGCCGCCGCCACCGCCGCAGACTCCAGGGACCCTCTTCCACTACCTCGGCTTGCAACACCTCCTCCCACGACACTCTCCTCATCACTAGTTGCCGGATAGTGGAAGAAGAGGCGAGTGTCTCCTCCACTTCTTGGCTGGGCAGTAGCTGCTGAATTTTATGATTATCAGATCTTGGATATCAGATCAATGGATAGTGGAGCTGAACCCAAAGCATAACAGGCAGACAGTTGACTGGGGGTGTCAGATGCCACTTGTGATGCAGTGGACTGCTTTTGCAGCACTTCCAGACAAAGTTGCTTCATTGGCTGACACAATGACTGGTAAAGCTGTGGAACATATGGTTGAAAAGCAAGAATAACCATTTGTTTTTATATGAAAAAGACCCTGGTTTATACAGACTTTTTTTTTCCAGAGACTGCCCTGCGTGGAAATGAATGGCGCATGGATCAGCCAAGCTTTCCTCCCAACAATGCCTGATGTATTCCAGTAGATTGATGACGGGGCCAGACCAAGAAAGATGGATCGTGCAAAACAGATTTAAGGCGCTGCTCTCAAGTTACAGACATTCCTCCGCATCGGACCACAAGTAAGTATTGATAAAAAATCCTTTACGTTACTCTTACTTTTTATTAATATTCTTCGGATAAGACGGATCAGACATGATTCCAGATTAAAAATTCCAAGAATTTTTGAGGGCTAATTAGTCAGAGGCAATGACACCTTCTTGTTTCTGATTTAATTAAAAGGTGGAAACACACCCTCAAACAAAACTTCACTTTGGCAAACTTTTGCATTTGTTTATTCATAATTTTATGTAGATATTACTAACTAAGCTACTTTTTCTCCACATGACTCTCCACAGGGTGTGATTCATCCAATTTTTGGGCTCCTGAGGCCAACCCCAGGGTCTGTTTAAAGTAATGTTTGGGCTCCTGCTGCTGCTGCTGCCAACTTCTGCCAACTCCAGGGTGTGATTCATCCAATTTTTGGGCTCCTGAAGCCAACTCCAGTGTATATTTGGGCTCCTGCTGCTGCTACTGTCAACTCCTGCCAACTCCAGGGTGTGATTCATCCAATTTTTGGGCTCCTGAGGCCAACTCCAGTGTATATTTGGGCTCCTGCTGCTGCTACTGTCAACTCCTGCCAACTCCAGGGTGTGATTCATCCAATTTTTGGGCTCCTGAAGCCAACTCCAGTGTATATTTGGGCTCCTGCTGCTGCTACTGTCAACTCCTGCCAACTCCAGGGTGTGATTCATCCAATTTTTGGGCTCCTGAGGCCAACTCCAGTGTATATTTGGGCTCCTGCTGCTGCTACTGTCAACTCCTGCCAACTCCAGGGTGTGATTCATCCAATTTTTGGGCTCCTGAAGCCAACTCCAGTGTATATTTGGGCTCCTGCTGCTGCTACTGTCAACTCCTGCCAACTCCAGGGTGTGATTCATCCAATTTTTGGGCTCCTGAGGCCAACTCCAGTGTATATTTGGGCTCCTGCTGCTGCTACTGTCAACTCCTGCCAACTCCAGGGTGTGATTCATCCAATTTTTGGGCTCCTGAAGCCAACTCCAGTGTATATTTGGGCTCCTGCTGCTGCTGCTGCCAACTTCTGCCAACTCCAGGGTGTGATTCATCCAATTTTTGGGCTCCTGAAGCCAACTCCAGTGTATATTTGGGCTCCTGCTGCTGCTGGTGTCAACTCCTGCCAACTCCAGGGTGTGATTCATCCAATTTTTGGGCTCCTGAAGCCAACTCCAGTGTATATTTGGGCTCCTGCTGCTGCTACTGTCAACTCCTGCCAACTCCAGGGTGTGATTCATCCAATTTTTGGGCTCCTGAGGCCAACTCCAGTGTATATTTGGGCTCCTGCTGCTGCTGCTGCCAACTTCTGCCAACTCCAGGGTGTGATTCATCCAATTTTTGGGCTCCTGAGGCCAACTCCAGTGTATATTTGGGCTCCTGCTGCTGCTACTGTCAACTCCTGCCAACTCCAGGGTGTGATTCATCCAATTTTTGGGCTCCTGAGGCCAACTCCAGTGTATATTTGGGCTCCTGCTGCTGCTGCTGCCAACTCCAGGGTGTGATTCATCCAATTTTTGGGCTCCTGAAGCCAACTCCAGTGTATATTTGGGCTCCTGCTGCTGCTGCTGCCAACTCCAGGGTGTGATTCATCCAATTTTTGGGCTCCTGAAGCCAACTCCAGTGTATATTTGGGCTCCTGCTGCTGCTACTGTCAACTCCTGCCAACTCCAGGGTGTGATTCATCCAATTTTTGGGCTCCTGAGGCCAACTCCAGTGTATATTTGGGCTCCTGCTGCTGCTACTGTCAACTCCTGCCAACTCCAGGGTGTGATTCATCCAATTTTTGGGCTCCTGAGGCCAACTCCAGTGTATATTTGGGCTCCTGCTGCTGCTACTGTCAACTCCTGCCAACTCCAGGGTGTGATTCATCCAATTTTTGGGCTCCTGAGGCCAACTCCAGTGTATATTTGGGCTCCTGCTGCTGCTGCTGCCAACTCCAGGGTGTGATTCATCCAATTTTTGGGCTCCTGAAGCCAACTCCAGTGTATATTTGGGCTCCTGCTGCTGCTGCTGCCAACTCCAGGGTGTGATTCATCCAATTTTTGGGCTCCTGAAGCCAACTCCAGTGTATATTTGGGCTCCTGCTGCTGCTACTGTCAACTCCTGCCAACTCCAGGGTGTGATTCATCCAATTTTTGGGCTCCTGAGGCCAACTCCAGTGTATATTTGGGCTCCTGCTGCTGCTGCTGCCAACTCCAGGGTGTGATTCATCCAATTTTTGGGCTCCTGAAGCCAACTCCAGTGTATATTTGGGCTCCTGCTGCTGCTGCTGTCAACTCCTGCCAACTCCAGGGTGTGATTCATCCAATTTTTGGGCTCCTGAAGCCAACTCCAGTGTATATTTGGGCTCCTGCTGCTGCTGCTGCCAACTCCTGCCAACTCCAGGGTGTGATTCATCCAATTTTTGGGCTCCTGAAGCCAACTCCAGTGTATATTTGGGCTCCTGCTGCTGCTGCTGCCAACTTCTGCCAACTCCAGGGTGTGATTCATCCAATTTTTGGGCTCCTGAGGCCAACTCCAGTGTATATTTGGGCTCCTTCTGCCCCTCATAGTGATGCCACTTCAACTCTCTGCAATTGTGCCGCTCTGCGATTCTATTAGCGATGCCTCTGATCTGCATGTGATATTTCTTCAAAGTATTATTTAACTAACCCAGCACGCATCCTGTGCGTGTTACAGCAAGGCTGAATGGTTTACAACCCTATTGAGGCTCTAGGAGGCTCAGAAATAGCCGTTTTTAATAGCGATTCGTCGCGAATTTATTCGGGTCGAAACGATTTTTGTCGGAAAATTCGGCGAATCAGTCGAATCGAATTTTTCAAAAGTTCGCTCATCTCTAATGATTATGTCTGGAATTTTGTACCAAAAGCGTTACCATTTTTTTGTATGGAAATTTGGTGTTATGTATTGTAGGCCTGCAATTCTTAGTAATTACTTACTTAAACCTGACCATAGAATACTCTAGTAGACCTCTCAGATGTGATAAAGTTCGAAACATAAAATCATGAATTATAATCTAATAAATAATATAATTTTATTCAATAATGTAATAAATAATGAAATTTGTCAAACAAAGAAAATTCAGTAAACATCCTGGGTGTGGTAAATTTTGAAACATGGGACTGCACATAGACCGACGTCACAATCAGGGCAATGGAACCTGGTTTCCTTTCTGATATTTTTTTCCATTGCCATCTCGCTTTGAGCAGCAAACTACGCACATCCTTGTAGGTGCTGCCTTTTTTGCGGTTGGCGGGATGTAATCCATAAAGTGACGACCAGTCAGGCGTTCTGGGTTGACAACGTCAACAGCACGACGTCCAGATCTGTTCACGGCCACTGATGGCGTTTGGTAGTTCACAAAAATCCGCTCCGCCACCTTCCAGATAAAGTCAGAATGAACAAGAGGCTTGTCACTCTTTCCTCTGTGCAGTATATAGGCATTCCAGAGGCATTGTTCCAGGAGATGCCTGAAGATTTTTTTGTAATATTTTTTTTGTTGTTTCCGCATAGCCGGATAAAATGTCATCGCCTGATCGGCTCTATCGACTCCTCCCATGGTGTTGTTGTAGTCAATCACAAGTTGTGGCTTCATGACATCTTTCCCACCTCTTGTGTGGACCATAACAGTGGAGGTATTATGCACTGTACTCATTAGGCACACGTCTTTTTTGTCACGCCAACGCATTGCCATCATCTTTCCTTTCTGCCAGGAAACCATTTCTCCTGTTTTCAGTTTTTTTCTTGGCAAACATAGATGGCAGGTCACGTCGGTTGGGCCTAACGGTTCCATATCCATCAGTCTTGTGTTTTATCAGAAACTCGTACAGCTCAGGCGATGTGTAAAAGTTGTCCGTTGTCACACAATACCCCTGATTCAGCAATGGCTCAAGCAGTGTGAGGACTGATGACGTTGCCATCCCATAGCCGCTGTACCTGGGGTTGAATTGTGTTCCTTTACCGGTGTATATGACGGAATTCCATATATAGCCAGTGGCAGACTCGCAGAGCATATAGGATTTTATTCCAAACCGTGCTCTCTTGGATGCGATGTATTGAATCCAGCTGAGGCGTCCCTTGTAAGCCATCAGACTTTCATCAATGCTGATGTCTCTATGTGGCACATAGGATTGCTGGAAATTTTTTAGGATCATTTGGTATACTTCCCAGATCTTCTTGAGTTTTGGCGCTGGATGTGTGGCTTCGTCAAATTCCTCATTGTTGGTGAAGTGCAAATTCTTCATTATGAGGGAAAATCGGCACTCGGACATGATGGTGCCAAAAAATGGGGTTGCCAGCAATTTATTGGTAGTCCAGTACCATTTCTGCAGGGGTTTCCCCACCACCCCAGTAAGAAGTATTAGCCCCAGGAACTTCCAGATGTGCTCTTTAGTCACCGGTTCCCATTTTCTGTTCCTGGAAAACTTGCTATGCAGAGTTGCGGATTGCTGCTCGTAGTAGCGATTTGTCTCCGTGACAATCTTTTCAATGACGTCATCTGTTAGAAATAATTTTAGGTACGCCAAAGGATCATTGTGCTCAACGTCTACCTTCATCCCAGGTGATCCAGTAAAAGGAAATCTTGGCGGCGGTACCTCATCCATACCGCAATCAATTGGGCACCAAGTGCGCACATCACTGAGGTCGGGTGCAGAATTGTCGCTGTCGCCACTTCTCTGGTCAGTGTCAGAGTCAGATGACGAATCTTGCCACGAATCGCTATCGCTCATTTCTGCGAGGGGCTCTGTGTCGCTTCTGCTGTCACTTATCTGATCCAAAACCGCTTTGGAGATGCTAAAGTGACGCTTTGATGCCATGATAATTTTTTTTTTTTTTTTATGGGCAGAAAAAGGGTAGGCAGGGCAGTGTAGGATGATCAAAGGGCAAATACAATGTCAAATCTGAAGTGATACAGTGTAATCTCACAGGATTTCACTGTATCACTTTGTGTGTGTGTTTTACTGTGTGCTTTACTTTTGAATTTCCGCCCAGTTCCGCCCCCATGAGCCTCTGCGGCTCACAGTGACGGAACCAGGAAGTCAGACGCATCTGCCGGGGCTCTCACTGGCGATCACAGCGGGGACATCGCTGGATCGCAAGGAGAAGGTAAGGAGATTCCTGCTCCTCTGCCTAATCTACCCCGAGCGGGACTCGGGGTTACCGCTACTTGCAGTGAAAATTAACCCCGAGTCACGCTCGGGAACACCGCCAGGGAGGTTAAGCAGAAAGTAGTTAATTAATTTTAATGTGTCAAAAGGGTTTTGCAGGAAAGAATAAAATAAAAATGTCATCCATAAATACTACATGTTATATGAAGACACATTTAATAAAATGTGGGCATGGTAGGCATTTAAGGGATCACTGATTTCTACTACCCTGCTGGTAACAATATATGGCGTATGCAAACTACAAGAGCATTTTTTTATTAAAAATCGATACTCCTTTGCCACAGGTTAAGCAGACCTGTTCCATTGAACCCTGTGTCCCTGATCAAATTCCCCCAGCTCCTCTGTTGATCTGTAGGGTCTAGGGGTTACTCTGAGGTGCTGTGTGCTTCACCTGGGGCCTTGGCTCAGGGGTCTGCTGTTTCCTCATGGGGCCAACCTGTGCCTGCTGCTGGAATCCAGGACCTTGATTCCTGGTTCTATGAAGAATCTGATGATGATCCTGTCTTTGAGATCCATGCTACTGATTCAGATGATGATGCTTGGACTGATTATTCTGATGAGGATAGTGAGATTGATGCCAGCCTGTAACCAGAGCGTCCCATGGTCGATGCCAGCCTGTCACCAGAGCGTCCCATGGTCAATGCCAGCCTGTCACCAGAGCGTCCCATGGTCAATGGCAGCCTGTCACCAGAGCGTCCCATGGTCGATGCCAGCCTGTCACCAGAGTGTCCCATGGTCGATGCCAGCCTATCACCAGAGCGTCCCATGGTCGATGCCAGCCTGTCACCAGAGCGTCCCATGGTCGATGCCAGCCTGTCACCAGAGCGTCCCATGGTCGATGCCAGCCTGTCACCAGAGCGTCCCATGGTTGATGCCAGTCTGTCACCAGAGCGTTCCACGGGCGATGCCAGCCTGTCACCAGAGCGTCCTATGGTTGAGTCAGCTGCCGCTCGGCCCCACCGCGAGTCAGCCACTGCTGGGCCCCACTGCGAGTCAGCTGCTGCTGGGCCCCACTGCTAGTCAGCCACCGCTGGGCCCCACTGCGAGTCAGCCTCCTCTGGGCCCCACCGCGAGTCATCCACCACTGAATGCCTCCTAGAATCTTGTTTCATTCCCTCAGCGAGCCTGCAGCCAGGTCCCTCAGCGAGCCTGAAGCCGGGTCCCTTAGTGAGCCTGTACCTGGACTCCCTTGCTCTGAGTCTGCACCCAGGCTCTGCTACCAACCAGCTCCAGGACCCCCTGGCTTTTAATTCGGCACCGGGGCTCTGCCCTGAGTCTGTACCCGGGCTTTGCTACCAACTTGCTCCAGGACTCCCTGGCTCTGGGTCTGCACCCGGGCTCTGCTTCCAAACTGGACCGGGCTTTGAGCCCGGGTCCTGTCTTGAACCCGGGCCCTGTCTTGAACCCGAACCTGGGCCCTGTCTTGAATCCGCACCCGGGCCCTGTCTTGAATCCAAACCCTGGCCCTGTCTAGAACCCTCATCCGGGCCCTGTCTAGAACCCGCATCCGGTACCTGTGAAACCTGGCTATCCATCTGGATCCCTTCTCCTATGGACTCTAGGTCCACAGTGGATCCCGGAGGTGGGATTAATACCCAGATTTTGGACTTTTTTCATTTCATGCAGAGAATTTTTGTTTTTTCAAAAACACTACTGAGAAGGGGGGTAATGTTAGAACCTCAGGTTCAGCTGATGCCCGGCTGGTGGCTGGGGTCAATTCTTACCCTATCTGCAGTACCGTTAGCCACCGGCACGTATCAGTAGAGCTCTGGCTGCTCTCTCTCCCCATTATGTGCTGCACCTGGTGTCAGGGCCGTTTATAGGGCTCAGCCCTCCACCTGGTGCAGCAGGATTTTGTTTTGTTTTGTTTGCTTTGATGTGGCGTTATTGGAACCTGGGTCTGTACACCTGTGGAATCTTGTGGCAAGCAGGCCTCTCCCTGGCTTCCCTGAGGCTGCTTGCTGTTGGCACCTGTCCTGAGCCTTTGGGTGAATGCAAAAGCACCTTAAGGCTTCAGTTTCCCTTTATTAGTTATTAGTTTTTGTCTCTTTGGTTGTATATCTAAATTGAAAATCTTTTTGTTTGTTACCTTTGACTTATTAATAACCCCCCTGTTTACAGAATTTCCTTTGTCTGTGTCTTTGCTCTGGCCAAATCCTCTGCTCCCCTGACGGAAAGTTCATGTTGAAGAACTCTCTGGCCTGACAAATATACTAAATAATGCAGCCACTTACAGGCTTCCAAAGAACAGGGTTAATCTTGAGGAGATGCTGAGGGCATGCCGAGGGTCTCTTTAAAAAAAATAAAACAATGTTAGTTTTGTAATGTTAAACCCTACTCAAAAGCATATTTAAATGTAATACACAATGCATTAGAAAATGCATAATTACCATGCACATCTGGCTGCCTTGAAGTGGTGGCTGGGGGAAGGGCAGTGATGGCCGATGGTTTGGGCTCAGAAACATCAGATGCACATGGTGCCTCTGAAATTACAAAAATATTCTGTTTATGCCTACATATATGCTAGATTAAGCTTTAACTGTGGGACAAATACAGCTTAAACAAAATACAGGGGTGTAGTTATATAGGTCATTAAGTGTTTAAAAATACACAGTCAAATCCAAATACTTACCTTCACGCCAGGCTGTGGTGTCATCCTCAACACCCACCCATTGCAGCCGACAAAGAGGAATCTTGCTCCTCAGCATCTCCTCATATGGGCAGTATGTGCTCTTTGGAGCCTTCTTTTTCCCACTATCGACCATAAGGTCAGACTCCATATTTTTCTTAAGGGCCCTTTATCAATGTGTAGAAGCATTTTTTACAGGCTATGCCAGTGCATGGATATTGAACTGAGCTGGGAAGCTTATAGACAGTATTTGTATGGTGGTGCCCTAGCATAAGGTATGTGATGTCATACGCACAATTACGCTGAAACTGTTACACAAGGCGTTTCTGGCACACCTTTGTATCATTAGATAATTACATACTGGAATCTCCACTGAAACATGCATGCAGCTGTAAAGCGTACAATACATTGAAATAAGTTAAGTATAAATAATGCTTTATGTGTGTCAGTTTTCATCTTTGTACACTGTGGCAAAGGCTGTAGTGTATTTGTGATGTGCATATTTAAAGTGAGCCAAACAAAGCCAGTCTGTGTGTCATTAATACTAGTTATGGGTGATTTTGGTATCTCTTACTTCAGTGCTGTTTCTTTCTGAGCTGAAATTTTGTGGCATCTGCAAATATTGTGCAGGACACAGAAAGTGAGGATAGTTTTTGGGAACTTTTGTGGACTGTACAGCATTTTCCCTCTTGGCTGTTTCAAACTTTGGAAACATACTTTCAGCAGGCTGACATTTGTTTCAACAATACACCTGGTTTTGTGTTGGCCTGCATTTGTCTGTGTGTAAGATTTTTGGTTGTTATTCTGGAATGGTTGTGTGTGTAATTCTATTTGGTGATTGTATAAGATATGGCCAGTTGCGGTGATGAAGAGTTTGGTGTTATGTTTGGTGTGTGGATATCTTGTATTGCCAGCACAAAGGTAGGGCAGGAGCCAAGTGAAGCAAGTGCTGTGAGAGTATGGGCACCCTAGATGTTTTGGCATCTACCTCTCTGTATCTAAGTGACGAGCAGTTTAGAAGCAGATTTCGTCTGAATCGTGCAGCACTTAGGGACCTATATGACCAGATAAAGGGAAAAATAGAGCCTAGACGCACACACTCGATCCCTGCCATTGTGCGGCTGTGTGCCTCCCTTAACATACTGGCACAGGGACATTTCCAGGCAACTGCAGCACTCCTCAGTGGCATCAGCCAGGTGAACATGAGCTGTATATTCCATAAGGTAGTGCCAGCTATTTGTTATTTAATCCCTCTATATATCACCTTTCCTGAGGAGGAGGTTGCTATGATCAAATGGGCATTCTACCGCATGGCAGGGATACCTAATGTCCTAGGGTGCGTGGATAGAACACATATCCCTTTGCCGCAAATTTGAAGACAATGAAATGCCGGCAGGGTGGCTACTAGGTAAGTACATGCAAACATTGAACAACAAAGCTCAAGCAGACCTTAACAACACTAAATAGGAATAACATGTGCAGATTACAACTTGCATCCTATAGGTGGAGTAGTGTGACTGACAAGTGTTTTTTTCTTTGTTTTATTTACAGCAGATAAGGGTTATGGACAAAAAACCTGGTTGATGACACCCATCCGCAATCCTCAAAACCTGCACAAGTCAGATACAATGCAGCTCATTGCAAAACCAGGTGTATTGTTGTCTAAAATGATTGCTTCTAGGTTTTGGGGTTTTCCATACTACTCCAGTTTGCTTAATTATGAGAGATAAGGGGCATGCCTAAGGAGTTTTAACTTGCAGTAATATAATTTTGAGCATTCCAGCATGTCTTAAAGCAATGATTGGCTGCTGTCTTGGAGAGGTCTTGTGAAATACAAGCTACACTGGGTGCTACACCTGGTGAAGGTTAAAATATTGTATTCGCTACTACACATAAGGGATTATTTTTTACCTCCCTGACTTAAAAAGCTATACAGAGCTAGATTAAATTAAGCTTGATACAAAGAGTTTGAACTCAGGGAACAATAACTTAATATGTGATAAAATATTTAGACGATGTGAACAGAGACCATCCCCCCTTTTTCTAGTCTGTTAAGTACATATCTATTTTTCTTAATCAAAAATAGTAGTTTATCGCCATTAAGGATCATACATGATGGGTTTTTTGTGGTTGATAAAGGTGAAATTTGATATTCAGCATAAATGGCTCAATTGAGAACTCATCACTGAAATGTATGAATTGGCTTTACGTGGAAGACGAAAGGTGTGCACCAACAATAGGTGCACTTATGAGAAAGGTATAGATTAAATATTTTCCTGTCACGTTGTTGTATAACTGAGACAAATTAATGAAAGTTGCAGTGACAGTCATGAATTCCTCTGAGGTCCTCGCACTCACTGGCACTTGTGGCCAAAGCAGTAACTAGAAGGTTCAAACCCAATGGAGACATCACTTAAGAGACTCAGTGATCACGGATAAGAATCAGGTTGGAGGAACTGTGGGTAGTGAATCTGATCAAAGCAATCATAAGTGTGTTTCAGAGGAGAAACACTGCTGGACAGGGGCGGGCTGGCCATAGGGCATACCGGGCAAAATCCTGGTAGGCTGACAGCAGTTCCCTGCACACAACAAAGTGAATGACATGATGTGGGTGGTGGCCGGTCTGCCAGTCGCTGTGGTTGCCCGGCTGCCACACACACACACTTCCTGGTTGTTGTGCGCTGGTCAGTGGGCGTCCATGGGCGGCGTCCATTGTTTTCATTGGACGCTGGCCATCTGGGGCACGCCCACCGACCAGCGCGCAACAGCCGGCATGAAGAATCTTTCGGCGGTGCGACCTGAAATGAGGGAAGGAATGGCAGCGGAGGACACGGCGGTAAGGGGGGGGGGGTGGCGGCGATACCTGGCAGGCTGCAGGGAGGCGATTACGCAGTTTGTCATCAGGGGCAGCATTTGGATGGTGCTTCCCCAGCTTTAGAGTGGGAACACCCCCCTGCGGAATATGGCAGCATCCGGGGGCGTTCCCTTCTCTTCGTTGCTGGTTTGAAGATGGCAGACGGGTGGCCTGAGGCGAGCGGGGTAGCGGGAGATCGGCGGTATCTGGCTTGGGAGGCCACGAGACCAGGCTGGGAGGGTAGGCAGGGGTGGCATGAGAGATAGCCGGCAATTTGGAGGGTGCGCCCTATATCGTGGCCAGTGTGCCTGCCTGAGGTGAGCAGAGGGTGTGTCTGTCGCTATCGTTCTGTTTGTGTGTGTCTCTTTCTGTGTGTGTGTGTGTGTCTCTCTCTCTTTCTAAGTGTGTGTGTGTGTGTGTGTGTGTGTGTGTGTGTGTCTCTTTCTGTGTGTGTGTGTGTGTGTGTGTGTGTGTGTGTGTGTGTGTCTCTTTCTGTGTGTGTGTGTGTGTGTGTGTCTCTTTCTGTGTGTGTGTGTGTGTGTGTGTGTGTGTGTGTGTCTCTTTCTGTGTGTGTGTGTGTGTGTGTGTGTGTGTGTCTCTTTCTGTGTGTGTGTGTCTCTTTCTAAGTGTGTGTGTGTGTGTCTTTCTCTCTTTCTAAGTGTGTGTGTGTGTCTCTTTCTGTGTGTGTGTGTGTCTCTTCCTGTGTGTGTGTGTGTCTCTTTCTGTGTGTGTGTCTCTTTCTGTGTGTGTGTGTGTCTCTGTTTGTGTGTGTGTGTCTGTGTGTGTGTGTGTGTGTGTGTCTTTGTGTGTGTGTGTGTGTGTGTGTGTGTGTGTGTGTCTTTCTGTGTGTGTGTGTTTGTGTCTCTTTCTGTGTGTGTTTGTCTCTTCCTGTGTGTGTGTCTTTCTGTGTGTGTGTGTGTGACTCTTTCTTTGTGTGTGTCTCTCTTTCTGTGTGTCTCTCTCCTTGTGCGTATCTCTTTCTGTCTGTCTCTCCTTGTGTGTGTGTGTGTCTCTCTTTCTGTCTGTCTCTCTCCTTGTGTGCGTGTCTCTTTCTGTCTCTCTCCTTGTGTGTGTATCTCTTTCTGTCTGGGTGTCTCTTTCTGTGTGTGTCTCTTTCTGTGTGTGTCTCTCCTTGTGTGTGTGTCTCTTTCTGTGTGTGTGTCTCTTTCTGTGTGTGTGTGTCTCTTTCTGTGTGTGTGTGTGTGTCTCGTTCTGTGTGTGTGTGTCTCGTTCTGTGTGTGTGTCTCTTTCTGTGTGTGTGTCTCGTTCTGTGTGTGTGTCTCGTTCTGTGTGTGTGTCTCGTTCTGTGTGCGTGTCTCGTTTTGTGTGTGGGTGTGTGTGTGTGTGTCTCTTTGTGTGTGTGTGTGTGTGTGTGTGTTTGTCTCTTCATGTGTGTGTCTCTGTGTGTCTCTCTCCTTGTGTGTCTCTTTCTGTGTGTCTCTCTCCTTGTGTGTGTGTCTATTTCTGTCTGTCTCTCTCCTTGTGTGTGTGTCTCTTTCTGTGTGTCTCTCTCCTTGTGTGTGTGTGTCTCTTTCTGTGTGTCTCTCTCCTTGTGTGTGTGTGTCTCTTTCTGTCTGTCTCTTTCTGTGTGTGTGTGTGTCTTTCTGTGTGTGTGTGTGTGTGTGTGTGTGTGTCTCTCTTTCTGTGTGTGTGTGTGTGTGTGTGTGTGTGTGTGTGTGTGTGTGTCTTTCTGTGTGTGTGTGTGTGTGTGTGTGTGTGTCTCTCTTTCTGTGTGTGTGTGTGTGTGTGTGTGTGTGTGTGTCTCTCTCTTTCTGTGTGTGTGTGTGTGTGTGTGTGTGTGTGTGTCTCTCTCTCTTTCTGTGTGTGTGTGTGTGTGTGTGTGTGTCTTTCTGTGTGTGTGTGTGTATCTATCTGCTGGCTGTAAAGAGGGATGCCCCCGCTAGCTGTAAAGAGGGATGCCCCCACTGGCTGTAAAGAGGGATGCCCCCGCTGGCTGTACAGAGGGATGCCCCCGCTGGCTGTACAGAGGGATGCCCCCGCTGGCTGTACAGAGGGATGCCCCCGCTGGCTGTACAGAGGGATGCCCCCGCTGACTGTACAGAGGGATGCCCCCGCTGGCTGTACAGAGGGATGCCCCCGCTGGCTGTACAGAGGGATGCCCCCGCTGGCTGTACAGAGGGATGCCCCCGCTGGCTGTACAGAGGGATGCCCCCGCTGGCTGTTATGGGAGATGCTGCAACATGCCTCTGTGGGATGCCCCTCACTCACTGTAATGAGGGATACCAATCACTGCCTGTAATGGAGTGATTTTGCGCACTGTCTGTAATGGGGGATGCTACTTAATGGTTGTAAAGAGGGATGCCGCTCACTGTCTGTAATGGGGGGATTTTAGCACACCATTTTGTTCAGAATATTTTCTTTCTAATTTTTGTCCTCTAAACCTTGGGCGCGTGTTATGGAATGAAACATGAGGTGTATATATATATATATGTGACATTAGGATACTATACTGGGCCAGGATCAGTACAGCAGGGCCGGTGTGCCCCAAAAAGTCCCGGGCCGTTTTTTATCCCCAGTCCGCCCCTGCTGCTGGACTTACTGCCTCTCCAGGGTTCCTCAAGAAGATATAACCCATAGCCCAGTTTGCCTCACTGACATATGTGCAACTTATTCAGCCCAGTACAGTGCATTAAATTGTCTCAGATGTCAGCAATATTGACATTTCATTTATAAATACCTGTTTTCCAAGTAAGATAGTTTAGATATTCACTCGGTGCATACTTTCCAGGCCTGACTATCCATTTCAGAGGTTGCAGAACTGCATCCAACTATCTGAAGTGGGGCCCTATTAATATGTTCTGGTGAACACAACATTTATTGGTTTTAATTTGGAGTTATACTACAGAAGTCTACTAAAAAAGATTTTAAGATGTATTACATTTTTTATGCCCATTGTCCTTGTTTTACTAATGACAATATTAAAGGATGAAATGATTTTTTAAGAATAAAAATATAACTAAAAGCATGTAGCAGATAAACGAAAAGTGGACTGCCAGTACAGACCACAAGGCCCGCCCCCGTAAATAGGTCAGCCGCACTAAAAAATATATTCCAAAATCTACTTTATTGTATCAAATGACGTACAAGAGGCAAAACATACAATTTAAAAACAATTAAAAAATATGCAAGGTATGAGGGACAATTTGGACTATTCTGAAATAAATGTTTATCTATACAGTCCTATAAGTTTATAACATGTACACGAGTTATGCCTTGAGGTCTCACCCACTGAAAGTGCTTGTGCAATGTGCAACAGATAAATAGACAATAAAACACTGTGCAAAAATATATAAAGTGCAAAGGAGGAGTCAAATGAGTGAAGACTCTAAAGGTTAAAAAAGTAAAAGAGGGACTAAAAGGTCCCTCTAATAGAAATGCACCAGTGAAAGTTCTATGTGCAATGTGTACTAAGAGAAAAAGTGATGGGGCTCCAAGGCATAAATCACAGGGATACTTAAATAATAACTATAAATAACACATATATATCCTAATCATGCGGCAATGTACATTATCAGGTAAAGAAGTCCAAGTCCACCTCAGACCTCAGCAAGCTCGCACCACTGACGCGTTGCGTGGCACCTTCTTGCTGCCACTTCATCAGAGTGTAGCTGGCTGTGCTGCATCCTGTTTAAATACCCTCCCAAATTGTCCATTCCACCTTCTCCCCGAAGGGGGGGGGAGGGGGGCACGGGCGCGCCAGGTGAGGCGGGCCATGTAATAAGCTAGAGCTCAAGGTGTGGGCGGAAGTGAGGACACATGATCCAGTCTCCAATGTCCGGTTCTGCGCCCTCACGTGTTCTGGTGTAGGCTGGTATGGGCGGAAGCAGTTAGCATCAAGACACATTATAACATGTATCTGTTCTTTATGCCCAACACACGGTTATGGGCTGCTGGTAACATACTCGCCCCCAGCCTTTGTGAGCTAAAAAATGCTGAATATGATCACGCGCGCCAGCCCCGGGGCACGCATGCATGCTGTGGCAGAAACACTGGGAACGGCCGCGTGCGAGCATACCAGCAAGGGATAACAGTTGTGGCCAACCAGCGCCACCCAGTGGAGAAGACGGGAGGGAGGAGGGGGAATACACCCAGGATGAATTACAACTATATATAACTACATACATAAAAGCTAGGCTATATACAAAAAATACATGATTATAAACAACTGTATCTTCACTATTTACATTAAACATTATTATATATGTTCTATTTATTTATATTTTTCTTCACATTCTTTTCACATTTTTCTTACTATTTTTCTTAATAAGGTAGTGATTACATTGACTCCACCGGCTTTCTCTCCAGTTGTTGTATATCAAAGGAAGGAATACAGCCTATCATTAGGATAGACACCACATTACAGATATTACTGGGCAGAGGATTGTCTCTTATAGACGTGAAGAGACTTTATAAGTCCTCCGGCTTTCTTTCCAGTGATTGAATAATGCAGCAAGAGGTACAGCCCATCAATAGGATAGGTACCACACTTCAGATGTTACTGGGCAGGATGTTATCTCTTAAGGATGTGATGGCTTCAAGACCTTTACTAAGTCCTCGGGCTTTCTTTCCAGTGGTTGAATAATGCAGCAAGAGGTACAGCCCATCAATAGGATAGGTACCACACTTCAGATGTTACTGGGCAGGATGTTATCTCTTAAGGATGTGATGGCTTCAAGACCTTGTTCTTTTCCAGTAGTTGAATGGTGCAGAGAGGAATACAGCCTATCATTAGGATAAGTACCACATTTCCGATGTTACTGGGCACGGTGTTGTCTGAAATATACATGCAAAGACGTGCTCAAAAAAACACATATTTGAAATCCCCAAACAAACAAAATATAATGTAAGAAAAACTAAAAAATGTGCAAAATATGGAGAGGCCTGAGATTGACACCAATCTTATTGTCACCCCAGAGCCTCTCGCGTGACTCCCCATCTGTATGGTCAGGTGCTCACTAATCATTATCGTCCTAAAAAAGATGCAAATGAAAAATCCTCATTCATACCCACTGGTGCCCGAGTGCCCAAATTGAACATCCACTCTAATTCCCTCTGTTGGAGCCTCTTCTTGATATTGCCACCTCTGCCCCCCATATTTTTCCTATAGATAAAAGTGACTTTTAAATCCCTCATCTGGCTGTTATGATGATAAAGAAAGTGTGTAGCTACTGGAGAGAGTGTTTTACCTGCCTCGTGGTCCCTTTTGGCTAACCTTATATTTGATAAGTGCCCTTGTATTCTTGATACTACTTTATTTTTGGTTTCTCCAATGTATTGCTTGGGGCATCCACATTCTAATGCGTAAATTACGCCCTCTGATTGGCATGTGATGGTCTCTCTAATTTTGAACTTCCTGTCAAGGCTGGTACTTTTTATTGTGTTGGTTGTTTGAACTTAGGGACACACGCTGCAGCACCCACAAGGTCTACTGCCACTCATTGTGTTTTTTTGTAATTCTAGCCACGTTTTGGATCTTTTGTAATGGCTCTTGCATAATTTGTCGTGTAAGTTGGGTGCATGACGTGCTGTCATCTTGGGTCCCTTCTTAACCCATTTTCTTAATCCAGGATCCATTTGTAGGACCCGCCAATGTGTTTTTAAAATGTTCCTTATGGTATGCCATTCACTATTGAATTCGGTAAAGAGCCTTACCTCTTCCTTTTTGTTGGTACCTTTTCTGTATTGTAATAGGTCTTCCCTCGGTGTCTGTGATGCTCTATTGGTCGATCTTTGGACTATCCTGTTGGGGTATCCACGTATGTTGAAGCGTTTCTTCATCTCAGACGCTTCCTTTTTAAAATCCACCTCACGGGAGCAATTTCTTCTTGCTTGCAGGAGTTGTACCACAGGAATCCCCTCTTTGCATCTTTGTTGGTGAAAGCTTGAAAAATGTAATATATTGTTAGTGGACGTTTCCTTGCGAAATAATTTCGTCTTTATGTTTCCATTTGTCTCAATGGACACTTCCAAATCAAGGAACGTGACCCGATGTGAAGACAATGTGTAAGTAAGGTAGATATTATATGGGTTCTGATTCAATAATTCTAGAAATTCTTTGGCCATAGCAGATGTACCATTCCACAGTATCATAATATCGTCAATATAACGATGGTAGCACAATAGATGTTCATGGTATTTTGAGTATGCTTCCTGCCAGACCACCTCCCTCTCCCACCAACCCAAGAAAAGGTTGGCTATAGAGGGGGCACATCTTGCACCCATCGCGACACCCCTAATTTGGCGATAGTAAGCCATGTCAAATGTAAATACATTGTGGGACAAAATGAACTTGAGAAGTTCTAGTTGAAATGTATGTTCCTCCCTCTTATCTGTGGATTCCGTTTCTAGGAAATACTTCACCACATGCAATGCCATGTCATGGGAAATACTCGTGTAAAGCGACTCAACGTCGCAGGTTATAAGTATGGTGCCTTGTGGCACATGCATGGCGTTGAGGCGACTGAGTATGTCTGTTGAGTCTTTAATATAGGATTCTAGCGCCACCACGTGTGGTTGGAGTGTCATATCCAAGTAGACACAAGCATACTCGGTTAACCCTCCGATGCCCGAGACTATGGGCCTACCCTTAGTTAGGTTCTATAGGGTTTTAATGTACCTTCGGTAAAATATAGAAGGTCGGAGTTCTTGGAAACTCGACTTCTAGAAACTCATATAAGGTACGTGTGATGACGCCCTCATCTAGCGCATGTTGCAAGAGGCTATCAAATTCCAATTTGTATCGTTTAATGAGATTGTGTGAGAGTTTTTCATAGGTGCCATGGTCCTTTAGTTGGCGCTCGACTTCCTTGCAATAGTATCCTCTAAATAGTATAACCACATTTCATGTAGCAGATAAATCATTGGACAGAAAACATTTCATCACTTTGTAATGCATTTTGTATGGCTTAGCTCTAAAGTTTTCTGTGTTTGCCATTGCAGAAATCTCTGGATACAGTCCAAAGGATACTAACTGAAAATATGTATTATTAATTGCGTCAGTCAAATGTTAAAGAAAGAGAAAAGAGCCTGAGTACCGGCCAAAAAGACAGAAGTTGATTTCTGTGGCAAAAGAGCATCTTTTATTACTCTGTTTTATGCTGCTATGTATCTCTACTTTTTCTGTACATAAGTGATTGGCTTTTGAAATGTTCAAGGAACTGTATATTTCTTTTTAATCTGAAGATGCAACATGTTTATAAAAATTTTTAAAACATTTTGATATTCCACATGGAGGGAAATGCTGCAGTTGTGCATGGTGTTTAAGGATATAGGCCTAATCCAGGTATTGACACTAAACAGAGAGACAACTAGAGTTAATCTGAATAGTACCAGTACTACATGCATTGGAGGAAAGACCATTGTCTCCTTACCTTAGGATTTTGAGCTAACAAAATGTATGCCAAGGCCTGCGGAGTATTTCACTAACGTCAAAGCAAGATACTTGCTCCTGCTCTGACTTTCTCAAATGATAAAGGAGTATTCAACATAATTTAGCGGTTATAAATAATTTATGCAGCTTACATATGAAAAGATAAGATTATATTAGTTAAATAGATCATGGGCAGTTTATAATTTAAAATTCTATTTAACTTTGGAAAGATATTTGGTCATACCATCATATTAGTTTGTACAGGATGAACTTGGTTAATGTAATTTGAATAATCACTAGACTTTTGATAACATCATTGTTTTTTTTAAACTAATAATGACCAGCTGTTTTTAGAGAAGCAATATGCGGGTTTGGTCAAGTTTTAAAGACTAGGTTATTGATAAAGAAATATAGGTTTAAAACTTGACCAATCCAGTCCAATCTATATTAATTTATAGTACTGAAAGCGGAGTTCCATTTTAAGGTTTAATATTGTAAGGTAATCATTGAAGCTAAATGAATATATAGCTTGTCTAGGCTTACACCTATTACTGTACTATACGGGTTATACTCTGTGATTGGTTACAACAGACCTATATGTCCAATTGTCAAGCAAATTTTTATTGCTTGACAATAAAATAAAGGTTCAAGAGACGGATGTACGGATACTCTCTCAAAGTATTCAAAAGCCACGTGGCGTCTGTGTGATGTTTGGTCAGAGGGTGTTCTGAATCCAACAAGCAATGACATAATCAAAGATGACATGACCTATTTCCCCGAACACTTAGTATAATGGAAACAATGGCTTCCAATAGCTCCCATAAGTCATTACTCATCAAGGTCATCTCAGGTCATCTCCTTATGAACAAATGAAGTAAAAACAATAAAATATTGCATGTGACACCTTGAGGATCAGTTGATTAACTAACAATGATTTTTTCTCAATCACATCAAAAAATGGACATGAAATATTAAGCACTGCAGTTTCTGCTGTCTTGTTGCCCAGGTGTGATATCAGGATTGCGGCCAGAAGTGATGTGCCATCATTTCTATCTGAAACTCTTTACATGTAATCATGCCTCTACCCCCATACCTCCCAACCTTCTGTAATAAACGATCACTTCCTATCTTTCTGTTATATCACTACCCCGACCCAGAACACCAATTGATATACACCACAGATATGCTGCACCAAAAAACTGATATTTTAATTATTTAACATACATAGTAACATAGTAACATAGTATGCAAGGCTGAATAAAGACTTTAGTCCATCCAGTTTAGCCTATTCATCTCCTTCCAGTGGTCTAGTAGCCATAGCTGGTAATGTTATTACATGTAAGGAGGGCATCCCGGCCACTATAGATCTCCTTCCAGTGGTCTAGTAGCCATAGCTGGTAATGTTATAACATGCACGGAGGGCATCCCGGCCACTATAGATCTCCTTCCAGTGGTCTAGTAGCCATAGCTGGTAATGTTATTACATGCAAGGAGGGCATCCCGGCCACTATTGCAAGGAGGGCATCCCGGCCACTATAAATCTCCGTCCAGTGGTCTAGTAGCCATAGCTGGAAATGTTATTACATGTACTGAGGGCATCAAGGCCACTTTTGATCGCTTTTACTGTATCCATCATTACTACCTCCTCTGGCAGCGAGTTCCATAGTCTCACTGCTCTTACAGAGAAGAATCCCCTCCTATGTCGGTGGAGAAAGCACCTTTCCTCTAACCTTAGTGGATGCCCATGGGTTATGGTTACACTCTCGGGTATAAATAGATTGTTACGATCATTAAACCAATTTCCCACCCATCTGCACACGTTTTCCCCCAGTCCAAGCATTCTCATCTTTTGTACCAGCCTTTTCTGCGGCACAGTATCAAATGCTTTAGAAAAGTCAAGATATATGACAGATTGCGCATGACAGGATAGGGAAGCGTCACGCTCCTGCCGCCCCACCGCGATCGCCCGCGCTTCATCGCAACCTACCTGCATGTAGATGCACGAGGAAGACCCTGGCCCTGGCCACTTGCCGGCTCCCGAACCCGTTCCGGCCCGCACGTCGTGCCTGATGCTGCAGGTTTAAAATCATCCACTCCCCGGCTGCCGTGCTTCCTCCGGGCACCTGACACAGCTCCTGCCTTCAGCTGCTGTGAAAGCTGATCGGCCCCCGGACATCACTCCTGACACCCTGCTGCCCAGCTTGAAAAACGACGGCTGTAAGCTCCGTGTACTGCATGTTGAATGAAAATGAAAATGAAACTGAGCTCTCCTTCACTGGCAAGC
The DNA here is from genome assembly GCA_027917425.1 of Gastrophryne carolinensis. NCBI lineage: Eukaryota > Metazoa > Chordata > Amphibia > Anura > Microhylidae > Gastrophryne > Gastrophryne carolinensis. Next base: position 654,716,085 of record CM051234.1, on the reverse strand, counting down.
AGAAACCAGGCTGCCTAGTCTCAGTGTTAGCAATAAGTTGTTATTGAGAACAGACACAGCTCCCCCTTCAGCTCTGGAGGACTAGAGAGAAACTGCAAACAACCTGTCTAAGAGTCTAGACCAAAGGCTGCAAGCTGCCAGGGAAACTCTTCGTGGGCTCGCCGCTCCTACCAGGAATTGGAGGAGCGCAACACAAGGTACCACTATACTGACAGGGCAGCATTGCATGGGACAGACCATAAAAGCTTTATAGAGGCATTGCACTAAAGAAAGCTAAGGAACATTAAAAAAAACAAAAAAAAAACAAAAAAAAAAAAACTAAATAAATAAATAAATAATAATAATAATATATAAATTAAAAAAAAAATAAAAATAAAAAAATATATGTATATATAAGGAAAAAAAAAAAAAAAGGAGGAGTGCGGAGGAAGAACAGGGCCAAGGAGAGTGTGAAAAAATAAATAAATAAATAAATAAATAAATAAAATATAAAAAAAAAAATAAATAAATAAATCTCTACATTAAAAGCCATGGCAGCTAAACAAAAAAAAAAATGCACGCAAGCAAACAACACTCCTAAGCTACAATTCCGGGTTGGCAACACGCTCCAAAGGTAATACTGTAACTGAACTCACACAATTGCACCTTTTCGAACAACCAACAACCCCAGTTTCAAACGCCAGTCCAATACGACCTGGACATGGCACCCCCACACCAACAGATATATCAAAACATTTTCAACAAATAAGCAAGGCCCATGTAAACTACATCCAAAAAGAGCTATTCGAAAGTAAAGTAACCTTGCAGCCCGACTTAGAGAGTGCGGAGGAAAAATATACACAGATAGACAGTAACAAACAAAACTTGCCAGAGGCTGTAACGAACGCCCGGGAAGACCGCCTGAAGCATACAACTGAAAGACAAATCGCCAGCATAGAAGTTTGTGAGCAAGAAAGGACATTAAAAGATAAAATACGCAAAGGAATGCAGGAATTGAGTATAGGGATTTCAAAGGAGATAACGCAATTTAAATCCACAGTTATGGATATGATAACTGAGCTAAAAGCCACAACTGCTAGACAAGTAGCAGAAACAGTAAAAGAAAAGGATATAATAGATCTAAAGAATGTTATGTCCGATATGTTTCTGGATTTTAAACAAGTAATATCCTCAGAAATAACAACAGTAGTCAAAGAAACGATTGCAGTGGAACTAACAGAATTTAAATCTGCCATACATACAATTACCGAGCGAATAGACCTGTTAGAAGCAGACGTACTAGTACTTGCTAAAGAAAGGAAGGATAAAAATCAGGTAATGGATAATATTAACAAAAAGTTAAAAGAAATTGAAATTAAATCTGATGATTTGGAAAACAGATCACGAAGAAATAACCTTAGATTTAGAGGGATCCCGGCCGAGTTAAAATATGAGGAACTACAGCCTTTCATACATGAAACTATTAAGGCTCTAACTAAAAAAGACAAGAAACCAATAATAGACAGATGCCATCGGGATGGCACAAAAAGGCATACACCAGGTGGTCTGACACAAGATGTGCTGTGTCACTTTCCCCACTTCAGGGAAAAAGAGGAAATTCTCTTTCTTGCGAGAAAGATAAGGTCATTTCAAGTAGGCTCAACTAGTATCGAAATCTTTCAGGACCTTTCGAAACGCACCCGATATCGGCGCTTCTTGTTAAAGCCACTACTATCACTACTGGAAGCAAATCACCTAAAATTTAAATGGACTGGCCCACTTAAACTATCCATCTCTAACTCAGGGAGAACTTACCTCCTCAAAGATGGTGATCCACTTGAACCCTTACTGAAGGCTCTATCAATAGCACCTCTATCAATTCCTGAATGGGAATTGACTAAGGAAGAAGCCCGAGGGGTAGCCATTCTTATAAATAAGAATTGCCAATATGAAATTCTTGACCAGCACTTAGATCAACAAGCAAGAACGATAGTTATTATAGCTAAAATCTGGGGCCAGTTATGTACATTGGTAAACTCCTATGCGCCCAATCAAGGACAGGCAAAATACATTGCAAAGACATCAAAAAAAATTGACCAAATAAAAAGGGGTCTCCAAATCTGGGCCGGAGATTTTAATATGATTTTTGATCCAATAATAGATACAACTGGAGTAAAGAGAAGGGACTCAGACCTAATTTCCAACCACTACACTTGGAAGCACTTTAAAACTCTCAATATTGTGGATATATGGCGTATATTCCACCCATTAGAAAAAGACTTTACATGCTATAATAGGGCCCAAAATTGATATTCTCGACTAGACTATTTCTTTATCAGACAACAAAATCTGTCGATGGTGGTAGACTGTGTGATAGAGAACATAACCTTTTCCGACCACGCTCCCATCACTTTGACTCTAGAGTGGGGAAATCTGCCTCGGACATCTCAGGGATGGAAAATGAATAGGGCGCTCCTAGAGAATAACGACTTTAAGAGTAAAATAAAAAATGATTTAAAAGAATTTTTTGATATAAATAATACCCAGGATGTGACAACTGGGACAATATGGGAGACCCATAAAAGCTATATCAGAGGTTCCCTTATTGCCTTAACAGTAAAAAATAAGAGGGAGACCCAGCAAAAAATAAGGAACTAATGGAATCTATTGATAAGTTAGAGAAACTACATAAACAACACAAGTCTGAAACGATCTATGAAGAGCTATGTAGTGCTAGGCAAGCACTTAAAGAGATACTAAGCCCAAGAGAAAGTAGACAGGAAAGAATTAGGGAAAAAAACGCACTAAACAAAAATGGTAAAAGCCTTGCAAATATGATCTCAGACAGAAGGGCAGTAAACTTCATAGAAAAGATTCAAGACGAAGGAGGATATTAAAGATACTTTCTGTAAATTTTAACCAAGATATATATACCGTACCGGAACCCAAAATAGATAACTATGACTCTTTCTTAGCGGATATGAACATTTCAGATATACCCAGGAATCTTATAGAAAGCCTGGAAAAACCTTTTGAGCCTAAAGAAATCATGACAGCGATAGAAAAATTGAAAGTGGGGAAATCGGCAGGTAGTGACGGATTTCCAGCAGAGTACTATAAATCGTTTGCTGCAGAACTTATACCGCATTTAGTTAACCTATTCAATTCAATAGATAACACTCAACCACTAAGTCTGTGTATGAATAAGGCAACAATAAGACTAATCCCCAAACTGGACAAAAACTCAATTAACTGTACACACTATAGACCTATCTCATTAATTAACGTTGATTTAAAAATATATGCTATGGTAATCAGTAAAAGGCTAGATAACATTTTACCGTATGTCATCTCCTCTAATCAGGCGGGATTTATACCAAATAGGGGCATATACCAGAACATATCGCAGACTCTATCATTAATTAATAGAATAAGGGCAAATAAAACAAAGGCGATTGTTGTTGCACTAGATGCAGAAAAGGCCTTTGATCGGGTCTCCTGGGGCTTTCTGGAAGCAGTTTTAAAACGAATTGGACTGGGCCCAAACTTTATCGGAAAAATAATGAGTTTATACCACAATCAAAATGCCCAAATTGACATCAATGGCTCACTAACAAATAACCTCTTTCTAAAAAATGGTACCAGACAAGGATGCCCATTATCGCCAATCCTATTCAACCTCCATCTAGAGGCCCTAATAAGTAAAATTAACAATGACCCTTTGATTAAAGGAATTGGAAAAGGAAAACACACCCACAAACTATTAGCGTATGCCGATGATATTTTATTGATACTCGAGAATCCAAATGAATCCCTTCTAAGATGCCTACAAATAATTAGACTCTTCGGTATGTATTCAAACTTTAAGTTAAATATGGAAAAATAAATAATACTGCCTTTCAACCTAACACCTACGGACCTTGAAGAATTTAAACACACGGTCAGTTTTAAAATTGAAAAAAACTTTATTAAATATTTAGGAATTAAAATCTCGGGCAACCCTGGATCTCTCTTTGAACTAAACTATATCCCACTACTCAACTGGCTCAGGGAAAATACCAAAAAGTGGAATAAAATCCCTTTAAATATAATGGGAAGGATATCCCTGGTTAAAATGGCATTTCTTCCAAAAATAATTTTCCTCTTCCAAGCCTTACCAATATAAATTCCAGAAACTTTTTTTAGTGAACTTTCTAGAATCACCACACGATTTATATGGCGAGGCAAGAGACATAGGGTCCACTACAGCTATCTAAGCCGCCCACTAGAGCAAGGAGGCCTTGGGGCACCAGACTATCGAGTATATTACTACTCTGCACACTTGCAAAGAATTTTTAAATGGAACCACATGCCGGAAAAAGGAAATTGGGCACGGATGGAACTAGGTCCAATTAATATTGATGATGTTTTATCCCTAAGCTTAAAAAAACTGAATGAAATAACTAGACACCTAACTCACTCCATTACATTATCAACAATCAACACACTTAAGAAATTAATCACAAACTCAGAAAAATCTCCGTACCCGCAACGTTTGATCACCCTAGACAAGAATGAAACACTAGTAAAAAACAATATAACTCAGGTTTTCGACAGGAAATACATTAGGATCCAAGACATCTGGACCAGAGAAATTGAGCTAAATATGCTGTATCCTAAGGAAAAAATAGAAACAGATATGAATCTCTTTTTAAAAATGATTAAATCCCGTAACATACTTAACACATTCTCTCAGCCAAATCCACTAAACCAAAAAATAATATAAAAAAATATTTTTCTTATCAGATGATACTCCGAAAAAATTATCCTTCTACTACAAGCTACTACTGGAGTATAATAACAATAAAAATAATAAACCTGATTCATACAAAAAAAAATGGGATCAGGATTTATGTAAAACCCTAGGAGAGACAGACTGGCAACAAATCTATAAAGCCAACTTGTATATACGATCAATACCACTCAGAATCTTTAACTTTAAATACATAACACGCTACTACTTAACAACGGACTATAATAAAAAGATGACCACCTTTCAATGTTGGTGGTGCAGAGAACACCCTGCAACAATGAGTCACCTATGGTGGGACTGTAAATATACTAAAAGCCTATGGGAAGAAGTAGTTCAGTTTACCAATATAAAAGGAGGGATCAGCATGATGCATACTAAAAATAATATCCTATTAGAACCTCAATGGACAACCCAAGAACCCACAAACGTGGCCTTAATACACTTGATAACCACAGGCACAAGACATTATATTTGTAGCTGCTGGGGTAACCCAAATCCTCCAATATTCACAGTATGGAAGCATAGGATGAAAAATACATTAGAAACTGAACTTTTACACTTAAAGCCTGTAAACATTACAAGGAAATATCAAGCCCTGCTCGAGTCCTTCCTAAATACGTGAGACTACATGAAGCCTTACTGGTTAGATACAAATTAGCTTTCGCTTACCTACCTTCCCGACAGTCAATAGTTTAGCGGATATCAGGGGAGGGGGGAGTGATTTTCTTACCATCTGCCTTTTTTTTTTTTCTTTTCCTCTCTTTTTTTCTCTACTCTCTCTTTTTCTATCTCCTTTATTGCTTTTCTCATTCTTCTTTCCACATGCTATGCTTTTCTCTCTCTCTCTCTTTTCTTCCGCATGCTTTGTTCCCATAATAAGGAGGGAGGAACAGGAGGAGGTGGGGGAGAGAGGGGGAGGGGAGGGGAGAGAGGGAAGAGAAAGAGAAAAGAAAAGAAAAGGGGGGGGAGGGAAGGCATGTACACTCAAGATAAATCTGCTCTAATAGGGGAGTTAGCAGCCACACATTACAAAGTCTAATATATATATATTAGCAATCAGGGCCATAAGCAGGGCCAGATCAAGTGTGATGGGGGCCCCCTGAGCACAAAATCTGGTGGAGGCCCCAGATACAGTATTTTTTTTCCTTTAAAATAATATTCCAGACAAGTAACTGATTGGTGGTTGTCTGGCACCCGCCTACTTACTGAAATGTCATATCTGTTGCAGAATGTCAGTGCTGGGCGCAGCGGGGTCAAATCCCGATAGGCATTAGTGTAACAGGAAGTGGAGTATAACATGACTTACTGGAGCATGAATGCAATCAGAGAATGTCACCTTACATGGATTTGTGACTTGATGTTTGGATACGCACAACCAAAAAGAGTATATTATTATAAGGGGTGCTGGCCAGTAGGGGGCTGATGTATATACAATGCTTGGGGCTCTAGAGATGCCCCAAATAGGCCCCCAAAAGGTTAGCCACACACTCAAAACAATTTGTTTTAATCTTTAAGACTGTTGCACACAGGCACCAGGTTATGCTTCAGTGTGGCTTGGAACAGGTTCTTTTTGGATCATGAGACTATGAGACAAGTTTTGGGTTTGGATGCAGACAGGTCCAGAACACAGAAGTGTAAACCCTATGGAACTTGAACCTTTTTGTCGGCTCAATTTTCAGGGTCCCCTAAATTCACAATACTTTCCCCAGGTTCCTAAGCGAGCTGTCTGGGCTTACAGATGTAACCAAACCAAAGTGGACCAAAACCCATGACCATCGGCGCATGCATGAGCAGCAACTGTATCCCCACTATCCCTTTAGCAGGGCATATGCCTGAACCAGGTATTTGTGGCGCGGGCACGTCCCCTGTTAGGGGGAATTGGGGGATGCGGCCGCCAGCGCACTCGGAGTCGCTGTCCATAGATGCTGGCTTAGACCGCGTGACATCAGTGGCTCTGAGCACACTGATTGGATGAACGCCTGTTCATGTGCCGTAGGACTGGGAAGAGGTAAATATGCGCTTGGCGAGCTGGGGGGTTTCACACAGCAGGGCATCCCCGATCTGGTTGCCCTAGGGGAAAGGACCAAAAAGGTCTAGTTTGGCAGGGGACATATGGGGGACCCCTACCATAGGAGATATATATCATATTTTTTATTGTTTATCTTTTGTTTCCGCTTTGTTTGAGATAGGGGCTCCTCCTTCTCTGCCCTGTTATACAGCTGTTTATAATGACTACATTTTTATAGCACTATGTAGTTTTATATTTTTTAAACTGTTCAATTGTAATTTCATATTATAATCGTGATATCTCTGTGCCATTTTTGGTTTATATCTGCTTGGGACTTATTTGGGATGAGAATTCTGGCACGTTGAAGAAAATTGAAGAGTTCGTTTGAGAAACTGTATATCGAAAAATAGTTTCATGTGCGTTGTAATTACTCCTATTTTGTATAATGCCTAGAAAAGGTCACTATGGCCTCTTCCTGGGGGGGGGCTCAATAAGAGTGACCTGGACTACCCAGGTGTCACAACATTTTTTAAACAGGTCCTTGAACACCCCAACAGCATAGATGCCTCATGGGCTTCAGTGACTATCCTCACATATAAGAGTAATTATATATAAGGAGATTAATAATAAATAGAGATGTTCTGACACGTGCAATGTAGCTGCTGTGGTTTGTAACCTGAATCTTCTATCCTAGGAACAGACATGAAGGTGGGGGCAGATATGTAAACTCGTTCTAGAACAGGTACTGAGAAAAGCTGCGTTTCCTCTTCCACAAATATCGAGAGGAAACCACAAGGCTGCTTAAGGTCGCTCTACCAATTATCCACTTCCTCCAGACTCGGGTTTTCCAAGCTGAAGTCTGGTTTGGTCAGAATAAGAAAAGACTCATATGTCTCTAGCCGATATAGTCTATAAACAATTCACTTCATGAAGCGATCAGTAATAATTTTATGGTTCAACAAAGTCCATTGCATACCAGGAATTAGAGTTAGGACTGGACCTCACAGAGGCACCTTGGCGCTTGGTGGTGCAGCTTGAGCTACTTCTGCAGATGTGTGTGACAGAGCCTCTGTTTTTGGCCAAGTTTAGAGACAGATTGTAGGTTGATCAGAAAGCTAACAGGGTTGAGTGCTGTGGCTCCTTTAAGACTTTTGTATCCTAATTGCCCTGCTAACGTGCCCCTCCCAGGTTAGTTATAAAATGCTCTGAGCGGCTGCCACCCCTCCTTTGTTTCTTTTGAATTTGTCCAAGCGCATGGGGTGTGGGGTCTAGGCTGTACTGCGAGGTCTTCGACCCTTCCACCCCATGGCTTGCACTTGAGGTTTAGGGCAACCTCAGGTAAGCCTGCTCCCAATTTATCTATTGCATTGTATGTCCCAAATGGGCTCTCAGAGATTAGAGATAGGACTGCACCTCACAGAGGAGCCTTGGCGCTTGGTGGTGCAGCTTAAACCGGACCTTCACCATGATTTATTGAAAAGCCCAAACCCTTAAAAAACAATTTCCCAGCATCTAAAATTAATATATTTTAAGTTGTTAGTCACTTACTTATTATTCTTTCCCCCACTGGGCTGCAACTTTGGACTTTAGGATATGGGCGCCGCCATCTTGACTCAGAAGCATCTCACTTACTGAGATGAGGAGAGTTAGATAAAGTGCAGGGGGCGGGTTATAGCTGTGCTTTGCTCAGACAGAGCAGAGCTGGGGTCAGGAAAAGCTCAGCAATCCCAGAATGCAGAACAGCACAGTCAGAAGGCATTTCCTGTTTGCAGGCTGCCTGATGTTCCATGAGCCGCCATCTTGGATGTTTAAAGGCTCATAACATGCAGTAGATGCAGGTAGGATGATTTTTAATGTAAGCAATCTGTATGTACAGGGTGTGGGAAACATATAAGATAGGCTCTTATTCAGGGTGAGGGTCCGGATTAATGTGAGCAATCTGTATGTACAGGGTGTGGGAAACATATAAGATCGGCTCTTATTCAGGGTGAAGGTCCGGATTAATGTGGGCAATCTGTATGTACGGGGGGGACATACAAGATAGGCTCTTATTCAGGGTGAGGGTCTGGATTAATGTGAGCAATCTGTATGTACAGGGTGTGGGAAACATATAAGATAGGCTCTTATTCAGGGTGAGGGTCCGGATTAATGTGAGCAATCTGTATGTACAGGGTGTGGGAAACATATAAGATCGGCTCTTATTCAGGGTGAGGGTCCGGATTAATGTGAGCAATCTGTATGTACAGGGTGTGGGAAACATATAAGATAGGCTCTTATTCAGGGTGAAGGTCCGGATTAATGTGGGCAATCTGTATGTACGGGGGGGGGCATACAAGATAGGCTCTTATTCAGGGTGAGGGTCCAGATTAATGTGAGCAATCTGTATGTACAGGGGGGAAACATATAATATAGGCTCTTATTCAGGGTGAAGGTCTGGATTAATGTGGGCAATCTGTATGTACAGGGGGGGGGGACATACAAGATAGGCTTTTGTTTAGGGTGAAGGATCGCTTTAAGCTACTTCTGCAGATGTGTGACCAAGCCTCTGTTTTTAACCAGATTTAGAGACAGATTTAAGGTTGGTCTGCAAGCTAACAGGGTTGAGTGCAGTGGCTCCTATAAGAATTTCATACCAGGAATTATACCTGACACCTATGGGTAAGAGCAGGACATTGTCGACAACAGAAGAGGAACGGATGCATAGAAAATATAAATATATAATTGTTGAAAAAATGGGTTAAAAATATATAAAAATAAACAACTTATTTACACATTGTATAAATACGTCTACAGATGTAGCAATCGTTATCCGACACATCACAGCTCAGCCCATTGTGATGTCTCACATAGAAGCCATTGAAAAGCATTTAAGATTTTTAGATATCACAATGCGCCAGTGCAACAAGTGGAGATTTAAAGCTTCATCCTTCTTTGTAAAGCAAGAAGGGGGACGGATCTGCACGACCAATAATAGAACAATGTTGTTACATGTATATCAGTATAATGGTATTATGTTTCTCTTCTATTAATGAGACTATGTGTATATTAGTTTAGTGGTTCACCTCTCCAGCTTGTCTTGTGTTGATTCACTTCCGCCCCCTTTCCGCTCGCATGGTGGTCTCTTTTGCCAGCTTCGTGCGTGGCGTGCCTGCGGCCAATGGGACGCGAAAACGTCATTTCTTTCATAGCAACGGCTTGTGTGGTTAGGGTTACCAGGCTGGCTAGGAGGTGCGGAGATATGACGTGTATAATGTGAGGAACGAACTGGAGAGGACACACGTGTAAGTCTTTCCTCATGTGCTGATGTTTATACAATTAATGCTGTTTGATTACTGATTACCTATTTACTGTGTATATATATATATGAGGGTCAATGTAGCGATAACCTTTATCGCCGGAGGGCTTCACCGCCAGAGACGTCCTTTTCCCAATGGTGAGAGGTGCTGCAGGAATTCCAGAGTCGTCCGTGAGGAACCAGGAACAGGCCTTACAAGGGCTAGTGAATTGTAATATAGCGTTTCCCCCAATAAGAGACAGAACTCAGTATTGAGGGTGAAGAGGAACTGAACTTTATTAGTGCCACACTGGGCCTTATATGCAAGGCTCCATGCAAGGGGACCTCCCCCGTGGACCTGATGGAGAACTGCATGACAAACCCACAGACCAATGGAAGCAGGACACACAATCCCTCAACTCTGCCGGTAACACAATCAGTAGAACAATAGCAGTCTGTAACACAATCAGTAGAACAATAGCAATCTGTAACACAATCAGTATAACAATAGCAGTCTGCAATACAATCAATAACACAATGGCAGTCTGTCTGGGACATGCTCAAGAAAATGAAAGTAATGGGTCTATGCAAAAACAGTGCCTTTAAAATCCAATGGCAGAGTCTGTCACAGTCAACATATGGAAAAGTGTCATGATTAAGGGCATGATGCCCGAAACGCGTCGGCGCTTTTCACTTTTTTAACATGTCTGCTGTATCGTGTATGGATATGGATTTTTAATTGTACTTCAAATAAACGGGACGTTTTATCACACAACCGGATGTCGGCTGGCTCTACTTGTTGTTATGGGACAGACCCAGTAAGAGGTGAGCACTCTTGGCCGTGCGGCTTCAGAGGTTGTGGGGAGATCGAGCAGTTCAGAGCTGGCAATCTTTTTCTCCAATAATAGAACAATGGACGAACCGGGTGCAGGCCCTGGGAGAACTCTGAACACAACACATTAGATTGGAGAGGAGAAAAACTGAGAAATGGATGCACACTGATTGACCGAGCTGCAATGGGTGCAATGACCGGGGCTTCCCACACCACATATGCAGGGAAAAAAAGGCTTGGAAGGTCAGCACTGTGACATCCAATGTCTAAATTTATGTCATGATTTCTCCCTCTGCATCATCCCCAGCATTCCTACACATGTTCTATAACCAAAATAAACAGTCCTTCAAAGACTTCCTGGACACAGGGGCAATAAATCCTTATCTAGGAACAGAAAGCACCACTGCTGTGGGGGGAGCGCAGGCAGCTTGGAGCAAGAGTTTTACAGGGGGGGGGGGGTGGTGGCATCTGTCTTTCCAGCCCCTTGGAATTGAGGATAAATCAGGGGAAGAAATGGTTTTTGTTGGTCAGATACAGAGGGTCCGATCTTCAATCGTGGGGTGTCTGATCCATTGCTCCTTCTAACCCTCGGAAAACTGAAGACTTTGTATCCATTTAAGAGGTATAGGATTTTCAGTGTTTACTCCCCTTTTATTTTATAACTGTTTTTCTGCACATTTGTTTATTGTCTTTTTTTTGTTTATTATTAGAATTTTTGTCTTTTTTATTAAAATTCTAAAATTTCCATTTTGCACGAGCCGACTTTCTTGGCAATTAGAAATACTCTAACCTGGTTTCCTTGAAGCTCTAAAAATGACCCTGGTTTCTGAAGATTGTATGACCGCTCGTAATTGTGTATTAACCCATAGACTGTAAGATCGATTGTAACTAATCCATTGTATGATTGGGAAAGTGTAACTAATCATATAGTGTTACCAGAATGACAGTTATCTTGGAGTGCTGCATGGTGACTGTGTGTGACCCAGCAGATTGCAAGCTGATTGTATCTGACCGTTCGACAGCAGAACTGATCAGACTCTCCTCGGGATAAATGTGGGATAGAATCAGTGTGTATTGCCTGAGCCGTGCTTGTATGTGCAGAGGGGTGTGTAAGTGTGTGTGGTGACTGTCTCGATTACTCGCCAGCAGAGTTTGATCGGATGGTGATTAAGGAGGGTTGCACCGGCCCGATTTAATAGTTTAAAGTGTAGCTGCGGTGGTGGTGGCAGCGTGTTGTAATTGGTGTGTGGGGTGTTTTTGGTGTGATTGCTCTCTGTGCTGGAAGCAGCCCACACACACGTCGCAGATCGCTCGATCAAACAGACGTTGACCGATTTCGATTTCGTGACAAGCACTCCTAAAAAAATAGCTTTTAATCAAGTCCTCTTAAAAATGTCCAAGTACAAAATATGCAGCGATAAAATACAGTACTTAAGTCCCAAGAAAGGGTTTTTAACTGCCCCGCCAAAAAACCCAGGAAAATGGCCGCACACCCCCAAAATAATATAAAAATAGCTACATTTATTGATTTACAAAGCTACACATACCTGGAGTACATGTAATACATATAGAAAAAACACCAAATGTGTTACAATAAACATACAATAAAAAACACATATACAAAAAACACAAAACACTGAGCCCAATGGGGGCAAGCAAGGACTGCCTGGGATGCAAGATATATCAATTGCTATAAGAAAATGTGCAATACAATGCACTAATATTTGGCACAACTAGGGATGGCCAATGCTGGAAACAACCAAATGCACGAGTGCATATCAATTATGCCAATAAATTACAGGAGGCTGCAAAACACTGATGGACCCGACTGTGTATGAAAAAGTGCCAAGTGCAAAAAAGGTGACCTTATAACAAGATGTGCCAAAACAAGGCAGCTGGCAAAAGAGAAGCCAAATGCCAGTGTGAAAGAAAAGTGCTACTGCGGGAGGAAATACAAAAAAAAAATAAAAAAAAAGATGAATATATAAACCAGCAAAGACTGGTTGCAATCAAAGCAGGGTCAGCAGTCTCCCATGAGTTGTCGGCATAAGCTAGTTGGCAATCAAACAGTATTATTATTATTATTATTATTATTGTTTATTTATATAGTGCCATCATCTTCCGTAGCGCTTTACAATGTAGTAATTACAGACAGGGTAGAAACATACGGTACATATAATAATTCAAATGCAGTTTTACAGAGTTGACAATGGATATTCTGAATACAAGATACAATAGGGGAGAGAGCCCCGCCCCCGAGGAGCTTACAGTCTAAAGGAAGAGGGGTGAAGACGAGGGGGAGGGATCACAAACTGTAATCATAATCCTAATACAGCAAGCATGAAAGATAGAGTGCAAAAATGTGCAAGAATAATGTAATGGATATGTATTTAAAGTGCAATAGTGCCAGTAGCTCTGAAATATTTGACTGCATTGCATGTCCTAACTTTGGGGACTCAGAAATAAGAGTAGGGACCACACTAAACACAGAGTGCCTTGTCGGGGTGGTGTGACTTCCACATGTATCTGCAGATATATGCGACCAAATCTCTGTCTTTCCACATAGCTAGACATGTTTGGTGCTTAACACTTAGGCCCTTATTTAAAGGAGCAGTATCGCAAATTTTTCTTGGTGACATATTTAAATGGTACTTTGAGTGTAGGTAGGTGTTGGAGTAAGAATTACAAATTTAGAAAAAAATGATGTGTGTGTTGTGCAGCTGGAGACTAATAGCTCATGTTTATGTCGGATGAGTGTCGGGGCCGACACTCTCGCCTGTTCCACGCTGAGGAGAGGGGGGAAACAATGTATCAAAGTATCAGCTGTTCAGTGCTGGCAGCCGTCCAGCATAAGATAACAACATTGCAACATTGCCTGGCCAGAACTCATATATCTAAAACAGAGAGAAAAGCTCTAGAAGTCATTTAGCTGATTTTGACCTTCAGCTGAGTTTTCCCTTCATGTTGGCTCTGCTGCAGAATCTTTCAGTTTACCATTTTCTCTCTTTTTTCCATATGATCTTTCTTTCAGCTTTGTGTGTTTTGAGCAAAGTCCAACCCAGGATTTTCACTATCTGGAGTTTTGTTTTGTGCCCCTAGGGGCATCCCGACTTGGGATGCCCTGATATGTGAAATCCCCAAGTTCGCCTGTGAAAACGTAACTTTCCCTGTTCCACAGCGCATGCGCAGGCTCTCATCCAATCAGCTCTGTCTGCACGCAGATGGAGAGCCTGAGCAGTAACCTTCCTGGCCGCCCGGCCTGTCTAAATGACTGCGTGAAATGAAATGCTCTGCGTGAGCGCGCCAGGAAAATGGGGGGATCTGTGGTTATCCAGGGGTCGTTTCACACAGTGGGCATCCTGATTTAGAATGCCCAGGGGGGGAAGGTCAATGGCCGGGTCCTATAGACTTCAGGGTCGGCAACTCAGGGTTTTGTTCCACTTTAATACCTTTAGATTTTCCTGCACAGTTATTCAAAGAAGAATTTTAGTCATTTTCAGTCAGTTTAGTTTATTTTGTATAGATTTTACACATTTGAGTCACCTGGTCTCATAACAAAAGCAGCACCTCACACACACACAGCCGTTACCACTGATTACAGTGTCAGCCTCTGAGGTAAAGTGTTGCTAGGAGACCAGTGGGCTAAATGAAGCAGCTCACTAAATACAACCCAGCAGATGCCCCTATTCAGCAAATGGACTGAGCCATTGTCATTATACAATTTAAAAGAAAGGCAGATATTTTTTTCCTTTTTCTATCGCCAGATTATTTATACACATGTTAGAAGCTATTGTGTGGCTATTTAATTATTTATCTTTTTTAATGCAAATTTCGCGATACTGCTCCTTTAAGGATCATTTAATACTATTGAACCAAGTGCAATTCTAGTCCCTTGTAAGTCAGTTGCTGGATGGCTCATGGGTAGAAACTTCTTTGCACTTATACTTAGAGGTCCTGGTATACGGGGCTCTTCTGAGTCACAAGCTTTGCCTTGAGGGAGTTACAGTTTGATCGTATTGTTTTTTTATATAAATAATAGATGTGCCACATAACACCAAAATGAGAAACAAGCCATAATTTGAGCAGAACGGATCCACTCTGGGCCCCCCGCTGTCGGGGAAATTGGCCATGTTTCCTTGATTATATCATTCAGATCAACATCACGCAGACCCCACATGCGGTATCATACTTCTCAAGGAGTGTCCTGACGTAGACGACGTCTCCTGAAGGTTTATTATAGTAAAACATTTATGGACATTCATATGTTTCAACCAATCACCCGGCCTTGTGACAGTGTGTGTTTCATGGTGAGCCGATGTGATGAAAGATTCTGCATTTGTAACTATATATATTGTCAGGATTTGGTGCGTCAATGACTCTGGAAACAGTTCTTGGAAATAATAAGCCGTTTATTGAAGACAAAGTCCAACATAAAAATGTCTTAAATTCAGAGTATAATGCAGGGTACAGTGCAGTAAAGTCAACGGTTTCCTCACCAGCTTTAGCAATGTCCAGTGTCTGATAAGTACAGCAAGTACAGCGAGTATTGCAAGTCCTCGATACGACAGGTCCACTTTCAGGGCCCACAGGCCCAGGCTGCTAATCCACAGGCTCCAAAAACATAACACATAAAGTCCTTCGGATGCAGTTCAGACCTGTAGGTTTTTTGGAGCAGCAAGGCCCAGGCTCCTCATCCCAGCCTCTCCATCTCCACTCTAGAAGCCGCAGCAGCTCCTTTTATAAGACTTACTTCCTTCAATAATTCTAATCACCTTGAAAGACCTGGGAGTAGGGGAAAACCCCGTAGAGGACTAGGGGTGTGGACTGGAGCTCTGTTATCCCGGCATGGATCGTGCCATGTAACTATAAAGCATTGTTGAATGACAGGAAGTAAAATCCAGAGTAAGTGACGCCCAGGATGTGTTATTCATCTTTATTCATCTGGATCTTTAAAACTATTTTTCCATTATCATTTTTTTTTCATTTTAAAAGCCATTTTATCAAAGCCATACAAGCATTTGCTGCTGTCTCTCACCATTATGCTGTACAATGTTACAAGCAAGCGTGGCTGCGGTTACATTGTAAAAAAAAACAAGCCAGCACCCAGTTGTGTTACATTGTAGGCAGCAAGGCATGTCACTGTCAATGTGATACATTGTAACACTGGTTATCACAATGTAAACAGTTTATAGCTGCTCACTGCTTTCTGTGATGTGTGAGCCATCTCTCCATCATGCTGGCACAAAGAAGAGATCACTTTGAAGAATGCTGTATGACCAGGGCCATTTTTAGACCCAGATAAGCAGTGAGGCCCCACAGTGTGCCAAGCTGGCAAGAGTCTCCTCCACACATTGTACTAGAGCACCCTCTGGGTACCTTCAACCCCCCCCCCCACCATGTTCAGAGGAAATGGGAGTTGCGACATAAATGTGGTCAGAGTGTGGCTGTGAAGCATGCTGTTGTACTCACCCCAGCTCCTTCACTCTGCTTTCCATCCTCCATGGTCCAGACTAATGGCATAAGCTGTCATGTGATGCCTACATCAGTTGCCTGAGATGCAGGTGAGGGGGGTAGAGTAGAGGAGTCATTGTAAGTGTCAGAGCATGCCTTGCAGCCTGCACAGGTCAGTGCCTCTCTTCCCCCAAAAGTGCATTGATTTATGCTTACGAGAGATACAGAGGCGACAGAGCTCACAGAGCTAGAGCTGCCGACCACACCAGTCATATGTATACTCACTGCATGGAGGGAATAATTGGGAGGAACAATTCCTATGTGTATGCAAGCATACAGTGACCATCTATGCCCCAAAAATGCCCCCCCCCCCCAAAAAAAAAGTATAGTGGGATGGGAGATTAAAATATTGAGATGTATTAACTCTCCCTCCTGCTGTGACCATAACAAACAAGATGAGTCATTCTAAAAAGCCTGACAGCTCCCTGCTGAGCATCACATTGTGTTACAGTCCAGGAGCAGCTGGTTTATTTTAATTGTTTCTATTGTAATCATATGTTATACATTTTTTAAGCAGTTATGAGCCTACTATCGGAATGTAGATCGCTTATAGTGCAATGCGATGTGTTCACCGTGCTGTGTAATGGGAAGGACTGTCTCTGGGAGTGTCTTGTGGGTCTGGGAGGGTCTGCTGGCAGTCTATCCAATAGTTATTGAGTTTGTGGTGTGGCGCTGGCTACAATGCTACAATTTTTCCCTTGCCCTGAGTACAATTTAGCCTAGAACGTGCCCGGGGCACCCCCCCCCCCCCCATTGGGGTGCCCTGAGGGAGAGGACCAAAGCCCAGGATAGTCGTAATCCTGGGTTTTGGTCCCCTATAACTCACTCTTATGATATCTTGGCTGTCATGGTGGCATTCAGTAACGAGCTGGGCAGGATTATACAGCCGTCTCTCCCCCATGCACAGCAGGATTATACATAAAGATGAAAGCAATGTTCAGCATCTCTTTTACAGATAAGTGCAATCTCATATTACAGGCAAGCAACGTCACTCCGATGGGGGCCGTCACGCCGCATTTCTCTCGCAGATACAGCGCAGCTCCCGGTAACAGTTCTCCAAGGCCAGGTGATGTCCCATCTTGGCGCAGCTTCCATCTTCTTCTGTGAAGATTCTAGATGAGAAGAGATCTGATGAGAAGCACCCCTTAATAATAACATCTCGTACCACCACCTCCGACACCTCCACAAAGACATCCCCTAATAATAACACCTCGTACCACCACCCTGACACCTCCACAAAGACATTCCCTAATAATAACACCTCGTACCACCACCCTGACACCTCCACAAAGACATCCCCTAATAATAACACCTCGTACCACCACCCTGACAACTCCACAAAGACATTCCCTAATAATAACACCTCGTACCACCACCCTGACAACTCCACATAGACATCCCTTAATAATAACACATCGTACCACCACCCTGACACCTCCACAAGGACATAATAACACCTGATACCAGCACCCTGAAAACTCCAAATAGACATTCCTTAATAATAACACCTCGTACCACCACCCTGACACCTCCACAAGGACATAATAACACCTAGTACCGCCACCCTGACAACTCCACATAGACATCCCTTAATAATAACACCTCGAACCACCACCCTGACACCTCCACAAGGACATCCCCAAATATTAACACATCGTACCACCACCCTGACACCTCCACAAAGACATCCCTTAATAATAACACCTTGTACCACCACCCTGACACCTCCACAAAGACATCCCTTAATAATAACACCTAGTACCACTACCCTGACACCTCCACAAAGACATACCTTAAAAATACCACCTCGTACCACCACCCTGACACCTCCACAAAGACATCTCTTAATAATAACACCTAGTACCACCACCCTGACACCTCCACAAAGACATCCCCTAATAATAACACCTCGTACCACCACCCTGACAACTCCACATAGACATGCCTTAATATTAACATCTCGTACCACCACCTTGACACCTCCACAAAGACATCCCCAAATAATAACGCATCGTACCACCACCCTGACACCTCCACAAGGACATCCCCAAATAATAATGCATCGTACCACCACCCTGACACCTCCACAAAGACATCCCTTAATAAGAACACCTAGTACCACCACCCTGACACCTCCACAAAGACATCCCTTAATAATAAAACCTCGTACCACAACCCTGACACCTCCACAAAGACATCCCTTAATAATAACACCTCGTACCACTACCCTGGCACCTCCACAAAGTTATCCCCTAATAATAACACCTCGTACCACCACCCTGACACCTCCACAAAGACATCCTTTAATAATAACACCTCGTATTACCACCCTGACACCTCCACAAAGACATCCCCTAATAATAACAACTCGTACCACCACCTTGACACCTCCACAAAGACATCCCCTAATAATAACACCTCGTACCACCACCCTGACACCTCCACAAAGACATCCCTTAATAATAACACCTCGTACCACCACCCTGACACCTCCACAAGGACATCCCCAAATAATAATGCATCGTACCACCACCCTGACACCTCCACAAAGACATCCCTTAATAATAACACCTAGTACCACCACCCTGACACCTCCACAAAGACATCCCTTAATAATAACACCTAGTACCACTACCCTGACACCTCCACAAAGACATACCTTAAAAATAACACCTCGTACCACCACCCTGACACCTCCACAAAGACATCTCTTAATAATAACACCTAGTACCACCACCCTGACACCTCCACAAAGACATCCCCTAATAATAACACCTCGTACCACCACCCTGACAACTCCACATAGACATCCCTTAATATTAACACCTCGTACCACCACCTTGACACCTCCACAAAGACATCCTCAAATAATAACGCATCGTACCACCACCCTGACACCTCCACAAGAACATCCCCAAATAATAATGCATCGTACCACCACCCTGACACCTCCACAAAGACATCCCTTAATAATAACACCTCATACCACCACCCTGACACCTCCACAAAGACATCCCTTAATAATAAAACCTCGTACCACCACCCTGACACCTCCACAAAGACATCCCTTAATAATAAAACGTCGTACCACCACCCTGACACCTCCACAAAGACATCCCTTAATAATAACACCTCGTACCACCACCCTGACAACTCCACAAAGACATCCCCTAATAATAACACCTCGTACCACCACCCTGACACCTCCACAAAGACATCCCCTAATAATAACAACTCGTACCACCACCTTGACACCTCCACAAAGACATCCCCTAATAATAACACCTCGCACCACCACCCTGACACCTCCACAAAGACATCCCTTAATAATAACACCTCGTACCACCACCCCGACACCTCCACAAAGACATCCCCTAAAATTAACACCTCGTACCACCACCCTGACACCTCCACAAAGACATACCTTAAAAATAACACATCATACCACCACCCTGACACCTCCACAAAGACATTCCTTAATAATAACACCTTTTACCACCACCCTGACACCTCCACAAAGACATCCTCTAATAACAACACCTCGTACCACCACCCTGACACCTCCACAAAGACATCCCTTAATAATAACAACTCGTACCACTACCCTGACACCTCCACAAAGACATCCCCTAATAATAACTAGAGATGAGCGAGTAGTGAAATATTCGAAATTTCGAATTTCGATTCGAATAGACCGCGTTACTCGACTACTCGACCGAATATCGAATCCCATTATAGTCTATGGGAAAAAAATGCTTGACACTTGGAAATCTCAATTCGACCACTTGGAGGTCACCAAGTCCACCCTGAAACATCAGAAAATGATGCCAACACTGCTGGAATGCAACTGGGACAGCAGGGGAAGCATGTCTGGGTGCATATAACGCGCCCAAGTCGCACTATTACGCCACTATCACAGCCACTCAACAATACACTCCAAACACAATATAACTTCTACGTAAAGTGAGACAAGACAAGGAAACCTTCGTTCCTCTACATTGCCATGGACCCCAAGCCAAACTGTAAAAAAAGAACAAAATTCTGCACCCCTTAAAATCACGTTGCCTAATGACAACCACAGATGGCATAGGCAAGGGGGAAAACAAATAGACCCCACCCCAAATTGTCATTGTGTGTGTGTGTGTGTGAGATGTGGTCAGACATGTCCTCTTGTGTCATTGTGTCACCCCAGCAGTAAGGGAAGCTTAAAGGAGGAGGTTTGTTACAGTGTGTTACCCCAGCAGTAATGGAAGCTTACAGGAGGAGGTTTGTTACAGTGTGTCACCCCAGCAGTCAGGGAAGCTTACAGGAGGAGGTTTGTTACAGTGTGTCACCCCAGCAGTAAGGGAAGGTTACAGGAGGAGGTTTGTTACAGTGTGTCACCCCAGCAGTCAGGGAAGCTTACAGGAGGAGGTTTGTTACAGTGTGTTACCCCAGCAGTAAGGGAAGCTTACAGGAGGAGGTTTGTTACAGTGTGTCACCCCTGCAGTCAGGGAAGCTTACAGGAGGAGGTTTGTTACAGTGTGTCACCCCAGCAGTAAGGGAAGCTTACAGGAGGAGGTTTGTTACAGTGTGTCACCCCAGCAATCAGGGAAGCTTACAGGAGGAGGTTTGTTATAGTGTGTCACCCCAGCAGTCAGGGAAGCTTACAGGAGGAGGTTTGTTACAGTGTGTCACCCCAGCAGTAAGGGAAGCTTAGAGCTGAGACCTCTTAAAAATTGTGTGGAGGCCCAAGAGCTGAGACCTTTTAAAAATTGTGTGGAGGCCCAAGAGCTGAGACCTTTTAAAAATTGTGTGGAGGCCCAAGAGCTGAGACCTTTTAAAAATTGTGTGGAGGCCCAAGAGCTGAGACCTCTCAAACATTGTGTGGAGTCCCACGAGCTGAGACCTCTTAAAAATTGTGTGGAGGCCCAAGAGCTGAGACCTCTCAAACATTGTGTGGAGGCCCAAGAGCTGAGACCTTTTAAAAATTGTGTGGAGGCCCAAGAGCTGAGACCTCTTAAAAATTGTGTGGAGGCCCAAGAGCTGAGACCTCTTAAAAATTGTGTGGAGGCCCAAGAGCTGAGACCTCTTAAAAATTGTGTGGAGGCCCAAGAGCTGAGACCTTTTAAAAATTGTGTGGAGTCCCACGAGCTGAGACCTCTTAAAAATTGTGTGGAGGCCCAAGAGCTGAGACCTTTTAAAAATTGTGTGGAGGCCCAAGAGCTGAGACCTTTTAAAAATTGTGTGGAGGCCCAAGAGCTGAGACCTTTTAAAAATTGTGTGGAGGCCCAAGAGCTGAGACCTCTTAAAAATTGTGTGGAGGCCCAAGAGCTGAGACCTTTTAAAAATTGTGTGGAGGCCCAAGAGCTGAGACCTCTTAAAAATTGATTGTATTAAGCCCAAGAGGTGAGCCATAATTTTTTTTTATTAATACAGCAATTCTACGGCGGTTAAGGAGGAGGAGGAGGAGGAGGAAATGGCACTTCATACAGATGGCACTTCACTCTTGGCTGCTTTCCACTGTTGTACAAGCAAAGTCCGGGTCAATCCACTTGCTGTTCATTTTGATTAGCGTCAGCCTGTCGGCACTGTCGGTTGACAGGCGGCTGCGCTTATCGGTTATAATGCCCCCGGCTGCGCTGAACACCCTTTCTGATAGCACGCTGGCGGCAGGGCAGGCAAGCACCTCCAAGGCGTACAGGGACAGTTCCAGCCACGTGTCCAACTTGGAGACCCAGTAAGTGTAGGTCGCCGAGGGATCGGGGAGGACAGGGGTGTGGTCTGCCAGGTAGTCCCGCAACATCCGCCGATACTTGTCCCTCCTGCTGATAGCGGGCCCCGCAGTGATGGAAGTTGCACGAGGGGGTGACATGAACGTGTCCCACACCTTGGAGAGTGTTCCCCTGGTGGCTGTGGGCCTGATCGATGTTGTCAGACTCTGGGAGACACTCTCCTCTCTGCCGCCAGCGATGCTGGGTGGGAAAATCTGCATCATGTTCTGCAAGAGTTCCCTCTGGTATTCCAGTAATCGATTCGTCCTCTCCTCTACCGGAATAAAAGAGGAGAAGTTATCTTTATACCGGGGGTCCAGGAGTGCGAAGACCCAGTATAGTTTGTTCTCCAATATCCGGACAACACGTATGTCCTGGGAAAAGCAGCCCAGCATGAAGTCAGCCATGTGTGCCAGACTCTGAGTAGGCATGACCTCACTGCCCCCACCAGAAGGATCATTTTCCATTTCCTCCTCTTCCTCCTCCTCTCCGCCCCATCCGCGCTGAACCAATGGGACGCACACAGCCTGACTGCTACCCTCGCCGCCAGCATCCTCTTCCACAGCCACCTCCACGTTGTCCTCCTCCTCCTCATCCTCCTCCTCCTGCAACTGCCACCGAGCAGCAGACAAAAGTGTGGTCTGACTGTCTACCTGCGTTGCGTCTCCTCCTACCCCCGTCTCCTCTGTGTGCAATGCGTTCTCCCTTATTGCGATGAGCGATTCTTTAAGGACGCATAGGAGCGGGATGGTTACGCTCACTATAGCGTCCTCGCTGCTGACCTTCTTAGTGGACTCCTCAAAGATACGCAATACATCGCATATGTCTGCCATCCATGGCCACTCGTGGTTGGCAAACTGAGGGAGCTGAGTTGGAGGCACGCGTGGATGCATCATCTGGTACTCCATCAATGCTTTCTGCTGCTCACACACCCTGGCCAACATGCAATAGGTGGAATTCCAGCGAGTGGGCAGGTCGCACAACAGCCGATGTTGAGGCAAACGGAGGCGTTGCTGGATTTTTTTTAAGCTAGCAGCAGCTACAGTTGACTTCCGAAAGTGAGCGCACAAGCGCCGCACTTTGACCAGTAGCTCTGCCAGGTTGGGGTAAGTCTTTAGAAACTTTTGTACTACCAAATTAAAAACGTGGGCCAGGCATGGTACGTGATTGAGTTCTGCAAGCTCCAGAGCCGCCACCAGGTTACGGCCGTTATCGCACACGACCATGCCTGGTCCTAGCTGCAGCGGCGACAGCCACATCTCTGTCTGCTGCAATATGGCGTGCCTCACCTCTGCGGCGCTGTGCTTCCTGTCGCCCAAGCTGATGAGCTTAAGCACCGCCTGCTGACGTCTCCCCGCGCCAGTGCTGCAACGCTTCCAGCTAGGGGCTGAGGGCGATGTTAAGGCAGAGGAGGAGGAGGAGGAGGAGGAGGAAGAGGAGGGGGGTCTATCAGAACCCGTGCTGGCAATCTTGGGCGGGGGTGGTATGTAGGCCGTCCCTGTTTGCGACCCCGTCCCCGCTTCCACAACATTCACCCAGTGTGCCGTCAAAGAGATGTAGCGTCCTTGGCCGCAAGCGCTTGTCCACGAGTCGGTGGTCAAGTGGACCTTTGCGCTGACTGCGTACCTCAGGGCCCGCCTGATGTTACGCGACACGTGCTGGTGCAGGGCGGGGACGCCACACCGGGAAAAATAGTGGCGGCTAGGGACGGAATAGCGAGGTGCGGCAGCCGCCATCAGGTCGCGGAAGGCCTGCGTCTCCACAAGCCTAAACGGCAACATCTCCAGGGCCAGCAGTTTGGAGATGAGGCAGGTTAAGGCTTGGGCTTGGGGGTGACTGGAGGCGTACTTCCGCCTGCGGTTGAACGCCTGCGAGATGGACAGTTGATGGGACGAGGAGATGGAAGGTGCAGACGAAGATGCGGGGGAAGGGGGGGGCTGAAGGAGAAGGCCCCAAAGTAGCCGAGGCAGAGGCAGATGTGGAGGTGTCCTGGCTGGAGGTCTGGACCGCAGTGGCAGCACACAACAAAGGGGAAGAGGCAGTGGCAGCAAGACGGGGCGCAGGTTGTATTGCGTTTGCTCTCTCCCACTCAGCCCAGTGCTTGAATTCCAAGTGACGGCGCATGCCTGAGGTGGTCAGATTGCTCTTCTCAGAGCCCCTACTCAGTTTTGAGTGGCAGATTGCGCAAACCGCGCTCAGTTTGTCATCCGCGCAAACATTAAAAAATCTCCACACCACAGAAGTACGAGGCCTCGATGGGGGAGCTTCGCGCGACTGCCTGCTGCCGGGAAGAGCTTCGGCCCTGCTGGCTGTGGCCTGCCTTCTCTGTCTGGACTGTCCTCTGCCTCTGGACTGTCCTCTGCCTCTTGCTGCCTTATTCGGTGATGCGCAGACCGCATCTCCACTGCTTTCCCCGCTGGACATCACCCCTGTCCAAGTGGGGTCGGTCATTTCGTCGTCCACCACCTCCTCTTCCACTTCCTCTCTCTGCTCCTCCTCCTGCCCACTGGACATTCCAACAGCCTCCCTTGATGGCAACTGCGTCTCATCATCATCGCTCATGATAGCAGATGCTGGTTCCGGGTCCACATCACTAGCAGATGGCGGATACTCAAGTGTTTGGGCATCACTACAAACAAATTCCTCTGCTAGCTCCTGGGATTCTTGCAGCACATCTGGAAAAGGACCCGAAAAAAGGTCCTGGGAGGGGTCAAGGGTGGGCTGACTCTGTTGGCCAGGTTGGGAGGAAGGAGGGTCAGAGTGAGACTGTGTGGATGACTGGGTGGTGGACAAGTGACTGGAAGCGTTATCGGCCATCCATTGCACCACCTGTTCACGCTGCTCAGGCTTTAACAGAGGTGTACCCCGCTCCCCGCATAACTGTCCCATAAAGGCAGGGAAGCTGGATGAGCGTAATGCTGGCTGCCCCTCACCAGCACGCATTGTATCCCCACTGGCTTCAACGCGGTTTGTGCCCCCACCAGCATTTCCGCGCCCCCGTCCTCGTCCACGTCCCTTTGCGCTAGCCCTCCGCATTTCAGACGTTTTACTTTTTTGGCCACGCGTTATGCCAAATATAAAAATATTTTTAAGAAGAACACCTGGCTATACAGCCGTATACTGCCAGAAGGTGAAATGGTGCCTATACGCACCGTGTATAAAACAGTGTTTTGTTGGCACAGAGGACACAAAACAGTAGTGCCAAATATAAATATATTTTTAAGAAGAACACCTGGCTATACAGCCGTATACTGCCAGAAGGTGAAATGGTGCCTATACGCACCGGGTATATAACAAGGTTTTGTTGGTAAAGAGGACACAAAACAGTAGTGCCAAATATAAAAATATTTTTAAGAAAAACACCTGGCTATACAGCCGTATACTGCCAGAAGGTGAAATGGTGCCTATACGCACCGGGTATATAACAAGGTTTTGTTGGTAAAGAGGACACAAAACAGTAGTGCCAAATATAAAAATATTTTTAAGAAAAACACCTGGCTATACAGCCGTATACTGCCAGAAGGTGAAATGGTGCCTATACGCACCGGGTATATAACAAGGTTTTGTTGGCACAGAGGACACAAAACAGTAGTGCCAAATATAAAAATATTTTTAAGAAAAACACCTGGCTATACAGCCGTATACTGCCAGAAGGTGAAATGGTGCCTATACGCACCGGGTATATAACAAGATTTTGTTGGCACAGAGGACACAAAACAGTAGTGCAAAATATAGTTTTGTATATAGGTGCTGATACACCACTGAAGTCTTTCTGTCCCTATTCCAGCATCAGCAGCTACCCCTCACTAAAGCAGCCGTTTTGAGCAGAGTGTATATAGTTTTGTATATAGGTGGTAATACACCACTGAAGTCTTTCTGTCCCTATTCCAGCAGCAGCAGCTACCCCTCACTAAAGCAGCCGTTGTGTGCAGTGTGTATATAGCTAGAATGAGCTATATACTGTTCAGCATAGTAGCCCTAATAAGGGCTCTTAATGACTCTCTTGTCTTCTGGTAGCTGGTATATATGGTGGTAAAAGCGATATTCTGAGCTTCTGGGGCCCTGCCTGCCTACATAGGATATGAGCTATATACTGTTCAACATAGCAGCACTAATAAGGGATTAAGGACTCTCTTGTCTTCTGGTAGCTGGTATATATGGTGGTAAAAGCGATATTCTGAGCTTCTGGGGCCCTGCCTGCCTACATAGGATATGAGCTATATACTGTTCAGCGTAGTAGCCCTAATAAGGGCTCTTAATGACTCTCTTGTCTTCTGGTAGCTGGTATATATGGTGGTAAAAGCGATATTCTGAGCTTCTGGGGCCCTGCCTGCCTACATAGGATATGAGCTATATACTGTTCAGCGTAGTAGCCCTAATAAGGGCTCTTAATGACTCTCTTGTCTTCTGGTAGCTGGTATATATGGTGGTAAAAGCGATATTCTGAGCTTCTGGGGCCCTGCCTGCCTACATAGGATATGAGCTATATACTGTTCAGCGTAGTAGCCCTAATAAGGGCTCTTAATGACTCTCTTGTCTTCTGGTAGCTGGTATATATGGTGGTAAAAGCGATATTCTGAGCTTCTGGGGCCCTGCCTGCCTACATAGGATATGAGCTATATACTGTTCAGCGTAGTAGCCCTAATAAGGGCTCTTAATGACTCTCTTGTCTTCTGGTAGCTGGTATATATGGTGGTAAAAGCGATATTCTGAGCTTCTGGGGCCCTGCCTGCCTACATAGGATATGAGCTATATACTGTTCAGCGTAGTAGCCCTAATAAGGGCTCTTAATGACTCTCTTGTCTTCTGGTAGCTGGTATATATGGTGGTAAAAGCGATATTCTGAGCTTCTGGGGCCCTGCCTGCCTACATAGGATATGAGCTATATACTGTTCAGCGTAGTAGCCCTAATAAGGGCTCTTAATGACTCTCTTGTCTTCTGGTAGCTGGTATATATGGTGGTAAAAGCGATATTCTGAGCTTCTGGGGCCCTGCCTGCCTACATAGGATATGAGCTATATACTGTTCAACATAGCAGCACTAATAAGGGATTAAGGACTCTCTTGTCTTCTGGTAGCTGGTATATATGGTGGTAAAAGCGATATTCTGAGCTTCTGGGGCCCTGCCTGCCTACATAGGATATGAGCTATATACTGTTCAGCGTAGTAGCCCTAATAAGGGCTCTTAATGACTCTCTTGTCTTCTGGTAGCTGGTATATATGGTGGTAAAAGCGATATTCTGAGCTTCTGGGGCCCTGCCTGCCTACATAGGATATGAGCTATATACTGTTCAACATAGCAGCACTAATAAGGGATTAAGGACTCTCTTGTCTTCTGGTAGCTGGTATATATGGTGGTAAAAGCGATATTCTGAGCTTCTGGGGCCCTGCCTGCCTACATAGGATATGAGCTATATACTGTTCAGCGTAGTAGCCCTAATAAGGGCTCTTAATGACTCTCTTGTCTTCTGGTAGCTGGTATATATGGTGGTAAAAGCGATATTCTGAGCTTCTGGGGCCCTGCCTGACTACATAGGATATGAGCTATATACTGTTCAGCATAGCAGCACTAATAAGGGCTCTTAATGACTCTCTTGTCTTCTGGTAGCTGGTATATATGGTGGTAAAAGCGATATTCTGAGCTTCTGGGGCCCTGCCTGCCTACATAGGATATGAGCTATATACTGTTCAGCGTAGTAGCCCTAATAAGGGCTCTTAATGACTTTCTTGTCTTCTGGTAGCTGGTATATATGGTGGTAAAAGCGATATTCTGAGCTTCTGGGGCCCTGCCTGACTACATAGAATATGAGCTATATACTGTTCAGCGTAGTAGCCCTAATAAGGGCTCTTAATGACTCTCTTGTCTTCTGGTAGCTGGTATATATGGTGGTAAAAGCGATATTCTGAGCATCTGGGGCCCTGCCTGACTACATAGGATATGAGCTATATACTGTTCAACATAGCAGCACTAATAAGGGATTAAGGACTCTCTTGTCTTCTGGTAGCTGGTATATATGGTGGTAAAAGCGATATTCTGAGCTTCTGGGGCCCTGCCTGACTACATAGAATATGAGCTATATACTGTTCAGCGTAGTAGCCCTAATAAGGGCTCTTAATGACTCTCTTGTCTTCTGGTAGCTGGTATATATGGTGGTAAAAGCGATATTCTGAGCTTCTGGGGCCCTGCCTGACTACATAGGATATGAGCTATATACTGTTCAACATAGCAGCACTAATAAGGGATTAAGGACTCTCTTGTCTTCTGGTAGCTGGTATATATGGTGGTAAAAGCGATATTCTGAGCTTCTGGGGCCCTGCCTGACTACATAGAATATGAGCTATATACTGTTCAGCGTAGTAGCCCTAATAAGGGCTCTTAATGACTCTCTTGTCTTCTGGTAGCTGGTATATATGGTGGTAAAAGCGATATTCTGAGCTTCTGGGGCCCTGCCTGCCTACATAGGATATGAGCTATATACTGTTCAGCGTAGTAGCCCTAATAAGGGCTCTTAATGACTCTCTTGTCTTCTGGTAGCTGGTATATATGGTGGTAAAAGCGATATTCTGAGCTTCTGGGGCCCTGCCTGCCTACATAGGATATGAGCTATATACTGTTCAGCGTAGTAGCCCTAATAAGGGCTCTTAATGACTCTCTTGTCTTCTGGTAGCTGGTATATATGGTGGTAAAAGCGATATTCTGAGCTTCTGGGGCCCTGCCTGCCTACATAGGATATGAGCTATATACTGTTCAACATAGCAGCACTAATAAGGGATTAAGGACTCTCTTGTCTTCTGGTAGCTGGTATATATGGTGGTAAAAGCGATATTCTGAGCTTCTGGGGCCCTGCCTGCCTACATAGGATATGAGCTATATACTGTTCAGCGTAGTAGCCCTAATAAGGGCTCTTAATGACTCTCTTGTCTTCTGGTAGCTGGTATATATGGTGGTAAAA
The DNA here is from genome assembly GCA_027917425.1 of Gastrophryne carolinensis. NCBI lineage: Eukaryota > Metazoa > Chordata > Amphibia > Anura > Microhylidae > Gastrophryne > Gastrophryne carolinensis. The sequence goes on along the minus strand of CM051234.1, from coordinate 654,686,984 downwards.
GCGATATTCTGAGCTTCTGGGGCCCTGCCTGCCTACATAGGATATGAGCTATATACTGTTCAGCGTAGTAGCCCTAATAAGGGCTCTTAATGACTCTCTTGTCTTCTGGTAGCTGGTATATATGGTGGTAAAAGCGATATTCTGAGCTTCTGGGGCCCTGCCTGCCTACATAGGATATGAGCTATATACTGTTCAGCGTAGTAGCCCTAATAAGGGCTCTTAATGACTCTCTTGTCTTCTGGTAGCTGGTATATATGGTGGTAAAAGCGATATTCTGAGCTTCTGGGGCCCTGCCTGCCTACATAGGATATGAGCTATATACTGTTCAGCGTAGTAGCCCTAATAAGGGCTCTTAATGACTCTCTTGTCTTCTGGTAGCTGGTATATATGGTGGTAAAAGCGATATTCTGAGCTTCTGGGGCCCTGCCTGCCTACATAGGATATGAGCTATATACTGTTCAGCGTAGTAGCCCTAATAAGGGCTCTTAATGACTCTCTTGTCTTCTGGTAGCTGGTATATATGGTGGTAAAAGCGATATTCTGAGCTTCTGGGGCCCTGCCTGCCTACATAGGATATGAGCTATATACTGTTCAGCGTAGTAGCCCTAATAAGGGCTCTTAATGACTCTCTTGTCTTCTGGTAGCTGGTATATATGGTGGTAAAAGCGATATTCTGAGCTTCTGGGGCCCTGCCTGCCTACATAGGATATGAGCTATATACTGTTCAACATAGCAGCACTAATAAGGGATTAAGGACTCTCTTGTCTTCTGGTAGCTGGTATATATGGTGGTAAAAGCGATATTCTGAGCTTCTGGGGCCCTGCCTGCCTACATAGGATATGAGCTATATACTGTTCAGCGTAGTAGCCCTAATAAGGGCTCTTAATGACTCTCTTGTCTTCTGGTAGCTGGTATATATGGTGGTAAAAGCGATATTCTGAGCTTCTGGGGCCCTGCCTGACTACATAGGATATGAGCTATATACTGTTCAGCATAGCAGCACTAATAAGGGCTCTTAATGACTCTCTTGTCTTCTGGTAGCTGGTATATATGGTGGTAAAAGCGATATTCTGAGCTTCTGGGGCCCTGCCTGCCTACATAGGATATGAGCTATATACTGTTCAGCGTAGTAGCCCTAATAAGGGCTCTTAATGACTTTCTTGTCTTCTGGTAGCTGGTATATATGGTGGTAAAAGCGATATTCTGAGCTTCTGGGGCCCTGCCTGACTACATAGAATATGAGCTATATACTGTTCAGCGTAGTAGCCCTAATAAGGGCTCTTAATGACTCTCTTGTCTTCTGGTAGCTGGTATATATGGTGGTAAAAGCGATATTCTGAGCATCTGGGGCCCTGCCTGACTACATAGGATATGAGCTATATACTGTTCAACATAGCAGCACTAATAAGGGATTAAGGACTCTCTTGTCTTCTGGTAGCTGGTATATATGGTGGTAAAAGCGATATTCTGAGCTTCTGGGGCCCTGCCTGACTACATAGAATATGAGCTATATACTGTTCAGCGTAGTAGCCCTAATAAGGGCTCTTAATGACTCTCTTGTCTTCTGGTAGCTGGTATATATGGTGGTAAAAGCGATATTCTGAGCTTCTGGGGCCCTGCCTGACTACATAGGATATGAGCTATATACTGTTCAACATAGCAGCACTAATAAGGGATTAAGGACTCTCTTGTCTTCTGGTAGCTGGTATATATGGTGGTAAAAGCGATATTCTGAGCTTCTGGGGCCCTGCCTGACTACATAGAATATGAGCTATATACTGTTCAGCGTAGTAGCCCTAATAAGGGCTCTTAATGACTCTCTTGTCTTCTGGTAGCTGGTATATATGGTGGTAAAAGCGATATTCTGAGCTTCTGGGGCCCTGCCTGCCTACATAGGATATGAGCTATATACTGTTCAGCGTAGTAGCCCTAATAAGGGCTCTTAATGACTCTCTTGTCTTCTGGTAGCTGGTATATATGGTGGTAAAAGCGATATTCTGAGCTTCTGGGGCCCTGCCTGCCTACATAGGATATGAGCTATATACTGTTCAGCGTAGTAGCCCTAATAAGGGCTCTTAATGACTCTCTTGTCTTCTGGTAGCTGGTATATATGGTGGTAAAAGCGATATTCTGAGCTTCTGGGGCCCTGCCTGCCTACATAGGATATGAGCTATATACTGTTCAGCGTAGTAGCCCTAATAAGGGCTCTTAATGACTCTCTTGTCTTCTGGTAGCTGGTATATATGGTGGTAAAAGCGATATTCTGAGCTTCTGGGGCCCTGCCTGCCTACATAGGATATGAGCTATATACTGTTCAGCGTAGTAGCCCTAATAAGGGCTCTTAATGACTCTCTTGTCTTCTGGTAGCTGGTATAGATGGTGGTAAATGCGATATTCCGAGCTTCTGGGTCCCTGCCAGCGACAGCCTGTCTTTCCCTGCTGTGAGCGTCTGTCCCTCACTAAGTTCAAGCTGCTAATGCTGACGAAGAGGAAGTGCTGAGTTTTGTATATTCGAGGTCACATGGTTTTTCCAGCCAATGCGCGTAGACGCCGTTCTCGCGATGCCAGCGTCCTCCCAGGACCTGTCCCACCCCCCCTGCATGGTGATTGGTGTAAAAAAGGCGCCAGGGAAGGTGGGAGGGGAAACGAATTGTGAGTGCGCCATCGCCGCTGTACTCGATCGAAATCGAGTATGACGAACAGCGTAGTATTCGATCGAATACCGGCTCGGTCGAATACTACTCGCTCATCTCTAATAATAACACCTCGTACCACCACCCTGACACCTCCACAAAGACATCCCCTAATAATACCACCTCGTACCACCACCCTGACACCTCCACAAAGACATCCCCTAATATAAACACCTCGTTCCACCACCCTGACACCTCCACAAAGACACCCCTAATAATAACACCTCGTACCACCACCCTGACATCTCCACAAATACATGCCTTAATAATAACACCTCGTACCACCACCCTGACACCTCCACAAAGACATCCCTTAATAATAACACCTCGTACCATCAACCTGACACCTCCACAAAGACATCCTCTCATAATAACACCTCGAACCACCACCCTGACACCTCCACAAAGACATCCCCTAATAATAACATCTCGTACCACCACCCCGACACCTCCACAAAGACATCACGTAATAATAACACCTCGTACCACCACCCTGACACCTCCACAAAGACATCCCGTAATAATAACACCTCGTACCACCACCCTGACACCTCCACAAAGACATCCCCTAATAATAACACCTCGTACCACCACCCTGACAACTCCACATAGACATCCCTTAATAATAACACCTCATACCACCACCCTGACACCTCCACAAGGACATCCCCAAATATTAACACATCGTACCACCACCCTGACACCTCCACAAAGACATCCTTTAATAATGATACCTCGTACCACCACCCTGACACCTCCACAAAGACATCCCCTAATAATAACACCTCGTACCACCACCCTGACACCTCCACAAAGAAATCCTCTAATAACAACACCACGTACCGCCACCCTGACACCTCCACAAACACATCCCCTAATAATAACACCTTGTACCACTACCCTGACACTTCCACAAAGACATCCCCTAATAACAACACCTCGTACCACCACCGGGACTCCCCCACAAAGACATCCCGTAATAATAACACCTCGTACCACCACCCTGACACCTCCACAAAGACATCCCATAATAATAACACCTCGTACCACCACCCTGACTCCTCCACAAAGACATCCCATAATAATAACACCTCGTACCACCACCCTGACACCTCCATAGGATATGAGCTATATACTGTTCAGCATAGCAGCACTAATAAGGGCTCTTAATGACTCTCTTGTCTTCTGGTAGCTGGTATATATGGTGGTAAAAGCGATATTCTGAGCTTCTGGGGCCCTGCCTGCCTACATAGGATATGAGCTATATACTGTTCAGCGTAGTAGCCCTAATAAGGGCTCTTAATGACTTTCTTGTCTTCTGGTAGCTGGTATATATGGTGGTAAAAGCGATATTCTGAGCTTCTGGGGCCCTGCCTGACTACATAGAATATGAGCTATATACTGTTCAGCGTAGTAGCCCTAATAAGGCTCTTAATGACTCTCTTGTCTTCTGGTAGCTGGTATATATGGTGGTAAAAGCGATATTCTGAGCTTCTGGGGCCCTGCCTGACTACATAGGATATGAGCTATATACTGTTCAACATAGCAGCACTAATAAGGGATTAAGGACTCTCTTGTCTTCTGGTAGCTGGTATATATGGTGGTAAAAGCGATATTCTGAGCTTCTGGGGCCCTGCCTGACTACATAGAATATGAGCTATATACTGTTCAGCGTAGTAGCCCTAATAAGGGCTCTTAATGACTCTCTTGTCTTCTGGTAGCTGGTATATATGGTGGTAAAAGCGATATTCTGAGCTTCTGGGGCCCTGCCTGACTACATAGGATATGAGCTATATACTGTTCAACATAGCAGCACTAATAAGGGATTAAGGACTCTCTTGTCTTCTGGTAGCTGGTATATATGGTGGTAAAAGCGATATTCTGAGCTTCTGGGGCCCTGCCTGACTACATAGAATATGAGCTATATACTGTTCAGCGTAGTAGCCCTAATAAGGGCTCTTAATGACTCTCTTGTCTTCTGGTAGCTGGTATATATGGTGGTAAAAGCGATATTCTGAGCTTCTGGGGCCCTGCCTGCCTACATAGGATATGAGCTATATACTGTTCAGCGTAGTAGCCCTAATAAGGGCTCTTAATGACTCTCTTGTCTTCTGGTAGCTGGTATATATGGTGGTAAAAGCGATATTCTGAGCTTCTGGGGCCCTGCCTGCCTACATAGGATATGAGCTATATACTGTTCAGCGTAGTAGCCCTAATAAGGGCTCTTAATGACTCTCTTGTCTTCTGGTAGCTGGTATATATGGTGGTAAAAGCGATATTCTGAGCTTCTGGGGCCCTGCCTGCCTACATAGGATATGAGCTATATACTGTTCAGCGTAGTAGCCCTAATAAGGGCTCTTAATGACTCTCTTGTCTTCTGGTAGCTGGTATATATGGTGGTAAAAGCGATATTCTGAGCTTCTGGGGCCCTGCCTGCCTACATAGGATATGAGCTATATACTGTTCAGCGTAGTAGCCCTAATAAGGGCTCTTAATGACTCTCTTGTCTTCTGGTAGCTGGTATATATGGTGGTAAAAGCGATATTCTGAGCTTCTGGGGCCCTGCCTGCCTACATAGGATATGAGCTATATACTGTTCAGCGTAGTAGCCCTAATAAGGGCTCTTAATGACTCTCTTGTCTTCTGGTAGCTGGTATAGATGGTGGTAAATGCGATATTCCGAGCTTCTGGGTCCCTGCCAGCGACAGCCTGTCTTTCCCTGCTGTGAGCGTCTGTCCCTCACTAAGTTCAAGCTGCTATTGCTGACGAAGAGGAAGTGCTGAGTTTTGTATATTCGAGGTCACATGGTTTTTCCAGCCAATGCGCGTAGACGCCGTTCTCGCGATGCCAGCGTCCTCCCAGGACCTGTCCCACCCCCCCTGCATGGTGATTGGTGTAAAAAAGGCGCCAGGGAAGGTGGGAGGGGAAACGAATTGTGAGTGCGCCATCGCCGCTGTACTCGATCGAAATCGAGTATGACGAACAGCGTAGTATTCGATCGAATACCGGCTCGGTCGAATACTACTCGCTCATCTCTAATAATAACACCTCGTACCACCACCCTGACACCTCCACAAAGACATCCCCTAATAATACCACCTCGTACCACCACCCTGACACCTCCACAAAGACATCCCCTAATATAAACACCTCGTTCCACCACCCTGACACCTCCACAAAGACACCCCTAATAATAACACCTCGTACCACCACCCTGACATCTCCACAAATACATGCCTTAATAATAACACCTCGTACCACCACCCTGACACCTCCACAAAGACATCCCTTAATAATAACACCTCGTACCATCAACCTGACACCTCCACAAAGACATCCTCTCATAATAACACCTCGAACCACCACCCTGACACCTCCACAAAGACATCCCCTAATAATAACATCTCGTACCACCACCCCGACACCTCCACAAAGACATCACGTAATAATAACACCTCGTACCACCACCCTGACACCTCCACAAAGACATCCCGTAATAATAACACATCGTACCACCACCCTGACACCTCCACAAAGACATCCCCTTAATAATAACACCTCGTACCACCACCCTGACAACTCCACATAGACATCCCTTAATAATAACACCTCATACCACCACCCTGACACCTCCACAAGGACATCCCCAAATATTAACACATCGTACCACCACCCTGACACCTCCACAAAGACATCCTTTAATAATGATACCTCGTACCACCACCCTGACACCTCCACAAAGACATCCCCTAATAATAACACCTCGTACCACCACCCTGACACCTCCACAAAGAAATCCTCTAATAACAACACCACGTACCGCCACCCTGACACCTCCACAAACACATCCCCTAATAATAACACCTTGTACCACTACCCTGACACTTCCACAAAGACATCCCCTAATAACAACACCTCGTACCACCACCGGGACTCCCCCACAAAGACATCCCGTAATAATAACACCTCGTACCACCACCCTGACACCTCCACAAAGACATCCCATAATAATAACACCTCGTACCACCACCCTGACTCCTCCACAAAGACATCCCATAATAATAACACCTCGTACCACCACCCTGACACCTCCACAAAGACATCCCCTAATAATAACACCTAGTACCACCACCCTGACACCTCCACAAAGACATCCCCTAATATAAACACCTCGTACCACCACCCTGACACCTCCACAAAGACACCCCTAATAATAACACCTCGTACCACCACCCTGACATCTCCACAAATACATGCCTTAATAATAACACCTCGTACCACCACCTTGACACCTACACAAAGACATCCCCTAATAATAACACCTTGTAACACCACCCCGACACCTCCACAAAGACATCCCGTAATAATAACACCTCGTACCACCACCCTGACACCTCCACAAAGACATCCCGTAATAATAACACCTCGTACCACCACCCTGACACCTCCACAAAGGCATCCCCTAATAATAACACCTCGTACCACCACCCCGACACCTCCACAAAGACATCCCGTAATAATAACACCTCGTACCACCACCCTGACACCTCCACAAAGACATCCCCTAATAATAACACCTCGTACCACCACCCTGACAACTCCACATAGACATCCCTTAATAATAACACCTCATACCACCACCCTGACACCTCCACAAGGACATCCCCAAATATTAACACATCGTACCACCACCCTGACACCTCCACAAAGACATCCTTTAATAATGATACCTCGTACCACCACCCTGACACCTCCACAAAGACATCCCTTAATAATAACACCTAGTACCACCACCCTGACACCTCCACAAATACATACCTTAAAAATAACACCTTGTACCACCACCCTGACACCTCCGCAAAGACATCCCTTAATAATAACACATTGTACCACCACCCTGACACCTCCACAAAGACATCCTCTAATAACAACACCACGTACCGCCACCCTGACACCTCCACAAAGACATCCCTTAATAATAATACCTCGTACCACCACCCTGACACCTCCACAAAGAAATCCTCTAATAACAACACCACGTACCGCCACCCTGACACCTCCACAAAGACATCCCCTAATAATAACACCTTGTACCACTACCCTGACACTTCCACAAAGACATCCCCTAATAACAACACCTCATACCACCACCCGGACTCCCCCACAAAGACATCCCATAATAATAACACCTCGTACCACCACCCTGACACCTCCACAAAGACATCCCGTAATAATAACACCTCGTACCACCAACCTGACACCTCCACAAAGACATCCCTTAATAATAACACCTCATACCACCACTTTGACACCTCCACAAAGACATTCCCTAATAATAACACCTCGTACCACCACCTTGACACCTACACAAAGACATCCCCTAATAATAACACCTTGTAACACCACCCTGACACCTCCACAAAGGCATCCCCTAATAATAACACCTCGTACCACCACCCTGACTCCTCCACAAAGACATCCCGTAATAATAACACCTCTTACCACCACCCTGACACCTCCACAAAGACATCCCCTAATAATAACACCTCGTACCACCACCCTGACACCTCCACACGCCATGTCACAGTTCAGTGGAAGTGCAGAGGAAGTACATGGGTTTAATGTATGAATATCATGAGCCCAGATCCTGTAACATGCTGACACCTGTGCTGACATGTGATGGATGGATACATTGCTCTGACTCACAGTTGGGTTTAGGAGAAACTCTAACCTTCAGTTTAATAGAAGATTATAAAAGGATTCGGACAGCAGTTAGAGATAACATCAGCTCAACATCAATGTAGTAAGTGGAGTGATAAGACGTGTGCAGGAGGAGAGGAGACAGTGACCAGACTGAGAGAAGGATCTAGAAACAGCCTGATTCTACCTTCCTATAGAAGAACAAGAAGTGAGAGGTGAACCCTGGTTTCTGAGGAGGAACACAAGACTCCAAGTTACCATGAGAAGGGAGAGAACCTGCTGCATCCATATTTCTACTAAAGGGGGACTGACTTTGTTATGCTGTTGATGGAAGTGACTACCTTGGATTGTATCTGTGACCACTGACGTGTACCAGAGGCTACTAATAAAGTGAGTAACTACTTCTTAAGAGCCTTGTCTCCTGTGCACCCTGCAAGTGTCTGGAGCCTGCCAGTATTCTAATTCCATATGGCACCCACAAGGCTCTTAGAGCTCAGCATCTCAAACTCACTCCCCAGACACTTAAGTGTTAACCCCCCAGGCTACGTGTGCTACACTTGTATTTTTTTTTTTATTTATATTTTGAGGTTCTTTGATAGTGAATAGGGATGAGCGAATCGGTTCTAACAAACCTGAATTCGCTCCGAATTTCAGGGAAAACTAGATTCAGCATGAACACGAATATTTAGTGGTTTGTGCTGACCGAATTTTCCCTGAAATAAAAAAAAAAAAAATGCCGGCATGGTGGCTGGCTTCCTCTGATGACGCGTCCTCTGATGACAGCTGACAGCTCAGCCGGCCTCCCCGCTCCCACCAGAGATGAGCGATTTGCTAAAGTTCGATTTGGACGAGCCCGAATTTCTTTGAGAAATTGGGCTCGTACCGGCCATTCACAAACGGCCGCCCTGCTAGAGAGAAGCTCGAGATGTGGCCGCGACTTGCGCATGCGCCGTTGGAACGGGGTTAAGGTAAGGTTTCTGGGCGTCCTGCGGGGTTTCACATAGCAGGGCATCCCGATTTCAGATGCCCCGCGGGGAGGGATCTGATCGGCCGGGAATCTTATAATTTCTCTTGGGGGGAGAAATTCAGGGGATGCTAGTTAAAAATGTGGCTTTTGGTCTGCTTAAAGGGGATGCAGGGCAAATTTTTCCCTCTGGCTGAACCTGGGTTTTAGAAAAATAATAAAGTAGGTCTGAGAAAAAGTGATTAGTTTGACTTACTCTATGCTGCCGTCAGCCCATCTTCCAATCCACTTTCCTTCCATGTTGGCATAATGAATTAATCCGATCCAGAATTCCTGGTTGGTCTCTATGATCAGCTTCTGGATAAATAGACAACATGTCGCACATCAGTCCCCCACCTGCAGCTCTGTATACTAATTGTGTTATGTAACAGAGCAGAGAGGAGCTGATAAGGTCGTTTCCTGCAAAATGTGCATGCATGAGGAAATGAGCACCACCAAAGGATTCAGCATGCGTGAAGAAATGCATAAAGAGATACGCATGCACTTATCAGTTCTAATGAGCACATGCATGGAAATGTGCATGGGGATGTGTGCAGATCCCCACAGAGGAGACAAAGCTTAGAGAGCCATATATCGGGATGGGAGGTTAAAACCTTGAGATGCATTATCTCTCCCTCCTATAACAAACAAGATGAGTCATTCTGAAAAGCCTGCCGACTCCCTGATGAGAGGTCCATGGTGTTACATTGTTACAGCCAAGTGTTACAGCCAAGTAACAATTCTTTTATCTTGATTGTTTCTATTGTAATCAGCTGCGGTGCCTTCTAAAGCAGTCATGAGCCTACTGTTGGGATTTAGATAGCTTACAGAGCAATGTGATGTGTGCATTGTGCTGTAGGATGTAAAAAACTATTGTCCTAAAGATTGTCCTCTCTCTCTACCTTCTGGTCCCTGAAGGGACGTTTAATGTACAGTTCATGTAGCCTGCTTTCTGCTCTCCTCCTGCTAAAAACCTCCAGTGAACTGTATAACTTCTGCAGCAGCGGATAACTCCTCTGCACCGATGTGGCGTAGTCTGGCTTGATAAATCAGGCCCTTAGTTTCCCTCCTTTATATGATTCAGTGTCTTTAAGAAGAAAGGTGCCCTAACCTCTGCATGTTGTTGGTGTACTCCCCTTTATCTAGAAGGCCATTCTACCCAAACTTTTATGTGGGTTTAGTCTGTCCATTTAAAAGCAGAAATCAGGATAATTTATCCCTTTGCCTGGAATGTCACTTTGAAAGGAAGATACCTGCAACCACCAAGTGCCGGTTTGTCCTCAATGGGGGATGTGCCTCAGATACTTTCTGTGACCTCGCTAGAGGATGAGCATCATATCCTGTCTGTGACCTCACTGGGGGATGGGCCTCATATACTTTATGTGACCTCGCTAGAGGATGAGCATCATATCCTGTCTGTGACCTCACTGGGGGATGGGCCTCATATACTTTATGTGACCTCGCTAGAGGATGAGCATCATATCCTGTCTGTGACATCACTGGGGGATGATTCTCATATACATTCTGTGACCTCGCTAGAGGATGAGCATCATATTCTGTCTGTGACCTCACTGGGGGATGGGCCTCACATACTTTCTGTGACCTCGCTAGAGGATGAGCATCATATCCTGTCTGTGACATCACTGGGGGATGGGCCTCAAATACTTTCTGTGACCTCGCTAGAGGATGAGCATCATATCCTGTCTGTGACATCACTGGGGGATGGGCCTCATATACTTTCTGTGACCTCGCTAGAGGATGAGCATCATATCCTGTCTGTGACATCACTGGGGGATGGGCCTCATATACTTTCTGTGACCTCGCTAGAGGATGAGCATCATATCCTGTCTGTGACATCACTGATGGGCCTCACATACTTTCTGTGACCTCGTTAGAGGATGAGCATCATATCCTGTCTGTGACCTCACTGGGGGATGGGCCTCATATACTTTCTGTGACCTCGCTAGAGGATGAGCATCATATCCTGTCTGTGACATCACTGGGGGATGGGCCTCATATACTTTCTGTGACCTCGCTAGAGGATGAGCATCATATCCTGTCTGTGACCTCACTGGGGGATGGGCCTCATATACTTTCTGTGACCTCACTAGAGGACGAGCATCATATTCTGTCTGTGACATCACTGGGGGATGGGCCTCATATACTTTCTGTGACCTCGCTAGAGGATGAGCATCATATCCTGTCTGTGACATCACTGGGGGATGGGCCTCATATACTTTCTGTGACCTTGCTAGAGGATGAGCATCATATCCTGTCTGTGACATCACTGATGGGCCTCATATACTTTCTGTGACCTTGCTGGAGGATGAGCATCATATCCTGTCTGTGACCTCACTGGAGGATGAGCATCATATCTTGTCCATGACATCACTAAGGGATGGACATCATATCCTCTCTGTGTGATCACTGGGGGATGAGCATCATATCCTCTCTGTGACATAATCAAGGATGGACATTATACTTTCTGTGACCTCACTGGGGGATGAGTATAATATCATGTCAATGACATCACTAGGGCATGGGCATATCCTCTCTGTGTGATCACTGGGGGATAAGCCCCATATCATTTCTGTGGCATCACTGGGGGATGGGCCTTATATGCTTTCTGTGACATCACTGGGAAATAAGCCACATGTCCTTTGTGTTTCATCACTGGGAGGGATGAGCATCAAATCATTTCTATGACATCACTGAGTCCTATATCTTTTGTGTGTGATCACTGGGAGACATGAGCACCATATCCTTTCTGTGACCTCAATAGGGTGATGAGCACCATAGCCTCGATTCAAAATCCCAAATGTCATTGTTTTCGTATTTGAAATCGAGAGTTTTTGTGGGTGTTTGTAATTTTTTCCTTTTTTTTGGCAATTTTCGACTCGCACGAACGTTCAAACATAGACGTATATGTTCTTTCGATAATCCAAAGGAAATCGGAAGTTTTTCGTCATTTCGGGAGCTTTTTCTCAACAAATCTGAAATTTTTCGTTCGTTCAGATAACTTCCGTTGTTGGGATGAGTTCCCTTCTGATTCAGAGAGCAGATTTCCGACGGCTCACCACCCTATAACTCCGTTTCATTGCCAAACCACTTACGGCACCTTTGAGGTTTCGGATTGCTATTGTTGAACATGTTTTGCGGCTATGTGGAGGAGTCTGCGCGCCTTTAGCACCAAGGCATTGCATGTATCAGCATGGCTGAGGCCATAAATTGTATAGCAATGCATACCTGAATTAATACATTTCATGTATGCCTTATAGATGCATTTTAATGCTGACCTAAATTAGTCCTTAGCATGTAAACATTTATTTTTCCACACATCCATATAATTGCTATATATTTTTAGACTTATGTCCTTTGTGAATTATATTTGGATTGTTAAACTTGAATCTTAATGTATTGTAGGAGTTATTGTTTTAGTTAGTTACCTTTGCTTTGTGTAATTATTTTATATTTGGTTGCAGGAACTGCAAGATGTGCCACTCACCCTTGCTCCTGATGCCCGTTCTTTGCCTGCAGAATGCGGGCCAGGGGTTTTGTAACCGGGCACTATGCAAAACCCGACCCGTGGTGGCAAGGGTCCTCTGGCTTTTGAAGTCCAGATTTAGGTGTTTGGACCATACGGGGGGGGAGGGGGGGGCACTGCAGTATGACCCCAACAAGGTTATACCAATATTTTAATTTAAGTTTTTTAACAGGGACCACACGTGCCAGAGTGGCACAACGGAGTGTCAGGGTCCTTCAGTTGGTGGGCAAGAAGCAGGAGCTGCGCAACTCGTTGGGGACCACAGATGAAGAATAATGTTCAGTGGCCTGCCATTGCTATGTATTTTGTTTTTTATAGTTGTAAAAATGTAAAATTTTCAAAATTTTGATACATTTTATATTTTATGATGGCATCCCCAAAAAAAATGTTACACTGTCATTTCATTTACAAAATACATTAACACAATACTAATGGACCCAGAAATATTTAAAGATGAATATTCACATGACCGAGAAGTGATTTGGGTAAGTTTTAGGGGGCTAAAATGGAAGAATAACCTAACCGAGAAGTGGTTTGGGTGAGCTTTAAGGGCCCAAAAGGGAAGATGGAGGCCAGTGCTAAGTGATTTAGCTAAACATTGTAGTAGTAGTGAGGGTGGCAAATATGTAGGCGAGCACTTTCATGAGTTAAGTTTGTAGTGCGCAGGTGCAAGATCGTAAGGATTCCGTCTGGATGATTATTTTTTGTAAAATGGAAACAGAATCTATCGGGAAACGTAAAGGATTCCTTGGAGGATATGATGGGAAAAGGGCAAAAACTAAAGCCTACGTTGTAACATGTAGAAATGAAACGGAAAAGTCTGGATGGAAAATGACATCCTCGTAATTAGAGATGAGCGAACTTTTGAAAAGTTCGATTCGGCCGATTCGCCGAATTTCACAAAGAAATTCGGGTTCGGCCGAATCGAACTTTTACGAAGTTCCCCATCAAAAATGCTGGCATGGTGGGAGCGGGCCGGCAAAGCCGGCCGGCCCGCTCCCACCATGCCGGCATTTAAAAAACAAAAAAAAAAAAAAAAAAAGCATTTTTGCCGGCATGGTGGGAGCGGGCCGGCCGGTTCCGCGCTGACAGCGGAACCGGCCGGCCCGCTCCGCTGTCAGCGGAACCGGCCGGCCCGCTCCCACCATGCCGGCATTTAAAAAACAAAAAAAAAAAAAAAAAAAGCATTTTTGCCGGCATGGTGGGAGCGGGCCGGCCGGTTCCGCGCTGACAGCGGAACCGGCCGGCCCGCTCCGCTGTCAGCGGAACCGGCCGGCCCGCTCCCACCATGCCGGCATTTAAAAAAAAGCAAACACTTACCTGCAGGTCCGGAGCGTGGAGGCCGGCGCCGCTCTCAGCTGTCATCTGAGGGCGCGTCATCAGAGGGCGCCTCTGATGACGCGCCCTCAGATGACAGCTGAGAGCGGCGCCGGCCTCCACGCTCCGGACCTGCAGGTAAGTGTTTGCTTTTTTAAAAAATGCCGGCATGGTGGGAGCGGGCCGGCCGGTTCCGCTGTCAGCGCGGAACCGGCCGGCCCGCTCCCACCATGCCGGCAAAAATGCTTTTTTTTTTTTTTGTTTGTTTTTTAAATGCCGGCATGGTGGGAGCGGGCCGGCCGGCCCGCTCCCACCATGCCGGCATTTTTTTTTTTTTTAATTTCAGGAAAAATTCGATCGGCACGAACCACAAAATATTCGGGTTCGTGCCGAATCGAATATTTCCTGAAATTCGGAGCGAATTCCGGTTCGTCCGAACCGGTTCGCTCATCTCTACTCGTAATTCGTAATCTGCCGTACGAACGGACGGAAACTTTACACAAGGTTTTCAATGCATGCACAGAATCGCTCGTACGCTCATACGAGAACGGAAACATTTCACACAAAAAAACAGATCGGCACGAAAACGGAAGTTTTTTATGTCTCTCTGAATCAAGCCTTTCTGTGACCTCAATGGGGTGATGAGCACCATAACCTTTCTGTGACCTCAACAGGGTGATGAGCACCATATCCTTTCTGTGACCTCAGTGGGGTGATGAGCACCATAACCTTTCTGTGACCTCAACAGGGTGATGAGCACCATATCCTTTCTGTGACCTCAATGGGGTGATGAGCACCATAACCTTTCTGTGACCTCAATGGGGTGATGAGCACCATAACCTTTCTGTGACCTCAATGGGGTGATGAGCACCATATCCTTTCTGTGACTTCAATGAAGGTTTGAGCATGATATCATTTTTTTTTACATCACTTGGGCATGGGCTTCATATTCTTTCTGTGACCTCATTGGGGCAATGAGCATCATATCCTGCCTTCCATAAAGGGACCCCTACATAGCAAAACTCATAGTGGGCCCCCAAAATGTCAGCCCCCAGCATTAAAGTGGACAAAAATCCAATGACACCTGGCTCTAGAGCTGAAAATACTACAGAGAGTGGTGAAAGCCTTCCTCAGGGGTATCCCAATGTGTGACACTCCCAGGATTGCCCATAATATTACCTTCTTCCTAGATCCCAAAGTGCATGTGTGGTCCTCCACGACATCACTCCATCTGATGTTAGCAGCCTCCCTAGGCATTGTGTGCACAGCCTGATATTCAATTAATTCAGTATTTTTTGCCAATCATTAATTTTTACTGCAATCAATGCTGAATGGAGCATAGCCTGTGGATGTGGCAAATTTTGGATTATTTTGGGGCTCACACACACTTGGGCAACCTAAATCAGGTCTGTGGTCTAATTGGAGTTCTAGGCAGTGTGAGCTCTGGGCTGACGGCAGTGGGGCCCAGTAGGGTCCTGTTCTTCCAGAGGCATTACCATAATATGCAGTGTTGGACCGTTGTCTGCAAGAAGCACCCGGGGCCAGAGCTGTAGGTTCCACAGGGTGCATCTTGTTTCCCCCAAGTGCTCTATACACAGAGCAATAGGGGTAAACAATGTGCTGGCATCTTAGTTCCATCCAGTGGCAGGCTGGGGCCAAAAATCAGCCAATGATTTTACCAGCACCTGGCCGGCCTATGACCAGCCAGTGGCATCTCTGCTCCTTCCTGGCCAGTCAACCAGTGTGCTTCAAGGCTGAAGCTAAATCATTAGGGGAGGACGTGGTCTGGGATTGCTTGGGTGATGGGGGGTAGACTGTGGAAGGGGATGAGGGGGTAAGGATTGGATGGAGGGAGTAGTAAAGGTAGCAGCCCAGACTACCCCAAAGCAGTGCTGCCCACCGGGCATTTGCCCAGGTTTCCCTATGGCTGAGGCTATATCATTAGGGTGAGTTCATGGGCTGGGGTTGCTTGGGTGAGTGGGGTAGAGGAAGGGGATGGAGGGGTAAGGATTGGAAGGGGGTGGTAGTAAAGATAGCAGCCCAGACTGCCCCAAAGCAGTGCAGCCCACCGGACATTTGTCCTGGTCGCCCTATGGTCAGTCCACCCCTGGTTCCATCCAGCACATCCCACAGGTCTGGCATCTGGCACTCCCAGCAGACAGTGCACCAGTAAAACATATTAGGGCAACACCAGTCCAGTGCTTTTGCCCCGAATGCTGCAAGGCGAGGGCAGACAGATTGAACACGGCCCCCTTCTACCAAATAGCAGCTGCCTTCCTGCCTCTATGGTATGTACTTCTCTGGCTGGACACTGTGTAAGGCTTAGGTGTCATAAAATGAAATTTCCAGCTTCTGGTAGATACAGGAAGGAAGACAACTGAGGGATGAAATGCTTAGCCTAATGGCGGCCATGTTAAAAATAACTCAATTTTATATTCTATAATCTGATAGTTAGTTATATAGCTATACACGTGATATGTTAAGTTCTGGGCATAAAGTCAACAGACATTTTAGTGTGTAGGAATGTCCTTCTTGCAGTGATTTATCTAGATGTAGGTCACGGGAATTCCTTGAACTCTGTTATCAGTAGACATATAGGAAAATTAGAATAGAGATTTATTTCCAGCCTTCTGTGTGAAGGTTTTTTGTTACATCACAAAGGGGGCTAAATGCTCTGTCATGTGTGTGACATTTTGTATTGTCCTGTCCTGCTATGTATGTCTCTCTTGATTCAATCACATGATTTTCCAATCGGTTGCTAAGGAAGAACGATATAGAGGTTTGGCGAGAGAGGCCGATCGGAGTCCGAGTTACCCCCTCACAACAACCACTTCTGAGGCGTGGGGGACTGTAATTACCACAAAAGTCACCTATGTTTGCTGCACGCCTGACTCTTCCATTGAATCAATTATTTCGGGTCTATCTAGTTTACAACCTGAATCTCCATCCAAACTCAGATCTGTTTATGATATTCTATGTGACCTATATATAACCCTTTATCCGTATGTCCCCCCCCCTCCTCCACCGGCCGGCATTTACCTGTATGGTATCCTCCTTTGTGGCGGCCAGGTCAGAGTTGTGGTCAGCGCAGTATTGTTGGCTGTCTCGGTGGGTCATTTTTTTCTCAGAGAAGAAGTAACATTTATGATCAATGTCGATCCAGAGAGGAGGACATTCAGGGGACGGACGACCTGTAATGTGGGATAATACAGACTGTCAGTAGTGGCAGAAGGAGAGAGAAACATGGAAATAGCCGTTGGATGGGTGTGCGATCAGAAGGAACAGTTCCGGTGATCTCTCTGCCGTGGCACTGAAGACAGTGGCGGAACAGAGTCTCTGACCTCCACGTGGCCCCAGACCACTCCACAGCCCAAGTAAGTGGGCCCAATTAGACCTTCAGCACCATTTAATAAAAATCCCAAACACGAGTTCTCAGCAAGGTATGTGGTAGATCTGTGGTCAGGCACCCTTGGGTAGCTCTCCTCAACGCCCCAATTCCCCACAGTTCTAGACTGCAAAAGGGGTTGATGTATTATATCCTATCAGAGGCAAAGCTGGTGATAGCTGGGGCTTGGAGGTCCCCCACCTTGTATTTTATCCTATCAGGGGCAAAGCTGGTGATAGCTGGGGCTTGGAGGTCCCCCACCTTGTATTATATCCTATCAGGAGCAAAGCTGGGGATAGCTGGGGCTTGGAGGTCCCCCACCGTGTATTATATCCTATCAGGGACAAAGCTGGTGATAGCTGGGCCTTGGAGGTCCCCCACCTTGTATTATATCTGATCAGGGGCAAAGCTAGTGATAGCTGGGGCTTGGAGGTCCCCCACCTTGTAGTATGTCCTATCAATCCTATCAGGGTCAAAGCTGGTGATAGCTGGGGCTTGGAGGTCCTCCACCTTGTATTATATCCTATCAGGGGCAAAGCTGGTAAAAGCTGGGGCTTGGAGATCTCCCACCCTGTATTATATCCTATCGGGGGCAAAGCTGGTGAAAACTGGGGCTTGGAGGTCCCCCACCTTGTATTATATCCTATCAGGGGCAAAGCTGGTGATAGCTGGGGCTTGGAGGTGTCCCACCTTGTAATATATCCTATCAGGGCAAAGCTGGTGATAGCTGGGGCTTGGAGGTCCCCCACCTTGTATTACATCCTATCAGGGCAAAGCTGGTGATAGCTGGGGCTTGGAGGTGTCCCACCTTGTAATATATCCTATCAGGGCAAAGCTGGTGATAGCGGGGGCTTGGAGGTCCCCCACCTTGTATTATATCCTATCAGGGCAAAGCTGGTGATAGCTGGAGCTTGGAGATCCCCCACCTTGTATTATATCCTATCAGGGCAAAGTTGGTGATAGCTGGGGCTTGGAGGTCTCCCACCTTGTAATATATCCTATCAGGGGCAAAGCTAGTGATAGCTGGAGCTTGGAGATCCCCCACCTTGTATTATATCCTATCAGGGGCAAAACTGGTGATAGCTGGGGCTTGGAGCTCCCCCACCTTGTATTATATCCTATCAGGGGCAAAGCTGGGGACTAGCTGGGGACAGTTAAAATTCTCATGGCGCTAAATCAACCCTATTGCTGGGTAAGGCCGGTCAAAACGTGTCACGTGTCGCAATAGCGAGAAAACCTTTACCTGAGGAACTATTTGCTGCTTCACCACAATCTGCAGATTTCTGCTTTGTGAAGCCTGAAAATTAAAAAAAAAAAAAAATTAGTGAACCAACAAATGTTTTCGTGAGGAAATAAGATGCAAATTTACTGCCGAAGAAGAATGAGAGGTGCATCCAGCAGAAAGCCATTATCCTCCAGCCCATATTCCAAAGTATTAACCTCTCTGCAGTGTCCAGAAGTACAAGGTTGTGCTTCAGTGAACAACAAAGGACCCTGCACACTCAGTAATACAATATATTTAGTAGGGTGCTACTGCTCTAAATACAACACAACTAGAGATGAGCGAACCTTTGAAAAACTCGATTCAGCTGATTTGCGGAATTTTCTGGGAAAAATGGTTTCGGTCCAAATTAATTTGCGACAAATCGCTATTAAAAATGGTTATTTCAGGGCGTCCAAGAGCCTCCATAGGGTGGCAGAACATTTTGCTTGGCTGTAACATGCATAGGATGCATGCTGGGTTAGTGAAATACTATTGTAAAGAAGTATGACATGCAGATCAGAGGCATTGCTATTAGATTCGCTGACGCAGAGCGGCACAATTACAGAGCCTTGAGGTGGCATTATGATGAGCCCATATATTGCCTGAAAGACACACCCTGAAATTGGCAGCAGCATAGGGAGCCCAATTATTGCCTGAAAGACACACTCTGGGCTTGCCAGCAGCATAGGGAGCACAAATATTGCCTGAAAAACACACCCAGGAGTTGGCAGCAGCATAAGGAGCCCATATATTGCCTGAAAAACACATTGGAGTTGGCAGCAGCATTAGGAGCCCATATATATCCTGAAAGACACACCTGGGAGTTGGCAGCAGCAGCAGCAGAAGCAGGAGCCCAAACATTGCTTGAAAGAGACAATGGAGTTGGCAGCAGGAGCCCTAAAATTGGCCTAAATTCACACTGGAGTTGGCAGCAGCACCAGCAGGAGCCCAAATATTGGCTGAAAGAGACACTGGAGTTGGCAGCAGGAGCCCAAAAATTGGCTTAAAGACACACTGGATTTGGCAGCAGCAGCAGGAGCCCAGGCATTGCTTGAAAGAGACACTGGAGTTGGCAGCAGGAGCCCAAAATTTGGACTAAAGACACACTGGAGTTGGCAGCAGCAGCAGCAGGAGCCCAAACATTGCTTGAAAGAGACACTGGAGTTGGCAGCAGCAGCCCAAAAATTGGCCTAAGGACACACCCTGTAGTTGGCAGCAGCAGCAGCAGGAGCCCAAAAAATGGCCTAAAGACACACTGCAGTTGGCAGCAGCAGGAGCCCAAAAATTGGCCTAAAGACAAACTGGAGTTGGCAGCAGCAGGAGCCCAAACATTGCTTGAAAGAGACACTGGAGTTGGCAGCAGGAGCCCAAAAATTGGCCTAAAGAAACACTGGAGTTTAATTCAGGGGTGATGTTCCAGATTAATGTGGGCAATCTGTATGTACAGGGGGGGGGCATAAAAGATAGATTCCTGGAAAAGGGGGCATCCCTGCTTTGGTTACCCACACCTATACACATTTACATTATATGAGTTTTTTCTCATTATATTTTTTTCTCGGTACAATTCAGCGCTATATTTAGCTGTGCTTTTTTTTTTATTAATGTACAGTTAAAATTCTCATGGCGCTAAATCAACCCTATTGCTGGGTAAAGCCGGTCAAAAAGCGCCACGTGTCGCAATAGCGAGAGAACCTTTACCTGAGGAACCTGAGGAACTATTTGCTGCTTCACCACAATCGGCAGATTTCTGCTTTGTGAAGCCTGAAAATTAAAAAAAAAAAAATTAGTGAACCAACAAATGTTTTCGTGAGGAAATAAGATGCAAATTAACTGCCGAAGAAGAATGAGAGGTGCAGCCAGCAGGAAGCTATTATCCTCCAGCCCATATTCCAAAGTATTAACCTCTCTGCAGTGTCCAGAAGTACAAGGTTGTGCTTCAGTGAACAACAAAGGACCCTGCACACTCAGTAATACAATATATTTTGTAGGGTGCTACTGCTCTAAATACAACACAACTAGAGACGAGCGAACTTTTGAAAAATTCGATTCGGCTGATTCGCCGAATTTTCTGGGAAAAATTGTTTCGTCCGAATTTATTTGCGATGAATCGCTATTAAAAACGGCTATTTCTGGGCGTCCAAGAGCCTCCATAGGGTTGCAGAACATTTTGCTTGGCTGTAACATGCATAGGATGCATGCTGGGTTAGTGAAATACTATTGTAAAGAAGTATGACATGCAGATCAGAGGCGTCGCTATTAGTTTCGCTGACGCACAATTACAGAGCCTTGAGGTGGCATCAGCATGATGAGCCCATATATTGCCTGAAAGACACACAGTGGAGTTGGCAGCAGCATAGGGAGCCCATATATTGCCTGAAAGACACACTCTGGACTTGGCAGCAGCATAGGGAGCACATATATTGCCTGAAAAACACACCCAGGAGTTGGCAGCAACATTAGGAGCCCATATATTGCCTGAAAGACACACCCTGGAGTTGGCAGCAGCAGCAGCAGGAGCCCAAACTTTGCTTGAAAGACACACTGGACTTCACAGCAGGAGCCCAAAAATTGGCCTAAAGACACACTGGAGTTGGCTGCAGCAGCAGCAGCAGGAGCCCAAACATTGCTTGAAAGAGACACTGGAGTTGGCAGCAGCAGCCCAAAAATTGGCCTAAAAAACACCCTGTAGTTGGCAGCAGCAGCAGGAGCCCAAACATTGCTTGGAAGAGACACTGGAGTTGGCAGCAGCAAGAGCCCAAACTTTGCTTGAAAGACACACTGGATTTGGCAGCAGCAGCAGGAGCCCAGGCATTGCTTGAAAGAGACACTGGAGTTGGCAGCAGGAGCTCAAAATTTGGACTAAAGACACACTGGAGTTGGCAGCAGCAGCAGCAGGAGCCCAAACATTGCTTGAAAGAGACACTGGAGTTGGCAGCAGCAGCCCAAAAATTGGCCTAAAGACACACCCTGTAGTTGGCAGCAGCAGTAGCAGCAGCAGGAGCCCAAAAAATGGCCTAAAGACACACTGCAGTTGGCAGCAGCAGGAGCCCAAAAATTGGCCTAAAGACAAACTGGAGTTGGCAGCAGCAGGAGCCCAAACATTGCTTGAAAGAGACACTGGAGTTGGCAGCAGGAGCCCAAAAATTGGCCTAAAGAAACACTGGAGTTTAATTCAGGGGTGATGTTCCAGATTAATGTGGGCAATCTGTATGTACGGGGGGGGGGGCATAAAAGATAGATTCCTGGAAAAGGGGGCATCCCTGCTTTGGTTACCCACACCTATACACATTTACATTATATGAGTTTTTTCTCATTATATTTTTTCTCGGTACAATTCAGCGCTATATTTAGCTGTGCTTTTTTTATTATTATTGTACAGTTAAAATTCTCATGGCGCTAAATCAACCCTATTGCTGGGTAAAGCCGGTCAAAAAGCGTCACGTGTCGCAATAGCGAGAGAACCTTTACCTGAGGAACCTGAGGAACTATTTGCTGCTTCACCACAATCGGCAGATTTCTGCTTTGTGAAGCCTGAAAATTAAAAAAAAAAAATTAGTGAACCAACAAATGTTTTCGTGAGGAAATAAGATGCAAATTAACTGCCGAAGAAGAATGAGAGGTGCAGCCAGCAGGAAGCTATTATCCTCCAGCCCATATTCCAAAGTATTAACCTCTCTGCAGTGTCCAGAAGTACAAGGTTGTGCTTCAGTGAACAACAAAGGACCCTGCACACTCAGTAATACAATATATTTTGTAGGGTGCTACTGCTCTAAATACAACACAACTAGAGATGAGCGAACTTTTGAAAAATTCGATTCGGCTGATTCGCCGAATTTTCTGGGAAAAATTGTTTCGTCCGAATTTATTTGCGATGAATCGCTATTAAAAACGGCTATTTCTGGGAGTCCAAGAGCCTCCATAGGGTTGCAGAACATTTTGCTTGGCTGTAACATGCATAGGATGCATGCTGGGTTAGTGAAATACTATTGTAAAGAAGTATGACATGCAGATCAGAGGCATCGCTATTAGTTTCGCTGATGCACAAATACAGAGCCTTGAGGTGGCATCAGCATGATGAGCCCATATATTGCCTGAAAGACACACAGTGGAGTTGGCAGCAGCATAGGGAGCCCATATATTGCCTGAAAGACACACTCTGGACTTGGCAGCAGCATAGGGAGCACATATATTGCCTGAAAAACACACCCAGGAGTTGGCAGCAACATTAGGAGCCCATATATTGCCTGAAAGACACACCCTGGAGTTGGCAGCAGCAGCAGCAGGAGCCCAAACATTGCTTGAAAGACACACTGGACTTTACAGCAGGAGCCCAAAAATTGGCCTAAAAAACACTCTGTAGTTGGCAGCAGCAGCAGGAGCCCAAACATTGCTTGGAAGAGACACTGGAGTTGGCAGCAGCAAGAGCCCAAACTTTGCTTGAAAGAGACACTGGAGTTGGCAGCAGGAGCCCAAAAATTGGCCTAAAGACACACTGGAGTTGGCAGCAGCAGTAGCAGCAGGAGCCCAAACATTGCTATAAAGAGACACCCTGGAGTTGGCAGCAGCAGCAGGAGCCGAAACATTGGCTGAAAGAGACACTGGAGTTGGCAGCAGGAACCCAAACATTGACTGATAGACACACCCTGGGATTGGCAGCAGCAGGAATTGTCTGAAAGGCATACCCTGAAGTTGGCATCAGCAGGAGCCCAAAAATTGGCCTAAAGACATAAATATGTTTTGCACCATTTGGAAAGTGTAAAACATGGCACCATGCTGAATCTAGTCGCATGCATCAGCCATTGGTGGGTGGAAATCCTGGCTGATCCATCCCTGATTCATTTTGACAAAGGTGAGTCTCTCCACATTTTTAGTTGACAGACGAGTTCTCCTCGCCGTAACTATGGCCCCCGCCGCACTAAACACCCGCTCAGATGGCACGCTACTTGCCGGGCAGGACAGCTTTTCCAGGGCAAACTCTGCTAGTTGCGCCCACAAATCAAGTTTGGCTGCCCAGAAGTCCAGAGGATCCTCAAGGTGTGTTGGCATGGTCATGTCGAGTTATGACACAACCTGCTGGTTCAGGTCCTGCTCCAGGTCTTCCTGCTTCTCATGAGTAGCCTCACCATGCGGGTGAAGAAAGATACTCATTAGCGACTGAATACTGAGGCTGCTGCTGATGGAGCTGCTGCTGCTGCTCCTGCCACCCCCTCCAGCAGCCATGGCAGTGGAAGGTGAGAGCAGAGGTCCCCCCGAGTGAGACCTGCAAGAGTATGGACCATGGCGCAGATAGGCATCGGCCAACTGACTAAGTAGAATTTCTTTATAGGTCAGTTTGTCCTCCCTCTCGGCGTGTTTAAAAAATGCCCCCATTTTGTGCCGGAAGCGAGGGTCCAATAAGGTGGACAGCCAGAAGTCATCCCGCCGACAAATGGAAACAATTCTGGGGTCACTACGCAGGCACGTGAGCATGCTTCCTGCCATTTGCTCAAGTGACTCTGAGGGACTACCTGTCTCCATCTCCACTGCATACTGCCAAAGTGTGTCCGGGTCCTCTGTCTCGCCTTCCTCAAAACCCTCTAGCTCCTCTGGCTGCTCCTGCTCCTCCTCTCCTGTCCGCTGACTAGATAAACCAGCCATTTCGCCAAGCATAAACTGTGCTTCACTGGGCCACTCCTCCTCCTCCAGTTCAGCTCCAACGGGGTTCATGTTGCCGTAAGATGTAGACGCCATGTCTCCAGTGCCCTGACAAGCCATGGTTTCCAACATGTGTTGTAGTACATGAAGCAGTGGAATCACGTCGTTCATCCCGTAATCCTGGCGACTGACAAATAAAGTGTTTTCCTCAAAGGGCCTGAGCAAATGGCAGGTGTCACGTATGAGCTGCCACTGGTTGACATTGAAGTTACACAGGGGAGTCCCCCTATCCGCTTGGATCATCAAGAAATCCGTGATGGCTTTTCACTGTTCATATAGTTGGTCCAACATATGGAGGGTGGAATTCCAACGGGTGGAAACATTGCAAATCAGACTATGTTGGGGGCTACCGTTCTGACGCTGTAGCTCAAGAAGGGTGTGCTTGGCGGTGTAGGAGTGGCTGAAGTGCATGCAAAGTTTCCTTGCTGTTGTTAGGATGTCTTGCAGATTTGCAGATAGTGGGAAGTCTTCAGAAACCGCTTAACAACCAGATTAAAGACGTGAGCCATGCAGGGTGCATGGGTCAGGCATCCTTGTCGCAATGCAGACAAAATGTTCTTCCCATTGTCGGTAACCATGGTTCCCATTTTCAGTTTTCTTGGAGTAAGCTATGTTTCGATTTCTTAATGAATAAATTTAAGCAGTTCCTCCCCTGTGTGACTCCTTTCGCCAAGACAAAACATATGAAGCACAGCATGATACCTTCGTGCCCGGCACACATGGTAGACTGGAGGGGCACTGAGACTTGAGCCTACAGTGGAGGGTGAGGAGATGGCAGAGGATGAGGAGGCCGAGTCGCACAGTGTCACAGGCCCAACGGGCAGGGAGCGCGGAGGCCGAAGCAGCGTGACCTGTCCAAGTTGCTGCTTCTGCAAAGAACCACATTCACCCAATGGGCCTTAAATGACAGGCTCAAGGACTGGCTCACCTTCTGTTCAACAAAATTGTGCAGCGCTGGTACTGCCTTCTTGGCAAAGAAATGACGGCTTGGGCCTCTCCACCTCGTCTTGGCACAAGCCATCAGTTCTCTGAAAGGTGCAGAGTCCACCACCTGAAAAGGGAGTGACTGCAGCACCAGCAACTTGGACAGGAGCACATTCAGCTTCTGCGCCGTAGGATGAGTGGGCGCATACTGCTGTCTCTTGGATATGGCTTCGCTGATGGATTGCTGGTGGGATGCATGACTTGGAGGAGGAGGAGGAGCAGGAGCATCTGGAGCGACAGAGGAGGGGTATGACGCACAGCTACGTTTGGCTGAGAGCCTTGGCTGGCAGAAATTTGGAGCGGTGTGCCACTTGGTGAGGAAGCAGCCTGGACCACCTCTCCGGAGCCTAGGTTCTCCCAGGCCGCTTTATGGTGACGCATAATATGTTGAAGCAGGGCCTTGGTGCCAACATTGGGGCCCTGGCCATGCTTCACCTTCTGCCTACACACCTTGAATTTGGCCATGTTACCCTCCTGTGGATGCTTGATGAAAAACTGCCACACTGCCAAGTAGCTTATTTTCCCACCAACAGCCCACACTGATTCACTGCTACTGCCGCCAACTCCAGGAACCCCGGCTCCATTACCTTCCGAGAAGGTAGCCTGCTGCGCAGCAAGTGATCTACCCCGGCCCCGTTTGGCTCCAGGCTTTACAATTGTGCCCCCATGCTGCCTGCCAACCATGCTGCTAACACCTTGCTGCCTCAGCTGCTGACTACGGGGCAACCTGGCCCCTCTTCTCCTGATGATGATGATGAAGCCCCTTCTGCACCCGGCTCCCAAGTGTGATCGGCTTCATAATCATCCTCATTGAGTTGTGTCTGCACGTCACTGATGTTCTCGGTTTTCTCAACAGTGCCTGGTGCAGGAGCTGGAACGCTCGCCACACAACCTCCCACGCCACTGTGCACATCACTATTTGTCTGCCTAGCAAAAGAAGCCACCTCTATTTCTTGGCTGGGCAGTAGCTGCTGACTGTCCTCTATCTGATTGTCCTCCTCACTAAAGAGTGGGGGAGGGAACGGCGTAAGACAGAGGCAATGGGAGGACAGGGACTGCTACCGGGCCATGCCAACTCAGGGTTGTGTCAGAGGAACCTACCGACTGTAGACTGGGGGTGTCAGATGTAACTTGTGATGATGTGGATGTTAAGCAATCTACCATGGAAGATGCGTTACTGATGGAGACACAACTGCTAGCAGATACTGACATATCAGGTCTCTCCCCGTGATTCCTGCTGCCACTCGCTCCTAGTCTGCTGTGACCTCTGCCTGCTGAATCTAGGCCTCTGCCACTCCTCTGTGAACATCCTGGCACTTGTCTGCCTGACATTTTTATGTATTTGAAATGCGCAACAGGCACTTTAAAAAATGTGTTTACTTTAAAAAGCAGAAGTAAATAAACTGAGGAACTGCTTCTCTGTAACAGAAACTATGAAAATTGGCAATATGCTGTAGCGATAACCCTTATCGCCGGAGGGCTTCACCGCCCGAGACGTCCTTTTCCCAATCGTAAGAGGTGCTGCTGGAATTCCAGAGTCGTCCGTGAGGAAACAGGAACAGCCCTTACAAGGGCTAGTGAATTGTAATATAGCGTTTCCCCCAATAAGCGACAGAACTTCAGTATTGAGGGTGAAGGTGAAGTAGCCTTTATTAGTGCCACTCTAGGCCTTATATACACAAGTGTCCATTGCATGACACACACACCGACCAATAGCAGCAGGGCACACAATCCCTCAACTCTGCCGGTGACGCAATCAGCAATACAATAGAGACGTCTGTAATACACTCAATCAGAACAATGCCATTGTCTGTGACGTAATCAATCAATACAATGGCAGTCAGAACAATGAATAACGTAATCAATCAATACAATGGCAGTCAGAACATGCTTGAGAAAAAGTAATGAACCTGTGTAAAGTCCAAAGGGCATAGAGTCTGTCACAATGCCCCCTTTTTGTGGAACACCCGGCAGACCCGGATTGACCCTGTTCAGGTTAACGTGGGGCTGTCCGGATTCTTGTTATGGGCAGAGTTCTGTGTAAGGACAAGTCTGCAAATAGTGAGTAACCGGACTAAACATTGACGTGGGCTGTACATAGGAATCGGTCATGGGTGGGGTCCAAACACTGGGATATTGTGGCGTTGGTGAGTTCAGCACCAAAGTCCTTGGTTGGATGTGTGCACAGGTGCTTTGCTTTCTTATAGCTGGCCCAAGTTTCAATCTCTTTCCATGGAAGCTGATCGGAGAATCCACAATTTTCTGCACATCTACATCATCGTAAAAGTAGACAAAACCATAACCCTTAGAAACGCCAGAGGCATCCCTAATAATTTTGACATTCTTTACAGCGCCATACTTTGAAAAAAAATCCTTAATTTGTGACAGACTCTATGCCCTTTGGACTTTACACAGGTTCATTACTTTTTCTCAAGCATGTTCTGACTGCCATTGTATTGATTGATTACGTTATTCATTGTTCTGACTGCCATTGTATTGATTGATTACGTCACAGACAATGGCATTGTTCTGATTGAGTGTTTAACAGACGTCTCTATTGTATTGCTGATTGCGTCACCGGCAGAGTTGAGGGATTGTGTGCCCTGCTGCTATTGGTCGGTGTGTGTGTCATGCAATGGACACTTGTGTATATAAGGCCTAGAGTGGCACTAATAAAGGCTACTTCACCTTCACCCTCAATACTGAAGTTCTGTCTCTTATTGGGGGAAACGCTATATTACAATTCACTAGCCCTTGTAAGGGCTGTTCCTGTTTCCTCACGGACGACTCTGGAATTCCAGCAGCACCTCTTACGATTGGGAAAAGTACGTCTCGGGCGGTGAAGCCCTCCGGCGATAAGGGTTATCGCTACATATGCGATGCCCAGTGCTCAGGGGTTTTTAAAGCAGACACAAAAACACTTTTAAAACTGTGCTCTAGTTAGATGAAATCAGCTGAAAGACCTGCTTCTGTGTAACAGATAGGGTTAAATGTGCAAACATGGGAAGCAAAGTGCCCAGGGGTTTTTAAAGCAGAAACAAAAACAATTAAAACTGTGGTCTAGTTATATGGAATCTGCTTTAACACCTGCTTGTGTGTAACAGATCGGGTTAAATGTGCTAAAATGGAATGCCCAGTGGGTAGGGGTTTTTACATCAGACACAAAAACAATTAAAACTGTGCTCTAGTTAGATGAAATCCCATTTAAGGGTTTTTGATCAAAGGCACCCCATACTATAAAGGTTACTTTGCAAATAAAAATTGTATTAAGTATCAAGTGAACATATACATATAAACAAGAATACAAATAATGGAATGCAGGTATACAACATAAATAGCAAAAAGGATAAAATGGGTGATTGTGTATAGGTAAAGGTCAGGGTGTCATCAGGAACGTTCCACCACCTCAGCAAAAAAGGATATTATAGCATTAGCACCAACATGTATATTATCCAGGAAAAAATCCTGCTATGTAAAGGTAACCACATATTACCATATATCTATGAGGTGATACTGTCACGGTCCTGATGAAAGGTATGAGATGCAGATCCGTCAAGGAAGATAACAACTATATATGAACAATATATATGTTACATGAAATAGAGTTTCTGGTCAGGACACTACATATAGCCCTGCAGCATACCAGAATGAAACCTTCAACATAATACATCATGTAATACAAGGGTTAAATCATGACGCCAACATTAATTAGAGATTGTAGCACACCGTTTATAGAGATCTCAAAGGTAAAGCAAAAGAATATAATATAGTGTGGGGTTCAAAGATTCCAAGGTACGCCTGCTCACTGCCGACCAAAACAATATATATGGAAGGCTGCAGCACTGGGTAGATAAAGATCCTGACGTTTCGGCTTTAGGGTGTGCCTTCTTCATGAGGAACGTCAGGATCTTTATCTATCTTTCCAGTGCTGCAGCCATCCGGCCTGTTTTCTCTGTAAGTGCTTACCTGCAACCACTTTACTGATAATGGCATCTAACAGGATGAACTGAGGGATGCTGTCTGACCCACTCCATTGACACAATATTTCTCTGTACCTATGAACTTTTTTGCTCTACCTATAACACTTAATTGTCCTTGGGGCACTCTATATGAACAGTGCAGCCCCTCAGTGCTGGCTTCAGCATATATGACTCTTTATTACCAGCGGTCTACTATAATTGCTACATATATTGTTATTGTATTTTCTGTACATACACTGGATTTGTGTCACTTGTCACCAGCATTAAAATGTCTTTGTTAAATGCATATTTTTGTTTGAAGTGTGTTCAATTTTCCATCGACATCCATATATATTGTTTTGGTCCGCATAAGAACCTACCGACTGTAGACTGGGGGTGTCAGATGTAACTTGTGATGATGTGGATGACCGCGTTAACCAATTTACCACGGCAGATGCGTTACTGGTGGAGACTGAACCACTAGCAGATACTGACAGGACAGGTCTCTCACCGTGACTCCTGCTGCCACTCGCCCCTAGTCTGCTGCGACCTCTGCCTGCTGAATCTTGGCCTCTGCCACTCCTCTGTGAACATCCTGGCACTTGTCTGGCTGACATTTTTATGTATTTGAAATGCACAACAGGCACTTTAAAAAATGTGTTTACTTTAAAAAGCAGAAGTAAATAAACTGAGGAACTGCTTCTCTGTAACAGATACTATAAAAATTGGCAATATGCGATGCCCAGTGATCAGGAGTTTTTAAAGCAGACACAAAAACACTTTTAAAACTGTGCTCTAGTTAGATGAAATCAGCTGAAAGACCTGCTTCTGTGTAACAGAAAGGGTTAAATGCGCAAACATGGGAAGCAAAGTGCTCAGGGGTTTTTAAAGCAGACACAAAAACACTTAAAACTGTGGTCTAGTTATATGAAATCCCCTTTAAGAGCTGCTTGTGTGTAACAGATAGGGTTAAATGTGCTAATATGGGATGCCCAGTGGGCAGAGGTTTTTACAGCAGACACAATGTATGTATTTTCTGTACATACACTGGATTTGTGTCACTTGTCACCAGCATTAAAATTCCTCTGTTAAATGCATATTTTCGTTTGAAGGGTGTTCTGTTTTCCATCCATATCCATATATATTGTTTTGGTCCGCAGTGAGCAGGCGTACCTTGGAATCTTTGAACCCCACACTCTATTATATTCTTTTGCTTCACCTTTGAGATCGCTATAAATGGTGTGCTACAATCTCTAATTAATGATGACGTCATGATTTAATCCTTGTATTACATGATGTATTATATTATACTGAAGGTTTCATTCTAGTATGATGCCGGGCTATATGTAGTGTCCTGGCCAGAAACTCTATTTCATGTAACATATATATTGTTCTCATATACCGGTAGTTATTATCTTCCTTGACGGATCTGCATCTCATACCTTTCAGCAGGACCGTGACAGTATCACCTCATAGATATATGGTAATATGTGCTTACCTTTATATAGCAGCATTTGTTCTGGTTAATGTACATGTTGGTGCTAATGCTATAATCTCCTTTTTTGCTGAGGTGGTGAAACGTTCCTGATGACACCCTGACCTTCGCCTATACACAATCACCCATTGGATCCTTTTTGCTATTTATGTTGTATACCTGCATTCCATTATTTGTATTCTTGTTTATATGTATATGTTCACTTGATACTTAATACAATTTTTATTTGCAAAGTAACCTCTGTAGTATGGTGTGCCTTTGATCAAAAACCCTTTTCTATGAGTCAAAACTGGGCAAATAAATATCGAAAGAAAGATTTCTCAAAGGTTTTCTGGGTGAGAGGAGCTTCCGAGCAGGAGGAGGGTCCATGGCTGGAATTAGGGTACAGAGGGGGCAAAGCTAAGGGGAGCCGTATAACTGTGATGGGAGGTAACAAACAAAATCCAAACTGGGCCCAGCACTAGAATGTCTATATGTGCAGAATAGCAAAAAAAATCATATCTCACTTATCTCCCTTTCATTGGCAATTGGAAGATTATTTAATTGCTTCTATTCTGTCTTTCTGACTTAGGTCCTTATTTAAGGAGGGATAGCGTCAGGTAGCGACTGGTGAACGCCGAACATGGCACGCAATTACACATTTATCAAGCAGAATCTGTTTAGCGACTGGGATAGCGCTGTGTAGCGTCTGATTCATCATTTTCACAGCCTCAGTGAACAGCGCCGGCATTCAGCCTTGCACAGTGCCAGGTATGACCTCTCGCTACCGGTCGCTCTCCCATACATTTTAATGGACGATGCTTTTCTTCTCTTTAAACGGGGTTTTTGTTTATTTTATTTTTTTTTAAATCAGAAATAATTCTGTGACCTCTTCTGACATTGAAAAAGCTGTTTTTTCAAATTTTTTTCATGTTTTATATATTTCTTCAGAAATGACATTACAGGTCTGCCATTAATGTGTCATGTTACAATGTTATTACAATGCAATTCCATATGTTTTCGCTTTGTTACTGGTGGATAGATGCTGAAAAACAGACTTTAATCACACAACCTCCGGTGCTCTGAGCTTCAGAGAAGCATTTTTCAGCGCCAGAGATTTGTGAGGCTGTTTTTTTGCTGAATATGTTGTGAGTCGATCACTATGACCAGTCGCTACCATGCGCTCCCATACAGCGCTGTACTGGTCAATTAGTGACTCCTCACAATGTATTCATCATTACTGAACAGCGATGGGCAGACTGATTCATCACTAACGCCAGGTAGCGACAGATGAGTGTCTGTAGCGGCATTTTCAGAGTGCCCGCTAGTAGTCACTGTGCTCGGCCGTGGGTCGCTACTTCATAGTCGCTGTTCAGTAATGTTGAATACATTGTGAGGAGTCGCTATTTGACCAGTACAGCTCTGTATGGGAGCGCATGTTAGCGACTGCTCATAGCGACCGACTTTCTCTCTTTTATTCTTTCTCTCTTTCTGTCATCGCTTCTATAATCTCATAGCATTAGCTTTGTGTGTGAAGTGTCATGGCACAAGGTGCCTGCTGAGACGCCATCACCCGTATAAACCTGGAGCCATCCCTGCCCATAACATTAAAGTTACCCCATTGGGTGGCAGTGGTAACACTGATGGGGTCACATGCAATACATGCCATCTCTGTACTCACATGGGACACCCATCGAGATGACAACAACCCGGAGAATCAGGCAGACTAGAGCAAGCACCAGGAGCAGCAACGCCAACCACGTCCCACCTGAAACATAACACAGGGTTACAACAGTAAACGTTAAATTTTGAAAAGAAAAGTCTTGAAAAAGTTGCGCATAGCAACGAAACGTGTTGACGGCGGCCGGGCAGACCAGAGGCTACAGCGACCACCTGGATTGCTCGAGATCAGTGGATACCCTCCCCTCTCCTCTCCCAGAAGCATTGATGGCCAAGGTGCAGTAAGAGCAGGGTAAAGGTCTCGCCTGATATTTATACAAGCTGTTTCAATTGCTTTGAAATGTGAGTATGAATACCCGATATTAAAACGTTATTAAGCTTTGATATCTCCACTGGTTTTATCTTTTTTATAATACCAATTCTGAGATACCTTCTTTAAAATTACCACTGAGAGCTACACTGAATAGCAAGGATGACAGATTCTGAGAGAGCATGATCTTAATCTGGAGCACATTAACACTGGTAAGAGTGTGGTGAAAGTAATTAACACAGGTGGTGGGCACGAGGTGACGATATATGATGTGGATCACTCCTAGATGCCACCATGATGTCATCATGAGCACATGCACCTTGAGATAATAAGTTGAAATCCCTAGGGAATTTGGTTAAAGCCTGAATTTCGAAAACTAATTTTGGAGATCTACTGCTCATTGGACTCTCTGTTTAAATTTAATACTCTGTGTTTTATTGTTAATATAACACGGGGTTAACTGAAGAGTAGACATTTCACAGACAAAAACAGTATAAGCACAGTGCTAAACAGGAATAAGGAACTGATCTTAAAAATGCTCGAACATGTAACAAAACTGCCTTATTCCAACAGCAAAGAGTACATATGCTTAGATAGATACCACAGAGCAAATAGAGCAGCTTCAAAAATCTTGGGAGAAATGTCCAATACAACTGTAAATCCCACGGTGCATGCACTTGACTAATCTCTGCACTGGTATCCTCCAACTTTCAAAAATCTGCTTACCAGACATAAAAAAGTAGAAAGCCTTCAGATTAAAGTTTCAATCTCGATCGTAGTCTCCTCAAATAGTGATATCCCTTATTCAGGGGGGTTCTCTTTAAAATAATTCAAACTATATACAGCCCTAGACTGTACATAAGGCTCAGCGTAATAAAGGCAATTTTTTACCATGGTGCTCTTCGTGTCAATATTGTGACTCCACCACCACCTTCACATATATAACGTACCAGATTTACTAAGGGTATAAACTCGTCTAATTTCAATAATTGGATCCACTTTAATTCCTTATCCTTAAGCTGTTTTTGTATATTTAATAATTGCTTCACTCGAATATTCTTCCGCTTACAGCTCTTATCATCACATTAGCAAAGAAAACCACTTTCCAATAGACTTAAAACCTCTCGGGGGTTTATTAAAAACATGCAAAAGATAAAAAACACAATGCGCTCCAATAGCGTAAGTATGTCTCACACCAACAACTTTAGCTCAGTGGCCGCTGGCCCTTTAAAAAGCCGCTCGCCAGATTTTCGTTAAAAGCACGCATTAAGCATATAATATAAAAGTCAGGCATCATCTAGGACCTTTCCCAATTAGCACGCACGCTCCAGCGTATACACAGACGAGTATCAGCTCACCGCTTTCTCCGGCCATAGTCAGCGGAGCTGCTCATCAACCGATTCACGTGACCGTTCTCAGCTCCGCCCAATGCGTTTAGTCATCCAGGACTTATTCATGGACTTGCGCGGGGCAAGGATGGTCACTAATTTCTTCACCTCCTCTGATCACGTGAACTTCACAATGTAACTCTTTCGCCAACGCTGTGAATTTTTTAACAGCAGCATCGACTACGCTATTGCGCTCGTGCCCTGGTGAAGTGGATGTACGACTTCCCTATAAATTTACATAATGTTTTACTACTCTCTTTATAAAAACACTTTCAACTACATTACAAACCATAAAATATAAAATAAGTGCAATTTAATTCCGCATTATTGTAATAATTCCACATATTTACAACAACCTTTTTATCCATAAGCAGCATTTATAAATGATGGGATCTATATTAAGCCTATTATCCACTCCTTCAGTTATCCCCTATAAAGCAGTTGTCACAACTCGCTTATCTGCTCTGCGTTCCAGCGGCGTCTCCACCTCCCCATTCGTTCCTTGGCCGCGACTGCGAGCGCGGCTGTGAGCGCGCCCCCCTCCGCTTCCTCCCTCTCTGCCGATGTCCCCATTAGTGCACGTGCTCGCGTGCACGCGCTGCTCCCGTGCGCACACTGCTCTCGGCGCGGACGCCGGAGGAAAGGATTAAAGGGCCAATGAGCCCAAGAGAGTTGTTGGGCCTGTTCTGGCCCTGCTCAAATTACATTCAGAATTCTAGTGAGCACCAATCACACACCCATATTTCCCCCATCTCCAATCATATCCGTTCCTATAAAGGTTTCACCCCGTCAGTTACTCAGTGCCTGTGATAGCACCTTGTACCTAGTTTGTCTTTTGAATTACTCTTTGATAGATCTTCGTTGCCGACCCCTTTCTGAACCGACCTTCTCTGTCTGATCTATGTTGCCGACCCCTGCCTGAACTGACCACTCTCTGTCTGATCGCCGTTGCCGACCCCTGCCTGAACCGACCATTCTCTGTCTGATCTCCGTTGCCGACCCCTGCCTGAACCGACCATTCTCTGTCTGATCTTTGTTGCCGACCGCTGCCTGAACCGACCATTCTCTTTCTGATCTCCGTTGCCGACCCCTGCCTGAACCGACCATTCTCTGTCTGATCTCCGTTGCCGACCCCTGCCTGAACCGACCATTCTCTGTCTGATCTTTGTTGCCGACCGCTGCCTGAACCGACCATTCTCTGTCTGATCTCCGTTGCCGACCCCTGCCTGAACCGACCATTCTCTGTCTGACCTCCGTCACCGACCCCTGCCTGAACCGACCATTCTCTGTCTGACCTATGTTGCTGACCCGTCTGAACCGACCATTCTCTGTCTGACCTCTGTCGTTGACCCCTGCCTGAACCGACCATTCTCTGTCTGAGCTCCGTTGCCGACCCCTGCCTGAACTGACCATTCTCTGTGTGATCTCCATCGCCGACCCCTGCCTAAACCGACCATTCTCTGTCTGATCTCCGTGGCCGACCCCTGCCTAAACCGACCATTCTCTGTCTGATCTCTGTTGCCGACCCCTGCTTTGTACCCCGACCTTGAACTGCCTTATCCTCCTGTACGGTCGCGATCTCTGCCTACCCGTTTTGACCTCTGGCATGTCTTTAGACTTCCTAGAGAAACCAGCTCCAACAATTGGACTTGCTCCGATTCCGCTCTCGTCATTGGTTCTCCAGACCTCCAACCAGTAAGCTCCCATCCTTTGAGCCATTGAAGTCCTGGAGCAACCGATCCCGGGCAGGTGTGTACTGCGTCCCGGCAAGCGGGGGCTCCTACAGGTGAAGCTGGCTGTGGAGATTGGGGGTTGAGGACTTATCTGGAGGGCTGGAGTTTCCTGAGTGTGACAGTAGAATACCCTGAGCGTGATAGCAGTTCAAATCATACTCAGCATTTAAACCCTTTGGTCGTAAAGATTGCAGTTTATATATCCATTTAGATACCAATCTGGATATCTCTCTAATATTATTTCCTCCTTTTAATCCTCCTATCCATTGTTCAACTACCCAAAATTTTAAACCTGCGGGTCCTCTTTAAAAGAATGGCAGTCGTTCTAATTGTCACTCCGACAATGGATCAACATACAGGAGGAGAGAGGACAAAAGAAACCGAGTGCAACTCTGTATGACAGAAATCTCCACCGTAGTCACGAGTAGACAAGGGCATATAAAATCAACACACTTGGATGAATTGCTTCTCATGTAACCACCACACATGCGGCCGTTATTCTTTAGGAGAACACATGAAGATAGCACAATAAATGACTCCTTTAAAGTATTGTCATATCCTGCCCGACGCGTTTCGTGGCAACTTTAACGACTTTAATAGCCAGACACAGTCCTGCCGGTCGCCCAGGCTCTCTTCAAATTATAAGCCCAGAACCCCTGGCACCTGGCTGCTGGTTTATTTATTCAATCATGACCTCACATTCAGTTTAAAGTGATACAGCAGGGAAAGGTAATTGTTACACTATTGTGTCGCGCTATATTTGGCGCTGTTCTAAACTGTTTTTCGTTTTCAAATAGAGGCGGAAATGGACGAGATATCGGGGTTTACAGGTTCAGCCAATGACATTGTCTTTTTCATCCCGTCCCCCCAATCAGCTCTGCAGAGCTCATATAGGGAGGCACTTTAAAAAAAAATTACATGTCATATATTTAGTCGCTACAGATAATCACTACACATATTTAAAATCAACTAAAAAACACATAAAAAGACAATAACATACAAGACAGGCCAACATGGAGGTGTGTAGGCGATGGGGAGAGTATTATCACAATTAATGTCAATCAACATCTAAATATATATATATATATATATATATATATATATATATATCCGGAGCCTAAGTAAAATGTCTATAAAGTGCCAGTGCAACCAATCAATATATCAATACACAATATATGATCAAAGGCAAAACCAACATGATTCCCAAACAAATAAATATCTCATAGTGCAGATCCCTTCTTTTTTCTTCTTAAATAGCAATTAGACAGCGGCTCACCAATTTAGCGAAATAGTGGCAGACGTAACAGAGGCTTGGAGTAATAAATCTCACTCTACTGCTGCAATGTACAATGTAACAAGCAATACGCATTGCAAAAGCACATTGTAAAAAAGTAGGCCAGCTCCCTGCTGTGCTACATTGTAAGAGTGAGGCACGTGACTGTGGTTACATTGTAACTAGATCCACAGTCCTGCTGTTACGACATATTCTACTTTCTGTTAAGTTTGAGTGATCTTTCTATAGCACTGCTGCGATGCAAGAATAGCACGTCTGTACATATGCAGGTTTAGCCCACATCCCAGAATGCAATAAAAATGTTTAGGTTGTAGGTGCCAGCACTGAAACATGTCCCGGAACAGTAAATTAAAATAAGATAACATTCTGATGGCACTTCCCCCGGGGCACCCCGATCGGGGATGCCCTGCTGTGTGAAACCCCCCAGATCACAGAGCGCAGCTCACCTCTTCCCGGCTTCCCGGTCTGACGACGCGCCGAAGCAAAAAAAAAAAAAAATATATATATATATATATATATATGTGTAATTTTTTATTATTATTATTTGATTATTGTGAACAATTAATAAAAAAGAAAGGTAGCCACGTCAAGGCCGTCCAATTAGCACAAACTTTTAAACTTAGTAATGTTAGGGACGGGGTACTAATTGGACGGCCTTGACGTGGCTACCTCGCTTTTACATTCATTGCAATCTATGTTAACTAACAGTCCATGTTCTTAACAAGTGTTAGCTGGGTTTTTAGTATGAGTGTGCAGAGGGTTAACTTTCTTTTTTGCTTAGTGTGTGGTCACACCCCTCTAGCACCTCTTGACTGCTATATATTGACTGGATGAGCACATCCTACCTTCCTTTTTGCTGTGAACAATTAATAATATATGTCTTACTAGTGTCTTTTTATGTTGTACGCTGTAGTTACTTATTTTTCCTCAATAAATAATTTGATTTTATACTTGAGTGTGGCTCTTTTCGGGTTTTTTTTTTTTTCTGGAATATATCTAGAATCCCAGTTCTATCATTTTATTTCGCTCCTTTACCCCACGAGCCAGCACCTTTGGCATATATATTGGGCTGTGCGTATCCGCAAAGTTCTGCTCCACTGTCTAAGCCAGCATCTAAGGCCAGTGGCTCTGAGCGCACTGGCGGCCACGCCCCCTGATATCCTCTAACTGGGACCTGCCTGCCATTCACAAATGCCTGGCGTGGAAACGCGCCCTGCTGGAGGGATAGTGGGTGGGCTCATGCATGTGCCGTTGGACCGGGAAGCAAGGTAAGTAAATGGGTGAACCTGGGGGGTTTCACACAGCATGGCATTCCCGATTATTGGATGCCCTGGGGGGGGGGATTGATTGGCCTGGGAATCCATAAAATAAGGCTTTAACCCCGAATTTAGCCCTGGAAACTAAGCGCTTAGAGCAGTCACATCTGCACTTTACTGCACTTTATTGCCCCTTAGTGTGTTATCCATGATATAGTGTTTATTCACTGGAGTCAGGGGGGCAGCTCTAATGAGGCCAAGTGAGGCCACCGGATGAAGCAGCGAGAAGCACAGGGCAATGAGGGGCAGCAGCATGGGTAAGAGTCTGTCTTGCTGCGGGACCAGGAAGGACAAGTGCCAGCAGGGTTTTAGTGTTTACACTGTACCTCCTCCACTTACCCTCCTCCATTGTACCTTCTCCACTGACTCTCCTCCACTGATCCTCCTCCACTGACCCTCCTCCACTGACCCCCCTCTGCATCGCACAGACTCCAGCACATCTTCCATAGCCAGACAGCATCAGAGATGGCAAGTCACCTGTTTTTTTCTGAGTGCTGTGATCTCCTTAAAGACTTGTTTATCACAGAAAAAACTCTACCTTGCATGAGTAGTCCCTCCCTCCTGGTGCGGCCCCTCGGTGCTGGTTCATGGCTTTTTCCGATGTCGGCATAAATAGCCGCGTCTTCGACCTGCAGAGAGACTGGAGACAGAGCCTAAATTACAACCTTTTGTTATAGGAAACAGAATATGTGCAAACTTCCTGATCATCTCAATAAACAGTAAACAATTAACTCCACTCGGCCAACTCTTTTTATTACAATTCCCTTTTCTACTTACCTTAAGCATACCTCCTAATTGTTCCTGAATTGGAGGGACTGTCCCTCTTTGGATTCTGTGTCCCTTGTCGTTCTCATTTGTCCCTCCTTGAGGTGTAACATGCAGCAATAAAGGATTCATTCACATATTCAAAGTGTTGAATATTGTTGTAACTGTTACATCCTATCTCCTTTCCATCAATGAGGGGGCGTGGCTTCATACATCCCTCAATACTGGGGTGTGGCCTAATTCACCAAACCCCCCCCTTTTTCCAACCCTGTAAAGTTGGCAGGTATGCCTTATGTAGTGTCTTCTCTGTCTACCAGTTCTACGTTTAGCCTGTCTGTAATAGTGGCAATGGCTATTGTGTGGAAATACTTTGGGGTGCACCTACAATGAGGTAAGGTGAGGCAGCCACCTTACGGAGCACTAACTAGAGGTAAACGGGAGGCAGCAATCACTGGTTCTGTTTTTTGGTGTTTCAGCGCCGGCCACCATCATTTTTTTTTTTTAAAGAGAAACCTTTTCTTTTTTTTTTCTTTTTTTTCCTTTTCTTTTCTTTGGGCTTTCTCTTCCTGAATTGAGATGCCAAACCTCCCAAATGTCCACTCACCTTCTCCCGAGCCCTTGCCACGTCTCTGCGCTGCAGCCACATCTCCGCTCACCTCTAGCCGCGTGCACGCCCGTGGCCGGCCTTTACGAATGCTCGGCGCTGGCACGTCTCTGCTGCAAGGTGAGCGGGGGATGCGGCTGGCAGTGTAGTTGTCTCCCTTCGACTCCTCTCGGGGGGCTTAGCCGGCGCTATTCCCCTAGGTTGCCCCATCAACTCACCTTCCAGTCGATCCCACGGCGCAGGCTTGAGCTGAAAGCGTGCACGTTGAATGGCTAAGCTTTCAAATCAGCACGCTTGCCGTCATTCAGCTCCCTTTGGCGCAGCTGATTGTCTGATTTGGATGCTCAGCCATTCAACGTGCACTCTTTCAGCTCAAGCCTGCGCCGTGGGATCGACTGGAAGGTGAGTTGATGGGGCAACCTAGGGGAATAGCGCCGACCGCACAGAGGAACCGCCACACAGAGGAACAACACATGGGAAATTCCTGTGTGTTGTTCCTCTTAAAATAAATTGAATCAACATTGGCTTAGAAGCCTCGCCCCACCGATGATTGAATGTATTAAAGTGGACCAAAACCCACGCCGATCTGCCCAGGAAACCCCATTTGCGGCCCCTGCCGATGCCCCGCTGTATGAATCCCCCCTGGTCGCCCCATACACTTAATTTGTTTCCCGGGTCCAACGGTGTATGTGCGGGCCGTGGCCGCATCCCCGCTATCCCTCTAGCAGGGCATAAAAGGCATTTGTGAATGGCCGAGGCGAGCACACTCCGTGTTAGAAGGTAGCGGGGTTGCGGCCATCTGCACGTTTGGAGCCGCTGGCCTCAGTTAAAGGCTTAGACGACATGACGAGCTCGCTGATTGGACGAGAGGCCACAAATGCACCCTAGGACCAGGAAGAGGTAGGTTGTTGTAGCGATAACCCTTATCGCCGGAGGGCTTCACCGCCCAAGACGTTCCTTTTCCCAATCGTAAGAGGTGCTGCTGGAATTCCAGAGTCATCCGTGAGGAAACAGGAACAGCCCTTACAAGGGCGAGTAAATTGTAATGTAGCGTTTCCCCCAATAAGAGACAGAACTTTAGTATTGAGGGTGAAGGTGAAGTAGACTTTATTAGTGCCACTCTAGGCCTTATATACACAAGTCTCCATGCAATGACAACCACACCGACCAATAGCAGCAGGGCACACAATCCCTCAACTCTGCCGGTGACGCAATCAGCAATACAATAGAGACGTCTGTAATACACTCAATCAGAACAATGCCATTGTCTGTGACGTAATCAATCAACACAATGTAATATAATCCAAACTACAATGACATTGCCTGCAACAGTATCAAAATACAATGACATTGTCTGGAACCTAATTAAGAAGAGGCCAGTGAATGACCCGGTGGGCAATGGAATAGTGATGACACCCAAAAGACAGAGCGTCTGTCACAATGCCCCCTTTTTGTGGAACACCCGGCAGACCCGGATTGACCCTGTTCGGGTTAACGTGGGGCTGTCCGGACTCTTGTTATGGGCAGAGTTCTGTGTAAGGACAAGTCTGCAAATAGTGAGTAACCGGACTAAACATTGACGTGGGCTGTACATAGGAATCGGTCATGGGTGGGGTCCAAACACTGGGATATTGTGGCGTTGGTGAGTTCAGCACCAAAGTCCTTGGTTGTATGTGTGCACAGGTGCTTTGCTTTCTTATAGCTGGTCCAAGTTTCAATCTCTTTCCATGGAAGCTGATCGGAGAATTCACAATCTTCTGCACATCTACATCATCGTAAAAGTAGACAAAACCATAACCCTTAGAAACACCAGAGGCATTCCTAATAATTTTGACATTCTTTACAGCGCCATACTTTGAAAAGACATCCTTAATTTCAGGCTGATTAATCCGACGGCCAATGCCCCCAACAAAAATAGTGTTTGGCATAAGTTTCCCTTCTGGAAGGACGTAACCTGATGGCTGATCCTCTTCTTGGCTTCTTGTAACAGACATGACGTGATGCAGACGAAACCCCTGGGTCTCCCCGACCAGTGGGCTAGAGTCGGCAGCTCGGGCTGGAGCCCGGGTTGCAACAGGGTTGACGCTGGCTGGCCCAGAGGTAGCGTAGGCAGAAGTCATTCCCCTCGATTCAAAGAGCAAAAGTTAATTGATTTCGGATCGAGAATCGTAAGTTTGGGTGGGTGTTAGTCATTTTTTCCTGTTTTTTTGGCCATTTCCGACTCGCACGAGCCTATGTACGAATGCGTATATGCTCTTACGATCATCGCAAGTTCGTTCCTAAATTTTAGGATCAAAACGTAAAACTTAGGATCAAATCCTAAAACTTAGGATGAAAACGTAAAACTTAGGATAATCGAATGTGTTTAGGTGTGATTCAGAGAA
Organism: Gastrophryne carolinensis; assembly: GCA_027917425.1. Classification (NCBI taxonomy): domain Eukaryota; kingdom Metazoa; phylum Chordata; class Amphibia; order Anura; family Microhylidae; genus Gastrophryne; species Gastrophryne carolinensis. The sequence goes on along the minus strand of CM051234.1, from coordinate 654,644,493 downwards.
CAGTTTTCAAACCTCTAAATACGTTTTAAAAGAAAGCCACTGCCGACACCTTTTAGCAGTCGTATTGCTGTTCTTGAACAGGTTTTTTGGCTATGTGGAGGAGTCTGCGCGTCTTGAGCTCCAATGAACTGCATGTATCAGCATGGCCGAGGCCATAAATTGTATGGCAATGCATACCTGATTCATGTATGCCTTATAAAAGCATTTTAATGTGGACCTTAATTAGTCATTTGCATGTAAACCTTTATTTTGCAATATATTTGCGTTAATTAAAGAAACTTATGTCCTTTGTTATTTATTTTTAAATTGATGTACTAGAATAATATTTTTAGATTGCATTTATTGGTGTAGTTGTTTACCTTTGCTTTGTTTAATTATTTAAGCACATCTTTGGTCAGATGCATCACACTTACTGAGGAGAGGAGAGCGGGATAAAGTGCAGGATGTGGGTTACTGCTGTATTTTGCACAGACACAGCAGAGCTGGGGGCACGGAAAGATCAGAAATCAAAGAATCCAGAGCAACACAGTCACAAGGCCCTTTCTGTTTGCAGGCTGCCCGATAAGACCTGACCCGCCATCTTGGCTGTTTCTAGGCTCATAACATGCAGAAGTTGCTGGGTGTTTCTTAATTTTTGAGAGCAATCTGTATGTAGAGGGTGTGGGTAACCACACACAAAATTTTAAGTTGTACCATTTGAAGCCAAAATATTAAAATTAAATCCACAAGTAAAAAATGCAAGTTAACTAAAAATTAAACAAAGTAAGATTTACTTATGCAAATGCATTCATTAATGGTTGGTTACTACAAAATGAATGAAATAAAGAAAAATATAAGACCAAATATTTAGAATGCACTTTAATGAGGTAAGTTTGTAGTGCGCAGCCGCAAGATCAGAAGGATTTACGTCCAGACAAAAAAGGAAAAAGGGCAAAACCAATGTTGCAACCTGAGAAATGAAACGGAAAATTCAGGATGGAAACTGACATAGGTCTGATTCCCGAACTGTCATACGAACGGACGGACATTTTAGGATAGAAACGTATTTGCTTATAGAATCACTCGCAAGTTCATACGAGCGCACGAGCGTTCGGGAAAAATAGGATGATCGGCACCAAAATCCAAGCTGTTACATGTTTCTTTGAATCGACCCTATTGGTCCTAGATCATTTCCCAATAGTACTTCTGCTGGTAAGTTGTCCATAAGTCCCACCTGTACCCTGCCGGATCCAGCGCCCCAGTCAAGATGTACTCGGGCGGTGGGGAGTCGAAACACAGCTCCTCCCGCCACCCTTACTGCAACGGTGTGTCCAGTGCGGTCTTTGTTCTTGACCAAATGAGGTTGGAGCAAGGTAAGTGTGGCTCCGGTGTCGCGTAATCCTTGTGCGCCCATTGACTAGTACCTCCTGGCAATGGTGCTGTCGGTTGTCTTGGATGGCCGCTTGTACGGGATCAGCTTCATACAGTACCCCCAGATACTCTTCCGAACTTCTCTCAGCTTCCAAACAGTGTGCCGCAGGAGTACGGGAGGTGGACGGTTGCTTTTGCCCCCACGTGTTTCGGGGAGGCTCTAGGGCGCAATCACTGCGATAATGTCCCCATTGTTTGCAATGATGGCACTGAACTGTGGAGAGGTTCGGTTGCTGCGCTGGCCTATGTGGCCCAGAGTCACGAGTTGGCGCTGAAGCCACAGGTGCTTGAAATTTGATGGGAGGTTATGGTTTTGGAGCGGACTGTTCTGTCCGGCGCGCATCGGTGTACTCGTCGGCTAGACGAGCAGCCTCAGGTTAGCGTTAGAGGCCTCCCGTCACGTACCCACTCTCTTAGCTCTGGTTGCAGGGCATTGAGAAAATGCTCTAGTAAAAACAACTGTAGTACATCCTCAGCGGTTGTGGCTTGGCATCCAGTAACCCAGTGTGATGCTGTACGATGGAGGCGACATGCCCACTCCATGTAAGAATCCCCTCCCTTCTTTTGGGATTCCCGAAATCGTCGCTTGTAGGCCTCCGGGGTGACAGCGTACCGGGCTAACAAAGCCTCCTTTACCAGATGGTAGTGTGGTAAGTCTGCATCAGGGATGGCCCGGAAAGCATGGGAAGCTTTCCCAGATAGTTTCCCTGATAATATGGTGACCCATTCCTCCGTGGGTACCCGGTGTAAAGCGCACTGCCGTTCAAAATCGGCCAAAAATCCGTCAATCTCGTCGTCATTTTCCTGGAAGGACTTAAATGCTGCAAATGGAATCTTTCTCCCCCCAGTGTAACTGAGGCTGAGAGGCTGCTGGGTTGAAAGTCGCCGATCTTCCCTTCGCTTACTAGCCTCTGCCTCCGCTGCGGCGAAGACTCGGTCGATCAGTTCCTGTGATGGATTCGGGCCATAGACCGACAATCTGTTCCGAACCACTTGAACGAGAGCAGCGTCTTCATCGGCCTCTATATTGGTTTCGGTCCTCACTGCTGCACGATCCATTTCGATCAGCTCAGCTATCAGTTCCTGACGTGGGCGGTTGCTAGCTGACCTTCCCCGGCTCTCGAGTAGATCCTTCCGGGTCAGCCTTTTCAACTTGTCATACTGACTCTCCATCAGGGTAGCACTCTCTCTGGGTAGAAAGGACCATCCCACCGCTGCCACCAATTGTAGCGATAACCCTTATCGCCGGAGGGCTTCACCGCCCGAGACGTCCTTTTCCCAATCGTAAGAGGTGCTGCTGGAATTCCAGAGTCGTCCGTGAGGAAACAGGAACAGCCCTTACAAGGGCTAGTTAATTGTAATGTAGCGTTTCCCCCAATAAGAGACAGAACTTCAGTATTGAGGGTGAAGGTGAAGTAGACTTTATTAGTGCCACTCTAGGCCTTATATACACAAGTCTCCATGCAATGACAACCACACCGACCAATAGCAGCAGGGCACACAATCCCTCAACTCTGCCGGTGATGCAATCAGCAATACAATAGAGACGTCTGTAATACACTCAATCAGAACAATGCCATTGTCTGTGACATAATCAATCAACACAATGTAATACAATCCAAACTACAATGACATTGTCTGTAACAGTATCAAAATACAATTACATTGTCTGGAACCTAATTAAGAAAAGGCCAGTGAATGACCCGGTGGGCAATGGAATAGTGATGACACCCAAAAGACAGAGAGTCTGTCACAGTTGTCATCGGTGATCTGGGGGTTTTAACACAGCAAGGCATCCCCGAACGAGGTTAAGGACTGGGGGGGAGGACCAAAATCCAGGATAATCAAAATCCTAGGTTTTTGGTCCATTTTAAGTATACAACTTGATGACGTGCACCAATCAGATTCGAGATACAGGTAAGGTACAGGTTTTCATAGGGCAAATTTTCTCTACATTTCACTTTAGAAAGCAATGGAAGAACAGCCAGCATTCCAAAATAGCTTCCAATCTTGTATTATATCATTATAATCCACACGTTCTGTGGACAGAGCCCAACGTTTCGGGCTGTCAGTCACCTCTTCATCAGGGACCAACCCAACCAACCAATGAAGCCTCGCCCCCTCATTTAGGGATGGGTGAAGTCACACCCCCTCAGTGAGGGATGGATGAAGCCACGCCCCCTCAGTGAGGGATGGATGAAGCCACGCCCCCTCAGTGAGGGATGGATGAAGCCACGCCCCCTCATTGTGGGATGGATGAAGCCGCACCCACTAATTGAGGGATGGGTTAAGCCACACCCCTCATTGAGGGATGGTTGAAGCCACACCTCCTCATTGAGGGATGGAGGATAGGAGATACATTGTAACAATAGAAACACTTTGAATAGGCAAATAAATCATTTATTGCTGCAGACTTGCATGGTTCACCTCAAAGAGGGACAGTATATTTAAATGAAGACTGCCCCCTCATTGAGGGATGTATAAAGCCACGCCCCCTCGATGAGGGATGGATATAGGAGATACATTTTAACTGTTACAACAATAGAAACACTTTGAATAGGAGAATGAATCATTTATTGCTGCAGATCTGCAAGTTCACCTCGAAAAGGGACTAAATGTAAATGAAGTTGCACCCCCTCATTGAGGGATAATGAAGCCACGCCTCCTCATTAGGGGATGGGTGAAGCCACACCCTCTCATTGAGAGATGGATAGGAGATTCATTGTAACAGTTACAATAGAAACACTTTGAATAGGCAAATAAATCATTTATTGCTGCAGATCTGCATGTTACATCTCAAATTGGGGCAGTATGTAAATGAAGCCACACCCCTCTTTAAAGGAATGCATTGAGCAAAGACCCTCATTGAGAAATGATGAAGCCACGACCCTTATTGAGGGATGTATAAAGCCACGCCCCCTTCGTTGAGGAATGGGTGAAGCCATGCTCCCTCATTGAGTGATGGATATAGGAGATACATTGTAACCGTTACAACAATAGAAACACTTTGATTATGCAAATCAATCTTTTTTTTGCTGCAGATCTGCATGTTACATCTCAAAGGGGGACAATATGTAAATTAAGGCACACCCCCCCCCCATTTAGGTATGGTGAAAACACACCCCCTCATATAGGGGTGGATAGGTGATGGTAGTATTATTTACAACATTATAAACACTTGGAAGAGGCAAATGAATCATTTAAAGCTGCAGATCTGCATGTTACACCTCAAAGAGGTACAAGTGAGAACAACGAGGCATAGGGGGGCATGGACTCAAAAGAGGGACAGTTTCTCTAAACCAGGGACACTTGGGAGGTATGTAAGAGGTGCACTTACCTGAGGCATCACATGAGTGGCACTTAGTGGTGCAGGTTGCCTCCATGCCCGGCATCGATCTCCGGCTGATCTGGACGCTGAGAAGTGAGACTATAGATAAGGAAGTGAAGGTGATGGTGCCGGGCGGAGGGGGGGGGGGGGAGGTGATGTGCTCACCGTCTCTGACTTTCTCTTTCTCTCTATGGAGATAATTCAGGACAGGTTCGAAAAAGCTCATCTAACAATCCCACCTCCCCCCTCGCATGTGCAAAATGTGCAAGTGTTGGGTAGTTCAAGGAAACTCCCGAACATTTATACCTGTGCCAGTCGCATACCTCCCAACCGTTCCCCGGGACAACTGTCTGTAATAAGGGATGCCCCTAACTGGCTGCAATGAGGGATGCCCGTAACTGGCTGTAATGAGGGATGCCCCTAACTGTCTGTGATAAGGAATGCCCCTCACTGGCTGTAATGAGGTATGCCCCTAACTGGCTGTAATGAGGGATGCCCGTAACTGTCTGTAATAAGGGATGCCCCTCACTGGCTGTAATGAGGTATGCCCCTAACTGACTGTAATGAGGGATGTCCATCACTGGCTGCAATAAGGGATGCCCCTCACTGGCTATAATGAGGTATGCCCCTAACTGGCTGTAATGAGGGATGCCCGTAACTGGCTGTAATGAGGGATGCCCCTAACTGACTGTAATGAGGGATGCCCCTAACTGACTGTAATGAGGGATGTCCCTAACTGACTGTAATGAGGGATGCCCTTCACTGGCTGTAATGAGGTATGCCCCTAACTGACTGTAATGAGGGATGCCCCTAACTGTCTTCAATAAGGGATGCCCCAACTGACTGTAATGAGGGATGTCCCTAACTGTCTGCAATAAGGGATGCCCCTCACTGGATGTAATGAGGGATGCCCGTAAATGGCTGTAATGAGGGATGTCCCTAACTGTCTGCAATAAGGGATGCCCCTCACTGGCTGTAATGAGGGATGCCCCTAACTGGCTGTAATGAGGGATGCCCGTAACTGGCTGTAATGAGGGATGCCCCTAACTGACTGTAATGAGGGATGCCCCTAACTGACTGTAATGAGGGATGTCCATCACTGGCTGCAATAAGGGATGCCCCTCACTGGCTGTAATGAGGTATGCCCCTCACTGGCTGTAATGAGGGATGCCCGTAACTGGCTGTAATGAGGGATGCCCCTAACTGACTGTAATGAGGGATGCCCCTAACTGACTGTAATGAGGGATGTTCCTAACTGACTGTAATGAGGGATGCCCATAACTGGCTGTAATGAGGGATGTCCCTAACTGACTGTAATGAGGGATGTCCCTAACTGTCTGCAATAAGGGATGCCCCTTACTGACTGTAATGAGGTATGCCCCTCACTGGCTGTAATGAGGGATGCCCCTAACTGGCTGTAATGAGGGATGCCCCTAACTGACTGTAATGAGGGATGCCCCTAACTGACTGTAATAAGGGATGTCCCTAACTGACTGTAATGAGGTATGCCCCTGTCTGTAATAAGGGATGCCCCTCACTAGCTGCAATGAGGGATGCCCCTAACTGACTGTAATGAGGGATGGTCCTAACTGACTGAAATGACGGATGTCCCTAACTGTCTGTAATAAGGGATGACCCTCACTGGCTGTAATGAGGGACGCCCGTAACTGGCTGTAATGAGGGATGTCCCTAACTGACTGTAATGAGGGATGTCCCTAACTGTCTGCAATAAGGGATGCCCCTCACTGGCTGTAATGAAGTATGCCCCTCGCTGGCTGCAATGAGGGATGCCCGTAACTGGCTGTAATGAGGGATGCCCCTAACTGACTGCAATAAGGGATGCCCCTCACTGGATGTAATGAGGGATGCCCGTAACTGGCTGTAATGAGGGATGTCCCTAACTGTCTGCAATAAGGGATGCCCCTCACTGGCTGTAATGAGGTATGCCCCTCACTGGCTGTAATGAGGGATGCCCGTAACTGGCTGTAATGAGGGATGCCCCTAACTGACTGTAATGAGGGATGCCCGTAACTGACTGTAATGAGGGATGCCCCTAACTGACTGTAATGAGGGATGTCCATCACTGGCTGCAATAAGGGATGCCCCTCACTGGCTGTAATGAGGTATGCCCCTCACTGGCTGTAATGAGGGATGCCCGTAACTGGCTGTAATGAGGGATGCCCCTAACTGACTGTAATGAGGGATGCCCCTAACTGACTGTAATGAGGGATGTTCCTAACTGACTGTAATGAGGGATGCCCATAACTGGCTGTAATGAGGGATGTCCCTAACTGACTGTAATGAGGGATGTCCCTAACTGTCTGCAATAAGGGATGCCCCTTACTGGCTGTAATGAGGTATGCCCCTCACTGGCTGTAATGAGGGATGCCCCTAACTGGCTGTAATGAGGGATGCCCCTAACTGACTGTAATGAGGGATGCCCCTAACTGACTGTAATAAGGGATGTCCCTAACTGACTGTAATGAGGTATGCCCCTGTCTGTAATAAGGGATGCCCCTCACTAGCTGCAATGAGGGATGCCCCTAACTGACTGTAATGAGGGATGGTCCTAACTGACTGAAATGACGGATGTCCCTAACTGTCTGTAATAAGGGATGACCCTCACTGGCTGTAATGAGGGACGCCCGTAACTGGCTGTAATGAGGGATGTCCCTAACTGACTGTAATGAGGGATGTCCCTAACTGTCTGCAATAAGGGATGCCCCTCACTGGCTGTAATGAAGTATGCCCCTCGCTGGCTGCAATGAGGGATGCCCGTAACTGGCTGTAATGAGGGATGCCCCTAACTGACTGCAATAAGGGATGCCCCTCACTGGATGTAATGAGGGATGCCCGTAACTGGCTGTAATGAGGGATGTCCCTAACTGTCTGCAATAAGGGATGCCCCTCACTGGCTGTAATGAGGTATGCCCCTCACTGGCTGTAATGAGGGATGCCCGTAACTGGCTGTAATGAGGGATGCCCCTAACTGACTGTAATGAGGGATGCCCCTAACTGACTGTAATGAGGGATGTCCATCACTGGCTGCAATAAGGGATGCCCCTCACTGGCTGTAATGAGGTATGCCCCTCACTGGCTGTAATGAGGGATGCCCGTAACTGGCTGTAATGAGGGATGCCCCTAACTGACTGTAATGAGGGATGCCCCTCACTGGCTGTAATGAGGTATGCCCCTCACTGGCTGTAATGAGGGATGCCCGTAACTGGCTGTAATGAGGGATGCCCCTAACTGACTGTAATGAGGGATGCCCCTCACTGGCTGTAATGAGGTATGCCCCTCACTGGCTGTAATGAGGGATGCCCGTAACTGGCTGTAATGAGGTATGCCCCTCACTGGCTGTAATGAGGGATGCCCGTAACTGACTGTAATGAGGGATGCCCCTAACTGACTGTAATAAGGGATGTCCCAAACTGACTGTAATGAGGGATGCTCCTAACTGACTGAAATGAGGGATGTCCCTAACTGTCTGTAATAAGGGATGTCCCTCACTGGCTGTAATGAGGGGTGCCCATAACTGTCTGTAATAAGGGATGTCCCTCACTTGTTGCAATGAGGGATGCCCCTTACTGGCTGTAATGAGGGATGCCCCTAACTGACTGTAATGAGGGATGCTCCTAACTGACTGAAATGAGGGATGTCCCTAACTGTCTGTAATAAGGGATGTCCCTCACTGGCTGTAATGAGGGGTGCCCATAACTGTCTGTAATAAGGGATGTCCCTCACTTGCTGCAATGAGGGATGCCCCTTACTGGCTGTAATGAGGGATGCCCCTAACTGTCTGTAATGAGGTATGCCCCTTACTGGCTGTAATGAGGTATGCCCCTCACTGGCTGTAATGAGGGATGCCCGTAACTGGCTGTAATGAGGGATGCCCCTAACTGACTGTAATGAGTGATGCCCCTAACTGACTGTAATAAGGGATGTCCCTAACTGACTGTAATGAGGTATGCCCCTGTCTGTAATAAGGGATGCCCCTCACTAGCTGCAATGAGGGATGCCCCTAACTGACTGTAATGAGGGATGGTCCTAACTGACTGAAATGACGGATGTCCCTCACTGGCTGTAATAAGGGATGACCCTCACTGGCTGAAATGAGGGATGCCCGTAACTGGCTGTAATGAGGGATGTCCCTAACTGACTGTAATGAGGGATGTCCCTAACTGTCTGTAATAAGGGATGCCCCTCACTGGCTGTAATGAAGTATGCCCCTCACTGGCTTCAATGAGGGATGCCCGTAACTGGCTGTTATGAGGGATGCCCCTAACTGGCTGTAATGAGGGATGCCCCTAACTGAGGGTAATGAGGGATGTCCCTAACTGACTGTAATGAGGTATGTCCCTAACTGTCTGTAATAAGGGATGCCCCTCACTAGCTGCAATGAGGGATGCCCCTAACTGTCTGTAATAAGGGATGCCCCTCACTAGCTGCAATGAGGGATGCCCCTAACTGACTGTAATGAGGGATGCTCCTAACTGACTGAAATGAGGGATGTCCCTAACTGTCTGTAATAAGGGATGTCCCTCACTGGCTGTAATGAGGGGTGCCCATAACTGTCTGTAATAAGGGATGTCCCTCACTTGCTGCAATGAGGGATGCCCCTTACTGGCTGTAATGAGGGATGCCCCTAACTGTCTGTAATGAGGTATGCCCCTTACTGGCTGTAATGAGGTATGCCCCTCACTGGCTGTAATGAGGGATGCCCGTAACTGGCTGTAATGAGGGATGCCCCTAACTGACTGTAATGAGTGATGCCCCTAACTGACTGTAATAAGGGATGTCCCTAACTGACTGTAATGAGGTATGCCCCTGTCTGTAATAAGGGATGCCCCTCACTAGCTGCAATGAGGGATGCCCCTAACTGACTGTAATGAGGGATGGTCCTAACTGACTGAAATGACGGATGTCCCTAACTGGCTGTAATAAGGGATGACCCTCACTGGCTGAAATGAGGGATGCCCGTAACTGGCTGTAATGAGGGATGTCCCTAACTGACTGTAATGAGGGATGTCCCTAACTGTCTGTAATAAGGGATGCCCCTCACTGGCTGTAATGAAGTATGCCCCTCACTGGCTTCAATGAGGGATGCCCGTAACTGGCTGTTATGAGGGATGCCCCTAACTGGCTGTAATGAGGGATGCCCCTAACTGAGGGTAATGAGGGATGTCCCTAACTGACTGTAATGAGGTATGTCCCTAACTGTCTGTAATAAGGGATGCCCCTCACTAGCTGCAATGAGGGATGCCCCTAACTGTCTGTAATAAGGGATGCCCCTCACTAGCTGCAATGAGGGATGCCCCTAACTGACTGTAATGAGGGATGCTCCTAACTGACTGAAATGAGGGATGTCCCTAACTGTCTGTAATAAGGGATGTCCCTCACTGGCTGTAATGAGGGGTGCCCATAACTGTCTGTAATAAGGGATGTCCCTCACTTGCTGCAATGAGGGATGCCCCTTACTGGCTGTAATGAGGGATGCCCCTAACTGGCTGTAATGAGGTATGCCCCTAACTGGCTGTAATGAGGGATGCCCCTAACTGGCTGTAATGAGGTATGCCCCTAACTTGCTGTAATGAGGGATGTCCCTAACTGTCTGTAATAAGGGATGCCCCTCACTGGCTGTAATGAGGGATGCCCCTAACTGGCTGTAATGAGGGATGCCCCTAACTGGCTGTAATGAGGGATGCCCCTAACTGGCTGTAATGAGGGATGCCCCTAACTGGCCTTAATGAGGGATGCCCCTAACTGGCTGCAATGAGGGATGCCCCTAACTGACTGTAATGAGGTATGCCCCTAACTGGCTGTAATGAGGGATGTCCCTAACTGTCTGTAATAAGGGATGCCCCTCACTGGCTGTAATGAGGTATGCCCCTAACTGGCTGTAATGAGGGATGCCCCTAACTGGCTGTAATGAGGGATGCCCCTCACTGGCTGTGTTGAGGGATGCCCCGCACTGGCTGTAATGAGGTATGCCCCCAACTGGCTGTAATGAGGGATGCCCCTAACTGGCTGTAATGAGCGATGCCCCTAACTGGCTGTAATGAGGTATGCCCCTCACTGGCTGTAATGAGGTATGCCCCTCACTGGCTGTAATGAGGTATGCCCCTCACTGGCTGTAATGAGGGATGCCCCTAACTGGCTGTAATGAGGTATGCCCCTCACTGGCTGTAATGAGGTATGCCCCTCACTGGCAGTAATAAGGGATACCCCTAACTGGCTGCAATGAGGAATGCCCCAACTGTCTGTAATGAGTGATGACCCTAACTGGCAGTAATGAGGGATGTCCCTAACAGACTGTAACGAGGGATACTCCTAACTGGCTTTAATGAGGGATAAAGGGGGGTGGGAACCACTTCATCACTATTATTCATACAAAAATATTATTATTTGGGGCCTGGGAACCAATTTACCGCCCAGTTTAACCCTCTCATCATCTAAGTATTAAGCACCAGACATGTCTAACTATGTGGAAAGACAGTGATTTGGTTGCATATATCTGCAGATGAGGGATATCCCTAACTGGCTGTAATGAGGGATACCCATATTTGGCTGTAATGAGGGATACCCCTAATTGGCTGTACAGAGGTATACCCCTAACTGACTGTAATGGGGGATACCCATAATTGGCTGTAATGAGGGATGCCCCTAACTGGCTGCAGCCCTTTTCTTGTTGTTTTGTGTTTTTCTGTTGTTTTTTAAAAAAATTCTGAAAATACAGCAGAGAGTAACTGATGCTCTGAATTAAGGATCTAAAAAGCTCGCGCTATTTCCGAAGAGCCCGGCTACCTTACTTGCCTAGGACGCTCGATCGCCCCGCCTGGAAGTGGTTGTGGGTCCATCAATTCATTCGATCTGAGTGTGTGTGTGTGTGTGTGTGTGTGTGTGTGTGTGTGTGTGTGTGGCTTAGATACTTTTCTTCGTATTCCGGTGGCCGCCTTGTATAGCCACGCGCGCTGCCAATTGAACGACGTCTAAAGCTGCGGTCACATACGTGGAGTACGATTGGCCGGTTTGATCGGATGAATGGTCAAGAGGTCCCGATCAACCCGTGCCATCGTCACAGGCCCACCTCAACCATTTAGTTTAGGTCCACTTTAATCAGCTTCTTTCTTTCAATCCGAGGATTAAAACAGACGCTCTCAACCATATAATCGGTTATTTCATAATCAACCATAGAGAGGAAATAAAACCAGCAATAGTGTAACACCGCTAAATATGCATTGAGCTCAGCCTTTAGTTAAAGCAGACCTTCACCCTGATTTAATGAAAAGCCCAAACTTTTAAAAAACAATACCTCAGCATGTAAAATTAATATATTTTACATGTTTAGTCACTAATTTATTATACTTTCCCCCACTGGGCTGCAACTCTGTTCGGGAATTTAGGATACGGGCGCCGCCATCTTGACTCAGAAGCATCACACTTACTGAGGAGAGGAGAGTGGGATAAGGTACAGGGGGGCGGGTTATAGCTGTGCTTTGCTCAGACAGAGCAGAGCTGGGGTCAGGGAAAGGTCAGCAGTCCCAGAATGCAGAGCAGCACAGTCACTTCCTGTTTGCAGGCACTTCCTGTTTGCAGGCTGCCTGCAAAAATGGCAGCTTCCATAAGCCGCCATCTTGGATGTTTAAAGGCTTATAAAATGCAGTAGATGCAGGTAGGATGATTTTTAATGTGAGCAATCTGTATTTACAGGGTGGGGGAAACATATAAGATAGACTCTTATTTAGAGTGAAGGTCCGCTTTAAAGCAGACCTTAACCTTAAGCAGACCTCAACTAGCATCCTCTGATCCGCCCATAAAAAGGGACTTTTGAAGCCCCTGCTTCACTCTAATCCCAGATATTGGCGCCTGTTTTAACTGTAAAGCTCCACCTCCTCCATTCATTGCCATTTTTGTGTGTGGCGATGATGTCATTGCCACAGCTATGCAATGACTGATCACCTGACATCTTACAGAGAGAGACAGCAAAAAATAAGGTGCTCCAGGAAAATTTCGTGAAACAGAAATATCCATTTCTAGTTCAACACCCTAACAAGGGAATATGGGCAGGGGCTTTAGCCAAATGTATTTCACAAGTTCAGTGGGTTTAGGTCGGCTTTACGAGCCTTTTACCAGTAAAAACGAACACATAATCCAGTAAGCTCGGTGAGAAGAGATTGGGCTCAGCCTCTCATGCTCTGATCTCTGTTTAGACCAACAATATGTCACCTTCCTCCGCGTCCCTGGCCGTGGGATTTGCCAGTTTTCAAAAGCACAGAGTTGCTTTAGCTCTGCCCAGCGCGTTTCGTCAATCGGACTTATTCAAAGAAGGATTATACACTGAATTAAAGGAGTGTTGGGCACTAGTGCTTGTATTTAAAAGAAGCTATTCGAACTTTTTTTTTTGTTTCAATATTTTTATTGAGTTTTCAACATTACAGGTTTGGAGAGCATACAGTTAATATAGCCATCCCGCGCAGGGGAGGTAGATAATTGCAATTTGCGTTACATAGCATTGTGCTTTGACCATACTTCTTAAACATTCTAGAGAGTACTTTAGCTGAAGGCGGAGCAAGTGGAGCGCAACAATTTCTATGCAGTCAATATATTCAACAACATGCCCCGACCTATGTTGAGGCCCATGCAGGGCGCGGGGACCATCAGTGCCCGCAGCGTGCATTGCCGCCAACACACCCATCATCCTCCGATCGTAGTCCCGGATGAGGTGAGGTGTGCTTTAAGCTATCAAACATATCCCAGTCAGCAGACGGAGAGGGTGCATTGAAAACATTTAAGTCAATAATAATACGAAGAGAAGAAGAGAAAGGGGGGACCGGATCTAGGGAGAAGGGATGGGGGTAGGAAGGATGTCAAGAATAGGGGGAGGGGGGAGAGGAGGGAGGGAAGGGGGGAGAGGAGGGGGGAAGGGGGGGCAGGGCGCTCCCGCGCTCCACTGGCATCTTGCATGGTTGTTACAATATGGTCGCTATTATACCCTCGGGGGTTCTCCGGGCCACGCAAATCTTAGGCTCGATTCAGAGAGACACAAAAAAACTTTCAAAACGGTGCCGATGTCGTATTTTTTTCAAATGTTCCCGCTCTCGTATGAGCGTTCGAGCGATTCTATGCATGCATTGAAAACCTTGTGTAAAGTTTCCGTCCGTTCGTACAGCAGATTACGAATTACGCGGATGTCATTTTCCATCCAGACTTTTCCGTTTCATTTCCACATGTTACAACGTAGGCTTTCGTTTTTGCCCTTTTCCCATCGTATCCTCCAACGAATCCTTTAAGTTTCCCGATATTCTGTTTCCATTTTACCAAAAATAATCGTCCAGACGGAATCCTTACGATCTTGCGCCTGCGCACTACAAACTTAACTCATTAAAGTGCTTGCCTACATATTTGCCACCCTCACTTCTACTACAATGTTTAGCTAAACCACTTAGCACTATCCTCAATCTTCTCTTTTGGACCCTTAAAGCTCACCCAAATCACGTCTCGGTCATGTGAATATTCATCTTTAAATATTTCTGTGCCCATTAGTTTTGTGTTAATGTAGTTTGTTAATGAAATGACAATGTAACTTTTTTTTTTAATTACCAGCATCAAATATGCATTTTTAAAAAATGTGTTAAATTTCAACTTTATACAACTCTAAAAAACTAAATACATAGCAATGGCAGGCCACTGAACATTATTCTTCATCTGTGGTCCCCAACGTGTTGCGCAGCTCCTGCATCTCACCCACCAACTGAAGGACCCTGACTAGAGATGAGCGAACTTTTGAAAAATTCGATTCGACTGATTCGCCGAAATTTCCGACAAAAATCGTTTCGACCCGAATAAATTCGCGACGAATCGCTATTAAAAACGGCTATTTCTGAGCCTCCTAGAGCCTCAATAGGGTTGTAAATAGTGATGAGCGAGTAGTATTCGACCGAGCCGGTATTCGATCGAATACTACGCTGTTCGTCATACTCGATTTCGATCGAGTACAGCGGCGATGGCGCACTCACAATTCGTTTCCCCTCCCACCTTCCCTGGCGCGTTTTTTACACCAATCACCATGCAGGGGGGGTGGGACAGGTCCTGGGAGGACGCTGGCATCGCGAAAACGGCGTCTACACGCATTGGCTGGAAAAACCATGTGACCTCGAATATACAAAACTCAGCACTTCCTCTTCGTCAGCATTAGCAGCTTGAACTTAGTGAGGGACAGACGCTCACAGCAGGGAAAGACAGGCTGTCGCTGGCAGGGCCCCAGAAGCTCGGAATATCGCTTTTACCACCATCTATACCAGCTACCAGAAGACAAGAGAGTCATTAAGAGCCCTTATTAGGGCTACTACGCTGAACGGTATATGGCTCATATGTAGGCAGGCAGGGCCCCAGAAGCTCAGAATATACCTTTTACCACCATATATACCAGCTACCAGAAGACAAGACAGTCCTTAAGAGCCCTTATTAGGGCTGCTACGCTGAACAGTATATAGCTCATTTTCTATGTAGTCAGGCAGGGCCCCAGAAGCTCAGAATATACCTTTTACCACCATATATACCAGCTACCAGAAGACAAGACAGTCCTTAATAGCCCTTATTAGGGCTGCTACGCTGAACAGTATATAGCTCATTTTCTATTTAGTCAGGCAGGGCCCCAGAAGCTCAGAATATACCTTTTACCACCATATATACCAGCTACCAGAAGACAAGACAGTCCTTAATAGCCCTTATTAGGGCTGCTACGCTGAACAGTATATAGCTCATTTTCTATGTAGTCAGGCAGGGCCCCAGAAGCTCAGAATATACCTTTTACCACCATATATACCAGCTACCAGAAGAAAAGACAGTCCTTAATAGCCCTTATTAGGGCTGCTACGCTGAACAGTATATAGCTCATTTTCTATTTAGTCAGGCAGGGCCCCAGAAGCTCAGAATATACCTTTTACCACCATATATACCAGCTACCAGAAGACAAGAGAGTCCTTAAGACCCCTTATTAGGGCTACTATGAACAGTATATAGCTCATATCCTATGTAGTCAGGCAGGGCCCCAGAAGCTCAGAATATACCTTTTACCACCATATATACCAGCTATCAGAAGACAAGAGAGTCCTTAAGAGCCCCTATTAGGGCTACTATGTTGTACAGTATATAGCTCATTTTCTATGTAGTCAGGCAGGGCCCCAGAAGCTCAGAATATACCTTTTACCACCATATATACCAGCTACCAGAAGACAAGAGAGTCCTTAATCCCTTATTAGTGCTGCTATGTTGAACAGTATATAGCTCATTTTCTATGTAGTCAGGCAGGGCCCCAGAAGCTCAGAATATACCTTTTACCACCATATATACCAGCTACCAGAAGACAAGACAGTCCTTAAGAGCCCTTATTAGTGCTGCTACGTTGAACAGTATATAGCTCATTTTCTATGTAGTCAGGCAGGGCCCCAGAAGCTCAGAATATACCTTTTACCACCATATATACCAGCTACCAGAAGACAAGACAGTCCTTAAGAGCCCTTATTAGGGCTGCTACGTTGAACAGTATATAGCTCATATTCTATGTAGTCAGGCAGGGCCCCAGAAGCTCAGAATATAGCTTTTACCACCATATATACCAGCTACCAGAAGACAAGACAGTCCTTAATAGCCCTTATTAGGGCTGCTACGCTGAACAGTATATAGCTCATATTCTATGTAGTCAGGCAGGGCCCTAGAAGCTCAGAATATACCTTTTACCACCATATATACCAGCTACCAGAAGACAAGACAGTCCTTAATAGCCCTTAATAGGGCTGCTACGCTGAACAGTATATAGCTCATTTTCTATTTAGTCAGGCAGGGCCCCAGAAGCTCAGAATATACCTTTTACCACCATATATACCAGCTATCAGAAGACAAGAGAGTCCTTAAGAGCCCCTATTAGGGCTACTATGTTGTACAGTATATAGCTCATATCCTATGTAGTCAGGCAGGGCCCCAGAAGCTCAGAATATACCTTTTACCACCATATATACCAGCTATCAGAAGACAAGAGAGTCCTTAAGAGCCCTTATTAGGGCTACTATGTTGTACAGTATATAGCTCATTTTCTATGTAGTCAGGCAGGGCCCCAGAAGCTCAGAATATACCTTTTACCACCATATATACCAGCTACCAGAAGACAAGACAGTCCTTAAGAGCCCTTATTAGTGCTGCTACGTTGAACAGTATATAGCTCATTTTCTATGTAGTCAGGCAGGGCCCCAGAAGCTCAGAATATACCTTTTACCACCATATATACCAGCTACCAGAAGACAAGACAGTCCTTAAGAGCCCTTATTAGGGCTGCTACGTTGAACAGTATATAGCTCATATTCTATGTAGTCAGGCAGGGCCCCAGAAGCTCAGAATATAGCTTTTACCACCATATATACCAGCTACCAGAAGACAAGACAGTCCTTAATAGCCCTTATTAGGGCTGCTACGCTGAACAGTATATAGCTCATTTTCTATGTAGTCAGGCAGGGCCCCAGAAGCTCAGAATATACCTTTTACCACCATATATACCAGCTACCAGAAGACAAGACAGTCCTTAATAGCCCTTAATAGGGCTGCTACGCTGAACAGTATATAGCTCATTTTCTATTTAGTCAGGCAGGGCCCCAGAAGCTCAGAATATACCTTTTACCACCATATATACCAGCTACCAGAAGACAAGAGAGTCCTTAAGAGCCCTTATTAGGGCTACTATGAACAGTATATAGCTCATATCCTATATAGTCAGGCAGGGCCCCAGAAGCTCAGAATATACCTTTTACCACCATATATACCAGCTATCAGAAGACAAGAGAGTCCTTAAGAGCCCCTATTAGGGCTACTATGTTGTACAGTATATAGCTCATTTTCTATGTAGTCAGGCAGGGCCCCAGAAGCTCAGAATATACCTTTTACCACCATATATACCAGCTACCAGAAGACAAGAGAGTCCTTAAGAGCCCTTATTAGGGCTACTATGAACAGTATATAGCTCATATCCTATGTAGTCAGGCAGGGCCCCAGAAGCTCAGAATATACCTTTTACCACCATATATACCAGCTACCAGAAGACAAGAGAGTCCTTAATCCCTTATTAGTGCTGCTATGTTGAACAGTATATAGCTCATTTTCTATGTAGTCAGGCAGGGCCCCAGAAGCTCAGAATATACCTTTTACCACCATATATACCAGCTACCAGAAGACAAGAGAGTCATTGAGAGCCCTTATTAGGGCTGCTATGTTTTAAAAATTGTGTGGAGGCCCAAGAGCTGAGACCTCTCAAACATTGTGTGGAGGCCCAAGAGCTGAGACCTTTTAAAAATTGTGTGGAGGCCCAAGAGCTGAGACCTTTTAAAAATTGTGTGGAGGCCCAAGAGCTGAGACCTTTTAAAAATTGTGTGGAGGCCCAAGAGTTGAGACCTCTTAAAAATTGATTGTATTAAGCCTAAGAGGTGAGCCATAATTTTTTTCATTAATACAGCAATTCTACGGCGGTTAAGGAGGAGGAGGAGGAGGAGGAGGAGGAGGAGGAGGAGGAGGAGGAAATGGCACTTCATACAGATGGCACTTCACTCTTGGCTGCTTTCCACTGTTGTACAAGCAAAGTCCGGGTCAATCCACTTGCTGTTCATTTTGATTAGCGTCAGCCTGTCGGCACTGTCGGTTGACAGGCGGCTGCGCTTATCGGTTATAATGCCCCCGGCTGCGCTGAACACACCCTTTCTGATAGCACGCTGGCGGCAGGGCAGGCAAGCACCTCCAAGGCGTACAGGGACAGTTCCAGCCACGTGTCCAACTTGGAGACCCAGTAAGTGTAGGTCGCCGAGGGATCGGGGAGGACAGGGGTGTGGTCTGCCAGGTAGTCCCGCAACATCCGCCGATACTTGTCCCTCCTGCTGATAGCGGGCCCCGCAGTGATGGAAGTTGCACGAGGGGGTGACATGAACGTGTCCCACACCTTGGAGAGTGTTCCCCTGGTGGCTGTGGGCCTGATCGATGTTGTCAGACTCTGGGAGACACTCTCCTCTCTGCCGCCAGCGATGCTGGGTGGGAAAATCTGCATCATGTTCTGCAAGAGTTCCCTCTGGTATTCCAGTAATCGATTCGTCCTCTCCTCTACCGGAATAAAAGAGGAGAAGTTATCTTTATACCGGGGGTCCAGGAGTGCGAAGACCCAGTATAGTTTGTTCTCCAATATCCGGACAACACGTATGTCCCGGGAAAAGCAGCCCAGCATGAAGTCAGCCATGTGTGCCAGACTCTGAGTAGGCATGACCTCACTGCCCCCACCAGAAGGATCATTTTCCATTTCCTCCTCTTCCTCCTCCTCTCCGCCCCATCCGCGCTGAACCAATGGGACGCACACAGCCTGACTGCTACCCTCGCTGCCAGCATCCTCTTCCACAGCCACCTCCACGTTGTCCTCCTCCTCCTCATCCTCCTCCTGCAACTGCCACCGAGCAGCAGACAAAAGTGTGGTCTGACTGTCTACCTGCGTTGCGTCTCCTCCTACCCCCATCTCCTCTGTGTGCAATGCGTTCTCCCTTATTGCGATGAGCGATTCTTTAAGGACGCCTAGGAGCGGGATGGTTACGCTCACTATAGCGTCCTCGCTGCTGACCTTCTTAGTGGACTCCTCAAAGATACGCAATACATCGCATATGTCTGCCATCCATGGCCACTCGTGGTTGGCAAACTGAGGGAGCTGAGTTGGAGGCACGCGTGGATGCATCATCTGGTACTCCATCAATGCTTTCTGCTGCTCACACACCCTGGCCAACATGCAATAGGTGGAATTCCAGCGAGTGGGCAGGTCGCACAACAGCCGATGTTGAGGCAAATGGAGGCGTTGCTGGATTTTTTTTTTAAGCTAGCAGCAGCTACAGTTGACTTCCGAAAGTGAGCGCACAAGCGCCGCACTTTGACCAGTAGCTCTGCCAGGTTGGGGTAAGTCTTTAGAAACTTTTGTACTACCAAATTAAAAACGTGGGCCAGGCATGGTACGTGATTGAGTTCTGCAAGCTCCAGAGCCGCCACCAGGTTACGGCCGTTATCACACACGACCATGCCTGGTCCTAGCTGCAGCGGCGACAGCCACATCTCTGTCTGCCTTTACCTCAGAGGCTGACACTGTAACGGCTGTGTGTGTGGGAGGTGCTGCTTTTGTTATGAGACCAGGTGACTCTTATGTGTAAAATCTATACAAAATAAACTAAACTGACTGAAAATGACTGAAATTCTTCTTTGAATAACTGTTCAGAAAAAAACTAAAGGTATTAAAGTGGAACAAAACCCCATTCTAAATCAGGATGCCCACTGTGTGAAACGACCCCTGGATAACCACAGATCCCCCCATTTTTCTGGCGCTCACGCAGATAGTCGTTTAGACAGGCCGGGCGGCCAGGAAGGTTACTGCTCAGGCTCCCCATCTGCGTGCAAACAGCGCTGATTGGATGAGAGTCTTACTCCAACACCTACCTACATTCCAAGTACCATTTAAATATAAGTCACCAAGAAAAATTCGCGATACTGCTCCTTTAAGCACCGCCTGCTGACGTCTCCCCGTGCCAGTGCTGCAACGCTTCCAGCAAGGGGCTGAGGGCGATGTTAAGGCAGAGGAGGAGGAGGAGGAGGAGGAGGAGGAGGAAGAGGAGGGGGGTCTATCAGAACCTGTGCTGGCAATCTTGGGCGGGGGTGGTATGTAGGCCGTCCCTGTTTGCGACCCCGTCCCCGCTTCCACAACATTCACCCAGTGTGCCGTCAAAGAGATGTAGCGTCCTTGGCCGCAAGCGCTTGTCCACGAGTCGGTGGTCAAGTGGACCTTTGCGCTGACTGCGTACCTCAGGGTCCGCCTGATGTTACGCGACACGTGCTGGTGCAGGGCGGGGACGCCACACCGGGAAAAATAGTGGCGGCTAGGGACGGAATAGCGAGGTGCGGCAGCCGCCATCAGGTCGCGGAAGGCCTGCGTCTCCACAAGCCAAAACGGCAACATCTCCAGGGCCAGCAGTTTGGAGATGAGGCAGGTTAAGGCTTGGGCTTGGGGGTGACTGGAGGCGTACTTCCGCCTGCGGTTGAACGCCTGCGAGATGGACAGTTGATGGGACGAGGAGATGGAAGGTGCAGACGAAGATGCGGGGGAAGGGGGGGCTGAAGGAGAAGGCCCCAAAGTAGCCGAGGCAGAGGCAGATGTGGAGGTGTCCTGGCTGGAGGTCTGGACCGCAGTGGCAGCACACAACAAAGGGGAAGAGGCAGTGGCAGCAAGACGGGGCGCAGGTTGTATTGCGTTTGCTCTCTCCCACTCAGCCCAGTGCTTGAATTCCAAGTGACGGCGCATGCCTGAGGTGGTCAGATTGCTCTTCTCAGAGCCCCTACTCAGTTTTGAGTGGCAGATTGCGCAAACCGCGCTCAGTTTGTCATCCGCGCAAACATTAAAAAATCTCCACACCACAGAAGTACGAGGCCTCGATGGGGGAGCTTCGCGCGACTGCCTGCTGCCGGGAAGAGCTTCGGCCCTGCTGGCTGTGGCCTGCCTTCTCTGTCTGGACTGTCCTCTGCCTCTGGACTGTCCTCTGCCTCTTGCTGCCTTATTCGGTGATGCGCAGACCGCATCTCCACTGCTTTCCCCGCTGGACATCACCCCTGTCCAAGTGGGGTCGGTCATTTCGTCGTCCACCACCTCCTCTTCCACTTCCTCTCTCTGCTCCTCCTCCTGCCCACTGGACATTCCAACAGCCTCCCTTGATGGCAACTGCGTCTCATCATCATCGCTCATGATAGCAGATGCTGGTTCCGGGTCCACATCACTAGCAGATGGCGGATACTCAAGTGTTTGGGCATCACTACAAACAAATTCCTCTGCTAGCTCCTGGGATTCTTGCAGCACATCTGGAAAAGGACCCGAAAAGAGGTCCTGGGAGGGGTCAAGGGTGGGCTGACTCTGTTGGCCAGGTTGGGAGGAAGGAGGGTCAGAGTGAGACTGTGTGGATGACTGGGTGGTGGACAAGTGACTGGAAGCGTTATCGGCCATCCATTGCACCACCTGTTCACGCTGCTCAGGCTTTAACAGAGGTGTACCCCGCCCCCCGCATAACTGTCCCATAAAGGCAGGGAAGCTGGATGAGCGTAATGCTGGCTGCCCCTCACCAGCACGCATTGTATCCCCACTGGCTTCAACGCGGTTTGTGCCCCCACCAGCATTTCCGCGCCCCCGTCCTCGTCCACGTCCCTTTGCGCTAGCCCTCCGCATTTCAGACGTTTTACTTTTTTGGCCACGCGTTATGCCAAATATAAAAATATTTTTAAGAAGAACACCTGGCTATACAGCCGTATACTGCCAGAAGGTGAAATGGTGCCTATACGCACCGGGTATATAACAAGGTTTTGTTGGTAAAGAGGACACAAAACAGTAGTGCCAAATATAAAAAATATTTTTAAGAAAAACACCTGGCTATACAGCCGTATACTGCCAGAAGGTGAAATGGTGCCTATACGCACCGTGTATAAAACAGTGTTTTGTTGGCACAGAGGACACAAAACAGTAGTGCAAAATATAGTTTTGTATATAGGTGCTAATACACCACTGAAGTCTTTCTGTCCCTATTCCAGCAGCAGCAGCTACCCCTCACTAAAGCAGCCGTAGCTGCAGCACTAATAAGTGCTCAGCTCTTGGGCCTCCACACAATGTTTGAGAGGTCTCAGCTCTTGGGCCTCCACACAATTTTTAAGAGGTCTCAGCTCTTGGGCCTCCACACAATGTTTGAGAGGTCTCAGCTCTTGGGCCTCCACACAATTTTTAAAAGGTCTCAGCTCTTGGGCCTCCACACAATGTTTGAGAGGTCTCAGCTCTAGGGCCTCCACACAATTTTTAAAAGGTCTCAGCTCTTGGGACTCCACACAATATTTGAGAGGTCTCAGCTCTAGGGCCTCCACACAATTTTTAAAAGGTCTCAGCTCTTGGGCCTCCACACAATTTTTAAAAGGTCTCAGCTCTTGGGCCTCCACACAATTTTTAAGAGGTCTCAGCTCTTGGGCCTCCACACAATGTTTGAGAGGTCTCAGCTCTTGGGCCTCCACACAATTTTTAAAAGGTCTCAGCTCTTGGGCCTCCACACAATGTTTGAGAGGTCTCAGCTCTAGGGCCTCCACACAATTTTAAAAGGTCTCAGCTCTTGGGACTCCACACAATGTTTGAGAGGTCTCAGCTCTAGGGCCTCCACACAGCTCTTGGGCCTCCACACAATGTTTGAGAGGTCTCAGCTCTTGGGCCTCCACACAATTTTTAAAAGGTCTCAGCTCTTGGGCCTCCACACAATGTTTGAGAGGTCTCAGCTCTAGGGCCTCCACACAATTTTAAAAGGTCTCAGCTCTTGGGACTCCACACAATGTTTGAGAGGTCTCAGCTCTAGGGCCTCCACACAATTTTTAAAAGGTCTCAGCTCTTGGGCCTCCACACAATTTTTAAAAGGTCTCAGCTCTTGGGCCTCCACACAATTTTTAAGAGGTCTCAGCTCTTGGGCCTCCACACAATGTTTGAGAGGTCTCAGCTCTTGGGCCTCCACACAATTTTTAAAAGGTCTCAGCTCTTGGGCCTCCACACAATTTTTAAGAGGTCTCAGCTCTTGGGCCTCCACACAATGTTTGAGAGGTCTCAGCTCTTGGGCCTCCACACAATTTTTAAAAGGTCTCAGCTCTTGGGCCTCCACACAATTTTTAAGAGGTCTCAGCTCTTGGGCCTCCACACAATGTTTGAGAGGTCTCAGCTCTTGGGCCTCCACACAATTTTTAAAAGGCCTCAGCTCTTGGGCCTCCACACAATGTTTGAGAGGTCTCAGCTCTAGGGCCTCCACACAATTTTTAAAAGGTCTCAGCTCTTGGGACTCCACACAATGTTTGAGAGGTCTCAGCTCTAGGGCCTCCACACAATTTTTAAAAGGTCTCAGCTCTTGGGCCTCCACACAATTTTTAAAAGGTCTCAGCTCTTGGGCCTCCACACAATGTTTGAGAGGTCTCAGCTCTAGGGCCTCCACACAATTTTTAAAAGGTCTCAGCTCTTGGGACTCCACACAATGTTTGAGAGGTCTCAGCTCTAGGGCCTCCACACAATTTTTAAAAGGTCTCAGCTCTTGGGCCTCCACACAATTTTTAAAAGTTCTCAGCTCTTGGGCCTCCACACAATTTTTAAGAGGTCTCAGCTCTTGGGCCTCCACACAATGTTTGAGAGGTCTCAGCTCTTGGGCCTCCACACAATTTTTAAAAGGTCTCAGCTCTTGGGCCTCCACACAATGTTTGAGAGGTCTCAGCTCTAGGGCCTCCACACAATTTTTAAAAGGTCTCAGCTCTTGGGACTCCACACAATGTTTGAGAGGTCTCAGCTCTAGGGCCTCCACACAATTTTTAAAAGGTCTCAGCTCTTGGGCCTCCACACAATTTTTAAAAGGTCTCAGCTCTTGGGCCTCCACACAATTTTTAAGAGGTCTCAGCTCTTGGGCCTCCACACAATGTTTGAGAGGTCTCAGCTCTTGGGCCTCCACACAATTTTTAAAAGGTCTCAGCTCTTGGGCCTCCACACAATGTTTGAGAGGTCTCAGCTCTTGGGCCTCCACACAATTTTTAAAAGGTCTCAGCTCTTGGGCCTCCACACAATGTTTGAGAGGTCTCAGCTCTTGGGCCTCCACACAATTTTTAAAAGGTCTCAGCTCTTGGGCCTCCACACAATGTTTGAGAGGTCTCAGCTCTTGGGCCTCCACACAATTTTTAAAAGGTCTCAGCTCTTGGGCCTCCACACAATTTTTAAGAGGTCTCAGATCTTGGGCCTCCACACAATTTTTAAGAGGTCTCAGCTCTAAGCTTCCCTTACTGCTGGGGTGACACACTGTAACAAACCTCCTCCTGTAAGCTTCCCTGACTGCTGGGGTGACACAATGTAACAAACCTCCTCCTTTAAGCTTCCCTTACTGCTGGGGTGACACACTGTAACAAACCTCCTCCTGTAAGCTTACCTTACTGCTGGGGTGACACACTGTAACAAACCTCCTCCTGTAAGCTTCCCTGACTGCTGGGGTGACACACTGTAACAAACCTCCTCCTGTAAGCTTCCCTTACTGCTGGGGTGACACACTGTAACAAACCTCCTCCTGTAAGCTTCCCTGACTGCTGGGGTGACACACTGTAACAAACCTCCTCCTGTAAGCTTCCCTTACTGCTGGGGTAACACACTGTAACAAACCTCCTCCTTTAAGCTTCACTTACTGCTGGGGTGACACAATGACACAAGAGGACATGTCTGACCACATCTCACACACACACACACACACACACAATGACAATTAGGGGTGGGGTCTATTTATTTTCCCCCTTGCCTATGCCATCTGTGGTTGTCATTAGGCAACGTGATTTTAAGGGGTGCAGAATTTTGTTCTTCTTTTTTGTACAGTTTGGCTTGGGGTCCATGGCAATGTAGAGGAAAGAAGGTTTCCTTGTCTTGTCTCACTTTACGTAGAAGTTATATTGTGTTTGGAGTGTATTGTTGAGTGGCTGTGATAGTGGCGTAATAGTGCGACTTGGGCGCGTTATATGCACCCAGACATGCTTCCCCTGCTGTCCCAGTTGCATTCCAGCAGTGTTGGCATCATTTTCTGATGTTTCAGGGTGGACTTGGTGACCTCCAAGTGGTCGAATTGAGATTTCCAAGTGTCGAGCATTTTTTTCCCATAGACTATAATGGGATTCGATATTCGGTCGAGTAGTCGAGTAACGCGGTCTATTCGAATCGAAATTCGAAATTTCGAATATTTCACTACTCGCTCATCTCTAGTTGTAAACCATTCTGCCTTGCTGTAACACGCACAGGATGCGTGCTGGGTTAGTTAAATAATACTTTGAAGAAATATCACATGCAGATCAGAGGCATCGCTAATAGAATCGCAGAGCGGCACAATTGAATTCAAGAGAGTTGAAGTGGCATCACTATGAGGGGCAGGAGCCCAAACATTGCTTTAAAGAGACACTGGAGTTGGCAGCAGCAGGAGCCCAAAAATTGGATGAATCACACCCTGGAGTTGGCAGCAGCAGCAGGAGCCCAAACATTACTTTAAACAGACCCTGGGGTTGGCTTCAGGAGCCCAAAAATTGGATGATTCACACCCTGGAGTTGTCAGCAGCAGCAGCAGGAGCCCAAACATTACTTTAAAGAGACCCTGGGGTTGGCTTCAGGAGCCCAAAAATTGGATGAATCACACCCTGGAGTTGGCAGCAGCAGCAGCAGGAGCCCAAATATTACTTTAAAGAGACACTGGGGTTGGCTTCAGGAGCCCAAAAATTGGATGAATCACACCCTGGAGTTGGCAGCAGCAGCAGGAGGCCAAATATTACTTTAAAGAGACACTGGAGTTGGCTTCAGGAGCCCAAAAATTGGATGAATCACACCCTGGAGTTGTCAGCAGCAGCAGCAGGAGCCCAAATATTACTTTAAAGAGACACTGGAGTTGGCTTCAGGAGCCCAAAAATTGGATGAATCACACCCTGGAGTTGGCAGCAGCAGCAGGAGGCCAAATATTACTTTAAAGAGACACTAGAGTTGGCTTCAGGAGCCCAAAAATTGGATGAATCACACCCTGGAGTTGTCAGCAGCAGCAGCAGGAGCCCAAATATTACTTTAAAGAGACACTGGAGTTGGCTTCAGGAGCCCAAAAATTGGATGAATCACACCCTGGAGTTGGCAGAAGTTGGCAGCAGCAGCAGGAGCCCAAACATTACTTTAAACAGACCCTGGGGTTTGCCTCAGGAGCCCAAAAATTGGATGAATCACACCCTGGAGTTGCAAGCAGCAGCAGGAGCCCAAATATTACTTTAAAGAGACTCTGGGGTTGGCTTCAGGAGCCCAAAAATTGGATGAATCACACCCTGGAGTTGGCAGAAGTTGGCAGCAGCAGCAGCAGGAGCCCAAATATTACTTTAAAGAGACACTGGGGTTGGCTTCAGGAGCCCAAAAATTGGATGAATCACACCCTGGAGTTGGCAGCAGCAGCAGGAGCCCAAATATTACTTTAAAGAGACCCTGGGGTTGGCCTCAGGAGCCCAAAAATTGGATGAATCACACCCTGGAGTTGGCAGAAGTTGGCAGCAGCAGCAGCAGGAGCCCAAATATTACTTTAAAGAGACACTGGGGTTGGCTTCAGGAGCCCAAAAATTGGATGAATCACACCCTGGAGTTGGCAGCAGCAGCAGGAGCCCAAATATTACTTTAAAGAGACCCTGGGGTTGGACTCAGGAGCCCAAAAATTGGATGAATCACACCCTGGAGTTGGCAGAAGTTGGCAGCAGCAGCAGCAGGAGCCCAAATATTACTTTAAAGAGACCCTGGGGTTGGCTTCAGGAGCCCAAAAATTGGATGAATCACACCCTGGAGTTGGCAGAAGTTGGCAGCAGCAGCAGCAGCAGGAGCCCAAATATTACTTTAAAGAGACCCTGGGGTTGGCTTCAGGAGCCCAAAAATTGGATGAATCACACCCTGGAGTTGGCAGAAGTTGGCAGCAGCAGCAGCAGCAGGAGCCCAAATATTACTTTAAAGAGACCCTGGGGTTGGCCTCAGGAGCCCAAAAATTGGATGAATCACATCCAAGTACTTAGCCTTGAGAAAGAGACCCGTTTGGGTCTCGGAACGCGTGGGTTCTCATTTGCTGCCGGGGTCGCCAGTCTGTTCACAGTAAGGAAGCACTTACTCTTTTATTGTTTTCTTGTCTGTATTTTGTTGCACTTTATGCTGATACCTTGGATTTATATATTTTGCACATAATCATTGGACACTGATGCACTTTGTTTAGCACATGCACTTTAAAGGTAATAATTAGATTAGATCAATGGATAATATATAGGGATAATATTTAATGGTAGGACTATGCATTAGATTGTATACAGATAGGCTCCCCCTGCTGGCATGTTATGTGAGTTTTTTACATGTTTTTAACTGGATAT
This sequence comes from Gastrophryne carolinensis, assembly GCA_027917425.1. Taxonomy (NCBI): domain Eukaryota; kingdom Metazoa; phylum Chordata; class Amphibia; order Anura; family Microhylidae; genus Gastrophryne; species Gastrophryne carolinensis. The sequence goes on along the minus strand of CM051234.1, from coordinate 654,616,763 downwards.
TATGCTGCACATGAATTAATAAAAACTATAATTTTATATGCTATGTGGTGAGTGCAATTGTTAGTCCCTTTTTGGCTTTTTATGGGGGTTGAGGGATCCCCCAATCTGCTAGACATTTAGTACTTGAAAAGCTGATTGGGGCAGTGCACCACAGGGATAAGGATATTGGTTGGTGCCACTCATTTCTTTTAGTTCTATTAAATCTGTTTTGCACGATCCATCTTTCTTTAGTGTTGGTCTGGCCCCGTCATCAATCTACTGGAATACATCAGGCATTGTTGGGAGGAAAGCTTGGATGATCCATGCGCCATTCATTTCCACGCAGAGCAGTCTCTGGAAAAAAAAAAACTATGTATAAACCAGGGTCTTTTTCATATAAAAACAAATGGTTATTTTTGCTTTTAAACCATATGTTCCACAGCTTTACCAGTCATTGTGTCAGCCAATGAAGCAACTTTGTCTGGAAGTGCTGCAAAAGCAGTCCACTGCATCACAAGTGGCATCTGACACCCCCAGTCAACTGTCTGTTGTCTGTCTTTTATGCTTTGGGTTCAGCTCCACTATCCATTGATGAAGATCTGATAATCATAAAATTCAGCAGCTACTGCCCAGCCAAGAAGTGGAGGAGACACTCGCCTCTTCTTCCACTAGCCGGCAATTAGTGATGAGGAGAGTGTCGTGGGAGGAGGTGTTGCAAGCCGAGGTAGTGGAAGAGGGTCCCTGGAGTCTGCGGCGGTGGCGGCGGCAGCAGCAGATTATTGCGGACTGTTTTCGGAAAAATCAGCTACTCAGCGATGTGGCAGTGTTTCATGCAGCATCCTGTGGAGAAAAAGTAGGTTAGTTAGTGTATATACATAAAATTATGAATAGACAAATGCAATAGTATTGCCAAAGTGAAGTTTTGTTTGAGGGTGTGTTTCCACCTTGTAATTAAATCAGAAACAACTAGCTATCATTTGCCTCTGAATAATTAGCCCTCAAAAATTCTTGGAATTTTTAATCTTGATGTCTGAGGGATTTCTCCTCTCAGACAGCGTCACCATAAGTCCAGCCTGCTGCATTACACTTGGAAGAACATCTTGTTTGCGCTGCGACAAGGAAGCCAGAGTCATGCGTCCTGACATGGCACACGTGTTCAGTCTAGTTTTTAAGTCTTGCCCCCATCTGAAAGAACAACAGGAAAGAAAGTTAGCATGCACTTCTGGCACTCCTACACCACCAAGCACAACCTTATTGAGCCTCAGCGTCACAACGGTGTACCCCACCATAGTCTGATTTGCGATGTTTCCACCCGTTGGAATTCCACCCTCCATATGCAGGATCCACTATAGCAGTGGTCCCCAACCCTGTCCTCAAGGCCCACCAACAGGCCAGGTTTTGCAGATCTCCACAAAGATGCACAGGTGGAGTAATTAGTGCAGCTGCAGAGCAATAGAGCTGGCTATTTGGAGATCCAAAAAACATGACATGTTGGTGGGCCTTGAGGACAGGGTTGAGGACCACTGCACTATAGGAACAGAGAAAAGCCATCACGGATTTCTGGATGATCCAAACGGATAGGGGGACACCCCTGTGTAAATTCAATGTAAACCATTGGCAGCTCATACGTGACACCGACCGTTTGCTCAGGCCCTTTGAGGAAGCTACGTTATTAGTCAGTTGCCAGGACTATGAGATGAACGATGAGATTCCACTGCTTCATGTACTACAACACATGTTGGAAACCATGGCTAGTCAGGGCACTGGAGACATGGCACATACATTTCACAGCCACATGAAGCCTGTGGGGGCTGAAGTGGAGGAGGAGGAGGGGGTGAGGCACAGCAAACCACAGTTTAGGTTTCACAAAATGACCATTTTATCTAGTCATCTGACAGGAGAGGAGGAGCAGGAGCAGCCACAGGAGCTAGAGGGTTGTGAGTAAGGCGAGACAGAGGACCCAGACACACCATGGCAGTTTACAGTGGAGATGGAGACAGGTAGTCCCTCCGAGTCACTTGCACAAATGGCACGATGCATGCTCACATGCATGCGTACTAGTGAGCGCAGAATTGTCTCCATTTGTCAGCGGGAAGACTTCTGGCTCTCCAACTTATTGGACCCTCGCTTCCGGCACAAAATGGGGGCATTTTTTACGCCCACTGAGAGGGAGGACAAACTGACCTACTACAGAGACATCCCACGTAGTCAGTTGGGCGATGTCTATCTGCGCCATGGCCCATACTCCCGCAGGTCTGACTCGGGGGGAAGTCTGCGATCACCTTCCACTGACATGGCTGCTGGGGGGTTGGAAGGAGCAGCAGCAGCAGCAGCTCCATCAGCAGCAGCCTCAGTCTTCAGTCGCTAGTGAGTAGCTTTCTACACCCGCATAGTGAGTCTACTCATGAGCAGCAGGAAGACCTGGAGCTGGACCTCAAACAGCAGGTCATGTCATACCTTGACATGACCATGCCAACACACCTTCAAGATCCACTGGATTTGCTGGGAAGCCAAACTTGACTTGTGCCCGCAACTAGCAGAGTTTGCCCTGGAAAAGCTGTACTGGCCGGACAGTAGTTGATTTAGATGGCAACTGGGCTGCTCTATATAACGAAGCAAAATGGCAAATTTACCTCACTATATAAGCTATTGCCCCTCAGATTTACACAGGGGCTGCTCTATATTATGCTGCAAAATGGCAAATTAACCTCACAATATAAGCTATTGCAGCTCTATATAAATAAATAAAAAAAGGGCCTGTAGAAGCTTATTTAGTATAACAGATAGGGTGACATGTGCTGGTTTGGGATGCCCATATGGGCTAGTGTTTTGGCAGCAGTACAAAAACCAATGCAAAATGCAATAGCTTAATAAAGCTGATGCTGATCAACGCTTATTTAGTATAACAGATGGGGTGCAACATGCAGGTTTGGGATGCCCTGCGGCCTGGTGTATTTAAAGCAGACCAAAACCAATTCAAAATGCAATAACTTAATAAAGCTGAGGCTGTAGATGCTTATTTAGTATAAACAGGTAGGGTGCAAGGTGCAGCTTTGGGGTGCCCTGCGGCCTGGTTAAATGAAAGCAGTCAAAAAGGAAGTGCAAACTGAAGTAGCTTAATGAAGCTGATGCTGATCAATGCTTATGTTGTATACCAGATAGGGTGCAAGGTGCAGCTTTGGGGTGCCCTGCGGCCTGGTTTATTAAAAGCAGTCAAAAACAAGTGCAAACTGAAGTAGCCTGATCAACGCTTATGTTGTATAACAGATAGGTTTAAAATAGCATGTGCCTTGGGATGCCCGTGTGGCCTGTTATATTTCAAGCTGAACAAAAAGTAACAATAATCCAAGTATGAGACATCATTTTGACCTGCTTTACAGCGCCATACTTTGAAAAAAAAATAATAATTTCATGCCGATCAATCCAAAGGTCAATGCCCCTAACAAAAATAGTGTTCGGCATAAGTTTTCCTTCTGGAAGGACGTAACCTTTAGTTTACATGGTTGGGGTAGGTTATCTTACAAATTGGGATACCCCAGGCAGCAGTGTCATTGAAAGAGACAGATTGTAATGCAGGCCATACGCAAGCAGAGAAACTCAGGCTGCAACAGGCCTTTTTAGTTTACATGGTTGGGGTAGGTTATCTTACAAATTGGGATACCCCACTGTATATGAAACCGAATATAAATGCACACCCAAAAGTGGACAATCAGCCTCCAAGAGGCCTGCTTAGTTTAAATAAGAGAGCTGCTTAGTATGGTAGGTAGGTTATGTTATGTTACAGAATGGGATGCCCCAAGCAGACTTGAGATCAGTATATATGCACACAGCAGCAGTGTGTTAGCAGGCTCATACAGGCCACATTTCTTTAAATAACTGTGCAGCTTACAGTTAATGCAGAGGCTAATGGTATGTTACAGAATGGGATGCCCCAAGCATACTTGAGATCAGTATATATGCACACAGCAGCAGTGTGTTAGCAGGCTCATACAGGCCAAATTTCTTTAAATAACTGTGCAGCTTACAGTAAATGCAGAGGCTAATGGTATGTTACAGAATGGGATGTCCCAAAAACCAGAGAGCACCTGGCAGGCAGCAGTAAGACTATGCTCAGCAAAAGTGTCTTTATCATGCCTAATTTCAATTAGAATAGGTGCAAATGGTTAGGTTCTTAAATAGAGGCTGGTGTAGTCACAGAATGGGATGCCCCAAAAAAGATCCAGTAGTGCTATGCCCAGCAAAAGTGTCTTTATCAGGCTAATTTCAAATATAATAAGAGCAAATGGTTATATGGTCTTAAACAGAGGCTGCTATAGTCACAGAATGGGATGCCCTTGCAGGGTCCAGAAGTACTATGCCGAGCAAAAGTGTCTTTATCAGGCTAATTTCAAATATAATAAGAGCAAATGGTTATATGGTCTTTAACAGAGGCTGCTATAGTCACAGAATGAGATGCCCTTGCAGGGTCCAGAAGTACTATGCCGAGCAAAAGTGTCTTTATCAGGCTAATTTCAAATATAATAAGAGCAAATGGTTATATGGTCTTAAACAGAGGCTGCTATAGTCACAGAATGGGATGCCCTTGCAGGGTCCAGAAGTACTATGCCGAGCAAAAGTGTCTTTATCAGGCTAATTTCAAATATAATAAGAGCAAATGGTTATATGGTCTTAAACAGAGGCTGCTATAGTCACAGAATGGGATGCCCTTGCAGGGTCCAGAAGTACTATGCCGAGCAAAAGTGTCTTTATCAGGCTAATTTCAAATATAATAAGAGCAAATGGTTATATGGTCTTAAACAGAGGCTGCTATAGTCACAGAATGGGATGCCCTTGCAGGGTCCAGAAGTACTATGCCGAGCAAAAGTGTCTTTATCAGGCTAATTTCAAATATAATAAGAGCAAATGGTTATATGGTCTTAAACAGAGGCTGCTATAGTCACAGAATGGGATGCCCTTGCAGGGTCCAGTAGTGCTATGCCCAGCAAAAGTGTCTTTATCAGGCTAATTTCAAATATAATAAGAGCAAATGGTTATATGGTCTTAAACAGAGGCTGCTATAGTCACAGAATGGGATGCCCTTGCAGGGTCCAGTAGTGCTATGCCCAGCAAAAGTGTCTTTATCAGGCTAATTTCAAATATAATAAGAGCAAATGGTTATATGGTCTTAAACAGAGGCTGCTATAGTCACAGAATGGGATGCCCTTGCAGGGTCCAGAAGTACTATGCCCAGCAAAAGTGTCTTTATCAGGCTAATTTCAAATATAATAAGAGCAAATGGTTATATGGTCTTAAACAGAGGCTGCTATAGTCACAGAATGGGATGCCCTTGCAGGGTCCAGTAGTGCTATGCCCAGCAAAAGTGTCTTTATCAGGCTAATTTCAAATATAATAAGAGCAAATGGTTATATGGTCTTAAACAGAGGCTGCTATAGTCACAGAATGGGATGCCCTTGCAGGGTCCAGTAGTGCTATGCCGAGCAAAAGTGTCTTTATCAGGCTAATTTCAAATATAATAAGAGCAAATGGTTATATGGTCTTAAACAGAGGCTGCTATAGTCACAGAATGGGATGCCCTTGCAGGGTCCAGAAGTACTATGCCGAGCAAAAGTGTCTTTATCAGGCTAATTTCAAATATAATAAGAGCAAATGGTTATATGGTCTTAAACAGAGGCTGCTATAGTCACAGAATGGGATGCCCTTGCAGGGTCCAGTAGTGCTATGCCCAGCAAAAGTGTCTTTATCAGGCTAATTTCAAATATAATAAGAGCAAATGGTTATATGGTCTTAAACAGAGGCTGCTATAGTCACAGAATGGGATGCCCTTGCAGGGTCCAGTAGTGCTATGCCCAGCAAAAGTGTCTTTATCAGGCTAATTTCAAATATAATAAGAGCAAATGGTTATATGGTCTTAAACAGAGGCTGCTATAGTCACAGAATGGGATGCCCTTGCAGGGTCCAGAAGTACTATGCCGAGCAAAAGTGTCTTTATCAGGCTAATTTCAAATATAATAAGAGCAAATGGTTATATGGTCTTAAACAGAGGCTGCTATAGTCACAGAATGGGATGCCCTTGCAGGGTCCAGTAGTGCTATGCCCAGCAAAAGTGTCTTTATCAGGCTAATTTCAAATATAATAAGAGCAAATGGTTATATGGTCTTAAACAGAGGCTGCTATAGTCACAGAATGGGATGCCCTTGCAGGGTCCAGTAGTGCTATGCCCAGCAAAAGTGTCTTTATCAGGCTAATTTCAAATATAATAAGAGCAAATGGTTATATGGTCTTAAACAGAGGCTGCTATAGTCACAGAATGGGATGCCCTTGCAGGGTCCAGTAGTGCTATGCCCAGCAAAAGTGTCTTTATCAGGCTAATTTCAAATATAATAAGAGCAAATGGTTATATGGTCTTAAACAGAGGCTGCTATAGTCACAGAATGGGATGCCCTTGCAGGGTCCAGTAGTGCTATGCCCAGCAAAAGTGTCTTTATCAGGCTAATTTCAAATATAATAAGAGCAAATGGTTATATGGTCTTAAACAGAGGCTGCTATAGTCACAGAATGGGATGCCCTTGCAGGGTCCAGAAGTACTATGCCGAGCAAAAGTGTCTTTATCAGGCTAATTTCAAATATAATAAGAGCAAATGGTTATATGGTCTTTAACAGAGGCTGCTATAGTCACAGAATGGGATGCCCTTGCAGGGTCCAGTAGTGCTATGCCCAGCAAAAGTGTCTTTATCAGGCTAATTTCAAATATAATAAGAGCAAATGGTTATATGGTCTTAAACAGAGGCTGCTATAGTCACAGAATGGGATGCCCTTGCAGGGTCCAGAAGTACTATGCCGAGCAAAAGTGTCTTTATCAGGCTAATTTCAAATATAATAAGAGCAAATGGTTATATGGTCTTAAACAGAGGCTGCTGTAGTCACAGAATGGGATGCCACAACAGAAGTGGACCTGGCAGGGTCCAGAAGTACTATGCCCAGCAAAAGTGTCTTTATCAGGCTAATTTCAATTATAATAAGAGCAAATGGTTATATGGTCTTAAACAGAGGCTGCCGTAGTCACAGAATGGGATGCCACAACAGAAGTGGACCTGGCAGGGTCCAGAAGTACTATGCCCAGCAAAAGTGTCTTTATCAGGCTAATTTCAATTATAATAAGAGCAAATGGTTATATGGTCTTAAACAGAGGCTGCTATAGTCACAGAATGGGATGCCCTTGCAGGGTCCAGTAGTGCTATGCCCAGCAAAAGTGTCTTTATCAGGCTAATTTCAAATATAATAAGAGCAAATGGTTATATGGTCTTAAACAGAGGCTGCTATAGTCACAGAATGGGATGCCCCAAAAAAGAAGTGGACCTGGCTGGGACCAGTAGTGCTATGCCCAGCAAAAGTGTCTTTATCAGGCTAATTTCAATTATAATAAGAGCAAATGGTTATATGGTGTTAAACAGAGGCTGCTGTAGTCACAGAATGGGATGCCTCACAGCAGACTTACGATCAGTTCAGTATATATGCACAGTTAGTTAGTATAAGCAGCCTGAAAACGCTAACAAAGCCTGTCAGGCTGGATGAAAAAAAAAAAAAAAAAACTCCCTGTGACAGGCTGCCAGCCTCCGATCTTTCCTTCCTTTCCCTGTTTTTTCGCTGACTTTCTGTCTGTCTCCTGTCTGTCTCCTGTCTGTCTCCAGCCTGTCCCTGTCTGTCCCTGCCTGTCTAACTGTCTGTCCCTCAGCTACACAGCGTTCTGTCTCTCACGAATGCAATAGAGAAATGAGGCAGGAAAGCAAGATGGCCGGCCTTAAATAGCGCTGTGACGTCACCGGGCTTGCTGGCTGCTGATAGGCTGCATGTGACTGTCCCAGCTTGCACTGGCGCGGGGTTGATGTCTGGACATGTCCCGTCCGCCATCTTAGAATGCCTGTAATGTAAATGAATGGATGTTAAAGGAAAACTTCGAGTGATCGAATCGCGGGGAAATTCGGATTCGATCCGAATCGAATTTTTCCTGAAATTCGGATCGAATCCGGGTTCGTCCGGATCGATTCGCTCATCCCTAACCCTGACACTCAGTTGTGCCACTCTGGCATGTGTGATCCCTGTTATAAAGCGTAAATTAAAATTTTGGTATAACCTTGTTGGGGTCATACTGCAGTGCCCCCCCCCCCCCGTATGGTCCAAACACCTAAATCTGGACTTCAAAAGCCAGAGGGCCCTCGCCACCACAGCCCGGGTTTTGCATAGTGCCCGATTAGAGAACCCCTGGACCGCATTCTGCAGGCAAAGAACGGGCATAAGGAGCAAGGGCGAATGGCACATCTTGCAGTTCCTGCAACCAAATATAAAATAATTACACAAAGCAAAGGTAACCAACTAAAACAAGAACTCCTACAACACATTAAGATTCAAGTTCAACAATCCAAATATAATTCACAAAGGACATAAGTCTAAAAAAATATAGCAATTATATGGATGTGTGGAAAAATAAATGTTTACATGCTAAGGACTAATTTAGGTCAGCATTAAAATGCTTCTATAAGGCATACATGAAATGTATTGATTCAGGTATGCATTGCTAGACAATTTATGGCCTCGGCCATGCTGATACATGCAATGCCTTGGTGCTAAAGACGCGCAGACTCTTCCACATAGCCGCAAAACATGTTCAACAATAGCAATCCGAGACCTCAGAGGTGTCGGAAGTGGTTTTACAATTTTACGGATTTTTAGGGTGGTGAGCAGTCGGAAATCAGCTCTCGGAATCAGACGGAAACCATCCCAGCAACGGAAGTTTTCTGAAGGAACGGAAATTTTCTGATTTTGTTTGGAAATGTTCCGATTTGCTTCCGTTTATCGAAAGCGCATATACACATTAGGCTCGATTCAGAGAGACACAAAAAAACTTTCGGTTTGGTGCCGACGTCGTAAGATTTTCAAAATTTCCCGCTCTCGCATGAACGTTCGAGCGATTCTATGCATGCTTCGTAAACCTTCCGTAGCGCATCCGTGTGCTCGTATGCCAGAGTACGCAGACGAGGATGTCATTTTCCATCGAAAATGTTCAGATTCATTTTTCCCAACTACCAACGTAGCCTTTCGTTTTTGCCCTTTTCCCATCGTATCCTCACACGAATCCTATCATTTTCCCGCTACATCCTGCTTCATTTTTTCCTAAAGTATCTGTCCAGACGAAATTCTTACGATATTGCGCCTGCGCACTACAAACTTCTCTCATTAAAGTGCTCGCCTACATAATTTCACTTCCATCACTAAACTCACCCTAACCACTTAGCGCTCTCCTGCCTTTTCCCTTGAGCTCCCTTAAAGCTCACCCTAACCACTTAGCGCTCTCCTGCCTTTTCCCTTGAGCTCCCTTAAAGCTCACCCTAACCACTTAGTGCTCTCCTGCCTTTTCCCTTGAGCTCCCTTAAAGCTCACCCTAACCACTTAGCGCTCTCCTGCCTTTTCCCTTGAGCTCCCTTAGAACTCACCCTAACCACTTAGCGCTCTCCTGCCTTTTCCCTTGAGCTCCCTTAAAGCTCACCCTAACCACTTAGTGCTCTCCTGCCTTTTCCCTTGAGCTCCCTTAAAGCTCACCCTAACCACTTAGCGCTCTCCTGCCTTTTCCCTTGAGCTCCCTTAAAACTCACCCTAACCACTTAGCGCTCTCCTGCCTTTTCCCTTGAGCTCCCTTAAAGCTCACCCTAACCACTTAGTGCTCTCCTGCCTTTTCCCTTGAGCTCCCTTAAAGCTCACCCTAACCACTTAGCGCTCTCCTGCCTTTTCCCCTGAGCTCCCTTAAAACTCACCCTAACCACTTAGCGCTCTCCTGCCTTTTCCCTTGAGCTCCCTTAAAGCTCACCCTAACCACTTAGTGCTCTCCTGCCTTTTCCCTTGAGCTCCCTTAAAGCTCACCCTAACCACTTAGCGCTCTCCTGCCTTTTCCCTTGAGCTCCCTTAAAGCTCACCCTAACCACTTAGTGCTCTCCTGCCTTTTCCCTTGAGCTCCCTTAAAGCTCACCCTAACCACTTAGCGCTCTCCTGCCTTTTCCCTTGACCTCCCTTAAAGCTCACCCTAACCACTTAGCGCTTTGTTTCTTCTTCCATTTTAGGTCCCTAAAACGTACCCAAATCACTTAGCGCCTTGTTTCTTCTTCCATTTTAGGTCCCTAAAACTTTCCCAAATCACTTAGCGCCTTGTTTCTTCTTCCATTTTAGGTCCCTAAAACTTACCCAAATCACTTAGCGCCTTGTTTCTTCTTCCATTTTAGGTCCCTAAAACTTACCCAAATCACTTAGCGCCTTGTTTCTTCTTCCATTTTAGGTCCCTAAAACTTACCCAAATCACTTAGCGCCTTGTATCTTCTTCCATTTTCACACCCTAAAACTTATCCAAATCACTTAGCGCCTTGTTTCTTCTTCCATTTTAGGTCCCTAAAACTTACCCAAATCACTTAGCGCCTTGTTTCTTCTTCCATTTTAGGTCCCTAAAACTTACCCAAATCACTTAGCGCCTTGTTTCTTCTTCCATTTTAGGTCCCTAAAACTTACCCAAATCACTTAGCGCCTTGTTTCTTCTTCCATTTTCACACCCTAAAACTTACCCAAATCACTTCACGGACATCACAATCTTGATTTTCAAATATGTCATTGTCCCCTTGTTTTTGTTAAAAGTATGTGTGCAAATAAATGGGACAACATGTTTTTTTTTTTTTTTGTTTTTTTATTGCTCAATTGGCATTTGTTAGCAAACTATTTTTGGCCACTTTGGCACTAAAAAATTTAAAACTATATACACATTGATTTTGGGTTACTAAAAATATATACACTGTTTTTTTAATTAATTTTTAAAACTATATACAATAAAATCTATTTTAAAAACCATAAAACTATATACAAATAAATTTGTTTTGTCACAAATAAAATTATGTACAAAGACAACTATGTACAAATGTACAAATCTACAGGGCCAGGAACCTGGACACTAGTCTTCCTCTTCTGTTGTCCCCAACATGTCCCGCATCGCCTGCAGATCGGCCACCAACTCAAGGACCATCCGATTGATATCAGCAAGTCGCTGTCTTGTGGTCCCTGCCAAAAAATCAGAAAATCAAATTATTCGGAGAACAATACATGTTTATCACCTGTGTATTTAATGTATTTAAAGAAACAAATTAACTATAATGCACATATGTCATTAATCACAGGAATTAAGGTTAGGAAGTGGCCACAGGTCATTAAGCTAATTCAGTGGCCACAGGACAGTTGTGGTAGGAATTAAGCTAATTCAGTGGCCACAGGACAGTTGGGCAACTAATTAAGCTAATTCAGTGGCCACAGGACAGTTGGGCAACTAATTAAGCTAATTCAGTGGCCACAGGACAGTTGGGCAACTAATTAAGCTAATTCAGTGGCCACAGGACAGTTGGGCAACTAATTAAGCTAATTCAGTGGCCACAGGACAGTTGGGCAACTAATTAAGCTAATTCAGTGGCCACAGGACAGTTGGGCAACTAATTAAGCTAATTCAGTGGCCACAGGACAGTTGGGCAACTAATTAAGCTAATTCAGTGGACACAGGACAGTTGGGCAACTAATTAAGCTAATTCAGTGGACACAGGACAGTTGGGCAACTAATTAAGCTAATTCAGTGGACACAGGACAGTTGGGCAACTAATTAAGCTAATTCAGTGGACACAGGTCCCTCTTATATTGGCATTGACTAGGGCATTATGTGTTTTTGTGTTCATGGGAATTTAGACCGAAATCTCTAGAATGCCATGACTACTTACTTGGTTGGTGGCCGAGAGATGGCTCGTTGGGGACAACACCCTGAGGTCCTGGTTCCTGGCTCTGCTGTGAAGAAGTGCCTGTAGAAACATGTGCCAAATGGTTAGTTTGGATGTCTGATTCCGCAGTCCTCCAATGTTTTTAGCTAAGTCTGGGTCACATCACTCACCTTCTCCAGGGTCTTGTGGGCTCCTATCTGCTGCCTCCTGACCCACTACTTCACCCGCAACCGAAACATCTACAAATACAGAATAAAGGATTCAGTTTGGTGATATCAGGAGCTAGCAATTCTCTGTTTTGGTGTAGACATGAAGAGTGACATACCAGAGGATCCCGCATGCGAGGCAGGGTACGACTCCCTGCCCACGCTGTGCCGCCCCTCCTCTGTGGTAAGGTCCAGGGGCTGGTCTGAGGAGGCCACAGAGGAGGGGTCGGCCCGTCGCCCTGGAGATCCACCACCTTCACTCCCAGCTGCAGAATCATGCAGCACTGGTCGGCCTCTGCGCCTCCGGGTGCGGCGAATTCGGTAATCCATTTCCAACACTAGAAAAGAAAAGGCATTCTAAGTAAAGGCCTACCTTCTGTCTTAGTTACATATTGCATGCAATCGCAATGTACTTACTTGGAAAATGGATTCCGAAGAACCTCCGCACCCGGGGCATGTGCAGCCGTTTGAGGTCCGACCAATGCTGCATGGTCTGCGTGTGGGTGAAGGTGGTGTTGGTCTGCTGTTGGATGGTAGAGATTATCTCCAGGGCGACGTTGCGTTTTTCAAATGTGTTGGGCAGGTAGCCGTACCTGCGCTCCAGCATGGTCTACAAAACAGAAAGAAAACATCGACTTTACTTCTAAATACCTATCAATATGTGTCAGCAATACATTTTTTGGTGTAATTACATTAACACACACACATTTCTAGGGTTCAGTAATTTCACAATATGGCCTAAATGTTGTTTGGCACGTGTGTTGCGTGCCTTTGGTTGTGCATGTAGTTTATCACATTTTTAACCAAAGCCATTTATTCCTGCGCTTCCTTCACATGTAGAGCAGCATTTCCTAATCTAAGAAAAGTCCATCAAATACACTTACGAACATGATGATCTCTTCTTGTTGGCGGGTGAAGATAGTGGGTGCCATCTTGCTTCTTGTTCTCGGCAGCAGATAAGTAATGCCCCAGCGCGTTCCGCACGGCCGTGCGAACGTACGCAATGCCTCAGCGGGTTCCGCACGGCCGTGCGAACGTACGTCACACGCTGGCTAGCTTACTTAAAGGTCCCTGCACACACAGCTGATTATTTTCTAAAATCAAAATGGCACCCAAAAAACCTCCTGGCAAAACTGGAAAGGAGCAAACGGGGAAGAAGGCAGCCAAACGGCAGGAGCCTTCCGAAGGGCCCAAAACCAGGTCGCAGCAGCCCAAAGCAAAATTACGGCCTAGTACCAAAACGCCGGCCCAGCCAACTATCAGCTATGGGCAAAAAAAGGAGCAGCCAGGCAAAGCAAAGACACAGGCCACAAAGGCTAGTATGGCTACTGGGCCAAAAACGGGTAAGAGGGTCCGAAGACCCACCCCACCCTGCCCCACTACAACACCCACAATAGTCCGCAGTAGGTCCCGCAGCCCCCCAAGAGGCCGAACCAGGTCCCGCAGCCCCCCTCGAGGCAGAACCAGGTCCCGCAGCCCACATAGACGCCGCAGCAGGCCACGCAGCCCACAAAGAGGCCGAACCAGGTCCCGCAGCCCCCCTCGAGGCAGAACCAGGTCCCGCAGCCCCCCTAGACGCCGCAGCAGGCCACGCAGCCCACAAAGAGGCCGAACCAGGTCCCGCAGCCCCCCTCGAGGCAGAACCAGGTCCCGCAGCCCCCCTAGACGCCGCAGCAGGCCACGCAGCCCACAAAGAGGCCGAACCAGGTCCCGCAGCCCCCCTCGAGGCAGAACCAGGTCCCGCAGCCCACATAGACGCCGCAGCAGGCCACGCAGCCCACAAAGAGGCCGAACCAGGTCCCGCAGCCCCCCTCGAGGCAGAACCAGGTCCCGCAGCCCCCCTAGACGCCGCAGCAGGCCACGCAGCCCACAAAGAGGCCGAACCAGGTCCCGCAGCCCCCCAAGAGTGGGCCAAAAAAAAAAAACAGAAGAGGGCCAGCCCTGCAAGATCGCCCTCACCCTTGGTCCGCCCTACTACCTCCAAGGGCAGCACTACTTCAGGCTCAGAACGAAACTCTCCTGCTCGCCCACATTTGGCACCGGCACAGGTGGAAAGGCAAGGTTACTATGCCACATCAACACCTGGGACTTCTGTGGCCAGCCAGGCCAGAACACCCAGTCCCTTGCCCAGTCCTGGCCAATCCCCAGGCAGCCACCATTCCCTGCATTATCCCCCACAAACCCAGGCAAGGATGTCACCCCATTTGGATGACACCATGGAGGACCCACAACCCAAAACAACAGGGCGCACATTGCGAAGAGGGCAGTTGAGTGGGCGTTTTGGTGAGGGCCAAATTATGGCCTTGGCTAGTGGCCTGACCTTAGTTTATGATGAGCTATATGGGCGCAGATCAAAAAACACCACCAAACAGCGCAGAGCAAACATCTTGGCCGACCTAACCAGACAAGTGAATGCAGCGGGGGAAGAGTTAAAGGATGTTGTACAGATTCAGCGCAAGATATCGGACCTCAAATATGCTGCGCGGAAGAAAGAAAATCAAAGGCGGATTGACAGGTAAAAATGTTAGCTTTAGGATTAGACTGGATGTTGTATTGGCCACCTGGTTCTAAATTAGCCTAACTCTGTTTTGCAGCATGAAAACTGGAGGAGGTTTTCCCTCCAAACTCAAGTTGACCCCGGCTGAGGAGATGATTTTTGGATTGATGCATCCAGTCGCCGTCGAAGGCCACGCGGCCCTAAGGGACACAGATTCACCGACCCGTCCTGCAGGTGAGTAAGATTTATGTGACCTTTACAATTAGTGAGCATGCACAATTAGACAGTAACACATCTGGGAAGCCAGGCACCTAGGCTGTGGCTTGTAGGTGATTTCTGTGTTGGGCCAGGGTGTGGCATGTGTGTGGCCACTTAACTTGTGATTTTTGGGCCACATACAAGACGTGAATGTACATTGAACCCGAGTGTAAAAGTTTGTTGGTTCCCATTAACCTGGCAGTTATGTCTTTACACTCCATGACATCACACACTTCAATCTTGATCTGTTGTGGACTTGTGTGTGAGCTTGGGTTGTTAAAAAATCAACAAACAGGCTTGTTTTGAATTAGGAAAATATACATTGCTAGGCCTCCCAAAAACCAGGTCCCTGCTATGTCCAGGCTGAGTGTGTACACTTAAACCGGACCTTCATTGTGATTTAATGAAAAGGCCAAAGTATGCAAAAACAGTTCCCCAGCATGTCAAATTCCGATTTTTTTCAGTTTTAGTCACTAACTTATTATTCTTTCTAACACTGGCCTGCAACTCTGACCAGGAATTTAGGATACATGCGCCGGCATCTTGACTCAGAAGCATCACACTTACTGAGGAGAGAAGAGTGGGATAAGGTACAGGGGGGCGGCTTATAGCTGTTCTTTGCTCAAACAGAGCAGAGCTGGGGTCAGATAACGGTCACCAGTCCAAGAATGCAGAGCAGCACAGTCAGGAGGCACTTCCTGTTTGCAGGCTGCCTGATAAGATGGCGGATTCCATAAGCCGCCATCTTTGATGTTTAAAGGCTCATAACATGCAGTAGATGCAGGTAGGAAGATTTGTAATGTGGTCAATCTGTATGTACAGGGTGTGGGAAACATATAAGCTAGACTCTTAATCAGAGTGAAGGTCCGCTTTAATGGCCTATAAGGGATGTGGTCAGCCACAGAACAAGCTGAACTTGAATGTTTGGCTTAGTTGAGTTGAACAATGTTGAAGTAGTTATAGCCCAAAAAATATTAAAGATAATGGCATGGAAATTGAAGCTTATTTGTCCCCGTTGTTGTAGTGCCCATGACAGCTTTGACCCGTTAACTAATTCGGCATATGTCTTTTGACCCGTCAACAATGCATAGGTGTGTGTTTACATAGTGTCTTTGCTTCTCATGCAGGCCACCATCATCGCTCAGCTACTGTGGAATCCACTGCCAGTGTGGACATGCCGTCAACTTCCGTGCAGCCTAGGAGGGAGGAACCGATATATTCGGTAAGTTTATTGAGCAAATGTCGGTTAGCCATGTTACTTTGCATGTTACTACTAACAGATTGACATATGTAGTGGGCAAGCTAACATATAATTTGTCTCTGTCCATACAGACCCACACACTCATGGATGAAATCCAGGAGCTGGAGGAGGATGGATCCTTGCTGTGCCCTTCTGAAGATCTACCCCTGGGCCAGAATCTGCAACTGGTCCAAAATGTTTCACCACCAACTCCGCAGCAGCAGAGGGAAGCTGGCTGCATGGTGGCTGCACATGATGGCCAGCATGCACAGACTGACAGTCAAGTCCCCAGTGTTGTCTCTGCTGTTGAGGATAGTGAAAGCATGCCTGTGTCTGTTGAGGGGCCCAGACCAACATCCTCGGCACGACCCCGAACCAGGGGATTGGGGAGGCGGAATCCGCTACGGCGCAACCAGGGGAGGGGCATGGCAATTTTGGACGCATGGCACCACGAGAGGGTTACCTTCCAGCACCAAAACCAAAGAAACCGAGAGGCACTGCATGGCCTGATCGAGACCCTAAATACGACATTACAGGCTGTGCAGACCGAATTGCGGACCCTCAACAGCCACATGGAGACTGCCAACAATGACAACCGTGCCTACAGGGGTGAAATGGTAAATATCATGCGCAACATTTTGGACCAGTTGCAGATTCAGAATGCCACACAGGCCCACGTTAGGTCCAATCAGCAAGGGCCACCACCTGGGTACTATGGCCATCACCCATATTAATGTCTCCACAACATGAATCTGTACAACATCTTTGCTCTTAATCCCCCCTGTATTGACTTGTCTGGTGAGGCAAACCAAGATACCGTTGGTGTATGCCTTGGGTTGTGTGTTTTTGATTTGCGCCCATATAGCTCCTTAGAGTGGTGAGGTAGGCCACTAGCCAAGGCCATATCGGAATCCTCACTGAACGTGCCACTCAAGCTTCTACACCTGTACCAGGTTTACACCTGTGGCAGGGGCAAATGTGGCCAACCAGGATTTTTTGGTGATTTAATTATTGCCATGGTTGATCTAACCATTAATCCTTTGTGGTTACATATATTTTGTTTGCAAATTGGAGTGAGCAGCAACTCCAAGTTTGAGCTCTTATTTTGATAAAATAAACAGTTAAAGACACCTGTGGCTCATAAATTTTATTGTCTCTTTTTTGGGTGTCACAGAGAAATATATACTTGGACATTCACACAGTTCACACATCCAAAAAAGAGAGTTGGAAAGCATTAGGCCTGTGGTGAGTAATTACTTCATTACTTAGTTGAACACCACAAACATAATGAAACATACACAAAGGGAAAGAAAACTAAATCAACAACACAATGTTAAACAAAGGCCAATACAGGTTACATTAAGCAAAATGGGTCGCGATCAAATTAGTCCGCACACTTTGGCCGGACACACTACTGTGTGTGTCCAGAAATGAGTCCTCCTGGTCTTCGCTGGGTGGAGAGGGAGCAAAATCTACATACCGGGGGACCCGTTGTGAAATTGCAAAATTGTGCAGAACAGCACAGGCCATTATTATGTCTATGACCTTTTTCGGATCATATTGCAGGGCGCCCCCGGTATGATCCAAACAACGAAACCTAGTCTTCAAAAGACCAAAGGCCCTCTCTACCACAGCCCTGGTCTTGCGGTGCGCACAGTTGTAGGCATCCTGGGGCCGGAGTACTGGCGTCAAGAGCCACGGCAGCAGCGGGTATCCTGAATCACCTTATACATAAGATTAGGAAAAAAAACATGTAAGACCATCAAGGCACCAGCAACATCAATAGGAGGCTATTTGTCAATTGTGTGATCAACATGAGGCAACATTTGCCACTGTCCCAGTCCCAAACTAAACATATGTCCTAGAGGTTTACAAAAGGACAACATACAAAGAGTGAGGATGAGGGACAATCATACATAAGGATCCCAGCTCTGGGTTTCAAAGTGTGCTTAGGATGTAGGTTTGGCTGACCCCTTATATGCTTTGTGTGAGACCAAAACAGCAGAAACACGCCACATGCACTTTATCCCGCTCTACTCTCGTGTGGAAGTGCAAACCAACTTAGCAAAGATGGGTCCTAAACTATGCTCAAGTTAAGTGCACGATTCCACACGAGGGTGGTGTAAGAGGGATTATTAAATTAGACAAACAGATAATTTAGAATGTGGCTAATGCAGGCCAAACTTGGCGAAACGCTTGGTTGGTTAATAACTAACATTCAAGTGTGGTTTCACATGGCCAGAAGGTTGTTTAAGGTGTAAGTTTTGCAGACATTACTGCCAAATGCTAATTAAAAACAAACATCCACAACTACATTATGTGGTTTATGTTAACTTACCAAGGAGCCATGCACCGGAAAATTCCCCAGACTCAAACCGTCGGTACAATCCTGATCGTCTAAGGATGTACGCATCATGGGCTGAGCCTGGGTAGCCGGCGAGGACGCTAAGGAACCGCATGTCCGGGCCCACCACTGCCTGCACATTAAAGGAGTGGCCCATTTTGCGGTTCCTGGTAAAAAAGGAAGACAAGAAAACATTAGGAAGGCATTTTGAAAAATGAACACACACATTTCGATAAGGAGGGACCATTACAAGGAGGGACCATTCAAAGGAGGGACCATTAAAAGGAGGGACCATTACAAGTTGAGACCATTACAAGGAGGGACCATTACAAGGAGGGACCATTAAAAGGAGGGACCATTACAAGGTGTGACCATTACAAGGAGGGACAATTACAAGGAGGGACCATTACAAGGAGGGACCATTACAAGGAGGGTTAACCTAAAATTGAAACAAAAAAAAAAAACATTACTTACCTGTATATGTACTCGTCGGCAGCCGGAGGCACCAGGGCGACGTGGGTACAGTCAATGGCACCAATGACGTTGGGCATGTCGGCGATATTATAAAAACCAAGCTTAATGGCGTTTCTGGCTACCATATCATCTGGGAAAAAAATATATTTGGGGGTTAGGGTAGCCATGCCTTCCAAAAAATGTGATAGTGCGCGGCTCAGCGTAGGCTGTGAGATCCCCACGGAGAGGGCACCCAGCCTCTGGAACGAGCCGTTCGCCAAAAATTGCAGGCAGCCAAGCATCTTGGTCATACCTGAAATTGCTTGCCCCTTCCTTGTGGTGCGGGCTAACCATGGCCGCAGCTCACTATACAATTTATGGAGGGAAGCGCGATTAAGCCTGGTCAGCTTGAACAGCTCAACGTCATGCATGCCATTGATGTTCATGCGTCGCCGCCGGTGCAATCTGGGCTCTGACCTCAAGATCCCATCAATGCCAAACAGAAGAAGAGCTTGATGCTCTTCAAAGTCACTCTCCATCACGCTTGGTTGCCTAGTCCCGAGGTCAAAAAGGTGCCGTAAGACGCTCGACAAGGAAATGACTATATGGGTGTCGGAATACTTGCCAATCAGCTCTCTGAATTAATCGCCAGCCCATTGCAATGACGTAAATGATTTGACCGATCGAAACATTGACGATTTCGAAGGAAAAAAGTCCCGAAGTTGCGTAAAAACACAAAATTAAATTCGATGGACGAACGAACATATACGTCTATGTTCGAACGTTCGTGCGAGTCGAAAATGCCCAAAAAAAAAGAAAAAAATGACAAACACCCAACAAAACTTTCGATTGCAAATACGAACATAATGACATTTGGGATTTTGAATCGAGCCTATTCTCCCGAACGGTCGTGCCACCAAAACTTTCACAGACAGCTACGGAAGTCCGGACGAATGTTTCTTCTTATCCAAGGCTCCCAGATAGAGATGAATTTATCATAAGAGTCAGCCAGGATGCTGGACAGTCTCTCGTGCTATTCGAACTTTTAAGATGTTATCGCGGAGTGTGATATTTTAGACTTTTCTATAATTGATTGTTTAAACCTGGAACCTGGCTTATAGTGTTTGGAAATCTTATCTGAATTCCGTACATGCTGCAGTTCACATTGCAGCCACTAAGGGGGGCCGTGTACTACAAATGCTTTCCTCACTTGTGCAAAAACTGTGCAACTCCTTTTTGGGAATTAAACATGCAATTCCATTTCATTGTCTAACCAGAGGTTAATTCAGCACCCGAGCAGTTCTATTACATTTTGACCTAATGTGAGCTTGTGAAGATGAAATCCCTCGATAGTAAAAATCGTTAATAAAATAATAACAATACATACCTGAGGCATTGAATGGCCGAAGGTACTGAGGCTTACCGTTGGGAGCCGCGAGGGGGGGCCCCCTCCTTTTTCCGCCCTACCCATGTCCCTACCCCCCTCCCCGCAAAATCCATCCTCCCACCCCCTGTTAGATACCCTACCCATTTTAGTTGTCTGTCCCTATGAAAAAAAAAAAAAAAAAAAAACATAAGGGTAAACAGGTACACAATTAGAGTTGCAGGATAGCGGAACATAAGCGCCCCTTTTTTCTCAGTGCTATACAAAAAAGAAACTAAGGTCAGTAGTGGGTTCTGAGTAATGGAACACTTGATAAAGTGACAAAGGACCGACTTGACTCAGCAAGAGAGGCATGGCGCTGTTCATTATTTTTTGTATACCATATATGTTGAAATATGCATGCGGTCAATACCCTGTACTGTTTTTCTTATGCCAAACCTAAATAAAGAATAATAAAAAAATAAATAAATAAATAATAAGAATACAATTGTTTTTCCTTTTGTTTTTTTAATGTAATCTTTTAATTCATACCCAGGTTCGGATTATGAGGGGGTACAAATGGCACGCACCCCTGGGGCCTCCAACACTTGCCCCGCACCAACCTTTGGGTTATTGGGTTATGGTTGGTCCAGGAGGCTTTTCAGGCTTTGGTCCGGCGGGCAGCAGGGGGCTGGCAACAAAGCCCGCCCCCCCCCCGCCTGGACCAAGCCTTTTTTGTTTTTGCAAATTTGCAGCCAAAGCCGCCACAGGGCAGGACGGAGATTCCAGAGCAGCAAAGCCGATGTCAGCAACGCTACAGTGATGGGTGCAGAGCTGTCACTGCACATAAGCCTCCAAGCACATTGTATATGTCCGCTGGCAACTCAATGCAGGGAACTGTTTTCTGCTGGACCAGCCGGGCGACTACACTACCCCCCACCCAGAATGGCAAAGCAGGAGTTCCCGAGCAGCACACACCCGCACAAGGGACTCGATCTGACATTCCAGTAAGTGGCGGTTGCTAAACAGTCATAAAAATAAAAAAAAAGTTACTTCCCCGTGACTTTTACACTAAAAAAAAAGATGCCGGCAGCTGCTAACCTGGCTTTTTTTTGTAAATGCGTTGAGAATTTTTTACTCCTGCTCACGGCAGCTGTAAATGATTAGTTCGAAAGAGCAGTAAAAACAGGAGACAAAACATTGTTGAATCACATTATTTTTTACTATAGTAATTTTCTGTTGCGTTTTTTTTTTTTACTTTAGACGAATGTTTTCAATTTATAAGAGAAGACAAGTGAAAATAATTAGTGTAGAAAATAAAGTGTGATTTTTCTTGTTTTTTATTGTTGAATTGCAAAAATGTTTTTCTTTAAAAAAAAAACATACTAATTTATTGTTACAAATAGGGATGAGCGAACCGGTTCGAACGAACCGGAATTCGCTCCGAATTTCAGGGAAAATTCGATTCGGCACGAACCCGATTTTTTTTTGGTTCGTGCCGATCAAATTTTCCCTGAAATAAAAAAAAATGCCGGCATGGTGGGAGCGGGCAGGCCAGCTACGCTGTCAGCGAGCGGCGGAAGCCAGCCCACTGACAGCGCAGCCGGCCTGCCCGCTCCCATCATGCCAGCATTTTTTAAAAAAGCAAACACTTACATGCATGATCGGAGCGTGGAGGCCTGCCTCGCTCTCAGGCGCCCTCTGATGACGCTCCCTCTGATGACGCGTCCTCTGATGACAGCTGAGAGCGGCGCCGGCCTTCACGCTCCGACCATACAGGTAAGTGTTTGCTTTTTAAAAAAATGCCGGCATGGTGGGAGCGGGCAGGCCGGCTGCGCTGTCAGTGGGCTGGCTTCCGCCGCTCGCTGACAGCGTAGCCGGCCTGCCCGCTCCCACCATGCCGGCATTTTTTTTTTTTATCAGATGAGCGATTCGGGAAAGTTTGATTCAGGCGAACCCAAATTTCTTGGGGAAATTCTGCGAATCGCCCGAATCGAACTTTCAAGAAGTTCGCTCATCTCTAGTTACAAAAATAATATAGCACTGCGGGCCTAGACTAATCTCAGAAAAATAATCCCCCCTAAATGAGCCACACTCAAATAATAAAAATACAATATTTAATTTAATAAATTTTTAAATAATTGAACAAGAAGATAGCACATAACAGCACAATACATAGTTAAAAAACATAAACACAAGATGGGGGATATCCCAAAAAAGAGAGTTGACTAGTATCCTCAGACAATATATAGTATGCGGGCTTGTATAATATATAAATAAACAGATAATTATAGCATATATCTGACAATTTACACATGTCTGGAACCAAATGAAAAACTGCGTGTGTGTAAACAATGTGAACATAGTGTTGAAACAACTATAAACAATTAAGAAAAACAATTACTTGATCAATAGATAAGTAACTTACTAAAGTGCTAAGTGCATATATAAAATGTGCCATACTGTGCAAAAAAAGAGGTAGAATGCATGTTCATAAAAAGACAATTAAGGTGCTGAAGTGCGGTTATCCACAGATAAAGGAATATTATCCAGACAAGGTACCAAACATAATATTAAATAATACAATTACATCACCTGTCACCAGGGTGTCCCCCGTAGCAGCCGCCACCGACGCATTGCGTGTCGTAATGACACTTCGCCTTTTAGGGGGGATTATTTTTCTGGGATTAGTCTAGGACCCCAGTGCTATATTATTTTTGGTTTATTATTCAATCCCCAGAGCCAGCACCTCTTTCCAATATTTAAGCTGTGCACATCCATCCTAGTTGTGTTTTCTACTAATTTATTGTTACAGACTTTGTTGAGTCGAACGCATAGGGCACAATCTAATAACAGTTGAAAAATATTCTCATGTTAGTAAAAAATTCACTTTGTGAGAAAAAGCCTAAAAACGTCACTGTTACTGAATCACCTGATAGGAAGACAATGAAAGGCAATGGCACCTATTACTACAGTGTAGAAAGGAGTAAACAGTTCTCTACTTTTCTTAGGAGTAAAAAAAGTCCCATTGGCTTTTCCTAACTGGTGATTCAGCAACAATGACATTCTCAGGCTCTTTACTCATAAAGTGATTTTTTTTTACTACCATGAGAACCTTTTTCAACTTTTTGAAACAAACCCATAGGGTCCTCTTCTTCACTCTACATCCTTAAGAAAACCCCAATGCTTTTAATGCAACCCCAGCAGTGTGTCTTTGCTTTATTTTCTGTACACTAGACCAGTTTGCGCAGTATGGGACTCGGGGGAGCTTGGGTCTTGCAGATGGTTGCAATTAGACTTCCTTTCTAATGAACATGAATGAAACAATTTTGTTGGTGTTCCTTTAAGTGACTGGTGTAAGTTATGGCCCAGGCAGCAATATTGATCACACGTCAGGAGTTTCATGCTGGGCCACAAATGTGTTTGATGTAATGACTCCTGCAAACCTACTGGAGTTAACTATTTGTTTCTTTATTTTTACTGTTTCAATGAATATGAAAACAAATTGTGGCCCCTTCCTCCAGATTACCAGGCTGGTGCACCCGTCTGGTCCTGGTAACTCACTGGCCCCTTTAGCCTTTGGCCCAGGTTTGGTGCTCTGCCCGGGGTGGCATCAGTTTTAAATGAAAACAGTGATAAAAAATATAAAGTTAATTCTGCATGTCTTTTACATTGATAAAGAAAAAAATGTGGGTATACGCTGAGAATTTTTTAATCCTGCTTAGGGCAGCTACAGATGTTCCTTTCGAAAGAGTAGTAAAAACAGGAGTCAAAACATCTTTGAATCACTCTATTTTTTACAATGGTAAATTTCTGTTGTATTTTTTTCACTTTATGAGAGAAGACAAGTGAAAATTATTAGTGTAGAAAATTAATTTTATAAAACACTGATAAAGGAACACCAAAAAATAAATATTTTTTTATCAGTGTAAAAGAAAATTGCTTCATTTTTTTTATCAGTGTAAAAGACATGTGAAATTAACTTTATATTTTTTGTGACTGTTTTAATTTAAAACTGATGCCACCCCGGGGCAGAGCACCAAACCTGGGCCAAAGGCTAAAGGGGCCAGTGAGTTACCAGGACCAGACGGGTGCACCAGCCTGGTAATCTGGAGGGAGCGGCCATGATTTGTTTTCATATTCATTGAAACAGTAAAAATAAATAAACAATAAGTTAACTCCAGTAGGTTTGCAGGAGTCATCAGATCAAACACATTTGTGGCCCGGCATAAAACGCCTGACGTGTGATCAGTATTGTTATCTGGGCCTTAACTTACACCTGAAGCTTTCCCTTAAATTATAATTTAAGAGACAGCTTCAGATGTAAGTTATAGCCCAGGTAACAATACTGATCACACGTCAGGTGTTTCATGCAGGGCCACAAGTGTATTTGATGTGATAACATTTCTTTTGTTAGCTTTGTTTGGCCACAGGAGAATGTCCAGAGATGACATTGATAAGGATTGACTATTGTGTATTGGCCAATGACCTGAACCTTTGTACTTAGAGTATAAATTAACCTTTTAAATCACAAATAACATTGCACCTTCCGTGTTCTGTCACTGACTTTATTCTTAGAAGAACTGCAGCCAGGATTGTTACTTTCCCCGGGTGTTGTATCTCTCTGATGGGGAATTTCAACGATTTGAAATGGCTGGCTGTGCGTGGGCTTATAAAAACTTACCCTCTAATGACCCCACGGTGAATGTGAGGCTCACCAACCAATTAGATTAGATAAGCTCGGAAAGGTGAATGAAGCTTTCATCGTTGGTAACACGCCCACACCAGCCATCCAGAGATTCTTGGCACGGGTAAACTCGCTTAAAGATATAGCAGGGATCATCATGATTTGGGATGAGGAAATTGGCCTCCCTGGAGTGTTTTAGACGAATCCAGGGGGGCGTTGTTCCTAACACAAACCTAACACCAGAGGCGTAGCTAGGCTTTCTGGCACCCGTGTAAAAGATTCTAAATGGTACCCCTCCTACTGTGCCCAGGCCCCCCTTTGGGCTCCCTTAGGTACGTCCCTGTCATACACAAACACTAGGGGGTTTATTAAAGAAACACTAAGGCCACTTAGCGCCAGATCAGTATCAGGTCCCAGTAAAAACAGTTTATTTATCAAGTCAAAAATCCAGAGTGCCTGTGATAGTGCCAGGTAGTGTCCCATCTATCATCAGGGCCGGCGATGGGATGAGTGCCAGTACTGAGTTCCCTACAGTGGCAGATAGGGACAGGCACTCACCCTACACTGTGTGGCCTTATCCCATACATTCAAATGAACTGGAATGCTTATAATCATTTACGCATTTTATAATCATTTTTTTCTTTTTTGGGCTGGTGCACCTGCTACGGGATCCCTGGGCTGCTTGGGATTCTGTTTGGCTGTAAACTTGTGATTTGGGCCGTGAGAAAGTTGTGTCATGACTTTCAAGTGTCCCCAATGCAATTCTCATTCCTCTCTTCCCTTTTCATTCTTTACCCTTTCTTAACTTCTCTTCCTTCCCTCTTCCCTTCTTTCTGCTTGCTTTATTTCATTCTGTTTAAACAGGTAGACCATTGAGGACGCCTTAAATTGCTATGTGTGGTTTAATGTATAATGAGTTTATAAGGTAATTTGCATAACATCCTCTACCACAGCTCCTCCCAAGAGGGTCTTCGGTAGAGCAAAAGCCCCCCCCCACCGGCGCAGTATGCCTGGGGCGGGTTCTAGTCACAGTGGTGCAGCCAGGCTGTTTAGAGTTAACAGAGACTCACATAGGATTTATTAGAACTTGCACTTTAATAATGATAAAGACAGCAATTATCTGACATTTATACCGCTTAGAATAAATAAATAGGCTAGACATCTCTAAACACTTTATTATTAAATTATCACAATGACTAAAAACAGAGGGAGATCACATTGATCTTAGTGCCCTCTTATATACAAAATCATTCCAAGTTAAAATCGGTTTTTAGACATGATTTTGTGAGGCATATGTATACCTACAGAAAATTCTCAATTTCATACAGCGTTAATACAGGGTAATTTCACATTGACACGATTGATATTTACAATTTTCACATGATCCAGCATAGTTAGGCAAAAGGTGGAGGTGAACTAGTTTCGCCCCTCGGGGCTTCTTCCGCACCAATTTTCACCTTGTTGATTATCAGACAAGATTTGCCAATTCACATTTAAATATACCAGTACCCTAGATAATGCAGAAGAAAAAAAAAAGGGAGGGAGGAAAGGAAAAGAACACACCAGTTCAGTATCACAATTAGGGATGAGCGAATCGATCCGGACGAACCCGGATTCGATCCGAATTTCAGGAAAAATTCGATTCGGATCGAATCCGAATTTCCCCGCGATTCGATCACTCGAAGTTTTCCTTTAACATCCATTCATTTACATTTACAGGCATTCTAAGATGGCGGACGGGACATGTCTGGACATGTATCCCGCGCCAGT
This sequence comes from Gastrophryne carolinensis, assembly GCA_027917425.1. NCBI lineage: Eukaryota > Metazoa > Chordata > Amphibia > Anura > Microhylidae > Gastrophryne > Gastrophryne carolinensis. The sequence goes on along the minus strand of CM051234.1, from coordinate 654,590,180 downwards.
GCAAGCTGGGGCAGTCACATGCAGCCTATCAGCAGCCAGCAAGCCCGGTGACGTCACACAGCGGTATTTAACGGCGGCCATCTTGCTTTTCCTCATTTCTCTATTGCATTCGTGAGAGACAGAACGCTGTGTAGCTGAGGGACAGACAGGGACAGGCTGGAGACAGGCAGGAGACAGACAGGAGACAGACAGGAGACAGACAGAAAGTCAGCGAAAAACAGGGAAAGGAAGGGAAAATCGGAGGCTGTCAGTTTTTTTTTTTTTTTCATCCAGCCTGACAGGCTTTGTTAGCGTTTTCAGGCTGCTTATAGTAACTAACTGTGCATATATACTGAACTGATCTTAAGTCTGCTGTGAGGCATCCCATTCTGTGACTACACCAGCCTCTGTTTAAGACCATATAACCATTTGCTCTTATCATATTTGAAATTAGGCCTGATAAAGACACTTTTGCTGGGCAAAGCACTACTGGACCCTGCCAGGTGCACTCCTATTTGGGGCATCCCATTCTGTGACTACAGCAGCCTCTGTTTAAGACCATATAAGCATTTGCTCTTATCATATTTGAAATTAGGCCTGATAAAGACACTTTTGCTGGGCAAAGCACTACTGGACCCTGCCAGGTGCACTCCTATTTGGGGCATCCCATTCTGTGACTAAAGCAGCCTCTGTTTAAGACCATATAAGCATTTGCTCTTATCATATTTGAAATTAGGCCTGATAAAGACACTTTTGCTGGGCATAGCACTACTGGACCCTGCCAGGTGCACTCCTATTTGGGGCATCCCATTCTGTGACTACAGCAGCCTCTGTTTAAGACCATATAAGCATTTGCTCTTATCATATTTGAAATTAGGCCTGATAAAGACACTTTTGCTGGGCATAGCACTACTGGACCCTGCCAGGTGCACTCCTATCTGGGGCATCCCATTCTGTGACTACAGCAGCCTCTGTTTAAGACCATATAAGCATTTGCTCTTATCATATTTGAAATTAGGCCTGATAAAGACACTTTTGCTGGGCAAAGCACTACTGGACCCTGCCAGGTGCACTCCTATTTGGGGCATCCCATTCTGTGACTACAGCAGCCTCTGTTTAAGACCATATAAGCATTTGCTCTTATCATATTTGAAATTAGGCCTGATAAAGACACTTTTGCTGGGCAAAGCACTACTGGACCCTGCCAGGTGCACTCCTATTTGGGGCATCCCATTCTGTGACTACAGCAGCCTCTGTTTAAGACCATATAAGCATTTGCTCTTATCCTATTTGAAATTAGGCCTGATAAAGACACTTTTGCTGGGCAAAGCACTACTGGACCCTGCCAGGTGCACTCCTATTTGGGGCATCCCATTCTGTGACTACAGCAGCCTCTGTTTAAGACCATATAAGCATTTGCTCTTATCATATTTGAAATTAGGCCTGATAAAGACACTTTTGCTGGGCAAAGCACTACTGGACCCTGCCAGGTGCACTCCTATTTGGGGCATCCCATTCTGTGACTACAGCAGCCTCTGTTTAAGACCATATAAGCATTTGCTCTTATCATATTTGAAATTAGGCCTGATAAAGACACTTTTGCTGGGCAAAGCACTACTGGACCCTGCCAGGTGCACTCCTATTTGGGGCATCCCATTCTGTGACTACAGCAGCCTCTGTTTAAGACCATATAAGCATTTGCTCTTATCATATTTGAAATTAGGCCTGATAAAGACACTTTTGCTGGGCAAAGCACTACTGGACCCTGCCAGGTGCACTCCTATTTGGGGCATCCCATTCTGTGACTACAGCAGCCTCTGTTTAAGACCATATAAGCATTTGCTCTTATCATATTTGAAATTAGGCCTGATAAAGACACTTTTGCTGGGCAAAGCACTACTGGACCCTGCCAGGTGCACTCCTATTTGGGGCATCCCATTCTGTGACTACAGCAGCCTCTGTTTAAGACCATATAAGCATTTGCTCTTATCATATTTGAAATTAGGCCTGATAAAGACACTTTTGCTGGGCAAAGCACTACTGGACCCTGCCAGGTGCACTCCTATTTGGGGCATCCCATTCTGTGACTACAGCAGCCTCTGTTTAAGACCATATAAGCATTTGCTCTTATCATATTTGAAATTAGGCCTGATAAAGACACTTTTGCTGGGCAAAGCACTACTGGACCCTGCCAGGTGCACTCCTATTTGGGGCATCCCATTCTGTGACTACAGCAGCCTCTGTTTAAGACCATATAAGCATTTGCTCTTATCATATTTGAAATTAGGCCTGATAAAGACACTTTTGCTGGGCAAAGCACTACTGGACCCTGCCAGGTGCACTCCTATTTGGGGCATCCCATTCTGTGACTACAGCAGCCTCTGTTTAAGACCATATAAGCATTTGCTCTTATCATATTTGAAATTAGGCCTGATAAAGACACTTTTGCTGGGCAAAGCACTACTGGACCCTGCCAGGTGCACTCCTATTTGGGGCATCCCATTCTGTGACTAAAGCAGCCTCTGTTTAAGACCATATAAGCATTTGCTCTTATCATATTTGAAATTAGGCCTGATAAAGACACTTTTGCTGGGCATAGCACTACTGGACCCTGCCTAGTGCACTCCTATTTGGGGCATCCCAATCTGTGACTACAGCAGCCTCTGTTTAAGACCATATAAGCATTTGCTCTTATCATATTTGAAATTAGGCCTGATAAAGACACTTTTGCTGGGCAAAGCACTACTGGACCCTGCCAGGTGCACTCCTATTTGGGGCATCCCATTCTGTGACTACAGCAGCCTCTGTTTAAGACCATATAAGCATTTGCTCTTATCATATTTGAAATTAGGCCTGATAAAGACACTTTTGCTGGGCAAAGCACTACTGGACCCTGCCAGGTGCACTCCTATTTGGGGCATCCCATTCTGTGACTAAAGCAGCCTCTGTTTAAGACCATATAAGCATTTGCTCTTATCATATTTGAAATTAGGCCTGATAAAGACACTTTTGCTGGGCATAGCACTACTGGACCCTGCCAGGTGCACTCCTATTTGGGGCATCCCATTCTGTGACTAAAGCAGCCTCTGTTTAAGACCATATAAGCATTTGCTCTTATCATATTTGAAATTAGGCCTGATAAAGACACTTTTGCTGGGCAAAGCACTACTGGACCCTGCCAGGTGCACTCCTATTTGGGGCATCCCATTCTGTGACTACAGCAGCCTCTGTTTAAGACCATATAAGCATTTGCTCTTATCATATTTGAAATTAGGCCTGATAAAGACACTTTTGCTGGGCAAAGCACTACTGGACCCTGCCAGGTGCACTCCTATTTGGGGCATCCCATTCTGTGACTAAAGCATCCTCTGTTTAAGACCATATAAGCATTTGCTCTTATCATATTTGAAATTAGGCCTGATAAAGACACTTTTGCTGGGTAAAGCACTACTGGACCCTGCCAGGTGCACTCCTATTTGGGGCATCCCATTCTGTGACTACAGCAGCCTCTGTTTAAGACCATATAAGCATTTGCTCTTATCATATTTGAAATTAGGCCTGATAAAGACACTTTTGCTGGGCAAAGCACTACTGGACCCTGCCAGGTGCACTCCTATTTGGGGCATCCCATTCTGTGACTACAGCAGCCTCTGTTTAAGACCATATAAGCATTTGCTCTTATCATATTTGAAATTAGGCCTGATAAAGACACTTTTGCTGGGCAAAGCACTACTGGACCCTGCCAGGTGCACTCCTATTTGGGGCATCCCATTCTGTGACTACAGCAGCCTCTGTTTAAGACCATATAAGCATTTGCTCTTATCATATTTGAAATTAGGCCTGATAAAGACACTTTTGCTGGGCAAAGCACTACTGGACCCTGCCAGGTGCACTCCTATTTGGGGCATCCCATTCTGTGACTACAGCAGCCTCTGTTTAAGACCATATAAGCATTTGCTCTTATCATATTTGAAATTAGGCCTGATAAAGACACTTTTGCTGGGCAAAGCACTACTGGACCCTGCCAGGTGCACTCCTATTTGGGGCATCCCATTCTGTGACTACAGCAGCCTCTGTTTAAGACCATATAAGCATTTGCTCTTATCATATTTGAAATTAGGCCTGATAAAGACACTTTTGCTGGGCAAAGCACTACTGGACCCTGCCAGGTGCACTCCTATTTGGGGCATCCCATTCTGTGACTACAGCAGCCTCTGTTTAAGACCATATAAGCATTTGCTCTTATCATATTTGAAATTAGGCCTGATAAAGACACTTTTGCTGGGCAAAGCACTACTGGACCCTGCCAGGTGCACTCCTATTTGGGGCATCCCATTCTGTGACTACAGCAGCCTCTGTTTAAGACCATATAAGCATTTGCTCTTATCATATTTGAAATTAGGCCTGATAAAGACACTTTTGCTGGGCAAAGCACTACTGGACCCTGCCAGGTGCACTCCTATTTGGGGCATCCCATTCTGTGACTACAGCAGCCTCTGTTTAAGACCATATAAGCATTTGCTCTTATCATATTTGAAATTAGGCCTGATAAAGACACTTTTGCTGGGCAAAGCACTACTGGACCCTGCCAGGTGCACTCCTATTTGGGGCATCCCATTCTGTGACTAAAGCAGCCTCTGTTTAAGACCATATAAGCATTTGCTCTTATCATATTTGAAATTAGGCCTGATAAAGACACTTTTGCTGGGCATAGCACTACTGGACCCTGCCTAGTGCACTCCTATTTGGGGCATCCCATTCTGTGACTACAGCAGCCTCTGTTTAAGACCATATAAGCATTTGCTCTTATCATATTTGAAATTAGGCCTGATAAAGACACTTTTGCTGGGCAAAGCACTACTGGACCCTGCCAGGTGCACTCCTATTTGGGGCATCCCATTCTGTGACTACAGCAGCCTCTGTTTAAGACCATATAAGCATTTGCTCTTATCATATTTGAAATTAGGCCTGATAAAGACACTTTTGCTGGGCAAAGCACTACTGGACCCTGCCAGGTGCACTCCTATTTGGGGCATCCCATTCTGTGACTAAAGCAGCCTCTGTTTAAGACCATATAAGCATTTGCTCTTATCATATTTGAAATTAGGCCTGATAAAGACACTTTTGCTGGGCATAGCACTACTGGACCCTGCCAGGTGCACTCCTATTTGGGGCATCCCATTCTGTGACTAAAGCAGCCTCTGTTTAAGACCATATAAGCATTTGCTCTTATCATATTTGAAATTAGGCCTGATAAAGACACTTTTGCTGGGCAAAGCACTACTGGACCCTGCCAGGTGCACTCCTATTTGGGGCATCCCATTCTGTGACTACAGCAGCCTCTGTTTAAGACCATATAAGCATTTGCTCTTATCATATTTGAAATTAGGCCTGATAAAGACACTTTTGCTGGGCAAAGCACTACTGGACCCTGCCAGGTGCACTCCTATTTGGGGCATCCCATTCTGTGACTAAAGCAGCCTCTGTTTAAGACCATATAAGCATTTGCTCTTATCATATTTGAAATTAGGCCTGATAAAGACACTTTTGCTGGGCAAAGCACTACTGGACCCTGCCAGGTGCACTCCTATTTGGGGCATCCCATTCTGTGACTACAGCAGCCTCTGTTTAAGACCATATAAGCATTTGCTCTTATCATATTTGAAATTAGGCCTGATAAAGACACTTTTGCTGGGCAAAGCACTACTGGACCCTGCCAGGTGCACTCCTATTTGGGGCATCCCATTCTGTGACTACAGCAGCCTCTGTTTAAGACCATATAAGCATTTGCTCTTATCATATTTGAAATTAGGCCTGATAAAGACACTTTTGCTGGGCAAAGCACTACTGGACCCTGCCAGGTGCACTCCTATTTGGGGCATCCCATTCTGTGACTACAGCAGCCTCTGTTTAAGACCATATAAGCATTTGCTCTTATCATATTTGAAATTAGGCCTGATAAAGACACTTTTGCTGGGCAAAGCACTACTGGACCCTGCCAGGTGCACTCCTATTTGGGGCATCCCATTCTGTGACTACAGCAGCCTCTGTTTAAGACCATATAAGCATTTGCTCTTATCATATTTGAAATTAGGCCTGATAAAGACACTTTTGCTGGGCAAAGCACTACTGGACCCTGCCAGGTGCACTCCTATTTGGGGCATCCCATTCTGTGACTACAGCAGCCTCTGTTTAAGACCATATAAGCATTTGCTCTTATCATATTTGAAATTAGGAATGATAAAGACACTTTTGCTGGGCATAGCACTACTGGACCCTGCCAGGTGCACTCCTATTTGGGGCATCCCATTCTGTGACTAAAGCAGCCTCTGTTTAGGACCGTATAAGCATTTGCTCTTATCATATTTGAAATTAGGCCTGATAAAGACACTTTTGCTGGGCAAAGCACTACTGGACCCTGCCAGGTGCACTCCTATTTGGGGCATCCCATTCTGTGACTACAGCAGCCTCTGTTTAAGACCATATAAGCATTTGCTCTTATCATATTTGAAATTAGGCCTGATAAAGACACTTTTGCTGGGCAAAGCACTACTGGACCCTGCCAGGTGCACTCCTATTTGGGGCATCCCATTCTGTGACTACAGCAGCCTCTGTTTAAGACCATATAAGCATTTGCTCTTATCATATTTGAAATTAGGCCTGATAAAGACACTTTTGCTGGGCAAAGCACTACTGGACCCTGCCAGGTGCACTCCTATTTGGGGCATCCCATTCTGTGACTACAGCAGCCTCTGTTTAAGACCATATAAGCATTTGCTCTTATCATATTTGAAATTAGGCCTGATAAAGACACTTTTGCTGGGCAAAGCACTACTGGACCCTGCCAGGTGCACTCCTATTTGGGGCATCCCATTCTGTGACTACAGCAGCCTCTGTTTAAGACCATATAAGCATTTGCTCTTATCATATTTGAAATTAGGCCTGATAAAGACACTTTTGCTGGGCAAAGCACTACTGGACCCTGCCAGGTGCACTCCTATTTGGGGCATCCCATTCTGTGACTACAGCAGCCTCTGTTTAAGACCATATAAGCATTTGCTCTTATCATATTTGAAATTAGGCCTGATAAAGACACTTTTGCTGGGCAAAGCACTACTGGACCCTGCCAGGTGCACTCCTATTTGGGGCATCCCATTCTGTGACTACAGCAGCCTCTGTTTAAGACCATATAAGCATTTGCTCTTATCATATTTGAAATTAGGCCTGATAAAGACACTTTTGCTGGGCAAAGCACTACTGGACCCTGCCAGGTGCACTCCTATTTGGGGCATCCCATTCTGTGACTACAGCAGCCTCTGTTTAAGACCATATAAGCATTTGCTCTTATCATATTTGAAATTAGGCCTGATAAAGACACTTTTGCTGGGCAAAGCACTACTGGACCCTGCCAGGTGCACTCCTATTTGGGGCATCCCATTCTGTGACTAAAGCAGCCTCTGTTTAAGACCATATAAGCATTTGCTCTTATCATATTTGAAATTAGGCCTGATAAAGACACTTTTGCTGGGCATAGCACTACTGGACCCTGCCAGGTGCACTCCTATTTGGGGCATCCCATTCTGTGACTACAGCAGCCTCTGTTTAAGACCATATAAGCATTTGCTCTTATCATATTTGAAATTAGGCCTGATAAAGACACTTTTGCTGGGCAAAGCACTACTGGACCCTGCCAGGTGCACTCCTATTTGGGGCATCCCATTCTGTGACTACAGCAGCCTCTGTTTAAGACCATATAAGCATTTGCTCTTATCATATTTGAAATTAGGCCTGATAAAGACACTTTTGCTGGGCAAAGCACTACTGGACCCTGCCAGGTGCACTCCTATTTGGGGCATCCCATTCTGTGACTAAAGCAGCCTCTGTTTAAGACCATATAAGCATTTGCTCTTATCATATTTGAAATTAGGCCTGATAAAGACACTTTTGCTGGGCATAGCACTACTGGACCCTGCCAGGTGCACTCCTTTTTGGGGCATCCCATTCTGTGACTAAAGCAGCCTCTGTTTAAGACCATATAAGCATTTGCTCTTATCATATTTGAAATTAGGCCTGATAAAGACACTTTTGCTGGGCAAAGCACTACTGGACCCTGCCAGGTGCACTCCTATTTGGGGCATCCCATTCTGTGACTACAGCAGCCTCTGTTTAAGACCATATAAGCATTTGCTCTTATCATATTTGAAATTAGGCCTGATAAAGACACTTTTGCTGGGCAAAGCACTACTGGACCCTGCCAGGTGCACTCCTATTTGGGGCATCCCATTCTGTGACTAAAGCAGCCTCTGTTTAAGACCATATAAGCATTTGCTCTTATCATATTTGAAATTAGGCCTGATAAAGACACTTTTGCTGGGCAAAGCACTACTGGACCCTGCCAGGTGCACTCCTATTTGGGGCATCCTATTCTGTGACTACAGCAGCCTCTGTTTAAGACCATATAAGCATTTGCTCTTATCATATTTGAAATTAGGCCTGATAAAGACACTTTTGCTGGGCAAAGCACTACTGGACCCTGCCAGGTGCACTCCTATTTGGGGCATCCCATTCTGTGACTACAGCAGCCTCTGTTTAAGACCATATAAGCATTTGCTCTTATCATATTTGAAATTAGGCCTGATAAAGACACTTTTGCTGGGCAAAGCACTACTGGACCCTGCCAGGTGCACTCCTATTTGGGGCATCCCATTCTGTGACTACAGCAGCCTCTGTTTAAGACCATATAAGCATTTGCTCTTATCATATTTGAAATTAGGCCTGATAAAGACACTTTTGCTGGGCAAAGCACTACTGGACCCTGCCAGGTGCACTCCTATTTGGGGCATCCCATTCTGTGACTACAGCAGCCTCTGTTTAAGACCATATAAGCATTTGCTCTTATCATATTTGAAATTAGGCCTGATAAAGACACTTTTGCTGGGCAAAGCACTACTGGACCCTGCCAGGTGCACTCCTATTTGGGGCATCCCATTCTGTGACTACAGCAGCCTCTGTTTAAGACCATATAAGCATTTTCTCTTATCATATTTGAAATTAGGCCTGATAAAGACACTTTTGCTGGGCATAGCACTACTGGACCCTGCCAGGTGCACTCCTATTTGGGGCATCCCATTCTGTGACTAAAGCAGCCTCTGTTTAAGACCGTATAAGCATTTGCTCTTATCATATTTGAAATTAGGCCTGATAAAGACACTTTTGCTGGGCAAAGCACTACTGGACCCTGCCAGGTGCACTCCTATTTGGGGCATCCCATTCTGTGACTACAGCAGCCTCTGTTTAAGACCATATAAGCATTTGCTCTTATCATATTTGAAATTAGGCCTGATAAAGACACTTTTGCTGGGCAAAGCACTACTGGACCCTGCCAGGTGCACTCCTATTTGGGGCATCCCATTCTGTGACTACAGCAGCCTCTGTTTAAGACCATATAAGCATTTGCTCTTATCATATTTGAAATTAGGCCTGATAAAGACACTTTTGCTGGGCAAAGCACTACTGGACCCTGCCAGGTGCACTCCTATTTGGGGCATCCCATTCTGTGACTACAGCAGCCTCTGTTTAAGACCATATAAGCATTTGCTCTTATCATATTTGAAATTAGGCCTGATAAAGACACTTTTGCTGGGCAAAGCACTACTGGACCCTGCCAGGTGCACTCCTATTTGGGGCATCCCATTCTGTGACTACAGCAGCCTCTGTTTAAGACCATATAAGCATTTGCTCTTATCATATTTGAAATTAGGCCTGATAAAGACACTTTTGCTGGGCAAAGCACTACTGGACCCTGCCAGGTGCACTCCTATTTGGGGCATCCCATTCTGTGACTAAAGCAGCCTCTGTTTAAGACCATATAAGCATTTGCTCTTATCATATTTGAAATTAGGCCTGATAAAGACACTTTTGCTGGGCAAAGCACTACTGGACCCTGCCAGGTGCACTCCTATTTGGGGCATCCTATTCTGTGACTACAGCAGCCTCTGTTTAAGACCATATAAGCATTTGCTCTTATCATATTTGAAATTAGGCCTGATAAAGACACTTTTGCTGGGCAAAGCACTACTGGACCCTGCCAGGTGCACTCCTATTTGGGGCATCCCATTCTGTGACTACAGCAGCCTCTGTTTAAGACCATATAAGCATTTGCTCTTATCATATTTGAAATTAGGCCTGATAAAGACACTTTTGCTGGGCAAAGCACTACTGGACCCTGCCAGGTGCACTCCTATTTGGGGCATCCCATTCTGTGACTACAGCAGCCTCTGTTTAAGACCATATAAGCATTTGCTCTTATCATATTTGAAATTAGGCCTGATAAAGACACTTTTGCTGGGCAAAGCACTACTGGACCCTGCCAGGTGCACTCCTATTTGGGGCATCCCATTCTGTGACTACAGCAGCCTCTGTTTAAGACCATATAAGCATTTGCTCTTATCATATTTGAAATTAGGCCTGATAAAGACACTTTTGCTGGGCAAAGCACTACTGGACCCTGCCAGGTGCACTCCTATTTGGGGCATCCCATTCTGTGACTACAGCAGCCTCTGTTTAAGACCATATAAGCATTTTCTCTTATCATATTTGAAATTAGGCCTGATAAAGACACTTTTGCTGGGCATAGCACTACTGGACCCTGCCAGGTGCACTCCTATTTGGGGCATCCCATTCTGTGACTAAAGCAGCCTCTGTTTAAGACCGTATAAGCATTTGCTCTTATCATATTTGAAATTAGGCCTGATAAAGACACTTTTGCTGGGCAAAGCACTACTGGACCCTGCCAGGTGCACTCCTATTTGGGGCATCCCATTCTGTGACTACAGCAGCCTCTGTTTAAGACCATATAAGCATTTGCTCTTATCATATTTGAAATTAGGCCTGATAAAGACACTTTTGCTGGGCAAAGCACTACTGGACCCTGCCAGGTGCACTCCTATTTGGGGCATCCCATTCTGTGACTACAGCAGCCTCTGTTTAAGACCATATAAGCATTTGCTCTTATCATATTTGAAATTAGGCCTGATAAAGACACTTTTGCTGGGCAAAGCACTACTGGACCCTGCCAGGTGCACTCCTATTTGGGGCATCCCATTCTGTGACTACAGCAGCCTCTGTTTAAGACCATATAAGCATTTGCTCTTATCATATTTGAAATTAGGCCTGATAAAGACACTTTTGCTGGGCAAAGCACTACTGGACCCTGCCAGGTGCACTCCTATTTGGGGCATCCCATTCTGTGACTACAGCAGCCTCTGTTTAAGACCATATAAGCATTTGCTCTTATCATATTTGAAATTAGGCCTGATAAAGACACTTTTGCTGGGCATAGCACTACTGGACCCTGCCAGGTGCACTCCTATTTGGGGCATCCCATTCTGTGACTAAAGCAGCCTCTGTTTAAGACCGTATAAGCATTTGCTCTTATCATATTTGAAATTAGGCCTGATAAAGACACTTTTGCTGGGCAAAGCACTACTGGACCCTGCCAGGTGCACTCCTATTTGGGGCATCCCATTCTGTGACTACAGCAGCCTCTGTTTAAGACCATATAAGCATTTACTCTTATCATATTTGAAATTAGGCCTGATAAAGACACTTTTGCTGGGCAAAGCACTACTGGACCCTGCCAGGTGCACTCCTATTTGGGGCATCCCATTCTGTGACTACAGCAGCCTCTGTTTAAGACCATATAAGCATTTGCTCTTATCATATTTGAAATTAGGCCTGATAAAGACACTTTTGCTGGGCAAAGCACTACTGGACCCTGCCAGGTGCACTCCTATGTGGGGCATCCCATTCTGTGACTACAGCAGCCTCTGTTTAAGACCATATAAGCATTTGCTCTTATCATATTTGAAATTAGGCCTGATAAAGACACTTTTGCTGGGCAAAGCACTACTGGACCCTGCCAGGTGCACTCCTATTTGGGGCATCCCATTCTGTGACTACAGCAGCCTCTGTTTAAGACCATATAAGCATTTGCTCTTATCATATTTGAAATTAGGCCTGATAAAGACACTTTTGCTGGGCAAAGCACTACTGGACCCTGCCAGGTGCACTCCTATTTGGGGCATCCCATTCTGTGACTAAAGCAGCCTCTGTTTAAGACCATATAAGCATTTGCTCTTATCATATTTGAAATTAGGCCTGATAAAGACACTTTTGCTGGGCATAGCACTACTGGACCCTGCCAGGTGCACTCCTATTTGGGGCATCCCATTCTGTGACTAAAGCAGCCTCTGTTTAAGACCGTATAAGCATTTGCTCTTATCATATTTGAAATTAGCCTGATAAAGACACTTTTGCTGGGCATAGCACTACTTGTCCCTGCCAGGGCATCCCATTCTGTGACTAAAGCAGCCTCTGTTTAAGACCATATAAGCATTTGCTCTTATTATATTTATATTATAAGACACTTTTGCTGGGCATAGGCTTACTGCTGCCTGCCAGGTGCACTTCTGTTGAGGCATCCCATTCTGTAACATAGCATACCCCTCTTTATTTACACTAAGCAGCTCTCTTATTTACACTAAGCAGGCCTGTTGGAGGCTGAGTGTTACTGCTGACTTTTGGTGTGCATTATATTCTGTTTCATATAGACCCACCGCTGCCCGGGGGATCTAAAAATATCACCTACTCCTACGCCAGTTAGACTATGTCGGGCAGACAAGTGCCTGGAAGTGAAAAGAGGAGTGGCAGAGGCCAAGATTCCGCAGGCAGAGCTCGCATCAGACTGGGGGCCAGTAGCAGCAGGAGTCACGCTGAGAGACCTAATCTGCCAGTATCTGCTAGCGGTCGGGTCTCCACCAGTAACGCATCTGCCGTGGTAGATTGGTTGACGCGCTCATCAACAACATCATCACAACTTACGTCTGAGACCCCCAGTCTAGGGTCGGTAGGTTCCTCTGACACAACCCTGAGTTGGCATGCCCCTAGAGCAGTCCCTGTCCTCCCATTGCCTCTGTCCTACGCCGTTCCCTACCCCAGCGACGTATCCTATGCTTTGGGTTCAGCTCCACTCTTTAGTGAGGAGGACCATCAGATAGAGGACAGTCAGCAGCTACTGCCCAGCCAAGAAATGGAGGTGGCTTCTCTAGCTAGGCAGACAGATAGTGATGTGGACAGTGTCGTGGGTGCTGCGAGCGTTCCAGCTCCTGCGCCAGACACTGTTGACGAATCCACGAACATCAGTGACGTACAGCCACAACTCGGTGATGATGATGATGACGATGAAGCCGATCGCACTTGGGAGCCGGGTGATGAAGGGGCTTCATCGTCATCATCAGGAGAAGAGGGGCGCAGGTTGCCCCGGAGTCAGCAGCTGAGGCAGCAAGGTGGTAGCAGTCAGCATGGGGGCACAATTCCAAAGGCTGGAGCCGGCCGGGGCCGGGGCCGGGGTAGAGGACCTGCTGTGCGGCAGTCTACCTTATCGGGAGGTAGTGGAGCAGGGGTTCCTGGAGTTGGCAACAGCAGCAGTGAATCAGTGAGGCCAGGGGGTGGGAAAAGTAGCTACTCGGCAGTGTGGCAGTTTTTCCTGAGGCATCCGCAGGAGGGTAACATGGCCACATGCAAGATATGTAGGCAAAAGGTGAAGCGTGGCCAGGGTCCAAATGTTGGCACCACGGCCCTGCGTCAACATATGATGCGTCACCATAAAACGACCTGGGAGAACCGAGGCTCCCAAGGGGTGGTCCAGTCTGCTTCCTCACCAAGTGAGCTCCCAATTTCTGCCAGCCAAGGCTCCAGCACCTCAGCCGAAGGCAGCTGTGCGTCATACCCATCCTCTGTCGCTCCTGCTCCTCCTCCTCCTCCTCCAAGTCATGCATCCCGCCAGCAATCCATCAGCGAAGCCATGTCCAAGAGACAGCAGTATGCGCCCACTCATCCTACGGCGCAGAAGCTGAATGTGCTCCTGTCCAAGTTGCTGGTGCTGCAGTCGCTCCCTTTTCAGGTGGTGGAATCTGCACCTTTCAGAGAACTGATGGCTTGTGCCGAGCCGAGGTGGAGAGTCCCAAGCCGTCATTTCTTTGCCAAGAAGGCAGTACCAGCGCTGCACACTTTTGTTGAACAGAAGGCGGGCCAGTCCTTGAGCCTGTCGGTGTGTAGCAAAATACATGGCAGCGCCGACATCTGGAGCTGTAACTACGGTCAGGGGCAGTACATGTCGTTTACGGCCCACTGGGTGAATGTGGTCCCTTTGCAGCAGCAACTTGGACAGGTCACGCCGCTTCGGCCTCCGCGCTCTCTGCCCATTGGGCCTGTGACACCGTGCGACTCGGCCTCCTCATCCTCCGCCATCTCCTCACCCTCCACTGTAGGCTCAAGTCTCAGTGCCCCTCCAGTCTACCATGTGTGCAGGGCACGGAGGTGTCACGCAGTGCTTCACATGGTTTGTCTTGGCGAACGGAGTCACACAGGGGAGGAACTGCTTAAATGTATTCATCAGGAAATCCAAACATGGCTTACTCCGAGAAAACTTAAAATGGGAATCATGGTTACCGACAATGGGAAGAACATTTTGTCTGCGCTGCGCCAAGGAAGCCTGACCCATGCCCCCTGCATGGCTCACGTCTTCAATCTGGTTGTCAAGCGGTTTCTGAAGTGTTCCCCCCATCTGCAGGACATCCTAACAACACGGAAACTTTGCATGCACTTCAGCCACTCCTACACCGCCAAACACACCCTTCTTGAGCTACAGCGTCAGAATGGTATCCCCCAACATAGTCTGATTTGCGATGTTTCCACCCGTTGGAATTCCACCCTTCACATGTTGGACCGATTATATGAACAGAGAAAAGCCATCACGGATTTCCTGATGATCCAAGCAGATAGGGGGACTCCCCTGTGTAACTTCAATGTCAACCAGTGGCAGCTCATACGTGACACCTGCCGTTTGCTCAGGCCCTTTGAGGAAGCCACTTTATTTGTCAGTCGGCAGGATTACGGGATGAACGACGTGATTCCACTGCTTCATGTACTACAGCACATGTTGGAAACCATGGCTGGTCAGGGCACTGGAGACATGGCGTTTACATCTTACGGCCACATGAACCCCGTTGGAGCTGAACTGGAGGAGGAGGAGGAGGAAGAGGAGGAGGAGGAGTTGCCCAGCGAAACACAGTTTAAGCTTGGCGAAATGGCTGGTTTATCTAGTCAGCGGACAGGAGAGGAGGAGCAGGAGCAGCCAGAGGAGCTAGAGGTTTTTGAGGAAGGAGAGACAGAGGACCCGGGCACACCGTGGCAGTATGCAGTGGAGATGGAGACAGGTAGTCCATCCGAGTCACTTGCGCAAATGGCACGAAGCATGCTCACATGCTTGCGTAGTGACCCCAGAATTGTTTCCATCTGTCGGCGGGATGACTTCTGGCTGTCCACCTTATTGGACCCTCGCTTCGGGCACAAAATGGGGGCATTTTTTAAACCCACCGAGAGGGAGGACAAACTCAACTACTACAAAGACATTCTACGTAGGCAGTTGGCCGATGCCTATCTGCGCCATGGTCCATACTCTCGCAGGTCGAGGGGACCTCTGCGCTCACCTTCCACTGCCATGGCCGCTGGGGGGGTTGGCAGCAGCAGCAGCAGAAGCTCCATCAGCAGCAGCAGCCTCAGTCTTCAGTCGCTAATGAGTAGCTTTCTACACCCGCATAGTGAGGCTACTCATGAGCAGCAGGAAGACCTGGAGCAGGACCTGAACCAGCAGGTCATGTCATACTTTGACATGACCATGCCAACACACCTTGAGGATCCGCTGGACTTCTGGGCAGCCAAACTTGATTTGTGGCCGCAACTAGCAGAGTTTGCCCTGGAAAAGCTGTCCTGCCCGGCAAGTAGCGTGCCATCTGAGCAGGTGTTTAGTGCGGCGGGGGCCATAGTTACGGCGAGGAGAACTCGTCTGTCAACTAAAAATGTGGAGAGACTCACCTTTGTCAAAATGAATCAGGGATGGATCAGCCAGGATTTCCACCCACCAATGCCTGATGCATGCCACTAGATTCAGCATGGTGCCACGTTTTACACTTTCCAAATGGTGCAAAACATATTTCTGTCTTTAGGCCATTTTTTGGGCTCCTGCTGCTGCTACTGTCAACTCCTGCCAACTCCAGGGTGTGATTCATCCAATTTTTGGGCTCCTGAGGCCAACTCCAGTGTATATTTGGGCTCCTGCTGCTGCTGCTGCCAACTTCTGCCAACTCCAGGGTGTGATTCATCCAATTTTTGGGCTCCTGAAGCCAACTCCAGTGTATATTTGGGCTCCTGCTGCTGCTACTGTCAACTCCTGCCAACTCCAGGGTGTGATTCATCCAATTTTTGGGCTCCTGAAGCCAACTCCAGTGTATATTTGGGCTCCTGCTGCTGCTGCTGCCAACTTCTGCCAACTCCAGGGTGTGATTCATCCAATTTTTAGGCTCCTGAAGCCAACTCCAGTGTATATTTGGGCTCCTGCTGCTGCTACTGTCAACTCCTGCCAACTCCAGGGTGTGATTCATCCAATTTTTGGGCTCCTGAAGCCAACTCCAGTGTATATTTGGGCTCCTGCTGCTGCTGCTGCCAACTTCTGCCAACTCGAGGGTGTGATTCATCCAATTTTTGGGCTCCTGAGGCCAACTCCAGTGTATATTTGGGCTCCTGCTGCTGCTGCTGCTGCCAACTTCTGCCAACTCCAGGGTGTGATTCATCCAATTTTTGGGCTCCTGAAGCCAACTCCAGTGTATATTTGGGCTCCTGCTGCTGCTGCTGCCAACTTCTGCCAACTCCAGGGTGTGATTCATCCAATTTTTGGGCTCCTGAAGCCAACTCCAGTATATATTTGGGCTCCTGCTGCTGCTGCTGCCAACTTCTGCCAACTCCAGGGTGTGATTCATCCAATTTTTGGGCTCCTGCTGCTGCTGCTGCCAACTTCTGCCAACTCCAGGGTGTGATTCATCCAATTTTTGGGCTCCTGAAGCCAACTCCAGTGTATATTTGGGCTCCTGCCGCTGCTACTGTCAACTCCTGCCAACTCCAGGGTGTGATTCATCCAATTTTTGGGCTCCTGAAGCCAACTCCAGTGTATATTTGGGCTCCTGCTGCTGCTGCTGCCAACTTCTGCCAACTCCAGGGTGTGATTCATCCAATTTTTGGGCTCCTGAAGCCAACTCCAGTGTATATTTGGGCTCCTGCTGCTGCTACTGTCAACTCCTGCCAACTCCAGGGTGTGATTCATCCAATTTTTGTCTCCTGAAGCCAACTCCAGTGTATATTTGGGCTCCTGCTGCTGCTGCTGCCAACTTCTGCCAACTCCAGGGTGTGATTCATCCAATTTTTGGGCTCCTGTAGCCAACTCCAGTGTATATTTGGGCTCCTGCTGCTGCTACTGTCAACTCCTGCCAACTCCAGGGTGTGATTCATCCAATTTTTGGGCTCCTGAGGCCAACTCCAGTGTATATTTGGGCTCCTGCTGCTGCTACTGTCAACTCCTGCCAACTCCAGGGTGTGATTCAGCCAATTTTTGGGCTCCTGAAGCCAACTCCAGTGTATATTTGGGCTCCTGCTGCTGCTGCTGCCAACTTCTGCCAACTCCAGGGTGTGATTCATCCAATTTTTGGACTCCTGAGGCCAACTCCAGTGTATATTTGGGCTCCTGCTGCTGCTGCTGCTGCCAACTTCTGCCAACTCCAGGGTGTGATTCATCCAATTTTTGGGCTCCTGAAGCCAACTCCAGTGTATATTTGGGCTCCTGCTGCTGCTGCCAACTTCTGCCAACTCCAGGGTGTGATTCATCCAATTTTTGGGCTCCTGAAGCCAACTCCAGTATATATTTGGGCTCCTGCTGCTGCTGCTGCCAACTTCTGCCAACTCCAGGGTGTGATTCATCCAATTTTTGGGCTCCTGCTGCTGCTGCTGCCAACTTCTGCCAACTCCAGGGTGTGATTCATCCAATTTTTGGGCTCCTGAAGCCAACTCCAGTGTATATTTGGGCTCCTGCCGCTGCTACTGTCAACTCCTGCCAACTCCAGGGTGTGATTCATCCAATTTTTGGGCTCCTGAAGCCAACTCCAGTGTATATTTGGGCTCCTGCTGCTGCTGCTGCCAACTTCTGCCAACTCCAGGGTGTGATTCATCCAATTTTTGGGCTCCTGAAGCCAACTCCAGTGTATATTTGGGCTCCTGCTGCTGCTACTGTCAACTCCTGCCAACTCCAGGGTGTGATTCATCCAATTTTTGGGCTCCTGAAGCCAACTCCAGTGTATATTTGGGCTCCTGCTGCTGCTGCTGCCAACTTCTGCCAACTCCAGGGTGTGATTCATCCAATTTTTGGGCTCCTGAAGCCAACTCCAGTGTATATTTGGGCTCCTGCTGCTGCTACTGTCAACTCCTGCCAACTCCAGGGTGTGATTCATCCAATTTTTGGGCTCCTGAAGCCAACTCCAGTGTATATTTGGGCTCCTGCTGCTGCTACTGTCAACTCCTGCCAACTCCAGGGTGTGATTCATCCAATTTTTGGGCTCCTGAAGCCAACTCCAGTGTATATTTGGGCTCCTGCTGCTGCTGCTGCCAACTTCTGCCAACTCCAGGGTGTGATTCATCCAATTTTTGGGCTCCTGAGGCCAACTCCAGTGTATATTTGGGCTCCTGCTGCTGCTGCTGCTGCCAACTTCTGCCAACTCCAGGGTGTGATTCATCCAATTTTTGGGCTCCTGAAGCCAACTCCAGTGTATATTTGGGCTCCTGCTGCTGCTGCTGCCAACTTCTGCCAACTCCAGGGTGTGATTCATCCAATTTTTGGGCTCCTGAAGCCAACTCCAGTGTATATTTGGGCTCCTGCTGCTGCTGCTGCCAACTTCTGCCAACTCCAGGGTGTGATTCATCCAATTTTTGGGCTCCTGAAGCCAACTCCAGTGTATATTTGGGCTCCTGCTGCTGCTGCTGCTGCTGCTGCTGCCAACTTCTGCCAACTCCAGGGTGTGATTCATCCAATTTTTGGGCTCCTGAGGCCAACTCCAGTGTATATTTGGGCTCCTTCTGCCCCTCATAGTGATGCCACTTCAACTCTCTGCAATTGTGCCGCTCTGCGATTCTATTAGCGATGCCTCTGATCTGCATGTGATATTTCTTCAAAGTATTATTTAACTAACCCAGCACGCATCCTGTGCGTGTTACAGCAAGGCTGAATGGTTTACAACCCTATTGAGGCTCTAGGAGGCTCAGAAATAGCCGTTTTTAATAGCGATTCGTCGCGAATTTATTCGGGTCGAAACGATTTTTGTCGGAAAATTCGGCGAATCAGTCGAATCGAATTTTTCAAAAGTTCGCTCATCTCTAATCACAATCCTTATATTAATAGTTCAAGTCATGATGGTATAAATGACCGATATATATATATATATATATATATATATATATATATATATATATATATAGAGAGAGAGAGAGAGAGAGGTACCTGAGAATCAGAAATTCACCATAAAGGCTGGCTGTCTATCAGACACATACTTGGAAGACGGCGACAGCGCTGTAGTTCTATTATCTCATCTAAAATGGTAGACATTATACACCAGGTGTCACATCCATAAACTTGGAATTAGACAATTGGAGTAGGCATCTCAGATCATATAGCTATTTGTACTTACTGGGTAATAGACTCAATGGCCTTATGTGGTACGGGGAAGTGATGGAAATCTCCTCCTGTCAGCATACACAATAGCTGCGGGGCGGCTGGAGTGACTCCGTCCGGGTCACTGCTTCCTCCTGTCTGCACACATAGCCCGGACGTAACGGGCAATGAGATGCGCCTTTATACAAACCCCATCTCAATTACCCTGGAAGTGCTGGACACTTCCGGGGCAGCTGAAGCGCATACACTGCGCCGCCTCCGTCACCGGAAACACCACACCTCACACAGGAGCATAAAAGGAGGCGCACGTGGGCTGGTGGCTAGAGATGAGCGAACTTTTGAAAAATTCGATTCGACTGATTCGCCTAATTTTCCGACAAAAATCGTTTCGACCCGAATTTATTCGCGACGAATCGCTATTAAAAACGGCTGTTTCTGAGCCTCCTAGAGCCTCAATAGGGTTGTAAACCATTCTGCCTTGCTGTAACACGCACAGGATGCGTGCTGGGTTAGTTAAATAATACTTTGAATAAATATGACATGCAAATCAGAGGCATCGCTAATAGAATCGCAGAGCGGCACAATTGCAGAGAGTTGAAGTGGCATCACTATGAGGGGCAGGAGCCCAAACATTGCTTTAAAGAGACACTGGAGTTGGCAGCAGCAGGAGCCCAAAAATTGGATGAATCACACCCTGGAGTTGGCAGCAGCAGCAGCAGCAGGAGCCCAAATATTACTTTAAAGAGACCCTGGGGTTGGCTTCAGGAGCCCAAAAATTGGATGATTCACACCCTGGAGTTGGCAGCAGCAGCAGCAGGAGCCCAAATATTACTTTAAAGAGACACTGGGGTTGGCTTCAGGAGCCCAAAAATTGGCAGCAGCAGCCTCCTTTAAAGAGACACTGGGGTTGGCTTCAGGAGCCCAAAAATTGGATGATTCACACCCTGGAGTTGGCAGGAGTTGGCAGCAGCAGCAACAGGAGCCCAAACATTACTTTAAAGAGACACTGGGGTTGGCTTCAGGAGCCCAAAAATTGGATGAATCACTCCCTGGAGTTGGCAGCAGCAACAGGAGCCCAAACATTACTTTAAAGAGACACTGGGGTTGGCTTCAGGAGCCCAAAAATTGGATGAATCACACCCTGGAGTTGGCAGCAGCAGCAGCAGGAGCCCAAATATTACTTTAAAGAGACACTGGAGTTGGCTTCAGGAGCCCAAAAATTGGATGATTCACACTCTGGAGTTGGCAGCAGCAGCAGCAGGAGCCCAAATATTACTTTAAAGAGACCCTGGGGTTGGCTTCAGGAGCCCAACAATTGGATGAATCACACCCTGGAGTTGGCAGCAGCAGCAGCAGGAGCCCAAATATTACTTTAAAGAGACACTGGGGTTGGCTTCAGGAGCCCAAAAATTGGATGATTCACACCCTGGAGTTGGCAGCAGCAGCAGCAGGAGCGCAAATATTACTTTAAAGAGACCCTGGGGTTGGCTTCAGGAGCCCAAAAATTGGATGAATCACACCCTGGAGTTGGCAGCAGCAGCAGCAGGAGCCCAAACATTACTTTAAAGAGACACTGGGGTTGGCTTCAGGAGCCAAAAAATTTGATGAATCACACCCTGGAGTTGGCAGGAGTTGGCAGCAGCAGCAGCAGCAGCAGCAGCAGAAGCAACAGGAGCCCAAACATTACTTTAAAGAGACACTGGGGTTGGCTTCAGGAGCCCAAAAATTGGATGATTCACACCCTGGAGTTGGCAGCAGCAACAGCAGGAGCCCAAATATTAATTTAAAGAGACCCTGGGGTTGGCTTCAGGAGCCCAAAAATTGGCCTAAAGACATAAATATGTTTTGCACCATTTGGAAAGTGTAAAACGTGGCACCATGCTGAATCTAGTCGCATGCATCAGGCATTGGTGGGTGGAAATCCTGGCTGATCCATCCCTGATTCATTTTGACAAAGGTGAGTCTCTCCACATTTTTAGTTGACAGACAAGTTCTCCTCGCCGTAACTATGGCCGCCGCCGCACTAAACACCCGCTCAGATGGCACGCTACTTGCCGGGCAGGACAGCTTTTCCAGGGCAAACTCTGCTAGTTGCGGCCACAAATCAAGTTTGGCTGCCCAGAAGTCTAGCGGATCCTCAAGGTGTGTTGGCATGGTCATGTCAAAGTATGACATGACCTGCTGGTTCAGGTCCTGCTCCAGGTCTTCCTGCTGCTCATGAGTAGCCTCACTATGCGGGTGTAGAAAGCTACTCATTAGCGACTGAAGACTGAGGCTGCTGCTGATGGAGCTGCTGCTGCTGCTCCTGCCAACCCCCCCAGCGGCCATGGCAGTGGAAGGTGAGCGCAGAGGTCCCCTCGAGTCAGACCTGCGAGAGTATGGACCATGGCGCAGATAGGCATCGGCCAACTGCCTACGTAGAATGTCTTTGTAGTAGTTCAGTTTGTCCTCCCTCTCGGTGGGTTTAAAAAATGCCCCCATTTTGTGCCGGAAGCGAGGGTCCAATAAGGTGGACAGCCAGAAGTCATCCCGCCGACAGATGGAAACAATTCTGGGGTCACTACGCAAGCACGTGAGCATGCTTCCTGCCATTTGCGCAAGTGACTCGGATGGACTACCTGTCTCCATCTCCACTGCATACTGCCACGGTGTGCCCGGGTCCTCTGTCTCGCCTTCCTCAAAAACCTCTAGCTCCTCTGGCTGCTCCTGCTCCTCCTCTCCTGTCCGCTGACTAGATAAACCAGTCATTTCGCCAAGCCTAAACTGTGTTTCGCTGGGCAACTCCTCCTCCTCCTCTTCCTCCTCCTCCTCCAGTTCAGCTCCAACGGGGTTCATGTGGCCGTAAGATGTAAACGCCATGTCTCCAGTGCCCTGACCAGCCATGGTTTCCAACATGTGCTGTAGTACATAAAGCAGTGGAATCACGTTGTTCATCCCGTAATCCTGCCGACTGACAAATAAAGTGGCTTCCTCAAAGGGCCTGAGCAAACGACAGGTGTCACGTATGAGCTGCCACTGGTTGACATTGAAGTTACACAGGGGAGTCCCCCTATCTGCTTGGATCATCAGGAAATCCGTGATGGCTTTTCTCTGTTCATATAATCGGTCCAACATGTGAAGGGTGGAATTCCAATGGGTGGAAACATCGCAAATCAGACTATGTGGTGGATGGGGGATACCATTCTGACGCTGTAGCTCAAGAAGGGTGTGTTTGGCGGTGTATGAGTGGCTGAAGTGCATGCAAAGTTTCCTTGAAGTTGTTAGGATGTCTTGCAGATGGGGGGAACACTTCAGAAACCGCTTGACAACCAGATTGAAGACTTGAGCCATGCAGGGGGCATGGGTCAGGCTTCCTTGGCGCAGCGCAGACAAAATGTTCTTCCCATTGTCGGTAACCATGGTTCCCATTTTAAGTTTTCTTGGAGTAAGCCATGTTTGGATTTCCTGATGAATAAATTTAAGCAGTTCCTCCCCTGTGTGACTCCGTTCGCCAAGACAAACCATGTGAAGCACAACATGACACCTCCGTGCCCTGCACACATGGTAGACTGGAGGGGCACTGAGACTTGAGCCTACAGTGGAGGGTGAGGAGATGGCGGAGGATGAGGAGGCCGAGTCGCACGGTGTCACAGGCCCAACGGGCAGGGAGCGCGGAGGCCGAAACGGCGTGACCTGTCCAAGTTGCTGCTGCTGCTGCAAAGGGACCACATTCACCCAGTGGGCCGTAAACGACATGTACTGTCCCTGACCGTAGTTACTGCTCCAGATGTCGGCGCTGCCATGCACTTTGCTACACACCGACAGGCTCAAGGACTGGCCCACCTTCTGTTCAACAAAAGTGTGCAGCGCTGGTACTGCCTTCTTGGCAAAGAAATGACGGCTTGGGACTCTCCACCTCGGCTCGGCACAAGCCATCAGTTCTCTGAAAGGTGCAGAGTCCACCACCTGAAAAGGAAGCGACTGCAGCACCAGCAACTTGGACAGGAGCACATTCAGCTTCTGCGCCGTAGGATGAGTGGGCGCATACTGCTGTCTCTTGGACATGGCTTCGCTGATGGATTGCTGGCGGGATGCATGACTTGGAGGAGGAGGAGGAGGAGCAGGAGCGACAGAGGATGGGTATGACGCACAGCTGCCTTCGGCTGAGGTGCTGGAGCCTTGGCTGGCAGAAATTGGGAGCGGCGTGCCACTCGGTGAGGAAGCAGTCTGGCCCACCTCTCCGGAGCCTAGGTTCTCCCAGGCCACTTTATGGTGACGCTGCATATGTTGACGCAGGGCCGTGGTGCCAACATTTGGACCCTGGCCACACTTCACCTTCTGCCTACATATCTTGCATATCTCCTGCGGATGCTTCAGGAAAAACTGCCACATTGCCGAGTAGCTACTTTTCCCACCAACAGGCCTCACTGATTCGCTGCTGCTGTTGCCAACTCCAGGAACCCCTGCTCCACTACCTCCCGATAAGGTAGACTGCCGCACAGCAGGTGCTCTACCCCGGCCGGCTCCAGCCTTTGGAATTGTGCCCCCATGCTGACTGCTACCACCTTGCTGCCTCAGCTGCTGACTCCGGGGCAACCTGCGCCCCTCTTCTCCGGATGATGACGATGAAGCCCCTTCATCACCCGGCTAACCAAGTGCGATCGGCTTCATCGTCATCATCATTACCACCGAGTTGTGGCTGTACGGCACTGATGTTCGTGGATTTGTCAACAGTGTCTGGCGCAGGAGCTGGAACGCTCGCAGCACCCACGACACTGTCCACATCACTATTTGTCTGCCTAGCTAAAGAAGCCACCTCCATTTCTTGGCTGGGCAGTAGCTGCTGACTGTCCTCTATCTGATCGTCCTCCTCACTAAAGAGTGGAGCTGAACCCAAAGCATAGGATACGTCGCTGGGGTAGGGAACGGCGTAGGACAGAGGCAATGGGAGGACAGGGACTGCTCTAGGGGCATGCCAACTCAGGGTTGTGTCAGAGGAACCTACCGACCCTAGACTGGGGGTCTCAGACGTAAGTTGTGATGATGTTGATGAGCGCGTCAACCAATCTACCACGGCAGATGCGTTACTGGTGGAGACCCGACCGCTAGCAGATACTGGCAGATTAGGTCTCTCAGCGTGACTCCTGCCGCTACTGGCCCCCAGTCTGATGCAAGCTCTGCCTGCGGAATCTTGGCCTCTGCCACTCCTCTTTTCACTTCCAGGCACTTGTCTGCCCGACATAGTCTAACTGGCGTGGTAGTAGGTGATATTTTAAGAACCCCCAGGCAGCGGTGGGTCTATATGAAACAGAATATAATGCACACCAAAAGTGAGCAGTAACACTCAGCCTCCAACAGGCCTGCCTAATGTAAATAAGAGAGCTGCTTAGTGTAAATAAAGAGGGGTATGCTATGTTACAGAATGGGATGCCCCATCAGCCAGCAGTGCACCTGGCAGCAGTAAGACTATGCACAGCAAAAGTGTCTTTATCAGGCCTAATTTCTATTAGAATAAGTGCAAATTGTTATGGTATTAAATAGAGGCTGGTGTAGTCACAGAATGGGATGCCCAAAAACCAGAGAGCACCTGGCAGCAGTGAGACTATGCACAGCAAAAGTGTCTTTATCAGGCCTAATTTCTATTAGCATAAGTGCAAATTGTTATGGTATTAAATAGAGGCTGGTGTAGTCACAGAATGGGATGCCCCAAAAACCAGAGAGCACCTGGCAGCAGTACTACTATGCACAGCAAGTGTCTTTATCAGGCCAAATTTCTATTAGAATAAGTGCAAATGGTTATGGTCTTAAATAGAGGCTAGTGTAGTCACAGAATGGGATGCCCCAACAGGAGTGCACCTGGCAGGCAGCAGTAGTACTATGCACAGCAAAAGTGTCTTTATCAGGCCAAATGACTTTTAGAATAAGTGCAAAGGGTTATGGTATTAAATAGAGGCTGGTGTAGTCACAGAATGGGATGCCTCACAGCAGACTTAAGATCAGTTCAGTATATATGCACAGTTAGTGTATAAGCAGCCTGAAAACGCTAACAAAGCCAGTCAGCCAGCCAAAAAAAAAATCTCCCTGTGACTGCCTCCGATTTTTCCTAACTTTTCCTGTTTTTCACTGACTTTCTGTCTGTCTCCTGCCTGTCTCCTGCCTGTCTCCAGCCTGTCTCCAGCCTGTCCCTGTCTGTCTAACTGTCTCTCTCCCTGCCTACAGCAGCGTCCTGTCTCTCACGAATGCAATAGAGAAATGAGGAAAAGCAAGATGGCCGCCGGCCTTAAATAGCGCTGTGACGTCACCGGGCTTGCTGGCTGCTGATAGGCTGCATGTGACTGCCCCAGCTTGCACTGGCGCGGGGTTGATGTCTGGACATGTCCCGTCCGCCATCTTAGAATGCCTGTAATGTAAATGAATGGATGTTAAAGGAAAACTTAGAGCGATCGAATTGCGGGGAAATTCGGATTCGATCCGAATCGAATTTTCCATGAAATTCGGATCGAATCCGGGTTCGTCCGGATCGATTCGCTCATCCCTACTGGTGGCGGGGAGGGGGAGGGACCCGTGAGACGTGACCACGTAGGCAAACCACGTCCCCCACCCCTCGCCCGCAGCCAGACACACCAGGGATAATGATGCTCGGTGTGTCTGACACGGATGCAGGGGCAGCGAATCGGCTTCTCCCTCCCCCCACCCGCCACCTGCGTCATCCCATCGGCACGAGCAGGCCGGCTGGGGAATACCCATCCACCCGCCCAACCACGCCCCCCCCTCCCGGCCCGTCCGTTTCCTGCCACCTGGGTTGGTTTCCTCAAAACTGACCAACTCCATCTGGAATGTATCTCATCATTGCCGGCAGCCCAGGTAACAATGCATTATCAAAGTTGAATGAGGGGATAAAAAATACAGTATGCTGTATTATTATCTGTTTGACTGGAACATGCTGTGATTATATACCATGTTGTAAACTCTACATTTGCTCAATAAAAATATTGTAAAAGGAAAAAAGTCCATGACCCTAAAAAGTTAAAAACTGGAATTCCAACAGGCGCTGTGCGCCTGGAATCCCGTTTTGTTGAGCGCCTCTGGGAGCGACCTTGCAGTGCGGGCGCTGCCGAGCGTCTCGGACGAGGTGCTCGGGTGCCGCCCCAACCTTCTATAATCAATGAGCCTCTAGGGATGCTGAATTCTTTGGGCACCCTGTTTTAAGAAATCATTAGATTGAGAGACGCTGGGGGTCTTGCTAATTATTTGGGAAAGCAAAGTTTGGGCGTCATTTTGGGAGGAGGAATCCTTTGCATCCAATAGTTTAGCTCAGTTTAGCCCCAAAGGTCAGCAGAGTGTGCGTTAGACTCTGGGGGGGGTGGAGTACTCCTCAGATCCACCCTCCAGGAAGCCCCAAAGGTCAGCTTAGAGCACGTTAGACTCTGCTCCAAACAAGGGCGAGCAGAGGGCTCCAAACAAGGGCGAGGGGTACTATAGGGGTCCACCTTCCAGGAGGCCCCAAAGGTCAGCAGGGAGCACCGTAGACTCTACTCCATGCAGGGAGTGGGGTACTCTTCGTGTCTAACCTCCAAGGTCCTCCAGGTAAGCATGTCCCACCACAGTCTCTACCAAAGCTCTATACTGCTCTGGCCAGTAAATCGCCCACCAAAAACTGCTGTTTCTGTGTGTGAAGGAGATTTTGGAAGGAGGAATCCTTTGCATCCAATAGTTTATATGTTCACATATGATAAAATATTTTCATCACACACCGCGCTGAACTAAAACAAAAATTCTTCAAATATTATCTATTTTTATACAACAAATTACCACGCTGGAGTAATTCAGACAGTGTTGGATCAGTCTGTAAATATTTCAAAAAGTTAGTTTGTATTAGTGTCAAAACACTACACAACTCTGCGGGAGGTCAATAATTCACAGACTACACAACTCGCAGAGGAGGGAAATCGTCACACAGCTATAATCCCTGGAATGGTGGATCTATAGAGAACCTTGGATAATAAGGAGGATCCAATTTCAATAGCATTGTTCCATTATACCCTAAAGTTGGCTGGAAAACACAAACAAGTTTTAACACTCTAAAGAGGAGCTAAATCATATTGCAAGCTTTTGTTGGCTATCT
This sequence comes from Gastrophryne carolinensis, assembly GCA_027917425.1. NCBI lineage: Eukaryota > Metazoa > Chordata > Amphibia > Anura > Microhylidae > Gastrophryne > Gastrophryne carolinensis. The sequence goes on along the minus strand of CM051234.1, from coordinate 654,562,488 downwards.
GGTACGTGATTTAGAATATGGTGATGGAAATGTGCACAAAAGCCTAAATTTGAGTCACATAAGAGGTGGACATTATTTAAAAGGTGTTGAAAGGAATCTGTTTGAATTTTAAGGAATTATTGACCTCCCGCGGAGTTGTGTAGTGTTTTGACACTAATACAAAGTAACATCCAATAGTTTAGCTCAGTAAATTGCCCAAAAAATGGTTGTTTCTGTGTGTGAAGGTGATTTTGGAAGGAGGAATCCTTTGCATCAGATCGTTCAGCTCAGTAAATTGCCCACCAAAAAATTGTTGTTTCTGTGAGTGAAGGAGATTTTGGAAGGAGGAATCCTTTGCATCCAACGGTTTCGTAAGTAAATCGCCCACCAAAACCTGCTGTTTCTGTGTGTGAAGGAGATTTTGGAAGGAGGAGTCCTTTGCATCCAACGGTTTCGTACAGTAAATTGCCCACCAAAACCTGCTGTTTCTGTGTGTGAAGGAGATTTTGGAAGGAGGAATCCTTTGCATCCAACGGTTTCGTACAGTAAATCGCCCACCAAAACCTGCTGTTTCTGTGTGTGAAGGAGATTTTAGAAGGAGGAATCCTTTGCACCCAACAGTTTCGTACAGTAAATTGCCCACCAAAAACTGCTGTTTCTGTGTGTGAAGGAAATTTTAGAAGGAGGAATCCTTTGCACCCAACAGTTCCGTACAGTAAATTGCCCACCAAAAACTGCTGTTTCTGTGTGTGAAGGAGATTTTGGAAGGAGGAATCCTTTGCAACCAACGGTTTCGTACAGTAAATCGCCCACCAAAAACTGCTGTTTCTGTGTGTGAAGGAGATTTTGGAAGGAGGAATCCTTTGCAACCAATGGTTTCGTACAGTAAATTGCCCACCAAAAACTGCTGTTTCTGTGTGTGAAGGAAATTTTAGAAGGAGGAATCCTTTGCACCCAACAGTTTCGTACAGTAAATTGCTCACCAAAAACTGCTGTTTCTGTGTGTGAAGGAGATTTTGGAAGGAGGAATCCTTTGCATCCAACAGTTTCGTACAGTAAATCGCCCACCAAAAACTGCTGTTTCTGTGTGTATGTGTGGGAGGAGGAGTTGTAACCAATTTTTTGTGCGCAGAAGAGTCATTTTTAAAAATAAGAACCAGAGATCTGATCGACCCGATACCCGCAACTATTGTTCTGTTAAAATAGAAAAAAAAAAAAATTATAGCTTGTTGTTTCTTTGCCAGATCAAACACAAAGCCATGTATTTAAGGGAGGTTTCTCTAAGGACAATACGCAGTAACAAGCAACAGAGCAAAAGTGAAAAAAATTCACCGGCAGGACTTCAGCTGCAAGAGAGAGGTGGGTAACCAGTCTGGTCCTATTTAGAGGGGTATATGATATATGAGAGGGGTGCAAGGTGCATGCACCGGGGGCCTCCACCACTTTCCCTCCAAGTGGGGTCTCCACCAACCTTTGGGTTATGGTCTGGTCCAGGAGGCTTTTCAGTCGATGTTTTCGACTAGAATGGCGGGGTTCCACACAACGGGGCATCTCGATTTAGATTCCAGGGGAGGAAGTGCTGGGTTTTGTTCTGCTTTTAAGTTGCCCACCCCAGCTGATTTCCTATCCCTGGAGCATCCCAATCTGTGATACCCTACTATGTGACACCCCTTGGGATCGCTGGCATTCCTACTATGCAAGCAATTCCACCCCTGAGTTTTTTGGTCCGCTTTACAGGGGCATCTCAATTTGGGATTAAAGAACCCCCCCTGGTTTGGCCAGTAACTCAAACTGGAGACACAGAGCATTTGCCTGTTCCAGGTAAGTAGTGAACAATCGGGGAGGAGGGTCACACACTGGGGCTTCCAAAATCAGGAGGATCTAGATTCGTTTAGACTCCGAGGTCAGGTGTAAAGGGGTTTGGTGCCCTTCAAAGTAGACCAAAACTAGAGTTTTGGTCTCAATGACATGATCCTTAGGAGGCATCCAGATTTGGGATGTCCCTCGTGATGTGACGCGACTTCACAACAAAGGGGCCCACTGAGACCATGATGCCCAAGGGCCCACATAGACCCGGAGCCGGCCCCGCTTCAGACAAGTGTTTAACTTTGTTGGGGGGATACAATAGGGTGTTGGTGGGTGGTTGGTTGGGGGTGAGCGTGAGACCCTAAAACTGTCCAGTCATCACACATTGTTCTTTTTTCCTCTTCCGCAGGGTGGCAGCATGAGCAAGATGCGCGGCCTGCTGATTTTTGGGGGACTTTGGCTCTGTGTGGCATCAAGCAGCGACAATAAAACACTGCAATGGAACATGGAACTGGGAAAAGGTGAGTCTGCACATGCCGATTTGGGGGTTGATCCAAATGTCCCTGGTATGTAAGAGAACCCGGGAACACGGAAATAAAGACTGTAAGTAAGTTCATCCCCTTGCTTTACCAACTGGAAATAACCCCTCTGCACGCCCCAGTCCCAGGCCCTTCTCCGCATCCCTCAATCCCTCTACACGCCCCAGTCCCAGGCCCTTCTCTGCATCCCTCATCCCCTCTACATGCCCCAGTCCCAGGCCCTTCTCTGCATCCCTCATCCCCTCTACATGCCCCAGTCCCAGGCCCTTCTCTGCATCCCTCATCCCCTCTACATGCCCCAGTCCCAGGCCCTTCTCTGCATCCCTCATCCCCTCTACATGCCCCAGTCCCAGGCCCTTCTCTGCATCCCTCATCCCCTCTACATGCCCCAGTCCCAGGCCCTTCTCTGCATCCCTCATTCCCTCTACATGCCCCAGTCCCAGGCCCTTCTCTGCATCCCTCATCCCCTCTACATGCCCCAGTCCAAGGCCCTTCTCTGCATCCCTCATCCCCTCTACATGCCCCAGTCCAAGGCCCTTCTCTGCATCCCTCATCCCCTCTGCATGCCCCAGTCCCAGGCCCTTCTCTGCATCCCTCATCCCCTCTGCATGCCCCAGTCCCAGGCTCTTCTCTGCATCCCTCATGACCTCTACATGCCCCAGTCCCAGGCCCTTCTCTGCATCCCTCATCCCCTCTACATGCCCCAGTCTCAGGCTCTTCTCTGCTTCCCTCAGCCCGCAGCATCCCTCAGCCCATCTAACTGCCCCAGTCCCAGGCCCTTCTCTGCATCCCTCATCCCCTCTACCTGCCCCAGTCCCAGGCTATTTTCTGCATCCCTCAGTCCCCGGCATCCCTCATCCCCTCTACATACCCCAGTCCCAGGCTCTTCTCTGCATCCCTCAGTCCCCAGCATCCTTCATCCCCTCTACATACCCCAGTCCCAGGCTCTTTTCTGCATCCCTCAGTCCCTGGCATCCCTCATCCCCTCTACATGCCCCAGTCCCAGGCCCTTCTCTGCATCCCTTATCCCCTCTACATGCCCCAGTCCCAGGCCCTTCTCTGCATCCCTCATCCCCTCTACATGCCCCAGTCCCAGGCCCTTCTCTGCATCCCTCATCCCCTCTACATGCCCCAGTCCCAGGCCCTTCTCTGCATCCCTCATCCCCTCTACATGCCCCAGTCCCAGGCCCTTCTCTGCATCCCTCATCCCCTCTACATGCCCCAGTCCCAGGCCCTTCTCTGCATCCCTCATTCCCTCTACATGCCCCAGTCCCAGGCCCTTCTCTGCATCCCTCATCCCCTCTACATGCCCCAGTCCAAGGCCCTTCTCTGCATCCCTCATCCCCTCTACATGCCCCAGTCCCAGGCCCTTCTCTGCATCCCTAATCCCCTCTACATGCCCCAGTCCAAGGCCCTTCTCTGCATCCCTCATCCCCTCTGCATGCCCCAGTCCCAGGCCCTTCTCTGCATCCCTCATCCCCTCTGCATGCCCCAGTCCCAGGCTCTTCTCTGCATCCCTCATCCCCTCTGCATGCCCCAGTCCCAGGCTCTTCTCTGCATCCCTCATAACCTCTACATGCCCCAGTCCCAGGCCCTTCTCTGCATCCCTCATCCCCTCTACATGCCCCAGTCCCAGGCCCTTCTCTGCATCCCTCATCCCCTCTACATGCCCCAGTCTCAGGCTCTTCTCTGCTTCCCTCAGCCCGCAGCATCCCTCAGCCCCTCTACCTGCCCCAGTCCCAGGCTATTTTCTGCATCCCTCAGTCCCCGGCATCCCTCATCCCCTCTACATACCCCAGTCCCAGGCTCTTCTCTGCATCCCTCAGTCCCCAGCATCCTTCATCCCCTCTACATACCCCAGTCCCAGGCTCTTTTCTGCATCCCTCAGCCTCCGGCATCCCTCATCCCCTCTACATACTCCAGTCCCAGGCTCTTCTCTGCATCCCTCAGTCCCCAGCATCCCTCATCCCCTCTACATACCCCAGTCCCAGGCTCTTCTCTGCATCCCTCAGTCCCTGGCATCCCTCATCCCCTCTACATACCCCAGTCCCAGGCTCTTCTCTGTATCCCTCAGCCTCCGGCATCCCTCATCCCCTCTACATACCCCAGTTCCAGACTCTTCTGTGCATCCCTCAGTCCCTGGCATCCTTCATCCCCTCTACATACCCCAGTCCCAGGCTCTTCTCTGCATCCTTCATCTCCTCTAATTACCCCAGTCCCAGGCTCTTCTCTGCATCCTTCATCTCCTCTAATTACCCCAGTCCCAGGCTCTTTTCTGCATCCCTCAGCCTCCGGCATCCCTCATCCCCTCTACATACTCCAGTCCCAGGCTCTTCTCTGCATCCCTCAGTCCCCAGCATCCCTCATCCTCTCTACATGCCCCAGTTCCAGACTCTTCTCTGCACCCCTCAGGCCCCAGCATCCCTCATCCCCTCTACATACCCCAGTCCCAGGCTCTTCTCTGTATCCCTCAGCCTCCGGCATCCCTCATCCCCTCTACATACCCCAGTTCCAGACTCTTCTGTGCATCCCTCAGTCCCTGGCATCCCTCATCCCCTCTACCTGCCCCAGTCCCAGGCTCTTCTCTGCATCCCTCAGTCCCCAGCATCCTTCATCCCCTCTACATACCCCAGTCCCAGGCTCTTCTCTGCATCCCTCAGTCCCTGGCATCCCTCATCCCCTCTACCTGCCCCAGTCCCAGGCTCTTCTCTGCATCCCTCAGTCCCCAGCATCCTTCATCCCCTCTACATACCCCAGTCCCAGGCTCTTCTCTGCATCCCTCATCCCCTCTACATGCCCCAGTTCCAGACTCTTCTCTGCATCCCTCAGGCCCCAGCATCCCTCATCCCCTCTACCTGCCCCAAACCCATTTCACAAACACAGTCCGCTTGACTGTCCATCCCTTATGAAGGGGAGCATGCTGCCGAAACATTGGGGGGGGGGAATAACATGGGCTTTATCTGTGGACTTTGATTTGGATTATTTTGGAGTATTGTTGGACTTTATTTACCTAGCTGGGGTTCTGGCCTCTTGCTCTGGACTTACGCTTAGATAAGGATTACCAGGATTTCCTCCAATGAGTTCCCACCTGTGGCCACTGCTCTTGGGCTGTAGCTCACACTCTCTGACAGGCAGGGGCGGACTGGGGCTAAAAAACGGCCCGGGACTTTTTAGGGCACACCGGCCCTGCTGCACTGCCTCTGGCGCAGTATAGTATCGTAATGTCACATTATATATAAGCCTTATTTTTCGTTCCACAGCACGCACACAGGGTTTAGAGGACAAAATAAAGAAAGAAAATATTATGAACCAAATGGTGTCATAAAATCCCCCCATTACAGTCAGTGAGCGGCATCCCTCATTACAACCATTAAGTAGCATCCCTCAGTGCAGCCAGTGGGGGCATCCCTCAGTGCAGCCAGCGGGGGCATCCCTCAGTGCAGCCAGCGGGGGCATCCCTCAGTGCAGCCAGCGGGGGCATCCCTCAGTGCAGCCAGCAGGGGCATCCCTCAGTACAGCCAGCGGGGGCATCCCTCAGTGCAGCCAGCGGAGGCATCCCTCAGTGCAGCCAGCAGGGGCATCCCTCAGTACAGCCAGCGGGGGCATCCCTCAGTGCAGCCAGCGGGGGCATCCCTCAGTGCAGCCAGCGGAGGCATCCCTCAGTGCAGCCAGCAGGGGCATCCCTCAGTGCAGCCAGCGGGGGCATCCCTCCGTACAGGCAGTGGGTGCATCCCTCCGTGCAGCCAGTGGGGGCATCCCTCAGTGCAGCCAATGGGGGCATCCCTCAGTGCAGCCAGTGGGGGCATCCCTCCGTACAGGCAGTGGGGGCATCCCTCAGTGCAGCCAGTGGGGGCATCCCTCCGTACAGGCAGTGGGGGCATCCCTCAGTGCAGGCAGTGGGGGCATCCCTCAGTGCAGCCAGTGGGGGCATCCCTCAGTGCAGCCAGCGGGGCATCCCTCAGTGCAGCCAGCGGGGGCATCCCTCAGTGCAGCCAGCGGGGGCATCCCTCAGTACAGCCAGCGGGGGCATCCCTCAGTGCAGCCAGCGGGGGCATCCCTCAGTGCAGCCAGCGGGGGCATCCCTCAGTACAGCCAGCGGGGGCATCCCTCAGTGCAGCCAGCGGGGGCATCCCTCAGTGCAGCCAGCGGGGGCATCCCTCAGTACAGCCAGCGGGGGCATCCCTCAGTGCAGCCAGCGGGGGCATCCCTCAGTGCAGCCAGCGGGGGCATCGCTCAGTGCAGCCAGCGGGGGCATCCCTCAGTGCAGCCAGCGGGGGCATCCCTCAGTACAGCCAGCGGGGGCATCCCTCAGTGCAGCCAGCGGGGGCATCCCTCAGTGCAGCCAGCGGGGGCATCCCTCAGTGCAGCCAGCGGGGGCATCCCTCAGTGCAGCCAGCGGGGGCATCCCTCAGTGCAGCCAGCGGGGGCATCGCTCAGTGCAGCCAGCGGGGGCATCCCTCAGTGCAGCCAGCGGGGGCATCCCTCAGTACAGCCAGCGGGGGCATCCCTCAGTGCAGCCAGCGGGGGCATCCCTCAGTGCAGC